>CM034146.1:488751443-490034819 GCA_019776745.2 Taxus chinensis
TTTGCTAGGTTTTATGGAAACATTTGCATTTTTTATTTGAATGCATCCTTCAAACTGAACTATTGAATCTTCCTTCATTGGAGATGCACTAAGTGAAATCATATCTTGATCCACTATCTCTCCTTTTAAATCATGTGTAGCATCTTTGACATCAACATTTTCTTCTTATTATTCTAATTTTTCCTCTTCCTTACTATTATCCTTACATTCTTCTTCCTCAACCTCTTCTTATTTTATGTACCATTTATCCATGACAATGTGTTTCAATTCCTCCCAAGACCAATTAGACCTTTCATTTTCTAACTCAAAAACCAAATCCGTGTAGGGACACTAATCAAAAATTTGAAACTCCAAATATTTAATTATGAAAAACATCTCTCCTTAAATTTTTTCCACCATTCTCTAGCATCAATTGCACCATCTCCACAAAAATATTCCATCTCAATGATCCAAAAAACTAGGTTTTTAAGAATAGACCCTTTTGATTACAACTTATCCTACCCCTTTTGGCTAAAGGTATCCCAAAACGTAGAAACTAAAAAACACAAACCCCAATTATATTTTTGAGATATTTATGAAAATGTAAAAAAATCAAAAAATATCCCAATATTGCAGCCTATGAAGTGAATTTGAGAAAGACCATAAATCTACAACAATGTTCACAAAACATATCCAAATTTTTTGACATTTTCAAGGATTCACCATGAAATATAATCACCTCAACCCAAAAATTTTCAAAAACTAATTCATCACAATTCCTAAGATATAGACGAACCATGAAAATTATAGTTTCAACACTAAAACCGACATAGCTTTCGTAAAATAGCTCTAAAAACTCTTAAATTTGGAAATAATATCCCTTGAATGATGTCTCCACTTCACACAAAAATATTTGAAAAATTCAAATTTGATCTCACGATATAAGTGAATCACCAAAATTATGGTTTCATCCCACAAATTTCTCATATCAATGCTCTTATACCACTTGATAAGATCTTTGCATATAATAAATGAATAATATATAGAAGATAGCACAACACAAGAGATATTTGTGGGCCAATATTTCCAAATATTCAATATATGTGGAATAATACCCTTAAGGTAAGGAACCACCATACATTGATCCTTAAGGATGGATTAACTCCACAATCTCCCAAGATGAGAATCCACTTCTAACAGAACACCTCTAATATACCTTTACCAAGAAAAGACTCCACACATACATCCGTGACATAACTCATAATTATACTCATATCCTTTATACAGACATACATTACTCTTAATAGATGGGTAACACCTAATGCCAATGTAGGCCAACTCATTACCCAATATAACTAATTCATATGTGACCTCATATATTATAAACATATAAATAAGGGGGGGTGTGCCACATGTCATCATCTCCATCAACCCATATACATTATAATATCATATCCCAATTTACAAATAATTATCTCATTTACAAGCACTCAAATATCCCTTCTCCAAGAAGTTTAGCAAGATCTAAACTCAATCCAATAATTGTCAAATAGGTTCTAATTGTCAAATCTAGTTGCATTCATTCAAATATCACATGTTAGGTGGAGAATGACATGCAATTTCAGGCTTATTCCGAGTAGCTCCAACATCATAGGTGTATGCAGGTGCACATAACCCAACTAATATTTATTTTTCATGGTATCCCACCCATGGTTAGGGTTTGAGATCTTATTTAGAATGTTCAAAAGGATTTGAAATATGACAAACATTTCTAAGAAGGTGAAAACCTTAAAAATTTATAGAACCATATTCTAAGCAATTACAAAACCATATAGTAGGTGAAAAACAATATAAATAGTCCTAGCATAGTTGTGTGGTCATGTACCAGCTCAATTTCCATCTACATTTCCAATACAAAGGCATTATCAAGTCTACATTTCCTAGTTCTAATTTTATGCACATCTATAACCTCCCAAAACCATTTGTAATCAGCTAAGTGCTATCACCCTCTTGTGTTTTTGAGCTTATCGCATATCATGTAAGCATGAATGTGTTTTTATAATATTATAGGATTAATGTTGGAAAGTAATTAAATAGAATAACTCCCTATATCTACTCTTTCCATCCTCAGTTTACTCAAATCACTAACCTTATTATACTCATTAATAAAAAGGGTGTAAAATATTTTGGTGAACCCTTGTAAATTGAACATTTTGGATCAAACCCTAGTTTCCATAGGGTTTAATTTTTATATTGTATATTTATATCTAAACCTTATTTTCACCTATCACCTACCCTAGATTTGATTTACAAAAACATTCCTAGGGTTTCATGGTCAGTCTTACTTTTTAGATCTCTTTCTAGGGCTCTTAATTTTTTAATCACCTTTTGTTTCATATCTCAAGCATAACGTATCTATTTTCAATTTAATTTTCTTTTATTATTTATTTTTATATATTTAACGAAAACCTCTTTTTTAACCTAAATTTTAGCACACTTTTAGGAAAATCAATGTTGTTCTTTTTAGTAATTAGGGAATAATTGGAAAAAATACACTTTTGCGTAAATTCATTAGAGAATTTTCTTCCAAATAATATGATTCAAAAATACCTCTCTTAGTTTCATCAAATTAAATTTCTATTTTCATATATGGATATTATTTTAATTTCAATTTCAATTTTTATATATGGTTATTTTATTAATTTGATGACAGTTACTTTTTTCACAACATCATTTTTGGGTCTTATCATCTATGATGTCTCAATGGTCGGCCCTCCATGTACTAATTATTATTGTTTATTACCCAATTAGAGTTTCTTATCATTTTTTATTCCATCATGGCCCATGATACAAATTCCCAAGTTTCATTATATGATTTGTTTCAATGTCCTAGCCCATGCAAAGACACTCTCAAAAATCTAGTGCAAGAAAAAATGTTCCTTGATAATATGACATCTTCCCACATGGATTAATTTTAAGTCATATTTCATCTCTTATTAGTAATGATGACACATTTCATAAGGCTATCTTAGAGTCTGATCAATATTTACATCATGATTTTCAAGTTTAATTTCAAGCTATGAATATTAAGATCACATCTCTCAAGCATGAGATAGAAAATCTATAGGATTCTTCTAATTCCTGTGTCCATAAGGTCTCTCCGCATCATAATAAATATATTTATAATCCCACTAAGAAGCAATGTGATACACACATCATGCATGATACATGCATACAAGTGAAGTAAAATTCCTACATAAAGACACGAATGTGTATGTTCCACAAGATAAACCTCATATACTAAGGCAACCACACCAAAAATCACCTTTTTGATTTGAAAATAATTCTAAAAAACATGATATTATATCTAAACTACTTGATAATCTCTTAATCAATTTGTTACCTACTCATTACTACCCCCACTATCGACTTACAAAAACTAAAGGTCAACCATTTTACAATTATCATGGAATTAACAGACATCATGATATGGATTCCTATGCTCTACAATGAAAAATATAATAACTTTCATGTAAGGGATTTATTTCCTTTGATACATGACATTCTACTATATAATCATCTCAAGTTCCAAAATCTCAATGGGTATCAAAAGTTATAACACTTATATCTGATGAACATATTGTGATACTATGTGATACACTTTTGGGAATATAATAGGATTCATCTAATTACAAAGAGGATGAGAATGCAATACCTTCTTTAGTAGAACCAATCTCAGTGAAATAACTACATCCTACTATTTTTTTTAAAACAATATGCATTGACCATGAATAATTGCACACCACCTTAGATAAATTAGAGCATACACAATCCCAATTAGGGGGGTAGCATGGTAATGGATTCTACATAAATCTCTAAAATTGTGTAACAATCTAAGACATGTTTTGATTTTGATAATGATATCAATGGATGTGATTCTGATGAACCATTTGATATGTTAGATGAACATTTGAGCACATTATATATACATCCCCTCAAGATATTTGAATATTATATCAATGTTACTAATGATGAAAAAATGATTCGCCACGTGAGTAATCTATGGATATCTCTAATTAATCACAACAAGATAGGATAGATCCTAATTCAAATAATAATATTTATTGTAATGTGAATGTAAATGATCTTATTCATGTATCAATTACTAGTAAGGTGAAACTTATTATGTATGAGTGACATCATCCATCCACAAATAATAATGATGATGATATGTATATCTCTAAAATCCTTAGAACATATAAGATAAGTCCTAATTTTACTTCTAAAAATTATTATGTCACCACAAATCTAAACCCTACCAAGGGAAATGTATAGAATAATATCATGATTAGTTTTGATTTATCACTACTACTCAATTTCTATGATCAAGATTACTTTCATCCTTATTACTCTTGTGATGACCCTAAACACCCTGATATGGCTTATGAGAATTTGTAAAGTATTTAGCCTAATGATGAAGAAAATGATATTATTTCACTAGAATAATCATATATTTCACAGTGTCTATTTTTTAATCATCAATTTTCACAAATGGAAAAATATAGCACCCCAGTGAATTCACTTTCTTGTACTCTTGATTAGTTCTTATGGTAGAACCCATGTGTCAATATTCTACAAATTCAACACAACAAACATGAGTGCACCTAAACATTGCATTCTCATTCATTAAATGTTATTGTTAATGCTCTTATCAATTGTCACCTAAATCTTTGATCTTTGACTACATACACCAATATTTTATCCCTTCTCAATTACCTGAGGTCATATGTGAATCTACCTTCCTTCTTTTCCAAGAATAGGTTTCTTGACATACTTTAGTAAGGTTCACATTTCCAATATGTTTTCTAATACATCTAATCCTATCCCTATTCATCATATGATATATCATATCACTTCAATCGTAATAGGTGTCACATGTACATAGGTATATTCAATAATACAAAAACATTAATATATTTGCAAAAATATAAAATCATGACATATGCACTTATCTTGAGTTATTCGCACTGTACATTATATATGTTATTTGACACTTTAGATTGATAGATAGAATATCTATTTTTACTCTTTACACACATGCATTCTTGCAATATATTGAGCTTGATACAAAATACACATATCGATACATGTTAATAAGATCACCTACAATTCCTTAGATTCTTATCTTGGGGGCATACCTCCACATTATACAGGTGTTATTATTTAATTATAGATCCTTTTACTATGAAAATAATGCAGTGTTCACATTATTCATGTAATTTTTGTAAAATGAATAATTACATTGGTAGTTATTAATTAATGGTTAGTTGTATATATTTTTATAACCAACAATATATAAGCTATATAATTTGTTTCACCCGTATTGTTATAAACGGTTTATTTGTTCCCTTATTTGTAGGAGATATTTTTCCTACCTACATGGCTATATAATAGACATTGTAATAGCATGAGAAGATATACAAAGAATACATATTATTGTGTGTAAATTACTCATAACATTGACCTTTTTACTTCCTCATTATGTGTGATTACATACATTATGTGTTTGTTATTTTATGAACTAACATGACTAACACATGTGTCTTGTGCAACATTAACACCTCTTGATTCATTTTTTTTTTCATTTTCTTTCATCCTCAACTGATACTCTTATTTTTTATACATGTTTGTCCATTATGTATGTGACTACTTGTTTTTCTCTTTCCTTGTGGCCTAAGTGTCTTGTTTATCTTGTGACACCATGGGTGTCCCATAATTTTGGTTATATGCCTTTCTTATATGGCATTATTTGCAGGCCTAAAGGCCTTGATTACCTTCTGACACTGTGGGTGTACCATGTTTACAGATATATGCCTTTTTGTGACATTGATTACATATTATTATCTCTAATTACATTATTTATCTATCTTTCCTCTTGTTTTCTTATACATTTTTAATTACTATTTTCGCTCTTATTTCCATTATTACTCTTATTGTGTGTCAAGGTTTCCACCACATGCATCCCCTTTTGCAAGTTTGGGAACCCATCATTAATAGCACTATTACAAGCCTTATATGTGTTCCTGTGTAGATTATCAGACTTATCTAAAATTATTACACATTTATTATGTTGAGTCATGTGCTCAAGTGTTTTATCACACGTGGTTTAAAAGAGGGGCATTCATCTAGGTATTTTTTACATCTACAAAATACCCTGGTATAATTATAGGTTTAGACATAGGAATAAATATGTTATAGGTACTTAAAAACAAAAAGAAACATAAAAATATAGATAATATTACATTGGGTACATATTGTTCAAGATCGTACGGATAGTTCTGGCCCTTTCACATGGTTTTACCTAGAGGGAAATTATACTAACTTTCTCATCATATTCATATTTTCACCTTCAGGTACATTTTTATATTCATTTGACTCGGTTTAGATTAATACATGGGGCATGAATTACTTCACTCATTCTTCACCATGACACTTGGTTTTATTTACATTTTCAAGGATATTGGGGGCATGGGTATTCTTCCTCCATCTACATTTCAGTACATTACAACTTATATTCAATTGTGTGGCACATGGCAAGGGCATGGAGGCATTCATTATCTTTTCTATTGTGTGTCTTAGTTTTCAAAATTGGGTCTGGATCCATTTGTAGCAGTGTGATTTGTGGGGTTATGAAAATTATCGAAGCGTTTGAGTTATTCATAAGTAGTCTTTCCTTTCTACTTATATTTAAAGGGGAAGATATCATATTTGTTGAATAGATTTTATACATGGTATTATTCCTTCATGGGGTGCTTCAGTACCTTGTTCTTCTTCTCTCTTTACTCTATGTTGGGTTGCATGCACCCAATAATCTAGTTTCTCCTCGACAAAATTGGGGACTAATTGCCCCCAATCCTTCAGCAAGTTAAAAAATAGAAATATCCAAGTAAAAGTAAAGCATGAGAACTTCTCCATCCATAAAAATTATGTGTATTCCTTCCACATTTTTCTATCTCTTTGTTTCCACTTTATACAAATGAATTTTTTACATATTACACTTTATACTTGAGTTAAATTTCATTTTGTTATTATGGACATTGACTACACCTTTTGTTACAGGTTTCATCATAGATCATGCCAGCACCAAGCACTATGGGACAATTTCAAAAGAAACTTTGACTGAAGAAAAATTGTGTCTACATACTTAGGTATATTGTCCTTAATGCATGTAATTTTTATTTCATAATTAAAGGGGAAAATGTAGAAACTCAAAATTGGTAATTTAATCTTTGACATTTTGGGTTTCAATAATGCACTCTTGCTAAGATAAACACACTCTTTCTATTCTTTTTTAGTACATACCAAGGTCTCTTGTCTAACTTTCTTATTCATACACACTAATATGTCGATATATTCTAAAGTTTAAATGCATAAAATCCACAAACAAACTTTGATTGACAAGATGAAAAATTTAGTTTTCATTTTTCTCATCCCTATGCAAAACAATCCAGTTTGGTCAGGAGTTTCCATCCAGTCTTGGATGAATTTTATAGTTTTGAACTGACATATCCTCCATATTTTCTTTCAGTTTCATATTCTTTTTTGGGTCCTTTACTCCCTCTTTTTCATCCATTCTTCCATAATTTACCTTCAGAGCCTTATATAAGCAAGTATAAAATCTCTCATTTACACACCTAGAAATCATATGGAACTACATTTACATACTCTCTTGCAATACTCACAAAAGGCACCCAAGACTCCCTAAATCTTGCAAAATAGTATGCACATTCATCAGGGCAGCAATCAATATAGGTCTAAAGCATCATACCAGGTCAGATATTTTGGTTATCTCATTTTTAAGCAACCAAACATCCCTTATCCAAGTATTTTAGCAATATCCAAATTCAATCCAAGTATTGTCAAAGAGGTTCCAATTGAAAAATATAGTTGAATTCATTCATACATCACATGCTAGGTGGAGAATGATGTTCGGTTTGAGGCCTCTTCGGAGTAGTTCCAATGTAGGCAGTGCATAGGGGTTCATATAACCTAATTAACATTTATTTTGTAGGGCATCCCACTCATGGCTAGGGTTTTATATCTTATTAATAATGTTAAAAAGGATTCGTAACATGACTAACAATTAGGTTTCAACAGCTATAGATATTTCCAGGAAGGTGATAACCTCAAAATTTACATAGTCAGATTCTAAGAAGGTCCAATAATGTATTGCAAAACCATTCAAACAATCCATGTAGAGTTGTGTGGTGTTGCACCAACTCAGTTTTCAGCTACAATTTCAATGTCAAGGCATTATCAGGTCCAAATTTCCTAGTTCCAACTTCCTACACATCCAAAAATTCCCACAACCATGTGTAATCAATTAAGTACATTCATCCTCTTATATATTTTAATCTTATAGAATATCTTGTAAGAATAAATGTTTTTTTCTTATATTTTATGATCAATATTTAAAATTAATTAGTTAGAATAACCTGATGTATCTACCCTTTACTTACTTAGTGTACTTAAATCACTAACCTTATTACACTAAATAATATAAATTGTGTAAAGAAATTCCTTTCTACTTCCTCACTATAATTGATTACATATATTTTGTATATTTTATATTTTGAGCTAACAAGAATAACATGTTTATTCTGCAAGTTGAAACTTCTTACTTCACATGTTTCCATCTATATCATTTGTATTATTTCATCATATATTATGACACTCTTATTTTCTATACATGATTTATAGTTGTGTGTGTTACTATATTTGTTCACTAATTATGGCCTAAGTTCCTTTCTTGTCTTATGAAATCGTGGGTGTCTCATTTATGGGGCTATATGCCTATCTTATGTGACATTGTTTCTCATGTTTGTAGGCCTGTAGGCCTTGATTATCTTATGGCACTATGGTTTTCCCATGTTTTCAGATCTACGCCTTTGTGTGAAATTGTTTACATATTCGTGAATTTGAATTTACAGTTTGTATATGCCTCCACTTGTTTTCTTATACATGTATTATTATTATTGTTGTTTGTGTTTCTATTATTGCTATTTTTTCTCTTATTACACATCATGGTTTCCACCATGCACATACCCTTTAAAGGTTTGGGATCCCATCATTTATGGCCACTACTACATCCTTCCATGTGTTATTATGTATACTATCATATTCATCAGACATGGCTACACATTTATTGTTTTAATTCGTGTTCTCAAGTGGTTTATCACATGTGCCTCAGAAGAGGGGGAATTCATAAAGGTATATTCTACACCTACAATAAACATAAATATAATTATAGGATCATAAATAGGTATACAAATTTTACAGGTACTCAGAAAGAACATCAAATATATAAATATAGAAAATCATACACATGTTCAAAAACGTACGGCTTGGTTAAGACCGCATGGAGAGTTTTGACCTCTTCACATGGTTTTTCCAAAGGATGTTACATAAAATTTATCGATAGTTTCAAATTTCTGGCTATAGGTACAATCTTTTGGTGTAGTTTCAAATCTATTTCACTTAAATTAAATTAGTTAGAGGGATCACAAAGTACTTTACTTCGTATTCACCATGAAACTTAGTTTCCAATATAGTTTTAGGAATCCTAGGGGTATGGGTATCCTCTCCTCATGTACATTTCATTACATTATAGTTTTATTCATTTGCTATTCAGTTGTATGATAGATGGGAAGGGCTCGAGAAAAATTTCTCTCTTTTCTATTGTGTTTCCTTATTCACAAAATTGATCCTAGATTTGTCTATTGCGATGTGGTCCATGGGGTTATGGAAGGTATCAAAGTGGTTAAGTTATTCTTTTGTAGTCTTTCCTTTCCTCTTACATTCAAAGAGGAATATATTAGAGTTATTAACTGACTTGGATACATGGTCTTCTTCCTTACGAGGTGCTTCAATCTCTCTCTCTCTCTCTCTCTCTCTCTCTCTCTCTCTCTCTCTCTCTCTCTCTCTCTCTCTCTCTCTCTCTCTTCTCCACTCCATGTTGGGTTGCATGCACCTAACACTCTAGGTTTATCCTTGGAATAATTAGGAACTAATCACCCCCAAACCTTCAGTAATTTCAAAAATTTAAATCTCCAAGTACAAGAAAAGAGTGGGAATTTTTTCCTCCAAAAAAAATTAGGTGTATTCATTCCACATTTTTCATCATTTTATGCAAATGAAAATTTTACATATCACGTTTTAAGTTTGAGTTAAATTTCAATTCTTTACCATGGACATTAACTACTATATGTTGTAGGTTTCAATGAAGGAGTATGCCAACATAAACACAATAGGACTCTGTAAAAAAACTCTAAGTGAAGGCAAAGTGTGTTTACACACTTAGGTATATTTTCCTTTAAGCATGTAATTTTCATTTTATACTTAAAGGGGGGGAAATGTAGATACTCAAATTTAGATATTAATCTTTTACACTATTGGTTTTGACAATACACTCTTGCTAAGACAAACACACTCTTTCTATCCCAACTCAATACAACCCAAAGTCTCTTGTCTAACTTATTTATTCATACACACTGATATGTAGACAAATTTTGAGAATTAAATGTAGAAAATAAATAATTAAAATCAACTTAACATGATGCAACCTTTAGCTCTCATGTTTCTCATCCATGTACAAAATTGTACACTTTTTTTAGCTTGTGATATCCATTTCTAGCTAAATTTTATGATTTTAAAGTGACATATGCTCCATATGATCTTTCAATTTTATATTCTTCATTGGGTCATTTATTCTCTCTAGGTTGACCAATTCATGATAAATTATGTTTGGAACCCTATATAAGAAATTAAACTCACGTCATTTAGAACCTAGAACAACCTAACATTCCAATAAATTCATATTGAAAAATATAGTACAAAAGGCACCCAAGGCTCCCTAAATCTCACCAAAGCTTGTGTACAATAATTAGGGAAAAAATCACCACATTTTTGAAGCATCTAATAGGTCAAGGGATCATCTTCCCTCATTTTCAAGCACTCAAACATCCTCATTTCAAGTATTAGCAAGAGCCAAACTCAATTCAAGCATTATTAAGGAGTTTCTAAATTCCAAATATAATTGCATTCATTCATATATCACATGTTAGGTGGATAATGATGT
This sequence comes from Taxus chinensis, assembly GCA_019776745.2. Lineage (NCBI taxonomy): Eukaryota > Viridiplantae > Streptophyta > Pinopsida > Cupressales > Taxaceae > Taxus > Taxus chinensis. Next base: position 488,762,560 of record CM034146.1, read on the forward strand.
GTGATTTGAGGCCTTTTCAAATGAGTTTCAACATTGGCAGTGTAAGGATTGCACTTCAACCCAACTAATGTTTCTTTTACATGGTCTCCCACCCATAGCTAGGGTTTGAGACCTTACTCGAAATGTTCAAAGGGGTTTTTAGCATGAGCAACAAATATTGTTTGACAACAAAATACATTTCTAGGTAAGTGACAATCTTAGGAAGTTACAGAGCTATATTTGGAGCATGTTTAAAACCATACAAAAAATCCTAGAATTTTTGTACAGTATTGCACCAAGTCATTTCCCATATACAATTATAGGAACGAAGCATTCTTGATTTCAACTCTCACAGTTCTAACAATCTACACACCCATAACTTCCCAAATTCATCTCTAATTAGCTAAGTATACTATTCCTATTGTTTTTCCAAGTTCATATCATATTATATACATTAGTTTCAATAATTAATGTGTTTTTCTCATATTAAATAATTAAAGTTGAAATTTAATTAATTAGAATAACCTCATGTAGATCCCCTTTACATTTTATTTGTACTTAATTCATTAAATCTAATATAATATATTAAGGGTGTAAAAACAAGTGACTCCTTTACTTAGCACTCTCTTCATATTGTTAATATGTTGAGATTGTTGGTGGATGTCATTTTAGCATAATCAATGGAGACATGTTTGTTATTTAATGTTATTCTACTATACTAGAATAAGTACATCCCTTTCTTATTTACTTGCAAAAGACATGGCTAGCCTTTGAGGGATTTTGCATTTTTCCAAAAAGAGCAGTGAGAAGGAATTCTACCTAATCACTTCACCTCTTCCACCAACCTCCTATTCATTCCAAAATAGGGGAATTGAATAACTATTTAATTCTATATAGAAATTAGAGAGATATTTTTGTCATATTTTTTCATAGAAAATGCCTTGGTAGACATTCATGTAAAATATGGAAGCATACAAGGTCGTGATTTATTCATAAAATTCCTCAAATTAACGTGATCTTGTGGAGAGTCATGGTTGCATGATAGGCACAAAATGAATTTTTAAGGGTAAAATCAATCATTTTTAAGTAATGAAAATTTTAGGAACATACCCTTAATATGTAGAGCTCATTAGGTGATATTAGCATGCAATGAAGTAGGTTTACTAGATGAGGTTTGTAAATACTTAAATGGCATGACGATTTTATTTTAACACTACACCTAGTTTTGATCATTATGTCTACCTGGATTACATTCTTGGCCAAGATGGATTCCTTGAGGAAATTCTAAAATTTTATTAAAATTTTGATCTAATATGTGGTGGTTATGTTCTAGTGGTTTCATGTTCCCTGAATATAACATAAGATAAGGAATAAAGTACCTTCCAGTATGTTTAGCCTATCAAACTCCTAACAAGTTTATATACCAAGGTTGTTACATGATCCTCATGACTGTAGTTATGCAGAATGAATGTGGGTAGGAGGAATGTTATTGCATGATGAAATGAATTCAAATTTTTACCTCCTAGAATGATACAAGAGTGAAATTTTCCCCCTCATCTAATCATGGGCATGGATATCTATTATTCTTGCATGTTTTCATAATCATTTTCTCACTATATTATAATATATTTCTATGAGTTAAGTAGTATGAATGTAAATGGAACAAAACACTAAATTTTCTATTATCTGATGTAATAATTATAATTATCCCCTTACAAATAGGCCATATTTAAGATTCTTCACTCATTTACTCTTGAAAATAACATATGGAACACATTACAACCTTTGATATTGAAATTTATTTCCACATGTGTGTGGCTTGGGCTTCGGAACCACATGTGTGAAACACCCAAAAACCAAACTTTACCACTCTTTGAACAACCCTTCAAAATTTATTATTACTCTCCATAAACGAAGCATGGAAAGCACCACCAACCTCCATCTTCTTAGCATTATTATTTGAATGTGTTCCTAGATGCCTAGTGATACAATAAAAATACTTGTATTACATTCATACTTAATTCTTTATGTTTATTTGAGATGGGTTTCTAATCCACTTTGATGAGTTGGTCGTAAGAAGTAGCCAATCAACATTAAAAAAATGATTTGGAATTACCTTGTAATTAACCTTTGTGGAATGATAAATCACTTCCTACCACCTCAAACCTCTACCTTCTTGCATTGTGAATTATAGACCAAAATTAGTTTCACCTTATCTCTTTGGGAAGTTCTTTTCCACGCCAGTATTGAAGCCACTTTGGATTATAGTTTCCAAATGAAAATTGTCAAACTTCACTAACTCCCTCTAGAATGGTACTGCTAAAATGAGTATCATTTATCTTATTTTGATCTCGTTGTTAGGAAAATAATATTTAGTGCTCACATTAATGAGAAAATAAATTTATATGGAATGTAATACTATTGTAAAATGTGAAGTTCTTAATAAACAACTCACGTAAATAGGAGTTTGGAAATATATTTAAAGTGATTATGTTACGAGTTGTTAAAATAAATCATGTATTTTTTGAGTGGTTATACTTACTTCCTATATTCTAGGAGCAATATTGGCCTATAAATATGTAACCCATGCATATGAAATTATTACAGAGAGTTTTATTATCATTTTGTTGTGTAAATTTTTTGTTTCACCTTCATCTGGTATCAGAGAAGGTATGGCTCTGTGAAGAGATCATTGAAGGGGAATATCTGCTACACATTGTGATTTCCTCACCTATGTGATTATTTATTAGTTGTGAGAATGATAGCTTAGTATTTAGAGAAAAAAATAGCAATCTTTAGAGAAACGCATGAACTACTTTTTTTATAGATTATTTGTGTGAGATTAGAATGGTAAGAAGTGTACAAAGATGGGATAAAGGCGATAGAGGAGTGATTATTTCTTCATTCTAATTTTGCAGCATCCTTCTTCATATTTAGTGCTCATATTGTATTTAATAGTTTTGATTGCAATCCTTAAGCTGTTGATTCATCTATAAAAAAAAATCTTGTCAACATCTATCTCAAGAAGTAATCCAAATTTTAACAGATTATAACACGTGTAAAAATGTAGATTTGGAAATATCTATTGAATTTTTACAGTGATTGCTAATGATTTTGATAATTGTCGACGATTCTGGACTTGGAACGCAATCACTAGTGATTAGGAAAATCACCAACAATTTTTTTGAATCGCCAACAAATCTTTGAATCTCCAACAATTCCAGAGAAATCAGCAATGATTCTTTGCACCAATGGAAATATCTTGAAACCATATTTGTGACACATTTTACGGTTTGAAAAATAGTGCTCTGGTTCTCAAGTTATTGTCAAAACATCAAAGGTTATTTTTTGTCAGATTCAGATCCTCATCATCATAAATATTTTCATCATGATCCTCAAACATAAATAAGGCTAATTTAGTAGCATGACACCAGAGGATGGATGCATCGGAGGTTAGAGGTTGATCAATGACCTCTCGTCAGTTTCCAATGATGGGACCGCATATCAGTTATGGTGGCATTTTTCTGGTGTGAGTATTTTCTTTTAGTTTTTACAGTGTTCTTTCTAAGTTCCAATTTCATTGATCTCGTTGTTCCTGTGTGGTTTGAATAAGTGTAAATTTCACATTGAAGGGGGTAACATGATCCAATGTTCCATTTCCATTATGTCATCTTTTTTTGTGTGTATGAACAACATAATTTTCTATGTTATTCCCTGCAATGAGATATTGATGAGGGCTGATAATAATACTTGGCACATCATGATGTGGTTATAGGTAAACCACTTGAAAACATTCATTTGTGGTTCATGGTAAACCAATTACAAAACAATCATTCTTTGTTGTTGCTAAACCATTCGTAAAACCATCACCTTGTGATTTATAGTAAACCAATTGCAAAACCACCATTCTCAGTTTGTGGTCAACTGTTTACAAAACCATCCTTGAGGTTTGTCATCATCCTATGAAAATCACCAAAACATGAGTAGGTGTAAGTACAAAGGTTAGTTTTCCCCATGTTCACACTAAGGGGGGGAATTTTAGGAAAATAATATTTAATTCTCACATTAATGAGAAAATATATTTATATGGAATGTAATAATATTGTAATACATGAAGTTGTTGATAAAAAAACTCACATAAATAGGAGTTTGGCGAGAGATTTCAAGTGAGTATGTTAGTTTTTAAAACAACTCATTTATATTATTTGAGTGCTTATACTTACTTCCTATATTATAGGGTCAATATTGGCCTATAAATATGTAACCCATGTATATGAAATTATTACAGAGAGTTTTATTATCATTTTGTTGTGTAAATTTGTTGTTGCACCTTCATCACCCATCAATTCCTTAGTGCTCTCATCATATACTAAAATAGGTTAGAAGTGATTATTTCCTTATTCACACAAATTTTGATCCTTTTTGGAAGCCATTCCATGGCCAATTTAGCTAATTTTAATCGTATCTTTGTTAATTCCTTTGACCCAATTTTTTACTCTACTAGATAAATCTTTCCTAGTATGATGATATGTTGTGTTAAAAAGTGTTATTAACACTATATTATCCCTCTAAACTCTATGTGAATTTGACAATTGTGTGAAGATAATGAATTTTCTATGTGTAGAACTCGTAATTATAAATGAAATGTGAAATTGTGTGAAGATAATGAACTCTCTCCCTCATCCTTATTTACTTGAATGTGTAAAATGAATTTGAACACTTTTAGATAGGAAAGTTAAATTGTATGATTTCATAACTAGCAAAGAAAGTGGTGAATGCATGTCAGCTTCATGCAAACCCATTTTTTATAGGTATATGGGACAATGGAAAAGGATGTAAATGTAATGTGTGACATTTGCATGATTTATTATATCAATGCAATCGTAAATCAAATAACTTTAGGAATGTAATCAAAATGTAAATTGAATAGTCTCATTTTAAGTAAAAATTGGTTATTTGATAATGCATGTGGTAACAATAGTGAATATTATGAAATTTGATCTTTATTGAAGTAAGTAGAAAATATGAAACATATAATGTGTAAAATTCTTATTAGAATCATATTTTGGATGTATGTTTGAACACTAGTTTAACATTTTATAAAACACATGATTGAGACCACAACTTAGGAAAGATACATTTGGAAAAAGTGTGTTTTTATTACTAACTTTAGTGAGCCCAAAGTACACCCCTAATTTCTAATATAGAATATACATTATCCTAAACAATCTTGATAATGAACTATTGTAAAACTCCTCTCTTGAAACCCAAGGCTCAGAAGATGTAGCTTGTTGTAAAATTATCTCTTAATGATATTAATACTTTACTTAGTCTAAGTAATTAATGTGTTTATTAGACCTCTAAATATGTGTAAACATGTGTGAGGTGGACCACACGTATGTGACCCTCTTATATTATTGATCTGATAATTCCTTTACTATAGCATCACCCCTCTACGAACTTCTTGTTAAGCTCACTTCAACTCAATGTGAATGAAAAATATTACCAATCAATCTAAATGAATCTATTATATTCAATACTTGGTAATATTTTTTATGGCGTGACTCTAGTATGAAAACACACATGTAGCATAATGAATGGAATATTTTACTTTGCAATGATAATAGTTTCCAAATTTGTATCACCATATTACTTCTATGGTTGAATTGTAGTACGTTAGTGAGTCCCTGAATCATGTGAGATGGTTATTTATCATCACACTCAATGTATATCATTTTATATGTGTAAGATGGGACTTGATTTCCATGCAATGAACCCTCCATCCAAGCTTGACCTAAATAACAAGATATGATACCACTTTTTATCTTATGTGATCATGTGGAAGGAGTCATATCTAAACGACCCTCCACTAGCATCTAGGTCCATTAGGAGTCAACCTTGGGTATAATTTTTACATAGATTACTTGTAATTAAATTGGAACTAAACATGTTTTTCAAAGGTACCTTGAGCCTATAGTGGGAAAACCTCCTTTTGAACCTTGTGTAGAGTATATATTGCAGTATAACAAATGATTTAAGATCCATTTATAAATCATAATTTAAAATTCCCCCTCTTCATTACTATTATAAAACCTTTGAATTACTTAAATAAAATAAAAGCGAGGTATTTCCTTGAGAAAAACATGTTAAACTAGAAATGGAATCCCATAACTTGAAAATGAGTTTTCATAGCTCTTTATATACTTTAAATGTTATGCAAAACAAAATGTTAACTAAGAAATTTAATTATACTAAACATTTAAATTGAATCTCAATATGCGTAAATTGTGGATAATGTCCCTCTCTCTCCATCTCCCTCTCAAATTGAATCTCAATATGCGCAAATTGTGGATAATGTCCCTCTCTCTCTCATTCTCATCCCTCACCATTCTGCAATCAAATTTCACCACTTTTCATCACAAAATGAGGCAAATTTTCTTGCACCATATGTTATATCCCCCTGGGATAGTTGGGACAAAAAATATGCCCAATCCTATCCCTTTTTGTGGTCCCCATGTGACCCATCTCTCTCTTCCTCCTTCATCTTCTCTCTCTCTCTCTTCTGCCTCTTCTTCTCTCTCTCAGTCGTCGTCTCGTCTCTCTAATCTCTCTCTCTCCTCTCATCTCTCTCTCTCTCTCTCGTCTCTCTCGCTCTTCTCTCTCTCTCTCTCTCTCTCTCTTCCTCTCTCTCTCTCTCTCTTCTCGTCTCTCTCCCTCTCATCCCTCTCTCTCTCTCTCTCTCTCTTCTCTCTCCTCTCATCAGTCTCTCGCTCTCTCTCTCTCTCTCTCTCTCTTCGTTCATCTCTCTCATCACGGTCATCTCTCTCGTCTGGCCTTCTTTCTCTTCTCTCTCTCATCTCTCTCTCTTCTCTCTCTTTCCTCTAATCTCTCTAATCTCTCTCTCACTCCACTCCTCCCTCCCCCCTGTCTCCCCCCTCCCTCCATACTTCTCGGTCCCTTCTCCTCCCCTCTCTCTTCTCTCTCTCTTCTCTCCCTCTGTCTCTCTGTTTCTGCTCCTCTCTCTCTCTCCCCTCCCTCATCGTTTCCTCTGCTCTCTCTCTCAGTCTCCTCCTCCGTCCTCTCCATTCTTGCACTCCTTCCTTCTTCTCCTTCTCCCTCTTCTCCTCAGATCTCTCTTCTCTGTCTTCCTCTCTCTCTTCATCATCTCACCTCACTCATCCTCTTCTTCTCCCTCTCGCTTACTCATCGCTCTCTGCTTCTCCCACCTCTCTTCTCCTCTCTTCCTGCGTTGGCTCTCCGCGTCTTCTCTCTACTCGCGCTCGTCCTCCGCTCGCTCCTTCCCTGCTGCGTTCCTCGTCTCTGTCTCCTTCCCTCCTATCTCCGACTCTGCTCTCAATGTATTCCTCCCTTCCTCCTTCCCTCCTTACCTATCTATCTGCGCTCTCTCGTTCCTCGATTGCCGCTCGTCCTCGTTGTAATGATCTCAGTTTCTGTCTATCTGAGCTCTCTCTCTCCTCTCCTACTCTCCTCTCTCTCTCTCTCAATACCATACTCGTTCTCCGACAGGTCGTACTGCTATCGTCGTACTCTGTACTCTCAGCTAGTCTCTTCCTCCTCTGACGATAGTCATCTCTCTCCTCTTCTCTCTCGGTGATCTCGTTCAGTTCTCATACTAGCTCTCCTTTCTCTTACACTCTTGTCGGAAAATCTCTCTCGTATTAACACATCCTCAATCTTCTCTCTCCGTCTCTGCATGTTCTCTCTCTCGTGTCTCTCCTCAGTCCGCTGAATCTCTAGAAAGAAAAAAGATGGGCACGAAAAGAGCAGGATACCATAATTTACCTCTTTCATCCATTCATCGCTCCTTACTCCAATCTCATCAATCGGTAGAAACTCATCATCTCATACATCCTCTCTCTTCTCTCATCGTTCTCTCTTCCTTCGTGTCGGTCATACCGCTCACTCTCTATCATCTCTACTCTCGATCTCTACTCACGATCGTCAAGTCTCGCTCCCCTCTCGTCTCTCCTGCTCTCTCTCTCCTCCTCATCTCTTTCTCCATTCCTCTCTTTTCCTTCCATTGCCTGGGAATCACCTTTCTCATTTGTTTTCTGTATCCTGCTTTGATGATCAACGCATTTTTTTGCACATATTTTAGATGTATGCCTTTGACTTCATGGTCCCACGACTTACACATCCATCTGATTATTTCTCATTTTTAATCCCTCCATATCTCAATGATCTTTGCCAACTCATAGGGTTCTTAGGCCATTCACATCACATCTATCGCAGGCTGTGCGCTTTCCCTATAGATGTGTTTCCAAGCTCATTGCCATACTTTTGTTTTGTATTTTACCCTATCGATAACCATCCCCCTTCACTTAGGGCATATTTTTATTTCCCTTTTCCCCACCCTTCCTCCTTTTTACCCTCCCTTTCTCCATATATCTCTTTCAAACTAGTAATCGACTCTCCTTCGCATCGTCGATCCCTAGTTTGAGAGGGAACACCTCAATCATCATCTTCTCGTCACTTTTATTTTTTGTCTCATAGTCTTCTTTCACACAAACCACTAAACAAAAAGGGGAAAATGTAAACTCCCATTTTTCGGCACCCCACATGCCCTCATCTCGTGTTTTCCCCTCATCATCACCAAGTGCGTTTATCTTACCCTTCCATATTTCAAAATTATCCACTTTCCCTCCTAAAATCCTATTCTTTGTATTTCTCACCTATTTTCCACAATCCCCCCTTTTTCCTATTGTTAAATCCTTATTTTTAATTAATGCCCTATTATTCTCCATATCCCTCAAACCTACTTAATTAACCCTTAATCACGCTTCATTTACTACCTCCCCTTGGATCCCCACTACATCTCATCATTAGGCCTCATTTAATCCTCCCTAAGATTCCCCACTACCTTCTTAACCCCCCTCATCATTCCCCCCTCCATTACTCCCCTCCATACCTCATAAACACACCCCAAAATGGTTAGACATCACCCTTAAACATATTTTTGACCCCCTTTACATTGATATATGCATCTTCTCCATAACTCCACCCCTGTTTACTGCACTCGTCGACAAATGACCTAGGTCATCATTGACCCTACTCGCCTACATTCACTCCTTTCTTTGGGATGCAATTTTGAGATTTTGGGTATTCTTCTTGATTACTTCTTCCCACATCATCCCTTAAGCTTCTTCTATCAGCTAGATTACCTTGTCATCCTCTTGCATGTCATCTTTGGACCTTGGATCATTGTGAAGATAACTTGGATATTTTTTCGTGCTTCTTTCTTTATATTTTGAAGGTTTGCATGTCTTCATGGTGCTTTGTCTAGCCTTTCACCCATTCATAATCGTCCTTAAATACATCTTATCATTTTATCAAGTTCCCATACCCTACTCCAGTCATCATCGACTCACCCCTATCTCTACCAAATCTATCATATTTTACATCCAAATCCATTTCATCAACATCCTAAACTCATAATCAGTATCTCTGCACCACCACTCAGTCTTTGCTTCTACATCCTTTTATCGACCCTACACAGGCCAGTGTTGACTTTGTCATTTTATCCCTGGTCTTCTTTGACCTTATTTTTACCTCATTATATCTACCATCCCCCATAGAATTTTATCTTGTTGTCATCTAGATATCACAACTCACATCCCAAGGTCAGCACTTAGTCCCTATTTCTACATACTTTTGATCATCTATACACCGGTCATTGTCGACTATGCCAGTTTATCTCAGGTCTCCGTTGACCCTCTCCTTACATTCATCAAGTCTATCATCTCTTGCATCCTTTTTACCCCCTTTATGTCCTCGTACTAGATCTAACAGCTCTGCATTCTCATTTGGCTTTGCTTTTGCATACTCTCGATCATTTTTGCACCGGTCCCTATCCACTGAGTCAGTCAAACCAAAGTCGTCATCGACCTACACAAGTTTGAACTATTTATAGCATATTTTCATTTCAATATCTTAGTATATCATATCTTTTCTTCTATTTACCATTTCCATATTCCCATCCATTATCAATTGTTTGTTTTTTTATTACAATGGTTGACATCCATCCTATGAATTTCTCACTTATAGAGACTGACTTCATCGAGTAACCCTCCATATTTATTACTAATATTTTTGTGTTGAGTTACCTTTTTTTGTGTAGTTCATCTACTCGTAATGGAGAGGATCTATTTTTGTGCACCCGTACCATCTTCATCATCATCCATATCATGAGGTTACTTAAACCCTCCCATATTCTAGCACTTTCTTGATTTCTCATTTGGTTTTCACTAATCTTAAACATGAAGTGAGGAAATTTTGTCAAACAATAAGTTCTAGTTCAGATTAGCACATCCTAATTTTTAATGGAATTGTAACTGAATTGTAGCCAAATGTAACTGAATTGTAGCCAAATTGTAACTAGATTGTAACTCAATTATATCTTAATTGTAACCGAATTGTAACTGAATTGTAGTTGAATGAATAAATTCTATAACTGAAGCCAAGTAACTGATATTGTACATCCATACTATAAACTACTATAAAATGTGTTGAACTTAGGAAATTGTTTGATTTTTCCCTCAGGACACAAGTGCCCATTGTTCCTTTCTGATACATGGCGCTAGTTTCTATTCGATGTTTGTGATCAAAGTTTGATTCTAGAGCACTCAGTAACTGAGTACCTCTTCTAATTCTATATTGTGATGTTCTATTAGGGACCTCTGTGCTGCTAAGAGGGTGATTTGTTCACCCAATAGTTGTTCCCCCTTGTTTTTGGTGCATGTGAAGAATGTAGGAGGAGGCAACCCAAATGAGAGGACCTAAAATTGATATGCATATCATAGATTAGATACCTATAGGGGGTAGGGGATGTATATGGTAGAGACCAAGGCACGTGCAAACAAGATAGGATAGAAATAAGTGTTTGTGTAGAAGAGCTAGCATGCAATAGAATACAATGTATCAAGAAACTATGAAGACAATATTGACCGCGAAAGTGGGTTGCATATATGGAACATTTCTCATAATGTCACAAGACAATCAGAGTCGAAGAATCCATAAACAAACAATGATCAAGCAATACATAGGGCATAGCCTGCAAACAGTGGAAAATAATAGCAAACAAGCAATAAGAGACATGGTTGTATAGAATCCTTCAAGGAAAACTACACATAAAGCACATGTTAGCATGTTAGAAAGATAATTAGTATGTCAAAGAATGTATATATTAGTGAAAAACTAAGTGCTAGTTATAAGAAGTAGATATTGTAACAATAGGACATGTGAGTGTGGAGTGTGAGAGTAGAAAAGGTAGATGCCCACAACAGCCTTGATGGGATTGGTAAAAAGAAGTTTCGAGCATCATGCATCATGTAAGAATATATAAAATTCTTTCATTTACCTCAAGATACCATGTGAACACACATCTATGCATAACAAATGATAATGACATACTAAGTATTCATATAGCATAGGAAACAAAGTGCAACATGTAAATAATATAAGCTAACAAGAGTAAATACAGCTAAAATGTGTAGATGATGTGTGAATGTGATGATGTGTTATGATATGCAAGATGTGTAGATTGGAGGATCCATGTTTACCCCATTATATGTGTGTGAGGTGAGCTTCATTTAGGAATTGCACCCTTAACAGTCAAGTATGAATTGTAGAACAAGAGTGTGTCATTAGGTGGTGAGGTAGAGTTTGTAGTAGCAACATTGTGTTGTATAGATAGAATGAAGTAATGTTATAAGAATAAAGTGAGGAGGGGGAAAGTATAATGCCCCCCAAGTGTTTATATCAAGAGCTGGTGGCAAATATATGTGATCATTATGAGCAAAAATAGCCAAAGTATGTATAGTGAACGAAAGGATGTTTACCATATATATAAAGAGTATGTGTTTCATGAATATAAGGATACATAAGTAAGAATGAGTGGGAAAATGTGTATGGAGTGGCATAGGATTGGAAAGAGAAGCCATAAGCATTGATAGATGTAGCAAGATGTGATCATAGTGTAGATAAGAGAAATTACTGCTAGAAAGATTGACTTGAAGTGCAAAGAAAAATTAAGGTATAAGTGGATAGGAAACTACTGATTAGAAAATGTCACTATTATGGGGAATTTCAATGCCCCACAAGTGTGCGAGTGATGGATATATATACAATCATGGGAGAGAGACCATGCAATGGTGTCAGATGCGGAAATGTATCGAGAGTATTGGTATTGGTGTTAGGAGGATCAAATTCGCAAAACTAAGTTGTAGCATTAAGAATAGATGGGAAATGATTTTTTTGATCGTTAGTGGGGAAATGGTTGTAATTCCCCATGTATTATAATAGAGGATCATTAGTAAGGAATGTATCCAACTCAGGACAAGTGGGAGAAGCAGGATCACCAATAAGCTCAAGGTATAGTAAAGGAAGATTATGAGTATGTGAAGTAGTGTAAACCTCAGGAGAAGATGTGTTAGGAATAGATGGATGGAGATATACGATGCTAAATTTGGTAGATTATGTGGGAATGGAAAGAGGTTATGTGACTCCTTGTCCATATTTTCTTAATTTGGTGCCAATGAAACCGTAACATAACATATATTGATACCCAGGGCCATACTTTGTAAAATTAGGAAGAGACATTGCAGAAGTAGGGGCTTCAAGTGAATAATCAATAGTGATACAAAAGGAAAATGAGGAGGTATCTGCTAAGGATTTATAGACCACACCTCAGTATATGAATTTAAGACGTGCATGAAGGGTTGAAGGGACCGCTACATGGCATGGATCTAAGGAAGTCCAAGAAGAATATTATAATTAATATTATTAGGAATTACCTGGCATGGGACAGGAAAAGTGCATGGTCCAATAGTAATGGGAAGTGTGATTATACCTAAGATCCTTTTAGGAATATTATAAAAATCATGAATACAAATAGATGAGAGAATTAAGGAGGCTTTAGAAAGGCCAATTTGTTGAAGGAATGATAGATTACAAAATGTTAAGACCGGATCAATTATCAACTAAAGCTCATTTAACCCCTACATTATGGATGTGAAATTGAATATAAAGGGGTGGATAATTATCTAAAACCCTCATGTTGGAAAAAATGAAAGGATCCAACGGTATCTAGGGTGACAAGAAAGATGGAGGTAATATGCAAGACTAAGATCTAGTGTTCGAATAAGGATCTGAGTGGTCGATCACGAATTAGGGTTCACAAAATGATTTTATTTAATTTGTATTAAATATTAATTCAGAGTAACTTCTATAAAAATTTATATTTAGGTGATTAAGTATAGTAATGTACAAGTACCAAGAATTCAAAAATGTAAAACCCTAAGAAAATAAAGGGAGAAAGGTGATTTAGCTGATTTTGTACAACCTAGGAATGATTGGGACTGTGTATCTGTTGGAATAAGATGGAGAAAGTGTTGTAAAGGCTCCATGAGGGTTCAGAATCCTAAGAGTGTATAGGATATAATTCCTACAGGAGGACACGAATGCCTCATGTGCTAATGATTGATCTGAGTGCCTATGTCTGCTCAAATACTCAGAATCTAGTCTTTTCTGGGTCGGAAGGTACTCATTGTTTCTTGCCCTTTTTCACTTTGGTTTCATTGTTAGGTCATCATTCACACCTATAACCTATAAAACAAATGACTACCTGCACATGCCCACAAACCACATCAAGTATAATAAAAAAGATGCAGAATGTGGAGTCAGACTGACTCTGACGGTCACCCGAAGAGTGAGCTTATGACTGATCATTGCACTACATTTCAGAATCCATGTAGTTCTTTGTGTGTGTGTTTGTGTCCCATGCCCTAGGTTTCCCTTGTGAAAGTTACACAATGATAACGAGATAGATCTAGATTGTCACAAATATACAAAATGTGTGTAATGGAATAGAATGAACACCCCTCCTATGCAGTGTATGAAAATCAATGCATCTCTTGTCTCTTATATGGATGTACCAGATGTATGTCTTTTAGTGCTCTTGTGCCTTTGCACAAACTTAGGTGGTGATAGATAATGCTTATAGTGCTTGGAATTATTTGACAACTGAAAGGCCGACCCAAAGTGTAAAAAGGTGACTAAGAAGTGAAAATCACCCAAAAGAGTAAGAAGAAGAAAGAGATGGATAGGAGCACCTTGGCACTTCTATCCTAAATGGGAGCTAGTGTCCAAGGCCATCAAAAGGTAAATCAGTCAAATGTCAGTAGATTTGTAACATGTGTAAAGCTAGTAAAGTGCAAGAGATAAAGCAATAGAAAGGGCAAAAGGATTTTTCAACCACTAGTTTTCTTGCTTCGGAATCATGTATACATTAGTATGATTTAGGACCTAGAAATATACCCAAGTGCATAGATTTATTATCTACACTCCAAAAAGAGACCATGACCACGCCATCTAGCTATTACAAGGGATTCAACTGCCCAACATCATACCTTATAGGTACTCCTATAACAAAAGAGTGAGATTGAGAAGATAGTACAAGAGATGTTAGAAGTAGGAATTATTCATCATAGTCAAAGTGCTTACTCTTTACCTGTAGTGATGGTGAGGAAAAAATATGATAATTGGCACATGTGTCTAGATTATATGGAACTCAATAAGTACACAATAAAAGATAATTTTCTTATTCTTGTAATTTATGATTTGATATATGAAGTGTATGGTGTTATTTACTATACAAAACTTTATCTTCGTTCTGTATATCATCATATTAGAATCAAGGATGAAGATGTTCATAAAACAATCTTTAGGACACATGAAGGCCCTTATGAGTTGTTGGTAATGCCTTTTGGACTAACAAATGCACCCTCTACATTTTAAAGTTTTATGAATTCTATCTTTAAGCCAATTATGTGGAAAAAAAATTTAGTGTTCATTGATGATATATTAATCTATAGTAAAACATGGGAGGAACACCTACATCATGTAAATAAGGTGTTGGAAACTCTTGAACAACATCAACTTTATGCAAAGCCCTCTAAGTGTTCTTTTGGATTCAAGGAGGTTGAATATATGATTCACACCATCTCTTATTAAAGTGTTAAAGTGGATCCTGACAAGATAGAAGCCATGCTTGAATAGAAAGTTCCCAAAACCCTAAAGAATCTCTAAGGATTTTTGGAGCTTATAGGTTATTATCGTAGATTTGTAAGGAATTATAGCAGCATAGTAGCACCACTCACAACTTAATTGAATAAGGACTCTTTCCATGTGAATGAGGAAGCTAATATGGCATTTGAGAAGTTGAATGAGTCCATGTGCATCACTCTAGTTCTAGCCACCCCAGATTTTTCCAAAACATTCATTATTGAATGTGATGCTTTAGGGAATGGTATGGGGGTAGTAATCATGAAAAAATATCATCCCATTGCCTTTAAGAGCTATCAATTCAAAGCTAAGAATATATCAAAACCAATTTATGATAAGGAAATGCTAGCCATACTTCATGCAATGAAGGAATGGAGACCATATATAATGGGTAGAAATTTCAAAGTAAAAACAGATCATGACAGTTTGAAATAATTCTTAAAGAAACATTTATCATCTAAAGAACAACAGAAATGGGTCTAAAAAATGTTGGGGTATGATTTTGAGATAATCTACAAGAAAGGGAAGGATAATGTAGTCGTTAACGATCTATCTCATAAGGATGAATCAGCTGAGGCATTGGTGTGTTCCATATCTATATTATAGGAATATTAGATAGAGGAGGCAAGGTCTGAATGGAAAAATGACCCAAGTACAAAAAATCACATTTAGAATCTCCAACACGATCCAAGCATGTCAGGAAATTTTGTATGGAAAGGAGATGCTTTATCACACAAATATAGATTATACCTATGTAAGAACTCAACCGTTAAAAATGGGGTTCTATCTGAGCTCCATGCTTCTCAAGTAGGGGGCATTTTGGCTTCTTGAAGTCTTATCATCAAATAAAGCATGATTTCTTCTAGGAAGGGATAAGAGTGGATGTCCAAAAAAAGTGGGTGAATGCATGGTTTTTCAACAAAATAAGGGTGAAACAATTAAGTCCATGGGCCTTTTACAACCTCTATCTATTCCTAGTCAAAGGTGAGAAGAGGTTTCCATGGACTTCATCACAGGATTGCCTAAATTAGAAGGGGGAAATGTAATCATGGTGGTGGTGGATAGACACCCCAAAAATGCCCAATTTTGTAACTTATCACACCCATTTGTTGCAAGTACAGTAGCAAAAACCTTCATGGATCCATTTCAGAAGCTTCGTGGGACACCAAAAATTATAGTATTTGATTGAGGCCCTCTCTTTACTAGTAATTTTTGGACTGACTTGTTATCATGTTTGGGCACGTAACTAGCTCATAGTTCATCTTATCATCACCAATATGATGGAAAAACAAAAGTATTAAAAATGTTTTTAGAGGGATATCTTCGTTGTTTCACCTTGAATAAGCAAGCGAGATGGGTCCAATGGCTACCACTAGCAGAATGGTGGTATAACACCTAATTTCATACTTCCTCTAAAACAGCTCCTTTCTTGGAATTATATGGGTACCATCCACCATCCATCATCTCATCTTTGAGATTCCAACCAATGGTTTGAGTAGTTGAAGAGAATATTCAACACCAATAAGACGTACTTTCTAGTCTTAGGGAGAACCTTGACCATGGCACAAAACCGCATGAAGTAACACGCAGATCACTATCACAGTGAAAGACATTTTGAAGTCGGTGATTGGGTTTTTGTGTTTTTAAATCCATATAAGCAAATGTTCTTGAAACAATAGAATAAGGATAACAATATTTCACCTAAGTATTATGGCCCTTATCAAGTGTTACAAAAGATTGGTATTGTAGTATACAAACTATAACTCCCTCCGAACACTCGAATACATCCAATATTCCATGTTTCTTGCCTGAAGAAGGTAATTGGATAGAAGGTATCACCTCAAATAGTGTTATTGAAGCTTGAGGAGGAGGTAATAATCATCTTGGAACTAGAATGCATCCTTTATACAAGCACTAAATGATTGAGGATAAGGGTCATCACTGAGTATTTGATCAAGTGGAAGAAGATAGAAAATGAACATGCAACTTGGTAGGATGCAACATTCCTACAGCAACATCCAGAACTTCTCAACATTGGGGAAAATATTGCTTCAAAATGGAGGGGCATGCTACGCCATTAATCCTATATCTTACATTGGATGTGTATGGCTGACTTTTGGCTATCATAAATTCTTATCATGATGTATCTCTTTCGTATGTGCTATATTATCATTAATGGGTCAGCCATGGTGATGGCCATAACATAGGAATAGTATATATAGAAGTTAGTAGGTAGTAGTTTATCATCATATTGAGCACTTGAGTCTTATTATATGGTTTGGAGTTTTCCCCCTCGAAGTGGCTAAGCTATTATACTTGCATATTGTGATCATTTATCTACAATTGTTGTTCTTTGGTGTTTAATTGTTGTTGATACTCATATTATCCAAGTAATTTCCTTACATATAGTGGTTTCATTTGATTTTACTCATTTCTCTTATTGTAATTAATTTATATAGCTTGATTGTTAATAGGAAAATTTTAAACACACTAGTCTCCTAGTACTAGTTCTAAGGATTCATTTCTCAAGGGCACAATTACTTGGTATTGTATTTTACCTTCATTATAAGGAGATAAATTCACTTGAAGTAAAAAGGTAGACTATTAGGTCTAAGAGTGGACATATTTCATGATCCTTTCTTATTATAACACTTAAACACTAGGGATACACTCTCAACACTTTCAAATTATTAAAACTATGTAATTTTAGTATTTAGTTTACATCACTCAGAATATGTATATGAGGATTTGCATTGAGTTTAAAGATGAGTCTCATATTTCACTTACTTCTAATCCATCATCTTAAGAATTCAATATCAATAGCTATGAATTAAATATAGGTTTCGAATATGATTAAAATTCTTAAGTGGTCCTAGGTTGAATACATTTCCATTTACGCCCAAGGGTTCTACTCCCTACTACAAGTCAGTACTAGAGTGGAAATATCCTTAACTTACAAGAACTTCATAAAATCCCAAGGTATTTCGTTACTTCCTGCTGAGGAAATATTTTATCCTTAAGGCTTAAGAATGTCACTATGGGGTTCTTTCACAATGTGTGTTTAGTTTCATTAACAACTCTCTAATTCATTACTTGTGAAGGAAAACAATTGGCCCATGAGGGGAGAGAAGGATCATTCTCATGGACCATGCATGAAGGATGGACAAGGTATAATTTTTACCTACCCCAAGATATCAAGGAAACACAAGTAAGACACATTTTCTCGTCATATAGTAGAACCTAATCTCAATTACCAATGGGAAATGACACGGTTAAGAGTTGACTAAGGTGTTCGATCCCACTATGGAAACAAGGCATGAGGGTAAGATCAAGGGTATCATTCCATACAAACATAGGGTTATGATCCTTGTAATTATTAGTCTGAATTCTCGTTTCCTTGGAGAAATTTTCATTTTTGGACTCAAATGATTATTTTTCTGTATTTTAATGGTTTGACGGTCATTTCTCCTAGGTCAAATTTGCATCACTTAGCAAATCGACAAGGTATGTGGCCTCTTTTGGTTGGATTGCTGTCAATTAGTTGGGTATAATCAAAAATTTCATGAAATTAACATCAACTCAAATGGTTGTCCACGTGGAGGAACGACACTCGATTTGAGGATTCACCTACCTATTTTGGTTTGGCCCTAGAGTAGTGTCTGGGAGGACATGTGGAGGTTTCCACTCATTTTTCATCGCAACATGAGACAATTTTTTTACTGCAACTAAAATACCGTAGCATATAAATGTAAGACCACGTATGCAATTACTGCGCTCATATCATAAGTACAAATAAGCATGATCGGTACACATTTTAAAATCTGCACCATGGAGAAACATGGAGGTTCATCACACCGGGCATTCCCATAACATTAGTCTATTTATATCAATAGGGTTGTTGGGAGGTCTGGGATCACGTGGAGGAACAATTTCATTGTTTCTAGGACCAGCCCTTTAGTTTCATTTTAAACAAGCACCAAGAGGACAAGTGGAGGCCTCTGCTCACGTTGTACTTTGCTTAGAATTTTCAACGGCCAAAGGAATCTGCCTTAGAGCATGACACATGGCACCTTCCATTGAGCTTCAAACATTTAAACAATCTTTTCTGAGCCAGGACACATGGCGATTCCATACGTTTCCATTCACAGGTACTACAATTTTTTGGGATGCATCTCAAGAGTGTGCCATGGTGACATGTGGTGAATTTGATTTCAAGTCAAAGGGGATGGAGAGAGAGACGAGAGAGAAAAGAACCATTTTACTGACAATCAAATTTCTCAAAACAAGCAACAAAAGGGCGTTTCATAAAGTCATATTAGTACATACAAGTTGTCTCACTATTTATTTGACTTGATGAGGGTCCCACGATAGTATTTCACATTTTGCTACAAGTTTGTGAAAGTGTTCAAAAGTAACCTGAGGGCTATGAAACTGTTTTCAAAAATTAGTTTTCATGGGTCAAATGCACCAAGAGACAAATCATATATGCTCTCCTACATACATGGAATTCATTTGAGTTGACGTAAATCATAACTGGAAAACAGGCTTTGAATGGTGACTACCTTTTCGAAGCAACTAGTCGTAATTGCACTGGTTTGACCTGGTCGCCCAATGACCGAGGGACTAAAAAAACCCCTTGTAAAACTAGTTTGCAAAGTGATTTTATCATAACTAAGGGTTGAGAGAAATTTTCATGGATAAAAACTAGAGGTATACATAGGTCGATATCCATTTCTTCACCCAAGGTCTAAACGGCAAGCCAAAACCAAACCAAACTTTTAACTTTCAGCAGCTGCACAAAACTACAAAAAGGGTTAACAAGGCTCCTATAGGGGTGACGAAAATGCATGAATGGACATTCAAGGTCATCCTAATGTTTGATGCAACACTCCACATGACAGGGAACACATTCAAAACTCAAATTTCCCATTTCAAGGTTCGGAGAGGTGTTTTGCAAATAATAGAAAAACGTGTTTTTATAGCTTTTGCAAGGTAACCAAAGGTAGTTTTAAACTAGAAAACAAGTTTGACCCACAATTTTGGTGATTTTTTGTTATCCAGTAATGTTATCTAAACATCTATGGAGATAAACAAGGATTGTCTTTACACTCAAAAATATTCCTTCTAGTTGCGTAGAAAAAGGGAAAAATTTAAATTGTTGGTATTACATCTCATTGAAATTTACTAAGCCATACTCATCATTGGTTTTATTTTTCAATAACCATAAGAAATGAAAACTAAAAAAACACTAAATTCATGCAATATATAGGGAGATAACCATGCCTGTAGTGAACGAAGTGGGTAATGTGGTTCTGAGCAACAAAAACGTGCACTAGCTACGTGGATATTGAAGAAAATTGTCGAGCTCCTCTAAGGATGAACTCATTGGCGAGCCACAAAAATAATAGAAGGAAAGCCGATAATCGAGCTAACTGATCTCATTTGTGATTTCAAAGTCACCTCATGTAGTGCTCGCTTCCCTTTGACACCTTTTTATGCTTATGTTAATACTATGGATTTCATTATAGACATTACTATAATTTTGACTTAGTATGCTGCTAGACATTGGATTATGGATTATTGTGGATTTTGATTTGATTATGATGCATGATGATTATTATAGAAACCTGACATGTGGATGATGATATATTATTGGACATGGATATTTTATGGATGTTGTCAGATATGTGATTTTTGGATATTATGATTTTATCTGGAATATGAATATTTTATGATGCGGATATATTTGTTGATTTAAAATGTAAATGATGTAATAAGTGACTTTGATGTTGTTGTGATTCATTGTGTAGTTGATTTTTGTGGATTTTGTATCATATTGGATGTTCTGATATGGCCATGAGGCCGAAGGAGGTATTTGCATTTTGCAGGTTAAAAATATCACAACAAAACATTGGGGGATCGGAGACCAACCAAAATGGAATTCTAGGTGAATTCAACAAGGTCACTATGGCAACTCATTTTATTGTGTTGTGTGTTGTTTTGTTAGAGATTCCCATGGGGGGAATCATCTTTATATGTGACCATGGGTTGTGTATTTTATTTTTTCTGGTTAATGTTTATTTATTGTTGTATGTATTTTATTTGTAATGTTTCTCTTCTTTTAATTAATTAATTGTGATGAATTAATGTCAGAGATCATATGTTTAAAGTTTAATTAAATCAAATTGGGATATGGAAAGTAATTATTAGAGTTGTTATCTATTTGTAATTAATTTTTAAGGGAGGTGTAAGAAGTGTAAGAGCTTGTGTAAGTCAGTTTTTGGAGTATGAAATACTCTACCTCCATGGAAATTCGAATTTGACCTTGGGGCTATGTTTGGAAGCTTTTGGGACAAGTAAAACTTGTCTCATGCCTCTAAATTTATGTTTCCAACCATACTTATGGTTGAGGATGTGATTTGTGACTTTTATAATGCATTTTTACTCCTTTTTGTGCATGTTTTTAATCGCACTTTCTTACATTTTAATTTAATGGCTGTCCCTTGAGGTGTGGGTTGTTTTTGAGTGTGCAAGTAACTTGTCATTCTTCACCCACCTCTTTATTGAGCCTTGGAGTTTGGAGTTTGTCTTTTTTTCTTTATGTGAGGATGTATGATGTGGCATCCTACATGGATCCACATTATCCTCTTCTTTCCCCCTTCTATATATTTGAAACTCTCTTCTTGTTTTGGGTTGTTGAATCATTTTGCATTCTTCCTTAGGGGCGCATTTTCTTGGGAAAGTTCTTTGTTTTGAAGGAATTTTTGGAGATGTGTTATTGTCTTGGAAAGATTTCTTTTTGGAGCTATGTTTTGGCTTTGAAATCTTGTAATTTTGAAGCAAAGTAACCATGGAAAGGTAGGGACTTAACTTTCTTTTTATTTATGTCATTTTCATGTTGTAGTGTGTGGAAAATGCATGCTTTGTTTTGTTCGTTGCTTGGTTGGGTAGACTGCCTTAGGGAAGGTGTAGGAGAAGGCTATGGGGAATTCTTGTGGGGAGGCATAAGGGAATTCCATTGGCATCAGAAATTTTGTGGAGGGAGTTTGGGTTTGGGATCCACCATGGAAAAGAAATAGCTTGCATTTCTTACTTTGTGGGGGGCATAAGGGAGAATCTATGGGGGGCATAAGGAGGGATTTTGTGGGGGCATAAAGAAATATGTGAGATGAATTACTTAGTGGGTTGTATATGGTGGATGCCCAATTCCCAATTGGGAGGCATAACTAGCTTTGCCCATAGGCCTTGCTCGTTTGGCTTGCAAGATCAAGCCTGAGTTCTATTTGATATGTTTTAAATGCAGTTGTGAACTATTGTTTGCTTTTGGTGTTGCATTGTGTTTTAAAAAGGAAATGTGTATGTGAAAAAATGTTGTGTGTGGAAGTCAGTTGTTTCCATGGTTGAATTGCACCTTCTATTGTATCTTGGTTGGGGCTCGGGGACCAATGATGAAGGAAGGATTCTCCTTTCATTAGATGTCTTGGTTGGGTGGAGAGTGTTGCCTTTCCCCCTCTTTGTTGTGATCATTTGGAGAAGAATAAATGGAGCATGTTGTTTTTTTGGATCCAAAGAAATGTACAGTTTAACATTCCCCTCTTATGAGTAAGTTATTGTGTTCCTTCCCACTTGAAGTGGATGAATTGTATAATTATTTGTAATGAGAAATTACTTGTATTGATGAGGAAAGATTGAATTTAAATTATGTAATGTAAAGAACTACCTTCCATTTTCTGTTTTGGAAAGGAATGTGAAAAAGTGTTGTATATTCTATATATTGTATTTGAAACCAAATGGAAAAGAGAAGTTGTAAAGTTGTAATTATTTTTATACCAATAAAGGAATGAACTATATTTCTCAAACTTGCATGGTTGTATTGGAATTGAATTATCATTGTGAATGGAATCTTTGTTTAATTGCAAGAAGAAGAAACACGTAGGTGGGAACTATACAATATTGTTTATCCTTTGAAATGTACATTATAATGGAAATCAAGACTACAATTTAACTTAGAAATGAATGGTTGATTTAGTCAAGTAAATGTGTTAGATAGAATAGAAACTATATATACACATTTAAATGATAAAATTGATATACATATTTAAAGGGAATAGATCACTGTTATAAACTTTACACTGGAAATTCATTTAAATAAAAATGTACAGTTCAGACCTGTACTCAATAATAAACTTAAAAATGTTATGGATTAACATGCTAAGACACTAAGGAATTCAAATTGACAAAGGAAACTTAAGAAGATAAATTGTACATTGCAAATTTGAACACAATCTTTTCCCCGGTCGTTTTTGTCACTTGTTGAACAAAATTCAAACTTGAATATTTTGAGAAAATTAACCTTTTGAAAACACTCTAAACCCTCCCTAGATCAATACTCCATGTCTGTCTGACATGTTGAGTGAAGGAGGAAACCAAATCTAATCAAATTGAGAAGTTGAAAATTGCCAGTTCACTAATTAAAATCCTACATATCATTTTTGTAAAATTGACCCTTTAAAACTTATCAAAAAATAAAATTTATGTTTCCTATGCAAATAGGGCATCGAGATCTTTCCCAAAAGTCCTTTTTTTCCCAAAACTGAGTTTTCTAGCTCAAGTTATGGTACTTTGAAAATTTTGTGCCTTGGCGGGAAAATTTTGGGAAATTTTTCCCTGGCAGGCCCGCAAGCCAAAAATTTCCCGTCATTTTTCTTTAGAATTTTTTTTTTGGAAAAAATTGGACTTTGGAAAATTATTACATTTTCCTCCACCATCCTGTAGCTAATCAGAGGGCACCATGTGTCCTCTAGGGGCTACGGTGGAGGCGCGGGTTGCTTTTAACTCTTAGCCCTTTTGAAAAAAATTGGAAAATTTCATCTTTCTCCTACCGGCCCGTGGCCCCCACAGGCTGCCACATGGTAGATTGGTGTGCTCATGGAGGGGGTAGAACTTAGTGTTTATTTTGTTTTTGGTATTGGGAAATTTTCAAAAAAAATCTCTGCTACCCGCAACCCCGTCCTCACCGTGGATTTCTCCCTTTGCAGACTCGCGGACCCATGCATCGTTTTGTTCCCCTTTATCCCATGGGCGAAAAACATTAACTCCTCCCACCACTCCACCCTCCCCTCTTCATCTTCATCGGTGGCTTTTCAAGTGCCATGTGTCCCTAGATAGACCCGCGGGTGCGGGGGTGCCGTTGACTTCTACTCCTCTGTCAGGCGCAACACGCGACATTCTCCCGCTGATCCACCCTTCCCTGTTTCCCCGGCATTGACTCCGCAGTCGCCACGTGTCCCAAGAGGACCCAAGGAGGCACAGGATGTTTTGTGACTTGGATCCTACAAAATGGGAAAAATTCCCTAAGCCGTCCGCGACCCGCCAACCCGTTCAAGGTGACTTCCCCACCTCTGGACACGTGTCATTTTAGGGGAAAATTTGACCTAAGAACTCCACCCGCTTATACCTCAAGTTCTACAAGGAGTTAGGAGGACTTCTTTATATCACCAAAAAGTTGAGAAACTTTCCTATCCATTGGGAATGGTTTAGGGAAATTTTGGAAGCGTTAAGTATGAGAAAAATCTTGTTGAAACTTTGATCCTATTAGAGAGTGGGTATGGGGGTAAATTACTCCCTGAACCTAACTAAAACATATAAACCTAAATTTTGAACCTTGTGAACTTTATATTAGTTAATGAAGGAAAACATATGTTGTAGTACATTGGTCTGGTTTCAGAACTTGTTAGTGAAAACTAATGTCTTGCAACCTAGTTGTAGACACTTCAAAGAAAAAAAAATTATCCACCTAATTTTTTTCTAGCTAACCCTAAGTTGTTTTTTTGGGTCTCAAGTGGTTGTTTAAATGGGCACTACACCTCACAAACCAACCATCAATTCCAAGGTTGATTCAAAGTTCCCAAACAAGGCTGAGTCAAATCCAATGGCGGTCTAACTAACCAACTATGTCGTGAGTTCACTATATGGACGAGTCAAGGATAATATGTGGTCCTTTGACTATGTTTTGAAACCCATTTTGAGCATCCCAGAAGTCACTACTGCCTACGAAGCCACTTTCAAAATTTGGGCATTTAATCAAATAGTTTGTGTGCCTTGCATGAGGCTCTGCATTTTACATATATGTCTACCATAGCATTTATAACTAGAGCATCTTTCAAAATTCCTCTACCTTTGTGTTTTGAATGATGTCCATGCCTTGTTCCAAAGTTGTTATTCCTAACAAGTTGGGTGAATGCTTCCAAGAGTTTTGGCGTTTGGAGTTACACCTGTCAATTGCATTTTAGCTTGAAATTTTATAGCGCCTTTTCAACAAAAAAAATTTATGCATATTTTACAACTATGTCATTTAAGAAAGAACAATTCTTCAAGGCATTTTATCAAACAGTGAACGTGCCTTATGCATATTTCTGCATATTTGAAGCTTACAACCCTTGCAACGTATCTTTCAGGAAAGCATTTTACTTTAGAGTGTTAAACGCCTTTTCAACAAAACCATTTTGTGCATACACTACAATCAACTCAGTCCAATACCACATTTCTTTCATGCATTCTGACAAACAGTTTGCATACCCAGTGCAAGCACCCATTTTAGTGCTAAAATAATAATAAAAACCATACATTGTCAATGTCATCCATTTCCAATCTCAATCTCACATCATTATGTAGAAAGGGTGAGCTGGAAATTTCAAAATGTCTTTCATGATATTTTGTCAAAGTTTGTCTACCAGTGCACTCTGACACAGCCTCATCCTTCCTTCACTATTTTTTCTAGTGGATGTCCATACTCTACTTTAACACTCCCATCTCGGTATAGGCATGGTGGATTCTAGATTTATACATTTCAATTGCCTTGAGTCTAGTTTCTAATTTGTGCATATTTTGCAATCATCTCATTCCACATGTAACATGTCTAATGGGGTGCTTACAATAGCAACATGTGGCAAGGGAAAGTTGATTGGGTGAAACGGAGTAACTGTTTTTTAGGACACCCATCACCATGCCCTACCACACCGCCATGCCCATGTGCCCTCACAAGGAACCATTACTCCATTCACCTCCTCCATAGTAGTACTCTTCACTTTATTATTCATTTTCAAATATATTTTATTATATTTGTCATGATTTATTTTATTTCTATTCATCGACATATCTTCCTTTTTATTTTATTTTATTTTACAATTTATAATTTATAATTTTAAAATTACGTTTTAATATCAAAATTGTTTGAAATCTCGTGTATTATTCTTTCATTATTTTATTATTATTATCATTATAAAAAAAGTCTCATTATTATTATCATTATAAAAAAGTCTCATTATAATGTAATTCGTTCGCAAAGCCACTAAGTTTGAAGTGGTCAAAGTTGGGTTTGAGTTCGTCAATGAAAGAAGCATTAAATCGAGTTCCAAATTGAGGTGGATAGGGTCTCCTTCAAATCACCTGACGATAAATTTTGAAATAGAGTGTCTTAAAGCTCAAACAGAATATCCTGCATATGACTTAGTGACATCCACACATGGGATTCGACATCTCAAATGTTTGAGATTATTAACAAGATGAGATCACAAAATAATTGACCAATTGCGATAAAGGGCTCACTATCGTCACTGGCTTAGTGTAAGGAACATGCATTATAGTTGTGAAATATTGGTGGTGATACTAGAAAGAGAGTGGAAGCTGAAGATTTTGTAGAATACATGAAGATTATGCATCAACATGCACACTTGGAAGGAAAATTGTAGTGAAATAGCACAATTATGTGAAAAGGAGGGAAGTTTAATTTTAGGTTGGAGATTTGGTCCTAGCTCATTTGCATAACAAAAGATTTCACATAGGCATATATAAAAGGTTGAAGTAGAAGAAAACATGGTCATGGAGAATATTGAGAAAGCTTGTGAAAAATGCATATGAGTATGAATTACTTGAAGGTTTCCTATCTCAAACATATCGAATGTAGTAGATCTACACTCATATCATGAGGTATAAATTTATGCAGAGGATTCTAATACTAGTTTTGAATGTAATGTCCCACTTCTGGAACCAATAGAAAAAGGTAACCAACCAACTCTAAATCACTCAAAATCAAATGCACATAGTGGAATCCAGTCAAAAGGGTACTCGAATCAGTCAAGTAGATGACTCAATAAACCCAAAGGTAGGGGTTTAATGGCCTCTATCAACAACTCATGCAGATAATCCTCAACTGAACTTCAAAATCATACCTAAACTTCCAATACAACCACTATACTGAGCATCAAACAAGTAATGGTATAGTTGTAATGAATACTAGAATTAATCTCAATATCTTTACACAACACACAACCAATCATGTCAGAGGCTACCCTCCACTGAAATTGCACCTATGTATGGTAAATGGAGATCTCCCCCATGACCCATCCCCTATGACCTATCCACCATCGTTGTCCACTGGAAAGGTGATGTCATCACTGTCCTCAGGAAGTCTTGTTCACATGGCTCCAAGTAGTGTGACGTGGAGGGTCTTCGAATTTTAAATTATTGGAAAACGTTCCCTAGCTTCAAACTCCTAATGCATCCAAAATTTGAATTATTGGAAAACGTGAACACCGCTTCCTCCAAATGCGACCGCTTGGTAATCACAAAACCATCGTTGTTATTATAGTCGCATTGCTCTGCATCATCCCTGTGGTAGTCACGTGAACTATGTTTTTCATCCCCCATCTCACACCATCTCACGTTTTTCGTTGGAACAAAGTGAAGAATCAGTTTGTATTTTATCATACGGTTTCCATTCCCTTTCTTGTCTCTAATAAGGTAGCAGAAAGTCGTAGCTAAGGTGCTCGAAGCCAGAGAAAGGAACAAGAGCTGGAGAAAGGAGTAGCAGATGGTAGCTAACACAAGTACTAGTATGGCTCTGTCTTTTCTGGTTTGCATTCACTTTCTTTCACAGAATATTGTTCCTTTAGATGGTGAGAACAATTAGAGGGTTAGAATTCCTTCAATGTATGGGGACAATGAGCCTTCTACAAAAAATTTCTAGCCATGTTCAGTAAAGTAGAATTATGTTGTTATTTTGCGAGATAAAGAATATTATGGTCTTATTTTGGTTTTCTCAAAATATGGAATGAGTATTATTTGAAAGTGTTGTTTTAAACCTGTGGAAAAATGCATAAATTAATGGATATATTTGTTAATTTGATAGATAATATTATTGGGTTTCCAAGTTATTTGTTTTAAATGAGAAATCATTTTTGAAAGGTGTTTCTCTATATGATTCAT
Organism: Taxus chinensis; assembly: GCA_019776745.2. Lineage (NCBI taxonomy): Eukaryota > Viridiplantae > Streptophyta > Pinopsida > Cupressales > Taxaceae > Taxus > Taxus chinensis. The sequence goes on from CM034146.1 coordinate 488,790,886, forward strand.
TTTGGGTATTAGTGTGAATCAAGCATGCATGAATGTGTGCTTTCAGATTTATTGACTTGGTAAATAATGAAAAAAAGAAATCGACCAAAGAGTATCTCACCAAAGAGTAAATATGCCGAGACTGTTCAATGTTGAATTTGAGGGATGTAATTTACTTGAAAATTTCTAGTTCTATTGAAGTATCTCACCAAAGAGTGTATTTATGTTCAAGTTGCATTTCTCAAGTTTTGTAGAGCATCAGCGCTCAATTTTCACTATCAATTTGTTTCATTCTTCATTCTGATTTTAACATTAGAATCTCAGACAATATTTTTGTTCTAGTCAAATTCTTAAGGCCTTGTCTGCACTAATTATAATATTGGTTATTCGTTCTCGTAAAATGCATGAATCCTATATTACACTAAACATCATATTATATATTTGGTCTAGTAAGCTCCATGAAGCCTTTAATCTAAAGTGCTAGGTAGCTGAGAGAATGTCTTTTTTATGAAATGCATGACATTAGCTATCCAGAGTTTTGCAGTTTCTTTTTTTTCATATTTTTGTACACACTTCAAGATGACAAGAAATAACAAGGAAAATGAATTCAGGTGGTTGATGATGACATCTTACTTCATAAATATCTTCCATAATATTTGTGCCTTTGAATTCTGATATAGGCTCATCACTGTCTTTCATGCATGTGTGCACTATAGTCTCAAATTGGGTTTAGCTCAAAGGGTGTAGTTAGATTAACCAAAGCTTGGTTTACACCTCAACTGTCATGAGATCAAAACCCCAAGGAAGTACAAATTTGAGAAGATATCTAAGGTAAATATAAAAAGTCCCCTCCTTCCAATGAGGAGGGTCTCAAATGCCAAATTGGCATGTTGGCTAGGCTGGGACTTAACAAAACACCATGTTTTATACTCTTAATCAAGCAAATGGGATTTGGGTTAAAAAAAAAAGGAGTCAAAACTTGCAATAACCTAGAAAGACAGGTAAACTTGGAAAGAGCTTCACAAAACATGGAAATAGCTACACAAAATTGGAGAAAAACATATTCAAAATACATGAAAATTCTAAAACAAGCATACATATTGATATGTATATAGTTGATATGTATACAACAAAACAAGCATACATATTGATATGTATATAGTTGCAAGTCACTAAAACTATCAAAGGATTCAAACACAACGCCACAGACATAATTTCATTGTGTTGCATTAAGCTCCATTTATGGCCTATCTAGGTCTGCCACTCTTGCATACCTGATACTGATAGTAAATGATAATAAAAATTTAAAAATAACTTAGATCTCATAATGAATAGTATAACAGACAACACATAATGATGTGTAATAACACCATAAACTAACATCTTAGTTATTTATCCCTCTTTAGTTGCATGATGATGATATTGCGAAATATCTGGTACGATCTCTCCCTTGTAGGAATTGAGCAACAGTAGTTAATTCACTCTATGTTCAAATGGCTGAAAGGTAGCCTTTGTTCGACCATGTTGTCATCATTGCATGGTGCATCAAAGAGCTTTGATGAGATATGTGTGCTATGAATGAATTTTTCTTGTTGGAATTTGTGTAAAAACTATTTTGGTGTTGTTGATTATAATTTTAAAAATCCACACAAACCTTTGGAAATATAATTTTTAAAATCCCAACTAAGTATGACTAAATAAATATGCGATATTTTGGGATATGTACAAATGGGAATGTGTGCAACATGAACTATTTCAACGTTTAGAGTTGTGAGAAGTGCAATTGTGACTATGTGAAGAAGTTTGAAGAAATTCAACTTTTAGAGTTATGTAGGGGCGTAAATAAAATTGAATTTTTGTGCCTTAAAATATTAGACACCCAAACCCCACATATAAATAATTTATAATATTGTATCTACGTAAACAAAGTACACTTGGCAGATTTATAAACTTTAGTAAGTGATTGGGAAAGTTGGCCTTTTTCCCAGCTTGTCATATTTCAATCTTTAGTAAGTGAAAACAAGGTGTATACATATACTCTACCCAAATTTCATCACATTCCATTATAGTGTAATTTGAGATGGTGATTTGGGAAATGGACCTACAATACCAAAATCTAGGTAAATAACTATAAGGAAGTAATAACTTAAGAAGTTAAACATAATGAAATATGCATACCTTTTCTTAAGTTTCTACGTTCAAGTGAATGGATGTTGGTTCCATCATCTCGACCACATGTAACATTTTTAAAATTACTCATGTTAACTCTAATAATAAACAACTACAAAGAAAAGTATAATGCAATGTATACAAACGAGTATAAAAAGTAAGTATAATCAATGTAGATATCTCTCAAATGTAAGGGTGTTAGGAAAGGTCCAAATACACTATAAAGGGAAGGCTAAATTAGGTCCAAATCCTGAGAAAGGTGTAAATATGTACTAGGCCAAGTCTAGATAGCTATAAAGAGAGGCTAAATTAGGTCTAGGAGACCCTAAAGACATACAATGTATATAAAAGGAACATATAACCTCCTTTCGACATAAATTTTTCTTACAAACCTAGATCACTTTGTGAGCTAGGTTTTTTTTTGTGGGTCAGCTCTAGAATGGTCATTTATTTAATATTATTTTGAGAAAGGATCCCTATAGATCATTATTACCTTACATGCAATATCTTAATTTTATTCTACTTTGTCGATAAGAGATCTATAATTGTAATATTTGGGTAATTGATTTGTGGGTACACCCATGCTTTATGGCACTCAAGATGACATCGTAGAGAGGTAGAAAGTAGATAGGTATTCAAAAACCTCATATTGTTATAATCTACATTCCTACCTAGTGTGGTTGAGGGATGTATATGTTGTAACCATTATCGATATTTATAAGGAAATTTTAAACTTTACGGTGACATGTGTATTTTGTCACAAGTTAGGTTAAGATGTTCCACTTTTTTGTATAGCCATGTGTCAAGTGGTGCTAGATCAAGGAATAATACATTACATGAGTATATATTTGGTACATTTGTACCATGATATTTATCATATATTAGCCCTATAAAATATGGTGATTAGGTTAGTGATTTTTTTTTTACATGGATTTATAAGATGTTCATGATGCATATACTAATGGGGAAACATCTACATATTGTCACAAAGTTTCCCTTATTTGTGTGTTTGGCTTGGAATTCATTAGCAAGTGATTATATGAGATTAAGGGGATATTATGTGGTGCTTGTATATGGGGACACATGATACATGGGTAGAATGTCCAATTATAGTATGAGCTCAAGAGTTGAAAAATCTCACAATATAATTTTATGGTGGGTGGATCCCCATTCATTCAAGAAACACTAGTGGACTTTCCTAAGTATCTAATAAGATATGTTAAAGAGTCACGAGGGAGACTACAAGAAGAACCATAGTTACTAGTTATAGTGTTGAGGCCTTGGAATTATCTCCAACATTAGGGGAGGAGGCAGAGGTAATGAATAAACTCAGTGCTAGTGTAATGATATCAATATTGAAATATTATTTTAAGACTTAGAATGGAAAAAATGCTAACACTCAATGTCTATATTTATGGTGTTTTTTGATGATTTAATAAAAATTAACTTATTGCATATGTTATATTTAATTTTTTCCTTTTGAAATGTGAACTTTATTATCTTATCCTAAATTATAAAAGGTGATCACATATTAGATAATCATATTCAGAGAAATGCCTATTCAACTTAAGGTTCGTATTCATTTTCATATTCAGTGTGGAAGAATCAAAGTCACTTGGTTGACAAAGTTTGTAGCTTCAATTATTGGACATGGGACCCATAATTTATTTATATTTGGAAATTTTTGCATCATAGGGTTTCTAACTTTGATATCCACTTATTTTCATTCTATTTAGATTTGGTGGCTCGTGCTTAATAGGGTGTCTAAGTCCAATTTCTAATCATTCATATTTTATTCAAATAGTAGGAATGCATTTGTTAGGTTTCCTAACTCCACAACATTTTTTATATAACTTTTCTTATTATGATCAATTATTTCATTTCAATATTTATATTTCAAATTGTATACCCTAAACCCCGAATCTTGAGGCCTAAACCCTAAACCCCAAACCCTAAGCCCTAAACCTTGAACCTTAAATTTTAGAAAATAATTATATTTTTCATTATTAGTATTAATTAATATATTTGAAACTATAAGAAAAGGAAGCAATTTGATGTCATATCTATTACCTAATACTTTGTAAATAGGAACAAATGTATGTGCTTGATATACACAAGGACAAAACATAACATGAAATTTTATCATAAGTACAAATATATCAAACAATTGTTTGGAAGCATGTTTTCAAAACGAATGACAAGTTCAAATATTTTGTTTAGTATATAGACACTAGATAATAGTGTGAACTAGTTTATTATTACGATATTATTGTATTCGCATGTTTGTTGATAAATGATAGAGGATTCGGTAATTTCTACAATTTTCGTTTATTAATCACTGGTATGAGACTAGTTAATTATGTTGATATTATGTTGGTATTGGTTAAATATGCATGTGATCTTGGAGCTGTTAGTTGTGATTTCATTGCTCTTAGCTGTTTTAAATTAAATACATTAGGAAAATTTTGATTTCTTGGATGCATTATAGTTGTAAATATTACAAATGTGGAACTCATTTGTGTATATATATTTGTTGTTAGTTGTTAAATATTGGTAATTGTAATGTTGTGAATATTTAATGAAAGTTAAAGATATAAAAATTATGTGATATCATACTTTAACTCTCAATTTGGCATATGGGGACAATGGAATATGGGGGCAAGTGCCTCTGTAAAGACAGGAATTAGTGCATGTTGAAGGGGCTTGCCCCTTAGGATGCCACATCGATACGCCCAACTATTGTTGTGTGATGAAGGGGCTTTCCCCTTATGATTTCGCATCGATAGTTAGGCGGTAGACTGTGCTGAGCAGAGGTTTTTAAAGTCACCTGCCGACCTTCCACTCAGAAATTCACCCTCCCATAATATCACAACCATCCCTTTTGCAATTGACGGTTGTGATATTATGGGAGGGTGCATCTTGGGTGAAGGATAACTGTTGCCATTTATCGATACTTGAATTTGTCATGGATCTTAGCTTTCTGATGTTGTGATTATTTTATCATAGTGGTTGATGTATTTTTGATTTGACATGTATCATACTAACATTAATTGTATATTTTTGTTTGCATGTGTGTTATTGTATTCAGTTTGTATTTTACATGGTGAAAATGAATACACGAAGTCTAGTTCCTGCGAATCTCATAGGGATAATGTTAACAAATCCCAAATTTCAAAGGGAGGAATGTTTTAGGAGGTCCACATTTGTGTTCTATATAGACCATCATCAACAGACTAAGCCACCCAAACCAGAAATTGCAGTGATGGTTAAGACCTGGCTCAATTTGCCAGAAACTTCTATTATTTATTTATCTAAGTTTCGCACTATAGGGTCGCATTCACGAGGATATGGTCTAGTGTATGACATGATGGAGCATGCACAGAAGTACGATCCTCCACATAAGCTAAGAAAGATGGGAGTTCCATTCATAAAATTGGTGATAGATCTAAAAAATTCTGCAAAAAAGATTGCACATGGAAGCAGCTCCAAGTTTGCTGCTAAAAACAAAAAAAAATAGTTACGGTTTTTTATGTTTTGTTCTAAAAAACTTATGACGTGTTTGAAAAAACCCTATGTAAATATTTAATTTTTTCGTATGTTGATTCACACCAACATAAATATATTTTGTTTTGTTGTTCGAATATATTCTTGATTAAATATGGTTTCCTTAGTAGTAATACGTGTTTCTATGGATTATAGTTTTAAAATTACTAATGTTTAGATATTTTTATAGCAAGTTTAGATTATTAAAAATAATTTATGTTAAAATTATATTTTGGTAGGAAATTAGTAAGGGTAATGATTTTCTAATTCACTAAGTATGGGTTTATCATCATTTTTCCAATTTAGGATTGTATTGGTGCAATTATCATTTCCCATCATTTATTTATGTGTAAAGAGTTTTGTTTTATGAGTTCAACTCATATAGAGATGCACCTGTAGCCTACTTAATATACATAATATAGAAAACCAATATTGTTTGAAAAGGAGTTAATTCTAGAGAACTCGAGTACTCATTGAAGCATGTACTTTAAATACTAGATATACATTACAATGGTTATTTAGTGAATAAACTTTAATAATTATTAGAATGTTGTTCGCAATACTATAGGCTATAACAATTATTGGAATGTTGTTCGCAATACTATAATTAATCAAATGTTTATAGATATTGATATTGCAAATAGATTAAAATCTATCTATTCATAATATACTGATCAATTTATGAAGTGCTTTATTCAAATTTAATATTTACCCATTACATTTATAAACTCGTAATTATCAGAAAACATATCTTAAAAAAAATGTAAATTGTGTTTGTATTAATTATATGTTAGCAATATAAAGTTGTTTATTCAAAAAATGAGTGGAATGGAACCAAACTCGTGATTACGATTCTAATATATTCCAAAATTTATTTGCACTTTAGTCTAACATACGAAATACAAAGTTTTAGTATTGTAAGGAAGTTTTAGTTTTAGTGTTAGTGTTAGTAGACAAAGTGCTAACTCCATTAACTCTCCAATAAGAAATCGTTATTAATGAACGAAATCAGGAGCAAATGTTTTAGGGCCTTGTCATATGTTAAATTATAGATGTTGGTATTAAAAAAGTCAAATTAGGAGTGTTCATTCTATTTTTTTTTTAATGTTTTCTTACGATATATTTTTTTCCATTGTAAAGGTAAACATGGTTGCCATTTGGAGATTGGAAATTCATGGAGTGTCGAATACCTCCGAAAATCTTGCATGTTCATTGTTCATATTATACGACCCTGACGGAAGCAAGATAGTAGAAAGAGGTACAATTATCAAAAATGCCACTATGACCTTCCACCAGGCTAAGTATAGGGCATTCATATTTGGTCTTGAGGAAGCGATACACCACGATGTTTGAAACATTTGTGTGTTTTCTCATGATATTCTTGTTGTGAAACAAATGACTGGTGTATACCAATGTAACAATGTAAATATTTCAATTCTTCGAGTTCAAGTGCTAGAGAGTGTATCTTGCATTGTGAAATGTTCATACGTGCATGTAAAAGTTAACAGAGGTAGGTTAGATGTATGTCAAGTGTCTAGGGACACTATAAACCAAGAAGTGGTAGCTTTGCTAGCACTTGCCATGGAAGACATTTCGATATGATATATGTGTATTTTCTTTTTGTGTAATGGTAGACATACATTAGTTATTAGATTGTGAATAACTAATATTATGTGAATTGTCTCTAGCGTATATATTATATATTTTGTGGATAATATGATGATACATCATATAGTGTTGGTTGATTAACCAGGCATTTTGGATACATCATGCTTTATCCTATAATCTCTTTTAACACATTTGCAATTCACATTTCATGTTTAGTTCAGAAACATCTAGAGTCGAGTATCCAGTTTTGAAAAAAAATAATGTGTGTGGCTAATTTCGTCACAAATCATTTATTGTGCACAATTTTCTCAATATGAATGCAAAATATGAATAAATAAGTTTTTGCACCATTTGTTTCAGTTTTACTTGTTTTACAATGTGTCGCTTCAACGATGGTTATGACAACGGACATGAACGAAACATGCAGAAGTTCAGTGACATGGGCCGATCCATGTTCACAATTCATTCTTATGTTTTCGGGGAAGACATAAATAATGAGACGGTGATATATAACTTTGTGAACATTAATTGTTTGTCATAGTAACAATTATGTCACTTGTTAGGATAACAATTATGAAATTGATGTCTTTTCATACATGTTTCTTCACATTCCATGATGATAGTATTTGAATATGTGAACATTACTTATTTTACAAAATACTTAATATTTTATGTCGGGCTAATAGTTATGCACTTGGACTCCATAGATACAAGTACCTTCACATCACATGGCGCATACGCATTTTGCAAGTGTCACAGAGGAAGAAAAGGGATATAATCCTCCAATAGTTGATGGTGATACATCAGATGGTCCTTTGGAACCCATTCGCTCAGATATCCATGATCCACCCATAGAATATAAAACTGAATATGTTAATAGTCATATTTATTATGTCTGTCAGCATGGATCATGTGTTGATAGTCGGGATGTTATATTTTCTGAGTTGCATAGACTAAATAGACATCACCAAGTAGAAACAATCTTCCCTGCATGGAATCCTCGTAAGCGTGCCTTAAGCAGATGGGGGGAGGAGAGGAAACGATCACTATCTCCAAGATATAAGCAAGGCATACGTGCAAAAAGGGGGGGAGGCGGATGTGAACTACGTATTGAGGAAATGATGTACTTAAGCGGAGGAGGGTTAGCAATCGCGTTTACAAAAAAGATGAAATATTGGTTGAGGAGTTGAGATGAGAAGGAAAGAAGGAGGGGATGAGTTGCAATGCGTGTTACGATGTAGCGGAGAGATGAGAAAGGCGAGGAGGAAATATGGTTGAGCAGCATAAGAGGAAATAAAAACCTCAGCAATATTGGAACAAAGGTAAATTTAGAGTGGCATAGAAATTTAAATATAATGTTTAGGTTGGAAATCAAAAACTTGATTATTCTTTCAATGAATAGGAAGCACGAGAGAGGGTGGAACAAGTAGAAAAAAATGTTGACCCCCCTACGAATGATAACATAAGTAATTATTGATCTTTCGTAAGTAAAGATACAATGTAGTTTTTGTGTATTTTTGTATATACTAACTGTAGGCATGCATAGGATTATGAAATTCCCTTGTGTCAACTCTTACACTGACAGAGACACTCAATTCGTAGTGCAAAATAAAGAGAGATAAAAAACCACTTAACACGCACTCGAAAAATGTATGTTTCCTTATGTTGTTGATACTTTGATTGCTAGCACTTGCCATGGAAGACATTTCGATATGATATATGTGTATTTTCTTTTTGTGTAATGGTAGACATACATTAGTTATTAGATTGTGAATAACTAATATTATGTGAATTGTCTCTAGCGTATATATTATATATTTTGTGGATAATATGATGATACATCATATAGTGTTGGTTGATAAACCAGGCATTTTGGATACATCATGCTTTATCCTATAATCTCTTTTAACACATTTGCAATTCACATTTCATGTTTAGTTCAGAAACATCTAGAGTCGAGTATCCAGTTTTGAAAAAAAATAATGTGTGTGGCTAATTTCGTCACAAATCATTTATTGTGCACAATTTTCTCAATATGAATGCAAAATATGAATAAATAAGTTTTTGCACCATTTGTTTCAGTTTTACTTGTTTTACAATGTGTCGCTTCAATGATGGTTATGACAACGGACATGAACGAAACATGTAGAAGTTCAGTGACATGGGCCGATCCATGTTCACAATTCATTCTTATGTTTTCAGGGAAGACATAAATAATGAGACGGTGATATATAACTTTGTGAACATTAATTGTTTGTCATAGTAACAATTATGTCACTTGTTAGGATAACAATTATGAAATTGATGTCTTTTCATACATGTTTCTTCACATTCCATGATGATAGTATTTGAATATGTGAACATTACTTATTTTACAAAATACTTAATATTTTATGTCGGGCTAATAGTTATGCACTTGGACTCCATAGATACAAGTACCTTCACATCACATGGCGCATACACATTTTGCAAGTGTCACAGAGGAAGAAAAGGGATATAATCCTCCAATAGTTGATGGTGATACATCAGATGGTCCTTTGGAACCCATTCGCTCAGATATCCATGATCCACCCATAGAATATAAAACTGAATATGTTAATAGTCATATTTATTATGTCTGTCAGCATGGATCATGTGTTGATAGTCGGGATGTTATATTTTCTGAGTTGCATAGACTAAATAGACATCACCAAGTAGAACACAATCTTCCCTGCATGGAACCTCGTAAGCGTGGCCGTAAGCATATGGGGAAACGATCACCTATCTCTCAAGATATAAGCAAGGCATACGTGCAAAAGAGGGAGGCGGATGTGAACTACGTCTTGAGGAAATGATTCTACTTACAGCGGAGGAGGGTTATCAATCGCGTTTACAAAAAAGAATGAAAATATTGAGTTGAGGAGTTGAGATGAGAAGGAAAGAAGGAGGTGGATGATGCAATGCGTGCTTACGATTTAGCGGAGATGAGAAAGGCGAGAGAGGAACATAGGTTGAGAGTAAGAGGAAATAAAAACTCAAATATTGGAACAAAGGTAAATTTAAGATTGGCATAGAAATTTAAATATAATGTTAGGTTGGAAATCAAAAACTTGATATTCTTTCATGAATAGGAAGCTAGAGAAGAGGGTGGAACAAGTAGAAAAAATGTTGACCCCCCTACGAATGATAACATAAGTAATTATTGATCTTTCGTAAGTAAAGATACAATGTAGTTTTTGTGTATTTTTGTATATACTAACTGTAGGCATGCATAGGATTATGAAATTCCCTTGTGTCAACTCTTACACTGACAGAGACACTCAATTCGTAGTGCAAAATAAAGAGAGATAAAAAACCACTTAACACGCACTCGAAAAATGTATGTTTCCTTATGTTGTTGATATTTTGATTGTCTTGATGGCTCGATTGTTATAGGTGGACATTTGTGATAAGACGCCCCCTTCTTAATCAACCTATGGTCTCGATCTTATTGGAGATATAGCTTCACGTGAGGTAAGAAAGGTGGAAATGAAAAATCCCGGAGTTGAAACTTCTTTTCCAGTCGATGAGAGAGAGGGTTATGAGGGGAGGCATGAGGAGAGGGACACAAACACCATTACTGGCAGTACGAGCGAGGGTGGAACTCAACTGGTAAGTTATTGAATGTTCTCATTTGCTTTTCTGTATTCTTTTTTGGTGAAATTAAGAAAAAGTTATTAATACAATTGAGATTGTAGTTATTATAGGATTTTCCTGGTGGGGCTGAAGTCAAGTTAATGTCAGATGATATGGTTGTCACGAGAGGAGTGGTTTGTGATAGTAGCCCGCACGTAAAGTGTCATGGCATCACACTCCCCAAATTTACTATCAAAGTGATTATTTATGAGGCCATTGTTCCCACTACTCCATTTCCCTACCCTAATACATTTGTAAACACTTTGGCAGAGTGTGTCAAAGGGTTTTCTATTTGGGATCTCAGCGATATCAGACTTGACACTCCTGAAGAGGCAAGTAGTGAGACATTTTGGATGAATGATTTAATTTAATTATGTGTTTACCTAGACATTTATCTGCATTCACTTATTTACTATATGGTTGGCTTTCAGGATCATGCGGTACATGTTGAGACAGTGCGTCGTACTCGGATAAAGACATCAGATGCCCCACCCATTCTTGGCATCACGCCAAATTATGTACATAGAAATGAGAAGAAACGTATTAGATTTTATGATGGAGTTTTGTCTATGGCTAACACTAGGCAATGAAGGAGGTGAAAACCTTTATGTATAACATTGATTTTGAGGAATCGGATTAGTATATATGTGTATATGACGATGATGTTACTTTAATGTGTTTGAAGTTTACGACTTAGTACTGCATTATTGATATATTGAATATGGTTTTTGGTTATGGGTTACATAGAGTTATCCATTTACGATCTGTCTATAATGCATTAGATGGTTTTTATTCCTCTTATGTGACATTCAATTTACTGTATAAATGATGATGTTGTCACTGTGTATGTGGTTAATGTATTGATGTAACTATGGATTGTGGATTACGGTTTTTGGTATGTGGTTACATAGTTGATTTCTTATTCCTTGTATGCATGCTTGGGTTTGACATGTTCAGTAATTAATCGCAGATAATTTAGAAAAAAAAAATCAAATTTTGTGTATTATGGATTACGGCTTGTGGTTTATCGTTACATAGTTGTGTTCTACATCCATGTATGCGTACTTGGGTTTGATGTGGTTATGAAACTTTCATATATATTTCATCCATGATAGTATTTTGTTACGTATAAGTTAAGTACATTATTTCCTTTCACATTATGTTTGAATGGTGACAAACAATAATCAATTGTTATAATACAGGTTTATTTAGATGGAAAGACTAAAGAAGATTGAAAAGCGCAAGGATTCACCTGTGCAGGAACCAAATGATTATGAATCATTCGATAATGACACTTATCCGTTCAAAAAGAATGCAAAGAGATTTACAAATAAAGATGTCGGTGCTACACAAGAAGACGACCCTTCACTATCAGTTCATATGGATTTAGAAATGAAACTTGTAACAAAGACAAAGATATATTAAAACCAGTGCGAAAGCTTTGCATTGGAAAATTTATATTTTACAAAAAAAAAAAACAAGGAAATATTGGATGAAATAGGAGAAATTGCCTCAAGGCAGATGGAGTTGGAGGTCAAGGTTCAAGAGTTAGAACTGGAAATTAAGAATTGGGAGACAATGCGTGAAACGGACAAAAAATTGTTTGCAACTCATGTAGCAAACTTTAATACCATTCTTAAAAGACACGAAGATCAGAAGGAAGTATGGAAGAAGATGTACATGCATGCCAAGGCGGAAATTAAGGAAAAAAACACCAGGCACTCCCACCAAAGACAATGATAACAAATGAATATACCAGTCATAAAACTTTTATATTTCACTTACATATTTGACAAATTTTACTTATATATTAGACATATATGTATAGATATTGATTATGTGGTATGCAAAAAATTAGTTATATTTGATGAATTTTTCCTTTTTAGCATAATAGATTATATGGATAGACGTACGTGGTTAAATTATGATTATTAGATGTATGTGATTTTACACTAATATGGTTGTTTTTCAGTTGATGTTATGATGTGCACATTAATTAGTATTTAGATCATGTATTTCAATTGTTATATCTGGCATATGAATAAGGAAGAGTAATATAAGTGTGATTAGAAGACAAATGTGATTAGAGGACAATTGTATATATGTGTGATGAGGTTGTTACTTTAATGTGTTTGACGTTTATGATTTAGTATTACATTCTTGTTAAATTGAATATGGTTTGTGGTTCTGTTTATAGCACATTAAATGGATTTTATTCTTGTTATGTAACATTCCATTTATTGTATAAATAATGATGTTGTCACTGTGTATATGGTTAATGTATTAATGTGACTATTAATGTGGATTACGGTAAATGGCATATGGTTACTTTGTTGGGTTTTGCTTCCGTGTATGGTATATGGTTACAATTACATTTGAATGTTAAAAAATATTAATTGGTTGTTTTAATACATGTTTAATTAGATGACAAGAAAAAAGAAGGTTGGAAAGCGCAAGGCATTACCAGTGTCGGAACCGAAAGACTATGCAAAATTCTATAGTCCCAGTACTAATATGTTTGGAAAGACTGTAGAGAGCCCTGCAAACAAAAATGTTGAAGCTAGACATGAAGATGAGTTGTCTCCGCCAGTTCGTATAGAAATAGAACTGAAACATGCAATGAACAAGGCAAAGTTTTATAAAATTGAGCGTGAAAGACTTAGACTGCAATATTTAAAATTGTCAAAGATAAATAAGGAATTATTGGACCAATTAGAAGGTGCTTCCTCAAAGAAGATGGAGTTAGAGCTTGAGGTTCAAGAGTTGGAATTAGAAATTAAGAATTGGGAGACAACGTGTGAATCCAACAAAAAAGTGTTCAAAAAGTAGCAAGTTTTAATTCCGTTGTTAAAATTCACGAAGGTCACAAAGAATTATGGAAGAAGATGTACATTTTGGCCAAGGTGTCGACTGAGGAAAAAAGTGTCAGTTCTCACACCGAAGACTGTCCAAGTGACCTTTGACTTAAAATATGACTTTGTAATAAAATGATACTTTCCATGTGATCTTTGACATCAACATGTGTTGCTTAAATGTACATTATAGTTTTTAAAAGAGTAAATAATAATTATACCATCAAAACATACTAAAAAGATTTTAAATGGAAAAATATTTAAAATGTGCAAGTATTGTGAATATTACTTCTAGTTAATGTACATATTACAAAGAATTTGAATTTCAAGTTCTCATTAAAGTGTGTAATTTTCATACTATATATACATTACAATGGATTGATGTTAGTTTAAATTGAACCCATTTTTCCATCGCTTTGGAAAAAACTCAACCCTTCTCCACCTGAACATCAATTCATGTGGAGTCAATGTTTACAACGAGAAGGAAGAGCACCGCGGGTTGCACCTTTTGGTGAACGGGGTCGCGATTTTCAAAGTGCTGAAAAACACCGTGCATTTTTCAACGTGGCAGAAAATGCATCCCTTTTTCCATCACTTTGGAAGAAACTCAACCCTTCTTTTCCTGAAAAGGATTTGATGTGGAGTAAATTTTTACAATGATAAGGAAGAGCACCACGGGTTGCGCCTTTTGATGAACGTGATTGTGATTTTCAAAGTGCTGAAAAACACCGTGCATTTTTCAACGTGGTTGAAAACACACCCTTTTTCCATCACATTGGAAAAATTTAACCCTTCTCCTCCTAAAAATCAGTTGATGTGGATTTAATGTTTACAACAAGAAGGAAGAGCATTGCGGGTTGCACCTTTTGGAGAACAGGGTCGTGATTTTCAAAGTGCTGAAAAACACCATGCATTTTTCAACGTGGCAGAAAACACACCCCTTTTTCCATCGCACTGGAAAAATTGAACCCTTCTCCACCCGAAAATTAGTTGATGTGGATTCAATGTTTACAACAAGAATGAAGAGCACTGTGGGTTGCACCTTTTGGAGAACATGATCACGATTTTCAAAGTGTTGAAAAGCACCGTGCATTTTTCAACGTGGCAGAAAATGCACCCCTTTTCCATCGCATTGGAAAAATTCAACCCTTCTCCACCTAAAAAGTAGTTGATGTGGATTCAATGTTTACAATGAGAAGGAAGAGCACCGCGGGTTGCACCTTTTGGTGAACGGGGTCGCGATTTTCAAAGTGCTGAAAAATACCATGCATTTTTCAATGTGGTAGAAAACGCACCCCTTTTTCCATTGCTTTGGAAGAAACTCAACCCTTCTCCACTTGAAAAGTATTTTATGTGGATTCAATGTTTACAACGAGAAGGAAGAGCACTGTGGGTTGTGCCTTTTGGTGAACATGGTTACGATTTTCAAACTACTGAAAAACACCATGCATTTTTCAACGTGGCAGAATACGCACCCCTTTTTCCATCACTTTGGAAAAAAATCAACCCTTCTCCACTTGAAAATTAGTCTATGTAGATTCAATGTTTACAAAGAGAAGGAAGAACACCGCGGGTTGCGCCATTTGGAGAATGGGGTCGCGATTTACAAACTGCTAAAAAATACCTTATGTCTTTCAACGTGGTGGAAAATGCACCCTACTTTCCATCGTATTGGAAAATTCAACCCATCTCCACCTAAAAAGTAGTTGATGTGGATTCAATGTTTACAATGAAAAGGAAGAGCACCGCGGGTTGCGTCTTTTCGTGAACATGGTCGTGATTTTCAAAGTGCTGAAAAATACCGTGCGTTTTTTAACGTGGCAGAAAACGCACCCTTTTTCCATTGCATTGGAAAAATTTAACCCTTCTCCACCTGAAAATTATTTTATGTGGATTCAATGTTTACAACAAGAAGGAAAATCACCACGGGTTGCGCCTTTTGGAGAATGGGGTCGCGATTTTCAAACTGTTGAAAAATACCGTGTGTTTTTCAACATGGCGGAAAACGCACCCCTTTTTCCATCACTTTGGAAGAAACTCAACCCTTTTCCACCTGAAAATTAGTTGATGTGGATTCAATGTTTACAACGATAAGGAAGAGCACCGCGGGTTGCGCCTTTTGGTGAACGAGGTCAGGTTTTTAAAAGTGCTGAAAAACACCATGCATTTTTCAACGTGGCGGAAAACGTACCTCTTTTTCCATCACTTTAGAAAAACTCAACCCTTCTCCACCTGATAATAATTTGATGTGGATTCAATGTTTACAACGAGAAGGAAGAGCACAATGGGATGCATCTTTTGGTGAATGGTCAGGTTTTTCAAACTGCTAAAAAACGTCGTGCATTTTTCAACGTGGCAAAAAATGCACCCCTTTTCCATCGCATTGGAAAAATTCAACCCTTCTCCTCCTGATAATAATTTGATGTGGATTCAATGTTTATAAATATAAGGAAGAGCACCGCGGGTTGTGCCTTTTGGTGAACGGGGTTGCAATTTTCAAAGTGCTAAAAAATACCGTGAGTTTTTCAATGTGGCGGAAAATGCGCCCCTTTTTCCATTGCTTTGGAAGAAAATCAACCCTTCTCCACCTGAAAGTAGATGATGTGGATTCAATTTTTAGAACGAGAAGGAAGAGCACCACAAGTTGCGTCTTTTAGTGAACAGGGTCGGGTTTTTCAAATTGCTAAAAAATGTCGTGTGTTTTTCAACATGGCGGAAAATGTAACCCACTTTCCATTGCATTGGAAAACTTCAACCCTTCTCCTCTTGATAAGAAGTTAATGTGGATTCAATATTTACAACAAGAAATAAGAGCACCGCGGGTTGCGCCTTTTGGTGAACAGGGTCTCGATTTTCAAAGTGCTGAAAAACATCGTGCGTTTTTCAACGTGGCAGAAAACGCACCCCTTTTTCCATCACTTTGGAAGAAACTCAACCTTTCTCCACCTGAAAATTATTTTATGTGGATTCAATGTTTACAACGAGAAGGAAGAGCACCATGGGTTGCGCCTTTTGGTGAATGGGGTCACGTTTTCTAAAGTGCTGAAAAACATCGTGTATTTTTCAACGTGGTGGAAAATGCAATCCACTTTCCATCGCATTGGAAAACTTCAACCCTTCTCCTCCTAATAAGAATTTTATGTGGATTCAATGTTTACAACAAGAAGGAAGAACACCACGGGTTGCGCCTTTTGGTGAACGGGGTCGTGATTTTCAAACTGTTGAAAAACACTATGCGTTTTTCAACGTGGCGGAAAACACACCCCTTTTTCCATCGCTTTGGAAGAAACTCAACCCTTCTCCACCTGAAAATTAGTTGATGTGGATTCAATGTTTACAATGAGAAGGAAGAGCACTGTGGGTTGCACCTTTTGGTGAACGGGGTCAGGTTTTTCAAAGTGCTGAAAAACACCATGCATTTTTCAACGTGGCTGAAAATTCAACCCACTTTCCATCGCATTGGAAAACTTCAACCCTTCTCCTCCTGATAAGAATTTTATGTGGATTCAATGTTTACAACGAGAAGGAAGAGCACCACAGGTTGCACCTTGTGGTGAATGGGGTCTCAATTTTCAAACTGATGAAAAACCCCGTGAGTTTTTCAACATGGTGGAAAACACACCCCTTTTTCCATCACTTTAGAAGAAACTCAACCCTTCTCCACCTGAAAAGTAGTTGATGTGGATTTAATGTTTACAACGAGAAGGAAGAGCACTTCGGGTTGCGCCTTTTGGTGAATGGGGTAAGGTTTTTCAAAGTGTTTTTCAATGTGGCGGAAAATGTAACCCACTTTCCATCGCATTGGCAAACTTCAACCCTTCTCCTCTTGATAAGAATTTGATGTGGATTCAATGTTTACAACGAGAAGGAAGAGCACCACGAGTTGCGCCTTTTGGTGAACGGGATCACAATTTTCAAACTGCTAAAAAACACCGTGTGTTTTTCAACATGGTGGAAAACGCACCCCTTTTTCCATCGCTTTGGAAGAAACTCAACCCTTCTCCACCTAAAAAGTATTTTTTGTGGATTCAATGTTTATAAGGAGAAGGAAGAGCACCGCGGGTTTCACCTTTTTGGTAACAGGGTTAGGTTTTTCAAAGTGCTGAAAAACACTGTCTATTTTTCAACATGGCAGAAAACCCAACCCAATTTCCATCGCATTGGAAAACTTCAACGCTTATCCTCCTGATAAGAATTTGATGTGGATTCAATGTTTACAACGAAAAGGAATAGCACTGCAGGTTGCGCCTTTTGGTGAATGGGGTCGCAATTTTCAAACTGTTGAAAAACACCATGCATTTTTCAACGTGGCGGAAAATGCACCCCTTTTTCTATCACATTGGAAAAATTCAACCCTTCTCCTCCTGAAAAAAATTTGATGTGGATTCAATGTTTACAATGAGAAGGAAGAGCACCGCGGGTTGTGCCTTTTGATGAATGGGGTCACGATTTTCAAACTGCTAAAAAACACTATGCATTTTTCAACTTGGTGGAAAATGCACCCCTTTTTCCATCGCTTTGGAAGAAACTCAACCCTTCTCCAGCTGAAAATTATTTTATGTGGATTCAATGTTTACAACAAGAAGGAAAAGCACCACGGGTTGTGTCTTTTAGTGAACGGGGTCGCGATTTTCAAACAGCTGAAAAACACCGTGCATTTTTCAACGTGGTGGAAAACGCACCCATTTTTTCATCGCATTGGAAAAATTCAACCCTTTTCCTCCTAAAAAAAAGTTGATGTGGATTCAATATTTACAATGAGAAGGAAGAGCACCGCGGGTTGCGCCTTTTGGTGAATGGGGTCGAAAATTTCAAACTACTGAAAAACACCGTGCATTTTTCAACTTGGCGGAAAACACACCCCTTTTTCCATCGCTTTGGAAGAAACTCAACCTTTCTCCAGCTGAAAAGTATTTTATGTGGATTCAATGTTTACAACAAGAAGGGAGAGCACCGCGGGTTGCGTCTTTTAGTGAGCTAGGTCACGATTTTCAAACTGCTGAAAAACACTATGTGTTTTTCAACGTGGTAAAAAAGGCACCCCTTTTTCCATCGCATTGGAAAAATTCAACCCTTATCCTCCTAAAAATCATTTGATGTGGATTCAATGTTTACAACGATAAGGAAGAGCACTGTAGGTTTTGCCTTTTGGTGAACGGGATCGCGATTTTCAAAGTACTGAAAAACACCTTGCATTTTTCAACGTGGTGGAAAATGCACCCCTTTTTCCATCGCTTTGGTAGAAACTCAACCCTTCTCCACCTGAAAATTATTTGATGTGGATTCAATGTTTAAAATGAGAAAGAAGAGCACTGCGGGTTGCGCCTTTTGGTGAACGGGGTCAGGTTTTTCAAACTATTGAAAAATGCCATGCATTTTTCAACGTGGCAGAAAACACACCCCTTTTTCCATCACATTGGAAAAATTCAACCCTTCTCCTCCTGATAAGAAGTTGATGTGGATTCAATGTTTACAACGAGAAGGAAGAGCACCGTGGGTTGCACCTTTTGGTGAACGTGGTTGGGTTTTTCAAAGTGCTAAAAAATACCATGCGTTTTTCAACGTGGCAGAAAACGCACCCCTTTTTCCATCACGTTGGAAAAAAATCAACCCTTCTCCTCCTGATAAGAAGTTGATGTGGATTCAATGTTTACAACAAGAAGGAATAGCATTACGAGTTACGTCTTTGGGAGAATGTGATCACGATTTTCAAAGTGCTGAAAAACACTGTGCGTTTTTCAACATGGCGGAAAACACACCCCTTTTTCCATCACATTGGAAAAATTAAACCCTTCTCCTTCAGAAAATTAGTTGATGTGAATTCAATGTTTACAGTGAGAAGGAAGAGCAGTGCTGGTTGCGCCTTTTAGAGAACGTGATCGTGATTTTCAAAGTGCTAAAAAACACTGTGCATTTTTCAATGTGGCGGAAAATGCACCCCTTTTTCCATCACTTTGGAAAAAACTCAACCCTTCTCCACCTGAAAAGTAGTTGATGTGGATTCAATGTTTACAATGAGAAGGAAGAGCACCACAGGTTGCGCCTATTGGAGACGAGGTCATGATTTTCAAACTGCTGAAAAACACCGTGCGTTTTTCAACGTATTGAAATATTTATATAGTGTTGAAAAAGGTTTATTTTTCAGCACTTTGATAGTAGCAATTAAACTTCAACATGATAATATTCTATTGTTAATTAGATATTTTTCATCATAATTACATTAACTTTCTATTTGTTTAAATATTTTATACAATCCATATATTATGTGAGCGGTTCTACATTAGCTAACACCACCAAGCACTTTTTTAAAACACTCTAAAAATAGTCAAAGAGTAGGTCAGTTGTACACGTTCCATATTTAGGTATTTTAAATATACGCAATGTAGAATCTCATATAAATGAATTGGAAATGCTTACAATTATAATTTAGGCCCGCTCAACATGCCATACATTTACTTTCCAAAGCTCAACCTGCTCATTCTGTAAGATACACCATTTACATATCCATTTCATCTGCAACACAACGAATTAAATATTAGACAAGGTATCAAAGGATTTTTATCTTACATATAGTAAATAAATGTTATGATATTAAGGACATTCAATACACACCTTGCGCAGACCTTAAATTGCTTAAAGATAAGCGGTGACGGGGAGATGTTATAGCTGCATTTGAACCACCTACAAAATAAATGATCAATATGTTAGTCTTCGCCTCGACAATTAAAATATCTTGTGAATAGTTGACACTAATAGTTCAATGTTTGAACCTGTATGTTCCATTTTTGTGGTTTGTCTCCTCTTTGCACGATTGTCATTGGGAAATTGGAAGCATTCGTAGTCTTCAGTGTGATTGTTCAAATCTTCTACAATGACAGGCCTCTTACTCACACTGCGGTGGCATTTTTTACTTGTGCAAAACCATGGACACATGCAAGTGGTGGCAATCTCATTTGCATCTCCTTTGAAAGCAACATCCAACATATTTGATGCTTCTAGGTCTCTCCTAAACCTTTGAACACATTCAAAGAATATTTTTTTCTGTCCATCTTTACTCAGTCGTGTATCAGAGACTAACTTCAAGAATTCTTTGGATGTGTGTTCCATAAAATCTTAATCACTTTCTATCATCAAATGACCAGCCCCAATTGTTTTAGGAGTTCCTATGACGTATAAGACATTATAGAAAATTATTTATTTACACACTAGGTTTTTCAATATCATAGTACACATGAATACACAATGCCACCTAATCATAAATATGTGTGACGAACATTATCATTGGCATCGATTAATTGATTGAAGGAATTAACAACTAACCATCAACTGTCAGTGAGTGTTGAGGTGGCGAGGAGGGGCCATCCCATAACATGCCATCATTTACAGTGCTTGTCTCTGCATAGGTATTAGCTGTAGCACGAGAAATGAAAACAATTTCAACACGATGCTTTTTTCGTTACAACTTATTCTTAGCAATCTATATCACTACTTGCCACATATGATGACATTAAATTACCTTCAACTTATGTTGTTGGATACGATGAAGAGGGATCGTGTCAGAACATGTCTTCATTTACCCTGCTTGTCTCCCCATAAGTATTGCATCCTGCACGTGAAATGAAAAGAAATTCAACACGATGCTTATTTCGTTACAACTTATGCTTAGCAATTTACACCGGTAACATATGATGGCATTAAACTACATGTCACTTCTGGTGCTTGATATGATGACATCGACACATATTGCTTACGAAAATCCAACGCCTTCAACATGTACTTGCATGTGTTTCCTCTGATAGCCCAAGCACATTCGCATACGTCCAAGGTTCCACATTGCCTTACCAAATACCATGTGCTTCTAGTTGTTTGGCTCCTCACCCACAATTGATTGCAATAAGGTGTAATTGCAAGGCAATTTGTATCAGGAATACTCTTTACTCTCTCAACTACTGTCAATAGATGTCTTTCTTTGTTGAAATTGGTCAAGAAGCTGGATTTTTGCAACTTCCTCTTGTGTTTGTAAAATGGCTCCACCTTGTACACAAGTGTGTAGAAAAAATAGTCCATCTGACGAACACATTTCTTTTGTCTATCACACAAGTATCTAGTCTTCAAAAAATAATGGTAGGATTCAATGGATGCATTTGTTTCTTGATTTGCATGGGAGAAGTTTCTAAAATTTGTTGCCCACATAGTTGTCAAGTGACACGGATTGAAAATCAGTGACATTATAAACCAAGAATTATAATTGATGATAATTAATAAGAAAACACACAAAGAATCACACTCACCAACACGTTCATTGCTCTCACACCATGTATTCTTGAAGTACTCAAGGAACTTAGTTTCCTCTTTGAATTCATTAAAGAAGTCTTGAATGATTCGAAATGTGTGCTCGTGATGCATTTCAGAACCATACATGATGGTACCTAGTCTCTTGAAAATCTTCCACCTAGACTCCTTGCTACAATACTTGTACACATTTTTCAACCATACCCTGCGCACGTGCCATAGGCATAGCACTACACAACAATCAAAAACACACTTGATGGCTTGGATTTCAGCTAACGCATCATCCGTAATGAACGTGTTGGTCTGCCAATTGACACTAAGCTATTTTCTTCATTTTTGGACTTCTACCAACCACCCGTAAATATCTTCAATTTTATTCCTCAAAGAAATGGCCCATGCTATAGGCACCCCAACTTCTTGCTCGTAAAAAAAAATCAATGTGTATAATTGGTACTGTAAGAAATATGACATCAAATGGTAACATGGGGTTTAATATAACAGAAAGGGAATAATATTAATGATACGTAAATTACACATCATTTCAAAATTCATTCCAATTACTTATGCCATATTTGTTGGTAGCAAACATCGAGTCCATGGAGATTATGGAATTATGTGAATGTTGAACCATTCTCTCACACATCCACTGTGTTTACAACCCCATAATGAATGGAACCGTGGTTTCATTTGGGCGTTGATAATAGAAAAATATGTCTCTTTCCTCCGCATGCCATAAGTTCATGCTCATGGCATCATCGGCATGCTTTTGAGACCTTTTGTAGTGAACTCTTTTCCACGCGTTCAACACATCCTTTCTTGTCATGTATTTGTCCCTCCTGCTTGATATACCCACGTTTGATGGATCCTCTATATATTTATCATACACCATGTCCACAGTGACTCCCATTAACAAAAGAATCTCGATATAAGTTTTTCATTCATTTAATAAGTACGGGAAACATTCAGACGTTGATCATTAATGGTATTTTTGTTCATCCCATGACCACACTCATCATTTACATCACAATGAAATAGATGGTTGTATAATATTATGGCCGTTGTCGATCTCCCATAAAAAACCTTCACATTGAAATGACATTGGCAACCCCTTTTAATTATACACCTACTCACTTTATCACTTGTTATTGACTTATTTATATTGTCGTCTAGACCATACGAACACCAATAGCTACATTAAAAATGGTAACATCAAATGCTATACAACTATTTACGAAAAGAATGTACAAAAAAATAATTTGTTAGCGAATTTCCAAACCTAGAATATGATTTGGTTGTATGTAGTTTTGGATTTTCTATATTTGTTGAGTTGTGATTTGTGTGGGCGAAGGTAGTCTCAAAACTTTCGTTAGAACCTTCCCCCTTTAGAAATGCATGTAGTCTTGCGAGCGGTATGGCGGCACAAATGTCGACATTCGGCTCATCCCCTATTGGTGTCCATTCTACATCATCATATGAAAACTGACTCTTTTCCTCTGTAATCTCTTGGACAGGAAGATCGATCATGCTCTGCCATTTGGGCCTCCTTCCCATCCTAAAAATTATTACATGCATTTTTGTATCGTTAATGAAATAATTATTTCATACTTACAAAAATAAATTTTGACTTGTGATTCATCATCATCAACATGAATACCATCTTAAAACATTGGAAGCATTCAAATTTTTGTCTAATTCAAAAGCCACTTGTATAAAAGACAATATTGAAATGTAAGGAAAACAACAATTTATAGGACTACCTACTGCGTCCAGTGCATAAGCATATCACAATATGGTCATCTATAATGTGACAAAGAATGCAACATAATAAATATAATGAGACAAAGACTATTACAAAATTAATATTATGTCAAATACGCTTATACAATGTGGAGAGAAAATTCCATATAAAATATTATAATTAACCTTATAACTATAATTCACATCGTATAATAATATATTTTATGGTGTTTATTTTATTTATTAAATAATATTTTTTGAAAAAGATTTATATATAATAGAAATTATTACATTTAGCTAAAAAACAATAAAAACTATTGAAACAAGAACATGTTTATCTAAAATAGAAGTTACAACTAAAAAACATGAAAATATTAAAATATTAATAACATCTTATATATACATACATATATACACACACACACACACATTTATGCATGCCAAAACATAATAATTAAATGACAATAAACTAATAATCATCGCAACACCCACATATCCTTCTTTTTGAAAAAAATGAACTTTCAAACTAAAATTGAGGAGTATAGATATTTCAATTTTTTCACACTTTTATTTGAATTTTAGAAATGGTGCTAAAATTTTGAAGCATGATAAAAAATTATTTGCTATACATTCTGAACAACTAGTATTCATTGGCATACTGAACTATCTATAATATACATATTAAATTATTAATAAATTGAACTTTTTATGTGAACACCCTTCATCTTCAGTTTACGTGGAAGCTCATATTTCTGTATGTCTTCATTTTATGAACAGGATCGGGAGAAACTAGGCTCCTGGTATTCATATTCACCACACAAAAGAGTAACTACTACACAAAAGAAGCATAAAATTAACGTTAGTATGATACATGAAAAATTAAATATACATCATCTGCTATGATAAAATAATCACAACATCAAAAATCTAATATCCATGAAAAATTTAAGTATCGAAAAATTCCAACGGCTATCCTTCACCCAAGATGCACCTTGCCATAATATCACAACTGTCCATTGCAAAAGGGACGGTTGTGATATTACTGGAGGGTGCATTTTTGAGTGGAAGTTCGACGAGCGACTTTAAAAACCTCTGCTCAGCACAGTCTACCGCCCAACTATTGATGTGGAATCCTAAGGGGCAAGCCCCTTCATCACGCAACAATAGTTGGGCATATCGATGTGGCATCCTAAGGGGCAAGCCCCTTCACCGCGCACTGATTCCTGTCTTTGCAGAGGCACTTGTCCCCATATGCCAAATTGAGAGTTAAAGTATGATATCACATAATTTTTATATCTTTAACTTTCATTAAACATTCACAACATTACAATTACGAATATTTAACAACTAATAAAAAAAATTATACATATGAATGATCTACACATTAGTAATTTTTACAACTATAATGAATTCAAAAAATCAAACTTTTCTAATATATTCCATTTAACACAGCTAGGAACAATGAAATTACAACTAAGAGCTCGAAGATCACACGCATATTTAAATGAATTTTTTTATCTTTTCTTACGATAGTAACAGATTGACATGCAAATATAGAACTTATTTATACTTATAGATAATATTAATAATCATATCAAACACTTATAACAGTAAATGTGTTCAATTTGTTTAACTATAAATGTATTAATGTTTGAGTTATAACTATAATAATGTTTGAGTTCAGATTTTGAGACGTAGTTTTATGGAATGTTTTCTTCTAATGTTTATATTATTTTTTGTTTTTGTTTATTTTTGGTATGAAATTGTCTTTTTTGGCCTTTCTTGAAGGCTTTTTACTTTATTTGAATTTGGAATCAGATGCAGTAATTTTCTAGTTCTAGTTTTTCTTTTTGTCCATTAGGCTAACATTTTAAATTTTTGTTTCGATGTTGTTATTCTCTCAGGGTGAGGACCCCTTTTCCCTTGTTTAATATATCAAAAACATAATTTAAGAGCTATTTATATATATACACCATACATATTTCTAATTATTGTTATTGAATTAAAATTATTATTATTCATAAGAACTACTACAAGCTAGAGATGAAGGTAAGACATATAAAGGTTGTAGAATGAAGAGAAAGAGGGGAGGTTAACCCATCTCTTATCCAAATCAAATATGGTTATGGATAATTGTTTTGTTGGGTACCTAAAGGTGATATTATTAGACCTTTATTATTATTTTTGGAGAACTTGTAAGACTACACTGATCTTTCATATGATTTGAAAAAAAAAATCTGTAGATGATACCAATTACCAATTAGAAACTGGCATACCTGACTATTCCGCGTTAAATATATGTATCTTATATTTTTTCTTCCTTGATTATGAAATTCTCATTCATTAAAAAATAATAATCTCACATTGGTTAGTGATCTTGTTCCAAAACAACACGTAAACCCAATATATCACGATCCTTATGTTAATGAAGGTAATACCCAATATATCAAGCTCTAAAATTTTCTTACTTGTTTTTGCGATCCACCTGAAACAAATCTCTTTCCTTCAAACCTCAATCACTAACAAAACCTTGTAAAATATAAAAAGTGGGGGCGGGGGGCGGGGGGAGTGGGAGAAGGGGCCATGGGGTAGGGCGAGGTGTATTTGGGGGCTTGTCTTAGTGAAATAAGAATTCTATCGAAACATTAAAAAAAATTAATATATCTATTAATAAATAAATCCAGCCATCTCATACATTGTTTGATAAAGTAAGCCATAATAACTAAGAATTGAAAAATTAATGAATGCTAAAACTGAAATAAAGACACTAACATAAAACTAACAATAAATAATTGACTCTACACAAATTTGTAAGAATAAAGAGAATAATATTCCAAATTTTGTAATGACTTTACACAAATTGCAATTTATTAAATCACCTTTAGTAGCTAATATGAAAACTACTAATTATTTTACTTAGTGCTTTTAGTTGGGATTACTACCATTTCTTGTACTTAATTTTTTACATAATGAATCCACATGATAATTCCAATGTTTTTACATATTTTAAAGTTAGTTACATAAAACAGAATATCAATTCTTTACCTTTGTCTAGTCGTTATTGTTGATGCAAAATCACAGCACCCGTAGACGCACATCAGGCTTCTAGGTTGATGTTCAGGCATCCAGTGTGATTGCACAACATGAAAACCTCTCTCCAAGCGTGGGACTTGTAAAACCGAGAGAGGAATCTCCAGAGAAGGCTGGTTCCTGCTCCTAAACTACCTGCCACAAGCTATTCCAGTGCAGGCAAGCTAATCTAATCCTAATCTAACCATGCCAAGGAGACAGAGAGAGAGAGAGAGGGGAAGAACAGCAAAAGCCTACACTAAAACGGTGATACACCAGAGAAGGAGAATGTTGAACATCTATCAAAACTGCCATGGGACAAAGAGAGGTGAGCCATTGGGAAGGATGGACAGAAGCATCACAACCCCAAGGATAGATTTCACACAGAAAATGTCCCAAAACTCCATTAACACAGCTCCAGACCTGCAATGAACATTCAAACATGCACAGACACCTGCAATGAAGAGAGGCAAGAAGAAGACAAGCAAAAACGAGAGGATGGACAGATGCATCACAGAACACATTTTGTTGCTCCAGAGGTTGCACAGAACATCATTCCATTAATGGTAAAAGGCAGGAACGCCATTACAGAGAAAGGGAGGAGGTTCGAACTCCATTTTCAACCCTAGAGAAGAAAAGAAGGGAGGGCCGAGCAGAAAGAATGAACAACTCTTATCTATTGAGCCAAATCTGGCTTTTTACATTGCATGGGTCGAGCCCAGGGGACAGAAACGTGGGAAAACGTGTAAGCCCATTCCTCACTGAATGCCAACACATTAAAATGGCATAGGATACCTTACCAACCCATACCCTGCCACTTTGACTGATTTGGAGGAGAATGTGACCCATTTGCATTAATCTGGCCGCTAAAATGTCACTTCTGGCCGTGCAGAAGAAGAATGCGACCCATTAGCATTAAAACAGGTTGTTGAAAGGTCGCTTCTGGCCATTACCACACGTCAGAGCCGTTTCTCAATTTTCTCTCTTTAGACTACACCAAAACTCGAGATTGATCCCAGAATCATGTAGAGCATCTCAACAGCTTTCTGTTGATATAAAGAACGTGGAAATCCGAGCTCTGGATCAAAAGATATGGCGATCTGAAGATTTAGGGCACGGAACAGATCAAAACGAATTTAAAATGTTTTCCCACTCTTCGCCATCTGGACGACACGTGGCACGTGCTGATTGGACGAGCAATTCTCTCTCCTCCGTCTTTCACAGGCTTTCCTTTTGAAATTGCTTGTGGGCCCCTTAAACTTGGACACGTGGCGCCATTTCATTGGTTTGGTTCAGCGCTCGATAACTCGCCCCTTTGACCTTTTGAATTTTTCTCCTGTGAGGACACGTGGCAGTTTCTGATTGGTCTTCGGCTCCTTCGGCTCCTTCGCGTACTTCGCTTCCATTTGTCCCGGATGTCCCATTTGATTTTGGGCCCTTTGTGCTCATTTCGGCCGGTTCGGGCATTTCGCATCCATTTGTCCCAGATGTCCCATTTGACTTTGGACCTTCTGGACTCATTTCGGCCGATTTGGCCGGTTCGGGCATTTTTGGCCCGCTTGTCCCACTTTGCTTCGGACTGACTTGACTCTTTTTCGCCCGGTTCGGCCGGTTCGCGCCTTTTTGTCCCAACTGTCCCGGGACAAAAGTTCTCATTTCGGCCGATCCAGCCGGTTCGCGTCCATCTGTCCCGCACGTCCCATTTGCCTTCGGACTGACTCGACCTTTTTCGCCCGGTTCGGCCGGTTCGCGCCTTTTCGGCCCAGATGTCCCAATCGTTTTTTGACTGCCTGTGCTTATTTCGGCCGGTTCGGCCGGTTCGGGTCTTTTTGTCCCAAACGTCCCGAGCAACACTTAGCCAATTTTCACGATTTTTCCTGGATCGACCTATTTGCCTTCTTGAACCTTTTTTTCGCATTTTCTCAGAGCTTGCTCCCTGTTTCTTCGGCCTGGGGAGTTAGAAAAATATCTGAGAGAACCTCAGAAACATGATGTTTGCTCTGAATCAATTAATTTTCCTGGGACTTGAATATTCTGATGCATGTTATCAAAATTACCCAGGGGGGGAAATTTTGACAACAGTTATCACTTATAAAACCCATCCAAATTTGCCACATCACTTATACTTTATAATTACTCATTTCTTTACCTTTGTCTAGTCATTATCACTTTATAAAACCCATCCAAATTTGTTACATCACTTATACTATATAATGACCAATAAAAATAAAATCGATTTTAATTTGAAATTTATAAAAAAATATTTTTAATAAAAAATTAATATTTTTTCCCAAGTATGGCGCATGAATATTAGCACCTCATTTATATTTGCACATTGAATTGTGTGGACCCGTTTTTGTTTTCATAGATGCTTCTTCAACATTGTCAATATTTATATTAGTAATGATGATAATGAAAGGGTGGAGTATTGGACATACTATTGTATTTTAGTTTGATTATGTGTGGTAGTTTTGATATGGTTGAGTTTGAGGGAGATAAAAGAGGGGTTCATCTCGAAGCAATGGTACACCATTAAATAACAGATGTTGTTTTACATGTGCAAAAAACTTGAGGTGTGTGAACCTGACCTCCATTGATAGTGTTCATCTACCATCTTATGGTTTATGTAGTCTAATTTTCGACAAGTTGGTGATAGGGTGGTGATAAAACTAAATAGAGTGTTATTTGTAGAGCAAAATCTTTTCACATTTGCAAATAATTTTAATCACCTCGTCAATGTGGTACATGAAGTGATTATTTCATACCACTTCCCCATAATTTTGACATTGAATGGCTAACACCCAAAGTCAAGGTCAAATTCCAAATTTACCTCAATATTTCTCACCTCCTATTGATGTGGTTTTGCACCGACATGATAGATGTTTTATGCACACAATATACTTGTGGTGCTTGATCCCAACCTCCATTGGCAACTTTCCACTGCCACCTTGTGGTTTCACTAGTCTAGTTTTCGACAAGGTGACAATAGAGTGGTGAGAAGATTAGATAAAGTCAAGTATTGGCGAAGTATAATCTTTTCACATATGTAAATAATCTTAATCGCCCCAATCAATGTTTTTCTTGGAGTGATTCTTTCATACTACTTCCCCATTAAATTTGGCATTAAATGGCCAACACCCCAAGTCAAGGTCAAACTCCAATGTTACCTTAATATTGTTTACCTCCAACATGAATGGATTTATGGTCATATCATTTGAATTTGGATCCTTGCCCCTTGGCCTAGTGAAGAGGTTGTGTGGATAGTTTGGTGGGGGATTGCAATTTCTCTAACTGCAACTTTCCTTTATGCATACAAAAAATAAGCAATTGATTTTTTTGGTGAAACCCATGAGGCACCATATTGTGAGCACCTTCAATTGTCATGAGTTAGAGGTCTTCTCTTGATTATAATTTATAAAATGAGGTTGTTAAGTGGAGGAATAAGCTCAAGGTAGAAGAAACCTAAAGAGCTCATGACACTCAATTTCGTGCTCATATGCATTGGTTGAAATTTGGGGAATGAGCTTTTAAGGAGCTTTTCTCCTTTAGTCATTCCAAACAAGTTTTACATAGAGTGAAGACAAACTATGATGCCAATCAATCCATAACTAAACTTCTAATATCTTGAGAGACTTTGTTTCTCATAACATGGAATTCTTGCAACTCAACCATCAACCATACCTTGTGAAGGAGACCTCATTAAATGTTTGTAGGGAGTAGCTTGCAAATTCCTTGAGGAAAACAATTGGTATGTAATCACTTATTTTCAATTGAAGAGTCACAAGAAGAAACAAAGCACGTGGTTTCGAATGAAACCCATGGAATAAGAATGAATCACACAACCCAAAGTTCTAAATTCAAGTGTATTTATCAAGAATATGATGCCTCTTGTGATAGAAGATGAGCCTCCTTTCATAGTATGGGGCAAAGAAAATATTTACTAGATACAAAACAAACCAGCTAAATAGTATGAGGCAAAGAAAATATTTACCTAAGAGCCACCTGTTATTCTCTGAAAATTCTTCCTCTGCTTACCTTCCACACCTTTGGCTCCCTCTCTGGCTTCTAATGGCGGTAATGTGAATGTTTGTTTTTTATTGAAGTTGTTGTCCATAGAAAATGTGTTTTTGGCGATGAATTCAACATAAATGGTGTTTTTGGTAATGCGTAGCCAGTGGCGCCACCTACCCTCCGCTTGGCATTGTTAATACGCAAGTAAAACTATCACTGGCTCATTGAAACCAGATGCAGTGGCGAGTTTGACAGCTCCTAGTTGATGGTGTTGATGGGATGGTAGTTTGAGTACAACCGGAGACGAGACCTCCTCTGGTGCCGGGCATATGGGCACATCATGTAGTGCATGACATGTGGGATGGTAGGTTTTACACAAAATACACATACATGAGTGCATTTTCAGTGGAGGGTAGCCGTCTCCGCCAATCATGACCATTTAGGGAGTACAAATCCAGAGTTAATCCTCTAATACAAGTTTCTAAAGTATTGATCTAATGTTTCATATATAGATCAATATAAAGAACATCAAACCCAATCGATTCCACTGTCTAACTGATATCAAACTGATTGTACAAGGTGTGTTGCAATTAGAAGCTACAAACCCCCATGCACCATGCACTAACCCAGTCACTTTTATGGGAGTAATATTATAAAAATGTTATATCATTTAATCTTCCATGAACAAATCCCAGAATGCCCCAAAAGACATGCAACTATCATACGCCAATTTTAGGATATAACAGATGCAAAACATGTGCAATCAAGATATGAATCACTGCCAAAATGATGATGAAAACATACTTTAAACTCATATCAATTCACTCATACAATTTGCTGGTAAAAAGAGACCCAAAACACCACTGAAACATGCACTAGATCAGATCGCCATTCCCAGAATTAATTCAACCATAGAGGGTATTAAATAGATGAAAGTCGTTGCCCACAATTCGGGTATTTATCATGCAAAAAATGAGGTCATTGGTATAAGAGAAAACAACACCTTTAATCATGGATTTCACTATCAAAAGGCATGCAAAATTTTATCCAATAACTAAACTCAGGTCATTGCCTTGAGAAGTCCCAAAACCACCAACGAATCATGCAATTACAAGTCGTTAGGGCTTGATAAAAATGCACTAACAGTTCACTGCTTATGTGAGGGTCAAAACATGTAACAAATATCTAACATCCACCCACAATGGGGTCGTTGTTTGATGGAAGAAATGGCAGATTTTATTAAACAAGAAACCAGACCTTTTTTATAAGATTTACCTTGCCAATTATTGCCCAAAACAAATCGTTGTCAAAGGAAATAATATCATGCAATAAACTTGATCAATCCACACTAAATGGAGCATGCAAAACAATCCACAATCCCGATAGAAGAAATCACTAGGGCTTAGAGAACCATCCACACAAGATCGATTTGTAAAGCATTCAAATGTCTTCAATTTTGATATTCAAAAGATCAGCTACAAAGGATCTCCCAAGCATGAGAGACAGAGAGAGAAAGAAAACATCAATGGGGATGCATCCCAACTCCAAGCATGGAGTATCAAATTAATTTTGTCATAGCATTAGTCTCAGAATGATCCCAAACTCTCCTTTTATAAGCAAGGAGCACAAAATTCAAAATCCCTAGAAGAGGGAAATCATTAAACAAAATTAGTTTATCCTCCCTAGGTGGAGCCCCTTTTCTAAGGGTGTTTTAACATTAAAAGCCACCCAAATGTTATTTTATTAATTCCTCTTTTAATTTAGCATTTTGGGAATTAAATTAAATAAATTACATAATTAAATAATTATTGATTTATAATGTCAAATGATAAAAATCACTCTCCAGGAAATATTATTTAATTATTTAATATAGTTTCCCCCTTGCAACATCCCAAAGCCCACGGGGAAAGATAGTCTAAGGGTCTTCAAAAATGGGGACATTACATTGAAGTTGACTGGAGAGAACAGATGCCAAAGAAGGTGCACAAAGAAGTAGAAAGGGTGATTGTTACAAAGGTCAAGAAAACACACAATAAGGAATACAATGAATACTTGGTAAAGTGGAAAGAAAGAGAGATTGAAAACATGACTTGGATAAGTGTTGTTGAAGTTGCAAGGCACAAAATTCTAGGAGAAAAGCACACATGAACCTAATCTTGTGTTTTCAAAATTACCTTAGGTGTATGATACAGGAACATTCGAGTCCACAGGAAATCCTATATCAACCAAAAATAGTTATATTAGAGTGTTGTGTCTAAGTCATGTTGTGAAGGTCCATGTCACGCTGAGAAGGTCCAAGCCATGCCGCGAAGGGCCAAGTCATGTCGTGAAGGTCTAACTAATGCCACGAAGGTTTACCGATGTTGCAAAGGTCTACCAATGCCACAGTCATCTATTAATGTCACGTAATGTTGCAGATGAAGACTGTGATTCCACGAATAGTCTAGATCAAGCCGACATGCTTTGGCTGGGTATATTAGGCCTTATCTTCGTAATATCCCATAATTTTAGGAGTCTTAACGGTTAATGTGTAGCTAAGTTCAATGATGCTTTTGGGCGGCTTGCATGCCCATATAAACAAACCCATCTTCCTTAGAATAGGAGCTAGAGTTGAGGATAGATAGGGAATTGGTAATTGTCGTTGTAGTTGTTAGACACAATGAGACATTACATATTCTGAGTGAGAACTACATGGATTTGATTGTATGTATCCCTTTAGATATTTTTGAGGTCATATCGTTAGCGATAAGTCTATGTATGAGCATCTTGTTCCTTTTGTGAATCAATAATAGAATTAGTGTGTTTCTTTGTTCTATTATACATCATGTATTGTTTCCACATGTTAATTTTGAAGGGTTGCATCGCATAAGGTTACTCTTAATTGGGCTCTCTAACCATGATTGCATTAGTTGGCTTGTATGACACAAGGTATGCAAAAACTCCCAGGAAATATCCATATAAGGCAGATGGGGCCTTACATAATTCACCACATATTGAAAACTTGTACGGAGAAGTTATGCAAATTGAATGGTGTATTTTTACAAAGGCCACTTTAGTGGGAGTAAGCTTAAGCCTTACTTTGAGTAATCATGCAAAGCCAAGTGTAATAAAGTCAATGACCAAGAAATAAACTTCTCTACAAAAAATATTTTTTATTTTCATTAATGTGTCATTTGCTTGAATTGTTAGTTGCTTATTGTAAAGAAGAGAGTTTGGCTCCAAGAATATACAAGTGGTACAATAGAAAGGCTATATACATGTAAAACCTAGTATAAGCTATCTCTTGAAGGTATCTCATGGGTTGGTCCTAGGTGTGAGAATGAATGCTACAAAGAAAATAAATGTGCAAGAGGACTTTGTGCATGACTAATCAGGGCGAAGTTAAGTGAAAAATGAGTAGGTAATAGATGTATGCATAAAAGGTTGTGGAAAGAGATTCAAGCTCAAAGAAAACCCATGAGGTTGGTCGGGTTTGTGAGAAG
The DNA here is from genome assembly GCA_019776745.2 of Taxus chinensis. Lineage (NCBI taxonomy): Eukaryota > Viridiplantae > Streptophyta > Pinopsida > Cupressales > Taxaceae > Taxus > Taxus chinensis. Next base: position 488,825,282 of record CM034146.1, read on the forward strand.
GAATCGATGTGGAAAGGAAGTGACGAGGCATGGTGCAATTGTTGCACAGAGAAGAGTGGTGTGCACGGTTCAACTATGTGTCTAGATACTCTAGGTGACACTGAGCATTTGTTGAGTAGGAGATAGGATACTCATGGCCCATGCAAAAAATTTAAAAAGGGGGGGAGTTGCACCAATGTGAAAATTTGAAAATTGTGCAGGAAGAATGACTTCTTGTAGCATTTTGAAGATCATTTGCATCCAAGAGATTTTTGCGAAAGAGGTTACATGATTTAAAGCAAATTTTGGGTTTGACTTGTAAGTGAAGCTAAGGCATTGCGTTTGACAAGGGTTAATGCCCTTAGAATCGAAGCAAGGGGTTGCCTCTTGAAGGTGGTTGGAAGTTGTAGAAAGAGGAGTTGGGTGAGATAGGCATCTGGGTAAAGAGGTTTGTGCATAGAAAGGATCTCAAGAAGGGCACAAAGGCCTACAAATGAGGAAGTGAAAGTTAGAAGAAGTTGAGGTTATGCCAGAGGAGAGAGAGACAACTAAAACGAACTTGGAGATTGAATCACTACATGAGCAGCCTAAAGGGACCCCCTCAAAGTCTAAGAAAAATAAGATTAAGGATCAGGTAATACTCATCAATGTGTTGATGGCTTTCCCAAATGTCATTCAGAATGGTGAGAATTTGGAGACCAAGTATGGGATACGCATGATTAAGGACTTTAATCAACATAAGAAGCATGCGAAGATATTCAAAGTTGAATTAGAAGCACTATAAAGTACAAGTTTCTCGATTAGATAGAACCTAGAGGAGACAAATGTACTATAATTTAATGAGTTCTTTTAGTAAACCTACATAATTGGTAAAATGGTTATTATCAAGCATGCATCAAGGGAACCTATACATTATAGAAGAAAAAAAAAATGCTCTCATGCGCATATAAGTCAGATGACTGTATAAGAATGAGGGAGAATAGATGTGCATGGAAATAAGGGATACCAACAAGGTAGAAGAGGTCATGCATCTGTTACAATTAAGAATGAGAGGTTACACATTTGTCCTAAATGAGATCAAAGAGAAGTCTACTCGAGTGGTCAAGGATACCATCAACACAAAGCTAATTATGGTAATATGTTAGGGATATGTATCCAAGGAGATTGTGTACATTGAGTGTCGAGTAGGGAAAGATAAGGTAAAGATCAATTTTGTGTGGTACATTTTGAAAGAATTAATTATTGTAGTGAAAGAAGTGTATTTAAGAAGTGGACATTTCGTTACAACATGTACTTGATTCAAATGATGTTGGAAGAGGTAGGCATCCCAGAGCAACATGCTTTTGAGACACCCCCGCCAAGTGTGTCTCCAACCATGAAGCATGTTATACACTAATGTGAAACCTAGGTGACTCGTGTGTTTTAAAAATAAGACAAGGAGATGGTATGAAAACATGATGAGAGCATTTGGCGGGGAGAGTGATATCCCAAAGAAAATGTCCGACATATCATGGCTTTGTTGTGTTTTGTGAAATGGCGAACATCAAACTAGTAAAGGTTCCAAATTTGAATGATGGGGTAAGCCTTTGGATGAAGTTAACATACACAATTTCAACATGGTATTTGGAGAACACACTAGACATGGACAAGGACAATCCATGCGCAAATGTGATAGCTGAAGAAATTGATATGGACAATATCAGGTTGCACGAAAAATACAAGCTTGCAAGAAAGAAGATCACCCCAAACAATGAAGATATGGTGAATGATAGGTTGGAAATTGATGATCTCGTGTAACCAAAATGGATATATGGAGAGGACTGTCCTTTGATGTGCACGGTAAAAACCGTTTTTTGTAAAATCAAAAGCAGTGACTCCTCTGAAGAAGGAAAGGAAGAAAGATGAATGAGAGTGGCATGCAAGAGGAGGAAGAAGGGAAAGCAGTGGGTGCAACACATGGGTATTAGAAAATGGGCATTATAAAGGATAAGAAATAGAAAGAACAAAGAAGTAGTGATAGTGATAATGATGAAGAGGAGCTCAAAGTCATAAGAATAATCACAACAAATTGAGCAAAATGCTTGAACTTCCAAAAAGAAAGCACTCAAGAAGAAAACGAAAGGAGAAAATGTGGGCACTAGAAAGGGCGGGAAGAAGATGTTATGCCCCAATCCAACCTAGAATACCCTATGTGAAAGGAACCTGTTACTGTCACACACAAATGGGGAGGAGCCCATGACAAAAGACGAGTCTCACACAAACACAAGTACATCTCCACAAAAGGAAAATTTGGAACCCACCTTAAAACCAAGGGAAGTCGTCTGAAAAGAGTTGCACATAGGAAATTCTAAGTAAAGGATAAGACATATGGGCGTCTAAGAACTCGAAGGACCAAACTCATGCACATATCAACATAGACTTTGATGAAGATAGAGAGGAAGAAAGTTGTGGTGTGTAGTTGAAAGATGTTACAAGCAGACTCTTGGAGAATATCTTCACATATCATGACATTGATTTGGGATTTGAGATCCCATTAGAATGACGTATGAACATTGCAGTACAACGAGAAGGCACAAACAAGGATAAAGCCTCGTGGTGTAAGGTTAGTGATCCATATAAGTTTTTGATAAAATGTCTAGGGTTATGTTTCATCTAGATTGCCACTAATGTTGTGTAATGTGGAATAACCCTTGAGAATTTAGTAGATATGAGATATTAACAAAGAATAAAAGATAAAATTTGCCAAAGAATGAGGGGGTTATGCATCGTTACGCGCAAAGATTGAGAAGTTGATTGAGATGATTTAACGAGAAAGGTCATAAATCTGAGGACCAAACATGGAGTGGCTAGAACTTGTTGAGAACCTCAATAGAAAAAAATAAAAGGCTATTGCGCATGAAGTTACCCCGTAACCTACCAAAAAAAGAGGTCCAAGCAAATACACTCACAAATACGAAAAAAACTGACAAAAACAACTATAAGAGTTGAAGGATTTAAACAAATCACTTGAAGAGAAGGCAAAGATGATTAAACAAATGTTTAAAGTCACTCAACTTTTGTGAATGCCTTCTTGAAGGAAGATAAAGAAAGGAGCATAGAATTGGACGTGTGCATCTACCAAGTGAAGGATAAGGTATAGCACCCAAAACAAAACAATGAATCAACAAGATACGGGGCAAGATTATTCCAAAAATATGCAAGAATCGAACTGCGATTTGAGCAATTCCAAAGGGAAACCATAGAAGATGAAGAAAATGTGTGCTATAGTATTTGGAGCTAAAAGCAAAGTTCAAAGCCTGTGCAAAAGCAAACTAAGAGATCCCTGATGGTATTGGGGACCTTCAAACTTTGATGAAGACCGCACATGAAATAAAGACAACGGCCAATGTACAACATTACAACAAGGCAATTTTGAAAAGTTTCAAGAGAAAAGTACTTGAAATACTAAACACACAAAGTGGTGGAGTTGGAGGAAGGAAAACTTGTCTAAAGGTATACAAAGAAGTTCATATGGGGGTATGTTGACCCCAGGAATGGTGAACCAAGAAACATTCATGTTTTTATTTAGTACCACGCAATTGAGCCACACATAGAACCTAATAGCCTACTTAGTACTACGTAGAAGGACAAATTGCCTTTTTGTGACAACCTTGCATAAGACAAACATTGAAGGAGAATCCACATAGAGTTATCGAGTGGAGGGAGATCAAGTAAGAAACAACTAGATAATCTAGGATCAAACCTTCAAGCCCACATGGGGAAGGGAACAAATAATATTCTAGAACTTTCTAGAAAACTGACACTCATCTCGTAGATAAGGGAGGTCTAGAAACACAATAAATACCACCCCCAACCTTGGGATGAGAGACTAAAGAGGGACAACTTGAAGAAAAGCAAATTGAGAGGTTCAGGAGATGCTGTGATATTTTGTGTAATGACATTCATGGAGTTTTGTGTAATGACATTCGTGGAGTTTTGTGTAATGAATTATGCACATAACACTAGTATCTAAATAGATGAGAATTTCATTAACAATAGCCCTTGTATGTTTGAATGTTTTGTTAATATATGTTAGGATTAGAATAGAGAAATCATGTGCACAAAGGATCTTTTACACATATTTCTCATGATGGGGGATTTGGTAATCTCTCATTGCGTCACAGGTGTACGCTTGAATCTTTACAAGTGCTATCGCAGTTCATGAGTATTCTATTTTGTTGAAGTTGATAATAAATAAGCCCAACACACATACCTAAGTGGTTGGATGAGATTTTGGCAAAACACTTCATCTATCCATGTTATCTCACATGCATTACAGAGTCAAATGAAGTATTAATTCCGATTTTCCAAAAGAAATAGATGGTTTTTCCCCATCGAATGGTAGAGTTTAGCTTGCCATCATGGTACTTTTGTTCTAATAGTTTCTAGGGGAGAGGGGCCAATAGGTGAACAAGGTCCAATAGTTGATATGACTATTGATCACACAATACCCAATAGTTATCATAGTACTATGTAGTAGTTTTTTTTTTGACATAATAATTATGTAGGGCAGCAAATCACATCATGACATGTAAGACCTCTCACCCATGTACAAGTACAAAAAAGTCAATGTTCAACCAATTTCACACATATTCAAGTATTGGTTTCCACCATGGTTGTAGTGTAACTCAAGTTTAGTATTTTAAATCAATTCAAAATATAGGTTTCCCTCCAATTGAACATTCCAAAGGAAAAATATAAGCTAATACAAATCTAAACTACAAATTAGTGAAAAAATTACAATCTCGTATGATAAACAATTTATTTTATGAACCCCTTAACTTAGGGTGTACCGCTACTAGCCCCTCTCCCCTATAGTGCCACTGAGAGACCTGTCCAGCAAACTCAAAAGAGGATGGTCGGGAGCAAGCACTCACTGATGTAACACAATGACTGCTTATCATAATGACTTGTTACAAATTTATTCGTACATGACTCTGACGTTTACATATTTGCGATTCACATGCAATCTTTCACTTTAGGGTGGTAATGGTACCCTAGTCAGTCACCCTTGGTGATGGCCCAAGTACGGTGATTGACTGAGTGATTGGTAATTGCATGCACTTTTTTAACACTCTATTCGTGCAGTCCATGCCAAAATGTCCAAGTACAATATATATGTAAAGATAGTGATAATCGATCACAGGCTAATACAAGGGCAAATAAAGAAGAGAGACAGAAATTGAAGTCGTATATTTCACTCATCAAAACCTGGGAATATGGAAATCAGTTGACAAACGTACAGCAGAATAGATTCAGGTCGCATATGTCCTTTACTTGCTGTTTGAGGTCCACTTTGTACTCAGTTAAGAAAATGTAAACAAAACCATATTTGAGTAACTTCTCACGTGAGTAAACCATGTATATAGCATGTAGCTTGTCAGAACGTGACTTAATGGCTAATTTTAGGTTACAGAAACAGTTATGTAGACAATCATAAGATATCCAATCAGGTCCCAAAAATAACAAAAGTATTTTAGTTTTACTTCTTTATTTTCTTTATGTTCCTGGGCAGCTTAAATTAAAGCACTAGATGTAACGGGGACAACGAGCATATCAAAATATGTATAGGAAGAATATTTTTCAGTGAAAATATGAATGGGTGTACTAAATTAAAGCCGTTTTTTAAGTGGTATGGTCTAAACCATATGAATCTACCAATGGTTGATAGTCCACAAACGTCAACTATCCAAACCAGAGAAGTTTAACAAATCATTTCCATATTTTGAAAAAATAACAACTTTAGAATTTCCATCCAGAGGAAGCATCGGGTTGCTCAAGCTACTGATAACCATATACAGTTCTGCAACATATTGTAAATCAATGGTACTAGAAAATACAGATCTTTATAACTTTCTTGGAGATATCAATGTGCGCCCTATTTCATCCTCAGTTTCTTTCAAACTTACATCACCTCCCATCAATTCTTGAAAGCCTTCGACCTTCACTGGTTGTGTCCTGATTTGAACACTCTCCCGCGAAAATAAACTCCTGCAGACAAATAAGAACAGAAGTATTCAATTTGATCTGCATGCCTTCTCCTGTTAACAGACCTATAAGAGCGGGGTCGTGTAGAGATAAATAAAATAAAAAAATTAAATCGAGTGTTCTTACTGTTGCGGAATCTGAGGAAGTTGCAGCAAAGAGTGCTGCTTAAATTGTGGTATAGACTGGGGATGGTGACACCCTTGAATTGATTGTTGTTGCTGTTGCTGCTGCCATTGTGCATGATGCTGTGGTACTGGCGGAGCAGCCACTTTGCAATCTACTGCAAAATCATTGGAAGTTTCCAATTTGATATCACCTGTAGACCTGTCTTTCTCCAACTTTCTGCCACTACTGCGAGGAGTTAAAGGTTGTTTGCGTCTTGCCTTGTCCCATTGTAATGGCTGGGTTGTCAAATTCACATTTTGTGGCTGCAACAGATACATTTGCTGAGATAGTTGTCTCTGTAACAGCTGCATATTTCAGAGGTTTCGCTTGAGTTAAAATATGTAGAATTAATCATGGGTCACAACTCTGTACGAAGACTATAATTACCACCATCTAATTGATCATTTGCTGAGATTGCATGAACCATAGAAATATTATAAGGAACGGAAGAAAACCAAGTCCTCAAATTCCATCACAAGCTCTCAAAATAGCTCGAGGCTTCAAATCTAATCTTGTATTTTGCAACTTGTCCAAGAACAATTTATTAGTATATCTAAATACATTGAAACAAAAGAAAATCGGAAAACTGGCTAGCCTCCTGTCATTCTAGTTGCTGCAGATAATGGTTTACAGTTCTTATGATCAGAAATCCAGCAGAAAAGAGTGAAAGATGCATGAAATGTGGACTTGATCATGTTAAGCACATCTTTTAAACAAGAATAGCCAAAAGCAAACGTACAAGTGGCTTGCATCCTGAAAAAAAATAATGACATCGGTAAAATCTATCATTTGAAAGTTTCTTGTGCAGATAAGAAACTGTTTAACTGGTCTTCACTGCTGGGATATGTGGAAATCGGAAGGCTTCCAGTGTTTTGAACAACACAAAATTTGACGAAAAAATGGAATGTTTCTCCTAAATTAAAATGATCCTGCTACAACAGTTCAGAAAAATCTATGAACACGTTCTCTTAGTATGTGGGCATGTACATCAAAAGCAAAGGTAATTGAAAGACTGAATATTCTCGATGACAAGCACTGCAATGCAGGAAAAGGGGGTGCAAAAAGTGTCAACTTGCTTTTGAAGTACAGCTATCATCATTTATTTGTGTGTCTGAGGTAAATGATCCGAAAGGTAGAAAAATAAAACAAAATAGACGAGAAAACTTGGTCCAGCAATGACAAACATTCAATTTTTATACCAAACAAAGATACATTACAAATAGGGATTTCAAAAAACATAAATGTGTGCAACCATATATGATCTAAGTTACCAGGAAACAAATCCAAAACATGGAAACATAGATTTTCTGAGAACCCTTGGAAACAAAACAGAATTATACATTATAGAAAAATCCGTTATACTCATTAATAGTCCACAAAATATATAAAACTTAAAAAATATAGTATATTCGACATGCTTAAAATTTCAAATGTTCATGTGACATCGTGTTTTTAGAGCATTAAAATTCAGTTTTAGGTTTTTCTTTTTCAATATATAAATTTTGTATATTTTTTTCCATTGAAACAGTACCGGAAATGTCTAGGTACGTGCCAGATATGGCTGTGCCGTTTTTGGCATTTACCCAGATAGTAATGGCATTTTGGAGGCGTTTCCATGGCAAAATCTGGGACACCATTTCGCCCATGGAATGTTTCAACCCAGAAACGCCCTGTGCAGGGGGGATTTCCTGCAACATAACATGATATGATGGAACCAAATTCAAGTAAAGAATGAATTATTAAATGGGACGATTAACATTAGAGTTACATTCATATTTTCTGGGATGTCAACTTGCACATGTACATACAAAACGATAAACATAATGTTATCACCTCTAGTGATAACTGTTCCTCCACTACATTAGAATCATCCATTTGTTAATCTACCTAGTTAAAGTTATTGCACCAATACAAAACCAAAGCAGAAGAAAAATTCAAACAAAAACCAAAAAGTTGAATTTCTCTCATTGAAGAATTCTCCTCACATGTCGTCAAATGAACATTGCTAGAAATAACTTAAATTCAAAGCTAACAAAACTTTATCCCAGAAGTACTATCATTCTCATTTATAACATATTTTGTATGAGAAATGATGAAAGGAATTGTCTCATATAAACCAGGGTTGAATGGCATTGACGGCATGGGTGCACGCAGGATATGGTGCAGAATACCCAAAATGGATCCCAAAACTCTGGCATACCAGTGCTGAGGTACATAATACCCATAGAGAATTCATATATATATTAGAGTACAGTTACAGAAATTAAAATTAAACTATTATTCCTTTTGTTCCTCCATGTAAAAAAGAGAAAAAGAGGCTCATGATAGGTAATTATCTTTCATACTAAAAATGCAATCTAATTATAGATGATCCCCTTGGACAAACCCCCGATGTATGGAGTAATGGACCATCCATAAAACATTAAGCCCAATATATCTCAATTCTCTTAATTGTTAGAATATGCGGAGAGAGAGAATGTACAAAGAACGGATGAAGATAAACCAAAATGCGCACATTATTCATTGTGCGTTCATCCTTTTATTATGTGAGAGATGGTTACAAAGTGGTTCAAGTAGTTACAACCATTTGTTAGTTAACTAATATTAACATACTGCTAATATAAATAAGCCTTAGATTTTAATACCCCCTATTAAGGCTTACTCTATAGAACATATTGACAAAAGATTAAAATAACAAAACCAACCAAGATCACACATTCTTTAGAAGCTTTCCCCCTTTGAAAACAATGCTTTGACCAAGTAGAACTCCATCAAGCTGCCTCCCTGACCCTTGCAAAGGTGTAGTTCCTAAGCTAAATTCACGAGTTCCTGAATTTCACCTCTCCGAACTCCCGAATTACAGAATCTCCCGAATTACAGAATCTCCCGAATTGTTGGACAACCATCCATACTGAGCTACTCCCACAGTGCTCCATCAAGTTGTCTAATGACCCTTGTAAGGATAAATTTCCAAGATTCACAGAGTCCCAAACTATCTAGACAGCTATCCATGCCGAGTTTTACCTGCCCTAGATTCCTTTGTCTTCAAAATGTTGTGATTCTTTTAAAATACGCATTCTCTAATGTTAGAATATGCGGAGAGAGAGAATAAAGAAAGATTAGAACGTACAAAGAACGGATGAAGAGAAACCGGAATGCACACATTATTCATTGTGTCCGTCCTTTTATTATGTGAGAGATGGTTACAAAGTGGTTGAAGTAGTTATAACCGTTTATTAGTTAACACTCAACTAATATTAACATAATGCTAATATATAAGCCTTATATTTTAATATTTATGGCATACACAAAAAAAAGTATGCACAAACTTTTAGTTCAATTCTGAATTGCATGCTGTTAGTGTCTCCTTATCATGCTTTGATTTTTTTGCTTACATCCCTCTCATTACAAAGTTCAAATCGACACTCTCTTCTAGGCAGCTATAACTTTAGACTTAACCACCTTCTCTTGCACTATAAAAAAGTCTAGCATTATATTTAAATCCTTGGGTACATATGATATTATTACCTGCTGTCCATTCAATGTAATCAAACTGTGGTTTCTTGGGAGCCCCCCATCTCATCCAAAACCTCTACATCCTTTCAAAACAGCATGGCCAAGATGTGATATACCTACGCATGAACAAGAAAAATGCTGAGAGTGTGTTGATCATCTATCCTCGGCCATTTTTTGGCTAGGTTGCAATTGGGGATTTATCATTTGATATCCCTTTTATCAAAAAGAAAGAGAGCATAACGGGTTGCTTCCATTGATAATATTCTTGTTTAGATTTCACCCTCCTTTTGGTCACTGGTAAATAGCCTTTGATCATTCAAACTTTGGATCTGAAATTACCTACTTGAGTTTTTCCCATCTAGAGAAAGTTATACTTGTAGATAAAAAAGTATTCCTATAAGAAAAAAGGATTTTCAGATTCTGACCACAACAGAAAACTCTGGTCCAGCCAATCTAGTTGTGATATTTTGTAGTGCCCTCCAATTTTCACTCCTTTGCTCGATGATTGACTCTATGATATATTCATGTTTGAGATACTTATATGGATGATATTATGCTATTTTGATTGAATTGCTGTGATTCTGTCGTTATATTATCTCTTGATGTGGACTTGTCCTTGGTAGGATAATATATGGGGACTCGCGAAGCCAATTTACCACCTTATCCTTACCACTTCGGTTTGATACAATGTTATTGGTATTATTGATCTAGGGTTTACACGAGTTGTAATTTGGTTAATGTTTATAAAGGGTACCAATATAGTTTCCATTATTGTTTGTTCGGAGTTATTGATACGGATGTTATGGAAATAAGATTTAAATGGATTATGTTTTATATGTTATGGATGTATATAGTTTTGGTTATTATCTTCGTATGGATGTTAATTGATGTTTTAAGTCAAAACTTGATTTGATCAATTGGATGTATGTAGAATAGTTTCATTTGGTGTATTGTATCGAACGGGTATGATGACGTGTGAATCGAGTGTGTAGGATACAAGTTCACCACAGGAGAACGTGAGACTCGGAGATGCACCTCCAATTTGCACAAGCGGCTAACAGGGTCGAAACCTCACCCTTGATTTTTTGTTAGCCTTGTATTGATGTTGTGATTATTGCAGTCACCTTTAATGGTTCCCTCTTGACCTTTGTTGTATTGATTTGTTTAACCCTTGTTCTAAGTGAGTTTAGGGGACTAATGGTTCTTGCGTGTGTTAGGGGTGATTTATTATCGTTAACCATGTACTTAGAGGTGTGGGACCACTTAAACATGAGTTGGGTGGGCCCCACAACCTCTCTATGTATGTCACTTTTCCCAAACCCGAATTTGGGTTAAAAGTGGAAATTGTAAGAGTTGTTTTTTGTGTTGGGGGTCTCATTTACACCAAAATTGACCACCTATGGATAGGGGGACCTTTTTCAAGGCTCAAATGGGTTTTTCCCTCCCATTTGAGCCCCCTCTTGTCCACATCATTATTAATGTGCTTGTTTTGTTTGAGCCACCTTGGAAGTCAAGGAAATTTAGTTAAATTTTAATTTGGATTTTTGGGGGATTTCCTCTATTATGGTTTTTGTCTTTTGTATGATAGGGACTTGTGGGAGTCTTGTTGGGAGAATGAGGAGGGTGACACATGTTACCCTCTAATTGGTGAGAATCATTGGGATTTCTCTTCATATACCTCCACTTTAAAGCTTGGAGGGACTTTTTGCCTCATTTTTGGCATGAAAGTTTTGGGAGAGAATGGAGAGGAGCTAGAAGCTTGGAGAGGCTTGGTGGTTTCTCCTTCTTCACTTGGAGCTCATGGGAAACTTGAGAAGAAGCATTGGAGTTTATGGAGTTTGGTCATGAAATTCGGGACTTGGATTGCATAGTTTGAGAGGAAAGCCTTTCAACTTCTTGTTGATTTTACATGGTAAAATGAGTGTTTTCTTGATTTTGTCAATGTCAAGGGATAAGTAGTAAAGTGTTGGGATGTTGATTGTTTTCTTTAGTTTTCTTCATTTCTTTTTCCTCCTTTTGGGAGGTATGGGAAATATGATCCTTTGGAAGGATTGAGGGGGCCTTAGTGACTTGGAGCCATGTGCCATGGTGTCGGAACCCCCCTTGGTTGTATGGAAATATGAATATCTTGGAACTAAACTTTCTCCCTTTCTCCCTCTTCGGAAGTTTTGTGTTTCATATGTGTGTGCTCATGTAATATCCCTTTTGGAGATAAAACTGAAAATTAAGGTAATTAGCTCAAAACTAAAGATCTCCCAATCTGATTTCAAAAACTAGCCAACTGAAAGTAATCTGATTTTTGCAATATTCTAGGGCAGCGAACTATTTGTGGAATTCAACTTCACCTTTGAGCCTTCAAAAACCTTCAATTAACCCCACTTGAATTTCTAAAATTATGTTATAACCTCAACAATCATATAATGCAAGCAATCTGATTTTTAATGCCCTAGATATGAAGATATGAATTTCATAAAACACTTGTCTGCAGTGTATCTTAAAAATTCATAACTCAACATAGAAAGCACCAAAAATCATGAAACTTGAGATATTGGCCTTATAAAATATAGAGAATAAGATGATAATTCCAGATTTGCCAAAATATCACCGCACATACCAAAATATCACTCTAATATAGGTCGCCCCTCTTGAAATCAAATATAATTTGCACCAACAATCGATAAAATGGAAGATTTCACCTTTATAAATCATAGGGATCTCAACCATGCAAAGAAATCGCATAGAAACCAGCAATATCCTTGAAAACATACCTCTAAGCAAGTTGCTTAGGGCAGAAATTTGTTATAACCAGCAATGAGATCAACACAAATGAGATAATGTGGGTTTTCGTCCACACTACCCTCTCCTCAAGGGTTTTCGTCTTTGGGAGGTGTTAAATTCAAGGGTTTCCCTCCTTGAATGAGGTCGAGAAAGGGCTTCAACAAGCAACCTTCACCAATAAGATAGATTCACCAAAAGCCTCCTTATAAATGACTAAGAAACCTCCTTATATAGCCATAAGGGGTGTTTATTACAATGCAATCCAGAAAGGCCAACCCCTTAAGGGAGGATCTTTTAAAAGTTCATTAAGTATTGGGCCTACATGCCACAAATACTTATTGAATTTCCTAATTACATAGCCATCTATTGGAGCGTTAATCGCCCAATAGGAATACATAAATATATAAATGAAATAACTCTCAAAATAATGTTCCAACTACGAAGCTCAGATCTTCCCCTTGCTTTCTCCTTAAACCCACAGATTGAAAATGGGTTAAGGTCTTCAATTGGAATTAGCCCAAAAAGGGGACATGACAGTCCTCCCCTCTCGAAATTGCTTGTCCCCAAGCAATCACAAGTGCCCAGATCCCAAATGAATCTCAACTGCTCCATGATCTTTATGTTTTTACCTACACAAGAAACAAACATGTTAAAGAAAACAGGAGTGTTTAACAACACTCTCTTAGGCCCTACAGTTATGGGAGTTGACTCTCCATTCTTGTTTGTGGACGCTCCAAAAACTTCACGCATCTGATGGTTTCCCCACACATAGTTGTAGCTATGTATTTCCTCTTCATGGCTCAGCCTGAAAGTGATTGGAACATGTTGCCAAACAGCTTCCCATTCCTTAGAAACATCCGGGAGGAGTATTAGCATCAGTCTTGTGACCCGATCTTCCTTTTCCTCAACCCAAAGTATGCAAAGGAAACTGAAAAATGATAGGGACAACCATTGTCATAAAAATCTTCTCATTCATGCTTGAAGTTCCCTCTATTGTTTCTCCTTTATTGCTCATGCTTCTATGTACCATGAGGGAAGTTTGGAAAATACTTCTAGCACATTTGTAGAATTGATCTACAAACAATTATTTGTAGTTACCTGGCTGTAGCAGCACCTTAGGCCCCTTAGCATGAGTGATTTGGAGCTGCATTTAGGTGGTTTTGGGTTGCCTCCACAAAACCAATTCTAGCGGAGTTGTTCCCCTTTCAAGAGCCCCTCTTTTGGCTCTAATTTCCAACATGAACACACAAGTTCCTTCATGCCAAAAATATTTCATTGAGTACCAGTCACTGTTATAAGAATCATGGTAAGTATGCATAGGATCGCAAGTAGTCTAAAATTTGTGAGTTGGAACCCTTCCCATAACATCTCCAATTTGCTTAGATTTGAACACAAAGGGGGGCAAACAAATATGGGAAGTAGTAGTTTTTCTACCATACTCAACAACATATAGATCAGTCATCCCACATAACTTTTCTTAATGGGTATCCAGCTGGTATGGAATTCATGAGATGGCGAAGAGGAGTCCACCAATCTCAACTTCCATGCCCTCCTTTATAGGCCCTTTGTTATCCCCCTTTCTTGGGTCTTTCTTAGCTTCTTTGACATGGTGACATAGTTGAAATCCACTCCTCAATGACTGTTGTACTAACTCAATTGGAGAAGGAGAGTTGTTAGCATGTGTCAACCATAAAACAAGTGAGTCCTCCTGAAGCAACTGCTGTAGCAACATATAGTGCAAAGAATTCCTCTTATCATGGATTATCCATGAAAGGAACTGAATTACCGTGTAAAGTGACTGTTGTTCCAAAACAGCAACTTAAAGCTCGTAATGGCAAGCTGAAGACACCATAAATCAACCCTCTTATTGCTCCCAATCATACCTTTCAAACTCAGCTGAGTTACAATGCCCGGATCAAAGGAACAACATTCATTCCACTTCAATTCAAACACCAATTTCATGCAAACAACTTGTATTTCAATTGGAAGGATTTTTTTATGAATATGTGCATTGACTAGGAACTGAAAATCCGAATCAAATGACTACTGAATAACAAATGGAAGTATGGAGCTTACCATGTGCCTCCCCAAAGCTAGTTTGAATGATTGGTGCCCCTTGGTGATGAAGTTACTTCGCATCATCTCATTTTTCACTAAGTGGTGTGAATGCATAACATCCTTCATAGATTTTTATTCTAACCATATGCATGGAAATAAACATTCATTAGCCACAATCCTATTGAATCCTTCCTTTTTAGAGTGTGTTCCATAATGGCCACCATGAAGCATCAAACTTGCCATGTGTTTCCCCCTTTCAACAAGCTGCCCACGATGAAACAAGTATGGTAGTGACATAGGAGGAGACAAAGAATATGAAATGTGACTATTTCTACCATACCTTGTGTTGTCCATGCATGGAACCTCTTTATGGTCCTTACCACGGTCATGTGTCACTCAGATTTCACCCTGAAATCTGTGACTACCCAATCCGAATTTTTTTTGTACTTTTAAAATAGTGGGTCGTTTGTTGTTTTTATTGCCTGAAAGTTCCTGTATTGCGTCAAAATAATCCTAAAGTGCCATATTAACCTTTTTCGCGAAATACCTAGATGCCCAAAATTGTTTTATTCTGTCATCGGGATTTGTCTGCGGGAAATTTGTATTTAATTATTTTGAGCCCCGTATGAGGCTATTTGCGCTCTATTTTGACTCCATTATGAGCGAATATGTTATTATTCCTATGTACCAGAAGGATTTTAACTTATTTTAAGTTTTGGGCTTTATTTGTAACTTTTGGCAATTTTTCATGTTTTTGTGGTGTCCCGTTCTGTTTTCTGTAAAATTTCTCTGGAACAACTCCTTTGCCGGGTAAGCCCGATTTTTGGTCTGGAGCAGTTGGAAAACATACACGCACATTTTGCCTGGAGGAAGTCGTCATCGGAGGTCTGGATCACTAGGAAAAAGCGAAGTCGTGCATAGAAAAGCCCCTGCGAGGATGGGCGCATTTTTGGAAAACAAAGGATTTAAGCTGCGATGGGAAAAATATAAGCCGCAGGCAGGGTGGGAATTGCATACCTGCCTAGCAGGGTACTTTTTCCCGTGTTATAAAAGTCACTTAAGCTGCAGTGGGAAAAATAGAGGCTGCAGGCAGGTGGAAATTTATTGCCTGCCTTGCAGGGTAAAAATTCCCATGATATAATAAAAGGAAAGTGACTTAAGTGAAATCATGGGATTTTAGTGCCTGCCTTGCAGGGTAAAGAATCCCATTGTCAAAGTCAAATCACTTAAGTGGATCACGGGATTTTGGTGCCTGCCTGGCAGGGTAAAGAATCCCATTATGGAAAAATTCTTAAAAATAAAATTACATGTGCAAAAAAGTGCGCCCCCTTTGGTGATAGATTAAAAAGATTAAATTGATTATTTTTAATAATCTTTCTTCTTAAAAAAGTGTGCCCAAGCTTGAGGAGGTCAAAAAGTCAAAGAAGGAATAAAAGAAAGGAATTAAATTAATTAAATTTAATTTATTTAGTGGCTGCCCCCTTCCTCTCAAAAAGTGCACCCCATTTGGGCATTATTTAATGTTTTTTGAAGCATTAAAACATTAAATTAATTTCTATTTTCAGTGGCTATGGTCAAAGCACACTGTGGGGCTTGAGTGAAGTGCTGTGTGAAGGATTAAATTGGATTAATTTAATTTATTGGATGGCTGTCCTTAAACATGCTATTTGTAAAAGAGAAAAACATGATTTTTAATTAATTAATTGCCTTTAATTGTTAGGGCAATTATTAATTATAGAATTGTGAAGG
This sequence comes from Taxus chinensis, assembly GCA_019776745.2. Classification (NCBI taxonomy): domain Eukaryota; kingdom Viridiplantae; phylum Streptophyta; class Pinopsida; order Cupressales; family Taxaceae; genus Taxus; species Taxus chinensis. Next base: position 488,841,554 of record CM034146.1, read on the forward strand.
TTATATAAGCATGGGCAGCCATATGGATGAATTATTTAATTCACAGGTAAAGAATTGCAGCAAGGAGAAAAAGTGCGCCCCCATTAGAGGAAGGATTTTGTTCAGACAAAGTGCTAACAAGGCTAAAAGCTTCCAGATTTGGCACATGCTTTGGAGAAGGTTGATCTTCGTCTACATAGTTGTTTTCACAGGTGTTACAGGAGCTCAGGTGTTGTTGAAAGGATTCATGCTCTCTTTATGTGCAAATTAAACACCATTTTTTGGGGCAGCAGGCTTGAAAAGTGCAGATTTTTACAATTAAAATTCACTATTCATGCTCCGGTGGCCATTTTTATCTGAATAAATTGCAGGAATTCATTACAAGTGCTTTACAAAGGAAAAGGAGCTTTTATCAATGTCCAATACATTGCATATATCCTCTGAATCTGAAAAATTGTCCAGATCTGCACCAGTATTGAAGAATTCTAGTCAAATAAGAAGAAAACGACATTCAGACAAAGATAGACAAAGCTATGGCGAAGAAAGATGAAAAAGAAAGCACAACGAAGTCATGCATCACTTCTAAATTTGCAGATATTGGAAACACGGATCTAGGCTCGGAACCTCTTGCTAAATTGATAGACAGATCCAGAGCAGGAAAGACTTCACTTATGCGTGCAGGAGAAACTTCACTCATGCGTGCAAATTAAAAGCAGTGGAATTATTCGAGCTGCAGCTTTTCCATCCATAGCCCAGTTGTCAGAATTTGTTATGCAGGTGCAGATCCATATCCAGATGCAGATGCTGATGCAAATCCATATGCAGATCTAGATCTAGATCTCATAGTTGCAAAAGCTTCTGGCACAAAGGCTTCATCCTCTTGTTTCAAATACAGCCCGTGAAGAAGTCAGTGCGTGGAAAATTCCTGCCAAGATCCTGTGCATGTGCTCTCATCTTCCAGTTGAAGCTTTCATTGAATTTTCGTTCATCCAAAGTGCTTTCCAGGATTTTTAATTGCTCATATGCAATTAAAAATAAGGATGATGAGTTATCTACGGCAAACAATGCATTGATGCATGTACTGAAGAAGAACTGCAAAAGCTTCAAGGATAAAAAAGAAGACAAGGCGAAGGCAAAATTCCAGCTTGCTTCCAATTCCAACTGCTTGCAATTCCAGCTTGTTTCCAGATCCAGCCGCTTCAAGATCCAACTAATTCCAGCTTGTTTTCAGATCCAGTTTGAATCAGCTGCATGCAGACATGAAAAAAGACAAAGTTAGCTTTCCTCTTCCTTCTTCTTTCATCCGATAAAGTCAGCTTTCCTCTTCCTTCTTCTTTCCTTTGACAAAGTAATTGAGCGATCAATTCAATTATACAACTTAAGTGATTGGTTTAAAAGCCATTACTTGAAGAAGTCAACTACTTGGAGATAGGTGGCGGACGTGCAAAATAGAAGGGTTCTATTTTCAGTTGCAAATCATACATGTCATGCAAAGAGGAATTCCAGGAAGGAGATTGCCAGCTGTTTCTTTTTTGACTTCCACGTGTGCCAGTTCAACTAAAGCTTCCAGCTTGTAATTGCCCCTCTACATTCTATAAGTAGAGGAAGAACCTTCGGGTTAATGATCAATCAGAATTTGTAAGCAGCAATCCTGAGTTCTAGACTTTGTGCTGAACTCCTGAGAGCAACTTGGAGCAGAGGAATACAAAGAAGCAGGTTTCCGGAGAACTTTGTGTCACGGTGTACTGTGTTTCTTGCTTTTAAATCTTAGATCTTTTAAGTAAACTTTGTGTTATTTTAGATCTGGATCTAGAGCTGCCTTTGCTTTATAATTTTGTGTGTTCAAATCTATTAAGTTTCTTCTATGTGCATGCAATTAGCTCCGCTATCTACTAATTAGGATGCACATCTTCCTCATTTCTTCTCTGTAATTCCTTTACTTTCTTCTTCTATAAAATACTTCCTTTCTTGAACAGCTGCTTACTTGCTGCAGAACTTCTTAGTTATGGTTCATGAACTAAGTGGTTAAAGTAAAACCCTTGATAGATAATAACACATTTTTATCGACAAATCTGACACGGGAGCCTCACCGGTTAAATGAGGGAGATTTATCTCATGACTGCCTAGGTTTGATGCTATGAAGAAAATCTAGCCAACAATCATCAACTTGCCTCCAATGAGCTGTTGCTTTGGAAATTCCAGCAAGATTTTTGTCTTCATTCTCACCTGGAAATTGTTCCTCCATCAACTTCACTTCACCCATATGCAAATCTGATTTTTCCTCTTTTTTTGGCTCATGCTCCATGGTTTTCTCCTCAAAAAAAAGCTCTTTCGTACTGCTGTTCTGAATATCAGTCAATGACTCATTCCTAGGAAGTGTGTTAGGCACCTCTAGGGCTCCCACTTTACCTCTTTTGAACCCCATGAACTCCGTAAGTGATATGGCATCATGAATCTTAGATGAAAGGGCTCTATACTCCTCAAATCATGCAACCATGTTGTGTCTCCTTGGAAACCTTGGAAGGGTTTCTTCTTCCTCTAATTTTTCACTATCCAAAGTCAATCCAAAACACTCATTAGGCACTAATAAACTATCCAACATCAAGGGAGCATTACCTTGGGATGTAGGATCCATGATTCCTCTTTTGTGTTTTAGTCCTTGCTTCATATTCACACCCAACTCTTGTATCTCCAAGGTGTTGTTTGAAAAATCAGTCAATAGCATGTCTTTGGCAAGAGGGATGGAAGCCTCTATTGCTTCCAAGGGCTGCTCCCTAACCATACCGAATAATTTTGGGTTTTCTTTTTCCTTGGACTTAGTGCAGGGCTTAATCCTTCCTTTATTTACTCCCAAGAACTCAACGAGAGTCGAGGAATTTTGAATCTCCTCCGGAATAGCTTTGTACTATTCAAAACATGAAGCAATGTGTTGCCCCAATGGCTGCCCTGTTTTTTCCTCATGCATGGCCTCTCTCTTAGGTAGGAAAGAAGGACGAAACGAGTGAGTAGGAGCTTCATTTTGGGTTCTTTGTGGCTACCTTAAGTATTGCTCACCCTTTTCACCAATGTTACCTCCTGGTGCATGGCGGTTGTGTAGAACACGTGCTACAATCCCATGGAGTCTGGTGTCCCCAGATTTCACCCTGAAATCTGGGACTACCCTATTTGAAAAAATTTCGTATTTTTAAAGTAATGGATCGTTTTGTGTTTTTATTTCCAGAAAGTTCCTGTAATGTGTCAAGATATTCCCAAGGAGCCATATAAGCCATTTTCGACAAATACCCAGATGCCCAAAATTGTTTTATTTTGTCGCTGAGATTTGCCTGCGGGAAATTTGTATTTAATTATTTTGAGCCCCATTTGAGGCAATTTGTGCTCCGGTTTAACCCTGTTGTGATCATACATGTCAATATTCCCATATACTAGTAGGGTTTTAACTAGAAATGGATCATGGGCTTTATTTGTGACTTTTGGCAACGTTTTGTGTTTTTGGTGTTTTCCCGTTTCATTTTCTGTGAAATTTCTCTAGATTAATTCCTTTGCCGGTTTGGCCGGATTCTTTGCCTGGAGTATCTGGAGATCACCTATGCACGTTGTGCCAGAAAGAATTCACCATCGGAGGTCTGGTTCTCTCAGAAAAGACGAAATCGTGCACAAAAAAAAAAAAAACTTCTTCTGGGCAGGCCGCATTTTTAGAAAGAGAGGGTTTGAAGTGAATCATGGGATTTTTGGAAGCAACAGGCAGGTGGGATTTTTGTAACTGCCTAGCAAGGTACTTTTTTCCATGAAAGCAACGCCATTTAAGTCACAATGGGAAAATTCGAGGGAGTAGGCAGGGGGAAATTTCTTACCTACCTTGCAAGGTAAAAATTCTCATTGTGGAATAAAAGAAAAATCACTTAAGGCATTGATGGGATTTTATTACCTGCCTTGCAGGGTAAATAATCTCATTATGAAAGTCAAACAGCTTAAGTGAATCATGGGATTTTCGGAGCTGCCTTACAGGGTAAATAATCCCATTGCCAATTGATTTTTAAAAATAGAACTTGCTCATGCCAAAAAGTGCGACCCCTTTAGGGAAAGAAGGGCAGCTTTAAATGTATTAAATTAATTAATTGCTTCTCCAATTTTGGCGCCCAAGCTTGTGGAAAAGTCAACAAAGAGAAAATGGATAAAAGAAGTCATAACTAGAAGTTTTAAAATTAAATAAATATTATTTATTTAATGGAGCCCCTTCATGTCAAAAAGTGTGCCCCATTTGGGAGAGGAATAATACTTTTTTAAGTATTAATTGATTTAATTATTCCTATTTTCAGTGGCTAAGGTCAAAGCATACTGTGAGGCTTGAGTTAACTGGAAGCAGAGAGCTAAAATTAAATAAATTTAATTTATTTAATGGCAGCCATGAGCATGCACAAAATAGGCGCCCCATTTGAAGAGTAAAGCTTATTAAATAATTAATTAATGCCAAGGAATAGGAGAGGCATTAATTAATTATAGAATTATGAGGATTATATAAGCAAGAGTTGCCATAAGGATGAATTAATTAATTCAAAAGCAGAGAAGTGCAGCCCCGACAAAAAGTGCACCCCATTTGGAGAGGAATTTTTCTTAGGTGTAATTAATGCTGAAAGCTTCCAAATTTGGCGCCTAAGTTTGAAGGAGGTTGATTTGTGTCTGAATAATTGTCTGCATAAGTGATATAGGTGCTCAGGTGAAGTTGGTAAAATTCATGCTTGCTTTGCATGCAAATAAGACCTCAAATTTTGGGGTGGCAGGCTTGATATATGCAGATTTTTATGATTAAAATCCACTGTTCATATTCCGGTTGCCATCTTTGTATGAATTAATTGCAGGAATTCATTACAGGTGCTTTTATAAGAGAAAGAGAGCTTAAATCAATGTCCAATGCATTGAACATATTCTCTGAATCTGAAGAATTATCCGGATCTGTACCGGTTGTGAAGAATTCCGACTGAATAAGAAGAAAAAGAATTGTTCAGACAAAGATAGATACAGCCATGGCAAAGCGGGATGAAAAAGAAAGCACAACAGAGTCATGCATCACTTCTAAGTTTGTTGACACCGGAGACACAGATCCAGATCCAGATCTCATAATTACAAAGGCTTCTGGTAAAATTTCATCCTCTTGTTTCGAATGCAGCCCATGAAGAAGTCATTGCATGGAGAATTCCTTCCAGGACCTTGTGCATGTGCTCCCAATCTTCCAGTTGAAGCCTTCATTAAATTTGCATTCACCCGGAGTGCTTTCCAGAATTTTTAATTGCTCATATGCAATTAAAAATAAAAATGATGAGTTATTTACGGCAAACATTGCACTGATGCATGTACTGGAAAAGAACTACAAAAGCTTCAAGGATAAGAGAAGACAAGGCAAAGGCAACACCCATAAGCGGAATTCCAGATCCATCCGCTTCTAGATCCAGCCGCTTCCAGATCCAGCCACTTTCAAATCTAGCCGCTTTCCAATTCTAGTCGCTTTTCAGATCCAACCACTTCCAGATCCAGTATGGTGAGAATCAAAAGTAAAAGAATTAACGCAACACAGAATATGAAAAAAGACAAGACTGCAACTTTCCTCTTTCTTCTTTCTCTTATTTCCTCCGACAAAGTAATTGAGCGATCAATTAAATTATACAACTTAAGTGATTGGTTTAAAAGCCATTACTTGAAGAAGTCAACTACTTGGAGATAGGTGGCAGACGTGCAAACTAGAAGGTTCTATTTCCAGTTGCAAATCATGCATGTCATGCAAAGAGAAATTCCAGGAGGGAGATTGTCAGTTGTTTCCTTTTCGACTTTCACATGTGCTAGTTCACTAAAAGCTTCCGACTTGTAATTGTCCCTCTACATTCTATAAGTAGAGGAAGAACCTACGGGTTAAAGAGGAGAATTTGTAAGCAGCATTCTTGTGTTCCAGACTTTGTGCTGAAACCCCTGATAGCCACTTGAAGCAAAGGAATATAAAGGAGCAGATTTCCAGAGAACTGTGTCACAGTGCATTTTGTTTCTAGCTTTTTATCTCAGATCTAATAAACTGTGTTATTTTAGATCTAGATTTGGAGTTGCCTTTGCTTATAATTTTGTGTGTTGATATATATTGGGTTCTTCTATGTGCATGCAATCAACTCTGTTATCTATTGATTGGGATGCATATCTTCCCTATTTCTTCCTTGTGTTTATCTAATTCCTTTCTTCTATAATATTTCCTTTCTTAAATAGTTGTTTACTTGCTGCAGAACTATACAACTATGGTTCATGAGCTGAATAGTTAAAGTAAAACCCCATATAGATACTAGCATATTTTAATTGACAAATCTGACACGGGAGCCTCACCGGTAAATGAGAGAGATTTATCTCATAACTGCCTAAGTTTTCAGCTATGCAAAAAATCTAGCCAATAGTTTTTGGCGACTCTGCTGGGGAACAACTATCTTTGCAGATCAAAGCTTATCTCTTGAAGATCAGAGTGTTTTCCATACAACTCTCAACCTGGTTGAACGTCCATTCACTCGATTTGTGAAGGCACAAGGAAGGACGACTCATTTCTTCAGATTGCAGGAGCAATTCAACTTCAATCATCCCCCTCAAGTTAGAAGCCACAGATCTAGTCTCTCACCAGGAAGAAGAGTTCAAACGCATCCAGATCCGGATCATCTTCAACATATTCCGGCAACTGGAATTATTTATCAAGTATACTCTCGGAGAAGATGTGCTCCTTTCATGATGCAAAATCAGCCACTTGCCCCTGCAACACCTATTCCATGGGGTGCAGCCTTTGGACCTTTGAATCTAACTCCTATGCATGATCTACCTAAAGGGACGAGAAAGAATTTTTTGAAATTCTTTGGAGATGGCAAGCAGAATCCAGATGACCACTTGGCTGCATTTTTCATATCCTGTGGAGTGCTTGCAGTCGAACATGAAGATGTATCTGTCCGGCTCTTCATAGAGACTTTGCATGACTTGGCTGGAGAATGGTTCTATCGGCTAGCTCCTGGTACCATAACCAACTGGGCTACTATGCGGGATGCATTCTTGAAAAGATTCAAGGCAGCCGAAGATTCCAGTACATTGATTACTCAGCTCACTCAGTTGAAGAAGGAGCCACATGAGCACATGCGGGATTTTATTGCAAAATTCCAAAGATTACTGTACAAAATTCCAGCTTCTACTTCTCTGAATGACAAGAATCAAAAGGTATTCTTCATCAATGCTTTACTTCCTGAAGTAAGCTATCAACTGCGAAGAGCGTGTCCTGTTGACTTGTTAGCAGCCCAGAACATGGCGGTTGAAATTGAAGACGGCCTCATCATGGCTAGAAAGATAAAGAGCAACACTTCTAGAGCTAAAAGTTCATCCTCTGCTATTACTTTTGATTAATTGCTGCAAAATTTAGCAAATGAGATGTTGCAGATAAAGAAACAAATGGCTCAAATGGCTCAAGGCAACAATATTGCCCCTGCTCGGAATTTCAACAACCAGAACCGCATTGCTGGTTCCCAAAGATTAGCAATTGAAGCTGCTCCCAGAAACAACGTGGAGATGAATGAAGAAGACCTAGAAGCTGATGCTGATAAGCTCGAGAATGATGATTTTATAGGTCATGTTGGCGACTCCAACATTAATTACTTAAACTACAAATTTGAACATGACGATGAGAAACTTCATGAAGATGATCATGGTCATGCATATGCAGTACTTACAAGATCACAAACTTGCCAAGCTGAAGTATTAGCTAACGAACAAAGAAGGGGCAACCCTTTACCTTCTTCTTTAGCTCCTAGAGATAAGAATGTGAGTTCTTCATCTCAACCACAGAAAGCAGCTCAGGTATCTGAATCTATTTCTTCTTTTGACATTATTGATCATGCCAAGAAAACCAGAGTTCAAATGTCAGAAACTGAATACTTGAGAGCAATTCCTGAGCAGTTAAATAGGCTAGTCAAATATGTACAATCACCAAGACAATCCAATACATCAAAAGGCCTTTTGCCTAAGCCCAAGGATACTCCTCCACAAAACAACACTACGATTGTTAAACCCTCACCATCTTCTGACATGGTGGAACCTTTCTATGTCTCCTTATTGCTTAATGGTTTCAAGTTAAGCAATTGCATTCTAGATTCGGGTGCTTCTGACAATGTCATGCCAGCTAAAGTTGTGGATGCTCTTGGGCTTACCCTGACGAAGACCATAAAAAGGTGCTACTCCATAGAGAGACAAGTCCCTTTAATCGGACAAATCAAAGATGCACAAGCTGTTCTAGCAGCTTTTCCTGACAAAAGATTAAAGATGACAATTCTAGTCGTAGATATTCCTATCTCCTACGGGATGTTGCTGAGTAGAAACTTCTGCAAAAAGCTGGGAGGAGAAGTAAAGATGGATTGGTCCTGTGCGCATATTCCTATCAAGAGGATTAATCAGAGGCTAGAGTTGGAAAAGAAGTCCAAGTACACGGTTACAAAATCTGAGGATCCTAGATCTCAGATTCTTTTTCAGGAATCTGACTGTGGGGTCTATTCTTAGGAATGGATAAAGGCGTTCCAGAGAAAGAACTTCAACCAGAGCCAGAGCCAGCAAAAAAAGAAGGAAAAGTTTGGACGCTGGAGTTTAAAGGCACATGTTGTTCTTTTGGATCAGGTGCTAGCGCTCTACTAATATTTCTAGATCATGAGATGTTTCCATACTACCACAAGCTGATGTTCGAGAACACCAATAATACGGCGGAGTATGAAGCCTTGCTGTTAGGAATGGAGAAAGCTAAAAAGAAAGGAGTAAAACTCCTCAAAGCCCAAGGAGATGTTAAACTTCTGGTAAAGCAGGTTCGAGGGCAAAATTAAGTCAAAAGAGATAAGCTGGAGCATTACAAAGATAGAGTACTATCTGCCACATTTGATTTTACAGCGTTCTCTATTGACTTCATTCCAATAAATCAAAAATCCAAGGAAGATTCTTTGGCAGTCACAGCTCTACTATTGAATCCGGATAGACCACCGTCCATATTCAGACAAGGAAACTATAAAGTGGAGATGGTCTACCAAGGTCCCTGATAATGTTGAATCAGATTTTCCGACAAACAAACATCTGCATGTCTGGAACAAAATAACTTTGTTGATGTTGAAGGGAGTAAATCACCACCACGACAAACAGTCAAAGGAAAAGATGATCTAGGTTATGATGACAATAGTAGAATAGTCCAACCAAAAAGTAACAAAATCCCCAAGGGTTTAGTTTCCTTAGTGGAGACTTTCAACAAGCATGATCAGTACCTGAAGAAGAACAAAGAATATGGTGATAGTTCTTCCTCAGAAATGCAGCAAGTAAATCTGGGAATGAGAGAAGTTGATGCAGACTTACCCACAGCAGAAAGAAGAAAGGATGAGCCACCACCAGATGAAGTTGATAAGGACTTGCCAAAAGTATTTGACAAGAAAGCCAAAGAAAGAAAGTTCAAGATCGAAGATTGGGTACTCTGGTGGGGCAAGAGATATGAACCAAAAGGCATACACGACAACTTTGATCCACTCTGGAAAGGGCCCTTCGTGATCAAAAGAGCTGCAGGAATGGATACTTTCTTCCTTGCCTACTAGGCTGGAATTGAGTTACCACTGTCTTTCAATGGGAAGCATCTGAAGCTTTTCCGGAATTGAGAGACATGGTAAAACCTGTTTGTATATAAATAAAACTTCTGTTGTTTTCTTTTCTTTTTCTTTTGTTCTGTTGGTGTTGTGTGTTTTTTTGTTGCCTGACCCCGAACCCAATAGACAAGACACAAAACTAGAGATGCTAGGATCTCATCTTCACTTCCCTTATCATTCTGACAGTAGAAGTAAAGATGTCCATAGACAGAGCCAATTGGTGTCCCCCAAGATTTTACCCTAAAATTTGGGACTACCCCTATTTGAAATTTTTTGTTCTTTTCAAAGTAACAGGTCTGTTTTGTGTTTGTTTATTGCCTGAAAGTTCTTCCCCATTGCTTTAAGGATATCCCCAGTAGAGTCGCCATATTAAACTGTTGGCTAGGTTTTATGCTGATGTATAAAATCTAGCCATATTCAAAGCTTATACAAAAGTTGTCTAGCGCAAAGATTAGTAGTTCCCTAATGTATAGTGCTGAGCCCCAATTAAGGCTATTTAAGCTCTGTTTTAATCATCAGCAAAATGAACAAGAAGTAGTTCGTTACATGATCATCTCCTATGATACCAGAAGGGTTCCTCCAACAAGGAATAAGTTCTGGACTTGCATCTGCGGTAACTTACTTAGAGAAAGAGAACTAGTGTTTTAGTGTTTGCTGGATAGATCTCTATAAGAGGGAATATATCTGAAAGAACTCCTTTGCCACACTAAGCCCTACCAAAGGCCCATGGAGTAGCTGGAGAACATCTACGCACGTTATGCCTATGAGAAAAGTCAGCCAATGCCCAGACCAATGGTTAACACAATGAGGATGAAGTCTCAATTGATCGTGCTATTTCTTTTCTTGTTTTTCTTTTTTCAGAAAATATCCTTTTGACTAGACTCGTGAGCGCCCCTTGAGACCTTCCCAAGGCTGTTAATCTACAATTGTAAAGGATAGAACCTGCCTTTAGGCAAACATGGGTATGCTCCTTCATCTGACTAGCACAGGAAAAAATTAATGTATCCAGTGATAGTAAATTTTGCATCTCCTAAGTCTTCCAGTGGAAATATTTAATTGAGAAGCCGACATATTCAAAATAGAATTTATTGGCTACCTTGTAGGGTAAAAATTCTTCTATGATCACCAGAAAATAATGGTCACATAAGTGAAACCATGGAAATTTATTGCCTGCCTTGCAAGGTAAATGCATACAACATTTTCAAAGTCAAATTACTTAAGTGGGTTACATACTTTATTTGCGGGGCAAAATGCCATGCAGGTTTTAAGTTAGTCTTACATCATTTGATTATAATATTTGTTTTTCCCATTGCATATACCATTGACCAGTGAAACAGTGCGCCCCCTTTAGCATGTACTGCATCATAGTCTGTCCTATTGTTTTGCTAGGGAGTGATGAGACAAAATGGATAGAATCATTTCTACCATTCTTAATTAGGCGCATAAGCATGGAAGATTAGTCTTATTATTTCAACTACATGAATCTATGACTTTTTTAGCTCCATATTGTTTGCATTCTTCAATATTTTCCTATATTTTTTAATTTATATGTAAAGGCTTTGCCCCCTTCATGTCTAACAGTGCGCCCCTTTCTATGAAGAGTGTTAATTATTCATGTTTTTTTATCTGCCTCATTATATGATTTAATAAATTCCTACGTGTTTCAGTGCTCATAACCTATTTACTTGATTGCACACTATTAAGCTTCATGTTGCTTGTTCAGAGTGAAGTGCATTAGAAGTAACCATTAATTTAATTGTCACCGCATGGCAATCCTTGAACATGCTACTTTATAGTGGAGAATTGCATGGGATTCTCTTAATTGAATTAATCAACCATGCACATCGGTAGGGCAATGGATGAAGTGATAGAAATGTCAACGTTATACAATCTTGTTATTCTATATGGAAGTGAATTATTGTGAATTCAAATAGGTAAATAATTACAGTCAAGAGGAAAAGTGCTCCTGCTGTTTTGACTCCAAGGATTCTAAACATGCATCAAATCACATCAGGTGTGCACCCTCTCACCATAATCTATATCTTGATTTGTTCTTTTAGGTAATATGCATGAAGGTTGTTAGAGCATGTTATCTGCATTTTTGTCTTATCTATATATGTAGTTACATTTGCATTTTAGGTGATTGCATAAAATGCACTTTATGGGCACATGATTATGTGCATTTATTATGACATCATATGCAGTTATAGCCAGCAGGCTTGATATAAATGTAGATGTACCATTTATGGATAGTAACAACCATTAACCACGACTAAAGGAATGCACATAGGATAATCAATAATTGTCTGGATTAAATGACAAGATAATTCTAGTAAATTGATATAGTTTTATAGAAGCCATTAGAAGTCACTCCAGTTCGAATAGTCAACATACATTAGCCAAACGATTAGTCTGATTTATCTGTATGTTGTATGAGGTCTGGCATGTACACCAGTTTTGAAGTCATCCGGCCAAAGGTGAGTAGGATGTAAGGTTTATTCGGTGTCTCTTGTATTTAAGAGACATTTCTTATGGCGCAATAGATTATTAAAATATAAATTACGATAGCACTTCATGTAATGTCACTTCCAAACTTGTACACATATTCTTACCCTAGATGGATTTCCTGCAATTCCTACTAGGGGCCAAATCTGATTAATCCAAATCTAGAGCCAGGAAAGATCTTCAATTATGCATGCAGGAAAATCTGAAATCATGTGAATGCAAATTAGGCCACCAGCTGGAATATTTTCCAGAAACTGCAGCTAGTTCGCTGCCCTAGGCTAGCGATTTAGCAAAAATAGCTGTTCTCCACCTGCAAAATACCATATCCAAAAATGCATGATTTTTTTTTACAAGTAAATAATGAATAATCCAGAATCCAGGATTTCCATATTGCAAAAACTTCTAGCACAAAGGCTTAATCCTCTTGGAATTTCGATTAGGGCAAAAACGCAGAAGAACTTGTAAATTCAATAACTTGCAGAAATTACTTCCAAAATTTTGGGCAAATGATCCCAGCTTCAAACTGAAATCTTGAAAATGAAGCTTTCCAATGAACTGGAGTGCTTTCCAGAATTTGTCAATTGCTCAGGAAGGCAATTCCAAATACGGATGATGCAGTTATCTACGAACAATATAGATAAAACCTGATGCCTGTACTAGCGAAGAGCTACAAAATACAATTCAAGGATCCCACTTAGAAGACAAGGCCCAAGGCAAACACCTCAAAACTTTTCAAACACTTCCAGATTTGATCTGTCCTTGAATTTAGACTACTCCCAAATCCAGTATGCCCTGAGCAATGCAAAAACTTGAAATGGAAGCAGTTGCATGCAGACACTCCCAACAAGGACATGACTACAGCTATTCAGCTCTTCTTGTAGGTCTTCAAACAAACTCACATTAACTAGCAGCAATAAGTCTATAAAACTGCTGGAAAACTGACTGGCTTAACACAGCCAACTCCTTGGTCCGCAATGAAAACTACCTGGAGATGGAGAATCTTCACGACATAGCAAGATAGAAGGTTCTATCGTTCTCAGTTGCTAGATCTCTAGAGGGTTTTCGTCCTGCAAGAGAGGAATCGCATGAAGGAGTTTTCGTCCAATTAGAAATTATCTTTGCAAAACTCTCAACTTCCAGATGAAAAATCAAAATTTTATAAAATGAAAGAGATTCCAACTTGTACATTGCCCAAGTACACTTGCTTTTAGTAGAGGAAGAATCTTCGGCTTAGTTGCCACCCACAAACACCAATCAGCAATCCTTGTGCCCCACATTCTAGTTCTTTTTTGGCCTTGTATCATCCCCAAAATGGGTTGCATTTTTCCCCTAGGGGAAAGGTAAAAACATAAAGTGAGCCTTTTTCCGGAGAACTTTTCTAATTTCACGGTTTATCTGTGTTCTCTTTATTTTTTATTAAGTTAGATAAATTAATATAACTGTGTTTTTTATAAATTTTTATTTCTAGAGTTGCACTTTGTATAATAATTTATGTAAGACTATAGCTCTCCTTTTTATCACCCCTTAGCTGTCAGGATGCAAAAATGGGCTAAGGGTCTTCGATCTGTTTATTTTAGGATGTGGGACATCTTCCCCACTTCTTCTGGACGTTTATGAAGATTACCAACAGGTATAATGTTGAGCCCATGATCAAGGAGAGTGCAAGTAAAATATATTGCTGGAGAACTGTAGAATTATATGATATTTTAGAAAACCTGAGTAGTGAAAGTATGGACCCCATTGTAGATAAAAACATACTTAAATGGAAGTCACATCATTGGACACGGAATGTCTTGAGAACTTTCTAATGAGTATATGATCTCATATTCTTTTTCAAGAATCTGACCGTGGGGTTCTACTTCTATGCAGAAATGATCTAGCCAAGATGTTCCAGAGCCAGAAATTCAACCAGAACCAGAGCCAGCAAAAGAAGAAGAAAAAGTTTGGACTCTGGAGTTTAAAGGCACTTGTTGTTCTTTTGGATCAGGAGCTCGGTGTTCTATGCTAATATCTCCAGATCATGAGGTATTTCCATACTCGTGCAAGCTGATGTTCGAGAACACCAATCATACGGCGGAGTATGAAGCTTTGCTGTCTAGGAATGGAGCAAGCTAAGAAGAAAGGAGTAAAACTCCTCAAAGCCCAAGGAGATGCTGAACTTCTGGTAAAGCAGGTTCGAGGGCAAAGTCAAGACAAAAGAGATAAGCTGGAGCATTACAGAAATAAAGTGCTTTCTGCCACATTCGATTTTGCAGCCTTCTCTATTGACTTCATTCCAATGAATCAAAACTCCAAGGCAGATTCTTTGGCAGTCACGGCTGTACTATTGAATCCAGATAGACCACCGTCCTCCATATTTAGACAAGGAAACTATAAAGTGGAGATGGTCTACCACCCCAAAGTTCCTAATAATGTTGAACAATGACAGACTTTCAATGATAACAAACAGACATCTACATGTCTGCATGTTGAAGGGAATAAATCACCACCACGACAAACAGTCACAAGGAAAAGCTGATCCAGGTTATGATGACAGATAGTGGAATAGTCCAACCAAAAGGTAACAAAATCCCCACGGGTTTACTTTCCTTAGTGGAGACTTTCAACAAGCATGATCAGTACCTGAAGAAGAAGAAAGAATATGGTGATAGTTCTTCCTCAGAAATACAGCCGGTAAATCTGGGAACGGAGCAAGTTGATGCAGACTTGCCCACCACGGAGAGAAGAAAGGATGAGCCACCACCAGATGAAGTTGATAAGAATTTGCCCAAGATATTTGACAAGAAGGTCAGAGGAAGGAAGTTCAAGATCGAAGACAGGGTACTCTGGTGGGACAAGAGACATGAACCGAAGGGCATGCACGACAAATCTGATTCACTCTGGAAAGGTCCTTTCGTGATCAAAAGCGCTGTAGGAATGGACTCTTTCTTTCTTGCCTACCGGGATGGAATTGAGTTACCACTGCCTTTCAACGAGCAGCATCTGAAGCTTTTCATGGAACATAAAAAAAAAGCAAGGTAAAACCTGTATGTACATAAATAAAACTTTGTTTGTTTTGTCTTATTTTGGTGTTGTGTTGTGTTGTGTTTGTTTGCCTGACCTCGTGCCCAAAGAACAAGATACGAAACCAGAGATGCTGGGATCTCATCTTTTCCCTTGTCATTTTGACAGAGGAAAAGATGTCCACAGACAGAGCCGACAAGTGTCCCCAGATTTCACCTGAAATCTGAGACTACACTATTTTAAAAAAATTGTACTTTTAAAATAATTGGTCGTTTTGTGTTTTTATTGCTAGAAAGTTCCTGCAATGTGTCAAGATATTCCCAAGGAGCCATATAAGCCATTTTCAACAAATACCCAGATGCCCAAAATTGTCTTATTCTGTCGCTGGGGTTTTCCTGCGAAAAATTTGTATTTAATTATTTTGAGCCCTGTTTGAAGCAATTTGAGCTCCGGTTTAACCCCGTTGTGATCGTACATGTCAATATTCCCATATACCAGTAGGGTTTTAACCAGGAATGGGTCATCGGCTTTATTTGTGACTTCTGGCAACATTTTGTGTTTTTGGTGTTTTCCCGTTTCGTTTTTTGTGAAATTTTTTTGGATCAATTCCTTTCCCGTTTTGGCCTGATTCTTTGCCTGGAGTATCTGGAAATCACCTATGCACGTTGTGCAAAGGCTTCTGGTAAAAATTCATCCTCTTGTTTCGAATGCAGCCCATGAAGAAGTCAGTGCATGGCGAATTCTTTCCAGGACCTTGTGCATGTGCTCCCAATCTTCCAGTTGAAGCCTTCATTGAATTTGGATTCACCCGGAGTGCTTTCTAGAATTTTTAATTGCTCATATGCAATTAAAAATAAAAATGATGAATTATTTACGCCAAACATTGCACTGATGCATGTACTGGAGAAGAACTACAAAAGCTTCAAGGATAAGAGGGAAGACAAGGCAAAGGCAACACCCATAAGCAGAATTCCAGATCCATCCACTTCCAAATCCAGCCGCTTTCAGATCCAACCGCTTTCCAGTTCCAGCCGCTTTTCAGATCCAACCGCTTCCAGATCCAGTATGGTGAGAATCAAAGGCAAAAGAATTAGCTGCACGCACAATATGAAGGACAAGACTGTAGCTTTCATCTTTCTTCTTCTTTCTCTTATTTCCTCCGACAAAGTAATTGAGCGATCAATTAAATTATACAACTTAAGTGATTGGTTTAAAAGCCATTACTTGAAGAAGTCAACTACTTGGAGATAGGTGGCAGATGTGCAAAATAGAAGGTTCTATTTCCAGTTGCAAATCATGCATGTCATACAAAGAGGAATTCTAAGAGGGAGATTGTCAGTTGTTTCCTTTCCGACTTCCACATGTGTCAGTTCACTAAAAGCTTCCAACTTGTAATTGCCCCTCTACACTTTAGAAGTAGAGGAAGAACCTATGGGTTAAAAACAAGAATTTGTAAGCATTATTCTTGTATTCCAGACTTTGTGCTGAAACCCCTGATAGCCACTTGAAGCAAAGGAATATAAAGGAGCAGATTTCCAGAGAACTTTGTGTCATGGTGCATTTTGTTTCTAGCTTTTTATCTTAGATCTTCTAATAAACTGTGTTATTTTAGATCTAGATCTGGAGTTGCCTTTGCTTATAATTTTGTGTGTTGATATCAATTGGTTTCTTCTATGTGCATGCAATCAACTCTATTATCTATTGATTGGGATGCACATCTTCCCTATTTCTTCCCTATGTTTATATAATTCCCTTCTTCTATAAATATTTCTTTTCTTAAACAGTTGCTTACTTGTTGCAGAACTATACAGCTATGGTTCATGAGCTAATTAGTTAAAGTAAAACCCCATATAGATACTAGCATATTTTTATTGACAAATCTGAAACAGGAGCCTCACCGGTAAATGAGGGAGATTTATCTCATGACTGCCTAGGTTTTCAGCTATGCAGAAAATCTAGCCAACGGAGTCCATCAACCTTTCTCTTCCTTCTAACAATTTGTCAAGCTTTGATTCCATGGCTGATCCACAAACCCTGACCTCAGATCTTATGCTCTGATACCACTATAATTTCCCTTTTGGGGATAAAATTGAAAATTAAAGTAATTAGCTCAAAACCAAAGATCTCTCAATCTAATTTTAGAAACCAGCCAACTAAAAGTAATCTTATTTTTGCAATATTCTAGGGCAGCGAACTGTTTGTGGAATTCAACTTCACCTTTGAGCCTTCAAAACCCTTCCATTAATCCCACTTGAATTTCTAAAATTATGTTATAACTTCAACAATCATATAATACAAGAAATCTGATTTTTATTGACCTAGATA
The DNA here is from genome assembly GCA_019776745.2 of Taxus chinensis. Lineage (NCBI taxonomy): Eukaryota > Viridiplantae > Streptophyta > Pinopsida > Cupressales > Taxaceae > Taxus > Taxus chinensis. The sequence goes on from CM034146.1 coordinate 488,859,028, forward strand.
TGAAGATATGAATTTCATAAAACTCTTGTCTAAAGAGTATCTTTAAAATTCATAACTCAACATAGAAAGCACCAAAAAACATGAAACTTGAGATATTGGCCTTATAAAATATAGAGAATAAGATGATAATTCCAGATTAGCCATAATGTCACCGCACATACCAAAACATCACTCTAATATATGTCGCTCCTCTTGAAATCAAATATAATTTGCACCAACAATTGATAAAATGGAAGATTTCACCTTTATAAATCATAGGGAGTTCAACCATGCAAAGAAATCACATAGAAACCAACAATATTCTTGAAAACATACCTCTAAGCAAGTTGCTTAGGGCAGAAATTTGTTATAACTAGCAATGAGATCAACACAAATGAGATAATGTGCATTTTCATCCACGCAACCCTCTCCTCAAGGGTTTTCATCCTTGGAAGGTACTCAATTCAAGGGTTTTCGTCTTTGAATGAGGTGGAGAAAGGGCTTCAACAAGCAACCTTCACCAATAATATAGAATCACCAAAAGCCTCCTTATAAATGACTAAGCAACCTGGTGCTCAATTTGATCTCACCCTGTTTGCTCTAAAAATTCTTCAATCTGCGGGCTCTGTCGTATTTTCTATTTCCCCGAATGGATGCGTGAAAAGTTTTCTTCATTTGTATGTTGTTGAAAGATCCTTCTCCATGGTCGTGGATCACATTTGGGCCTTATATCATTTCCAAATTCTTTGTCCTTAAAGAAAGATTCATTTCCGGGCGCAAATGGTGAAGTTCCCCTACATCTTACTATTCGACGGGCATGTTTTTTCTTTCAAAATTTATCTCTAACGTCTGTAGATACGTGTTCATTCTTGATTAGATGCGGGTCGGCGGGGCATTTTGAAACTTTAAGGCCCGCTTCAACTCAAAGCTTGTCCATGTGGAGGGCCGACGCTCATTTGGATCCGCCTCTGACCTGATTAGGCTCTACCAGGCGGAGACCTTAGCAATTGCTCCACCAAGAAGATACGTGTAGAAGCCTTGGTGAGCACTTGTTTAAGGTATCTTGCTTTTGGACACTTTGAATATCAAAGTTGTGAGCCAAGGTTACACGTGGAGGCTTCAAAACTGGCTCCTCTCTATACTTAAACTTTTCAAGCAACTTTCTAAGGCATGGGACACGTGGAGGGCTCACTCCTGTTTGGGACCTGACCCTATACTTTACTTTTGAAGAAGCGACAGGACGACACATGGAGATTTCCGCTAGATCTTCCCATACTTAAGACTTTTCAACGGCCAATGAAACTTTCTCAGACCCTAGGCACGTAGCGCCTGCCGCTGGTCCTTGAACTGTTTCTACAACTCTGTCGACCTGAGACACATGGTGAGCCCGCGCTTGTTTAGGGTCTCCGTTTTTGGGCACTATATCAAATTTGCGCCGACGAGACACGTGGAGGCTTCCGCTGGCTCCTTTTTATAAAAAGGGTTTTCAAAGGCCAAAAGGCCTAGATTTTCTTGGGCCAGGGCATGTGGAAGGCCGGCGCTTGTTTGGAAACTTTCCTCTATACTTCAACTTTATAGTTGCGCCAAGGAAACACATGGACGACTCTAATCTAAAGTTGAGAAAGGGAAGAATCAATGGTTGTTGTGCATTGCATCTGATTTTGCCACCATTTTTACTCCAAGACTCCTGGAGATGCGAATACGCATTGTTTTTCATCATTTTTTGATGAAATTCCTTGTCGTTTTTGTCTGCAAAGTGCAATTGAATGGATTTAGAGCTTAATTTGTGAGTCCAAGGATTGTAAAGGTTGATATTTTGAAGTTGGAATTGCTCGGGCACTTGCAAAAACGTGAATTACCAGAGAAGCTGGATGCAGAGCAGAGTTGCAGAGGAAAGAATGGGAAAAGGATGAAATGATGGAGGTTGCAGGTGCAAAGGATGAAAAATGTGTTGCCAGAGGAGATGACTGGGTGCCCCAGTTAAAACAATGATGGAAATATTTGCAATGATTCACCTTTTTGAACAACTGGCAACTTTTTGTTGTAAGTCTGTTAAACGTCATTTTCTGGAAATCATGATCAAACATGTAACAAACAAAGGTTCCTCGAATATTCTTTTCTTGGGGGGAAATCTTGGATGTAAATTGAGTGTTATAAAAAGCATGCTTTAGTCATGCAAATGGTTGGGGGTTGAATTCTTATGAGAAAATTTGAGAAATCCCATCTTCCTGAGAGACCATCTGAGAAACCTGTTAATCTCTTATGTTTTAGATTTGATCATGTCAAGTTGGTTGCAAGTGTACAACCATTGACAAGCTCTGAGATTGTTCAAAGAAATTTTCCCCTACTGATGAATCTAATCAACTTTGAATTAATCTGTGTTAATCTTGGGAAAATTTGTGTCTGCTTTATTTCAGAATGTCTGCAAGTAGTTTTTCTTGTTCCTATTGCAATCTTGTGTTAAAATCCCTTTGAATCACACAGGATCTCATCCCTGTGATAGTTTAGTGGCATTTGCAATTTCATTACGAGAAGAGCCTTCATCCTGTAATGAGATAAACAATTTAAAATCACTTTACTGTCATTTTGTTGATAAAGATTGTCTGTAAGCCTTTGAGTGTATCTTAGGCGTGAGGAACCAGGGGTCTTTAATGTTTAATTGAGTCTTTAGCTCGAGCCTTCATGTTAAATTCTTGGAGATTGTGTGAAACCGTGCAAATCTGGGCCTCCATTGATGCACACCTTCTGGTTGAAGGAATATTTTAGCTATTCTGAAGCATTCTGTCATTTAGTTTTCCAATTGTTGTGAAGGTTCTCAAAGATCTGGAAAAATCAAGTTTATCCTGCTTAATCTCCCACCAAAAATTATTCAAAAACAATGAATCCTACCTGAACTACCCCTGTTTTCCCTATATGTCCACAAATGAATAAATTCTACTACCAAAATATGCAGAAGCAATCAGGATTCCATAATGTCTTTAGTAACCTTAACCTTGTTTAGAAAATATCACCATTCTTTAGAAGTGACAACTCGTGAGAGTTAAATTGTGGTGCATTGATCATATTTTCTCAAGGTTTCCTTTCAAATTTGTGCAAAGAAGGATATCTTCATTCTCCTTCACCAACAGAGGTTACAAAATGGGTCCTCTCACCCTGGTTGAAAGGCACAACCTAAAGTAGTGAGGATAGATCAAATCCTTTTATGAAGGTGCTATCCATTTCTCCAACGCCTGAGTGACAAAGAGCCAGCTGAATCCCTCCCAGCTACAAAATGACTCATAATATGATTCGTTCTGTCTCTCAGTGTCTTGTTAAATCTGTGATGTTGCTCAGCTTCCAAGGGAGAATCAATTTGGATACCAACACTGATTGGTGCCGTTTCGGGGGATCTTCAAAGGAATTATTTATATTTACACACTGGTAATGTTTCTTACATACTCTAAGTGAAAATACCTTGTTGAAACATCATCCTGTGTTGAGATTTGTAAGAATCGAGCAAAGTTACAAGTTTTGTGTGCAATATTTCCAGTTTCTTGTTGGTTTTTTGCACTAAGTTTTACATCATCAATGTTAAATATTTGGGTAAAGGAAGGTCAGATCTGTGAAGCTTTGCATGAATTTAGTGTTGACAGACATTTGACAGACCAATTTTAGTGCATTTGCACAACTAAGGTGAAAATCCTTAGTGGCGACTCCGTGTTGAATTAATTTTTGATAAATGCCAGTGTCTTAACCTCTGTCAATTGAAATTTATCACTAATCTTTGCAAAGCTGGAAGGAAGAAGATCTTTCTTCATTAAAGACCCTACTAGAAGGTTGTTTCCAGAATTGGGAAAGACAAATTCTAAAGGAAGAAGAATCTGGAAAGTTGTTGGAGATCAGAAATCAAGAAAAGAGTTATCAATTGTGGAAACTGATCAGCCTGTCATTGAAGATTTCCATACTTCCTCAAGTGCTTCTGAATTAGGTAGTCTTTTTGTAGATCGAAATTCTCCATCTGGAGAGGGGCCTTCATTTGTATTTGAAAAATTTGTGTCTCATTTTGTCCCTGTGTTTTCCAAAGCTGATAGGATCTTCCAAGAAACAGAGTTTTTAGAGAACATTCATTCTGAGAATTGCATTCCTGTGCCCCACAGACCCCTCACTCCTCATCATTTTGTTTCTCCTGTAAGATCACCTCCCCAAAACAATATGGCCCAGCCCCCACCCAGACCTCCATTTGTTGTGAACACTTTTGGTCCTATAGATTTCAGAGGTATGGCTGGATATCCAAATGTTGTGCCCCAAGATGTTAGAAATAGACTGCCTAAATTTCAAGGAAATAATGCTATTACTGGTGATCAGCACTTAAAGCTTTTTGTCAATATGATGGAAGACTTTGAGATTGAATTTGAGGATGTGTACATAAATTGTTTATTCATACTCTAGAGGAGGATGCACGGGACTGGTATAAATCTTTTCCAGACAACTCCATTGATTCATGGACAGAAATGAAGAATGCTTTTAGATTGCAGTATGGAGATAAAACAGACCCTAGGTTTCTTTTATCAGAATTTGAAAATATTAAGAAGAATCCTAATGAATCTGTTCATGACTTCAATACAAGGTTCAATAAGACCCTGAATAGGCTACCTGTAATCCTGAGGCCAAGTGATGTTTCTTGTTTGATAAAATACTCTGATGCTTTTGATAAGAAGGTTGCCTATTATTTGAGGGATAAGAACCCAACAACATTGAGGCAGGCCTTCACCATGGCTTTGCAGATTGAAAACAATATCAAAGCAGTTGGTAAGCCTCCTAAGAGGGAAGGTATCAAGCTGATCAATCCAGAGAAGCCTCAGTCAAGTAAGTTTGTGGATCTAGAAGAGGTTGTAAAAACATTGGCCGGAGTTGTTAAGGAAATATCCTATAAACTGGCCAGGGTAGAGAAGGGGATTGGACAAGGTTCCTAAGGTTAGCACAAGCCACAAGGTCAAGAAATATTTTCAAATCATCCCAGAGGTGATCATAGATTAGATGACAGAGGGTAAATGACTTGTGGTATCAAGAAATAGATAGCCCCAACCCCGGGAAAATAAATTGGTGCGTGATCCTTTAGCTATCAGAGTTACTGTTGTGGAAGAAGCCAAGGAAATTGAGTGGTGTGACATATGTTTCTTGCCACATGCCCCATGTGATGAAGACAAAGAAGTTTAGGAAGCTGATGATGATGATGACACTGATGATGATGTGTGCATGATGGGGTGCTCTACAAGCTCACAACAAGGAGCAACTTCAACTGAATTAATCAGTGCCAGAACTGCTGCAGATTTCTGGGATTGCATTCACTGGGTATTACCCCTTCCTCCCTCTCATACTTTTGAAATAGATATGGTACAAGCTTTTGAATTTCCTAATAATGATTTTGAATACTTAAGGGCATTAATGATTAAAAAGTATGATGGAGGAATCCCTTCTGAGGAGGATAGGTAGTTGTTAATGAATGTTGTGGTTGCCCAAGAAAAAGAATATAACACTAGGAGTAAAGTTGTCAAAGGGGCAGGGCCTCAGGCCAAACCAAAAACTCCAGTTCTCACCAATATCCAAAAGAAACTCCTAAGAAAGATACATCTGGAAAAGGCCTTGTTTCCCCAAACAGAACTGGTATCCCTGCCCATGCTCAGACTGTGAAAAATCATTTGTTAGATGAGTTTGTAGTCTCCCTCCAAATGTTGCCTTGCCCAAATACGTTCCTTATGACATTGCCCAAGTCTTGAGTCAGATCAAAAAATTTGTTCCAATTGTTGAGCTGCTTAGGATTCCTGAGCACAAGAAAAGGGCCTTTGAGTATTTGGGATTGAAAGAAGAAAAGATTACCCAAGGCAGAAATGTAAACAATGTTGAGACTCCTCCTACCATTGCAGAGTTGGAAAAACCCCAAGTGCTGGAAGAACTAGGTGAGCCACCTGAAGTATATTTGGGAACATCCTTGGTTGAGTCCCAGCTGAATGTAGATCCATTTTTCACTACTCTGATTATTAGGGACAGGCTGTTACACAACTGTATGTTTGATTCTGGAGCATCATGCAATGTTATGCCTCTTGAGGTCATGAATGAATTAGATATCAAAGTGACAACAGCTTATGGGAAGTGCACTGCCATGGATTCCAGAGAGGTGCCAGTGGTTGGATGTGTCAAGGGTTTGATAGTGCAACTTGCAGCCTACCCAGGAAAGAACTTAAAACTAGATGTTGTTATTGTTGATTGCCCTGCCAAATGGGGAATGTTGTTATCAAGAAAATGGGCTGCTAGTGTGGGTGGGAGTGTGCAAATGGATATGTCTTTTTCCACTATACCTATTGAGGGAAGCCTTGTAAAGTTGTATGGTGAAAAGAAGATGCTACATCTCATTGAGGATCCCAATAATGCTTCCTATGAAGTGTTATACACTGACATTGATGCTGATAACTTTGTTGGATTTGCTGATGGTAAAGAGCACAAAATTGATCAATGCAAGTCTCTTAATCAAGTAGGTTCTCCTTGGACTTTGTTGTTTGATGGGGCTTGCTCTAAATTTGGAAATGGTGTTGGTATTGTTCTGATATCTCCAGGCCAGGAAGAGTTTGTTTTTTCTTTTAAACTCAACTTTGAGTGCACTAACAATATTTCTAGAATATGAAGCACTGTTATTGGGTTTAAGAATTGCTTGGAAATATGGTATTAGAGACATCATTGTTAAAGGAGATTCAGAGCTAATTGTCAAGCAGGTTAGAAAATTGTATGCAACAAAAAATCAGAGAATGAAGCAGTATAAGCATGCAGTCTGGGATTTCATTGAAATGTTTGACTCCTTCAACATAATACATCACGATAGGAAGTACAATACTCTAGCAGAAAAATTGGTTGTATTGGGGTCCAAGATTTGAAAATTGTACTGTATCCCCCTATTGTGAGTATAATATTGAGATATTAACTAGGCCATCTATTCCTGACAATGTTAAACACTGGCAAGTGTTCGAAGATGATGCCCAGGTGCAAAGGTTTTTGCAGAACCAAGGAGAATTTTTTATCAACGTATAGATTGGGAGCCAATGGTTTGTGCGGCTGATGGAAAGGAGACTTTATTTGGAAAAGACATCATTCAGTTGAAGACTAATACTATTCCCAGAGGTTTGGTAGCACTTGAATCAAACTTTGATAATGTTGATTGCATTGTCAACAGACACATGTCAGCCTCGAGGGATGTTGAAGAGCATGACCTGGGCATGAAGGATAAACCACGTAAGATCTGGCTAGGTAGCAATCTGAGCAAGGAAGAAAAGCAGTCGTATGTCCAATTGTTGAAGAAATACCAGGACTGCTTAGCATGGTCTTATTCTGAACTGAAAGCATACAGAGAGGATCTTTTCCAGCATGAAATTCCCTTGGAAGCTTCTACCAAGCCATTTAGGTAGAAACAAGAGGCCAATCAATCCACTCCTTTCCCTGAAGATGCAAGAAGAATTGAAAAAGTTGAGGGATGGAGGAATCATACAGCCCACAAGGTACTCATCATGGGTTGCAAACTTGGTACCTGTCAGAAAGAAGAACGGAGATATAAGGTTGTGTGTGGACTTTAGAAACTTGAATAGAGCATCAATGAAGGATAACTACCCTCTACCAAATATGGACAATATGTTACAATTGGTTACTGGTTCGGAATTGTTATCCACCTTGGATGGTTTTTCTGGATATAACCAGGTAGTTGTGAAGGAATCAGAGTGAATCAAGACTGCCTTTACCACTCCTTGGGGAACATATGTATATGTCAGAATGCCTTTTGGTCTAATGAATGTTGGAGCCACTTTCCAAAGAGCAATGGATGTAGCTTTCTCTGGCTATATTAATGATTTCATTGTTGTATATCAAGATGATGTGACTGTTTTCTCCAGAAAAAGGAGTGACCACCTGCAACACTTAGAAAAAATGTTGTTAAGATGCAGGGAGTATGGTATTTCACTAAATCCCAAGAAGTGCCATTTTGGAGTTCAGAAAGCAAAGCTGCTTGGACACATTGTGTCAAAGGAAGGGGTCATGATTGATCCTGAAAGGGTAGAAGCCATCAACAAAGTCCCTATTCCAAGAACCAAGAAGGGAATTCAATCCTTTTTTGGGAAGATTAATTTTATTAGGAGATTTATCTCCAACTTTGCTGAACTAACTATCCCAATCACTAGCATGCTGAAGAAAGATCAAAGTATCAAATGGGAAGAAGCAGCTATTCAAGATTTTGTTGGGATCAAAGAAGCATTAAAGAATGCCCCTGTTTTAGCAGCTCCAGATTATAAGAAGGCTTTCCAAATGTTTTCTTTTGCTTCAGAAAGTACTATTGCATCTGTGTTGTTGCAGAAGGATGATGAGGGAGCTGAAAGACCAATTTCCTTTTTCAGTAAGGCATTACAAGGAGCTGAGCTAAAGTATACTATCATGGAGAAGCAGGCATTTGCTTTGGTAAAAGAAACAAAGGTCTTCAGGCCATATATTCTGAGTTCCAAAGTCATTGCTTATGTTCCCCACACCATGGTGAAAGATATCCTATCAGAAATGGAGGTTTCAAGCAAGAGATGTCGATGGGTAAACAAATTGCAAGAGTATGATATGGATATCCAAACAACAAAATTGGTCAGAGGTTTGGGCCTGGAAAAACTTATGGCAGAGAGCAATCTGTAGACAATTGAGGTAAATGAAGTTGAAGAAGAAAGGTTGAATGTCCTTGAAAAACTGATAAATTCTTGAATGGTACAAGGACATCATTTTTTATCTCAAACATCTACAGTGCCCTGAACATTTGAGCAAGAATCAGAAAAGAGCACTTAAGTTAGCTTCCCAAAAATATGTCATTACTGATTTTGGGTTAGCTTGGAAGAACCCTGAGGGAGTTCTCTTAAGATGCATTACTGAAGATGAAGCCCCTAAAATAATTGTTGATCTCCATGGAGGAGTTTGTGGGGGGCATTTTGCTGGAAGAGTCACAACTCATAAGATCTTAAGGGCTGGTTATTGGTGGCCAACTCTTTTCAAAGATACAACTCTGTTGGTAAGAAAATGTGAAAGTTGCCAATGCTTTTCTGGAAGACTGAAAGCTTCAGGCTCCCTTCCTTTGCAGCCTGTATCAATTGAAGCCCCATTTAGGCAATGGGGAATGGACTTCATTGGTGAGATTTCAGATCCTTCAAGTGCTGGCCATAAGTGGATTTTAGTAGCCACTGATTACTTCACCAAGTGGGTGGAGGCAATCCCCACCAAGAAAGCAACTCACCAAATTGTCATGGATTTCATTCTGAATCATATCATTTGCAGGTTTGGAGTGCCTGCTAAGATAGTTGCTGATAATGCCATGAGCTTTCAGGCTAAACCTTTGGTGGCCATGTGCCATGAATATGGGATCAATTTGACATATGCTTCCAATTATAATCCCCAAGGAAATGGACAAGCAGAATCTAACAATAAAAATTGTTGAAGATAATTAGAAGAACTTTGGAGTTGAACAAAAGGAAGTGGGGTGAGCAGTTGAAGTTTGTTGTTTGGGCTGATCGAATCATTGTTAAACGAGTTACTGGAAAAAGCCCATTTGAGTTGGTGTATGGAACTCAAGCTCTGCTTGCCCCTGCATATGCAATTGTCTTCATTTCAATTTCTTCAACAACTGGAAGATCAAGAGGTTAGTCCCTATGATGCTCGCATCAATCAGATTGTTGAGTTAGATGAAGAAAGAAGGGCATCCCATCAGAGGCATGTAAAATTCAGAGAGAAATTGAAGAAGTTGTTTGATAAGAAGGTGACTCCAAGAGCTTTCAGTGTGGGAGATCTTGTGCTATTGTGGGATAGCAGGCATGAGGATAAGGGAAAACATGGAAAGTTTGATGCATTGTGGATGGGCCCTTATTCAATTGACATTCGAATTGGTGAACATACCTTCTTCTTAAAAGACCTAGATGGGGAATTGCTTGAATTTCCTATTAATGGTAGGCATTTGAAACATTTCCTTGATTGATTTCTCAGAATCGAGGTATGCACCATTGTATAGTGTATAGTCTTTTGGTTTCTTTCTGCTTTCATGTTTTTCTGTTTTGGTTTTCCTGGTCCTTGGCGGCCATTTTTGTTGGTTTCTCAGTTTGTTCCTAGAGGGTTGGCTCGTGACTCCATTGCCCAATGGTTTATTTTTGGCACTTGGTCTACTATTTGTTCTTGTGGCACTCACTGGGAGTGCCCATCCCCGAGTCGGAGCCAATGTTGGTGCTCAATTTGATCTGCCCTATTTGCTCTAAAAATTCTTCAATCTGCGGGCTCTGTCATATTTTCTATTTCCCCGAATGGATGCGTGAAAGGTTTTCTTCATTTGTATGTTGTTGAAAGATCCTTCTCCATGGTCGTGGATCACATTTGGGCCTTATATCATTTCCAAATTCTTTTTCCTTAAAGAAAGATTCATTTCTTGGGCGCAAATGGTGAAGTTCCCCTACATCTTACTGTTCGACGGACGTGTTTTTCCTGTCAAATTTATCTCAACATCTATGGAAATGTGGTTCTTTTGATTGGATGTGGCTCGGTGGGGAATTTTGAAACTCTAAGGCATTTCAACTTTTTCCACTTTCAAAAACTCAAATTGGTGACCCCTTGTCCATTTTGACCCTTGGAGGGTCAAAGCTTTGTGTGCTCAATTTGAGGATCCGCCTCTTGGGTCCTACCTTAGCAGTTGCACCAAGGAGACACGTGGTGAGGCCCAACTTGTTTAGGGTCTCCTTTTTTTGGGCACCATATCAAAGTTGCTAAGGCCAAGGAGACACACGTGGCCATTTGACAATTCAGAGCGGAGTGGTGGAGGATTCTGCTAGCTCCTTTCTATACTTAAAATTTTCAGCCAACTTCCTGAGGCCTGGGACACATGGAGGGCCCGCAAAGACTTGTTTGGGACCTGCCCCTGTACTTTATTTTTGAAGATTTTTTGCCCAAAGGAGGACATGTGGAGGTTTCCGCTGGGTCTTCCCATACTTAGACTTTTCAACGGCCGATGAAACTTTCTCGAACCCTACGCACATGGCGTCTTCTGCTAGTCCTTAAAGGTTTTTCAAAGGTTTGAAAAGTTCAAGGTGGACTGAGACACGTGGTGAGCCCACTTTTTTGAAAAAGGAAAAAAGGGTCTCCGCTTTGGGGCACCATATCAAAGTGTGCCAAAGAGACACGTGGAGGCTTTGGCTGGCTCCTTTTTATAGGTAAAACTTTTTCAAAGGCCAAAAGTGTCAATTTTCTTGGGCCCAGGGGTGGAAGGGCGCTTGTTTGAAAACTTGCCTCATTTTCACCTTTGCAAGTTGAAACCCCAGGCCAAGGAAACATGTGGATGGCTCTAATCTAAAGTTGAGAAAGGGCAGAATCAATGGTTGTTGTGCATTGCATCTGATTTTGCCGCCATTTTTGCTCCAAGACTCCTGGAGATGTGAATACGCATTGTTTTTCATCATTTTTTGATGAAATTCCTTGTCATTTTTGTCTGCAAAGTGCAATTGAATGGATTTAGAGCTTAATTTGTGAGTCCAAGGAATGTAAAGGTTGATATTTTGAAGTTGGAATTGCTCGGGCACTTGCAAAAACATGAATTACCAGAGAAGCTGGATGTAGAGAAAAGTTGTAGAGGAAAGAATGGGAAAAGGATGAAATGATGGAGGTTGCATGTGCAAAGGATGAAAAACATGTTGCCAGAGGAGATGACTATGGGAGCCCCAGTTAAAACAATGATGGAAATATTTGCAATGATTCACCTTTTTGAACAACTGACAACTTTTTGTTGTAAGTCTGTTAAACGTCATTTTCTGGAAATCATGATCAAACATGTAACAAACAAAGGTTCCTCGAATATTCTTTTCTTGGGGGAAAGCTTGGATGCAAATTAAGTGTTATAAAAAGCATGCTTTAGTCATGAAAATGGTCGGGGGTTGAATTCTTATGAGAAAATTTGAGAAAGCCCATCTTCCTGAGAGACCATCTGAGAAACCTGTTAATCTCTTATGTTTTAGATTTGATCATGTCAAGTTGGTTGCAAGTGTACAACCATTGACAAGCTCTGAGATTGTTCAAGAAACTTTCCCCTGCTGATGAATCTAATCAACTTTGAATTAATCTGTGTTAATCTTGGGAAAATTTGTGTCTGCTTTATTTCAGAATGTCTGCAAGTAGTTTTTCTTGTTCCTATTGCAATCTTGTGTTAAAATCCCTCTGAATCACACAGGATCTCATCCCTGTGATAGTTTAGTGGCATTTGCAATTTCATTATGAGAAGAGCCTTCATCCTGTAATGAGATAAACAATTTAAAATCACTTTACTATCATTTTGTTGATAAAGATTGTCTGTAAGCCTTTGAGTGTATCTTAGGCGTGAGGAACCAGGGGTCTTTAATGTTTAATTGAGTCTTTAGCTCGAGCCTTCGTGTTAAATTCTTGGAGATTGTGTGAAACCGTGCAAATATGGGCCTCCATTGATGCACACCTTCTGGTTGAAGGAATATTTTAGCTATTCTGAAGCATTCTGTCATTTAGTTTTCCAATTGTTGTGAAGGTTCTCAAAGATCTGGAAAAATCAAGTTTATCCTACTTAATCTCCCACCAAAAATTATTCAAAAACAATGAATCCTACCTGAACTACCCCTGTTTTCCCTGTATGTCCACAAATGAATAAATTCTACTACCAAAATATGCAGAAGCAATCAGGATTCCATAATGTCTTTAGTAACCTTAACCTTGTTTAGAAAATATCACCATTCTTTAGAAGTGACAACTCGTGAGAGTTAAATTGTGGTGCATTGATCATATTTTCTCAAGGTTTCCTTTCAAATTTGTGCAAAGAAGGATATCTTCATTCTCCTTCACCAACAGAGGTTACAAAATGGGTCCTCTCACCCTGGTTGAAAGGCACGACCTAAAGTAGTGAGGATAGATCAAATCCTTTTGATGGTGCTATCCATTTCTCCAGCGCCTGAGTGACAAAGAGCCAGCTGAATCCCTTCCCCAGCTACAAAATGACTCATAATATGATTCTGTCTGTCTCTCAGTGTCTTGCTAAATCTGTGATGCTGCTCAGCTTTCCAAGGGAGAATCAGAGAAAGAAGGATTAAGTAATGTATGTATTAGATGTGAAAGTGCCGTGGTTATTTCTTATACAATCATTATCTTGAAAGGAATAAAATTGTGTTAATGTATAAAGTGGAGCTTTTACCTTTCCACGTTATTTTAATGTAGAAAAGGAATGGAGAACTTATCTCTTCTTACTTCCCTTGTAAACATTGTTGAAGAGGGAATTTGTTTAAGGGTGAAAGGAGAGAGATTTCAATTCATTCGAGTTTTAAAATAATGAATGTGCCTTGGTCGTAAAGGAAAATATTGGATGTGATTGAACCTTTTTTATCTCATTGGGGTGTTGTCAACCTATGGATTGTGATGTCAAAAGTGATTGTGGAATGGGTATTGATAAATTTGCAAATTCATTATGGAAGAGCTCAGTTATACGTGGATCACATACTACTCTTTTTACTTGTTGAAGAGAGATTGTAAATTTAAAAATAAATAAATAAATAAAAATAAAATAAGTTTGATCCTTTTGAGTTATATAGGATACCAATAAACTTTGTATGAGATTCAAATGGGTCTGTAAAATGTCTCTATGAGGACTTACAACATGTGTAGATCTTGCATCATGTTTACGTAGCCTTGTAGAGGAGTGGACTTGCAAGAAAGTGGTTTAAAAAAAAAGATAATTTGATGCCTTGTATTTTATATGGACTTAAAAAGAAAAAAAACTTGATATTACATTACAAACTTGTTTTTATATTTTCTAACTCGGTTATCTCTCTCCTCTCATTTATTTGCTTGTTGCAAAGGAATTAGGAACTCTAATCATACTCAAATAGAAAATGAGGATATTAGTTAAGGATACTCTTATAACTATTATTCATATATATATGGTTTATATAGAATGTTAATTATTATGTGTATATTGACAATATAAGCTAATCTACGCTAGATTGTTACTTGTCCATGAAATTGGGTTGTCTTCCTTCTCACTGGTTTCTTGCTATAGTTACTAAAAGAAGAAGTAAGATGTTAACTAAACCTTAATTCTTAGCTTGCTATCTTAATCTATTGGGGTTCTTGTCAAGAGCATTGACTGGTAAAACAAAAATTGTGTATATCTTACAAGTTTTAAATAGGTGTAGATGTAGTAAATTCCATAGATGTTAAAATATATATGTTATATGTGAAAATGCACAGAGATATTTGTTTAAAAATTTATATGGATCCTCTTTATGGGTTTATATTTTATGGAAATCATTTGAAACGGGTTATGTTGGATATACTTATATGTAGATTATGATTTTAGGAACTTCACCTGTAAATTCTTTGTGCTATTACTTTCAGAAAACATAAGATTATAGAATCAATGATTTTAGAACGCATATATAAAGGTATACAAATCTTTGCAAAATAATTATTTAAATATATATATATATTCAATGAATGGTTGGCAAGGGCCATGACCAGGCCTCGTACGCTTTCCCAAACCCTTGTTGCCTTTATACTCAGTTGTGTACCCATTAGGACACGACCACTCCTTAATATTGCAGACCTGCAAATGGGCATCCACACCCAAGGTTATGCCTTCTTAAACTCGCCCATACATATATTTTTAACCTGCAACAGGGCGCAGCCAGCAGACTCCACAGATATAACAGGCCTATGGTCACGGCTTCCATTGTCGCCTGCGACCCTTACCTCAGGGCCGACGTCCTTTACTTATAGTGGGCATATATATATATATATATATATATATATTAACAAACATAAATCCTTCTAAGAGCATGGTCCCATGGAGGGGCTACAGCTCCTATAGGAGCTCCACTTTTTTTGCCCCCTAAACTTAAGAGGTGGCTGGAGAGGGGGGGCTGGGAGTTTCCCCCTACAGTTTAGGCGGATTTCTGTTCGTGTGGATTATAATATGCATTCCAAGCATTATTTTTTGGTGATTTTAGAGGGAAATATGATTTTACTTACCTACAATTAACCATAAAAATCCAATGGGATCCTATAATATCTCCGCGGGTATTGTTGAGGAAACTAATAAAAAAACATGGGACCTTAAAACAGCTAAAATACTCCTAAGTTTTCTCAGTTGCACCCGCTGAGATATTTATGGAGCCCCCTCTCCATGGGACCATGCTCTAAGCCACTGTATGCTATACGGCCACCCAAATCTAGGCTATTTTTTTTTTTAAAAAAAATTAATACAAATACATGTGTGTATATAATTGTAGATATATTCATACAAATTTAAATATAATGCAGGTTTCTTATAAACTGTGTATGATTAGAAAACTTGAGAAGAAACATGACTTTAAATGTATATTCAAAGGTAACCCTACTCTAAAAATTTGGGCAAGACAATGGAAAAGAATCCTCCGTTACAACTTTGTTTTCCTCCCTAGAGCTCCTCGTGAAACTTGTGCACAAAATAAGAACAAATTAAAAAGAAAAGAAGTGATATAAAGGATCATAAGGAAATCTAGGGTTCCCAAAATCTATGGTGTAGGATTTTCTTATCCTACGGTCCTAAATAATCCTAGACTTTCCACATGTCTAGAGGACCTAAGTGGACTCACCCTTTTAGAAAATATTTCTATAGTGATATTACTTATTCTCCCCCTCCTCTCACCTTATCAAATTAAATTGTTTGTTTTTTTTAAATTAATACTATATTTGGATGTGCGGAACTTCTTTTAAATAGAAAAGGAATCAATCAAAGGGTAAGACCTAACAAGGATTATTTAAATTATTAGTCAAATTGTATGCCTCACCTTATTTACGCTAACTAGATTGGTAGGGGAATCGATCTTTTTTTCCTTTGGATTTGGATAACCCCTTGGTGGCGAATAATAATAATTATTATTGTTATTATTATTGTTATTTTATATAATCATTATATTTTACATCGGGAGTTGGGTTTTAATTCCGAGAGCTATATTATTACCCTAGACGTAACTAAACCCGAGATTAAATTAAAGACTTTTTTAGGCGAGCCTCAATGTTTCCAATTTTTAGTCGACAAGGTGAGGACCATGAAATATTTATTCCCAAGCTAGTAAACAAAATGAATATATAAATAAATATCTTATCGACCAAATCAAAACATCACCTTTGGTAGATCGCGGGGTGGATCCCATGAAATAATTTCTAGGCTAGAATTTGGAGCTCGTTCTTCATGGAGTACTTGTTTTAGCCTCACGAGTTACTATACACCGTGGATAAATTTCCACTAATGAGTTTGAGAATAATTTGGAGCCAAGTTTATTCCTTTCCTATAACATAGCGAACAAAAAAAAATTGCCCCAAATTTTATGGGGTTATAGGGAAAATCATTTGTTCATTTTGGGTTACAAAATTTTGGGCATGAGATATTCTCCTAACGATTTTGTGAGAAATTGCACAAATAACACTAGAGATTTCCAATGTTAAAAAACTAACTCCCCTCTTGTATTGCTACACGTCTTCATTTGCAAAAATCAAAAATTAAGAAGCAGCTTGCAATAACTTTTCTTTTTTATAAATTTCTGGTATTTCATACGATGTTTATACAGCCATACAATAGAGCAATCATTTGTACAAGTTGTACAGTCATACAACAAAACAATTGTTTTCCCATTCGGTTGTACCCCATAAATGGAGGGACAGAAAAAATAGAGCTAATTTTTTTAAAATACAAACATTATACAGAAATAACCAAAAAAGAAGACAAATGCATTTCAGTTTATGTAGGGCATGCCCTTCTAAATTTTAACATTCTAGAGTTTAAATATGAGTATCGAAGTTTATTATAAGCATGTAGCAAAGGGAATGCACTTTTGGATGCTTTTTGAGGTAGATGATTCAAGTTCCCAGAGTGAATCTTTTTTGTTTCTACACTAGATTGCCAGGGTACGGGTTCAGTACGCTGAAATGGAAAAAAATTTAAAACCCTCGAGTACAATACATTGTGGGTACATTCGTACAATATATTTTAAATTAAGAAAATTAAATATATATTAAAATTTAAAGAAATATGCATTCTTAATAAAATTTAACACTCATAAAATCATATGGATTCATAATTTCATCATTCATGAAAAGCAAATTTCAAATCATTTGTATTAATTCATGAAAGTTCAAAACATAATACATTCAACTTGCTTCACTTTCCTAGAACATATCATCCAGATGATCCTCAAAATCATCTTCATGAATGGCACTTGCAGCTCCACTCCCACTTGCACTAGCTTCACTGTCCAACCTTTGTGAAGGGCTCCCTGTATGTTCATCATCAATGCCAAGTAGCGAAACATAGTACAAACAAGCAACAGAAGCTTCAAAGTCAGTGGTTTTAGGATGAATATCTCAAAGTTTGTTAGGACCTCTAGTACTCTTCCGTCTTGTGCGTTTGGATGCGCAAGTTGGAATGTACGTATACCATATCCTCAGTCTTCTTGGATGCCAACATGGTCTGTTTGGCTGAGTGGATGAAGCCATAAGTACTCTAGTTTCACTCTGCTGAAGAATTACTAGCCACCTGTCACAAACAAACAATTATCATTATACGAGTGTTATCATCTTACATTTTAATTTTTAATTAGTAATCAGAATATCAAATAACAAACATTTTACCTATGAAAGCAGTTTAATGGCAACGGGTCGTAGGTACTTGGCATCGTGGCCATGTACATACCACCACTTGATTGGAGTCATGTTGGACTTGTCACAAAGTGCCTCTACCTCTCCCATGTTAGCTTTTAAAGATACAAACATCCTCATCTCATTGCAAACTGCACTAGATATAGATGGATCAGGAAACAACCTCCTAAATGTTGCCTTGGTCCCATTTGCAACCTCTTGGTCATCATATGGTGGATGCCTACTAGGTAACCCAACTATCTCATTGCTATAATATTTGCGATTTAAGACATAGAAAAAGAGATGCAATGGGGTATGAGTGTGTGAGAGGCATATCTAGACTCAACAACCTATAAAATATTAAAAATGAATTAAAAGAATTCAATAACAGTACAAATTGATTTAAAACTAAAATTTAAAATAAAAAAAATTAAAAACTTAAACCTAATGAATTGTTCTCTTACCTTTAACAATTCTAATCTCGAGAATCTTCTGAAAATGGCTCGAGACATGTGATGGTTGGTGACAAATATCTAAATCTTGTTTGCCTCCTTGTAGATTTTCTCAATCCATGTAATTTTCCCAATCTTCTACAGCATTAGATTCAGGGATTGCATTGCACATGGTGTCAAAAATATGTGCTCATACCTACCCTCTACTATTGACCCTGTTGCCTTACAATTTTTGGCATTGTCCATGATGATTTGGACTACGTTCTGTGGACCCGCTGACTCAATAGCCTCAATGAGAATATTTGCAATGAATTGGGCACCTTTTACTTCCCCCTCACAATCAATAGCCTTCAGAAACATTGGCCCTTTGGGACATACTGCAATAATGTTGATAAGAGGTATGTTTCTGGAGTCTTTCCATCCATCTGAAATATTAGAGACTCTTGAATCATTCCAGGAATCTCTAAATCAGTTACAGAGATGTTTGTATGTGTTGCACTTCTTTTGCCAAAAGAGAAGTGTGAACTTTCTCATAGTTAGGGCATTTATACCCATGTGGTGCCTCATTAATTCCTCTCACCATCTGCTTCCAATAAGGTGACCTTAAGACATTGAATGGTAGCCCACATGCATATATACACTGAGCCACCAATTCATCTACAATTTCTCTCTTCTCAATGTTAAATGTTTTTTCTAAAGGCCCTTTTGTTCTCTTGCTTCATGGGGTATCTTCATCCAAAAGGGGAATCAACTGGAACAGTTTTCAGCATTGACTCTCAATGAAAGGATGAAATGATGGTGGTGGTGGTGGTGGTTTTCCCATAGTCCTTTGCTGTAAAGAAATAGTTTTAGAGCGAGCTCTTGTTATTTCAAAGTTTGCATCCTCTTGCTCTTTTAAGTGCATGGCTATTGTTTTCTTCTCCACCTTACACACTCTAATGCCCATCCCCGATACCCCAATTAGATGAGCTTTCAAATGGGCATACGAGGATTTAAATATGGTGGCACAATGGGGGCACGTCCAAACACGGACACCGCCACCGGCAACAAGCTTTAATACTTCCACATGCCTCCATACAGGAGAATGAGGATCCATTTTCACTATCAGGCCACTCAGAACATTTGTGTGTCTCCTTCATGGCTTGCTTCCCTATGCCCCACTGAAGTTGAACTGGATGCCATGAATACAAGGTTTAATTTGTTTTAAACCTACAATGAGAGCTATTTTTTAAAACATTGCTAGAATAATTTAATACACTATTAAGAACAACAAATACAAATTAGACAATTAATTTGTTAACCCATACATGTCAATCTCTGATTCTGATCACCAAGTTCGTCATAAATGGTGTCAGATGATAGCATACACAGAGGGTACACCGTTTAACAAATTAGAACTTAAATGAATTCAACTAACCCTAAAACTTTAAACTTCAAATAAAAAACCGTAAATTTAAAAACTTAATTTATATTTAAAAAAATTGTCAAATAAATAGGGCCTACACGATCAGATCTCTGATCAATGATCACCAAGTTCGCCATAAATGGTGCGAGATGAGAGCATACATTCAGAGGGTGGACGTTTAAATTTATAACGATACTCAATTAAAACATTAAAAAATGATAAAAAAAAACGAATACATAACCCATTAGAACAATAGATTAATGGCAATTAGCCCTGACATGTCAATCACTCCTTTCTGTTTGAAGCCAAGTTCACCATCAAATGGTGCTTAGGTGAGAGCATCCTAGAGAGGGTAGACGTTAATTAAATAGAACTTCAACTATTCAAGCTCCCACTTTGCAAATAGATGAACAAATTAAGTGTGTGATATTTTTAAAAACGTAAGCAATAAATAAATATTAAAAAACAAAATGGATCATGAATCATGATCAATAATCATGAATGTTGTGTTTGAAACACATCATCATGATCAGGGTTGATCACATACAAAACATTGAGTCAAAAGTTTTTTTTAAATATATATATATGAATCGTGTGAAAAATACCTGAAAAAATACCTCATTGTTTGTAGACTTGTAGTTGATCCTTCGGGTCCTCTCTTTCCGTACCTTCAAGACATCTCGGGGCCTCTGGGTAAACATTTCCAGGGCTGGTACTGAAAGGGGGGGAACGTTTCGGTGCAGTCTAGGCTATATCTAATGTAAAAGTTTAAAAACTTCAAGTATGGGCCGGTATTAGAGCATGCTTAAAAACTGTAAATCTAGTCTTCTATAATGCATTTTAGCAGCAACAATGTGAGGACATGGATTTTGAGCAGTGTTGAAAACCTAGGCAGTCATGAGATAAATCTACCTCATTTACCGGTGAGGCTCCCGTGTCAGATTTGTCAATTAAAATATGCTAGTATCTATATGGGGTTTTACTTTAACTATTCAACTCATGAACCATAGTTGTATAGTTCTGCAAGCAAGTAAGCAGCTATTTAAGAAAGGAAATATTTATAGAAGAAAGAAGTAATAAAACACATGGGAAGAAATGGGGAATATATGCAACTCAATCAATAGATAATAGAGTTGATTGCATGCACATAGAAGAAACCAATAGATATAAACACACAAAATTATAAGCAAAGGCAACTCCATAGCTAAATCTAAAATAACGCAAAGTTTATTAGAAGATCTAAGATAGAAAGCTAGAAACAGAATACACCGTGACACAAAGTTCTCCAGAAATCTGCTCCTCTATAATCCTTTGCTTCAAGTGGCTATCAGGGGTTTCAGCACAAAGTCTGGAACACAAGAATGCTGCTTACAAATTATGATTCTTTAACCCGTAGGTTCTTCCTCTACTTATAGAATTTAGAGGGGCAATTACAAGTATGAAGTTTTGAGTGAACTGGCACATGTGGAAGTCGGAAAGGAGGAAGCAACTGGCAATCTCCCTCCTGGAATTCCTCTTTGCATGACATGCATGGTTTATAACTGAAAATAGAACCTTTTATTTTGCACATCTGCCACCTATTTCCAAGTAGTTGACTTCTTCAAGTAAGTGGATTTTAAACCAATGACTTAAGTTTTATAATTTAATTGATCGTTCAATTATTTTGTCAGAGGAAATAAGAGAAAGATGAAGAAAGAGGAAAGCTGCAGTCTTGTCCTTTTTCATATTTTGCATGAAGCTGATTCAAACTTTGGATTCTCACCAAGTAGCTGTATCTGGAAGTGACTGTGATTTTCTTGCGGGGTATTGCCTTTGACACTGTCTTCCTTCTTATCCTTGAAGCTTTTGTAGTTCTTCTCCATATACATGCACCAGTGCAATGTTCGCCGTAAATAATTTGGACATTATTTTTATTTTTAATTGCATATGAGCAATTAAAAATTCTGGAAAGCACTCCGGGTGAATGCAACTTCAATGAAGGCTTCAACTGGGAGATTGGAAGCATATGCAAAAGATCCTGTAAAGGAAATTTCCACGCACTGACTTCTCCACGGGCTGCGTTCGAAACAAGAGGATGAAGCCTTTGTGCTAGAAGCTTTTACAATTATGAGATCTGGATCTAGATGTGAGCCTATTGACTTCAGCAAATCTAGAAGCTACACATGATTTTGACTTGAGCTTTCTCTTTCATCCCGCTTTGCCAATTGGCTGGAGCAACTTGAATTATCTGAGCAATATAATTTTTCTCTTTATTCGGTCGAAATTCTTCACAACCGGTGCATGCCCCTGGATATTTCTTCAGATTCGGAGGCAATGTTCAATGTTTTGGACATTGATTTAAGCTCCCCTTTGGGCCTTATAATCAAGCACCTGTAATGAATTCCTACAATTAATTCAGACAAAGATGGCAACTCAGAACATGAACACTGGATTTTAATTATAAAAATCTGAAATTTATCAAGCTTGCTGCCCCAAATTTTGATGTTTTATTTGCATGCAAAAAAAGCATGAATTTTACCATCTTCACCTGGGCACCTGTTATCACTTATGCAAACAATTATCCAGACACAAATCAACCTCTTTCAACCCGTGCGCCAAATTTGGAAGCTTTTAGCATTAATTTCACTTTCTTTTGAGCAAAAAATCCTCTCCAAATGGGGCGCATTTTTCCTCTGCAGGCTGCACTTCTCTGCCTTTGAATTAATTATTTCATCCTTATGGCAGCCCCTGCTTATATAATTTTCACAATTCTATAATTAATTAATGCCTTTCCTATTCATGGCAATTAATTAATTATTTAATTCTTTAAATGGGGGCGCCTATTTTGTGAATGCTTATGGATTCCATTAAAGTAAATTAAATTTGATTTAATTTTAGCTCTCTGCTTCCAGTTAACTCAAGCCTCACAGTATGCTTTGAAATTAGCCACTGAAAATAGGCAATTACTTGAATCAATTAATACTTTACAAAGGTATTATTCCTCTCCCAAATGGGGTGCACTTTTTGACATGAGGGGGGGCTGCATTACAATAACTTATATAAACACAGCTTTAATTAGTAGAATTCTATTTTTAAATTCCCTTACCTTCTTCTTCTTTGTTGACTTTTCTCCATGCTTGGACACCAAAATTGATGGTGAATATGTGTCATTAATAAAAATACCATTTAAATGCATTATTATTCACCCAAGCTACCTGGGTCGCACTTTTTGGCATGGCAATTTCTATTTTTAAAAGTCAATTGACAATGGGATTATTTACCTTGCAAGGCAGCTCCGAAAATCCCATGATCCACTTAAGCTGTTTGACTTTCATAATGGGATAGGCTATTTACCCTGCAAGGCAGGTAATAAAATCCCATTAATACCTTAAGTGATTTTTCTTTTATTTCACAATGCTCGAAATTTTTACCCTGCAAGGCAGGTAAGAAATTCCCGCCTGCCTGTTGCCTCTGATTTTCCCATTGTGACTTAACTTTATGGCGTTAATTTCATGGGAATTTAAAGTACCCTATTCGGCAGGTACAAAATTCCCACCTGCCTGCTGCTTCTAAAAATCCCATGATTCACTTGGTAAACCCTAACAATTTTTCCAAAAATGTGGCCAACCTAGAAGAAGCTTTTTGGTGCACGACTTCGTCTTTCCAGAGAGAACTAGACCTCTTGTGGCAAATTCCTTATGGCACAACGTGCAAGGTGATCTCTAGATACTCCACGCCAAGAATCAGGCCAAACCGGAAAGGGAATTGATCCAGAGAAATTTCACAGAAAACGAAACGGGAAAACACAAAAACACAAAACGTTGCCAAAAGTCACAAATAAATCCCAAGATTCATTCTTGGTTAAAACCCTATTGGTATATGGGAATAATGATATTACGATCACAACAGGGTTAAACCGGAGCACAAATTGCTTCAAACGGGGCTTAAAATAATTAAATATAAATTTCCCGCAAGCAAACCCCAGTGACAGAATAAAACAATTTTGGGCATCTGGGTATTTGGCGAAAATGGCTAATATGATTATCTGGGATTATCCTGACACAATACAAGACACTTTCTGGCAATAAAAACACACAATGACCCATTATTTTAAAAGTACGAAATTTTTTACATGGGGTAGTCTCAGATTTCATGCATGAACAGATTCTTGGTGGTGCACCACAGTGACAGTCAGACATATAGTCCGACAGTAGAGTCATGGAGACTCATACAATATGATTTGTTGATGATAATGGAAATCCCTCGAATGAAGAAAATGTTGAAAGGTTAGCTCAGCAGACAACAACTAGGTACCAATAGGTTACATAGTTGATCGTATTTCAGATGGTCATTTGCAGTAATGCGAGGACTTGAAATAAAGCCAGTGTATTTGGTGTCACGCATTTGCATGGATTTGTATATTGGTAGACTTGCAGTGATTCATATTGATATCATTACAATATATTCATCTTATTGGTTACTGCTAGATCCCAATAAATCTGCAGAGTACCAATGATTCTAAATGGATTTTGTTATATCCTAGTATCAGAAGCAAAATATGATCAAGAATCAGAAATAGAGAAAAAAGTAGGACTAGAAAATGAAATCTTATTAAATTGTGTGTTATGTACATGCCATGCCCTAAAGGGAGATGTCTGGCTGCATATTTCTACCAGTTGATTGTTATCTAACTCTACGTATACATACATAGATTACAAAGCGATGAAGGCCTAAAGAACCGTTATGGAAATTGAAATGGCTGAACTTCCATGTATGACTGTTCGCCTTCCATCAGTTGAGCTGAAATGATGTCAAATGTCGATAGTCAAAAAAATCAATGTGAGGCATCACACCCCTTGACTCATATTGGGAGCTCTGCCCCCATTGGAGCAAATGCAGCAATGTCATTGGCACTAGCACTAACACACAATTTGAATTAGCCTTAACTATAGGGCATGCAGGTGTCTAGGACTGTGAGGAAGCCATCGATAAAAACTGCATAAGGTTTGGCATGTGTATGCATAGTGCCATGTTTAATCTGCCAAAACTGTGTTGCACCACTGTAGAAGTGTGCAGTATGTGGTGGAGATGGATTGCTGATTTTGGAGGTGCTGTGAACCTTTGGATGTGGTTCTAGAGTACCATTGATCATTGAACCAGATTCGCAATTACCACAAGATGTGAGAATGGGCTGGGCGGTATCACTGGAACTGCTTTTGCAGAATTCTCCTAGAACACTTTCAATAGACAACAGCTAAGTTGTTTTTAAATTTTGATTTTGACAAAACTATGCCTGCTAGAGTTCTTTGAAAAGCATTGAAATATATCAAAGATCCTAGCAGTAACACACTGTGAGTTAGCCTTAGCTATAGGGCATGCAGGTGTCTAGGACCGTGAGGAAGCCATCGATAAAAACTGCATAAGGTTTGGAATGTGTATGCATGGTGCCATGTTCAATCTGCCCAAACTGTGTTGCGCCACTGTAGAAGTGTGCAGCATGTGGTGGAGATGGATTGCTTGTTTTGGAGTTGCCGCGAACCTTTGGATGTGGTTCTAGAGTACCATTGACCATTGAACCAGATATGCAATTACCGCAAGATGTGAGAATGGGATTGGCGATATCACTGGAACCACTTTTGGAGAATCCTCCTAGAACACTTTCAATAGACAACAGCTAAGTTGTTTTCAAAATTTGATTTTGACAAAACTATGGCTGCTAGAGTTGTTTGAAAAGCATTGAAATATATCAAAGATCCTGTCAAACATATGCAACAGAGGGTAGCTATATAGACAAGTATTCTTGCAAAATTGGCTCTTGTCCGTAACATATATGCATCTTTAATTATGGTGTGAAGCTTATGTATTTAAAATATTAACCTTGCGGAAGGTTTAAAAATCCCAATCAGTATTTGGTAGGTCCTGGGTTCAAGTCCTATCCAGTCTTAAGATGAATTTGATGCATTCACCAAATCTTTGTGCAATATTTTATCCAAATTTTAAAACTTCAGACTCATTCCTGACTACCACATCCATTTAGTAAGCTTCTAGCAACATCATTTTCAACAATCATGCTTGATTTTAATCTGCCACTTGAATCTCAAAAATCATCATTCCATAACAATCACAATCATCCATAAAAACACAAGTCTCCTTTCATCCTAGATTGTTTCAGTACGGGTACGGTACACCGAAACAGCAAATTTTTAAAAACCCCGGGTATGATACGCTGTGGGTACGTTCGTACAATATATTTTTAAAAAGTAAAAAATATGAATATATATAAACATTTAAAGAAGCACAACAAGCATATAGTCTCAAGTCTCAACAACCTATAAAATATTAGAAGCCAACAAGCTTATTATGAATCAGAAGTGTATCTAAAAAGATTTCAGGTTGACTGAATACAAGAAGACCACAAAACATTAAACCTATGAGTCCATCTACTAATGGGCTCACAAGTTTAATTCCACTATATTGTTAAGGCCCAGGGAAAGGTTTGGGGAGAAGGCAATATTTTCATAGAGTTGTTTGGAGGTAGCCTCTTGGAGAAGGGGCCCTTTGAGCCACCTCATAGTATCCTAGAAGTCATCTTCTCAATCCTCCATAATTAGTCCAGTTAGAGGGGAGCTGTGTTGAAAGCATATCTGAGCATTGTATACATTGTGAACTGAGATTGAGGAAGCTTATAGAAATCTTTAAGGTCTGTCCATTTCATCCACTTCCCAAATCTGGACAAGACATTAAATATTTTAATTCCTTTCTCAAACCAAAGGAGGGACAGAGCAGCCTCTTGTCAAGGCAAGGAACTTGTCATTATATTTCAGATTCGACAAAATCGATTTGTAGGCTTGGCACCTAGTGTCAAAGGAAGAGAAGATAGGCTTCCCAACCACCAAGTGCTTCACTTGTTCCCATGCCTTCCAAATTGATTGAAGAATAAAGGACACATGAGGAGCAACAAGAAAGCCAACAAATAGTAAGTCAACCAAATGAAGTCCTTTTAATCTCTCTTGACCCTCGGAGCCTATTGGCAATATTGAATCTCACACGAACTTTCCAAGGTTCAATTCCAGTCAAAGCTCTCAAGTTTTATTTACTTTTTTGCACTTAAAAAAAAAACATGTGGGTACATACCCACAGGCCTTGGGTACGTCCCAAGTACGGGAATCCATACCTGGGACGTACCCAAGGCCTGTGGGTACGTACCCACAGCGTACCCAAAGCGTACCAATACCCGGTACGTATCAGGCCTGGTTCGGAGGGGTACTTGGCCTTTCCGGGCAGTCTAGCTTTCATCCAATATGGGAAAGTAAATCAATTATTATTTTACAGAGACTTAAGCTCTCTTCGTCACCAATTTTTTTCAGTGCAAGAAACACAATGAGAAATGTATGCCTCTTGTAAACACCTAAATTTGGTCTTTGACACTTTGGCAACATCGGTTTTGGCATATTACGACACACTTGGACAATTCGCATATATCTGACTCTTAAGCACACTTTCATTCTATCGGTCTACCCATCGATTGTCTTAGACCCCTCTATTTGCCAATCATACTTATTTCAGTTTAGCTTAGCCTATACAGGAGCAACTTCATAATCCTAGACAAACATTCACCATACCTCATATCCATGTTTGTACTCCCAAGACAATATCAGTTGACTTGGAGAATGCCAGCTACTACATGTGTCTAACCTTGTCGGTAGTGTCTAGGGGCCTTCAACAGCTAGTTTTCAAATTGGGCAATCTCCATTAGGTCAGCTATGGAAGGAAATTAAAGAAAAGTTGCCTATATACAAAAGAACCCTAAGGTCATACCTCGCCTTCTAAAGCTCTAATTCCCTGGGAGATCATTATTCTAAAGGCATATACACATCTCAAATCTTCCAAAAGTACACCTAGAGCAGTCTATAGAGAGCCAAATCTGAATATAAAGAAGTCGAATTTGCATGGCACTTGTATACAGAGAAATACTACACAACGAAATAAACAATGCAAATAAAAGAAAACCAAATCCTTCTTCGTTTCTCCTTGCAACCTTGAATGAGATTGTTGAAGCTTGGAATGAAGCATCAAGCTTGTTGAATCTCTTGATCAAATTTGTTTGTGGATGCTCGAAAGATGTTCCGAATGGAAGTAGATTTCAGCTACGAACAAAGCGATTGAATGACTAATTTGATTATTATTCCATGATCAATTGGACAACATAACAGCATGTGAGATTGAATGATAATCCAACATAATGACGATGCAAATTTCAAAGCTTTCAAATATGATAATTGGAGAAGAATGAGTGATTATTCATAGATGAGGGAAGGGAATTCCCAAATCCTTGATTTGTGTGATTAACTTGTCTAATCGGAAGCTAACTAAAGCATGATCGGATTGTTTAATTGATTTTCCCACTTGATTGAGGAGTTGAACTATTGTTTTGAGCTTGCATGGATGAGTTAATATTGAGTTGGCAAAGGTTGCACATGCTTTTGACTATTTTTAGTTTTTGCATTGAAATATTAAATTCATGTCTTTTGTTTCATTCACCCAAAAAAGTGATGTGACTTTTAGCTTTTTGAGAGATTTGCTTTAATTTTGGAATATCATGCTTTATGGGATATGTTTAGTTAACTCAAATGCATGATTTGATTTAATCTAAATTTGTCCTCTTGCATATATTTAATGATTTAATCTTTAATTAATTTGTTTTGCTCTAGTTAACTTGAGATGTTAATTATTGAAGTGAAAATGGATAAGAGGTGAGGTGGAAATGGATATATGTAGGATTTATTTAATTAAGTTCATATTTAAATTCGCTAATAAAATTAACTAATGGGATAGGAGATGAATAATAAGAGCGATAGGACTAATTAATTAATCCTAGGAATGGGATATGAATGTAACGAGGTCCATACTGCGAATATTTAATAATTTGAGACCGTGTGTAAGTGATAGGGATGATTAGGGAAGTTGCGGGACAATGTCGTAAAATGTCATTAAAAGTTGTAAAATAGCGGAATATATTGAAAATGGTTGAAAGATGGTCGTAATGTATTGTGAAGTAATTACGGGATTATTTTGGAGGTTTATAATGTGTAACGCAATATTTTAGGGTGTCTACATTTGCCCCTCTTTAAAGTGTTATTATGTAATGTCCCCAAATGGGACTCTTCCAACCCCAAGTGGATTCTAGGTAAACCCAACACTAAGTGCAACTCAGAAATAAAAATAACCCAGAAGTTATTGCTATAGATCTGAATTTTATAAGAACCAAGAGACAAGGGTTATTGAAAAAAACCACACCAAACAATAGTGAAATTGGTATCTCTTTACTCCAATACAGCATGCAGATTTTATGAAGCTAAATCAGCCTTAAACTGATCATGTAAGAGGCCATATAGACTCAGTTTGACTATTGCAATTGATTACACAAAAATGGCGACTAGGTTTAAGAATGAAATCCACATCCACCAATAGCCAAGTCAAATTATTATTACCATAAACTGAAATCATAATTTTAACAGCCTAAAAATGGAAGAAATCTGATGTTTCCAGAGTATATTCAGACTGGAATTCAACTCAGAAATCTGCAGACATTGAAGACTGAAATGACACCTTAAACTCCACCAAAAATACTGAAAATAGATTATATAGAGCTACAAAATTCGGAGTAATAGATGGCAGCGCTGTTCAGACCTGAAATAGCACCAATGCAACACCAATCAACCTATACATAGGTCGCTCCACCTATAGAAATTGCAATGACAACTGCTACAATAATCCTCCAGTCCTTTATTGCCAAAATTCAATATAACAGCTGAAATTCCTTTGAAGCACAATAAGCTTAGACAAAAGTCAGATTTTTATAAAATGAGAATGAGATACCCTCCTCTAAGTCGATTCCCTGTATGGAAATCTCTCTTCTTCTCTATGAGGGTTTTCGTCCTCTAGAGTAATTTTGCAAAGCTCAAAGCTTAGACAAAAGTCAGATTTTTATAAAATGAGAATGAGATACCCTCCTCTAAGTCGACCTCTCCTTTAAATAGGCAAAGTGACCCAAAGGAGCCTTTTTAATCTCCAAGCAGCTTGCAATACATTTCTCTATACAATTTTTCCCCCATTAGGCCTAGTCGCATTTTTGCCTAGGGAAAATACAAAATGGTTTTGGGTCTATTTTCCTTCTAGGCAGCTAATATAGTCTTTTCTAGACAACTCGCCAATTCTCCTAGGGAGGATAAATATAAGACCCTACGCACTCACCTAGAGATTACAATTATAACAATTGATAGGATGTACATTTCTTTATTAAGTCAAATAAATAATTATAAGTTCTTTAATATTTTTCTTTTATTTTCTTTTAGGCACTTATAAAAAATTTATTATGACTTAAGTCACCCTTGCACACTTCCTTTGGCCGTCGGGTAGACAAAATGGGCCAAAGGTCTTCGATGTCATTATTCAAAAAAGAGGGACATTTCATATTATGAAGTAATAGCGCTTTAAAGATTGTAGATGCATGCAAATCGGTGAACAAATGATAAAGAAGTATGGTAGACTGCCTGATTTGCCCCGGTGAAGCATTTGGATGCCCCGGCGAGTTAAGGATGGTACTGAGGGAGTGCCTCCTCGAGCGGATGGGTGATGAGATAAAGCGGTGGGCATTCGCTTGATAGGATGAGAGAGAATGCTTATGATTTGATAGTGATTAGAAGGATGATGGGAGAGACAGACAAAACATGCTCAGAAAATGAGAGGGTCAAAGGCCAAAATTAGGATTTTAGACTTGAATAGAGGGTTGGGTGGGAGCAAAAATCATTGGTCATTTTTGCTACTATAGTTTTGATGATGGTAGATGATATGTGATAGACATACGATGATGTTTGAGATTAATGAATTTTGTTGATACAATTTTTTTTGAATGAATGTAATGACGATATGACTAACATTGCTCGTAGTTTGAGCTTCCATTTAGATTTTGTATTTTGGAGCAACTTGCTTTGCTATTGCACAATAGAGTTAGCACCTTGATTATTGAAGAACCATGATGATCAACCCATTATGTGCGTAAACACACACACACACACACACACACACACATAAAACAATGAAGTAAAAACAAACCCAATATACACAGTAAATGTATACACCAAGGCTATAAATGAGTCCGGATGATAAACAAAATACTTGTACTTAGTTTATAGTAACTATCAATGCAAAACAACTAGAAATAAAGACAATTAACCAAACTCCTAATGTGTTCCGCAATGATGATTAATAGAATTAATTACCCCCAAGAAAGGATACATGCAAGGGGTAAGATCAAACTGAAGAGTGGGGTCGAGTGACACTCTTGTTGGATCCGGATGGCAAATTGATTTGATTGAGTTGCCCCAAGCTAGGATACATGCAAGGGGTAAGATTGGATAAGACTGAAGAGTGGGGTCAAGTGACACTCTTGTTGGATCCACGTTGAAGATTGACTTGATTGATGGAGTCATTGCCTCCAAGCAAGGATACTTGCAAGGGAGAGAATGAGATCCTAGATTGCCCCAAGCGAGGATGCGCGCTAGGGTTTTGATGTTGTAGGATTGTTGGAACGATCACTAGGATAGGAGTTAAAAGTTTGATTTTGAGATGATTATTGATTTGTTGTTTTTGGTATTGTTTGTAAGAGTACCTCAGCGTTTGATAGTTGAGTGAATGTTTTGAAGTTTGTGGACAATGTTTGCCCAATTTTTTTGATTTTTGACTAATTGTAGATGTTTTTGATTTTGGGATAAAATATTTGTTGTTTTTTGGATTTTTGATTATTTGGATTTTTAAGGATTTTCGAATATATGATTTTTTTTATTTTTTACTCAGTAAAGGGTGCACTATCTAAACCTATATTCAAACAATTGTAAACATTTCATTCCATTGGGAGAATATAAATGATATAGTGATAGGATGTCTGACTCCGCCCTTGACTCCATGCAACTAGTAAGATGCGAGGGCTCAACACCGAGAGCCAACAAGGACATAAGACAAATGAGATAGTGATGTGCAAATGAAGATGATGGATGCAAAGACACGAGGTTAACAATGGTCCATTTGGGAAAATGTGACTCATCTCCAATTAAAATTATTTGACCGATTCCAAGATGATTTCACTTTATAGGTCGAGACTAGACTTAGACCTGCAGGTGGCCTATTATTAGCAAGATCTGGTCTAAGGAATGGTTCTCTCTCAACATGAGCAACTAAATTGATTCTTTGGATTTTATATGATAAAGCACTATTGATTTAGTTGTTTGAAGGCTTTCTGTTGCTTGATTTTTATTTTTATTTTGAAATGACCCCCTACATTTTGCCCCATACCACCTATAAGAAGTAAGGGTTCAACACTGAAGACAAGACGTAGGCGAGTAAGGGTACCTTTCTCTTTTCCTAGTTTCATGCTACTAATAAGAAGTGTGGGCTCAGCACCAAAGACTGTGAAGGATGAATAGTGTAACGATTTTGAATTTTTTTGTATTTTTTATTGATTTTGCCTCATTTGTGTATTCTGCTTGTTTTTGGAAAGACAGTTTGCCCCCAAATCTCAGCTCCACGTGACTAGTAGGACACAAAGGCTCATCACCTTAGACTGAGATGGGCGAACAAAAGATCCAAGTAAAGAAGTTTAGTACTTTCTTTTTAAGGAGAGCTTCTTTGAAAGGAGGATTTTCCATCAATAAGCTTCTAGACAAGACTGTATGTAAAAACATTTGGAATGGAAGAATCCAGAACAGGGATGAGATACACAATACCCCATAGGAACAAGATTAACCTGCGTCTTATAGGTGAAGAGTGTGAAGATATGATGATGAAATGATAGAGATATCTGCCAATGGATGAAACAATTAAAATTGTTTGTACAAGCGGCCTCAAGAGTACCTGTGAATAAGAAGTTTTTGCTTCTTTGCTTTTGCTTTTCAAATAGTGTTGTGATGAGGGGTTTGATATGCCAGGTTATTTTTCACTTTTTGATTTTTTTATTTTTCGCGAATTAGGGTTTGCAATGGACTCATCATTGTGGAAGAGGTCCATGTTTTTTAATTTTGATTGGTCCTAATGTACGAGATTTGGGCGGACGAGGTCAATGATTATGTGATTTGATTGGATGTATGATACTTGGGCAAATGAGGTCCAAGTCAATGGTTATGTGATTTGATTGGTCCCGACTTACGAGACTTAAGCGGACGAGGTCCAAGTCAATGGTTATGTGATTTGATTGATTTTCGATGAGTAGGTTTGTATCGGCTAGATCATCAAAGAGGCCATGTGTGGATAAAGGTAACGTGTAATTTGCATTTTGGAATTCATACTCTATAATACCTTTTTCAATGAAATCCAGCGTAGGTGGAGTAGAAGATGTTGGAGTAGAAGATAAAGATGGTTGGGGTTCGAAAAGAATATCAACGTTAATGTTGTCCTCAACCATGAATGGAATGACACGGGGAGTGAAGGGTTTCTCTGTATATGGACCTTCAAGACATCTTAATTATTTTGCAAAACAAATATCTAATGTTGCTTTGTTATCTATAAGCACTTTTTTTATTTTATGATTAGCGATGAATGCTTTAATGCATAAGGAATTGTTGTTTATGATGTTAGATTTCAAAAGTCGTGAGGACCAAATGATAGCATTGAATTATTTGATGAAATATTTGCAATTAAAGCTTGAAATGGTTGTATTTGGTGTCCCCAGATTTCACTCTGAAATCTGGGACTACCCATTTGAAAAAAATTCATTCTTTTAAAATAAACAGGTCTTTTTGTGTTTTTATTGCTAGAAGATGTCTGTATTATGTTAGGATATTTCCAATGAATCATATGAGCCAATTTCGACAAATACCCAGATGCCCAAACTCATTTTATCCTTCCGCCAAGTTTTGTCTGTAGGAAATTTTTATTTAATTATTTATTGAATAAATAATACCCCGTTTGAAGTAAATTGTGCTCCGGTTGAATCCTGTTGAAGTTTTGCATACCAGTATTCACTCATCTCAATAGGGTTTTCACCAGGAATGAATTCAAGGCATTATCTGCAACTTTTGGCGAAGTTTTTCGCTTTTATTTATTTCTTTTGCGTTTTTCTTCGGTTTTCTCCTTAGTTTCTCTGTGAAATTCCCCTAGGTCTGTTCCTTGTCTAGTATAGTCTATTTAATTGCCTGGAGCATCTGAAGATCATCCACTAACGCAGCACCAGAAGGAACCAGCCTCAAAATGCAAGCTTCTGACCAAAAAAGACGAAGTCATGCACAAAAAACCTCTCCCAGGCAAGTCGCACTTTTTGGAATGAATGAGTGTAAGCTACAATGGGATTTTTGGTAGTGGCGGGCAAGCGGGAATTTCTTACCTGCTTTGCAAGGTACTTTTTCCCATGAAGTCAGTCACTTAAGCTGCGATGGGAAAACTAGAGTCGGCAAGTAGGCGGGAATTTCTTACCTGCCTTGCAGGGTGAAAATTTCCATTATAAAATAAAGAAAAATCACTTAAAGCACCGATGGGAATTTTCTGCCTGCCTGGCAAGCTAACTTTTCCCACCAAAGAAATTTATTCACCCATACAAGTCGCACTTTATCAAAGGAGACCAGTTTTAATGCAAGTCGCACTTTTTGGGAGATGTTTTATTTTAATAATGGGAATTTTGGTGGTGGCAGGCAGGCGGGAATTTCTTACCTGCCTTGCAAAGTAAAAATCCCCATTATGGAAGTCAAAGAGCTTAAGTGAAAGAAGGGATTTTTGGAGCTGCAGTGCAGGGTAAATAATACCATCAAAGTTGACTTCTTATATTTAGAAATCAACCTTGTCAAAAAGTGCGACCCATTTGGGCATTAAACAATGCTTTTAATGGTATTTATTAATAGTTTTTCTGCCTAATTTTGGCGGCATGGATGAATGGAAAGTCAAAGCAAGAAGTCAAGCCAAAGACAACTGAAGGTGCATGTTAAAAATAAATAAAATAAATTTATTTAATGGCAGCCAGCAACATGCAAAATTGGGCGCCCAATTTGAGCGAATAAACATGTTTGTTTATTAATTAATTGCCAAGAATAGGATGGACAATTATTAGAAATAGAATGCTGAGGGTTATATAAGTATGGGCTACCATAACGAAGAAACAATTAATTCGTTTTGCTAAGGATTGCAGCCCGAACGGTTTTGGCGCCAAAGAAAGGGGGATTTTTGCATCTGGAGGTGTTTTTCATTGCCGGGAAGCTTCAAGGTTTGGTGTCTAGGGTTGAAATAGATTGATTTATACTATGATAATTATCTACATGTTGCTATAAGTACCCAGGTGAATGTAAATATTTATGTTTACTTTGCATGCAAGCAAAGCCTCAAATTTTAGGGCAGCAGGCTTCATATGCAGATTTTTTGTGACAGAAATCAAATATTCATGCTTTGGAATTCATCTTTGTCTTAAATAATTGCAGGTATTCATTACAGGTGTTCATATAGGTGAAAGGGAGTTCAAATCAATGTTAGATACATTGAATATATCTTGTGAATCTGAAGATATTACTAGATCTACACAAATTGATCCAGTTACAAAGAATTCCAGCAGGATTAAAAGAAAAAGAACACAGACAAAGATTACTCACACAAAGATTACTCCAGCCATGATGAAGCGTGATGAAAGAGAAGGATCAGCAAAATCATGCAAAGCTTCTAGATTTCTTGATATCAATGACACAGGCATAGGCCCAAAACCCATCTCCCAAATAATTGACAGATCCAGGGCCGGAAAGACATTTCTTATGCGGGCAATGAAAAGTAGTGGAATTATTCAAGCATCAGCATTCCCAGTCACAGCTCAGTTGCCCGAATTTGTCATGGAGTGTGTAAGATCATATCATCCTCTTTCCAGAACAATCTGGGATGCTGAGAGAAAGACAATTATTAGGCTGGATACACAGTTTATTAATTATTGTCTGAAGATTCCAACACGAACGATGCTGATTGCAATTAGCACATTGGATGCAGGCAACAGATGGTAGAAACACAAAGCAGATTGCGTGGGCATAATGAACAACAGATATATGAAGAAGCCCAAGTCCCCATCAACATTCCCGAGGAATCTTCCGCGATCCAACTTGGTGCAGGAGGTGGATGATATCACTAAATTGCTTTACAGGATAAGTGGAGAAGACAATACTCGCAAATTTCACTCATGGATGTATGCTTTCGTGAGGACTATCGAGATCAACATAGCTAATTCGATAATCAATTGAGTAGAGATCATCAGTGACAACATCGATGAGCAACTTCGGAGTGTGAGGTGGACTTACAGCTTCAAAATGAATTCATACCTGGTATATGCAGCAACCTCGCAGGGTAAATTTTCCAAGCTTGATAGATGAGGCATACTAGCGAAAGATCTTATCTTTGATTGCTATCCACAGTTGACAGTTCCTGAGTGCCACAAAGATTACA
The DNA here is from genome assembly GCA_019776745.2 of Taxus chinensis. NCBI lineage: Eukaryota > Viridiplantae > Streptophyta > Pinopsida > Cupressales > Taxaceae > Taxus > Taxus chinensis. The sequence goes on from CM034146.1 coordinate 488,895,001, forward strand.
AAGAGGTCAATGATGGGTTCTATGAATTCATCTGCAAACTAAATAGTGATCTGAAGACCAATAGGGTAAGCAAAGAAGCTTGGGAAGCTGTATCTCAGCGTGGCCGCATTGTCATCTAGTTTGCAGACTTCACCAATCTCAGGGTAACTAGCTTTTTGGGAGAACCAGTAAAGTTACCAAGGTATCCAAACGACAAGTGAGTCATCAAGGAGTTGAGCAGATAGCTTGTGGAGATGCATGACTTACAATCAAAGCGGCACAAGTCTACAGGTTCCTTTCCAGTCACAGTGGGTTACTACAGCTGCCAAAGCATCCACAAAGCTAGAGGAGTTGAAGCTGAAATGTTTTCTGAGTACAAGCCTAAGTTCTTCCCAGCACAGCTAAACTTTGACCCATATGGAGTAGCGAAGAAGACAATCTCCCAGGAATACTCACATGTGCCTTCGTTGGAGGACTTCTGGATGAAGTGCAGGAACGAGTATGAAGTCAGAAAGAAAGACTTCAGCAAATTATCGGCACAACAAGTGTCTGATTATGGTTTGGCATGGATACCTGCAAATCTCGTAGATGATGGGCATGTGATACTTGACTCGTATCATCAGATGGGAGGAGATAGAGCTGCTCTTCAGGAAAACATTGGTGGCTGCTAGACGATTGAAGAAAAGTTTTCCGCAGTTCTGGTTAACACTTCGAATTGGTTGCTGACAAAGGGGTATTGCTTGGATGAGGCTTTGATGAATCAGATTACAGGCAACTTTACCACGGGAGACTCCAGCAAAAGAAAGCACGAAGGTGAAAGCAGCAGAAAGCCAGAAAAGCTTAAAGTTCACAAGAAGTCCCACATACAGGAGAAGGCCAAATCTACAGCTATCGTGCCAATTCCATCTTCTCTAACATCAACTCATAGCACTTCAGCAGCCCTGGAACCTCAGATAGATCTTGTTGTTCCTCCTTTGAATCCAACGTCATTTGTATTTTCTCCTCGACCACTCAGGTCTTCACCTATCCATGCGGAGAAGTTGAAAGCACAGATGGCGAAGTTTGAAAAAGTATTATCTTTGGATAATTTAGAGGGTGGTAGTCATAACACGGTGGCAAATTTTGATAGAGCGGAATCAGAGCATGAGATGGTAGTGCACTCGGCGACTTCTCATTCCCCAAGAAGCAACTTTTCATCATGGTTAGCTTTGCAGACAATCCCAAAAGCCAAAGAGGAGATCAACCTGGAAAAGCACGACTTTCAGCTGCTCCTGAGTTTGGGTGGAAGAGATAGAAGACCTAAAGTTGCCAAAATGACTTCTAGGTTGATTATTGAGGAATCGAGACAGAATTTCACTGAGTTATCTGTTCCAGCAGAAGGAAAGCACAAGGGAGAGCCAACGGCAGTTGATATAGCAGTGACCAAAGTGCCAATAGGTCAAACTACCACAGAAGGATTAAAACAAGATACGCAGACACTAATGAATGATTTATTCCTTAAGCTTGACAAAGAGAAGGCTGAGAGATCCAAGTGTTCCAGTTGTGCGAGATCGTTGCTAAGGTTGCCAAACCTTCCTCTCAATCCATTTTAGCAAGTGAGAAGGTGAGTGATCATCTGATGCAGGAGGTACAAGATGTAGGAGACCAGGTCAGAGCTGGAAGGAGCAAATCATTCACCAAGCTTCAGAGCAATTCGAACCAATACCGATTGAATTGGAGAACATGCATAGGGCAATATCTCAACTAAAGGATCTGATGACACAAATAAAAGATGAGAACATAGTTGTTGAAAGTCATCTGGATACTTTGGCTAAGATACACTCGCTGCCAAAGGATGTGCTAATTGCAGAGCAGATTGTGCCTGGCGGATTAGTAGAAAAGGGGAAGCAGTTCGAAATTTCAGTTTCCTTCCACGTAGAGATCCTCAAGCTCATACTAAAGAGGATGCAGTTGCTGGAGAGTAAGATGGGAGAAGTAACGAAGAGCATCCCAGATGAATTACCTGCTTCCCATGAGGAATTTATGTTGGTTGTACAGAAAGAAGTTGATGAAGCCACCATACCTTTCACAATGGATTCGATTGGTAGACTCATAAAGCTTCAGGCAGATGTTGAGGGATATGAGCCTGGTTTAGAGAAAGTGAAGGCTAACGTTGTTGCTTTGTCCAGAGGGTTGTTACAGTTCAGAACTGAGAGAGATGTTATTGTTAAAATAGATGGGAAGATGTTGAATTACATGTTTGACAAGTATATTCAATATCAGAACAAAAAGAAAGTATAAGTGTTACAGTTGGCAGATGTTCTTGCTTATCTTCTTCCTTCTCTTATTTCTTATGTTCCCGGATGAAAATGTAAAATTAAAGTTATTGGTTGAAAAGCCATTGCTTTAAGTTATTTGGGAAAATTCTTTAAGATAGGTGACAGATGTGCACAAATTTGACTTAAGACTCCTGATGCATGTCACTAAGAGAGGAATTCTAGGAAGATGACTACCAAATGTTCCCTGTACTACTTCATGTTCTAGTTCAGTTTTAGCTTACCATTTGTATTTTCCCCTCTACACACTATAAGTAGAGGAAGAACCTACAGGTTAAAGGATCGGAATTTGTAATCAGCATTCTTGTGTTCCAGACTTTGAGCTGAGACCCTTGATAGCTTTCTGCAAGCAGAGAAATAGAGAAGAAATTTCCAGAGAACTTTGTGTCAACGGTGCATTCGTCTCGTATTTATTTCTAGATCTATTCATAAACTTAGTGTTATTCTAGATCTTGATCTGAAAGTTTCATTTGCTTTGAATTATGTATTTCCAGATTTATTTGTTTTAATCTATGTGCATGCGATCAACTCTGTAAACTATTGATTGGGTTGCACATCTTCTCTCCTTTCTTCTCATTTCCTATTATTTTCCTCTTCTGCAGATTTTTCCTTTCTTTTACAACTACTTACTTGTTGCAAAACTATCTAGCTATGGTTCAAGAGCTATATAGTTAAAGTAATACCAACAGATAGATACTAGAAAATATAACTGACAAAATATTACACGAGAGCCTCACCGGTAAATGAGGGAGTTTTATCTCATGACTGCCTAGGTTTTTCAGTTCTATAGAAAATCTAGCCAACAATATTGATACCCTTAGGAACACGCACATCGTGGAGTGCACATGTAAGGATGTCTTGAAATGTAGGTGTTGTTTTGGTTATATCCATAAGAGGTATTTACGTAGATGCCTTCTTTGATTGTTTGATAATGTCGTGAGGAACAGACGAAAAACTTTGCATTGGATGGTTGTTGTGAAATAATCGTAAACTTAGGATTGGACGTTTGAAGTATTGTGGACGGTGTCCAAACATGTTTTTGTAGTGTTGCTACAACAAGGCTAGGGGTGTTGGTTTTGATGGTAACCATGGTGTTAAGCGTAGAATCTAACAATGGAAGGACAGAATCAAGCTCAACATTGTTTGATGATTGACCCTTATCTTTAGCTTTGTCATTTGTATCATGTTTTGGAAATGGGTCCTTAAACACCTTGAGTTTCTCGTTTGGTGTATTGGTATTTGATTTGTTTTCAATTTCAATATCTTTGTGATCAATTAAATCTTGGATGTAATGACGGAGTCTTATACAATGATCGGTAGAATGACCATTGATACGATGGTACTCATAGTATTCAATTTCTTTGTACCACGTAGGTTTTGGTTGCCCTTCTTCAAAGGGTCTTGTGATTGAATAGGTTACCATATTAGCACTAGCTAATTGGCAGAGGACACTAGAAAGACTTTCTCCGAGAGGTGTGAATTATCTTCATTTGACTTCACGTGGAATAGTTTCTTTGCTAGAGATGATGATTGGTTGTTTATTTGATTTTTCATTGACTTGGGAATCTATATGAGAGATTTGTTTTGACATCCTATGAAGTTTTTCTAATGAAGCTTCGTTCGATGTGTTGCATGGGCTCACCATTGTACTAAAGGTAAAAACCAAAAGTAAAAAGGTGGTTTGTGACTTGATAAGCTTGATAGAGGTTTGATAAAATTAAGCTCAAAAGATGATGTCAATTTATTTGTTTGTTGTTGACTTGCATAAGTGTTTAGTGAAACCAGTGTTTGATTTGACCAAAGGTTAATACGTTGTTTCAAATTGAATAGATTGATATTCTGATTTTGATTCGATTTGGGATTGATTTTAAAGTCTATTAGGACTAATTTGATGAAAGATTTTCTTAAATTTGAATAAAGTGAATACCCAAAATATAAGACTTTAATTGGGTGTGATTTGATATGCTTAAACTTGGATAAAGTGAGTATCAAAGTATAAGACTCCGGATTTAGTTCGATTAGATTTGGTTTAATTAATACGTTAATAAAGTGAATATCCAACGTACAAGGTGTTGATTTGGTTTTGATTTAAATATTCAATGTACAAGGTGTGATAAAATCGAATGTTCTTAAACTTGGATAAAGTGAATATCCAATGTAAAAGGCTTAGATTGTGGTTCGATTTGATTTTGATAAAATTGGATGTGATTTGTCTTGATTTGAATTCAAACTTGATTTGACTTGCTTGAATTTGGAAGTATGTATCCGAAATTTAAGACTTTTGATTTGGATTGGATATGTTTATACTTGAATATGGGTATCCAAAATATAAGACTTTGACTTAGATCAGATTTGCTGATTTTGATAGGATGATTTGGATGGAACAAACTTTGATTGGATTTGGACAATTTTGATTGGATCTGAATATGTTGTATCCTATGAATAGGATTCTGATTCAAAGTTGGGTAGTTTTGATTGTGATTTGAATAGGTTGGATGTGAATATCCAAAAGATAAGAATTTTAGCTTTGATTTTTGGATAGGGTTAAATTTGATTGATACTAGATGTGGAACACAAATTGTTTTAACCTAGCAACCAGAACAATATAGGATTTGTTGGCCCCGGTTTGTTAGGCTTCCTAGGGATTTGGGATATTCACTCACCAATGTTTGTCGGAACGAGTACATGCACCAGAAAAATTCTAATTACAGACTTCACCCCTCAAGCAATCAGAATGGGGTCATTACCACAGACAATATTTGGCTTTCCTCATGGATAAAACTACTCAACCGGGATGGGGCACTATTCATTTCACTAGCCGGTCCTTTCAATGTGCTAGCTAATTTGGGGTTTTGTCATGTCCCTTTTTTGAAGTTGAATTATGAAGACCTTAACCCATTCTTCTCCCCATGGGTCTAAGGAGGAAAGAAAGGGGAAGATCTGAACTATAGCTTTATTGTTGTTTTATTTATTATCATGTATCCTATTGGGAAGTCAGTGCTCCAATAGAGGGACTTAAGTAGTTAAGAAATAAACGTATTATGAGCATGTAGACTCCAAATACCATTTATCTATTTAAAAGCACTTACCTCAAGGGTTCGGCCATCATTTTATATTGTAAAAAGCACTCTTTATGGCTATATAAGGAGGTTCTTTGGCCATTATTGATTCATGTTTTTGGTGATTATTCATATCTTGGTGAAAGTTGGCTAGTGTAGCCCTTTTACTCTCTCTCTCTCTCAAGGATGAAACTCCTTGGTTGGGAAATTGTGAAGGACGAAAACCCTTTATGCGATTTTGTGTGTGCAAGCTAATTTGAAGAGCAATAAAGTACCTTTTTCTTGAATGTTTGGTCTCTTTGGTCCATTAATATAATTGTTTGGATTGGAGCGACCCACTTGGAGATAGATATTTGGTATGTGTGATGTGCATTTGGCAAATCTGAAATTACTAGTTTATTCTCCATAATTTATAGGGCCAATATCTTGAGTTTCATGAATTTTGGAGCTTCCTAAGTTAAGTTGTGAATTTTTTAAAGTAACTTTGAAGACGGGTTTGTAAAAATTCATATCTTTGAAGCTAGGGCATTAACATTATGTTTTCTTACATGATATGATTGTTGATGATATATCATAATTTTAGAGACTTAAGTGGAGCTGATTTGAAGGGTTTTGAAGGCACAAAGGTGGGTTTGAAACCCCAAAACAGGTCGTTGTCCTAGGCACGGTTTAATTTGCAGGTTTGCAAGGTTATAACAGCAGTTCCAAAATCTGATTTGTGAGCCACAACTCAACTTTTGGTCATTTTCTGAGTCCCCCCAAGGGACATTACAGGTTCTTGTGGTACTCCTCGCAATGAGTTTTAGGGCTTAAGCCCAAGTACTTCCCATAGTTAAGCGGACAGGTTTTACCCTTATCCAAACCTGCAATGACAATGTTTTTGTATATTTTATTTAGCAAAGTTTAATTTGTCTTTGACCAAGGAAAGTTGCATGCAAGGCATTAATAGTTTGTTGCTTGATTTTGGTAAGATTAAGATCCTCTTAAGCAAAGTGATCAAGATCCTCTTAAGCGAAGTGGTACTGTATAGGAAAGATTAGTAGTTATCCTTCAAACACAATGTTAGATGAAAACAAACGACAATAGAATGTGGTCGTTTCTAATTCTCAAGATCGTTCAAGAGCACAAGAGAAGAGCATACGCGGTGTTTGATAAACAAAAGACAAACGGAGATTAATGAAAACTTAAAATGTTGGTATTGTTTTAAAAGTAAATCAGAATCATAAATGCTTAGAAAATAGCAGAGACAATAGAAGTGAAAAATGCTGAAAATTTGAAAGAGATTAAAACTAACAGAACACTAACGCATCTGAAATTAACATAAACGCACTTGAAATTAACAGAGACGCATTTGAAATTGACGAAGACGTGCCTGAAATGTGACATTAGCACAACCATTGAAACGCTAATGCAAACGAAGATGAACACAGGCGCAAGTATAAGTAACGCAAACGCAGATCCCCTCCTTTCACGGTAACAAAGATAGAAACACAGTAATGCAAGCAACGGTAGTGAAGATCACACCAAGGTAGTGCAAATCTGAAAAACAAAGAAAAACTAATGAGAAACACTAGCGCACAAATGATAACAAAAACGCACCTTTGGCCATGTTGATGCAGGTATGTGAACGGAAAAGCACTTTGCATGCTACGTTAGCGTAGAAAAGGGAACGGAGACGCAAGTCATGTGTAGTTACACAAAAAAAGTTAAATCATGGCCATAATGATTGGTTTTTTTGAAGCTGCTTGCAATTTACTCCATGAAAAGCCCTAAATATTGGTCAGTGATTCCTAAACAGCAAGAAAAACACAAAAACAAAGTTAATTTCATAAAAAAAATGAAAAAATGAAAAAGATGTCAGTTTGTCCCACCGGGCGTGCCAGAAATGTATACAAAGAAATACTACACAATGAAAGAAACAATGCAAATAAAATCAAACCAGATCCTTATTCGCATTCCTTGCAACCTCGAATGAGATTCCTAAAGCTTGGAATGAAGCACCGAGCTTGTTGAACCTCTTGATCAAATTTGTTTTTGGATGCCCCATAGATGTTCCGAATGGAAGTAGATTTCAGCTACGAGCAAAGTGATTGAATAACTGATTTGATTGTTGATTCATGATCAATGGGACAACGTAACGGGGTGTGAGATTGAATGATAATCCAACACAATAACGATGCAAATTTCAAAGCTTCCAAAGATGATAATTGGAGAAGAATGATTGATTACTTATAGATGAGGGAAGAGAATTCCCAAATCCTTGATTTGTGTGATTAACTTGTCTAATATGAAGCTAACTAAAGCATGATTGGATTGTTTAGTTGAGTTTCCCACTTGATTGAGGAGTTGAAATATTGTTTTGAGCTTGCATGGATGAGTTATTATTTAGTTAGCAAAGGTTGCACATGCTTTTGAATATTTTTAGCTTTTGCATGGAAATATTAAATTCATGTCTTTTGTTTTATTCACCCAAAAAAGTGATGCGACTTTTAGCTTTTGGAGAGATTTGCTTTAATTTTTGAATGCCATGCTTTATGGGATATGTTTAGTTAACTCAAATGCATGATTTAATTTAATCTAAATTTGTCCTCTTGCAAATATTTAATGATTTAATATTTAATTGATTTGTTTTGCTCTAGTTCGCTTGAGATGTTAATTAGTGAAGTGAAAGTGGATAAGAGGTGAGGTGGAAATGGATATATGTAGGATTTATTTAATTAAGTTTATATTTAAATTGGCTATTAAAATTAACTATTGGGATAGGGGATGAATAATAAGAGTAATAGGATTAATTAATTAATCCTAAGAATGGGATATGAATGTAACAAGGTCCATAGTGCGAATATTTAATAACTCGAGACCATGTGTAATTGATAGGAATGATTAGAAAAGTTGAGGGACAATGTCATAAAATGTCATTAAAGGTCGTAAAATTGCGGAATATATCAAAAGTGGTCGAAAAATGGTTGTAATGTACTGTGAAGTAATTACGGGATGATTTCGGAGGTTTATAATGCGATATTTTAGGGTGTCTAGAGCGCCAAATGTCAAAGTTCAAAGACAGGACCATCTAGATTCTTCATGTTTTTACAAATCCACATACTCACTTGTGGGATAACTATGTGGGTTTGAGATCTCTTCGGAGTATTGATATGTAGACAACGTTCAACCATTCATAGGGAGTGGTTGGGGCCAATCCAACACAAAATGTTACCACCTTCAAACATGCAGAATCAGGGTTTGGACAAAGGAGAGAGAAAACAAGCATCATCACATAAGATTGATGAACTAGCATACATCTAAAACCATATTACAAACACAGGAAAAGGATTCCCAGAAGTTTCAAACCCTCAAAACACACAGGGACACTACCACCAACACTAGACAGTGGTGGCAACCGCAGGTATTTTTAACTTTACGAGAAGCATACATGCACGCTTTTTGCCTATGTTTCTCATTTGTGTACCTAATGACACCTTTCTAAGCATTTCTCGATCTTGTGGCATCTTTTGTGAGTGAAAATAGTTAGAATCAGCTAAGTAACTCATTCTTCTATTGTTTTGTCAATTCTATATCAACTAATCGCACTTACACTTCTATTAGGGTTTCAAATTTATGGGTTACACAACCTTCAAACCCTACTATGGCTAAAAGGAAAGATATCAATGATGTGAATGCTTCTTTCAATATACATACAGAGAACATTTTGAAACGTATTAGCAATGATAATGATCTTGATGCACAAGATGAATATTTTTATGACACATATCGTGTTGAACTTGTAGAATATCTTGAGATTAACCCTCATATGATTGAAGTGTTGTTGGCTAGATTTTCTGCATAACATCAAACCTAGGCAGTCATGAGATAAATCTCCCTCATTTAACCGGTGAGGCTCCCGTGTCAGATTTGTCAATATAAATGTGTTTTTATCTATCAGGGGTTTTACTTTAACCACTTAGTTCATGAACCATAACTAAGAAGTTCTGCAGCAAGTAAGCAGCTGTTTAAGAAAGGAAAAATTATAGAAGAAGAAAGTCAAGGTATTACAGAGAAGAAGTAAGGAAGATGTGCATCCCAATTAGTAGATAGCAGAGCTAATTGCATGCACATAGAAGAAACTTAATAGATTTGAACACACAGAACTATAAAGCAAAGGCAGTTCTAGATCCAGATCTAAAATAACACAAAGTTTACTTTAAAGATCTAAGATTTAAAAGCAAGAAACACAGTATGCCGTGACACAAAGTTCTCCGGAAACCTGCTTCTTTGTATTCCTCTGCAACAAGTGGCTCTCAGGGGTTCAGCACAAAGTCTAGAACACAAGATTGCTTCTTACAAATTCTGATCGATGATTAACCCGAAGGTTCTTCCTCTACTTATAGAATATAGAGGGGCAATTACAAGCTGGAAGCTTTAGTTGAACTGGCACATGTGGAAGTCGAAAAAGAAACAGCTGGCAATCTCCTTCCTGGAATTCCTCTTTGCATGACATGTATGATTTGCAACTGAAAATAGAACCTTCTATTTTATATGCCTGCCACCTATCTCCAAGTAATTGACTTCTTCAAGTAATGGCTTTTAAACCAATCACGTAAGTTGTATAATTTAATTGATCACTCAATTACTTTGTTGGAGGAAAGAAGAAGGAAGAGGAAAGCTGACTTTGTCGGAGGAAAGAAGAAGGAAGAGGAAAGCTGACTTTATCCTTTTTCATGTCTGCATGCAGCTGATTCAAACTGGATCTGGAAGTAGCTGGATCTGGAAACAAGCTGGAATTGCAAGCAGTTGGAATTGGAAGCAAGCTGGAATTTTGCCTCCGCATTGTCTTCTCTTTTATCCTTGAAGCTTTTGCAGTTCTTCTGTTGTACATGCATTAGTGCAAGGTTGGCCATAAATAACTCATCATCCTTATTTTTAATTGCATATAAGCAATTAAAATTCTGGAAAGCACTCAGGGTGAATGAAGGCTTCAACTAGAAGATGAGAGCACATGCACAAGGTCTTGGAAGGAATTTCCCACGCACTGTCTTCTTCATGGGCTGCATTTGAAACAAGAGGATGAAACCTTTGTGCCAGAAGCTTTTGCAACTATAAGATCTGGATCTGGATTTGCATATGGATTTGCATCTGCATCTGCATTTGGATATGGATCTGCACCTGCATAACAAATTCTGGCAACTGGGCTATGGATGGAAAAGCTGCAGCTCGAATAATTCCACTGCTTTTAATCTGCACGCATGAGTGAAGTCTTTCCTGCTCTGGATCTGTCTATCAATTTAGCAAGAGGTTCCGAGCCTAGATCCGTGTTTCCAATATCTGCAAACTTAGAAGTGATGCATGACTCCGTTGTGCTTTCTTTTTCATCTTTCTTCGCCATAGCTTTGTCTATCTTTGTCTGAATGTCTTTTTCTTCTTATTTGACTGGAATTCTTTAATATGGTGTAGATCTAGACAATTCTTCAGATTCGGAGGATATATGTAATGTATTGGACATTGATAAAAGCTCCTTTTCCTTTGTAAAGCACCTGTAATGAATTCCTGAGCTCCTGTAACACCTGTGAAAACAACTATGTAGACGAAGATCAACCTTCTCCAAAGCATGCATCAAATCTGGAAGCTTTTAGCCTTGTTAGCATTTTGTCTGAACAAAATCCTTCCTCTAATGGGGGCGCACTTTTCCTCCTTGCTGCAATTCTTTACCTGTGAATTAAATAATTCATCCATATGGCTGCCCATGCTTATATAACCTTCACAATTCTATAATTAATAATTGCCCTAACAATTAAAGGCAATTAATTAATTAAAAATCATGCTTTTCTCTTTTAAAAATAGCATGTTTAAGGACAGCCATCCAATAAATTAAATTAATCCAATTTAATCCTTCACACAGCACTTCAACTCAAGCCCCACAGTGTGCTTTGACCATAGCCACTGAAAATAGAAATTAATTTAATGTTTTAATGCTTTAAAAAACATTAAATAATGCCCAAATGGGGCGCACTTTTTGAGAGGAAGGGGGCAGCCACTAAATAAATTTAATTTAATTAATTTAATTCCTTTCTTTTTTATTCCTTCTTTGACTTTTTGACCTCCTCAAGCTTGGGCGCACTTTTTTCCAAGATAGAAAGATTATTAAAAATAATCAATTTAATCTTTTTAATCTATCACCAAAGGGGGCGCACTTTTTTGCACATGTAATCCCGGTGATTTCACTTAATTCTTTACCTTGCAAGGTAGGCACCAAAATCCCGTGATCCACTTAAGTGATTTGACTTTGACAATGGGATTCTTTACCCTGCAAGGCAGGCACTAAAATCCCATGATTTCACTTAAGTCACTTTCCTTTTATTATATCATGGGAATTTTTACCCTGCAAGGCAGGCAATAAATTCCCACCTGCCTGCAGCCTCTATTTTTCCCACTGCAGCTTAAGTGACTTTTATAACACGGGAAAAAGTACTCTGCCAGGCAGGCATACAATTCCCATCCTGCCTGCGGCTTATATTTTTCCCATCGCAGCTTAAATCCTTTGTTTTCCAAAAATGTGCCCATCCCCGCAGGGGCTTTTCTGTGCACGACTTCGCTTTTTCCCAGTGATCCAGACCTCCGATGACGACTTCCTCCGGGCACAATGTGTGTGTATGTTTTCCAGCCAATGCTCCAGACCAAAAATCGGGCTTACCCGGCGAAGGAATTGTTCCAGAGAAATTTCACAGAAAACATGAAACGGGACACCACAAAAACACGAAAAATTGCCAAAAGTTGCAAATAAAGCTCAAAACTTAAATTCCAAGTTAAAATCCTTCTGGTATACAGGAATAATAACATATTCGCTTATAACGGAGTTAAAACGGAGCGCAAATAGCCCTCATACGGGGCTCAAAATAATTAAATACAAATTTCCCTGCAGACAAATCCCGACAACAGAATAAAACAATTTTGGGCATCTGGGTATTTGGCGAAAAAGGCTAATATGGCTCTTTAGGATTATCTTGACGCAATACAGGAATTTTCAGGACAATAAAAACACACAAACGACCCACTATTTTAAAAGTACGAAATTTTTTCGAATTGGGTTGTCACAGATTTCGGGGGTGAAATCTGAGTGACACCACAACTAAACTCAATAGCTCCAAACGAATAGAAGTCATCTGGGTATTGTATTGAGGAGAAAATATTTCACCAAAGTCAATACCTACTTTCTGTGCAAATCCCTTTACTACAACCCTTGCTGGACGTATATCAAATTGTCCACCTGAACTTCATTGATCTTGTAAACCCATCTTGTCTCTGCTATGCTCTTTTACCTGCTGGTAACTTAACCAAATTTCATGTCTAGCACTTTTAGCTCTCGGAAAGATCCATCTAGTATTCATTCATGCCATGCTCCCACTAGCTTCTGGGCTTGTATGCTGGATTGCTGTATTCAGGGAGCTTTTATTCCGCACTATCTAGTCTATACTATACTTTAAAACAACCAAACTCTTAGACAACATCATTCTGAAGATCTACTTATCCAAGTTTGACCTTCAAATCAACTAAGGATTTAGGCTAGTGTGGGTCATAGGATGAAGCTCTCAAGCATTTATTAATTTATTAAAAAACCCTTGTAGCCCCAAATATTCCAACTTCCCTTTAGGTTGCATAGGATGCGTTACGCCGGTTCGGCTTACACCATTCGATGGTAAAGGTGACTCGGAACAACATCTGTAACTGACCTCTCGTTCAACGGACCATACTTAAGTGACACTTTTCTTTAACCGATAAGCTATTGAAAGTGAATTCCTAGGGAGTTAATTGTGTAAATCTGGAAGGAGATGGATTTTGACATCCAGAAGACTTGAATCCAAGCGCCCTTCAATACTTTGTGGTGACCAAAATCACTTAGCGCAAGTCTCTTGTATGCAACATTAGTCAGAAGGTCTCCTTTAAAGGATTGCAAGTTGAAATGATAGAAGACAAGTTCCTAATTAGCCCTTCAATAACTTTTAAGTGACTTCCCTACAAGACCATGAATTCTGAAATAACAAATCATATGGTGACAAACCAATTAGAAGACATCTTTCAAACAAAGCCATAACTTCTGATCATCCATGAGTCTTTCTCTTCAGATTGCATTAAACTTGATCAAGAATGTGCGAATGCTCGAAATTCACGACAACTCTAAGTCATTGCTTACTTGCTATGAAAATTAAGGCTGATAGGAGCAAGGAAGTCTGCCCAAAATCTTCCATATGCTTAAGCGTCCTCTGCCTATTCCACCATTCAGTGCACTTGAAGGTCCAATGATGCGTAATGAAAATAGACCGAATGTGTCAAGCTGCTTCTGCCCAAACTAAGGGCAATAAGCTTGTACCTCATCCGCTTGACAGATGGCACGATTTACATGATTGTTCTTGATCCTTCATTGCAATGGTTCTCTGAGTGCAACACTTGTATCCCTTCCTCCACCTGTGGAGATTGGCATCTAGGAACCACAACCCAAGAACTTCGATAGCTGTTTATTCTATGACTACCTGAATGCACATAATCATTGAACTAATGGTTGCTTTGTACTCAAAGCATTAAGATCCAAGGTCTTCTTAAGGTCAATGATTGATTCGATCATTCAACAATGGCTTTGCACCATATTTTAAAAGACTCAATAACGCAAAAATCCATCAGAGCTTAAAATATTAATACAGACCCAATTCCAAACCATGCAGCTTGTGGCAGACAATAATCCAATGTTACATATAGCAATTACATTGTGGATCCTCCATGAGCTTTCTCGAGGTGCTGGATCTCAAAACCCTAGGCCTGTACAGGCTCCAATTTATAGATTCTTACTGGCCCCAAACTTATGAAGAATATGTCTCGTACAACTCTACGATTGCATTCAGATGGAAAATCAAAGAAGTGACAATGATTCCAGAAACAAATAAAGAAATACATGCCTTCCTTGACTATGATACCCGATACAGAAGAGTCTAGTTATGGCAATTTAAGATGAGAAAACATCTCCTTTAGCAGTCTGCACATAGCCTATGCTTCGCATTGGGTGCACACATGTTCTGTGGTAATCAGATGATGGGGTGAAGTAGCTTAGAATATAACCATAAAATCAGTAATACAGGTAGATAAATACAATGATCCTAGCTTCGTGCCTCTATACTACAACAAGAGATCCCTTTATAACTATTCCAAGAATCGGCAGTGAGTGTAACCATGCAAACAGTTTTCAAGCACAATTGTCCTGTAGAAAGGAATGAGATGAGCTTTTAGCAGGCTTGGAACATATTTGACAGACGTGACTCTATGGCTTCTATGTAGGTACCTTTAGGAGCAACGCAATTTAACCGTAGGCATACTTCACCTCTAACACGTAATAATGACATGGTTCATCTTAATATCTTCCGCACCTTGGATCTCCCGTAAATAGGGGTAGTCTTCAGATTACAAATTTCTCTTTTCCTCTCTAAAGGACCAGTTGGCTCCGTATGTGGTCATCTTTACTTTTGTCCCAATGAAATTCTCTCTTCGATAAGATCCTAGCATTGTTGGTTTGCTTATATATGCATCTACAATCTTAGGGTTCAGGGTCAAGCTATGTAATTACAACCATTATATTCAAACTAAAAACTAAAGATAGATAAAAGAATTCCCACTGAGACTTTACTATAGTAGTCACACACAGGTTTTACCCTGTATGTCAGTTCCTGAAGAGCTTGCCTAGATGCGATGCCCAGTCCAGGGTAGTGGTAACTCGACGGTGCCATCCTACTAGGCAACCGACAACCGGGTTACCATGTGTATTCCAGTTCAAGTCTTGATCATGAAGCATGTCAATGAAGCGAGTAAGCTCCACATCTGTCAACAGCAAGCCCTTCGCTGAGGTGCCTCCAAGGTCTCAAAAAGAAGGACCTACGTCTCTGATCCATCCTAACTTACCCACTCTGGCTATAAGAGAGCAAATAACTTGGGCTAGAGTACCAACCATCAACATGACCTAGAGAATCAGTGGTGGGTCATTTGGTCTCCAAGGAATAGTCATGCCAAGTATAGGCACCTATACCTCTGTTCAACCAAGCCAACAAAGCTCCGGATATAGTGCTTGATGTCCAGGAAATCAAATCAAATATGGTTTCGAGCCTAAACAGGATGGGCCCCAAGATTCACAATTTTGGGTTTTGGTGTACCCAGATTTCATCCTAAAATCTGTGACTACCCTATCCAAAAAAAATTCGTACTTTTAAAATAATGGGTCGTTTTGTGTTTTTATTGCCTGAAAGTTCTTGTATTGCGTCAAGATATTCCCAAAGAGCCATATTAGCCTTTTTCGCCAAATACCCAGATGCCCAAAATTGTTATATTCTGTCGTCAGGATTTGTCTGCGAGAAATTTGTATTTAATTATTTTGAGCCCCGTTTGAGGCTATTTGCACTCCGTTTTAACTCTGTTATGATCGAACTTATCATTATTACCTTGTACCAGAAGGATTTTAACTTAGGAATAAGTTTTGGGCTTTATTTGTAACTTTTGGCAATTTTTCGTGTTTTTGTGTTGTCTCGTTTCGTTTTCTTTAAAATTTCTCTAGAACAATTCCTTTGCCGGGTAAGCCCGATTTTTGGCCTGGAGCAGCTGGAAAACATATACGCACATTATGCCCGGAGGAAGTCACCATCGAAGGTCTGCATCACTGGAAAAAAGCGAAGTCGTGCACAGAAAAGCCCCTGCGAGGATGGACACATTTTTGAAAAACAAAGGATTTAAGCTGCAATGGGAAAAATAGAAGCCGCAGGCAGGGTGGGAATTTTGTTGCCTACCTTGCAGGGTACTTTTTCCCGTGATATAAAGTTCATTTAAGCTGCAGTGGGAAAGTTAGAGGCTGCAGGCAGGCGGGAATTTATTGCCTGCCTTGCAGGGTAAAAATTCCCATGGTGAAATAAAAGAAAAGTGACTTAAGTGAAATCATGGGATTTTATTGCCTACCTTGCAGGGTAAATAATCCCATTGTCAAAGTCAAATCACTTAAGTGGATCATGGGATTTCCGGGGCTGCCTTGCAGGGTAAAGAATCCCATTGTTAAAAATTCTTAAAAATAGAATTCTATTATGCAAAAAAGTGCGACCCACCTTGGGTGAATAATAATGCATTAAATAAATATTTGTTAATATTTATTCACCCAATTTTGGCACCCAGGCTTGTGGAAAAGTCAACAAAAGCAAAGGGGAATAAATCAATTGGAAATAGAATTCCAAAATTAAATAAATTTAATTTATTTAATGCAGCCCCTTTTGAAAAGGAATTAATACTTTTTAAAGTATTAAATGATTATATTAATTTCTATTTTCAGTGGCTATGGTCAAAGCACACTGTGAAGCTTAAGTGAAGTGAAGTGTGGATGATTAAATTGAATTAATTTAATTGATTGGATGGCTGTCCTTAAACATGCTATATTTAAAAGAGAAGAGCTTGATTTTTAATTAATTAATTGCCTTTAATTGTTAGGGCAATTATTAATTATAGAATTATGAGGGTTATATAAGCATGGGCAGCCATATGGGTGAATTATTTAATTCACAGGTAAAGAATTGCAGCCAAGAGGAAAAGTGCGCCCCCATTTGAAGAAGGATTTTGCTCAGGCAAGGTGGAAACAAGGCATTTGAAGAAGGATTTTGCTCAGGCAAGGTGGCAACAAGGCTAAAAGCTTCCAAATTTGGCGCATGCTTTGAAGGAGGTTGATCTTTGTCTGCATAATTGTTTGCACAGGTGTTACAGAGTTCTAAGGTGTTGTTGAAAGGATTCATGCTCTCTTTATGTGCAAATTAAACACCATTTTTTTTGGGGCAGCAGGCTTGAAAAGTGCAGATTTTTATAATTAAAATTCACTATTCATGCTACGGTGGCCATCTTTGTCTGAATAAATTGCAGGAATTCATTACATGTGTTTTACAAAGGAAAAGGAGCTTTTATCAATGTCCAATACATTGCATATATCCTCCGAATCTGAAGAATTGTCCAGATCTGCACCAGTATTGAAGAATTCCAGTCAAATAAGAAGAAAAAGAATTGTTCAGACAAAGATAGACAAAGCTATGGCGAAGAAAGATGAAAAAGAAAGCACAACGGAGTCATGCATCACTTCTAAATTTACAGATATTGGAGACACGGATCTAGGCTCGGAACCTCTTGCTGAATTGATAGACAGATCCATAGCAGAAGAAACTTCACTCATGCGTGCAGATTAAAAGCAGTGGAATTATTCGAGTTGCAGTTTTTCCATCCATAGCCCAGTTGCCAAAGTTTGTTATGCAGGTGCAGATCCATATCCAGATGCAGATGCAGATGCAAATCCATATGCAGATCCAGATCCAGATCTCATAGTTGCAAAAGCTTCCGGCACAAAGGCTTCATCCTCTTGTTTCGAATGCAGCCCGTGAAGAAGTCAGTGCATGGAAAATTCCTTCCAAGATCTTGTGCATGTGCTCTCATCTTCCAGTTGAAGCCTTCATTGAATTTTCATTCACCCTGAGTGCTTTCCAGAATTTTTAATTGCTCATATGCAATTAAAAATAAGGATGATGAGTTATCTACGGCCAACCTTGCATTGATGCATGTACAGCAGAAGAACTGCAAAAGCTTCAAGGATAAAAGAGAAGACAATGCGAAGGCAAAATTTCAGCGTGCTTCCAATTCCAACTGCTTGCAATTCTAGCTTGTTTCCAGACCCAGCTGCTTCAAGATCTAGTTTGAATCAGCTGCATGCAGACATGAAAAAGGACAAAGTCAGCTTTCCTCTTCCTTCTTCTTTCCTCCGACAAAGTCAGCTTTCCTCTTCCTTCTTCTTTCCTCCGACAAAGTAATTGAGCGATCAATTAAATTATACAACTTAAGTGATTGGTTTAAAAGCCATTACTTGAAGAAGTCAACTACTTGGAGATAGGTTGCAGGCGTGCAAAATAGAAGGTTCTATTTTCAGTTGCAAATCATACATGTCATGCAAAGAGGAATTCCAGGAGGGAGATTGTCAGTTGTTTCTTTTCCGACTTCCACATGTGCCAGTTCAACTAAAGCTTCCAACTTGTAATTGCCCCTCTACATTCTATAAGTAGAGGAAGAACCTTCGGGTTAATCAATCAGAATTTGTAAGCAGCAATCTTGTGTTCTAGACTTTGTGTTGAACCCCTGAGAGAAACTTGGAGCAAAGGAATACAAAGGAGCAGGTTTCCGGAGAACTTTGTGTCACGGTGTACTGTGTTTCTTGCTTTTAATCTTAGATCTCTTAATAAACTTTGTGTTATTTTAGATCTGGATCTAGAGCTGCCTTTGTTTTATAATTCTGTGTGTTCATATCTATTAAGTTTCTTCTATGTGCATGCAATTAGCTCTGCTATCTACTAATTGGGATGCACATCTTCCCCATTTCTTCTCTGTATTTCCTTTACTTCCTTCTTCTATAAAATACTTCCTTTCTTGAACAGCTGCTTACTTGCTGCAGAACTTCTTAGTTATGGTTCATGAACTAAGTGGTTAAAGTAAAACCCCTGATAGATAATAACACATTTTTATTGACAAATTACTACCCACATATACAATGAGGGTATACCACTTGCCCTCATCCTCCTGATATTGTTTCATCATTACACATCGTGCACATTATGCTTTCAAAAATGCTATTGACTATCCACAACTCTCTTATTCTTCTATTGCATAACCTTGCCCCTTGGGCTTGCTTGACTGATTGATGTGTGCTTATAACACTATTTCAAGAAAGTACTCAAAAAATTCAAAGATTCAAAAATAAAAAACTACGATCTATGCACCACTTGCTTCAACATTACACACATTGAGATATACATGGTGAATTACACATCCATTTGCTACGCACGTGTTTTTCACGGTATACATGAGTTGGATGCAAGATATACAAGGCATGGACATACAGATGTGTGACATTGATCACACCCACAGGAAACCCTACTGCATTGAGGACATGTCAATACTAGGGGCATCTTGACACACATTTCAAGTTATATCTTTCTATGCTAGTCCATTTATCATATTGGGCTACTTAGATTATGTGTACATGACTTGCTCTTGTTTATATCTTTAGAGTATACTTGTCTATGGATATTGTACTTCATTATACTGGATGATGACATTGGTTGCTTATGTGGACTAACATTGCTTGCTTCATTTTTACACGTTGTTGATGATTGTGACATTGATGGATCATTAATGGTTTCTATACTGACTATTCTAGGTTTCTAAGAGTACATTGATTGCATCATATATGTTTGTGTGTCACGCCATGTGTCAATAGTGTAAGAGGATACTCTAGTCCATGCCATGGCCATGTCATGGTTTTCATGTTGGACTCGTGTCAAGTTGTCAAGTCACATAGTGCTTGTGTGCTTCTTGATCATGATGTGTGAGTGACTTGCTCACTATGATATTGTGTGTGTGTATGTTTACATACCTTTTCTATGAGACTATTTGACTATTGCTATATGATGGTACATGCTTGGTGTCGTGATTTCTATCACGCGCAATTCTATTGTTTGTTATCTATCTCTACCTAAGTTGCATGAAATGTGGAAACGTGTACTAGTTTCCAATATGGGAAAGCTTGGAAACGCAACCCCCCAAAATGGGTACGTTGGGGAAAACGAGATTCATATATATATTTGCACACGCAAGCGCATGCACATGCACACACGCACGCACATGCAAACCTGCGAGCACACAAATTATTTTTTTAAATAACACATCATCTTGCAAGAAAATAAGAATGATACACATAAATGACAATTTAGAAGGAGACTCGTGTCTATATTAAATCCCATAGATGATTACACAATACAAAATCCAAAATTACTCTTTATAGATGAGGCTCACTACTAGCAAACAAGTGAGAATTACTACCAATATTGCTTCTTTACTCTTTCAACTTTTGAGTATCATTATGCTCTTTGTTAAATTTGGCCCTAACCTCCAGATTTTTGGTTTGTGAACAAACATCAACACCCTTGACCCCTTCATGCAAAATATGAGCCTCAACTTGTGTAAGAACCCTTGTAGATCTTGCCATTATCGTACACATTACACCTCCATTCACATGAACCCCCACCGCCCATTTGCTTGAGCTTGGTAACATACTTCACAAAAGGATAGTATTCTCGTTTCCTGCTTGGTTAAGCTGGTATAGGGACATGAGAAAATGCACTTTGAGAACAAATGAAAGCTGCAAAAACAGTAAACAGAACTGCTGACCAGAGATAAGGCTGCCCAAAATTTCTTCTTGCTGCCAACAACAGTCCTCTTGCCGGAAATGAGCCAAAGCTTGTTCCCAATCCTCCAAAACACAAGTAAAATGGTTGTTGCTTCTGTAGAAAGCTTTTCTTGCTTAAGAAAGTGTGAGGAATGAGTGAAATGGCATGTTTTCTTATAGGAAAAGACAGGATGTTAGGGTTTCTAGAGATTTCTATTTTTTTTCAAATGAATATTAAAATTAAGTAGGATTAGAAACTGATTAGATGTCTTCATTAACCATTGATTAAGGGTTTTTGGGCTGCCTATGGGTCCCACACCCCTTATGGGCACCTGGGTGGACCTTCAAAATCCCAAAAAATTGCCCAAAACGCAGTCATCCATACTGTATGCCATTTCAAAATCGTGAAATGCCATATGTTTCTAAGGCGTTTTGTACCCGTTTTGGGTACTAAAACGTTGCTGGGGTAGGCATTTCCTGCAACAGAGATGTCTACAGACATTGCCATAATTTATATCATGCTTTTACTATGATACTTATTATTGCATGCTTCATTGATATATCTGGCTGACTATGACACCTATTGTGAGATGATTTATCATGATTATATCACAAACACCACCCTTGCTTTGGATTACCTGTTCCATATGTGCTTGCAAAGATCAAATTTTTTCTATGATGACATATGCCACCATCATATTTATGTACTTGACATGATTATTGTTGGCTAGATTTTCTGCATAGCACAAAACCTAGGCAGTCATGAGATAAATCTCCCTCATTTACCGGTGAGGCTCCCGTGTCAGATTTGTCAATTAAAATATACTAGTATCTATATCGAGTTTTACTTTAACTATTCAGCGCATAAACCATAGCTGTACCGTTCTGCAATAAGTAAACAGCTGTTTAAAGAAATGAAATATTTATAGAAGAAGAGAAAGGGAATTATATAAACACAGAGAAGAAATGGGGAAGATGTGCATCCCAATCAATATATAACAGAGTTGATTGCATGCACATAGAAAAAACCAATATATATAAACACAGAATTATAAGCAAAGGTAGCTCTAGATTTAGATATGAAATAACACAAAGTTTACTAAAAGATCTAAGATATAAAAACTAGAAACACAATACACCATGACACAAAGTTCTCTGGAAATCTGCTCCTGTATATTTCTTTTCTTCAAGTGGCTCTCAAGGGTTTCAACACAAATTCTAGAACACAAGGTTGCTGCTTACAAATTATGATTCTTAACCCAGAGGTTCTTCTCACTACTTATAGAATGTACGAGGGAAAGTACAAATGGAAAATTCAACTGAACTGAAACATAAACAAGTAAAGATGACATGTGGCAATCATTCTCCACTAAATTCTCCTTAAGTAACACATGTATCACTTAACTAACAAAATTATTTCCACATAAATTTAAGTAATGGTTTCAAAACCAATAACATTAAAATGTTACAATTTCATCCGGGAACGTTGAAAAATAGAAGAAGAAAGAATAGAAGAAGACGTCAAGCCAGCTGTAACATTTATGTCTTCTTTTTGTTCTTATATTGGATATATTTGTCGAACATGTGAATCAGCATCTTCCCATCTATTTTAGCCATCGCTTCCTTTTCTGTCCTGAACTACAACAATCATTCGTTCAACACCTTGATACACGCTTCCAAATCCTCCAAGCTCGGCCCGAACCTCATAATATCCGCCTGTATTACCACAAGTTTGCTAATAGAATTCATTGTGAAAGGCTTAGTAGCTCCATCAATTCTTCCTTGTACCATCAGAAGAGACCTTTCCAGGGAATTAGGCACTTTGCTAGGAACGATCCGTACGTATGAAGTAACATTTCCGACCACTTCCTCCTCAGTGAAAGCAATGATATGGTCTAGTAGGGACGACATCTTACTCTCAAGTGTCTGCATCCTCTTCAGCAAAACTCTACAGATCTCCAAACGGAAAGATATTGCAAACTCCAACTGCTTCCCCTTCTCAATTGATCCATCCAGGTACAATCTGTTCTGCAACCAATACTTCTCCCGAGCAGCTTCGTTGATTTCGGCCAAAGTACTCATGTTACTCTCGGCAACTTATGTTCATATCTACTATGCTCGTCACCAGTTGCTTCAACTGATTTGCTGCATCATTCATAACCTTCAGGAGGGCTGGCACCTCTCCAAGTTGTATAGAATCTTGACGAATAATCAGATTCTTTCATTCGTCAATAGCTTTCACTTGATTGCTTGCATCCTCCATCTCCTGCATAAGATGATCACTCACCTGCTCTGTAACGGGCTGAGTAGAAGATTTAGCAACCTTGACTACGATCTCGCCCAACTGAGATACTTGCTTCTGAAGCTCGTCTTTCTTCGCCTTTTCTCTGTCAAGCCTAAGGAATAGAGCATCTATCAATGTTTCCATGTATCCTGCTTCAATCCATCTGTGGTGGCTTGAGCAATGGGTACTCTAGTTACTGTTACATCTCTCTGTCGTGAGCTCATCCTGCTTTCCTTTCGCCATGGAACTGACATCTCAGCAAACTTCTGCCCCGACTCCTCAATGATCAACCTTGAAGTTACCTTAGCAACTTTAGGTCTTTCTGTCTTTTCCGCCTAGACTCCAAAGTAGCTGCAAGTCGTGTTCCTCCAAGTTCATTTCCACTCTAGCTTCTGGAACCAACTGTGAAGCCAACCATTCTGAGAAGTTACTTCTCGGAGAATGAAAAGTTGCTGAGTGCACTACTATCTCCCGCTTTGTTTCCTCTCCATCAGAAAGTGCTATAGTGTTATGGTTGTCATCTTTTGAATCATCCAAGGACAAATCTCTTTTGAACTCCACCATTTGCAACTTCAAGATCTCTTCTGGAACATGTGCTGAACGGAGTGGCTGAGGAGAGAAGATGAATGTTGTCGGATTCAGTGGAGGCATGGAATTGCCCTGCTGATGTGCAACAGTTGGTGAAGTACTGGATGCTAGAGAAGTCAAGACTAAAGTCATAGCCGTGGAAGTGATCTTATCCTTTAATTGAGATCTTTTGTGCACCTTCATCTTCTCGGACCTTCTGCTGCTTTCTCCTTCATGCTTTTGCTTGAGGGAATCTCATGTGTTGAAGTTGCCCGTGACGTGATCATCAATGATTCATCGAGGCAATATCCCTTTCGTCAGCAACCAGTTTGAAGTGTTCACCAGAACAATGCCTAGACCTTTCCCTTAATTGTATGGCATCCCCCTACATTATCTTGAAGTATGCCTCTATCTCCTCCCATTTGATGGTAAGTGTCAAGTAACACATTCCCATCATCTTTAAGATCCGCAGGTATCCGCGCTAGTCCAAAGTCGAACACTTGCCTTGTTGATAGCCTGCTGAAATCCTTCTTTCTAACCTCGTACTCACTTTTGCACTTCATCCAGAAATCCTCTAATAAAGGCACATGTGCGTACTCCTGGGAGATCATCTTCCTGGACTACTCCAAATGGATCGAAGTTCAGCCGTGCCGGGAAGAACTCTTGCTCATACTTGGATAACATCTCCGTCTCCATCCCTCGAGCTCTATGAATGCTCTGGCAACTATAATGTCCCATAGTGATTGGGGAAGAAGCCCGTAGACTTGTGCCGTTTTGACTGAAGGTCGTGTATCTCCACAAGTTGTTTGCTCAACTCCATGGTGATCAATCTATCTTTCGGATATCTGGGCAGCTTAACCGGTTCTCCCAGAAAAGCCAGATAACCCTGAGGTATGTGAAATCTGTAAATTGAATGAATAGATTGCCAATTCTGGATACGGCTTCCCACGCTTCTTTGCTCACCCTGTTGGACGTTTAGGTCCCTGTCTAGCCTGCAAATGAATTCGTAGCAGAATCCATGATTGACCACTTTGAAATATTTCTCGCATGCAGGTACAGTAAGCTGTGGGTAGCACTCGAAAATGGGGGTCCTTAAAAAGAACGCCACATCTATCCAACTTGGAGAAGATGCCTTGTGAAGCTGCATCATACACCAAGTAGAAAGTCATTTTGAAGCTGAAAGTACACTTCACGTTTTGGAGTTGCTCACCAATGTTGTCGTTAATGATTTCCGACCAATTGATTATGGAATCAACCTTGTTGACTTCAATGGTCCTGATGAAAGCACACATCCATGTACGGAAAGTGTGAGCATTCACCTCGCCATTTATCCTACATAACAATTTGGCAATATCATCTACCTCCTACATCAGATTGGACCGCGGAAGAGTTCTTGGGAACTTAGAAGGAGATTTAGGCTTCTTCATGTATCTTTTGGTTCATTATGTTCACGCAGTCAACTCTATGTTTCTCCCACCTTCTTCCGGCATCCTGAATGCTAATGGAAGTCACCACCTTTCGCGCCGAAATCTTCAAACAATAATTGATGAACTCTGCGTCCAACCGAATTATTGTTTTCTCCGTAGCATCTCGCATTGATCTGGATGAAGGATGGTATGACCTAGCACACTCCATAACGAACTCTGGAACAACTGGGCTATGTATGGAAATGCTGCAGCTCGAATAATTCCACTGCTTTTAAGTACACACATGAGTGAAGTCTTTCCTGCTCTAGAATCTATCAATCAATTGGGAAAGAGGTTCCGAACCTAGATCTGTGTCTCCTATGTCTGCAAATTTGGAAGTGATGCATGACTCCGTCGCGCTTTCTTTTCGTCCATCTTTGCCATGGCTTTGTCTATGGCTTTGTCTAAACAATTCTTTTTCTTCTTATTCGATCGGAATTCTTCAAAACTGGTGCAGATCTGGATAGTTCTTTAGATTCGGAGGATGTATTCAATGTATTGGACATTGATTAAAGCTCATTTTCTTTTGTAAAGCACCTGTAACGAATTCCTGCAATTAATTCAGACAAAGATGGCAACCGGAATATGAACAGTGAATTTTAATCATAAAAATCCGCATATTTCAAGCCTGCTGCCCCAAAAATTGATGTTTTGTTTGCATGCAAAGTGAGCATGAATTTTTCCAACTTCACCTGAGCACCTGTATCACCTATGCAAACAATTATCCAGACACAAATCAACTCCCTTCAACCTGTGCGCCAAAATCGGAAGCTTTTAGCATTGATTTCACCTTCTTTTGAGCAAAAATCCTCTTCAAATGGGGTGCACTTTTCCTCTGGGCTGCACTTCTTTACCTGTGAATTAATTAATTCATCCTTATGGCAGCCCCTGCTTATATAACCCTTGTGATTCTAGAATTAATTAATGTCTTTGCTATTACTGACAATTAATTAATTAATTAATGAGCTTCACTCTTCAAATGGGGCGCCTATTTTGTGCATGTTTATGGCTGCCATTAAATAAATTAAATTTATTTAATTTTAGACTTCTGCTTCCTGTTAACTCAAGCCTCACAGTATGCTTTGACCTTAGCCACTGAAAATAGGAATTAATTTAATCATTTAATACTTTAAGAAGTATTATTTCTCTCCCAAAAGGGGCGCACTTTTTGACATAAAGGGGCTGCCATTAAATAAATTAATTTATTTAATTTTAGAATAATATATTTTCATCCACCTTTTGTCCTTTAACCTTGTTGACTTTTCCACAAGCCTGGGCGCCTATTTTGGGTGAATAATTAATTAAATTAATCAATTTAAACGCTGCCTTTACTTCTCTAAAGGGGGCGCACTTTTTGACATAAAGAATTCTATTTTAAGAATGACAATGGGATTATTTACCCTGCAAGGCAGCCCTAAAAATCCCATGATTCACTTAAGTCATTTGACTTTCATAATGAGAGTGTTTACCCTGCAAGGCAGGCAATAAAATCCCGTGATTCACTTAAGTGATATTTCTTTTATTCCACAATGGGAATTTTTACCCTACAAGGCAGGTAAGAAATTCTCGTCTGCTTGCTGCCTCTAATTTTTCCATTGTCACTTAAGTGGCGTTGCCTCCATAGGAAAAAGTACCCTGCTAGGCAGGTACAAAATTCTCACCTGTCTGCTGCTTCTAATTTTCCCATGATCCACTTCAATTCTTCTTTTTCCAAAACTACGGCCAACCCAGAAGAGGCTTTTTGGTGCACGACTTCGTCTTTTCCCAGTGAACCAGACCTCCAATGGCGACATCCTTCTGGCACAACGTGCCTATGTGATCTCCAGCTACTCCAAGCAAATAATCAAGCCAAACCGACAAAGGAATTGATCTAGAGAAATTTCACAGAAAACGAAACAGGAAAACACAAAAACACAAAACGTTGCCAAAAGTCACAAATAAAGCCCAGAACTTATTCCTGGTTAAAACCCTACTGGTATATGGGAATAACAATATATACGATCACAACAGAGTTAAAACGGAGCACTAATTGCCTCAAACAGGGCTCAAAATAATTAAATACAAATTTCCCACAGACAAATCCCGACGACAGAATATAACAATTTTGGGCATCTGGGTATTTGGCGAAAATGGCTAATATGGCTCTTTGAGAATATCTTGACGCAATACAAGAACTTTCTAGCAATAAAAACACAAAACAACCCACTATTTTAAAAGTACGAAATTATTTTGGATAGGGTAGTCACAGATTTTAGGATAAAATCTGGGGACACCAATTATGATTTTTTTATATAACACATGGTACACAACTCTTCGTTTGCGATGAGTGATTTGTAGGTTTCATCCCTCATAGCAAAAGGGGGCATAACCAAAGCATTTCACATTCTAAGACAAAATATTGACTCAGATAGGTCAGATTTAGCATATCAAGACATATTTGAATGATTCCGAGGAATAATTTGCACATTCTATATGACTTTGCAGAACAACTAAGACATATTTTGAAATTCTATACGACTTTGAGGAACAATTAAGCCATTCTATATTCATTTTGTGGGGCAGATTGATCATGTGGGGCATGGATTTTACCCATGCAAACACTTTCCTATTCCTACATTGAAAATCAGTGGGAAACGATGGTACTACATGAGCACTTTGGGTCTATACCTGTTTGCAATGGTTGATCCTTTTTACATACGATTCTAGTTTTGGGGTTCTACAATTAGAGGTTGTTTTCATGACATCTTTGTTTGGTTCTTTAGCCAAGAAGAGGATAAGGCTAGATCAAATTTTCTCCATATCAAATTGGTTATTCAGACATCCAAGGTAGCGTGGTTGAGGTTACTCCGCAGATCAACTTTGAGCACCACCTTCTTCAGTGGCAGTTGGGGCATTTACATTCCTCAACTCACCATTTCAGCAGCTATATCTTTTGGGGCATGTTCAACCCATGGCACTCTCTAATCAAGTTCAAAAAGGGGCAGCTTGGTTTGCATACCATTAGCTGTATTCATTTAGCATTTCAAGTTTCAATATTCTCAATAATCAGAATATTCCAGACATGTTTTCTTGCAGATTTCACATGGAGCAAGTGGCAAATCCCAGATACAACTGTCAACACCAAGCAAAGTTATCACAAGTACAACAATTGTTTTTATCCTTTCAATTTCACATTTTCAAAACTAAAGGGGGTCAACTATAGACACCTAAATTTGATCTTTGACACTTTGGCAACATCAGTTTTGGCAAACTTTGAAACACTTGGACAATTCACATATATCTAACTCTTGAACACACTTTCCATCTATAGGTCTACCCATCCATTGTATTAGCATCTCTATCTACCGGTCAAACTTTTTCAAGATTAGTTTAGTCTATACAAAAAACACCTTTAGAATGTTAGGAATTTAGTGTTTCGCCATGTGAGTGATAATATATTATTGTGAGTGATAATATATTATTGTGAGTAAAATAATATTATTATGTAAGTGATTTGTTTGAAGAAATCACGTAGAGATTTAGTAGGATAAACTAATATTATTATGTAATTGATTTGTTAGAATAAATCATCTATAGATTTAGTACGATAAAAGATAGCAAGTAGAGAGTTTTGTGGGATGAATAATTGAATCGAACTCCTTGTTTATAGGAGTTCATCTACCTATTTATTTGTACTATCATTCTCTTGAATATTTAACAAAGATTTTTTTATGTGAAAAGCTCGTACCAACTTCATAGAATTCTAGGCAGACATTCTCCATACCTCAGATCCATATTCGCAGTCTCAGGGCAGTACTAGTAGACCTGTACAGTGCTGGCTACACAAATGTCTCACCTTGCCAGCAATGTCTAAGGGGCCTTTAACAGCTAGTTTTCAAATCGTGCGATCTCCATCAAGTCTGTCTAGATGCATTTCATGGGTCAGCTATGGCAGCAAATTAATGAAGAGTCGCCTTTATATACAAAAAACCCCTAAGGTCATACCTCACCTCTTGCACCTATAATCACCTTGGAGATCATTATTCTAAAGGCATCTGCACATCTCAAATTTCCAAGATCAGACCTAGAGCAGTCCATGGCGCCAAATATGGATACAAAGAGGTCAAAGTTGCATGGTGTCAAGTGTCAAAGTTTAAAGACAGGACTATATATATATATATATATAGATTCTTCATGATTTTGCACATCCACACACTCACCTCGATGAGAGAACTTAGAGGGTTTGCGCTCTCTTTGGAGTACTGGTATGTAAGCAACGCTCAACCATTCATAGGGAGTTGTTGAGGCCAATCCAACCCAAAATGCTAACCCCTCTTTAAGGTCTCTTATGGTCAAGCACACACAATTAGGGTTTGGACAAAGGAGAGAGAAAACATGCATCATTGCACAGGATTGAAGAGTTCGCAAACATCCAAAACCAAAATGCAAACACAGGCGAAGGGCTTCCAGAAGTTTCAGACCCCACAAAACACACAGGCACACCGCTGGTAGACCTAGACAGTGGCAGCAACAGCAGGTATCTGACTTTATTGGCAGCATCTAAGTAGATTTTTTAGCCTCTGTTTCTGATCTGAGCACCTGCGGACACCTTTCTGAGCATTTCCAGATCATTTACAGATCCTGTGGCATCTTTTGTGAGTGACAAACAGTCAAAATCAGCTAAGTAACTATTACTCCTATTGTTTTGTCAATTCTAGATCACATATTTGCACTTCCATTACTTATAAACAAATCAGATTTAATGTATTTACTGACATTAAGACACTATTGTATGTCAAATAGTTAAAATACCTTCATCTTCATTTAATATTTGTGTCCTCGTAGTATTTAAATCCACAAACTCAAAGCCAATTTTGATTCAATGGATGTCACTCAAAGTCTCAAACTACAATTACTCCATGTCGAGTTGCTCAAGGTTCTAGTAGTGGGGTTACCATTTTTTGTGCTCTTGTGGTCACCCATAGATTGGTGTAATCAAGAGGGTCATTCAAAATAGAATCCGTGAACACTGTCCAGACATTCATCACAACTGCGTACAAATCTCGAGGCTGGCAAAACAAGCATTCCTAACAAATCATGAAAGGCACTATCAAAACACTCCTTCCTAAGAACTCGTAAAAGGAAAATGTTTTAGTCATGGACCACTTTATGAAGAGAAAATTGATAGAAGCTATCAAGTTTGGTAGACATCCTAATAGTCTAATCTGAATGGGGATGAAATTTTAGATATTATCTGCAAGCTTAAGCACATTAACCAAGCTTGTGTGAGAGTACACTTAAAGCATTTGTTAAATGTTTAATGAGTAGTTGTCAATGTCTTAAAAAGGGCCCAATGATGCATTTAAAGTATATACCACTTGCTTGTCATTGATCAAGTTTTACCCACATGGCGTTATCTATATACAAAGTTCCACTTTATAACCCTGATCCATCGCTCATCTTGATAATGGGTCACAAAGGGTGTCCCGAAACATTGATTAATCTTTTCCTATGCAATGTCTAGAAATCTTTGGAACAAGTTTGACACATTTGTCAGTCTTTGTGCAAGCTACCATCCAAATTTTGCAAATGCGTGAACCCATTACTTTCTGCCTCAGCCACTTAGTAAACTTCCCAGCTTCAAACTCAATTTCCATTGTTGTTTGTCTTGACTAGACTTTCTTCTTTTCAAAAAAGTCACAACCATCTATCAAAGATGAATCTTCTTTCATCCACTTTGTACAATGAACACAATCATACTATCAATCTCTCTTTTTGGTAGCCATGCTACTAGTTGTTGATGACATGCTACTAACATAGTTGTCTTGAGCCTTCAAAGGAAGATAGATAATAGTCCTAAAAACATTAAAAATGTGGAGGATAATCAGAAAATTGTGTTTAAGAAGGCTCTCTCACTATGATAATGTTCTGCCTTGCTTACGTCAATATTAGAGAAGTTGATTCATTGAAATCCTGGATGGGATAGTCAGAAATCTTCAGAACATTGAAATTTTACCCCACAAAAAAAAGTTGCCAAATGGTCCACCAAGGAGGCCACTTAGAAATCTGCTGCATTGTGAGGGGACTTGTCCTCACTGGAGACATATGATTTGATTTTGGAGAGGAAGAGATATTTTAGTCCTAATTTTTAGCACTGATAAATTAATGGTAGCTTCCCTAGACCTTTCTTTAAAATGCCATGTATTTCAGGTCACATATCAAAGTTTGCAATTGAACGAAAGGTGCCAAATCATCCCAAGGCCTGGAGGGGCTATAAAGGAAGACACATAAAAAATTAAGAATGGATTCATAAAATTATATAGTACCAAATAGGACAAGATAAATTGACTCCCCTTTCGATGAGAATTTTGAAAAGTCGGAGCCATTCAAATCACAATGGAAAGAAAAGGATTTTTCTTCCCTTTAAAAGCCAACAGCACATTAATAAATACAATGTCTCAAGAATCATTTAAGAAAGGACAATAAGAGACTTTCCATGATGCCAAAATATTTAGAGGCCACAAGCCCTGTAACTTATTATAATACACTTTTGCATACAGCAGACCATAGATTCTACTTATCAGATTGATAGTTGATCAGCTTGGTGATAGGTCAAAAGAGTACTTGCTGCAGCACTTGAATGAAGGGATATCCTAGAGTTGCCTGCTGTTCGGTTCCCAGTTCAAAGAGAAGTTATACTGCTGCTACATGCAGCAAACATAATGCAAACAACCCACATAGAAAGTTGAATTTTGTAAGGAAAACTGGCTGTCTATTTCTCCTGTAAACAGTATACCATATATACTTTTTGAGTCCCATTGACCTACTTTTGGTTGTCTGTGGAAGTTATTACAATTTCTTCCTCTTTCTCCTTTTTTGAGATTTATAAGTAAAAAACATTATTTTACTGCATGAGTAGATAAGGAAAGAAGCTTTAGATGGGCCCTGCTTAGGCAATCCTAAGCTGGAAGCTGCCTTGGAAAGGTGGGTGAGGAGATTATGAGTTCCTTTATGATGTCTTGTGCTAGTCACACAAGGAACTGCCCTCTAACTGGTCTTGGACATACTAATTTTTTCTTTCATAAGGAAAAGAAGAGGAAGATGTATTAGGCATAAAGTGCAGATACCTTTCCTAGCTAAGCCTACTCATGACTCAGATTTTATGTTAAATCCAGGATTGGCACATAAAAATCATTTCCATATCTTTTACATGGTTTATGAGAAGGCTTTAGAGTTATTAGTAACTACAAAATCACACATACAAAAGGCAGACATAAACAAAAACTTTATCAATGCTCAAGGAAGGTTAGCATTAGTAGTTATAAATAGGAAAACAACTTGCTGGAGAAAAACACCAGAAAGGAATTAAAGCAGAACATCCATCAAAAAGACATAAGCTTCTCTTCAGAAGAAACTACAGTAGTAAATGCAGTAAAACAAATCAAGCGACCAAAATTCACATTGAGACTAAGCAACTCTTAACTAGTCTGACCTGTTGTCCATGTGGTGTGACTCGCACAAGTTGCTGCTGTGTATGTTGAGGAGAAAGTCTTTTCCCAGATTTTAAATAGTCCATCAACATTCCAAGATTACTGAACAATGAGATATTAAGGTTATTATCCATGATAAACATACAGGACATGATGTTTTATGATAGGTAGTCAGTAATCACAATATTAAAACATAACATTTTGCACAAGGACACCTCTAGGAGAAACAAAACATGAAACAACACGCAAAATAAGAGACCTTAAAGTCAATAAGAAAGAAAAGAAGAAATCAAAAGACTCAAATTGTGAGAAAACAATAAAAACCAACAATAATGTGTTCATACATGCAAAATCACTCTAATGACTTAACCCCATGAAAAATATTTTCACATCTTATGGAAGAAACAAATTTTATTGTCCATATGAAACACCACCAATCCAGAAATTATTTGAATGAGCAATACAAGCTCAAGGTAAGATAGCATTCATCACTAATCGTGTGATATTGTAGGAATAAATGAATAAGACTTCCCCTTTTATAATTGTTTTGTATGGTTATGCGGTTGTAACCACTAACTAATTTTGTAACCGTCTTTGCATAATAAATACCCAGACACACAACCCATTTGTACAGTGTGTATTCCGGTTTTCTCTTCAATCATTCTTTACACATTTATTCGGTTTATTCTCTCTCTCCGCAAATTCTAACAGTGGTATCAGAGCGTGGGGCAAGCAAAGAGAGGGAGGAAGAAAGATATTTTTGTGAGTCCCATTAGGACACGCTGCAGTTGGAAATCAAGGGCACGCCATTAGGGCACGAAAAATCACGTTGTTTTGTCGCGAATCAGAAGAATACAGTCACAAAAATCACATTGTACTCACGTTTTTCAGAAATATAAAAAAAAAAGTCACGAAAATACAGTCGCGAATGGCACGTTTTTCAGGAAAATAACAGAATTTTCGAGCACAAATAGTCAGATTTTAATAGCCACGAAAAAATCATGATTTTAGACATTTTTACAGTCGCGATTTGCGCTAATATGGTGCATTATTACAGTCATGAATTGCTAGGGCACAAACATTTTTCACAGACATAAGGCTGGAAAGACGCAGAAGCAAAAAGACTACCTACGCTAGGGCACGGAACTGTGCAACTGGCATTTTATTTTATTTTATTTATTCATTGCCAACTACGCAGTTGTATTTATTCTATTTTATTAAAATGGAAATGCCCATAGAAAAATATTCTGGTCTAAATTTTCATACATGGAGAGTAAAAATACAAAAGCAACTTATGAATAAAAATTTGTGGGGCATTGTAAACGGGAAAGAGACAACACCTACCGATGCATCGAAATTGTTAGAATGGCAAAGCAGAGATAATAGAGCGAAAGCTATTATTGGCCTTGCTCTCTCTGACTCTGAACTTCATCATGTAGACCTAGACAAATCATCGAAGGAAATTTGGGATTCTCTAAATAAATTATTTGGAGCGAAAGCAATCAATGCCAAATTTTCCCTGAAACTTCAGTTATATAGGTTCAAAATGGATGGAGGAGTCTCTATGTCAAGCCACATCAATAATCTGAGGTCCCTAATCAGACTAGCAGTAATCAAAGCTGCGATTGAGGATGAGGATGCCAAAGCTGCGATTGAGGATGAGGATGCCAAAGCTGTGTTATTAAATAATCTGTCTTTATAATACATCAATGTAGTTTTTACCCCCAGTCAATTTCAATCTCAATCTCTAGATGATATGATTGCAGCTCTTCTAGTTGAAGAAAAATGAACTATAGAAGATGCGGAAGGTCATTCTCAACAAGAAAGTGCATTCTATTCCAAAACCAGAAACTCTCATAGAAAATCAGATAAAGATAACCAGGACATTGAATTTCATTGTTGTAAGAAAAGAGGTCACACAGCATGGGATTGTCGTGATCGAGCCAATGATGTGCTCAAAGGTAAAGGCATATCAAATACAGCCAAGATAGCCATGGTTGAAGACCCACCAGATGCAAAAGGTAGTGAGGACAGTGACAAATACGCAATATAAAGATGCTCTAAACTTTGAAGGCAAGAAAGGATACAAGGTAGATGAAGCTCAGTATGGATGGTTGCTCAGCTAGTTCGAGAGGATGTCGATCTTGGGAATTATACCCTCATGAGGGTCATAAGACAACTTGATAGCTCAGTATGGATGGTTGTCCAATAATTTGGGAGATCTGTGATTCGGGAGTTTGGAGAGGTGGAATCTGGGAACTTGGGAATTCAACTCGGGAGCTACACCTTTACAAAGGTCACGAAGCAACTTGATGGAGCTCTACCTAGTCATAGCATTGCTTTCAAAGTGAAAGCCTCTGAAGATTACGTATTTTTTGGTTCTAACTTTGTTAAAATGTTCATTTTTGTTTTATGTATGATAAGCCTTAAGAGGGGGTACTAGAATGTAAGGCTTATTTATAAGGATGTCATTAGTTATTTAACTACAAGATGGTTGTAACCAATTGTAATTATATCAACTGTTTTGTAACTACTTCATTCATAATATAATGACGAACACATTATCTCCATAGTGTGCAATCTGCCTTCTCCTTATTTTTTCCTTGTGCACGTCTTCCAACAATACCTTGGCTGGACCTTCACGGAATTGTCTCTTCGCTTAACCCTCTGCGCTCCAAAGATCCATTCGCCAAGATTGTCCTCTGGCCCCTTTTTTTGTATGTTTTCGCAGCAGATTTTCTTGGATACCTAATGCAAAGGCCACATGACAACAATCTTATTAAACCAATCACTCTTCCTAATGATACTTGTGCCCTTAACTCTCATTTTCTGATGATAAAATATTTATTCTTCACAACAATGAAGAGGAAATCAGCAATGTTATGGATGTACTTGAGCTGTATTGTGCTATTTCATGTTCTAAACTCTCAATGCATAAGACTGGATTTATTATGATTCAAGCTGACCCAACTCCTCATTAGATTCCTCCTGAGTGGCATCAAGTACAACATGGAGAAATTACAAGATACTTGGGTATCCCCTTTGGCCTTGGAGTCTCTCTTGGTGACATGTGGAATGTGTTTTTTGGGGATCTAAATTTCTATCCTTTGCTGGTAGAATCAAAGTTGTTAACAAGGTTTTTGTTGCAACTCATGTTTACAATTCTTCATGTTAGTTTCCTTCTAAAACATGCTACAACAAATTCACCAAGCTTATTAAAAAAAAATTGGCCCGGTGGCAGCAACAGTATGAAGGGCATCACCTGGAATCAATGTAAACCGCCTAAAGACAAAGGACGACTTGGCCTCCTGGATCCTTGGACGAAAGGTAAATGCTTGATCTCTAAATAGATCATTTGGGCTCTTCACGGTTCTGAACCTTAGAAAAAAAATTGTTCACCATAGGCCTTCACCGGCTAGTTCTAATGGTCAGTGGAAAGAAGTGCATATTAATGACAAGCTGCTGCTCCCTAAACTCTTCAAACTCTCTGCCTTTCAAGGCTTAATAGTATGTGGAAAGTGTGGCAAGTTACTTTTGAACTGTTAGAATGGAAAGGCAACTGCCTTCGGCACCATCTCAACTTTCCTACTTCCTCCATTTGGTGGAATACAAATATTCGAATTAACAGGCTGCCCCTTGCTCTTCACTTTGGGCTGAAAGGAAAACACCTATTTTATAAAAGGATTTGTGAATTTGAGATCTATGGCATTTATTTGGGTGTCAGTGGAAGCATTGGTCACTTTTAAAGGATCTTTTCCACCGACAGAACACTGACAGGAATGCTGTAAATGAAATTCTGCAACTTGTGGATAATTCATTACTTATTAAGATGTCCAACATGGTTCATTGCAGCTTTGTGAAGGATTGAAGGTGTCCTAACAGCCATACGATAGACTATTTTCCGCTTAAATGTGTTTATTGGAAATTCCTTCTGGGATTGCCTTTGGAACAAAGGCTTAATTCAAAGTGGAAATACAAACTTACTGAAATTAAATGGCAACACCTTGGAGCTGCCATTTGGAAGTCTAAAACTGATGGTATGGTTCAAATCATTGCCTGGAAGCTACTCTTTCACAAATTACCTATTGGTGACAACATTTGATTTCTTGCCACTAACCCTCTTAAGTGTCCAGTCTGCAATATCCCTAAATCTAGCATGCATATCTTTTGGAAATGTAGATTTGCTAAAAAGAACATGGGCTACTGTGCACAATGACTTTTCTGAAATTCTTGGACACCAGTTGTCTTAGAAACAAACTCATCTAAGCCTTAACATTTCTCATAATGTGATTGCTGAATCTTTTAGCTATGTTGCCAGGAAACGGACGCACGTATGGGTCCGAAATGACGCAGATTTTCAAAAAAACCTTGGGTATGAAATGTTACGGAAACATCCGCACAATATATTATTAAATATATATATATAGTACTAATTTTCAAAATTTTAGTCCATGGACCATAAGAGATAAAGCACTCAAAATATTGTGTATTCATTGAAGTTCTAAAGATTCATCATTCAAACATGGTTACAATTTCAATGTTTCATATATACATGAATCTAGATTCTAGAATACATCATCTAGATTTTCCTCACAATCATATGTCATGCATCCATGTTTCAAAAATTATAGTTGTAACCTGCTTCATTGAATTCATTTGATTGAGGATTCCAATGGAAAATTCAATTCTTAAGGAGCAATAATATACTGACTCAAAACCTACTTTCTAGCTTGGCATTTCTTAGTTTCTGCTAAATTCTTCCTACTTTCTTTGGATTAATATTCTGACCCAAACTATCCTTAGGCTTGTTTAATGTGGCTCCTTGTTAGTACAGTTTTAATGTTATAAGACTTTACAGCTGAGCATGCTGTAACTTATTCCTGGGTTTGGAAAATTCTCTGAGCAGAAATATAGACTATATTTGAAAAGATAAAGTGGAGTAACACAACAGAAAATTGGACTAAACTCTTCCTTACAATACATAAGCCGCGGAAACATCCCGCAAACACCCGGGACATTTCCAGAAACATCCCCGGCGTTTACGGGATGTTTCGTACCTGTTTTCGTACCGGAAACATTTCAGGCTGGATACGAGTGGGTGGGGGACGTTTCCTGGCAACATAGTCTTTTAGGCAAATGATTATCAGCCACTTGTGGAAGAATAGATGCATTGCTGTATTTTATAACTCATGTATTCCTTTTGCAGTTGGAATTCAAAAGCTTTACATCTAACTCTTGTTTAGAATTGCCTCTGTTCAAGTTACTCCATAAGGATCTTGTCCACAACACTGATTTAGCACAGCAAATAGTGGAAGTTGAAAAGCAAATTAAAAAGGTCGAAAATGATCACACGAAATTCTTCAGGGAGATGGATTTGTAATTTTGTTTGTCATGCTTTAGCTGTCTCATTTTTGAGCTTCTGGTCTCGCAGCTTTTTATAACAGTTAACATCTTCAATAAATAAATAAAAATGTTACCAAGTACTGCCCTAGAAGGCCATGGACCCATTTGCCAATATGATTCTAGTATTGGTAGTTGTCCAAGTACCTCCTAGATTCTTCCATTCTCCTGGATGACCGACTGTCGTGATGAAAACACGATAAAAAATAGTGCTGGTCCAGGTATGAAAGTCATAAGAAAAAGGAAAAAACCAAGATTTAAAAAAAAGTCAAACCGCGATTAAATTATATAAAACAACTAATTAAACTATTGCTAGCCTTACTGCATCTAATTACTAATGAACCAATATCTGATTTGGATGCGATCGAAGAGCAATACGATGATATTTTCATATAATTCTTGAGTTTGACTATCAACATTGATTGTTTTCCTATTTTGAGCAGTTAATATAAACCTTTGTAGTCACAAGGTTCGAATCCAAGTTCATGTTCGATAAAGATAAAGTTCAGTTCAACTTCACTAATAGATAAAGTTTGAAAAGAAAGTCTTTTAAGTCCAAACAGATGAATTTTTTATCATTTTAATTTTATAAAAAAAATGCAGAGGGACAAAGTTGAGAGAGCTTTCCGTCCTTTGCTTTCACTCAGTATATGTATATACTAATGTTATGCGAGGACACATCCCCTAGTTTTTGGTGACGTCCCGGATGTCCCAAACGTTTTGGGACTTGGTGACTTGAGGGAGACATTTCCTATGTTTTAAATTAAATTAAAAAGTTTTCTGATGTTTTTACTTTTAAAAAGCTGTTATTTTACCAAATACATTGATTTCTAATCTCAATAGTACCTAAAACACATTAAATAGAGTTTAAATCCCTAAATTTCATTGAATAAAGTTAAAATATTTAAACATTAATTTTAATAGATTATTTTAATAGCCGTCCCCAAAATTTGGGAATTTTTTCACTGTCCCGGAAACCCCATCCCTTTGTCCCCTGTCCGACTTAGGTAACTATGGTAATATACACACATCTATAAAATAAATGCAAAAGCATGACAAAAACTTCCCATGAAAAAATACTAGATAAACTTTAGAGTTTATGATTGAGCAGAATAAATTTTGGAAAGCCATTGGGTTCATCATTCCCCTCTTCCATGAAAGATTCCAGCAGAAGTATTTGAAATGTCAAACAGAAATATTTTCAGAATTTTCAGAATTAGGGTTTGAGGATTTTTGAGAGTTTTTGTGGAGATTTTCAGCTGGTTTTCGGATCAGACCTACGGCAGCCATAGAGGAAGGATTCGGCATAATCTACAGAGGGTTTCACAAGGGTTTTGACCATTTTCCAAAGGGGGCGACTTGTTTGGGAAATTGCAGCCCTAATTTCTAGGGTTTCCAGCTGGCCGTTTTCAGATCTGAAGGTTGGAAAATCATCTACTATATTTATATATGTTATTTCCAAAGTTTCGTCATTATTGCATTTGTATTCGGAAAGATATTAATTTTCGAAGTTTCCCGGCTATTTCAGGCACGCTGTAATTTTCTGGCAGCGTTATATTGATTGAAAAATTCCAAAAATATTTCCCTTGTGTTCATATTATTATCTTGTTCCAGTTAAAATTTCAAGTATTTTGGACGGGTATTTTGAGAGTTATTCATATTTTTCTGTTCGCTGCCCTAGCTGTACTTTTTCTGCATAAAATCTGCAAAAATCAGATTTAGTATTTTTGCTGCAAATTTCTGTGTGTTGTCAATTTTGTGGTAAGATCCCAACTAGGGATATTTCAGTGGTATCAGAGCAGTTGTTCCTCCAGCCTGTTAGGGTTAAAGGATGGGAGACAGAGACAGAGACAGTGAAGAGATGGGAGTAGATCTGATGAGACAACTGTTCACCAACATGGTGAAGCAGCAGGAGACTACCAACCTCTATTTGAGCCAGCTTACTGAGAGGTTAGCACAGGGAAGAATTGAAACTCATGCAGAGAAAGGAGAGGCCAACAATATGGGTCAACATGGTAATAGAAGTGAGAGTCGACATTCGGGACAAGGGTCCCCTCATGCATCTACCAGGCCCTTGGGACTCCACGAGCCTTCCTTCTTGAAGGATCCGGAAGTTTCGCAGACACGACAGCCCACAGACATTGTGGATGAGGAATCTTGTTGGGAGAAGTACCGGACATTGAGTGAGGGTTTCTGGGACAACATGCCATTTCAGGAGTATTGCAAAATGAAGATTGGTAGCAGGCCTAGGAGAGATTACCAGCCACAGGTACCTGAGTTTCAGAGGAGATTGGGACAAATCTCTATTCCACACTTCGATGGCTCTAAGAAGTGTACTGCCCAATCTTGGATTCAAAAGTTGAAGACTTACTTCGACTTGAATTCCATGCGTGAAGAGGATGCAATTAAGTTTGCTATCCTACACCTCGAGGGAGATGCTCATGACTGGTGGCATCATGGATTGATCACACAGGGGCACATGCATATCACTACCTATGCAGATTTTACACAGAGGTTGATGAGCAGGTTCGACAGGAGGGACCCAGATAGGCACTTCAGGGAGTTGACTCACTTGAGGCAGACTGGTTCTCTAGATCAATACATTGCAGATTTTCAGAGGTTATCAGTTATGGTATCTGATGTTTCAGAGATGAGGTTGACTTCACTCTTCATGGCAGGGTTGACTGACGCCTTAGCAGGGTTTGTGAAGGCATTTGAGCCTTCTTCTTTGGATGAGGCTATTAGGAGATCTCGAGACTTGGAGTTATCCACTCCAAAGTTGAGGGTTCCACCTCGCGTTCAACAAAGAGAACCTCCATTTGGATCAGACGAACTTCAGCAGAGGGAGCCTCCACCGAGGCAGGAGGTGGCTAAGAAGCCATTCATTTCCCGAGAAGACAGAGATGAGTTGAGGCGAAAGAAACTATGTTTCGATTGCCGCACACCTTGGGTCCCAGGACATGATTGCAGAGGTAGAGGGAAGGCCCACTTCATCGAAGTCTTCAAGGAGAGTGAGGATGGCAGAGATGAAGGGTTGGAGACTCACGAGATGGATGATGGGGATGGAGTTGCGATGGATAGTGCTGATGCAGAGCAGGAGGAGACTTTCCCTCGGGAGATTATAGCCACATTGTCTAGTACTCCGATGTACAAGGCATTCAGAATTAGGGGAGTTATGCAGGGTCAGCGAGTTATGGTACTCATTGATAGTGGGGCTACCCACAACTTTATTGATGCATCATTGGTGGAGAGACATGGTTTACAGACGAAGGACTTTAAGGGCTTTAACATTGTTGTAGCCAATGGGGAGTATATGAGATGCACACGGAAAGTTCCACAATTGAGCATCACCATGGGTAACTACACAGTTACTGATGATTTCCACATTGTTGGTATGGGAGTGACCCACATAGTGTTGGGAGTGCAGTGGCTTCACTCTCTTGGTGAGTTTCGGACTAACTTCTAGACGATGGAGCTGAAGTTTAAGTCCGAAGGTAGGAATGTGACTTTGAGGGGATTATCGATAGGAGCCCCTAGGGTGGTT
The DNA here is from genome assembly GCA_019776745.2 of Taxus chinensis. Classification (NCBI taxonomy): domain Eukaryota; kingdom Viridiplantae; phylum Streptophyta; class Pinopsida; order Cupressales; family Taxaceae; genus Taxus; species Taxus chinensis. The sequence continues at coordinate 488,936,340 of CM034146.1, forward strand.
GCAGTTGAGGGGATGGAGAGGACTTTCCGGCATAACGAGGGGTTTTATCATTGCGGATCGATGTGGAGTATGATGGATATGGGTGTGACCAGTAGTGTTGCACATAAGGCAGTTGCAGAGATCGGGATTACAGGTTCAGATCATCCGAGTTTATCATTATGTTGGTTGTCTGAGGTTTCGGTAGACTGGAGATCTCATTTGCTTGTTGAGTACTCCAAGAACCGACACACTTGTGAGATTCTGGATGGTCACATACAGGATGATAACTACAGATTGGAGGATGAGATGATCTTCTATCAAGACAGATTGTACCTCATGTCGGATTCATGGTTGAGGATGGAGATCTACGACATGTGCATTATTCTTCCATGTCTGGACACTTGAGCTTTGATGAGACCTTCAACTTCATATGGGAAAGGGTTAGATGGCATGGGTTGAGGGAAGATATCCTCAACTTTGTGCAAGGATGTGTAGTTTGTCATGGTGACAAATCAGAGTATGCATGTTCCTTATTTCTAGAGTTGATAGGGGATAACACTCCTATATGTCTTACTGCTTATGAGGATGACGAGCATGTGCTAGTTAGCCAAGGGACGGAGTCGACAGGAGATACAATGGGTGACCACATGATGACAGTTTTGCAGTGGCAGGGATTGGACAGATTGATAGTTTCAGTATGGGTACCAGTAGAGAGTCAAGGTGGGCAATATTCTACTTCAGGGACAGCATTGTTGTCTACACTGCATGGAGAGCATGATGACTATATGTGGTGTTTTGGTCACTTAGGATCACACCGATCTTTGATTGACTGCAGGCTGAGATGGAGGCACTTACTTTGTGGTATTCAGTTTCTACAGCACAGGAGGATAATGCTTGGGGTCAAGCATTTTTCGGGAGGGGAGGATTGTAATGTCCCCAATTCCGAGTAGTTGGCCTAACGGCCCTATTTTGGTCTTAGCCCTGGTCATTCCCAAGGGACTAACGACTTTGGAGGTTATTGGGGATGGTTGTCTGGTTTCCTACTAGGGTTTTGTTATATTTTGGGCGTTGGGAGGGTCTAATGGGCCCTTTGTATTCTATTTTGTCGTTGGGATCACTTAAGTGGACACTTCTAGCATTTAATGTTATGTTTCTTCCTTGGGGCCACTTAAAGTACCTTTTTGGCGACTTGAGGGATATGTATTGCATTTAATGTTATATTTCTTTGTTGGGGGCGCCTTTTTGGGCCAAGGCGCCTAGGGGGAAAAAGTAACTTTAAAATATTTTATTAAATGGGCCCTCTCCATGGGAAAGTGCGCCTTGGGGGGTTTTAGGGTTTCTTTGACATGAAAAGGTTATAAAAGGAGAAGAGGGGTGAAAGGATAGTCACTCATGCATACACTTATATTTCTTTTCATGGTGCAACTGTTGTTTGCAAACTTTTAGCTTGTGGAGTAAGAGCCCACGGGAACCCTAGCTTCGGTGGTGAGAGATCCATCCCTAACTAGCAGGGCATTCTTCGGTAGTGAAAGATCTACCCCTAGCTTGTCATTTGGAGTAGATTTCAGGGCTGGTTTTACAGAGATATTTTCAGAATTTTCAGAATTAGGGTTTGAGGATTTTTGAGAGTTTTTGTGGAGATTTTCAGCTGGTTTTCGGATCAGACCTACGGCAGCCATAGAGGAAGGATTCGGCATCATTTACAGAGGGTTTCACAAGGGTTTTTGACCATTTTCCAAAGGGGGCGACTTGTTTGGGAAATTGCAGCCCTAATTTCTAGGGTTTCCAGCTGGCCGTTTTCAAATCTGAAGGTTGGAAAATCATCTACTATATTTATATATGTTATTTCCAAAGTTTCGTCATTATTGCATTTGTATTCAGAAAGATATTAATTTTCGAAGTTTCCCGGTTATTTCAGGCACGCTGTAATTTTCTAGCAGCGTTATATTGATTGAAAAATTCCAAAAATATTTCCCTTGTGTTCTTCATATTATTATCTTGTTCCAGTTAAAATTTCAAGTATTTTGGACGGGTATTTTGAGAGTTATTCATATTTTTCTGTTCGCTGCCCTAGCTGTACTTTTTCTGCATAAAATCTGCAAAAATCAGATTTAGTATTTTTGCTGCAAATTTCTGTGTGTTGTCAATTTTGTGGTAAGATCCCAACTAGGGATATTTCAAAATACTTTCCTTGTGAATGAAGAACAAGATAAATACAGATTTATTGGATGTTACCAACCTGGCATAATATCATAAACATTGATGTGAATTGCACATTGGCTTGTGTTATTGATATCAGTTTACAAACCTGACATCAAAAAGGAAACACAAACTGTCTGCAGCCATGTGCCTCGTAGGTTTAGTGGAAAGCGTTGAAGCAACTAAGTTCTTTGTAGACTGATCTTTCCTCTTCAATCACCAAATTCTCAAATGGGGAAGGCATCGAAGCAGCTAAGTTCTTCATAGTCTATACCTTCCTCTCCACAAAGATCTACAAAGGGGGGCATCTCTTTGGGGTTGAGATGTACACAACACTCTAGTCTCTCCTATGGCACAAAATTGGGGACTAATCACCCCCAAACCCCCAGCATCTCCACAACAAATTCCAAGTCTCCAAGGCACAAAAACAACAGGAAGTCTTCCCTTCACAAAATGAACAAGTGTATTCCTTCCATGTTTTGCTCCTCTTTACTTTTTTGCAAAGTTCAAACTTACAAGCATTATCTATATTTTGAGTTAAAGTTCAGTTTCTATCATAGACATTGACTACACTTTGTGTTGTAGGTTTCATCATGGAGTATGCCAGCACCAACATATTAGAGAACCATTGTCGAGCGAAGACAAAGTGTGTGTGCACACTCAGGTACGTTTTTCCTTTAAGCAAGCAATTTTCAATTACACGCTTAAAGGAGGGCAGATGTAGACACTAAAATTTGATAACTTGCCCTTCTGCAAAGTCAAGTTTGATCATGCTCCCTTGCTAAGACAAATGCCCACATTTGGAATCCAATTAGCTCATCTCTCTAGCTCTCCCAAGACTTGTTTATCATTAAACTTTTCTCTGTCATCAATTTTGGGAATATTATCTAATACAAGCAGTAAACAACATCGAAGGGCCCTTGGTCTATTGGTGATGTTGTTTGGCTTTCAATAAGCCCACCAGGGATCAAATCTTGTTGAGTGCAAGGCTTGGAAATACGTGACACGGAGAGTCGAAATGGTTGAGGTCAAGATCGTGCCCTGGGTAACTTTGACGGCGTGGATGCCCCTTACTCGTAGCTACTTACAATGAAGGTGCTCACTAGTTTACTTGTACGCTTACTCATAATTGTAAATCCGATATATGCTTCCTCTGAAGCATGAGCAAAGATGCCAACAATCTATGTAATATAGTGCCCAGTTGAGTGCACTACTCATCAAAAAAAAGTAGTAAACAAATGTTCTTCATGTCCAAACTTTATGTTTTGGTGTTCTTCTTCGTTGTCCAAAACCATGCAACTAGGTCGGGATGTGGAGTCCAGCCTTGGCTGACTTGTACACTTCTAGCTCCTTAAGTTCACCGACTTTGTTTTCAATTTGAATATCTACTTTTGGATCGTTGCATCTTCCTAGGGTCAGCCTTATTAGAATATCACACGTACAAAAGGCTATATAAGCAAGTCAATGTCACTTTATAACAAACTGGGCACTTTACAAGCTCCTGTAGCAAATATCATTCCAAAAGAACTCAAAGGGTTCCTAAATCTACCCAATTCAGTTGCACATCATTTATAGTAATCCCTACTACATGTCTGAAGCACTTAACCAGGTCAAAGAGTCTAGCCTCCTCCATTTCCAAGCATGCAATAGTCATAGAGCCATGTCTTAGCAAGAGCAAGATCACTCCAAGAATTGTTCAAGAGTTTCAAGCAACAAAGGGTTAGGTCACGTAGCTAAGGCACACTACTACCATGTTGGTTACATTCTACATTATACAGTTAGCCCATTATCTTTGTGTCAAGAGACACGAGGGCACCCCTAGGGGGTTGGTCAACTATTCACACTTGCACAAGCACCTAGAAGAACTGCATGAGGTTTGATCTCCCAACGATGGCATGTATTGCAACGTTTGGATTGGTTTAGCAACTGGGAGTCTGACCACCAAGGGTAGTAGAGCCTCAACCACACACATATGTCTTCTCCTTTTGGTTTATTAATTCTCTAATGAAGAGTTCTAAAATTTTCTAGGGTTTACACTTCATTGAAGGTGATTACAAGCTATCCCAAAGTTGTGTGAGCAAGAGCGACATACAGCGAAGGCCATTTCCAGACAAGCGAAGCAGATAAGAAGTTTCAAACCCAGGCTATCAAAGGGATCAAGACCGTTTAGTTCCAAGTCAAGACCGTACAAATCAAGCATGGAACATACAGTAGTTGCACAGTCCTACCTTTGTTCACTTCTCAATTCCAGAATTTACACTGAAGCATTTCTAGTTTTTTATTTGCCTGTTCCATCACCTTGCATATCCAAATCCTCCATGTTTTGTCCTATACAACTAAGTTTCTATCTCCTCTCGTGTATTTGAGCAAGTACATATCATTTATCAGTTGTCACATGTATGAATGCATTATTTTGATTGTGAATGATTAATGTTGGAAGTAAATTAGATCAGAATAGTCCATCTGTCGCAAACCCTTACATCCTTCATATTTGTTGTGTATCCCATAAAATAACATAAAATTTCATTAGGGTGTAAACACCGCCACTAGATTGGGCACCACAACTTTCCTCTTCCCCCTACTACCAAAAGCATCCACTTTAATCACCTCAAAACTTAATGCAATATTTGAGAAAGCATTTCTAGATGTTCTATGGGAACTAGAAGGATGTGCCACCAATGTTACAAATTGTTGGAATTTTCTTTGTGGTATCTCCATTGAACAACCTCACAATCTCTACCCTCTCTACAAGTAATAGTTGTCCAAAAAGGCCAACACTTTTCCTTGAGATGTGCAATAAGTGTGCATTCAATCTAGTAATGTTGACCCACCAAGTCAATGAGCATATATTGCACTTCTATGTTTTAGTCCCCCCTAAAGTGCTTCAATTGCGTCAAAACTTGTTGCGATATTTGAGAAAGCATTTCTAGATGTTCTATGAGAACTAGAAGGATGTGCCACGAATGCTACAATGGATATTTTATTGTGCTTTGCTTGATGATGACATTGTTTTTCTATATGCGCTTGCATTACTTGCTTCATTCCTACTAATTACTAATTATTCCAAGCTTATTGATTACTGATTATTTTATGCTAATTGATTACTAGTTATTTCATGCTTACTAGTTACTAATTACATCATGCTTATTGATTTCTTGCTTGACTAAATATTTAATATGTGCTTCATGCCTACTGATAGACGTGTGCTCATTTATATTATACATGTTTGTTACCCGTACCAATTACATCATCATGTTTGTTGAATCTTGTCAAGTGTTGTCATGTCATATGTCGGGCTCAATTGTATCATGTGTCTATATGTCAAAGTATCCTCTTGTCGTGTCAAGTCATGTTTGTTTGCATGCTTGTTGATGATGATACTAATTACAATGCTTACATGTGCTTGTTGCTGTGATCTATAACATGCATATTTCTTTGTGATGCTTATATTACTATGATTATACTAATGTTCCCATAAACTTTATCATGTATTTAAGAATATATGTTCATGTGTGCTTCATTGTTCTTTGTAGATTACTTGTCTCGATTTCTAACTATGCTCACTTATGATTACGCCTTGGATGACATATTTCACACTTCTTTGCTAATGATGGCATCCTCATTATGATTAAATATCCAATCATGTCTTATGTACATGCTTTATAAGGTTTATATTTATATACTTAACACATGTGTTTCACTCGTTTTGAGATATGGGACACGCAAGCAACCTTTTCTCTCTCTCATCACAAGGGGGGCATAAAATAGGCTTACTTCAAAAATCCAAACAAATTTAAAACACAGTATTCACATATAGTCAGATTCAGAGACATCCTACATGAATTCCAATGTTGCCAAAATCAATCCCTATACCAATCGTTACAAAGATTCTCACCCATATTTACCAATAGGAACCAATATTACCCAATTTTTACCAATGTTATTGTTGGCACCCAAAGTCGTTCTCTGCATTTTTGGGTTCCTTATGACTAAAATCAAGGAGTTCAAGGACTTAAAGTGATGCATTATAAGCATTTTTGACTCTCTAAGTGATCAAGACTTGTCCAGAAGGCTTACACAAGATACCTCTGTGTATCTACAAGCCCCTCCAAAAGACTTAGCCAATTTTGAGTTGATTTGGGCCTTAAGACGGGAAGGGGATGGTTGACTAGTTGACTTCCTTTATTAAGGGGACCGTCAATTTTAAGTTATGAGGGTTGCATGTGGGTGAAGTTGGTGAATTCACCAATCTGAGACAAGTGCCACCCATCGGTGGCACAAAGGAACTTGGCAAAGATTTAAAAGGAAACGACACTGGTGAAAGCCATGTGGAGGAGATCGGTGGTATAAGGAGACAGAGCCTAGGCGATGGAGAGGAGGAGCCGATGGCGGCCACATGTCGCCCATTTGTGGTCCAAGTAAAAAGGGAAGCCAAGACCCAAGATTTGAGATTTCGCGTGGAGTGGTGAAACCGATTACCGCCACGTGGCGAAGATCGGTGAGGGCTTCGAATTGAGACAGGGTTGAGGGAGATATACGTGGCATGTTTCAGTTGGTTGTAGGCAAGTTGCGCGAGGTTAAATTTGACGACCAAATAACAAAGGAAAAGGAGCTTGGGGACGTCAAGTTGTGTGGACTCCATAGACACGGCCAACAACTTCGTATTTTGCTCGTGAATTTTGACTAGGAGTTCCCAATTGCACAAAGTTGCTACCGTTGGAAAGGTTATGGAGGGAGCTACTCAATGAAAACAAATTTCGGAGAAATTGATGGGATATTTGCAGATCATTTTATGACAGAAGTTTTGAGAGTGTTTTCATCATCATTGCCGCCTAAAATCACTTTTTGGAATCTTTGGGTTGTTATGATTTCTTCCAATAGAGGCATGTGAGTTGTTTGTCCCTTTTCGTCCCCGCCAAAGCATACTAAGGAGTTAATCAAATTGTAAATCAAAAAGATATGCTATCATGATGATCTGAAGTTGGAGTTTTGATCTGATTAACAAGTGGCAGCCTTTTGATTGTTTGTTCTCTTGATTTTAAGGATGCACATGTGATTCCCCTCATGGATCTCCATTTGTGTTTTCTCCCAAGACATTTTTGTGCTAAAATTGGCTTATTTCAAGGCAAAACTTGTGTTTCTTGTAGGTTTATTTAGCAGAGTGATCCAAGCATGCTCCTATCTCTCTTCTCATTTGTGGATAATTTGTTTTCATTAGGTGCTAACAAATGGCTCTTTTCTGGCCTAATTGCTTTTGAGAGAATATTCTGAGTACCTTTGTTGTGCACCTTTGCAAAGGGAAATTGTATAAGTTGGAGAAGTAATTCTCCATCTGGATCTTTTGGCTATTGAGCAAACTTGGCTGTCCTAATTGTAGCATTTTGTTTTCCAATTTTATGAGCAATTGAATGGTGATAATCTTTCCTGGTTCAAAGAGCAAATATTGTATGATGTTGAGCAAGTGTTGTGGTTTTTATTAGAAGGCTTTGACTATGCAGATTATTGTTTGGGAATGAAGCATTTGTTTGTGTTGTGTAAACATGTATAATTGTTGAGTTATAAAATCCTTGCAGGTCTTCATTTCTTTGTATAATCTGTAATTGTCCCAAATTGTCATCCTGCAAAATTTTCTTCTGATGAGTAATGAATGGAATGTGTAGGACCATTTTGTTATTTGTCTGAATGTATGGTGGAATGTGCAGCAATTGTGTAGATTGTTGTCTTCTTTTGGTTATCATTAGTTTACTTGTCCTAAATGTTGGTGACTCCTTTCCCAATAGATTCAGTCCCTGATCATAGTTCATTCGATCACTTTTTTTGTTATACTACCATTCACCTCCACACTTTACTAGGATCTCATTTTGTATTTGCAAATTCCTAAGGTTTCAGCCATTATAATTGTGGATTCATGTCTATAAGCTTTCCTTTGAAACATTTTTCTGACCTTGAGAGTAATTAGCTTATAGATTATGGATATCTTTTCTATTATCATCTGTTTGAATGCAACCTTTGCCCATTCTTAGGTAGCTTTATGAATATCCTTTTAGTGATAGCAAATTGGATGGGAGTTCATAGTGGTTAAGATGCTTGGTTGGGTCTGTTGAATTATACTTGTCTAATTTTTGTTATTTGACATCACTTAGGTTGCTCCAAGGTCTCTCCCCTAGGTCTCACAGAGCCTGAAGAGTAGGAGGTTAACCACCCTCCCATTTGTTGGCCTTAAGTCTGCCATTACATGTGAAGAAGCACCACACTATAACGGCATATCCTGATGTCTTCACCCCTTTCAACCTTGGTACAGATTTGGGAGCCAACAAATTGGTGTTGTTGCCGAGGATTGCAGCACCAATTTCGTTTCAGTTTACCACCGTATTAGCACTTCTCCTGTCTATTTAATGCAGTATTTGTGCCACATACGGTTTGTTTTCACTCTTTGTCACCAAGTTGATGTAAAAGTGTTGCGTGATTTAGTCCTATCTGTTGAAAAATGTGGTGCCATTTGTGACCTCTTCGGGCCTAGATCACCAGTGTTTTAAAAATGATGAATGGAGAAATCAGTCCAAAAGCTTGTAAATGTTGTATATTATAGACAAAAAATGGATGAATAAGAAGCCTTGGATGAGTCGTTCTTGTCTAGGCTTCGCATGATGTTGGCGACTCCATTAGGGAGTTCAAAATTGAGATCAGTTAGCCTAGGAATGTTGTCCAATCTTCCCTCCAAAATGGGATTGTTCCTTCACCCTATGTTGAATTGTTTGTGAATTCCAGTCTAAAGAGCTTGGAGGTGAATACGCAAAAGGTTGTTAGGGATTAGATCCAGTCAATGATAACATCAAGTATTCTCAACTATCAAACCTAGCAGTTAAAGAGAGGCAAGTTTACAAATCCCATGTCAAGTAGACAGGTACCATTCGTACCAAAAGACTCCTAATTATATTGTTCCTTTGTCTCCTTTGAATTGTGGAGATAAAATCTTAATTGAAAACGTGGATGAAAATTATGATTCACCTTCTGATTGTTCTGAATCATTAATTGAAATGTACATAGATCCATGTGAGTCTTCTTCCCGGTATGTCAGCATTTATAAAACCCCTATCTGAAAAAGATCTTATGTACCCTTTCTTCTTCCCTTTGTTCTAATGGAATAAACAAGTGTCTCAACTCCAGACCCTGGGAGAAAACAAAGTTTGTTGTATCTATTGTCCCAAAGTTCCGGTATCCTGTATGGTTGGTTTGATGATTGGAAGTGAATCTGAAAAGTATCCTCGAATATCTGATTAGTCCTGTAGGAAACTTGTCTATCTCAGGCTCTGTATTCTCATAATCTATGGCATTGTTAAGACAATTTAATTGATGATTATGACATTGACTCTATATAAGGTAATGTCTGTTATTAAATTGTTCATAAATATTTAGATGATTATGCTAGTGATTGTTGTGACAGCTCTGAGCTTCTAATGGCAACTGTAGATTGTCACTGCAATAAATGGACCAGAACCTTTTAAATGACCAGTTTGAAGGTTGGGTGACAGCATAATCCTAGAGTCAACCGACATGACATGTTGAAAAATCATCAGATGAAGTCATGGTCTCAGGTGTGTACAATGCATTTTTGCTGTAAAGATTACTGCTTCAAATTATGATGAAATTGCCTGAAAATGTATATACCTCCTTGGAGCAACTTGTCTTATTCGGGGCTTCAATATTGTGAAGAATTTGCATCTCTAAAGTTCTCCGGATTATTTTCTTAGGTGGAGCATGGGTGCTCTATATCAGTTTAAGTAAATCCTGACATTGGTCATCTACATTGAAAAATAGCATTTCAGACCTATATGTTGGGAAACAAGTAGAAGAGTTGATGTCTGCATTTCCCATGTATCACCTGAGTAAAGCAAAGTCCCTCGTTTATTTCACAATATTTGGCATGAAAGGCTTATTAAGATAAAATCGTCATTGGAGTTATTTAACTAAGGATTTGTATAACTGGCTTGTAAACATATCAAACTTTTAAGCCTATGTTCAAAATCAGGCTTGTCCTTGACTTGATATAAACACATAATTTATGACCAATTGACATTTGTCTTCTGCCATGTACAATTGATAAGGCCTCGATGGTTATGCGGAATTTAACCAGTTCTAATGAAGTTTTCCATAACCGTCTTTGCATAATAAATTCCGGGCTTTACACAACCCATGTTAAAACAATGTGTATTCCGGTATGTCAATTTTCGAATCATTCTTAAATCTTCACGAAAATTATCGTTTGATAAGGTTCTTCAACGTGTGAGAGAAGAAGTCTAACACTGGTCTATCAGAGCGATTACTAAGCTTAGCTTCTGGAGCTAAGAGACTCTATTTTCGTGACATATCCCGTTAGGGGCACGTTGAAAGAAATCAAAGAGCTAATTTTTGTGAATTGCTCGAAAAAATCATTGACATCGGACATTGTAAATTATTTGTTCAGTAGGTTAGCGATCTGAAGATAAGATAGAACTTCGTTTAAAGGGCTTGAACGAACTTCATTTCTGAAGGAGACTTTTAAATTGCAGGTGTTTTCCTCATTGACGGAACTCATCCGCAAACTGACAACTGTATAGAAAAATACGGGTTTAAAGTCAAGTTGAGGGCAAGGAGAGATTTTCTAACATGATTTCACAAACGTATAGCATAGACAAATTGAGGGTTTTTGAAACGACTGCATAGGATAACTGGCAAGTGCAATTTTACCATTGAGTGACTCCAGGAAACGACATTTTATAGTCAGAACGAGATTCATTTCTGCAACATTGGTCTAGTGGGAATGAAGAAGTTCAAAATCCAAAGACTTCACTTTTTGTCTGCAACTAAGACATGAATTGAGTTAATACACACCTTTCGAAGCAAGTGAAATGGAAACTTTGAACAGTGGTTACTTCAAGGCACTAAACATAGTCGAGATTTGCGCTAATATGCTAAATTATTCCTAGTCCACGAATTGTTAGGGGACTACAAGGATATTTTTCAAGGATCATCAAGTTGCAGTGAAAGACACGGCAACTATGCAACTGGTATTTTATACTTGATTTACTATTTCGGTCATTCGGTAAAATACGCAGTTGTATTTATTTATTTTATTAAAAATGGAAATGACCCTATAGAAAAATATTCTGGTCTAAATTTTCATACATGGAAAGTGAAAATACAAAAGCAACTTATGAATAAAAATTTGTGGGGCATTGTAAATTGGGAAAGAGACAACACCCACCTGATGCATCTAAATTGTTAGATTGGCAGAGCAGAGATGATAGAGCTGAAAAACTATCATATTGGCCTTACTCTCTCCGACCTCTGAACTTCATCACGTAGACCTAGACAAATCATCGAAGGAAATTTGGGATGCTCTAAATAAATTATTTGGAGCGAAAGCAGTTATGCGAAAATTTCCCTGAAACTTCAGTTATATAGTCCTTCAAAATGGATGAGGAAGTCCTCTATGTCAAGCCACATCAATAATCTAAGGTCCTTGATCAGACAACTAACAAAAGTTAAAGCTGCAATTGAGGATGAAGATGCCAAAGCCCTATCCTATTAAATCAGAATTTGTCTTGACAATAATATAGACAATGTAGTTTTTACACTCAGTCAAATTCAATCTCAATCTCTAGGATGATATGATTGTAGCTCTTCTAGCTGAAGAAAAGCGAACTCTCAGAAAATGCAGAAGGTCAATTCCCAACAAGAAAGTGTATTCTATTGTAGAACCAAACCTAAATTTTCGTAGAAAATCAAATAAAGTAACTGGGAGATTGAATGATCATTATTGTAAGAAAAGAGGTCACACAACATGGGATTGTTGATGTTCGAGCCAATGATGTGCTCTAGAGTAAATTGTTTTATTCATATCAAATACAACCAATATAGCCATGGTTGAAGACCCACCAGATGCAGAAGTGTAGTGAGGATAGTGACGAATACGTAATATAAAGATGCTCTAAACTTTGAAGTGACAGAAAGGATACAGGGTAGATGAAGCTCGGTATGGATGGTTGCTCATATAGTTCGGGAGACTGTGGATCTTGGGAATTATACCCTCACGAGGGTCATGAGACAACTTGATGGAGCTTGTGGATGTCTCAGACCCCCTATGGATGGTTGTCAATAATTCGGGAGATCTGTGTTTCGAGAGTTTGGGGAGGTGGAAAGAACTGGAATTCAGCTCGGGAGATGCACCTTTATGAAGGTCATGAAGCAACTTGATGGAGACCTATCCTTCATACATTGCTTTCAAAGTCAAATTGAAGAAGCGTAGTTCTGTTTTGTTAGATTGTTTGCTAGCAAGCAATCTTAAAAGGGCTGATGTAGGAAGCTCCTCCCACAACAGCTAAGAAGAACTCCCCTATGTTAAGCACTTCCTTGAGTGTTGATGAAAAATTAGATAAAATGATCAAGGAGTATTATAAGGATCTTTGTCATATGAAAGGATGGACATAGAAGTGAAAATGGGTATTGCCGGTTTCCTGTTCAGAATTCAAGCAGTTATTTAACACTACCTTTAATCCGCATAGGTCCACACGATTAGGAAAGAGAACATGCACATGCCAAATTATTTAACAAGGGGAGGAAGCCTTTTCATAGAAAAAGAAGGCCTAAAAACAGAGGTAGTGAAAGAGAGACATCTGATCTTCTTATTACCGGTATTAATGAGATAAATCAGAATGATGAATCAGCCTGGTGTGATGAATGTTTCTTATCTCGTCACTTCTTGTGTAATTGCTTCATTAATGCTTGTATTGATCCCAGATGATGATAATGATTTGAAAGTTCCAGAATCATTTTATACGCTTGATTTTAATGAAGATTCAATTAATGTGGCTCATACTTATGAATTGCCTTCCATGACTTTGAGTATTTGAGAGCACGGATGATAAAAGAAGAATGATGGTGGAAGACCATCTGATGAAGATATATTGTCGTTAACAAATGTTGCAAAAGCTCAAGCCAAAAGTAATTATAACTTGCGAAATCAGAAAGATTCAAAAGCCAAAAGTGACCCTAAAGAGACAGCACATGAGAAGAATGACAGCAAAGATAATGTTAGTGTCAAAAGGGTTATTGCTGTTCCAAAGCAGAATATTACTCCACCCATCTGACTAACCAAACAGAGATGTTTTATACAATAAATGAAAGGTAAGTCTCCTTTACGTACAAGTGTAACTAAGGGTCCTTCATGCGTTAAAAATACATTTAAGAACAAAAGACAAAGAGCAAAATATGAGCCTGAAAATTCAACTAAAAATAATGTTCCTCCATCCTTTGATCTGCAGCATTCCTTTACTCAATCCCTTCCCTCATGTATACCTAACATTAATGCCATCACTTTGCCTCCCAACGCACCAATGCCTAAATACAATCCATGTGATATGGCATCTATCCTCAGCCAGTTCAAAATAACAGTCCCCTTAGTTGAATTGTTATGCATCCCAGAGCACAAAAATAGAGCATTTGCTTACCTTGCTGCCCAAAACTCTACTTCCCGATCCATCCCTGTTGTTGACGCTAAAAAATCAGTGAAGAGTTAGAAGGGGTGCCTGAGATTTACTTGGGCACGTCATTACTGGAAAGTCAGCTATATGTGGATCCATTTTACACCACTTTGCTTGCAAATGGATGGTTATTGCACAACTGCATGTTGTACTCAGGAGCCTCTTGCAACATAATGCCTATAGCAGTGATGAATGAGCTGGGAATCAAAATTTCAACCACCTACAGAAGGTGTTACGTTATGGATTCAAGCGAAGTGCCTGTAGTAGGGTGTGTAGAGGACTTGTTCAACTTGCAACATATCCTGGTAAAAGTTTGGCTATGGACGTTGTTGTGGTGGATTGTCCTCCCAAATGGAGTATGTTATTGTCAAGATAATGGGCTGCCTCATTTGGAGGTAGCATTCAGATGGATATGTCTTATGCAACTATACCTCTTGAAGGATAACAAGTCAAGCTCTGCAAAGAGCAGAGAATGTTACACTTGATTGAAGATCTACAAAGGGCTTTGAATGAAGCATTATATACTGATGTGGATATTGAAAATTTTGTGGGGAATACTTGTTTTATTGAGAATCAGGTTGACCCCAGCTGTTGTCCTCAGATCCACAGTACTAACTTTGATGGTTCTTGGACTATGTTATTTGATGGGGCATGTTCAAAGGAAGGAGTTGGAGTTGGAGTTGTTTTATATTCTCCAACAAGGAACTATGTTTATATTTGCTTACAAGTTAAATTTAAAATGTACTAAGAATGTGTCAGAGTATGAAGCTTTGCTAATTGGTTGAACATGGCCTCCAAATTCAAAATCAAGGGATGTGATTGTCAAAGGTGACTCAGAACTGATCATACAACAAAGTAAAGGTGTATTCAGGAAAGAATGAGAGGCTGAAACAAAATAGAAATGTTGCATGGGACTCCTTGAGGTTTTTTATTCCTTCAATATCATTCACATTGACAGATCATTGAACACAGTTGCAGATCAGCTTGTTGTCCAATGCTTCTCAATATCAAGATTAGGTAGTTTCTCCTTGTTATAAGTATGATGTTGAAGTGTTAGTGAGACCCTCCATTCCAAATAATGTGAATCATTAGCAAGTCTTTGAAAACGATAATCAGATTCTGAGATTTATGAATAGCACAGCTCAGTTTTAAGAACAACTTATAGACTTGGATTTTTCATTGAAAACCAGGAAGGAAGAGAAATTCTTTTGGGGCAGTAGGTTATCAAGTTAAAAACTAATAAGAACCCAAGAGGACTGGTTGCACTTGAGAGGGCATTTGATGTTGCAGAAAGAGTAAGACAAATGGACATACCTTCAATGCAAGACAATGAAGAAGTTAACTTGGGAATTGTTGTGTCTCCTAGACTTGTTTTTATTGGAAAATTTCTAAAGGAAGATGAAAGGAAGGATCTGATTGTAACATTAAGGAAATATAGAGATTGTATGGCATGTTCTTATGATGAACTGAAAGCTTATAGAGAGGATTTGTTGCAACATGCAATCCCCTTACATCCTGATGCAAAACCATTTAGACAAAAAACAAAGACCTATTAATCCAACATTAGTAACTAAGATGGAGGTAGAACTCAAAAAATTGAAAGGAGGGATTATTCAGCCAATAAGATTCTCCTCATGGGTTGTCAACCTTGCTATGGTAAGAAAGAAAAATGAGGATATCAGATTGTGTTGATTTTAGAAATTTGAACAAGATGTCTTTAAAAGATAACTATCCCTTACCCAACATGGATAATCTTTTGTAAAAGGTCACTGGATCAGATCTTGTCTATGTTGGATGGATTCTTAGGCTATAACTAGGTTGTTAGATCAAATAAGTTAAGAAATTGGTTTAAAACTTAGAGTTGTCTTGTTTCACAATGTGTGCCTTGGGGAACTTATGTTTATGTGTGTATGCCTTTTGCCCTAATAAATGTTAGAGCAACATTTCAAAGGTTAGTGGACTATGCATTTTCTATTCTAATAAATGAGATCATGGTTGCCTTCCAAGATGACATTACAATTTATACTATGGAAAATAGCATACTATGTTGGAAATATAGAAAAAGTGTTTCAAAAATGAAGAGATTATGGGATCTTTCCCTCAACCCCAAAAAGTGTATCTTTGGCACAGAAAAGGGTAAGTTGTTTGGGCACATTGTATCCAAAGATGGAGTGATGATTGACCCTGAAAGGGTCAAAGCTATTGATAGCATTCCCATCCCACACTCCAAGAAGGGTATTCAGTCATTTTTTGGCCAAATAAACTTTGTCAAGCGTTTCATATCAAATTTTGCAAAAATTACCATTCCAATTACCAATATGCTCAAGAAAAATCAAGTCGTTTAATGAACCACTGAAGGTAAAGGAGCATTAATTGATATAAAAGAAGCTCTCAAGCAAGCGCCGGTGTTGGCTAGCCTTGATTATGGTAAGAACTTTCAGATTTTCTCTTCTGCATCTCTTCACACTATAGTTGTTTTATTACAGAATAATAATGATGGACATGAAAAACCCATGGTATTTTTTAGAAAATATTTACAACATGTTGTACTAAATAATACCATTATGGAGAAACAAGATTATGCTTTGATAAAAGCCATGAAGTCTTTTATACCTTATGTTTTGAGTTCTAAGATAAAAACATATATACCCCATCCTATGTTTAAGGATATCTAAAGTCAGTTGGAGACTTTTGGGAAAAGACGTAGATGGGTGAACAAACTTCAGGAATTTGACATTGAGGTGCACAAAAAAAACTTGTGAGAGGAAAGGGGTGGCCATGATTATGACACAATCAAATTTGGATGTTATTGAAGTTAACTTATAAGAAGAGGATGGCATACCAGTTAAGGATGAAGTATTGGGATCATACTGGTACAAAGACATTATTTATTATCTAAGACATCTGAATGCCCTTCCCATTTAGACAAAATTCAAAGAAGATCCCTGAGATTGGCTTCCCAGAAGTATGTGATTACGAAGGAAGGACTAGCATGGAAGAACCCTAAAGTAATTTTTATGAGATGTGTTAATGAAGAACAATTTGTAAAAGCTTGATTTCTAGAATTCCATCATGGATTATGTGGACGACATTACACAACTAAAACAACTGCCCATAAGATTATTGAGTTGTTTATTGGAGGCCCACATTGCTTGTTGATGTTGCCAAAGTGGTGAGAAAATGTGATCCTTATCAACATTTTCCTCGAAGACTTAAAGATTTGGTTCTCTCCCTTTGGTTCTAGTTATTGCAACGGCCCCTTTTCAACAATGGGGTTGGATTTTATCAGGGAAATAAGTGATCAATCCAGTTTTTGACATAAGATGAAAACTTAGTGGCAATTGATTACTTCACTAAGTGGTTGAAGCCATTCCAACCAAGAACGCAACCCACAAAGTAGTAATGGACTTTCTATAGACAAATATCATCACAAAATTTGGTGTTCCTAAGGAATATTGTGGCTGATAATAATATGTGTTTTAGAGGTATCCCTTTGTTAAAGATGTGTGACTAGTTTGGCATCAACCTAGATTATTCATCAAATTATTATCCCCAAGGAAATGGTCAGGCTGAGTCTAACAATAAAAATTCAAATAGAATAGTCAAGACTCTTGAACTGAATAAGAAGAAGTGAAAAAGGATAAGTTGAGGTTTGTCACTATCTAGGAAGACAAAATTACTCCCAAAAAGGCAACAGGAAAGAGCCCATTGGAACTAGTTATGGTATGCATGCTACTCTGCCTATCAATTTAGAAGCTTCCCACTTTTTAACTCCTTCAAGAGGTAAATTTGATGAGATTGACCCATTTTTAATAGAATTAATCAACTTATTCAATTGGATGAAGTTAGAAGGAAATCTCATGAAAGATTTCTAAAATTTGAAAGTAAAATGAAAAGAGTGTTTGATAAGAAGACTTCTGATAGAGATTTTGAATTAAATGACTTAGTAATGCTTTGGGACAGCAGACATGAGGATAAATGAAAACATGGAAAGTTTGATCCATTGTGGACATAGGGCCATATGCTATTGATATTACATTGGAGAAAACATTTTTTTTCTAAGGGGACATGAGTGGGGGAAGTTTGGACTTTCATATCAATGGCAAGGCATTTGAAACATTTTTTCAGCTGAATCAAGGCATTGAATTTCCTTTGTATAGCGTAAATAAGTGTGCGTTCTCCTTTTCAGTCTTTGTGTATATCTCTTGTTGCTTTGTGTGTTTGTTGTCTTGTTTGTGTGGTTGCTCATCAGCCATTAGTGCCTTGAGTTTTTCTTTTGATTCAGAAGTCTGTTCAAATATACAGCAGATTACTTGGCTCTATCTTGAAATACATCAATCTGCAGTTGGACAGAATTTTTAGTAGTAGAGGTCAGATTCGTGAATATTTTGGACATGTTTATGGATAAGGCATTGGTCTTCTTCTTCCAAGAGTTTTTCTAGGATCTTTGGGTTACCCACAGGGGGTACCCATCCCACAGACAGCCAATGTTGACACCCAAAGTCGTTCACTGCAATTTTGGGCGCCTTATGACTAAAATCAAAGAACTTAAAGTGATATATTATAAGCATTTTTGTCTCTCAAAGTGATCATGACTTGTCCAAAAGGCTTACACAGGATAGTTGTGTGTATCTACAAGCCCCTCCAAAAGACTTAGCCAATTTTGAGTTGATTTGGGCCTCAAGACGGGCAAGACATAGTTGACTTGTTGATTTCCTTTGTTAAGGGGAGCGTTAATTTTAAGCTATGAGGGTTGCCTGTGGGCAGGGATAGTGAATTCACCGATTTGAGACAAGTGTCACCCATTGGAGACACAAAGGAGCTCAGCAAAGATTTGAAAGGAAAGGGCACCGACGAAAGCCTTTAATGTCCCTTTCGGACACAAATTTGAGGAATTTGAATTTTCCCCAAAACCTTAATGCAACATTGTCGGAATTGATGACGGCCACATGTATAAATTTGATTTTTTATGACAACAATCTGATTTTATGCAAAAATTAGGGCAGTGACATGTTATAGGTCCACAAAACCCTAAGCGACCTAGGTGAAATTCAGATTTTAGTATCTCCCACACACAAATCTTCAAAAATACATCAACGACATGAAACCCTTGATGAAATCGTGCAAATAAATGCTTCAACAATAAAATATAGACTGTTGGAATTAATTAATTGCTCAACAAAGATGAAACTTTAAAAATCTATATCTTCAAAAAATATTGGAGATAAAATGCAAATGATAGCTCAAAATGACCAAAAAAATGGCAGTTATCAAATAAAATTAGAATCAGGTTTTTCCAACCACCAAAACCCACTGAAAAGTGATCCCGAAATCTCCAAATGGGTTTCCCATGCTGAAAATGAGTGTGGCAGCCCCAAAAAAGTGTGCCCTAGCTGGAATTTGTGCCCTAGAACTAATAAAACCCTTGTTCTAAAATTCTGAATTTGAAGCTCACTTGTGAATCCCAGATGAAGCCACCAATGCAACAAATGAGGGTTTTCGTCCCCAAGTGTTGTGACTATTGAGGGTTTTCGTCCCCAATAGGATCCAATGAGGGTTTTCATCCTCAAAGGCTGAAAATGAGAGCTCAATGCTCCAATTTCGAAGAGAGAAGTATTAAGATTCACCAGATGATCCTTACAATGAGCCCAAACATTTGCTTTTATAGCCTTTTCTTTCCTTTCCTTGTGGAGTGCTCCATGAAGGCCTCTTTATTTCTTTTTTACCATTTATTTTTCCTCCTTAGAGAGGGACGACCTCCCCTTGCAAACATCCTTTTTTATTTTGAAGTTGGCACTTTTGCACTTTTAGCCACCAGCATGCTATTTCAGTGCTATAATTGGCAATTTGCCTTTTTACAAAAATATGACAAGGCGAAAATAGAAAATTACAATCATAACACGAATGTACTTCCCTTATTTTCTCCCTTAAAGCCCATAGGAAGTAGAAATGGGCCCCCCAGGGTCTTCAAGTCGAACTAGCTTGTAAAAGGGGTCATTACAAAGCCATGTGGAGGAGATCGGTGTAATAAGGAGACATAGACTATCGATCGAGGCCACGTGTCACCCATCGGTGCCGCCATCGGTGGCCCAAGCAAACGGGGAAGCCAAGACCCAAGATTTGAGATTTTGCATGGAGCGATGAAACTGATTGTCGTCACGTGGCGAAGATCGGTGAGGGCTATGAGTTGAGACAAGGTTGAGGGAGACATGTGTGGCGTGTTTCGGTTGGTTGTAGGCAAGTTGCATGACATTAAATTTGACGACCAAATAACAAAGGAATAGGAGCTCGAGGACATCATATTGTGTGGACTCCATAGACACAACCAGCAACTTGGGATTTTGCTCATAACTTTTGACTAGGAGTTCCAAATTGCAAAACATTGGTACCATTGGAAAGGTTATGAAGGGATGTACTCAATGAAAACAAATTTTTGAGAACTTGATGGGATATTTGCAAATCATTTTATGACAAAAGTTTTGAGAGCATTTCCATCCTCATTGCTGCCTGAAATCACTTTCTGGTATCATTGGGTTGTTATGATTTCTTCCAATAGATGTTTGCGAGTTGTTTGTCCCTTTTGGTCCCCATCAAAGCATTTTAAGGAGTTAATCAAACCGTAAATCAAAAAGATATGCTATCATGATGATCTGAAGGTAGAGTTTTGATCTGATTAACAAGTGACAACCTTTTGATCGTCTATTCTCCTAATTTTAAAGATTCGTGTGTTTCCCCTGATCGATCTCCATTTGTGTCTACTCACAAGACGTTTTTGTGCTAAAATTGGCTTATTTCAAAGCAAAACTTGTGTTTTTTGAAGGTTTATTTAGCAGAGTGATCCAAGCTTGCTCATATCTATCTTCTCAATTGTGGATAATTTGTTTTCATTTGGTGCTGACAAATGGCTCTTTTTTGGCCTCTAATTGCTTTTGCAAAAATATTCCGAGTCCCTTTGTTGTTCACCTTTGCAAGAGAAGTAATCCTCCATCTACATCTTTTGGCTATTGAGCGAACTTGGCTGTCCTAATTGTAGCATTTTGTTCTCTAGTTTCTACGAGCAATTAAATGGTCATAATCATTCCTAGTTCAAAGAGAAAATATTATATGATGTTGAGCAAGTGTTGTGGTTTTTATTAAAAGGCTTTGACTATGTAGATTATTGTTTGGGAATGAAGCATTTGTTTGTGTTTCGTAAACATGTATGATTGTTGAGTTAATAAATCCTTGCAGGTCTTCATTTCTTTGTATCTTCTGTGATTGTCCCAATATCAGTGTATTGTCATCCTACAATATTTTGTTCTGATGAGTAATGAATGGAACGTGTAGGATCATTTTGTTATTTGTCTGAATATATGGTGGAATGTGCAGCAATTGTTGTTTTATTTGGCTGAGCAATTACACGATATAATATTATACTCTTTTGATTTATTCGAAACGTATACCGATCTATAGGATCTTCCTCTCCCAAATAATAGGAGAGATACAAACACTCTTACAACAAATCATCCTAATTACATGAGTGGTTTCTATATGGCAGGCCAAAAATGTGTCTCAATCGATTGCACTCCTAACTCTTCCGTTCTACAAGGGTATTACAGCAATGAATAGGAGACACACATGAATCGGCATACAGTGGGTTGATTTAAAGGGGCTAGGGCGAGCGCTAAGGTCGCATATCCAAAGGGTAGTAATCCCTACACTAGGTCAACCTAGGGTTTCCAAGGCCCACAGTCAAGATAGAGGGTACCCTTCTAGGATATCGGTAAATGGGGGAGAGATATAGATCGGTAGGGGATAAGTAAAGCATGCACAATCTATGCTACTGCAATATAACTAAAATGAAGGAAAGGAAAGCGAAGGAGTTGATCATATAAGAGCAATATGTTAACTAACACTGAAGTTCATACAATGCTAAGCTAACATAGAGCAATAGGGAAGGGAAATGAACTAATTTATGCAAAATAACAAAGAGAGTTAGAGCACTTACCTGTAGGGTGGTCACTGATGCATCTATCTCTCCGAAGAAGCAACACACTAAGAGAGAATCGCTATTGGGTGAAGGGGAACATCGTTCCTGTCCTAGACTCACTATAGATGACTCAATAGTGTACGCAATCCAACCAAGAAGAGTGTCCAATCCAATCCAAGTCAAGTGCAAGATAAACCAAGGGCAAAGCGAGCAAATGCGAAGTTGGCGCAAAAGAGGAAAGCGAATGGCTAGTTCTTGTGATTCTGGCTTCCTTCTGAAAATGTCAAAGTGTGGTGTGTATGTATACGATGCCATCACCTATGGACGATGGTGTTGACCAAGGAAAAACCTAACACCAACACGATCGCCCATGCGCAATGGCGTCAACCAAGGATGCTAAATGTCAAGTAGAGTGAAAAAGAGGTGTCATGGATCAAGCAGATGGATGAACAAGGTGCCAAACGGTGAAATGCTAACAAGGTGTCGAGCGTGTAATGTGTATGAGACATAAAGGGACAAGGATAACTAATGCAAGGACAGCTAATCTAATGTTGGGACTACATAGCGATACTCTCTTTGTGTACTGTCTCTAACCCATAATGACCATGTGAATAGTCATACCCCATTCCCGACAAGCCCCTTAAGGAACCCACTCAAGAAATAGATGCATTAGTGACCCTAATCTGCACAAAGGAAATTGCTACTAGCAAGTATGAAAGATTAAGATGAAAAATTAGGTGTATACAGTTTCAACCACCACTATTCGCGTAATAACAATATTCACCAAATATATAAGCAAACTTATTTACGTGGGTTGTTAAGACAACCTCTGAAAGATCCCAAACCTCTTTGCCTGAATTTTTTTTTATAGATTGCTCAAGCTTGGAACTATACTAGTAATGTCAAAAGAAACCATAGAACACCATTCTCATACTGCGTAAACAAATTAAATAAAACAAACCCTGCAAGCCGGATAAATACAGAATATGTGCCTAGGGTTTAAACAGGCAGATTTCTTCACAAATAATTCAGCCATGAATTTAACATCAATTTACAATGAAAAATATTTATGGCAAAACAACCAGAAGTCTGCAAATGGATTGATAACAAAATATTGCCCAAAACCCTGCCAAAATTTATTCAAACCAAATCGATTGGATATATATTTGAGGCTGGAAGATACAATAATAAACTAGCATGAAAAATACCTCAGATACTGCATAAAACAACAGTAGAATAAGTCGCCCCACTCTGGGAGTCGTCTGAATGCCCACTGCTGTAATTTATTTCTCTTTCTGATACTGCTGAGATGCTAAATAACCTGTGAATACAATGAAGTTCCCTGAATAGAAACTCCTCTCACTTAGCCTGGGGTTTCCGTCCACAAGAGGAATAATCCAGAGGGTTTTCATCCGTGGATTTTGTCTACAAAGCTTCAGAGCCAACTGCCAGGAAGAAAAATAATAATAATTTGGAATGCCCCAGCACAAGTCGCACTTTTCCCTTTATAAGCCAAAAACATCTCCAAAATGCAAGTCGCACTTTTCCCAAGGAATATAATTTATTTTTAATTAATTTTTCCCATTCCCAAGGCAAGTCACACTTTTTGCCTAGGAAAGCACATTAAATAATGTATTAATTTATTCCCATGTATTTTCCTAAGACAGTCACTTTTTAAGTCTATTAATTCATTATATGTGCTTTCAGTGATATGTTATTTATTTATTTGTTTTTTCCAGCACCATATAATAAAGTTAATAAACTTAAGTCACCCTTGAATTCCCCCTTTGGCCGTCGAGTAGACAAAAAGGGCCAAAGGTCTTCTAACAAATTATTCGAGAAAGAGGGACATTACAACCTCACACACAATATTAATAATTTAATTATTACAATATTATATTATCATCTAGATAATATAATTCCACACATTATTAATGTTCACACTGACATTAATTTCCTAACATTCCCCCCTTAGTATGAACATGGGTCAAGGAGCACGGAAACATAATCGTATGCCATCACATACTTTTAGGTCTGCATATTATTGGCTAGATCTTGTTGCACATGATCACCTACATACGAGAACTTATCTCGCTTTCACTTCCAATTGAACGTATTCATCTGCCGATCATATTCCAATGAAGTACAACAATCAAAGGATATTTGTAGTCAAAGGATCAATGCAGTAAGTTGCCCTCCTATACAACTGTTTACAATTTTGTGCCTTCCACGCCATATTACAACACATTCAAGTGAAAATGTTGGATTACAAACATGTGAATAGGAAACAGCTTTTGTTCTTATTTTGTAGACCATAAGACAAAGCAAACACACAACTGAAAAAGAGAATGCCACCAATGTTATATGTGGCCCCGTCGCTAACGGTTGACGAGAAGTTGTTGAATGACCTCCTTCCTCCATTGCCTCCTTCCTCCAGTTGTAGTGTTGCTTATTCAGTGGATTGGAACTTGGAGCTCAAATTTGCACCACCTTTTGTCGACGCATCTTCCCCACCAATCTTTGTTTTGGTTCTAAAATTCCAAAGCAGGGGTCTAGGGGTGGCAGCCCTCGACGGGGTCAAGGGGCAAGGCCCTTTGTAGGGTATTGGGGCAGCACCCGAGGGGTTGAGGGCGAAGCCCCCGAAGCTAGGCACATTTTTCTTCTTCGCAAACTTCAAAATCTTCATCAGAAATGTAATATTTTACATATACTCCCCCCACATAATGGACATCAGGTTACACCGAGAATGCATCTGAAAGACAATTTTTTATTTTTTTATTTTCACAACTTTTTCAAATGACACTTTTCTAATGAAATGATAACACAATATGACGATACTTGACGATATTGCCTTAGTTTTGATTCAATAACATTAAACACAAAATATTTTTGACACTTAGAGGACATATATTAAAAATGACACTTTTGACCTAAAATGACAAACAATACGACTCTATCTCAAAGAACAATATACTATTACACTTAGAATGACAATAGAGACTTAAATATTGATATACAACTTTAAACATAAAATATGACAAATACAAACAATACTAAACCTAAATACATATTGATCACAATGCAGATAGACTAAATAAACAACACTAATGATTCCTCACTAGTAAGAATCAACCCAAAATTTAATAGGACACATTTTTTAACAGACACGTGGAACTCTATTATGACCAAATGACCCCATGGTTGACGTTTTGCACCTGTGAATGAACATCCAAACATGGTTTGAAATTGGGTACATTATACGTGGACTGTCTATGAGAATAGGAAGTCAATCTAGAACCCTTCGAATAGAACCGAGCCAAACCATGCTCAACGATAACCTCTCAATGCACAGATCTGAGCTCTAGTCCCATTTGAAAATATGTGATTCGTTCTTCAAATGTGTCGTGGTAGAGGGAGTTTGCTCATGTGCATGCAGGAAAATCTTCACTTCTTCTCCAGCTTCATATAGATCTCCACACCATGTACTCGGCACAAGATTGTGACAAATATATAATGGAGTTCTTCCTTGGTGTGAAACATCACTCTCCTTGCAAGTCAAAGACTGTATTGGCAGATATATTGTGTTACACAGACCAAAGCTGAATCTTTCACATGGCTCATGCACAACCAGATAACTGGCCCAAGCAGTTTGACATGATGACTGCGCACAAGTATCTCTAGGACACAAGTACGAGAACCAAGGACGACTCAAGCATGATGTGATTGCATTTGAATAAGTTCGAATCAAATCGAACGAAGTTGGAGGTTCAAGAACATTCAGATTTGTTATTTGCATGAATGAACAAATCAAGAAAACTCATAATTGTACTCCCAACACACGTTGCACAACCATCAGTTGGTTCATGAGCTGAGATTAAATGGCACTCCCACGGCTAATGGCGCTTTGATACCAAATGTTTTATTTGGCTGAGAAATTACACAATATAATATTATACTTTGTTGATTTATTCAATACACATGCCGATATATAGGAGTTTCCTCTCATAGATAATAGGAGAGATACAAATACTCTTACAACAAATCATCCTAATTACGTGAGTGGTTTCAACAACCACTATTCACGTAATAACAATATTCACCAAATATATAAGAAAACTTATTTACGTGGGGTTGTTAAGACAACCTCAGACACAATATTAATAAATTTTTATTACAATATTATATTATTATCTAGATAATATAATTCCACACATATTATTAATGTTCACATTAACATTAATTTACTAACAGTTGTGTAGATTGTTGTCTTCTTTTGGTTATCATTAGTTTACTTGTCCTAAATGTTGGTGACTCCTTGCCCAATGGATTCAGTCCCTAATCATAGTTCATCTGATCACATTCTTTTGTTAATTCTGTCATTCACCTCCACACTTTACTGGGATCTCATTTTGTATTTGCAAATTCCTAATGTTTTAGCCATTATAACTGCAGATTCATGTCTATAAGCTTCCCTTTGAAACATTTTGCCGACCTTGAGAGCAATTAGCTTATAGATTATGGATATCTTTTCTATTATCATCAGTTTGAATGTAACATTTGCCCATTCTTAGTTAGCTTTATGAATATCATGTTAGTGACAGCAAATTGGGTGGGAATTCATAGTGGTTAGGATTCCCAGTTGGGTCCGTTGGATTATACTTGTCTAATTTTTGTTATTTGACATCACTTAGGTTGTTCCAAGGCCTCTCCCTAGATCTCACAAAACTTGAAGAGTAGGAAGTTAATCACCCTCCCATTTGTTGGCCTTAAGTCTGCCATTCCAGGTGAAGAAGCACCTCACTACAACGACATATCCTCCTCTCTTCACCCCTTTCAACCTTGGTACAAATTTGGGAGCCAACAGTTACCAAGATTTTTCACCCATTTTTCTAATAGGCAATGCTTTTACCAAATTTACAAATTTGAGTTTCTTTATTTGCATCCCCCAGCCACAGTAGCCCCCGTAGTTATTTGGCCACAATAGCCCCTATGTTGTTATTTGGCCACAATAGCCCTTTTCATCCCTGCACCACCTAATTGCCACAGTGCACTGGCTAAAGATATCGAATTTATCAATATCTATATAATAGTGAGCACTATGCATGGCCTCCTTGATAAAGGTCGCCCCTTCAAGTAATTTTGCATAACCTCCCCTTAATAAAGGTCACCTCTCCATACCAAGCATAGTTTCACAGACTTCAACATTGCCCAACAAAGTCA
This sequence comes from Taxus chinensis, assembly GCA_019776745.2. Lineage (NCBI taxonomy): Eukaryota > Viridiplantae > Streptophyta > Pinopsida > Cupressales > Taxaceae > Taxus > Taxus chinensis. Next base: position 488,963,229 of record CM034146.1, read on the forward strand.
CCACACTCCAAGTTAGTACTTACTCCATTTGGGGCATGTACACCCCATGGCACTCTTCAAATGAGTACTATTATGGAAGCATGGTTCCATATGCCAATCAGATGTAGCAGTCCTTGTGCTTACATCTTTCAATTTTCAAAATTCAATTATTTTAAAATCTCAAATTTCAAATGTCTACATCTTTATTGAGCATTAATGTACTTCCACAGTCATGTCCATTTTTCCTCTTTTGAAGACAATTATGGAATTTCCAGCCATTTCTATCCTTGGACGAGTTGAAGAAATTATGAAGGAAATACCAAATATGTCTTTATTATTTAATAAATGATTTAAGGCATGTTAGAGAAGAAATATGGGTCGGCCAAGGCAAATAATTAATTATAAGGGGTCAGCCAAGGCATAGTAAATGAAAGGTCATGACTTTTCATATTTTGGCGCCAAGGGAGAAATAGTATAAATAGGAGTGTGTGGCATTCATTATGCATATAACTTGTTATTTGTAATTTCGAATATTGAGAGAGTCTCTCATATTTCTTACCATTTGGGATGGAAACCCCACGTGAAGTCTTTTGGAAGGACGAAAACCCTTTCTAATTGACTTTAAACATTCATATTTGCAGATTGATAATATATTGAAGATCTTTATTGTGCAAATTCTGATTTTCCAGTTTATTCTACCAAATCGACTTGTTATGATTAAATTCCTAATTGTTTGGTGCAATAAACATCAAATCGGTTGGATAATTCAAGTCGCCATTCAGTTTTAAGCCTAATTCTGTGTTTGCACACAAATCAAGGCACATTTAAGGTGAAATCGACCCATTATATGGCTGCTGCGATTTCCAGATTGCACAGATAATTAGCAGCAGTTTGACTTTGTCAAAATCGATTCGAGTTGGCTCTAAAATTCATCAAATTAATAAAGAATCAATTAATAAATATTTGTGGATGATCTTGGGCACTTATTTTGAGGAAATTAATCCGCTGTAATAAATTTTCAGTCTGCTACAATGCAAAATCAGAATTCTGGAAATTTGTCTTAAAACCCTCAAAAGGGACATTACATCCACTTTTCATGTGTTTGCAAGCTTATACATTGGATTGGCAAGACTTCCAATTACATCATCCTATGATCAACATTTCAGGTTTGCATTTTCTATTATCCTTTTAATCCAACATTTGTCAATATTAGATTAAAAAGAGACTATTTGTAGAACTCTAAATTTGGTTTGAGGCACTTTACAACACATTTTCTAACATTCAGTCCAATGATACATAATTGATCTTATGTGTGCATATTTTCCCATATTGAACACCCTCTAATCCACTAGGTTGTCCCTATTCTCCGGTTCAACACTATCAAAACTACTTACAATCCATACAAGACTCAGTTCGCACCCTCACAAACATATTTCCACTTTCAGTTCTGAGTTTCGTGACCTCGGCATAAGTTTGGCCACAAATTTATCAATGTACCTCGAACACATCCTTCTCCTTTTCAATGGTCATTGTTCCAAATGGGTAAACTTGTCTTAGTCCACCTAGGCATGATTTTAGGGTTGATTGAGTAGGAAAACTAACAAAAAGTCTCATATTTAAACTATGGCCCTCAAAGGTATTTCACCATTTGGACATCACTTCACTCCTTGAAGATCATTATTTACAAAGAGTATATACTTCCCAAATCTTCCAAGAGCTGCCCTTGATCAGCCAAGAGCATAATTTTGTAACATACGAGGTTTTAAAGTGCATGTTACCAACTGTAAAATGCATAAAAGGATTCAATCTAGGTTGTATATTTTATTTACTAGTTGCATCTCATTATAGAATTGTAAGGGAACTACGTGCGGTTTGATAATAGTCAACCATCATAGGGGTGTGTCGAGGCTAGTCCAACCCAAAGAGCTAACCCCTTTTTCAAGTCAACAATAAAAGTTAGGGTGTGGTACAAGGAGGATACGTTTTGGTACTTTCATAGGTCATCACAACATTCCAAATTTACTGAATGGCGGTTTAGAGACGGGCAATCCTGCACAAAAGAGTCAAACTCCATCAGATATCCCCAAGACCCCTTTGTAGCCCCTGGCAACATTCAAACAAAAACTTGTCATATGCAAACACATTCGGCCCTATAGCTATCTAAGACCCTGATGTAGGAGCATCATTTGAAGAGACACAAATTGAGCTAATCCCATCAAAGGATGATCAGAGGGAGCATTTAAGGAAGGTGGAAGACCCTAAGGGGTCATCAAATTTGAATTTTGATCAATATGTGCTTTCCCTCCATTTCTTCAATCCAAAATTTCAAAACTTGCAAAAAGAACAATAGAAGCTTGTAAATGGTCTTGAGGCTTTCAAGGTGTGTAGACATGTCATGTTAACTATTAAAATGGACATGAGACAACAAAATGTTGTTAAATAATGTAAAATGCCTTATTATACATGCATGGACATATAAAAGGTTATGGTGAGTCATCAAAGAGTTAGTTAGGATATGAAATCAAAGGAAAGGAGGAGATAAATAGGAAAAAAGATTCAGTTATGAGGCATTCATTCGAGAAAAGGAGAAAAAGAGGAAGACTCCTCGAGGTGCAGAGGAGGTTGAAGCATTTTTGTAAATAAATTATCGCGATAATAACTCTGTTTTTGGCTTAAGTAGACTGTGTGGTTGTTGGTATTTCTCGGATATTTGCACTTGCATGAAGAAGATTGGTTCCATATGTGAGGACTTCCATTCTCAGGAGCATATGAGAAAGATTTCTATTGGTATTCATGTTAGGTAGAGAGTTGATACTCTGTTTTGAGAATTGTTACTTAGAATATACTTGACTGTGTGACTGTATATTTAGTGCTTCCTACAGAGTTTTGAATGAATTCCTTTGAAAAATTTGGTGATTAAGATATCATTACATCATGGTGTGCTCGGTGTGTCCTTTCTAAGGTTGGGAATGGGTTTCTTAGGGTATTTTCATTGCATAATGCAAGAATGCTGTACTGTGCAACTGTAAGTCTGAGTTTTTGCAAGATTTTGAGGTTTGTAAATTGTGGTATAGTGATAAGATCTTCTTCAAGAATGAATATGTTAGAAGATTAGATGAGTTGATAATATAGGGTCTAAGGCCTTAAAAGTTCAATCTTTCACCAGTTTCTTCTTGCATATTGAAGTAATCTCAAAGACTAGGACTGGGCCTGTGTATTTTGTGTAATGTCCCCTTTTCCAAGCAATAATTAATTGAGGCAAGTTGAAGACCTTTAATCCACTCCCCTTGGATTAAAGGATAATTAATTGATTTGTGCTAATGAATTAAAAATTAAAATATTATTTATTTGTGCAAGTCAAAATAAAAAGGGGTAAAATCGATTCATTATGGGCCAATTAATTATCATTTGGAGATGAATTGATTAATGAAGGCAAGTCGCATTTTTTAGAAGAAAATTTGATTTATTTATGAGCTCATTTATTAATATTTTTGGGATAAATCGATTTATCTAGGCAAGGTCGATTCCCTTTTTATATTCTCTAAATTATATTTAATTCCTCTTCAAGCATTTATTTCAAATATTTCCTTGGGGAATTAACATTACATTGGAGTTTGACTTTCAGACCAATTTTAAATTAAAAGCTCTTCTCTCTAGAAGATGGCGCCAAAAAGAAAAGGAAGTTTTGGAGATTGCACAAGGACAAATCTATAAAAGGAGATGATGGACACCCTTTTTGTATGTTGACGGTTTTGCAAACTTATTTTCATGCTTGAAGAGGGATGTATGCACATTAATGATCTAAAATAGGCGGTGTTCTTCAACACCACCTATATGTGAAGTGTGTATGCCCTTTGAACTATGAATTGGTGAGTTCTTGCATTAATAATCTATGTGCACTCGTCATTTTTAAGAGTGTGTGAGTTTGATCTATGAGGGTATTTGAGAGCTTTATACGGTGATTACAATTTGATTATTTTTGTTGGTTTTAATCGACTTTTTTGGAGAGTATTTGCATATTTTTGGAGATGATTTAAGTGTTTGAAGGTCTACTGCAATTCCATACCCATTTGTGGCCCAAATGCTAATGACCTTGTTTTGATGGTACTTTGGGTCCCTGAGACTGTTAATTATTTGAAGTAAATTGACTAGTTAGAGGGATTGAATATCGTGTTTAGAAGGTCTTTTTAAGAAGTTTGCGAGCTTCTATTATAAATTAATTATTGCAGATCTGAAAAGTGATATTTTGAGAGTTGGAAAGCTAAGGGAAAATCTGGAAATTAATTTATATGTTGTTCTAACCCAAGGATACTTGTTTCCATCTTTTGTAGGCAGTTTTGAGGAATTTCTGGTGCTTAGAAAATTATGTTTAATAGCTGGTTGGAAAGACCATAATTTTAGCTCTCAAATGCATTTTATTTCACTGAAAAATATTAAGTATTGATCAAGTTATGGAATTTTGAAGTTCAGTTGGTTTTTCAGTGTTTTTAATTAATTTACTACTACTGCAATGTAATATGGTTAATGAAGTGTCATTTCCAACTAATTAGCCCATCTAAACCCATCACCTTAGCTCACTTCAACCCCATTTGGGTTGTATTGAAGCCGACATTGGGTTAGTTGAGGTGAACCTAAAAGGGTTACTCTTCTAAGTTTACTTTTTGCAAGTAGTAATTGTCTGATTTTAATTAATATCCCAAAAGGGGATATTACATTTTGGTCACTTGTACTTGATTTAGCATAATGCTCAGAGTTGGAGTAAGGAGTTTAGAAGAAGGATTGTGTGAATACATTTCAAGCATGATAGAGGCTTCACCAGAGGTAATAAGTCTTAATTTTCTTTAAATACAAGGGTGAGGGTTTTGTATCTTGTAGAGACCTGCTCTGAGAAGATCCCAATTTCATGGAACGTGAAGGAAATGATGAGAATGACCCCCACTGCTAAGAGAGAGAAACGAAGACATAGTTGGAACCATCCTTGTGACCAAATCTCCAGGTTTGAAAACGAATACAATTCATTTTATAAGCTTATTTGCCTCCTTGGACTGAGACAATTGTATAACAAAGTCGTTATCTAGGGTTTTATGTTTGGAGCCTTGAATGATCGAATTTTGATTTGAAATTTGAAAGACAACTTAGAGAAAGGGTCTAGCTCAAGATTTTGAAAGAATTTGAAGATTCCATTCGGTATATTTGGAGTAATCTTTACCATTTTTCTTACCTCAAACTATCACAGTTTTGTCAAAACCTAACTAAGACCCTAGAATAATGAATTCAGAGGAATCTTTGCACAGAAACCTCTGTTGAAACTTGAAATCAGGAAGATCAAGCAAATGAGTATCCTAATGTGCCTTTCTTTCATCTTGAAGCCATTTGGAAGGGGTATTAGGGTGGAAATTGTCTAAGACCAGGCCTAAAAAGAAGAGAAAGCACTAGAAAATAAAAGATGGATTTGAAGGAGGAGTTCCAAGCATGAGTGGATGAAATTTGTTGCACACCTCAGCAGGCTAAAAGGGTGTTAGAAAAGGTTCTTACTTTCTTCTGGGTAGGATCCTAACCTTCCAACTATTAATGGAGCAAGGTATTTGTACTTAAGACCACAATTAGGGCAGTTTTAGGCAATTCTTGAAGAAATAGATCAAATCTTGGTTTTTAATGGTTTTAACAGTTAAGGTAACCTTGTGAATGAGATTGTCAACAGGGTGGTAAGAAGTGAAGAGATCCATAAATGCATAAGTTCAATCTTTGCTTATTTGAAGCCCAAAGGACTAAGAGGTTAGTGAAAGAATTAGAAGGTAAAGTGAGTGGCATTCATCTTTTCAAAGGATTAGATCATCTTGATAGATGTGTTGGTGTTGCATGAAGATGTCAGAACAGAGCATGATGTTGTGGGGATGATTTATAGCCTGAAAGATCAAAATTGCACATTTTAGCTATTTTAGACTACTAGAATGAGCCCCCAAAACAGAGTATTTGGATAAATGACTGAAATAGTTTGTTTGAAGGTGATGAATGCATACAAAGGGTGTGGAGCTCTGCATCAGACCCACAAATCTGTCCCCGCAACATTTTTAGATCCTGACATTTTTTGAATGCCTTAACAACTGCATTTCCAACTTCTGTCCAGCATGTGAGCACATTGTTTCACCTTCAGAATTTTGTATCAGGTAAAGATTGTTTCATTTCTATGTCCCAATCACTATTTTACTATCTCTAAAATGAGCGAACTCTTCTAAATTGTCAAATTTTACATAATTCATGTCTTTTTTTGATAATGCTTCATATATTAACAAAAAACAAAATTTACAACAAGGACTGTACAAAAGAATAAAGAATTGTACAGAAGTATTTACAAGGAAGATTACAACTTGGTGCTCAAGGCAACCAAGACAACAATGACATCTAAATAATCCCTAGGCTCAAAATGTTTAGCTTCCATGAGCAAAAGAAAACCTTTTGCGACTAATTGCATTCGAACTTGGTTTTACCAAGAGTAACAAAAATCATCCAAATTGCATACCTCATCCCTAAAGATATGATTGCAGATGATGATCTAAGTTGCACACAATTCTAAATATTCCTAAATGGGAGATTAATAAGAGGATTGGAATCACCTAACAAAGTTGCCCTCCAATGAAGGTGTCCCTAAAACATAGTTTGCAAACTAGACTGAACTAACTTCTAATAAGATTTTGCAAAAGGAAATTCCCACAAAAGATGTTTAATAGTTTCCAATTTATAGCAATAAGGACATAGACCATCAGTAAGGCCACTCTTCAATAAACGAGCCTTTGTAGGAAGCCCCTGATATATCACAAGCCAACCAAAAACTCTAAGTTTGTATGAAACCTTACTATCCACACATTATGGAGTCTACATACCCATAAAGTTTTTGCATCTAAGGCATTCCATCTCGCATTAAGAATAGAAGCAAGAGATCTTTTTTGATGTAATAGATGATAAAGTCGATGCGTGTCATACTGAGATAAGGGATGTTCATAGATACTGTTGGAGCTCATAATTGCACCCGTCCCAGATCAGGATGAACTAGGGCTTTGAGGCAACATGGGACTGTCTCCAAGTTGTGGGACTTGTGCTTGAGACAAACCTCCAGAGAAGGCCGGCTTCCTCTACGTATTTCTACTGCTAAAACTACTCCTAGGAAAGGAAATGCAACTACCTAGCACTACTCTACGATTCCAAGGGGCCAAGGTGAGAAGGAGAAACATAAAATGAAAAACTAAATTAAGGGGAGGTGATAGCACCAGAAAGAGGGGGATGGATGAGTGAAAATAAGGGAAAATGCGCGTAGGGAGGGCAAACAAACGTGCCACAGTCTAAAACAGCATTCACACCCATTTTGATGGAGCACAAAAGAAAAAAAACTTGCAAGGGACATGAAGAATGCACAACAAACCAATATGGCAAAGGAAAGGCAAGAAGATGCAACAAAATACAAGTTAGGGAAGAGAATAGCCACAAAACAAGACTCTTATTGCTTCCCAATGATGCACAGTCGATTACAATGGTGGGAAAGACACAAGTATCCACATGTAATGAACCAAATTTGAGGCCTGCAACTCAAAATTTCAAGGAACACTGCTCTGAATAATGCTCTTAGCAAACTAAGAGGGTCCAACCTTTACAAATGAGCATTATTCAACAATATATAGAAGGAGAGAAGAGGAAGGAAAAGAGAGAAACTCGGATTTTCAAATCCAACAACCAACCACCCTCATTACATGCCTGCAAATCCGTCTGCAGCACTGTCAGATCCGCCTCCCCATCTTAGTTTAACTTGTAGAAGAAGGAAGGAGGCCAAATCTAATCAAATCCGAGTGGTTGAATCGACTGGATGTGTGCATTAATGATTGAAATCGTGTTTTCCCATTTTCACCTACCAAATCCCATCAAAATCTGATTTTGAACACACAAGTGTGTAGCCCACGTCAACATCTTTCCAACAAGACCAAGCGCACCAAATTTCAAGCTCTACAACAGAAGTTATGGTGATTTGACTATTTACAGTGTAAGATGAACACGCAGAGCACGTGCCACGATCTGATCAGCACAAGAATTCGGGTGACTACATGTTTGTTTTGTCTTTTCTGCCACATATCATGTATTCATTCAACAGCTGGCATGTTCTGATAGGTTGCATGTTGTGCACTTCATCTGACAAGTTCCCAGGAGTGACATGTGTCAATTGGTGACTAGCGCAGAGGGTTGCAACTCGGGTGCATGCGCAGGAGCAACAAAAACGGGGAAGGAATGTAGTTATCCGCAAGTGCACGCGAGAGGGTGTGAGGGGATGAGAAGAAAAGGTGCATATCTGCAAAGGTATGCAAGTATGCAAGGACAAAGGGGAGTGTGCAAGACAAGGGTGCGCAGAAGCAATTGAGCAAAGAAAGTGTGCGAGGAAACCTACGAAGAGAAAACAAGTACGTGTAAAGAAATGCGCAGAACTCGAAAGGGAAGGCGTGTGCAAAAGCATGCTTGGGACCTAGCAAAATACAAAGTAAGTCAGCAGGTTCGCGCGAAAGGGGTGCACAGCGACCAGGGAAGGAAAGCAGATGTGCTAGGGGTGCGCGCAGCTGGGAAATTGAAGGAGATAGAAAGAAAGAGGAGAATGTGGGAGCGCGCAAAAGTTGCGCGAAAGAAACGAAAGGAAAGGGAAGATAGAAGAGAGCACACGAAGCATGCGCGAGAGGAGCTGCCACCAAGGAAATGCACCTAGAAAGAAATGAACCTAAAAACTTGAACTCAGAGCCAGAATGGAACTGCAAGTTGTCAAAATAGTCAGGGAGGTTATTTTGGACAACATATACATTGCCAATCACACCAAATGGGTCCTTTCATTTCCAAGTTCAACTTGAACAAGTCCTAACGTATTGTGAGTCATTATAAATCTAAGTTTAATAATTCATATCTAATTAGGACTGCCACTTATTAGTTTCTAAATTATTGCTTTCCCTTTTTAATTATTTTATGCTTTGGTGTAATTTAATTAAAACAAGTTGGTATGGATCTACTCTTTCTCATGGTCAAGGGGCTACTCTTTTCTCAACTCCTTGCTTGAGGACCTTCACAAGATACTACTTGCTTTCCCATAAGAGCCCCCATAATCTTTTCCAATTGGTCAATCTTTCCTACATAATGGGTAATGCCCATAACATCTTCCAGCTTGATGAATATTGCTTATTTATCTTGAGGCACTCATTTATTCATCTACCATGCTCCTTACTTCTCTCTTCCACTTCCCTATGGATATCTGTTATTGCAAAGGACCAAGAAGACCTTCCCTGCCAGCACTAGCTACTCCAGTAATGGGAAAAACTTTGTAAAAATGGTCACGCCACAACAAAAACCACACAAATAATGAACACAACCTACTCTGATACCAATTAAATCATAATTAGTGTATAAATTCCATTACTAATTCACCGACAAGGATACTCAAACTTCTCGTTGACAACTCAGTTGATTAACTTGTTGCTACCTTATGAATTATGAAAGAAAACAGTCCATTGTCCTTCCAATTATAGTTGTTATGTGCTGAAAACTGAAATGTGAATAGGAACGTGAATAAATAACATCTGAAAAACAAAAGCAAAAAAAAACAAAGCAAGACACAAGGTTGTTTACCGGGACAAACCCAAGATGGGAAAAACTCTATAAAAGTGAGGTCTCTTAGGCTCCTTTTGTCACTATCTCCTTGCTATTATAGGTTTGCTAGTCAACGCCGTCATGGACACTCTCAACTATACATCATGTCCAAACACCTATACAAGTTCTGGAAATTTCTCTAAAGCAAATTTTCTCAACTGCACTCAACTACTAAGACACTCAACCAAGCACTACTGAGAATCAACTGAATTAATGCCTTGCCATGACCCCACATGCGTATATTTTTTTGTTTATATCATGGGAAGCTCAAACAAGAAGTTCAAACGACACAAAAGAGGAAGATAAACCATCTCTTGGCATTACTCCACCAGTAGTGTGGAACCCATGCCTTGGGCAAGATGGAACTGCTAATTTGGCTAATGCCAATAGCACAACCATCTCAAACAAGATGTTCAAACGACACAAATGGGGAAAAGAAACCATCTCCAGCCATTACTCTACCAATACTATGCCTTTGTGTGGAACCCGTGCCTCATGCAAGATGGAACTGCCACGTTAGTTAATGTCAATTTTACAACCGCCAGCAGTTAATGTGTAATGTCCCCTTTTCTAGATTAAAATAATTAATAATATTATTTAAAGTTGGGCCTGGTCATTTCTAATCTTTGGGCAACTTAGTAATATTATTATTATTGAAATAAAAAGTATTTTTAAATACTTAAAGTAACATTAATGATTTAACTAAGTCAGCCAAATGTAACTTTATGTTATAAGGCAACTTATGATTTATTGTTAAAAATCGAAGTGACTTTTAAATAAAGTCAGCGACGAAAAATTGAAAGAAAGAGGAAAGAGAAGTTATAAAAGGAGGATGAAGGGGTTCATTTGGGGCAACTATCATCTTGGTTTTATAAGTTGAGCACTTGTGCTTCTACTTTCAGCTATTGAGGACGAAAACCCTCTTAACATCCATCACTTGAGGACGAAAACCCTCATTGTGATCAGATTTGAGGATGAAAACCCTCAATATGTTCTTGGTGGCTTCACTCAGGGGTCACATTTGAGCATAATTTCATATCATCACAGCTAGGGCACAATTTGCGGCCATTTCTAGGGTTGCCTACACCCCATTGGATTTTAGATCATCATTTAGGGCATCAACGGCAAACAGAATTGGTTGGTTTCAGTTTGCAGCGTCTCTTTTTGGTCTTCTCTTGTCATCTAGAGCATCTTTTGTGAGAAAATTGTTGTAATCTTATGCGGGTTTTTTTTTGTTTTATGGTGTGAAAATAAATTCAAACTTCAATTGGAAAAATTATTTTTCATCATCTACTTGTCCCAAGAGGGTTTCTAGATGCTTTGGGCCTTCTAGGTATTTTTGTATTGTGATTATTTGATAAATAAAAGAACCTTTCAAATTGTTGTATTTTGTCTTACGGGTTTGCATAAAAATCAAATTGTTGTTATATTTTGTATAAGGGTTTCAGGAAAATTCTAGAATTTCTTAGATTTGTCTCATACAAGACATTATAGTGGTATCAAAGCACTTGATCTTACCAGTCTGTGATTCAGAAGGAGTAGATAAAATGGCAGACATAATTTTTTATGATGCTAGGTTTGAGAGGTTTGCCTAGGGGCAAGAGAGATTGGCTAATATGACAGCACATCTAATCCATGCCATGCAACATTTGAATGGTGAAGGAAGCTCTTCAAGGACAAACAATAAAATCCAGCCACCAAGAACCATGAGTGATTCTTCATCGAGGTCATTCTGGCCTACTTTCCTTCCAAAAGAAGAAACCATTCCGGCGAGGGAAACTCGGCCCTCCATAGTGGATGGCATTGCTGCCAGCTACATTGAATACAATGAGTTCGATTGCATTTGAATTTGCTCATCCCTTATTGTGGTGAAGATTTTTCCAAATTGCGGGAGTTGCTTGGGATTTCAAAAGTTATTATTAAGGCTCCGCTTCTTTTCGAATTTTGACTTATTAATACCATCTTCTCTTCACCCTCCAAGTTGTGTTGAAACGAGATGGTAAAGCCCATACTTGTGGTTTCCATTGGGTTATGCATGTACCTTGTGTACCTTGTTTATGTACCTTGCATTGTCTAGTGTGTACCTTGAAAGTGTAATTTGCATTTGGGTCTAGTGCCTTTTATGAGTTGGCCTACCCTTATGTAACTTCTTGATATGTGTATAAATAGAGGCCTAGTCCACCATAATCATCTAGTGTAATTCATTGTGTAGGATCCATGTATATTTGAGTGATTATTTCTTCTTTAGATGTCTTTCAATGCCACCACATATTTGTGTCCAATTATTTGCATGTGTAGTTTTATATGTGTTTGGTTATGGATTTTGTCATTTAATCTCAAATTTTTATGTCTAATTCCATATGTTCTTCTAATAGCTATAGCTCATAATCTTTTTGTCTGGTCTTTTTGAGGCTTGGTATTAATAGTAACTTTTTATCTCAGTTTTGTTGGGTAGGGATTTGAGGTCAATGCACCCTGTCACCAACCCCTGTCGCTTTCTAAGCATTATATGACAGTGTGTAGGATGAAGAACTCCCTTAAATTATATCTTATTCTGAGGACCTTATAAATTGGTAATCTGTGTTTTCCTGGTTGGAAGTCCCATGACAGAACTCCCTTAAATTATATCTTATTCTGTGGATCTTGTCCAAGTTAGTCACTCCAAAACATAGCATCATACCTTATGAGAGAAAAATCCTCATCTGACGTTTCATCAAGCTAAGGTCATCACAACATGTTCATATAAGTTTGTAATCCTTCTATGATGTTTTAATTGCAGAATAATATGTGGAAAAACTTATAGAGCCTACTACAAATAACATAAACATAACAATTAGAACCTTCATTTGAAGAGCTTTTGCTGTCAAAGTACCCTCTGCTTTCAATCGGTGCCAGTCATCCACATCTTCCTCCAGAGAGTAATAAAGATCATCGGCATGTAATTGTAGATCTGAGTAAGGCCAAGAAAGCATTAAAATTTTAACCTAAAGCAGGAAAGGGGAAAACAAGCAAGACTGCAACAATTAAGAGATTAACTCGAAATCCATCAATTATACATTCTTTTCCAGTTCACAAGTTAATCTTTGCCCTGTCCTTGATTTTCCTTATTTCAGTTGTCTCTCACATGAACATTCATTTATTAGTCTATAATTTTCACTTGAGATTCGGGAAAAAATTTCTAGGTGTGCACCCAATATTTCTTTAAGCGAGACAGAGATATATTTCTATTCACAGGATGATTAGTCTACTATCTGAATACTATTTATCTGTTTGTAATTTCATACGTAATTTTAAATTTCAGGTCTTTAATTCAGATTTGAAAAGCCTCCAATCTAGGTTTTGCCCTAAAATTTTAAATCAAAAAATATTTTGGTTTGTTTTTTTAAATATTTTCAGATTTCTAATCTTACACAGTTTTGGTTTTCCAGTAATTTCGTTACCATAATTTTCCAGCACTTTAGTTCCAGGCTCCAGCTACCTGTTCAGTTTTCAGATCTTATGAAAGGCTTACAGCAGATGACACAACTTTTTGCTGAGCTCATAATAGTAGCATCAAATGATTTTCCTCACATTGTGAACGAGCCCTAGCAATAACAGATGTTTTCAGAGAAATCGAGTCCTTTATCCCTGATTGATTAATATCTAGGCTTATGGAATCTTCTAATAAAGAAAGCTCCTTAAGATATATTTTTCAGAATATGTTGGGCTTTGTGAAGAAATTCAAAATAAGTGGTTATTGGAATTCAAAGATTTTGTTGAAGGCATGAGTGAGGATGAAGATCCAGACTCTAGTGATGGTCTTAATGAACATGAATGAAGCTGACAATGAAGATGTGGTCGAAAACTCGCTCAATCACTACAGTCATCTTCTTAAAGAGGCTACTGTCGGTGAAGTTGTTCGAGGGTCATTGGAACCTGGGCCTCATAAACATAATGCATTGTAATATTGTAATCTTTGCGATATGCATAGTTTTGTAAATCATTTTGTATAAAGTAAAAAACAAAGAATAATGTAACAATTCCTAAAGCAAGGAAGGAAGATGAAACGATAAGACCGCCTTCATAAATATTGCAGAATGTCACATGTAAAAAGGTGGTTGTTTAGTGTTGTTCGTTTGTATTGCTCATTGTATCAAGGTCCCTAGCCTGTATACTTTGCTTTGGAATATGTGGAGAGTTTACAATATTATTTGTCTATTATCTTTAGAGCAAGTATATTTTTTTTTCTTGTCTCATGGTTTAGCCCATTTGTGCAATGGAAGGCTTATATAATCTGGCTTGATTAAGTATTCTACTTTTGTATATTCTTGTGCAAGCATTGTTTACTGATTTGTTTCCTAGGAATAACACATATATTATTAGACTACAACCTTAGCATGTCCTGACGAAGAAAACATTGCTAACAATGGTTTCATTGCCAAGACACAAAAAATGTTAGTTGGTTACCAGGGAAAAGAGACTCGGAAAGATGGCTACAAAAAAGGATAGCAAAGTTTTTAGAAGAAGCCTGCAAGTTAGGGATCTCTATGAGACAGGTGGTGACAAAACATATTTATGGAGATATATATGAGATATTCTGGTGCGAGTTCCCAGAGTTGCTAATTCCCTAGCTGTCGAGATTAGAACATTATTGTTTCAAACCAAGAGAAAATAAAAGTTTGAGTAGAACGAAGAGAAACTAGAGAAGTTGCACAAATTGTACATGAAGTACACAAGAACAATCGATTATTGGATAAAGAAAATTGTTGATGGGTACATATCTGCACTTATTGCTAAAGGATATGGTTTTTTTGATTCAGTACAGGATTTGTTCATTATGGGAATAAGAGAAAATTCATTGAATAATTGCCTATGATGGTAAAGATTTAGGTAGTAGCCATTCAGCGGTATGGGGATGCAACCTTATGAGGTGAACATTAAAGGAAGACAACCCATTGCAACTAGACAGCTAGAAAAGCCTGATGAGAGTCAAAATGACAATCAATAGAAAATAAATGGGCTTCAATAAGAGTTGAGGCAAATCAAAAGATGCGAAGCACAAAACCCCATTGGAGGACGTCCGGAGATAATTGTGAGTAGAGCTAGAATAGAGAGATCACAAATCGGGAGGAAGTACGCCTCTATTAGAGAGTGAAGAAAGTGAGATGTAGGAAGGACCGAGTGTACAAGGAGTACACGTAGAGGAACAATGAGAGGAAGCAACCGTCCTTGGAGGGGAAAGTGATCGAGTGGTTGAACAAGAAGAGGTCATCACAGAGGTAGATGAATGTGGCGATAGCCTTAGGAAGAAGCTCATTCTATAGCATGTCTAGACTGAAAAGGATGAGTTGGCATACAAGCAGATGTATGACTAAGAACCTAGTACAAAGAATTTTCTGCCACCCATAAGAAGCACATCCCCCACACCATTTCAAGTAGAGAACCCACCAGAAGAGTTACACCAAACAGATACCTGACAATTTTGAGAACTAACAAATGGCTAACAAAGATCGGGCAAATACTACATCTAGAACCACGAGATTCTAATATAGTGGTGCAATCAAAGAAATCCCGTAGGTTTTTCGGCAAGTATCATGGACACCACAAATATTGATAATACTGCAAACATTGAAGCATCACAGCATCCAAATGAGTGTCAAAGAAACCATTGATGTTGCAACCATAGCAAAGAACACAACTACAACAAATATTATCAACCTTAGAACATAATACAAGCAGTCTAGATAGCCCAAGTACCCCAAGTACTTCTTGATTCTCAAGCATCTCAAAGCATTACAATACCACAACCTCACACGCAAACTGCAATAGCCTCGCTAAGCACTACAAGTTGTGCAAACCTCGCTAGTCTTGCAACCACTGCCAATACCTCAAATGCTTCAGCTAGCAACTGCAAGTACAAATAATTAAGTACAAACTAATCCTTCAGCAAGTACCATGTGTACAATCCAAAAGCATTTGTGACTTTGCAGTCATATGACGGGACTACCAACCCAAAACACTACTAGGTGACCTGTGATATGAAATGGGAAGCCAAAGGGATAAAACACGATGACACAAGCACGAGGAACTTCATAGGGGTCTTGCAAGGTCGAGGTTTAGAGTTCATTTGCAAGTTCAACCTAGCCAAACTTGATCTAAAATTTGTTAAAGCCACACTGATATGAGAATTCAAAAGGAATAAGTGTGTGAACTAAACAATCCAAGACCTAAAGGAAATACAGCAAAGTCCAAGGGGCTTTGTCTTCGATTATGATCGAAGACTCTAATGTCATGGACAAGATGGACTTCAAATTTGAGGATGAGAGGAAGGCGTCTTGATTTTTAGAAGGATTGAGCAACAAAATTCATTTTAAGATAGCTCAAACCAAGTTCTTGAGCAAATCAATCAAGGTGGAAAAGATTAAGGACTATGGACAACCTCAATAACCTATAGTATGTTGTCCATGCGGGGAAATGAACCACATTGCGTGGAATTTTCCTCACAATCCTCAAAGGGGGACATTGCACATACTGTAGAGTGTGTGCATATCAAGCTTTCGATTATGATCAAAGACTCTAATGTCATGGACAAGATGGACTTCAAATTTGAGGATGAGAAGAAGGCGTCTTGATTTTTAGAAGGATTGAGCAACAAAATTCATTTTGTGATAGCTCAAACCAAGTTCTTGAGAAAATCAATCAAGGTGGAAAAGATTAAGGACTATGGGCAACCTCGATAACCTATAGTATGTTATCCATGCGGGGAAATGAACCACATTGCATGGAATTGTCCTCACAATCCTCGAAGGGGGACATTGCACATACTGTAGAGTGTGTGCATATCAAGCTTTTGATTATGATCAAAGACTCTAATGTCATGGACAAGATGGACTTCAAATTTGAGAATGAGAAGAAGGCGTCTTGATTTTTAGAAGGATTGAGCAACAAAATTCATTTTGTGATAGCTCAAACCAAGTTCTTGAGCAAATCAATCAAGGTGAAAAAGATTAAGGACTATGAACAACCTTGATAACCTATAGTATGTTATCCATGCGGGGAAATGAAACCACATTGCGTGGACTTGTCCTCACAATCCTCAAAGGGGGACATTGCACATACTGTAGAGTGTGTGCATATCAAGCTAGGAATTAAATTGCAAAAGAAAGATTGACAGAATGAAAAAATGGATGGAAAATTGGACAGGAAGAAAATATTCAAAGAAGCTCTCATGTATTCAATAAATCTCTCCTTGATGCACATATGCATACATGTATAAATAACTACAAAGGGAGACTCTTTAGTTCATCTTCTGGATGGTTGTTCAACTTCCCTTGTGTGTGCATTATTTGCAATAAATTACAACCATTAATATTGAAGTGGCGAATATTACACTTAGTATTAGGATATTATTTCTAACACCCCGTGTAAGACTAAGTCTAATGTGTTTTTTGTCCTCTGCAATTTTTCATGATGCAAATGATGCTTAAAATAAACCATGTGCCAAAGAGAGTGAAAACTAGACAACCCAAGCTAATTGCACCTATGGGTAGTCCAAGTGTGTTGCAGCTACACTACATTGCCTAAAAACTGGATAACCCAAGTTGATTACACCCATGAGTAACCCAAAAGTGTGTTGAAGCATGCACTAAATGACCTAACTTTCTATCAAGATGAAAATGTGAACTAGTTATTGTCCACAAATCTCTCAAAATTTGGGCATATGTTGACACATAAAAAGCTACTCTGGTGGGAGAAAAATTGTTTCAAAATTGGATGAACTAGCTCCATGCATAGTCATTTGAATGAAGTGTTATCTCTAATGTATCAAATGTTGGTCTAATCATCACTCACTATAGTGCATAAGCTATGGTGCACAATATGCAGCAATATGTTATAATCTGCAATATGCTGCAATGACAATAATAACGTGTAATGTATGGAGTATCATCTCGAAGAAATCAAACTATACACAAATTGTGGTACACAATATGCTATAATTTGTAATATACTACGATATATGAAGTATCTGCTCAAAGAACTCAAAATTTGACTCTCAATGTTCCGCCCTATAAGACGAGAGTGGAGAGCATCTCCATAAGCCCCATGGAATAGGGACACATATCATCATGTAATGAAAAATCACAACTCAGTGGTGCCCTCTCAGGTTGTCATCGCAAGCCTCCATTAAGCCGCCCTTTGGGGTTTTCAACTTAATGATAAGAGTTTGTAAGCCACCTTTTCGGATTGTCAACTTACAACTCAAGTGCAAAATTATAATCAACATGTAATCTATACTAAACTACATATCCTATGGTCTTGGTGTGATCGTCATCAATATCCCAATCACAATGGGAAATCACAAGAAAAATATGTCCATGCTCTAGTTAATATTAATGGAATAGATAGCATACTCGTATTCGGCAAATATTTGCAAACCCAAAAAAAATTGACTTGGCGAATATTCAAGAATATTTGGCAACTTAAAAAATACGCAAATTTATTTTAAAAACATAAATTTTATGCAAAACATAGCTACAAAATGTATCAAATGAGTCTGTAAAATGTTGAAGTGTTTTCTATTATATTTGACAACAAATACAATACAAAATCACATCATCATGCGAATACAACAGCCGGTTGATAAGTGCTATGAATTTATGATGATTGTCATTTAAAATTATCATCATAAATTTCATATCTATGCAAGTTGCAATTTACACTAATTTACATTTTCCTCTTCCCCGTTCTAAAGAATATTGGGGAGAGGGTCCATTGCCTCTACTAGTCCCCACACTCGGATGCGGTTATTTGTTCCTCCTAGAATGATTTGACTGCAGCTCCACCACAATAGTAGATGGCAGTGGCTCCTCTATTGCATGTTTGACATCACCTCCAAAGATGTCATCCAATCTAATATCTCTTGCTAGTGCTTCTCCCTCCATAAATTCCCTCTCAAAAGAAGCAATCTCATCCTCTGTGAATGCAAGGATTTCCTCTTCTTGTCCAGTCCAACAGCTGTATGGATCGATCTCATCTAAATCAATAAGCTCTTGTGATGTGGCCTCCACTTTTTTTGTGTGAAGTTGAAGATTGTATTGCACAAGCACCAAGTCATTAAGGAATTTTTTAGTCAACTTGTTCCACTTCTTCGTGTGAATGGCCTCAAACAAATTCCAATTGCGCTCACATCCATAAACACTATAAGGTTGACATAAAATTCTAAGGACTAGCTTTTGAAGATGTGGGGTATTCCTCCCCAATCCTCTCACCAAGAACCTACAAGCAAGATAATCAAAAGTTCATAAGTAATAAAATTAAATTTGTAACTTGTAACATATAAGTAACTTAGCAGACATTCTAATTTTTATTACCTTATGGCTACATGATTCTCCCTCGAATAGTTAAGGCCGAAGAAAACAACCTCCCGCTAACATGCATGTAATTTTGCAACTCTAAAATAATGAGGTCCCTCGTCTCAACCTCGGGTATCATCCTCTTAATGCATGTTGAAAGGTCTTCCATAACCTCCCCGTTCACATCTATGAAGCCATCCAAGAAGAAAAGCTTGGGGTTGAGGTAGTACCCCACTGCACGAATAGGTTGGTGGAGTTGATTGTTCCACCTCCGATCAATTATCTCCCAAAAGGGACCAAATATGGCAATGTCCCTCCTATAATGGTTTTGGATGGCCTCTTTGGCCCTATCCATGGCCTCATAAATATACACCATCGGGTTTTTCTCCCCGTCAACCAAACGCAAAACCCTCACCAAGGGCTTTAACACCTACACACAAATTAAAATTTAAAGTTACAAACTTAAAAATAAAGTAAATAAATAAATAAGTTACCAAAACGGCACCGCTAGGGCACCTAGTACCTGTGTGAAATGTACCCGATACGGGTACGGCTTAGATATGTGCCCAAAAACGGCCAAGGTACGGCTATGCAAGTCCATGTACGGTCGGGTACATCTACAGACATACCTGGCCGTACCTGAACCTGCCTGGACGTATCCTAGTCATTTCCTAGCCCAAAACTATTTTTTTCTAATAATTTTTTTTCTAGTTTAAATTTAATAGATCATTAAAACAAAAATTACAGTTTTTGTAGCACCATTATTCTACAAAAAGTGCCTAGTACAAGCCATCATAAACATGGATAAAAATAGCATGTATGAGATAAATCATAAAAGTAATAAACACCTCAACTAGATCTGGTAGGGAAAAATGAAATTATGAATTTATGAGTAGTTTGTTGTGGTTATTTAGCTTGTTTTTTTTTCATATGCATAATATGTGGTTAATTCCTATTTAGTAGGCTGAAATTTATATATTTTTTAATTTTTATATATTTTTTGTACGACTGTATCCAATGTCGTATCTGGGGCCAATTGTTTTTTGCCATATCCACAAATCAGATACTCCATACCCGTACCCATATCCAAAACTATCGGCTACTTAGATAAATAACAATATATTTATAATTTAACAAATTAAAATAAAGAAACTAACTTGAAATATAAATTGAAGTTTGAAATTACCTTAATGATCTCCATAGCTCTCTTTTCAAAGACATCATCAAAAACTATCTTTGTAGTCCTCTCCCCATTGGATTTCTTTGAATATTGTGAGTCTAGCCATGCTTGACTCACAAACATTTGCTTCAATGATGACAATAAACTAGAAATACTTTGCAACGTCAAGAAGTTAGTTGTAAACCTTATGACACCGGCTCGCACAAGCTCTTTCCCCATTGTGTGTTCTTTCATCAAGCTGAGAACCCAAGGGTGATTATATATGTACTTGGTTATATTTCTTGCATCTTCTATAACCGACCTCATTCAATTCATTTTGCATATGTCATTCAAAAGAAGGTCAAGGAAATGAGCCTTAAAAGGATGTCTCTCCTGTAGTAGTCTCCCATCCACCACATATGTTTTGCATTGTCTGTGACAACTTGCACAACATTCTGGATACCCACCTCCAATATGACCTTCTCCAACATAAAACTCAAATTGTCTGCATTTTTAAGTATGTTAAAGGCATCAATTGACTTCAAAAATACCATCTCACCATTTGAAGCAGCTAAAAAATTGATGAGGGTGTAGTTCCTTCCATCCGTCCACCCATCTAAAAGAATGGTGCATCCGTATTTTTGCCATTGTTTCTTTTGATCTTCTAGGGTTGTCATTGCGTTTACAACTACACCCTTGAGAAATTTCCCACTCAAGTATTTTGGTGAGGGTGCATTTTACCCTTTCCTTGCAACTGTCAATGTTGTCACCAAATACTCCTAATACGGGCTCTTCGCCACATTAAAGGGAAGGTTGCAGTAGTACCAAAAATTTGCACATGTTTTATCTGTTTCCTCGTGTGCATCCTTGTTCCAACCTGTACATCGCTACAAAGGTTGTGTTCTAGGTATGTTTCTTGGTACAAAAAAACTATGTATCCCTTTGTTCGAACTTGATGAAGCAAATGTGTTTCTTTCGCTTCGTATGCATGCACCACGAATAGAGCCCACAATTTTTGCCGCATCGTCCTCTTAATTCTCTGTCATTCCAGTTCTAATGGCTTCTATTATGACTGCATGTACCTTTTCCCTCTCTAGTTTCTTCTCTTCCAACTCTATCTTCATCTCTCGTTTTGTCTCTTTTGTGACGTTGGGACATATCATAGCATCCCAGCAAACAATACATGTAAGATGATACTTCAAGCAATTGATGCCTCCAAAAAATGTTTTCCCATAGAAATTGCAAACCACAGTTCCCTAAACTGCTCCACGTACACCATACTTCCTAGCAATGGTACAGGCATTAGCCGGAACGATTATTGTTAATGATGTTAACCCAGATGTCGAACTTGATGCCATTAGTAAGCTCTAATCTACAGCACAATGTACGTTTAAAATATTAACAAGCCGTAAACTTAATTAAAAAATTGGCTTTATAACTCTATTAACCGTAATTTCAAATTTATAATTTTAAATCCTAGGAACAAGAATACATTCTCAAAAAAAATATTTACAATAATACATTCCAGCAATTTCATTTATTAACGATGATAAACAAACATGAATAAATTATTAATTATTAAAATCATTCGCAATTGAATTAAATGCATTTAAAATTGCAAATCACATTCAAGTACAACATATAAATAATATAGAACAAATTTGCATTCTTGAAATAGAAAAACAAATTACCTCCAAATGAAATTCTTCAAATTTGCTCTTCAAATTCACTATAAAATCTCTTCAACTCATGCAAAGGATGCTCAATGGGTGTGTGATTAGAAATGAACAGGTGTGTTGCCTTAAAAAGACAAATTTCAGTGTTTTTCAGCATTTTTTCCGCATATGCTGCATTTTTTCTGTGTTTTTTCCACGTATTTTGCATCAAATGAGTTTAAGGCTCGAACTCGCCGAGTATTGGCGAATATTCGCCAATATTTGGCAAGTCCAAGTTGGCAAGTTTTCCTACTATGATCAGTGGTATTGAGTGCATAATTATCCTCTATGAGAGTTGGGTGCAACTCTGCAAATATCTCTGCAAGTTATCGCTCAATAGAATCTGCACTCGCATAATCAAGCTCAACAATATTTGCAAGGCTAAGCTCATCATCTGATATAATGGAGTGTACTCGCATGTAAGACTTTGATAATAGACGAGTCTCTAATTGCCATCTCAAATGATCTATCTAGCCAAAAATGTACATGCCTCATAGATTTGGTAGGCATACCTTTGAGATAACATTGTTTAACAAAATGTGTATGTTGACCACATGATAAACAAGAATGTAGGTCAAAAAAATCACTAGAGGTATGACCACAACATCTGCAATGACAACATTTTTGGACTTGAGGGATTTTTACGTAAATTGACTTTGATTGAGTTGGCAACTTGGCAATTTCACTGGACTGACCAATAGGTGAAGACTCAACTTGACTTTTGTTCAGAATACCTCTAGACACAAATTTGATAGGTTTGGAATATTTTGGTATATTCACAACACCTATAAAACCCAAACCAATATGATGTTTGTTAAATTTTATCGTCTCCCCGACTCGCAAAACAGGTGCACATTTGACAAGGGGACTAATAGTTATTGCATCCACAACAGTTTTGGATTGCTTTGAAATTGCCTTAGGTTTTGACACAAAATGATTAGACTCAATAACTTTGGTTTTTGCCATGTTAGCATTGGTAGAAGGTTTACTGTGTTCTACAATAGGGTTGTTAATGTTATCATATTGGTCGAGATAATGTGCCTTGTGTGAATCAATCTAATTTTGTAGATGAACTATCTCGTGTCTCGACAAAGTGTGTTGATTGCAAAATTTCATAAATATTGGTTTGAGTTGTCTCCAACATTCTGAAATTAAATCTACTTCCTAATTTATGCGTACATGAAGTTGCAAAGACAATATGCCATTTGAGTACAGTGTGCTCATTTTGAATATAGTGTGCAGAAGAATGTAGAATTTCTGAGCTAGGTAACATAGAAAGTGCTTAGAAAATAGATTAAAAAAACAAGCTTTTACACCATTATTCCACCAAAACACTTTTTACGAGCTTTATAAACAAATTTACAAGTGCAGAAGATCTCAGAATATTTGCTACATGAAAAACGAGCGGTCAATAAGTCAATCTTAGCCACCATATGCAAAAGTTATGTTGTTTTATCAGCAAATTATCCTAATTTACAGAGATTAAAATATACTAGGTGGACAAGTTGGACCCCTAAGTATTTGTACTCATTGGAATTGTGGATGAGTCTAGTTTCCAAAATAATAAGTTTCAGACACAAATCTGACCTAATGACCTGGATATAATGACAAACGTTGGCAAAGGTAGTAATTTTCTTGGTTTTACCAATTAATTCAAAACATTGTGCCTTCAATGCAGTAATCCTCTCGGTTGCCCTCCGAGCATTTGATAGGCGGGCCGCCTGCTACTGTACAAAGGCTACCTGCGCCTGCAATAAGCTCTGTAGCATTACATCTATGTTGTCAGTAGTCTTTAATGCCTGTGCGTCCCTATACTATCGCAATGTCCGGGATGCCTCTCCAACCAGACAAAAGGCGCCCACTAAATCTACGGCCGACGTTCCCGCTGGATCAGCCATCACTGTAGTATCCTGCACAACCAGCACTGGATCTAGGATCTCATGATGGGCACTCTCTATCAAGGAGTGCCACTCCACCATCCGCTGTGCAAAACCACATACAAAGACACGTGTTACTTACGATCATAGTTAACATGTTCGAAAAGTTCGGGTTGTTCGGAAATGG
This sequence comes from Taxus chinensis, assembly GCA_019776745.2. Taxonomy (NCBI): domain Eukaryota; kingdom Viridiplantae; phylum Streptophyta; class Pinopsida; order Cupressales; family Taxaceae; genus Taxus; species Taxus chinensis. Next base: position 488,987,144 of record CM034146.1, read on the forward strand.
AAAAATGTTTGGAAGTTTGGAACTTTGCAAAAAGTTCGGTATGGTTCAAAAAATTATAAATTTTAAAATATATATAAAAAAGAATAATTATCCATACCACATACAAATATATAAACATACAAGCTAAGTCACACAGTTTGTGTTCATGTTCGCAACGATTAATTTCGAAACACATTCGTCGGCTGATATCATCTAATAAATAACATAAATTAAAAATAAATAAAAACCCTAAACTAAATATTAATAGTAAATTATTTAATATTAACTATCAATACTAATTAATTAAAAGCATATATTAACGAAGTAACACATATTAATAAAATTAGGAAAACAGAAAAAAATTAAAAACAAAATATAAAAATATTAATATTAAATTATTAAATACTAACTATCAAATATTAAATTAGTTTAAAATAAATTTTAACTAAGTAATGCATATTAATAAATTAAAAAATCAAAAAAAATCAAAAACAAAACATAAAAATATTAGTATTAAATTATTAAATATTAACTATCAATATTAAATTAGCTAAATGAAAGTATTAACTAAGTAATATGTATTAATAAATTAATAAAAAATAAAAGCAAAAACAAAATATAAATCTAAAAGCTAATAACATAAACATGCATGTTAAACTAACTAAATATTAATAACTTAAAGAAATAAAGTAAAAAATGAAAATAAAACATAAATTTAAATATTAAAAGCTAATTAACCTAAACGTTATTTTAACCTAGTGTTAAGCCAAAAGTTTAAAGCAAATAGAAAAATGAATCGAGCTACACTCCACGGCAGCACTTTGATGGCACAACACAACGTTTTCCACACAGGGCACAAAATCTTCCATTGTAATGGCATTTCGAACACATAGTTCCACAATCTTCCACTACACGGTTAGTGCCGCAAACCCCTGTTGGAATGATGTGAGGTGTTAACAACATATTCTTACAAAGTTGCAGGCTTCAGCGTGAAAAACCAAACTGATATGAATATAGTAGCGATTAGGCTTTGCCGGTTTAGCTTTTAGTTTTTAATGTTTTTGCTTTAGGGTTTGTTATGTAGGTAGATATTTATTTATTTTTCAAACCCAAAAATTTAGAGTCAAAAGCCAAAACAAATTTACCGAACAAGTTCAGTTTTTCCCAAAAATTCGTTCCGCACTGAATTTTGGCCATGTTCGGACGAATATGGTAACTATGCTTACGATACGAGTATCACTCAAGCACTATTTCTCAATAATCATCTAAATAATATCATGTCATGCATACCTGGCTGCCCGGGCCTCGCCATGACGGTCTCGCCATCTCCTCAGTTGCCTAATACCTCCACCTCATCATCACGATGAGGTTAGGCTCCTATGTATTGTGCCCACCTATCTCGAGGCACCAGTATCATGTCCCCACTGCCCTGTGGGTTGGGCCTCTATCTCAAGTGTACGGCAATCTAGACCCCAATGGGCGTCAAGTAACCTCCCCCTGGCCAACGCATCTTTATGCTCTCTCAACGATGTTGTTGGTTGTCCCACCACTCCCCCTCTGGTGCTAGGACCAGCTTCGCCTGCACCTCCGCCCTGTGATCCTGTGTCAGCAGATCCTATGTCGGCAGATCCTCCCTCGAATCCCTCCTCCAAACTGCTAACTACAATGATTTGTGGTGAGCCCTAAACATCCCCACCACGCCTGTGTTGCCTCCGACCCTGCCCGCCTGTTGCATGTACCCTACAATTCTATAGTGTCGGTACCCTCACCGCTCCTCTTGTGGCCTCTCTAGCATGTTAGCATTGGTAGGGTGGTAATGGTAATACCACTACGGGCGTCGGTTGCCCAAACTGCCTCGGGACTCTGCTCATGGAGTGGATCTCCGCCCAATATAAATAATGCCATGTCACCTCAATGATGGCCTCTAAGTACTCTTCCCTTGGCCACCTGGGCCACTGAACCACGTTCCCTGCATAGGGTTGCCATGTGACATTATTCAAACCCACCTATGCTAATGGCCGGAATACTCAAAGTGCTCTCATTGCTGGCCCCTGTGCCCACTAGAGTACTCTCGAGACATCCGCTGCTACTGCAAATGGTGTCCCTGTTGGCCAATACATCGGAAACCTCTCATAAATTCAGGCCATCAATAAATTGATGGGTACCACAACCCTTTGACCTTGGCATCTGACCTTGTATAGATCATGTACCAACTGCATCCATATGGTGGTGCCCCAACTGAAAGATATCCCTTGATCTACCACATCCCTACATGTTATTAGAAACAATAGGATGTCTCCATCTGCTTTGTGGCACACTATCCGCGCCACAACAATCCCCATAATCACCTTTCGGATGATCGGAATCCTTGTGGCATACACTGCGTTGAGTTGGACACACATCATACCCTAGTCATATGTCTCGTTCCCAGTAGCCCATACGGCTAAGGCACCCACTCAGAAACATAAACATAATCTATTAGAAGAACGACGTGACCGGGCATACACTCGCAATCAGAAGCATAAAAACACATTGCCAAACAACATAACAAACTCGTTCGTCCATGTACTTTCGAGGTGGGTCATCTCGTCCTTAAACTTGATTATACACATGACACAGAAGGCAAATACGCCCAGAAATTGTGGGGTCCCTACCTCATCAAAGATATCATAAGTCCTAATACATATTGTCTTCAAACCAATGAAGGCCACATCTTTAAGGAGCCAACAAATGCTAAATTCCTCAAAAAAATTCACGCATGAAGAAGCTCGGCATTTCAGTACTCAGCTACCATCTCTTGTCCTTTCTTCTCAAATTCACCACTTCATCAACCTTTTCCTTCTCCTTAACAACTAACAACATTATCAACATTTTCGCTTTGTACGCCTCGGTCTTTCCCATTGGATCGCCGCGGTATTATGCACATCCTCGATTAGGCTTATGGCCTTGCTTGGATTTATGTTTCTATCTGACAACCTTATTCTTGTAGCATCTACCTTATGGTTTTTTGCGCTTTTCACCGTTGTTATCCACCCTTTGGGCTAGTCATCCAGCTTCTCTTTATTTACACCTTCGGGTTTATGATAGTTTCTCTTTGTAGCTTCTACCATATGATTTTTTGCGCTTCTCAGCATTGCTACCCATCATTTGGCTATGACACTATGACTCTATGATATCTATGACATCACAACATCTCGACACTATGACACGACATCCGTCCCATGAGCCCCTAGCTAGGTGCTTTGTCTTATTTTATTGATGATCCTCTAGTGTTTCCTTTGAGTTTTGCTTCTCCAGGGTTCTTGCAACATTGATTGCACCCGTATATGGCAGGACGAGCGACACTATTAGGTACGCATTGTTAGGTATATTTCATTTCAGCTAGTCCCTTCTTACCTTCAGTATCTACTTTCAATTTCGGTCTTACAAACTATTTCATTTTGTTGACCACCTCATGTTTCATTATTGCGACATGCGGTGATCAACCGCTACGGCATATGTATACACCTAATTTTTCATCTTAATCTTTCATACCTATTAATAACAATTTCCTTTGTGCAGATAAGGGTCACCAATGCATTTATTTCTTGAGCGGGTGCCTTCAAGGAATGGGGTATGACTATTCACATGGTCATTATGGGTTAGAGATAATACACACACAGAGTATCGCTACGTGGTCCTAGCTTTAGTTATTATTGCATTAGTCATCCTTGTCCCGTTATATCTCACACATTAGCACTCCCAACACTTCCTTGCATCTAATTCCATCATTGGCACCTTTCTCACTTATTCTTGCTTGATCCACGACACATTGCACCAGCTTTGGCATTTTAGCACCTATGGGTGATGGTGTCGGTATTAGATTTCCCTAAGCCGACGTCATCGCCCACGGGCGATGGCATCGAGTATATATATACATCACACTTTAACATTTCATAAGGAAGAAACATCACAGGAACTAGCCATCTCTGCTCTTGGTTCATCTTACACTTGATTTGGATTGGATTGGATTGGATTGGACATTCTTCTTGATTGTTGGATTGCTTGCACTATTAGGTCATCTATAGTGAGTCTAGGACAGGTACAATGTTCCCCTTCTCCACCCATAGCGATTCTCTCTTGGTGTGTTGCTTCTCTGGAGAGATAGATGCATTAGCGACCACCCTACAAGTAAGTGCTCTAACTTTCTTTGTCATTTTGCATAGATTAGTTCATTTTCCTTCCCCATTGCTTTATGTTTAACTTAGTATTGTATGCACATTGATGTTAGTTAGCATATTGCTCTTATATGATATGCTCTTTAGCTTTCCTTTCCTTTATTTCAGTTATATTGCAGTAGTATAGGTTGTGCATGTTTGTCTCATCCTCTCATCAATCTATACCTCTCCCCATCAACCGATATCCTAGAAAGATACTCTCCTCTATCTTGACTACAAACCTTGGAAACCCTAAGTTGACCTAGTGTAGGGATTACTACCCTCTGGATATGCGACCTTAGCGCTCATTGTAGCCCCTTTAAATCAACCCATCGTGTGCCAATTCATGTGTGTTTCCTATTCATTGCCTCAATACCCTTGTAGAATAGAAGGCTTAGGAGTGCAAGCCGTTGAGACACATTCTTGGCCCACCATACACACTGCATTCTCTCAAATCTAAGTCTCGCCTCCCAAACCTTACAAAACACTAATGGAGGGCATGTGGCATTGTGGATGGGAGGAGGTAATCGGTGCTTTGTATTGTCTCAAACTTTTGTTTCTCCACCTTATTGCCCTGCCAAGTGCCAAAGCACTGATTGAAGACATGTGGCATGATTTACACATAGCAACAATCGGTAATTCTGAACAATACTACAATGTCTGTTTGACGGGGTTAAATTTGACAATTTCACCTAATGGAAAATGAAGCTCGGAGACATCAACTAAGACAAAGGCGGTAGATAAAGCTCTAGTTTTTCATTGATAACTTTGATAGAGAGCTCCGATCAACAAGTGGTTGGTACCATTGGAAAGGCCTTTTAAAGAGTTGCACATTGGTTCTAGTTTCGAAGAGAATGGTTGAGAGAACTTTGAATTGTGCGTGACAGAGTTCTCAGGTGTCAGTTACTAAAAAATCTGATCACATGGCTCCCAAATCATTCACAGAGGATTCGGGGTTTTTCTATTTTCTATGAAGATGCTTTCAAGTTGTTATTTCCCTCATGGTCCCACCCAAACGAAAATGGAGGAGTTAAAAAAGTTGTTGATTAAAAAGATGAGCTTTCACAATCGTCCAAAGGTTAAAATCATGATCTTCACAACAAGTGGTAGCTTAATCTTCACTCATCCTCCTGATCCCATGGGTTTGCATTGATGTTTGCTAAGAGATCAACTTTCAAACAAAATTTTTGCTCGTTGCTTGCAAATGAAGGCATCAAACCAAACAAAATCAGATCTACTTGCAAACTGGTGAAGGTTTTATGGATAAGGTTTGTTTCAAGCCTTTCTCCAATGGTAGTGGATCATCATGATGCCTGCAAAGATCCTAAGAATATGCTCCAGGTGGTTTTGAGTGGACCATTACAGTTACACATCTTTTAAGAATTTTATGAGTTGTGTGAAGAGATAAGGCTGAGAGAAAGAGATATTCTTTAGCATATTCTTCATCCCCATCTTCTCTCTTTCTTCCCCTTCCCTCTTCTCTCTTCACTCTTCTATATACTGCCAAAACTCTCCCGAAAAAAAAGTTCCTCTTCCTTAAATGCAAAGTTACTCTGCTCTTTTGAGTGTTGAACTTTTGAGTTCCTCTGACCTCTGGTTTTGTGTTGTATAAATGCATAAACACCTTGAATCATGTTATGACAGACTGTATATTTTAGCTCTTAATACATCTATGATTGTGGCTCATACATGCCTTTTGTTTTGTGTTAATTGTCTCTTATCTCTCTATCATGGTTAAGGTTTATTGTGTGTAGCATTTGCAAGGTTTTATTTCACTGTGTCTTTTATAGGCTAAGAGTGAGAGTTAGATAATATATAGGTTTAGTATGGCTTGTATCTACCCTTTTGGACATGTGTTCTATCATCTTTCTTGCTAAGTCATATAGGGGGGTGATCCCCAACTTCTTGGTGCATCACCATGTTTTCTCATCCCTTTTCTCCTACAACTGGTAGATTAGAGTAGTTAGGATAAGAGTCAACTTTCTCTAGAGGTATGCCTCAAGGAGCCAAGTGTCCTACACCTTAGAGGCATTCCCATTGTTGTTGCTGAGATACCAAGCTTCAATTTGGTGATCGTACAGATGCACATCTCAGTTGACCAACAATAATGTTTCTTTGGACAGTAGCAATTTGCTGCCATTTGATTGCATACATGTTTTCTTTATTGAAACTTAGAAATGTCTTTCATATTCTTGTTGTTTATGATTCCTCATATTTTCTTCATTAATATAATCTTCCCTCTTAAAGAAAGGCATCTTCAAATTTCTCAAACTAAGCGTCAAATTCTTGTTAAAAATTGGTTTTGGGTGATTTCTAAGTTCTTTCGCTTCAAGATCATAAATAGTTTTTTCTTAATTTGTGTATCACTTTATAGTCCTTTTCTATATGGATATTTCTAATTTTCTACTTAAATATTTGTAGGCGATCTCTATATGGTCCTTGTCTACATCGATATTGTCTTCAAATTGGGTTTTTAGATGTTGAATATACTTTCTAAATGATCATCCTCAAGGAGATATAAATATTTCTAAACATCTTTGTACATAGTCTAGAGTGCAAAAACTCACTCTTTACATGGTCACACTCGGATTCCTTTACAAATGAAGATTTTCACCTCAGAGATTCCTGGACAATCCTCAAATCACAAATGGTCCAAACATAGTTTGCGTACTCATATTCGGCAAATATTTGGCAAACCCAAAACAAATTGACTCAGCAACTTAACAAATACACAAATTTCTTTAATAGACATAAATTTTATGCAAAATATAGCTACAAAATGTATCAAATGAGTCTGTAAAATGTTGGAGATGTGTTTTCTATTAGATTTGAATACAAATACAATACAAAATCGCATCATCATGCAAATACAACAGTTGGTTGATAAGTGCTATAAATTTATGATGATTATCATTGAAAATTATCATCAAAGATTTCATATATATGCAAGTTACAATTTCTAATAATTTACATTTTCCTCTTCCCCATTCTAAAGAAATATTGCGGAGATGGTCTATTGCCTCTACTAGTCCCCACACTCAGTTGCGGTTGTTCGCTCCTAGAAGGCTCTGACTGCGGCTCCACCATGGTGGTAGTTGGCAGTGGCTCCTTTGCTACATGTTCGACATCACTTCCAAAGATGTCATCCAATCCAATATCTCTTGCTACTGCTTCTGCCTCCATACCTTCCCTCTCAAAAGAAGCAATCTCATCCTCTGTTAACGCAGGAATTTCCTCTTCTTTCATATTCTAGTTGTTGTATGGATTGATCTCATCTAAATCAATAAGCTCTTGCAATGTGGCCTCCACCTTTCTTGTGTGAAGCCGAGATTGTATTGCACAAAAAACAAGTCATTGAGGCGTTTTTTAGTCAACTTGTTACGCTTCTTTGTGTGAATGGCCTCAAACAAACTCCAGTTGTGCTCACATCCAGAAGTGCTACAAGGTTGAGATTAAATTCTAAGGGCTAGCTTTTGAAGATGTGTGGTATTTCCTCCCCAATCCTCCCACCACGAACCTACAAACAAGATAATCAAAAGCAAGTAATTAATAAAATTAAATTTGTAACTTGTAACATATAAGTAACTTAGTAAACATTCTAATTTTTATTACCTCGTGAATGTGGTTCTCCCTCGGATAGCTACAGCCAAAGAAAAAAACATCCCCCTAACATGCTCTTAATTTTATAGCTCTAAAATAATGAGGTCCCTCGTCTCAACCGCTGGTATCATCCTCTTAATGCATGTTGAAAGGCCCTCCATAACCTCTTCGTTCACATTTGTGAAACCATCAAAAAAGAAAAGCTTGGGGTTGAGGTAGTACCCTGCTACATGAATAGGTTGGTGGAGTTGATTGTTCTACCTCCAATCAATTATCTCCCAAAAGGGACCAAATCTAGCGATATCCCCCTATCATAGTTTTAGATGGCCTCTTTGGCTCTATCCATGGCCTCATAAATGTACCCCATTAGATTTTTTTCCCCATCAACCAAGCGCAAAACCCTCACCAACAGCTCTGACACCTACACACAAATTAAAATTTAATATTATAAACTTACAAATAAAGTAAATAAGTAAATAATAGTATATTTATAATTTAACAAATTAAAATAAAAGAACCGACTTGAAATATAAATTGAAGTTTGAAATTACTTTGATGATTTTTATAGCTCTCTTTGTAAAGACAATCAAAAACTATCTTTGCAGTTCTTTCTCCATCGGCTTTCTTTGAATATTGTGAGTCTAGTCATGTTTGACTCACAAACATTTGCTTCAATGATGACAACAAACTAGAAATATTTTGCAACGTTGAGAAGTTAGTTGCAAACCTTGTGACACCGGCTTACACAAGCTCTTTCCCCTTCATGTGTTCTTTCATCAAGTTGAGAACCCAAGGGTGATTACATCTTCTATAACCGGTCTCACCCAATCAATTTTGTTTATGTCCCCTCCAAAAGAAGGTTAAGACAATGAGTCACAAAAGGAGTCCAAAAGAGTTATGGATGTCTCTCTTGTAGTAGTCTCTCAGCCGCCACATATATTGTCGTATTGTCTGTGACAACTTGCACAACATTTTGGATACCCACCTCTAATACAACCTTCTTCAACATAAGACTCAAATTGTCTACATTTTTAACTATGTTAGAGGCATCAATTGACTTTAAAAATACTATCTCAGCATTTGAAGCTGCTAAAAAATTGATGAGGGTGTGGTTCCTTCCATCCCTCCACCCATCTGCAAGAATGGTGCATCTGTATTTTTGTCATTGCTTCTTTTGATCTTCTAGGATTGTCGTTGCATCTACAACTACACCCTTGAGCAATTTCCCGAGTCTTTTAGAGGGGGTGCCTTGTACCCTTTCCTTACAACTGTCAATGTTGTCACCAAGTACTCCCAATACGAGCTCTTCGCCACATTGAAGGGAAGGTTGTTGTAGTACCAGAAATTTGCATATGTTTCATATGTTTCCTCATGCGCATCATTGTTTCAACTTGTACCTTACAACGAAAGTTGTAACCCAAGTATGTTTCTTGGTAAAAAAAAACTATGTATCCCTTTGCTCGAACTCGATGAAACAGATGTGCCTCTTCCGCTTCGTATGCGTGGACCACGAGTAGAGCCCACAATCATTGCCGCATCGTCCTCTAAATCCTCTGCCATTCCAAGTCTAATGACTTCTGCTATGGCTGCGTGCACCCTTTCTCTCTCTAGTTTCTTCTCCTACAACTCTGACAACTCTACCTTCATCTCTCGTTTTGCCTCTTTTATAACATTGGGGCATACCACAACATCGCAAAAAACAATACATACAAGATGATACTTCAGGCGATTAATGCCTCCAAAAAATATTTTCCAATAGAAATTGCAAACCACAATTTCTTGAACTACTCCACGTACACCATACTTTCAAGCAATGGTATGAACATTAGCGGAAACAGTTCCTACTAGTGATGCTGACCCAGATGCCGAACCTAATGCGATTGTTAAGCTCCAATTTGCAGCACAATGTATGTTTTAAAAATTTAAAAACCACAAACTTAAAATTAAAATTTAATTATTGGCTTTATAACCCTATTTAACCGTAATTTCAAATTTATAATTGTAAATCCTACAAACAATAATACATTCTCAAAAAAAAAATTAAAATAACATTTACAACAATACATTGTGGCAATTTCATTCATTAACGATGATAAACAAACATGAATAAATTAATAATTATTAAAATAATTCGCAATTGAATTAATTGCATTTAAAATTGCAAATCATATTCGTATAAAATATATAAATAATATAGAACAAATTCGTATTCTTGAAAAGAAAAAAAAACTTACCTCTAAATGAAATTTTTCAAATTTGTTCTTCAAATTCACTATAAAATCTCTTTAACTCATATAAAGGATGCTCAATGGGTGTGTGATTATGAATGAAGGGGTGTTGCCTTAAAAAGACAAATTTCAATGTTTTTTCAATGTATTTCCTACTTCTGCATTTTTTCTTTGTTTTTTCCGCATATTCTGCATTAGACGAGTTTAAGACTCCGACTCGCCGAGTATTGGCGAATATTTGCCAATACTCGACGAGTCCAAGTTGGCGAGTTTTCCTTGCGAGTATTCAATTTTTTAAGGTTTTGGCGAGTACTCGCCAAGTTTTCCTACTATGGGTCCAAGTGATATGCCATAGATTTGCTATAAATAAAAATATCATCAAGATCCATATATATAATATATGTTAGAGTAGGTATTTACCTTAGCTAATGTTCACCTAGGTACTTTATTTACCTTTATTGTATTTATCCTCAACCACTTATGTGTGTGAATATTTATTTTATCTTATTTAGATATTATGAGATATTATCTAGTTGTTAGGTATAGTTCTTTCCTTGATCTATGGTATTGACTAATTCTTTCTTTGATCTATGGTATTGACTAAATCATTGATGTCTAGTTCTCTCCTAAATCTATGGTCTTGACTAGTTCTTTGATGACTAGTTATTTCCTTTATTTATGGCTTGATCTACGACCTTGACTAGTTCTTAGATTGTTATTCCTTGTCTATTTAAGCAAGGCTCATTCTCAATGTATTGCATTGAGTTTCATAATAATATATGATATTGTTGCTCATTTGTTTGCAAAGGTTTATGTAAAATTATTCTTGCAAATTACTTTCATCTTATTGATCGTGATGTTTGATTAGCATCTGTGTTCTTGGCTTGGCACGATCTGGTTATCGTTCCTTTCATAGTATCAGAACTAGAGATTGCTGTTGACATCCGTCTGTAAGTTTTATTTTGCAAATAAATTATTTGTGTATTAATATATTTGGGATTTGGTCGTATTTTGTTGCTGCATGCATTTTTATGCAAAACATAGGCTTCCATTGGATCCGGAAGGCATGAAAACCCTAACATCGACTGTAAACTCGACCGTTTCTGTAGGCAGTCGTTTTTTGTTGTTGCAGAGAAGCACACTGAATTGCCTCGGGATTCGTGCCCACCAGAAAGAAAATCGCAGGATTACTTTTTTGGGTCTGTTGTTTTTTTGAGATCTACACAGAGTGATTTTCTGTTGCGGCAAATTTGTCTCGGTTTGCGCGTAGGAAGGTTGTCGGATCTTTCCTTTTTTGGTAAGGGTCTATGGATGCTGTACACATTTTTTACTATTTTGGGAAAATCTGCAGGTTGCTATTTTTGGAAAGCAAAGGTCACACACGACACACTCCAGAATAATAAGTTGTGCAAACACCCATTAAAATCTTTAACCCTTGGTCATATGGAATGGTCATATCAGGGCTTAAAGATTGTGATTCCTACTAGTAGGTGCTTAACTTCAGAGAGCAAAATATTAAAAAGCTTGTATCTTTTGATCGGTAACTCGGTTTTGAGTGTCGTTTTTTTGTAAGTGCTTGTTTTTTCGTGCTCTTTCCATTGGAGTTATTTATTTTGAGACTTGCACTATAATTATAAAGTGCTAAACATAGAAGAGTGTTGTAATCAATTGTGGATGCAATTTCGGCTGAGCCCGACGTCCTAAATTTTTGGGAGTTGCAGTTTGTACCTATCATGGATTCTGAGAATGATATGTTTTTCTCTGAAGTATGTGGACTTCAAGAGAATATTGTAAAATTTGTGGAAGAAAATAGATCGCTCAAGAAGCAAAATTCTCTTCTACAATCACTCATTCATGATAAGGATACAATAATACACTCCCTGCAGAACAAACTTGCTAGACTACAACATCACCATCATATTGTGGACACTCATATCCATGCTCCTAGTCCACTTGCAGCTATTGCTCCTGAACCCACTGACATTGATCTGTCAGTCTTTGAGTTTGTTCCTGCTCTTGATGCTCATACACCTATGAAGCTTGTTACTGCATGCTCTTCCACATCTGTGCCTATTATAGTACCACATGTTGTGTATCCCACTTCTGCTCAGCTGCATGGCTTTTTTAAGAAGCATACCACTACATTCAGTTCTCGCATGCTCCGTTCTATGGGTCTCACTAACGGAGTCATTGGCAGACATTCACAGGGTATTGTTTCCTCTATTCCACATGTTAAGTGAAATTCTCGTCATGACATTGGTTTTCGAGCAGATACTTCATTGGGATCACACATTGACAGAGCTCTTTTTTTTGTTCGCTCAACTCTTTATGAGGATCATAAGCAACACATGAGTTCTGCACCTTCACTCAGGCTTGAGAAATCTGAGATTTCAGCTGTCAGACATGATCAACCTGACACACATTCTGATGTTCTTTTGCATGCACCTATTGTGCATTTTGTACCAAGTCATATGCAGGAATCTTCTTCATCCATCCGTGTTGATTTGGGGTGGATATCTAATCACTCATGGCAGCGACATAGGCATTCGTTGAGAGGATTCTACAGGCGTGGCTCCTCCACCATTTGGCCTCTTGCTCCACTTTTTATACCTTATGCATTATGATGCTTCTTGTTTTGAGCATTTTTCTTTAGCAGGTGTAGTATATCTCTCTTGTTTGTTGAGAGATTTTGTATCTGTATTTTCGACACTTTTGACATGTTGACAGTCTCTCTTATGGGGGAGCTATTCTGGTGGAGCCCAGTGTTAGTTTGTCAGTGTTCGAGTAGTTGATTTTGGGCAATTCATACAAATTTGTAGCATCACTCCACCCATTCAGCAGTATAGGAGGGTGTGGTGTTGATCCTACTTCTTCAAGTTTCGTGTCCTTGCCTTGTTACCTTGACTTTTCTTGGATCGTGACACTCTGGATTTTGTGTCCTTGCCTTGTTGCTTTGGTTTTTGTTCTTGGATCGTGGCACACCTATTTGCAGCAGTTGATCGAATTATGTTTGGTGTTTCTTTTTTTGCACTTTTGACATCACTCCGTTGACAGTCTCCTTGTATGGAGCTATTCTGGTGAAACCCAGTGTCAGTTGTTTTTGAGTTATATGATCGAGCCATGGATTCAGACCACAGTGCACACCAAACTTCTTCAACATTGTACGAGTTTTTGAGCCGAGCTTCTTGGGATGCCTTGGAGTGGGTTTTCTCTCTCTTTACTTTGTTGTTACTGGTTTTGGGTACCTTGCGGTGTCCCTTTTTTCCTAGTTATTGTACATGAGTACCTCATTAGGCCTAGTTGCCGGGACTCATACTGTGGACATGTTGGCCCCTAGTTTCACTTGAGGGAGGGTGTTAGAGTAGGTATTTACCTCAGCTCATGTTCACCTAGGTACGTTGTTTACCTTTATTGTATTTATCCTCACTCACTTATGTGTGTGGATATTTATTTTATCTTATTTAGATATTAGGAGATATTATCTAGTTGTTAGGTATAGTTATTTCCTTGATCTATGGTATTGACTAGATCCTTGATGTCTAGTTCTCTCCTAAATCTATGGTCTTGACTAGTTATTTCCTTTATTTATGGCTTGATCTACAACCTTGACTGGTTCTTAGATTGTTATTCCTTGCCTATTTAAGCAAGGCCCATTCTCAATGTATTGCATTGAGTTCCATAATAATATATGATATTGCTGCTCATTTGTTTGCAAAGGTTTATGTAAAGTTATTTTGGCAAATTACTTTCATCTTATTGATCATGATGTTTGATTAGCATCTGTGTTCTTGGCTTGGCATGATCTAGTTATCATTCCTTTCAATATATAACACTTTGATTCCTCTACAAATGAGGATTTCCATCTCAGAGGTTCCTAAACAATCCTCAAATCACGAATAGTTCAAGTGATCTGCCATACATTTGTTAAAAACAAAAATATCATCAAGCTCCAAATATATAGAGAGAGAGAACATGAGGTAGAAATGGATATATATATATAAAGATCCTAGGGAATCCCATCATCCCCAATGCCCTTTATCCTATATCTATTGAGGGGGGTGGGGGAGAGGGGTGCGGTTGGGGGGCAAGCACCCTCATAGTATTTGTTCTGTCAAGGGTCCAGTCTAGATAGGGCCCACTCCTATAATATAGACATGGCAGTCTATATATATATACATACTTCATAGCATTTGTTCTGTCGAGGGTCCAATCCAGATAGGGCCCGCTCCTATAATATAGACATGGCAGTGTGTGTGTGTGTGTGTGTGTATATATATATATAATGAGGGTAGGTGGATAGGTAAGCCTTGCCTAATTTTAAGCTTCATCATAAGGGTCTAAATTTTGAAGAATAAAAGTTCACTTATTCCCACAAACTAGTCTCATACACAAGTAGTGTGTTGGCTAGGATGGGAACTAAAAAGTTAGATTCGTTTGTACCATTGACCATATAGTAAGATCTGAGAATGAAGTTTGCAGTTGTATAAGATGAAGTGAGGATTTTTTTTCATGGAATGCAAAAGCATTTTTAAATGTGATGTGTACAATTGGATCCAAAAACAAAGGCATGTTTGACGATGTGAATTGAGAAATGTAATCTCTCTACACAGTTTTTCTTTTGCATATTGGGCTGATCAAAAGGGGGGTCTATGATGGCCTCTCGCTTGGTGGTGACTTCAAAAGCTACCTTTACCTTTACAAGGAAATTCGGACTCGTTTTTTAATTGTAACACATGTCATGAAATATCAATCACTAAGCATAGACTGATGAGATGAAATAATTTTAATTACATTCACAAGACCAAAACCATTCTATGTGAGCATATGTGTACAATGTCGCGCCATTATGCCGGTGTTTCTGCACATGTGTTACAAAATTATATTAAACAAGAGTAGAAAGAAACTTCAACAACCTTGTTGACTTCTTTTTAAAGATGATTCTTCTGCTACAGATTCTGATCAGAAATTGCCGTCTTTTCTATTCTAAAAGCTCTTTAAATAGTTCCAACATAGAGTCAACCACAAAGGTGTTGGCATATATGGTCTGGATGTCACTGTAAGCCGAGCGTTCAATGATAAAGTGAGTGTATAGCATTCCATTTACAATGTCATCAAGGGTTCAATTCAATGATAAAGTGAGTGTATAGCATTTCATTTACAATGTCATCAAGGGTTCAAATATTACATAGACATGTCACAGGTAAAGGCAGTTTAAACACACAAACAGCATAATAGCCATGTTCCTGAGGAAATGAAATAAAAAGGTTTAAAATGTACTAAAGATTTGAAGGAATTGAGTCGACGAAAATGAGGTCACGAGACTAAGCATCGGGATTACCAAAGAGACAGCCCTCCGTCGTGGGATCTCAGCTAATTTTCCAGATAAGAAAAGAATAACTTACGTGAAGGGTGAAAAGAGGCGAGGGATGAAGAGGAGGATCGTAAGTGAAGGGCGGCGGTGGCCTTGTCGAAGAGGAGAGCTCTGACTCTCAGCTGCAAATCGAGTTGGGCGTTTGATCTGATTCCATCTCCCTCCGCATTACTCATGAATTTCTTCCATGCCGATGAAGTAGTCAAATGAGGCGCCATCTGCGTGTAATGGGAGTCCCCCAGCCATGCTCGCCAACCTCCGCTGCTCTCTAGCTTGATCGCAAGCTCGTAACCAATGCCTTCCTCTCCCAGCAACGCCATCAAAGTCTAACAAACTTCACACCCTCGTCACCATGGACAAAATGTCCTTACGCTAAATTAACTGGAACACATTTCTCTTACAACATAAAAGGATGTGTGGCCTTTGCCGTGGTGTGTTTATGGAAAACTGTACGGGCGCATTTTTGTCTCTGTTTTTGGGGTTTCTAAATGAAGAGAAATATAATTGTTGTCAAAAGATGTCTCATTCTATCCGTTTTTACTAATTAATTTTACTAGCAAGAGGCATATATAAAAAGACTTATTGATGGGATTGCATAACTAAAATTGCACATAATGAATAATTTATCAAATCATAATATGAATTTTTAAAAAAATTGTAAACGAATAATAGTAGCAATTTATACTGTTTGTATTATAATAAAGTGTGACCCTGAAAAATCAGAGTGTAAATGCAGATGGTACTACATTCAACTAACATAATTTTAAGTTCAAAGGAAGGCTATAACTTGGATGTTTTTCGCCAAGCATGTATGAAATAGGTGTGACTTGTACATGTGAGGTCCACCTATTGTCAGTGTCATAGGTTGGAGGAAAATGTATTCCATAAATAGAATGGAAAACATTCATTCAAAATTCAAAGCATTCTATATGAAAAGGAGTTGAAAGAAATGAAATTAGCTACATTTATCATATACATATTTCCTGTTGTTAATGGGATCTAACATGTGTAAGCATTTCTCCTCAAACATTCTTTGTTTTAAATACCTTTTTTTTAATCTCTAAATAACACTCAAAAGAGAGTGGTTGAGATATTCTTAAGGATTCAACATACTTAATTCATGATAATTTTATGAAAGTCTGCCCTAGTTTCTCCACATCTCCAATATATTTGTTTCTTTAGGAAAAGTCAATCCATTAAGACTTATGTATGGTAAGTACCTTGATCAGTTTCTCCACATTTATCAAAGATATACCCGTTGTTGTTAATGGGAGCTAACGTGTGTAGACATTTCTCTTCAAGCATTATTTGTTTTAAATGCCCTTTTTTTTAAATCTCATAGTAACTCTAAAAAGAGAATGTTGGATATATTCTTAAGGATTTAATAGACTTAATTTGTAATATTGTTATGAAAGGTAACCCTAGTGTCTCCACATCTCCAATATAATGGCCGTTTTAGGTAAAGTTAGTCCTTAAAACTTATGTATGGTAGGCACCTAGATCAGTTTTTGAGGAACTTTCTTGTGATAACCTTTTATAACTATTAATATTAGAACCAACTTGGGTTGTTTGGGTCCTAAGGTGCACCATTATATTTTTTAAATTCGACTATGACATGCATTTGTATGTTTAGTGGTTATGAGCCATCAGTAGAAAATCTTTTGTATGGTACCAAGAGCACCATTTACCGATCCTACATCAGTGTACAATTTGCATAATAATTGAAGATGTAAACCAATACATAGAAAGAATTCATTTTCCAATTGGTTATCATCAACATCTTCTAATCCTAAACATTTTATATATTCAACAATGTATCACAAAATTGGCTCGGAAAGATATTTAAGCATATACATTTGCTATGTAGTTTAATGAATTGATTTTTTGCATAGAAGTGCATTGTTGAATCAGACAATGCCCGTTCAAGTTGCCTCTAAAAAGATGAAAGATTCTTAGTCCTCAATATTAGGGTTTACATCTCTAATGTTTTTCAATCTTAATTTTAAGATGAATTGTTTAGGATAATTTACTTGTTAACATATTGTGTCTAAGGTAACAATGATGTTAAAGATGTCCTAAAGTCTTCTCCCAATTGTGTTTCCTAAAACACTTGTAAATTAATGGGTGTAAGTGTACACCAATGTTAAGAATTTATGTGTTTCATAAATTGAAAATCATTTTAAATAAATGTGTAAGGTATGGAGGGGATAACTATGATGCAAAGTTGCCGACATAAAGAAGGATATCCTTAACATGTGGTAGACTATGATGTAAAGTTGCCAACATAAAGAAGGATATCCTTAACATGTAGTAGATGAGCAAGACCACCAATAAGAATCATTGATCTACCACCACATGGTTTATTTGCATGTGTTGTAAATTCTTGTTGGAGTCAATTATTAATATATTCAAACATTTTAGGCCCAATAAAAATCACCTCAATAATTATAATGTGATGTATGTGCCTAATTTATTCTGGAAATATGCCCAATGTTTATCCTTTCAAATCTTGGACATTTCTAATTTGCAGTCTAAGACGGATATGTATTTTTATAGTATGTATATTTAAAGTGAAAAAATTTATAGGAACAAGGAGAAATATAGGGATATTTACATCTACTGAGAAATATTTAATGCATTTTTTATAAATTTAATGAGACGTGATTTACTAGTTCCATTTCTTATTTGGATAATATTTTTTTGCAATTTTGATCCCAGACATAGTTGCAATGACCTACTACCATAATGCATGTGATATGATCATTTTTTAGATAAAATTTCTCTAGGAAAAAGGATCCTATGGTGGCATTAGCTTTTGGTGGAAATGGATAGATGTTGTCTAGAAAATGTATGGCTAATTCTTTCAAAAAAAATTAATGTTGATTTCATTTCATTTTGTCATAAATCACGATTTAGGATTGATTTAATTTAATTTTGGATTAATTAAATCTAAGTATTACAAAGGCACTACTGAACCAAATGATTTATGAATGTTGAAATACACAAATGACACAAGTAAGCTAAGATTTAAAATATGAAACCCTGAGCAAGAGATGAGATAAAAAGACTTAGTTGATTTCCATGCAATTTGGGAATGATCTGGGCAGAGAGAAGTGATGAACAGATTGAGAAGAATGTTGTTACTACTCATTGTAAATCATGAGAGTTAGGAATGAAGTTATACACAGGTGCCTATGGCAAGACAGGGGCGCCCAGGGCGCTGGAGACTGCTATTGGGTGCCTATGACTATGCAAATGGTCAGAATTTGATTTTTATTATGTCGTAAGAGTGTCACAGTTGTTCCCTGTTGATCACCAAATAGTCATTCTTTGAATGTTGAAGGTATCAATAACCTGCAAAAGAGAAATTTACCTACACAAGCCCTAAACCACATTAAACGTAAAAAGAAAGATGCAAAATGGGGAATTAGACTAACCCTGGCAGTCACCCTGAGAGTGAACTTACGACCGAGCATTACACTACATCTCAGACTCCATGTAGTTCTTGTGAGTGTATGTAGAAATTATGCCCTTTTGTAAGTTGCACTTGATAACGAGCTATATTTTCTCTAGAATGCAAATGTGTAAATGGAATAGAATAAACTTCTCAATCCTATTTTGTGTATGCAAAGTATGCAGGCCTTTGTCCCTTGAATAGATGTTAGATGGATGCCTTGGAGGGCTTTAGGTGCCTTTTGAATGTAAGCTTAGGTGATGATAGTAATGCTTAGTGCTTGCTCCTTGGTTTTGAACACATAATTATGTATTTATATGATTCCCTTGTTTGAATTTCATAATTGACAACTGGAAGGACAACCCATAAGTGAAAAGATTCCCAAAAGATAAAAGAGACCTAAAAAGTGTGAGTAAGGTAGAAAAGGGTTAGTGGCACCTAGAGGGGATAGGAGTTCCTAGGTGCTATTGTCCTAGTTGGGCGTTGGTGTTTGAAGCCATGAAATATAAATCAGTAAAGTTTTGACTAGGTTATAGGGTGTGTAAGACCAAATAAAGAGCAAGAGACAAAGAAGATAGGCCAAACATAGTTATCAACCACTAGTTTTCTTGCTTAAGAATCATATAAATGCTAGTGTAGACAAAAAATCACACACTTGGGTACATTTCTAGGTATTAATCACATGTTACTATTCATATGATTCCTAAGCAAGAAAACTAGTAATTGACATCTATCTTTGTCATCTTTTATGTCTTTATTGTTTCCTCTTTGGTCTTGCATACCCCACAACCCAGTCTAATCTTCATTGTTTTACCTTTATTGACTCTGGACACTAGAGCCCAACCAAGATGCCATAGCCCAAGCACCCCGAGCTCTTTATATCTTACTCACCTCTTTTATTTTTTGGGCATCTTGCTTTCTTACAGATTGACCTTTTAGTTGTCAATTATGAAATTCAAACAAGGGAAACATATAAATACAAAGCTATATGACCATAATAAAGGATTGTACGCACTTTGGGTAAGTATCTAGTCTTGATCGCATATTATTATTCATATGGTTCATAAGTAAGAAAAGTATTGATTAACCCATGTCTTTGGCCATCTTTCGATACTTTTTGTTGTTGCTTTCGGTCTTGCACCTTTACCGGCCCATTCTATCTTTTCACACTTAAATTTTATTCTTTCTGGACTAGAGCACCTAGCCAATACGCCCTCATCCCCTTTGGGTGCCTCAGTCCTCTTTGTACTTTACTCACACTTTTTGGGTCATTTCTAGCCATTTAAGCTTCTTATCTTTTTGGTAGTCTACATTTTCGGGGTTAATTACGAAATTCAAGTGAAGGAATCGTATAAATATAAAGTTGTGTGATCATAATAAGGAACCAAGCACTAAACACTACTTATCTCCACCTAAGTTTGCATCCATCAAAGGCATTTATAGGTCTATTTACATCCATCTAGCTCCATCATAAGGGACAAAGGTTGATTCATTTGCATCACACTTCACAGGAGGGGAATCTATTGTTTCCATGCACACATTATTTACATTCTACATCTAGTTACTTACTCGCTACTCACAAAGTCTGTCTGGAATAAAAGCAACCTAAGGCACAATTTCACACACACACATAACTACATCTTCAAATTAGCTAAGGCTCTTCTAATTTTGTTTGCATCTAGGGTTTCATATTTTTATTACTTAGTCACTTAGGCATTATTTTATTATTCATTTATTTACTGCAAACTTTCATCAAATTAGGCTATTATTTTACATTTTAGCATAATCAAGGACCAAACTTTAAGCATCTACTATCATCACATAAGGTTGCATCCAAAGACATTCTAAGAGCATCAAAGCATCCATCTAGCACTCACTCAAGGGACAAGGGATTGCATACACGCATAGGAAGGGGAAGTTCATTTTTCCATCCACACATCTGATTAAGAAAATATAGGATTTATAGATGCATAGATCTGATTGTGATGTAGCAGTATTGAATATGCAAATAAGTACAAAATAGACCCAAGTAAATTAATCTAGAAAATAGGAAAACCCTAGTTACAAAGAAGGGATAAGAAGACTTAGTTAAATCGCAACCAAATCTAGACTATGCCGAAGTGTTGACCTGATGAACAGAGAGGGAGAAGTGTTGCACAAGGCCTCAGATAAATGTGTGAGCTGACAATCTGCCTAGACTGGGGTGCCTGGAATGGGTTAGGGGTTCCTGTGGGTACTACATACTAGTACTGGGTGCATGTGACTGTAAAAAATCTTAGAAAACCATCTTTGATTGGTCACAAGGTGTTTTTTGTCCTTTTCCTTTTGTCACTAGTAGGTCACATAATGATCACTAAGGTCGTTGATAACCTGCAATGAAAGATTGACCTGCAAAACCCTCAAGAGTACATCAAATCCCAAAAAGAAAAGAATGTAAATGAGGGGTCAGACAGTTCTTAGCTATCAAACAAGCGATCTTACAACTAAGTGTTCATTGCATTTCAGACCCAATTTAGTTCTAGGTGTGTGTGTGTGCAGAATCATGCCCTAAGTGGCTCTTGTGCGTGTCGCACTTGATAGTGAG
Source organism: Taxus chinensis (assembly GCA_019776745.2). Classification (NCBI taxonomy): domain Eukaryota; kingdom Viridiplantae; phylum Streptophyta; class Pinopsida; order Cupressales; family Taxaceae; genus Taxus; species Taxus chinensis. The sequence goes on from CM034146.1 coordinate 489,008,556, forward strand.
AAAATACCTAGATGTAGAATATGTAAATAGATGTGTGCATGGAATAGAATGAACTTCACCTCCTATGAAGTGTATGCAAAATAATGCAATCCCTTGCCTTTGAATGGATGCTAGAATGAATGCTTGAATGCTCTTGAATAGCCTTTGGATGAAACTGTAGGTGGTGATAGCTAATGCTTAGTGTTTGGTCCTTTATTATGATCACATAGCTTTATATTTCTATAATTCCCTTGCTTGAATTTCGTTAACCCCGTAAAGGAAAACTACCAAAAAGATAAGATACTCAATTAGCTAGAAAGGACCCAAAAGATGCAAAAAAAGTACAAAGAGGTCGGGGGCACCCACAAGGAATGAGGGTGCCTGGCTGGGTGTTGGTGTCCAAGATGAGAAATGTCAAGGTTTGAAAGGACAGACTTGGCTAGAAAGAGTGTAAGACAAAGTGGTGACAAAACGAAAGCAAAGATGGCCAAAGACATGGGTTAATTAGTACTTTTCTTACTTAAGAACCGTATGAATAGTAGTACGTAATTAGGACTAGATAATTACCCAAAGTGCGTGATTTTGTGTCTACAACATCTACTTACATTGGTACATCTATTTATTGCTCGTTATCAATTGCATCTTGCATAAGAGTTTCTTAGGGAATGATTTTGCACACACTTCATAAGAACTACATGGAGTCTGAGATGTAGTGCAGTGCTCGGTCGTAAGTTCACTCTATCAGGTGACTACTAAGGTCAATTTGAATCCCCATTTGCATCATTCTTTTTTAAGATATAGTGTGTTTTGGGGTTTTATAGGATATCATTTGTTTTGCAAGTTATAGACGAGTACAATGATCATCTAGGGAATAACAACGAAGGTTAGAGACCATGTTGCGACACAGGAAGAATTGGTTTCTGACCATTTTCACAATCACGGGCACCTAAAAGAGGTCTCAAGCACCCAAACACTGCTAACCTAATCTAGGTACCCCAATCCAAGCGTACCTGAAAATTCCAGAATTTACCAAGCATAATTGTGATAATTTGTTCCTCATGTTTATCAGTTTTCTAGTCCGAAAAACTTCTGAATTTATTATGAAATCAACTAAGTCTTATATTGCCTCTCTTGCACCTAGAGTTTCATTTTTATGTAGCTTATTGCTTGGGTCAGATTTGTGCTTTAGCATTTTATTTATCATATGTGACTCTAAAATATCTAGGGTTTTACAAATTCTATATTTGTTAAATCATTTAGTGAACCCATTTGTTCAGACCCAACCTTGCTTCTTTGGCATATCATCTTTTCTATCATGGCTCCTAAGGTTCATCAAATCTTTGTCTTAGTTAATTCAAATGCATTCACCTTACAAAGAGGTTCTTTAAAAGGCCCTATTAGAGTAGGTATTTACCTTAGCTCATGTTCACCTAGGTACATTATTGTATTTATCCTCACCCACTTATGTGTGTGGATATTTCTTTTTATTTATTTAGATATTAGGAGATATTATCTAGTTGTTAGGTATAGTTCTTTCCTTGATCTATGGTATTGACTAGTTCTTTCCTAGATCTATGGTATTGACTAGATCCTTGATGTCTAGTTCTCTCATAAATCTATGGAATTGACTAGTTCTTTGATGACTAGTTCTTCCATGATTGATGGCTTGATCTACGACCTTGACTAGTTCTTAGATTTTTATTCCTTTCCTTTATAAGCAAGGCCCATTCTCATTGTATTTCATTGAGTTCCATAATAATATATGATATTGTTGCTCATTTGTTTACAAAGGTTTATGTAAATTTATTCTGGCGAATTACTTTCATCTTATTGATCGTGATGTTTGATTAGCATCTGTGGTCTTGGCTTGGCACGATCTGGTTATCCTTCCTTTTAGGCCCTAGACACCATATATCTTCCTAAAGATACGCCACCCACTCAAGTAAGTGTCATTTATGATCATCTCTTCGATGACCCTAGCCTTTGTGATCCACCATCCAATCAGTCCATCTTAGAGTCAATTCAAGACTTGCATTCTTTATTTCAAGACAAATTTCAAGTTATGGAATCCACAATTACATCTCTTGAATATGAATTTCAACATCACAAGGATGCTTCTCAGGATCATATTAGTTCTCCATCCACATCTCATTCTCCTCATCCTACTTCTATGTCTTCTACATGTGCTCATATTAGTGAACCCCGAGTCTTACCACTACCGTAACCTCTCAATTTTGATCACGATGCTAAGCAATATGGCATTCTTATTGCGCTTCTTCATCATCAATTGATTAATCTTCCCACTACTCATTGATATCCTCCTTACCAGCTAGTCAAATATCAAGGTCTCTCATTTTGTGCTTATTATCGAATCAATGGACATAATGACAATGATTGTTATGTTTTATAACAAAGAATCAAGCATCCTGAGCGTCAAGTCTTTATCTCATTCGCGCACAACATTTTATTACATGCCCATATTCAAATGTTATATCCAAATTGGCTCCCAAATCTAATTCATCTATGTCTAATGAGCATCATGCCATCACTTCTAATGTTCCTTCTTTGGTCCCTCAAGTGCTACCTATACAATGTACTCCAACTAAGCAATCACCTCCTCCTACTAAGTCTTCTACCACATTACCAACTCCTAATTAACCACCTTTAAAAATTGATATAATAACTCCTCCTCTTAAGTCTTCCACAACATCATCAAATAAGCAACCACTCACTAAGAAAGACCAAAAAACTTTATATGGCCTCTTTCACCTTCCACTATTCAAATTCCATCGACAATCTTCACTTCAACAACCAATCACTTTTGTCAAGAAAACCATTCCTTACATTAATCCCCTTAGCGTCATTGAATAGATCTCCATTGCTCATACACTTGGGGGCATCATGTTTATTCCCCCCTCTTAGCATCATCAGGTGTCTAACATTTCTATGTTTATGCTTTGTGCTTCATGTTTCATCTTTATGAGCATCGTTACACATCTTGATACACTTTGTATCATCATTAACCTATGACACATTCTAGTTCCATGGTTCATACTTTACTGTTAAGGGTTTCAATATAAAATGAACCTCACCACATCCACTCTTTGTGCCTTATGCTTAATTAATCAGATCTTCCTAGTGTAATGTTTCAAACAATTACCCTATGACATACTTTTGTGCTACGGTTAACACTTGACTATTGAGGGCATATTACATCTATGAACCTCACACACTACACATTTCACACTCGGCACATTCACAACACATCTCTCTGACATCAAATTCTCACACATCACACTACCCTATGATGCACTCTAGGTCTACAGTTCATACTCAAATTTCGAGGGTCTAACTCTAAAATGAGCCTCACATGCTACACATTTCACGCTCTGCATTTCACAATACATCTTTTTATCATTCTATTTTCACACATTTTACAATCTGCGCTCTATGCTCCATTGATCTATATTTATAGCGCACTCTATCAAACCATTTCCCGATGATGAACTCTTGTTCTATGGTTCATTCTTGAGTGTTGAGGGGTATTTTATAAATAAACCTCATCTCATACTCATTGACATCCACTTGGGGGGCATGTGTCTCCTATCACATTCACATTACATATCATTCCATATCTTTCGTTCACAACATACTACATATCTTGGTTGCACATACTCTTGTTTTCTTATTCTAGTTACATGTACACTTTGTTTTGATGCTAGATAGATACTTCATATGTCATTTTCTTTATCATATACACATGAACATTCACTTTTTCTCTACTTGTGAATGCAAACTTCTCACAGATCCTTACATGCAACATTGATGCTTGACACTTTACCTCTTACCAGTCCCACCGAGGCTCCTGGGGGCATCTACATTTCTATGCTTACACATTACAAGTGTTATTGTTTCATTTTATACTACTTCAATTCTTACTAGCACAATACTCTCTATTGGAATATACACGTCTTGACATACTTTTTATCTTTCTAACATGTTAACGGGTGCTTTATGTGCAACATTTTTTTTATAGGAACTATTTGTCATTATGGTTATTTGATATTTTGCTTACTCTTGTCTTATATTGTCTGCCATTATTTGTGGGCTTTACCCTATGTCTTTCTTGTTCATTGCTTGTATGATTTTGGCAGTTTCAGCCCAGATTGTCTTGCGACATTATGAGTGATGTCCCATGTTTGAAACCCACTTTTCATAGTCTACATTGTATTATTGCTTATTAGCTCACACATTGTCTTCTATATGCATATTTGTCTTAATTACACTAACACGTATTTCTAGTTGTGTTGTTTGCATGTGCCTTGGTTTCCACCATGCACATTCCCTCCCCCTACAGGGCATCAATTTCATATCAACGTATGGTCCTCTCCTTTGGGTTGCATCCTCCTAGTAACGTTGTATGCACCCCAAACAAGGGGAGCATGCATTAGGTGAATCTGTCACCCCATACAATAGCTCACAACTTTAGTACATGCCTACACAATATAGGAACATAACACAGTTATAGAACAAGAACGACCTAGATTCTAACTTGGGTCTTCAGTTTAGCACAAATGCCATTGCCCAAATACAGACATGAGTGCCTAGGCACTCCTGGCCTTTCCTGGGTGCTTATGACCAGGGGATAGTTACAATTACTTTCTCATATTGGCATAGTTTTCAGAAGTTTACAGAACAATTTACACAACACATGCACAATCCTCCAACAATAAGAATGCATTATATCTTCTTGTTCTACTTGGATTGAAATGGATCAAAAACATAAAAAATTAGGATCACACCATTTATAGTGGAGTATAAATTTTAGGAAGCAGTCAGGGATGGAGAATAACACTAGACCTTTCTCCCCAACACTCTTTTTCTGTAGTGTGAGATCACCCAAAAAACTCGCACTTAGCATGAGACCACCCAAAAAACTCACACTTGGCATGAGATCGCCCAAAAAACTCACTTTTGGCGCAAGATCGACCAAAAAACTCACTCTTTTATAGTAGTTCAAGACATTTTCTATCATTTCCAATCTCCACGGATCAAGTGCACACTTTCCTTTTTACACATTTTTACATACTTTTTACATGTTTTATAGAGTTTTCATAACACATGATTATGACTACTCTTTTGTTATTCTTTTGAAGGTACAACCTTAATAGGTAATAAGAAGCAACCTTACATCAAACACAACAACCGGTACAACATGGCATAACACATAAATTTCACCCCTAGGGTCACTTCCTCTTCCTTTGCTTGCACACCTCATTTATATCAGTCTATGCTTTTTCTTGTCTCTTCAGCATGCTTTCGCCATCAATCTACATGGTTATTAGGTATGCATCTCTTATCTAATTTACTTTATCAAGTATTCACTCAACATAAAGTGGGGGAAAATGTAGACACAAAATCACACACTTGGGTACATTTCTATGTCATAATCACATACTACTATTCATATGATTCCCAAGCAAGAAAACTAGTATTTGACATCTATCTTTGACCTCTTTTTTGTCTTTCTTATTTCCTCTTTGGTCTTACACACCCCACAACCCATTTTGATCTTCATTACCTTATCTTTATTGAATCTAAACACCAGGACCTAGCCAGGATGCTAAAGCCTAGGTGCCCTCGTCCCCTTTGGGCACCCAGACCTCTTTGTATCTTACTCACCTCTTTTTGGCCCTCTTCTATCTTTTGGTCAGCTTGCTTTCTTATGGGGTCATCCTTTTAGTTGTCAGTTCTGAAATTCAAACAAGGGAATCATATAAATATAAAGTTATGTGACCATATTATAGAACCAAGCTCTAAGCATCTATTATCATCACCTAAGGTTGAATCCAAAGGCATTCTAAGAGCATCAAAGCATTCATCTAGCACTCACTCAAGGGATAAGGGACTGCATTTTTTGCATACACTTTTGCATACACACATAGGAGGGGGAATTTCATTTTATCGTCCACACATGTACTTACATTGGTACATATAGCCATCACTTGTTATTAAGTACATCTTGCAAAAGAGCTTCCTAGGGCACGATTTCACACACACTTCACAAGAACTACATAGAGTCTGAGATGTAGTGCAATGCTCAATCGTAAGTTCACTTTTTCGGGTGACCATCAGGGTCAGTATGACTCCCCATTTGCATCTTTCTTTTTTAGGATTTGAAGATTTTTGGGATTTTTCATGATATCATTTGTTTTACAGGGTACATATGAATACAAGAATCATCCAACGACACACAGGAGACTCACAATGAAGGTTAATGACCACTTGTGACATAGGAAGAATTGTTTCTAACCACTTTCACAGTCACGAGCACCTAGAAAAGGTCTCCAGCACCCCAGTCCAGGCATATCTGATAATTCAATAATTTATCGAGCACAGTTACAAAAAATTTCTCCTCCTGTTTATCATTTTTCCAGTCCGACACACTTTGGAATTTATTACAAAATTAGATAAGTCTTTTATTCCCTCTCTCGCACCTATGGTTTCATTTTCATCTAGCTTATTCCTTGGGTCAAATCTGTATTTTATCATTTTATTTATCATATGTGACTCTGAAATATCTAGGGTTGTACAAATTCTATATTTGTTAAATTAGCTAGTATGCTTTTAGGACCTAGAAATGTACCCAAATGCATGATTTTGTGTCTATATTTGTCCCCACTTTATGTTGTTGAGTGAATAATAGATAACATAAAGTAGATAAGAGATGCATACCTGATAACCATGTAGAGCGTGTGGAGAAATGTGTGTCGAGTGGACAAGCGAAGCATGGAATGATGTAAAATGAAGCGTGGAAATGAGGAAAGGAAAGCGACCCTAGGGGTTAAAGCATATGTGTTGTGTTGTACTTGTTATTGTGATTGTGATTGTTCCTTCTTATAAGGAAAAACGTGTAAAATAAGAGCAAAAATGTAGTCAAAGTCACATAAATGTGTATATGTAAAAGTGTGTAAAGGAAAGTGTGCACCTAATGTAAAAGAGTGTAAAAGGATAGAAAAGTGTCTTTAAATGCTATGTAGAGTGATTTTTTTGGGCGATCTTACGTCAAATGTGAGTTTTTTTGGTTGATCTCATGCCAAGAGTGAGTTTTTTGGGAAATCTCACACCAAGTGTGAGTTTTTTGGGCGATCTTATGTCAAGAGAAAGTTTTTTGGGTGATCTCACGCTAAGAGTGAGTTTTTCGGGCGATCTCATGCTAAGAGCGAGGGTTGGGGAGAGAGGTCTAGTGTTAATCTCCATCCATGACTCTTCCCGATAAGCACCACTGCAGATGGTATGTCCTTGATTTGTTCTTGTTGTCCCAAATTAGTTCCAATTGTATTGATTGTTCCATTTGAAATGGATTTTAGGAGATTACATGCATGTTGTAACTGAAGGACTATGCATGTAACCGTGAAACTACTCTAAAGGCTTATGTGAACTATGATGATATGCTAAGTTGATTGTGCGTGCCCCTAGGATATTAATGCCCAAGGGAGGACACAAGCACCCAGGTCATTTTGTTTGAGTTTGGGCACTGGTGTCTATGTTGTGTTGAGGACCCAAGTCAGATTCTAGGTCGTTCTGTGACTATGTTCCTATGTTTTTCATGTATTGTGCATTTATGTACTATAGCTCCAAGCTATTGTAGGGGTGATTTGTTCACCCAATGTATGCCCCAACTCATTTGGGGTGCATGCGACGATTATAGCAATGTGCAACCCAAAAGAGAGGATCTGATGTTGATATGAAGTTGATACTTGTAGGGGATAGGGGATTATGCATGGTAGAGACCAAAGCACATGAAAACAAAGTGGCTAGTAACATGTGTTAGTAGAAAAAGTAGCAAACATGTAATAGAAGACAATGTAATAACAAATTGTGCAAACAAAGTGGACTGCAAAAAATGGGTTTCAAACATGGTGACTTAACAAATATGGGAATTTATGAAATCCTAATTACAGAGTCACAACAAAATAATAAGAAATGGAGTACAGATCTAACCTAACACATAAGCCAAATAAAATTAAAACCCTAGGTGTAACATAGGGAATAAGAGACTTAGTTGATTTCATAATAAATCCCGAAGTATGCCGAGATGGAAAACTGTTGAATAAGAGGATGAATTTGTTGCAACTGCACACAAAAATTATAGAACTATCAGAGATGCCGAAATTGGGGCGCCTGAACTGGGTCAAGGGCACCTATGCATTATATACTACTTTTAGGTGCTTGTGACTACGAGAAACCTCATAAATTATTTTCATTGTGTCACAAGATGTTTGCCAACCTTTGTTGTTTATCACCTGTGTGTCGCACTATTCCTGTAGAATTCACATGTAACATGCAAAGAGAAAGAGCACTTGGAAAACCCCAAAACACATCAAATCGTAAAAAAATGTAAATGGGGAATTAGACTGATCCTGGTGGTCAACCGACAAAGTGAACTTATGGCCGAGCACTGCACTACATCTCATACTCCATGTAGTTCTTGTGTGTGTGTACAAGAATTGTGCCCTAGGTGGCTCTTGTTCAAGGTGCACTTGATAATGAACAAGTAGCTAGATGTAGCAATATAAGTATATGTGTGGATCTCAAAATGAACTTCCTCTCTTATGCGTGTGTGTAGAATTATTATTCCCTTTTCCCTTCTGTGAAGCTAGATGGATGTTTTGATGCTCTTGAAATGCCTTTAGAATTAACCTTAGGTGATAGTAGTAGATTGTTAGAGCTTGGTCCTTTATTATGGTCACATAGTTTTGTATTTATATGATTCCCTTATTTAAATTTCATAATTGACAGCTAGAAGGCTGACCCATAAGAAAATAAGATGCCCAAAAGGAGTGAGTAAAAAAAGAGAGGTCATGGGCAGCTAGAAGGATGGCAGCACCTGGGTGCTAGTGTCCAGAGTGATAAAAGATGAAATAATGAAGCATCGACTAGATTTTAGGGTGTAAGAGGCCAAGAAGAAGACATAAACAAAGGCAAAAAGGCCAAATCCAAAGACAACTATTAATTGCTAGTTTTCTCACTTATGAATCAAATGAATATTGGTATGTGATTAAGACCTAGAAATGTACCCAAAGTGCGTGATTTAGTGTCTACACATGGGAGATCACTCATAATTTCACAAGAAAATAAGGGACAAATTGATCAAAATCATATAAACAATGATCAAACAAGACATAGGGCATAACCCGCAAATAACAACATACAATAACAAGCAATGACAAATCGTGTCAAGCAAAGTGTCAAATGACCATGGTGGCATATAGTCTTGCAAGGTAAATGTTGCACATGAAGCACCTGTTAGGATGTTAGAAAGATAAATAATATGTCAAGGCATGTATGTGTTAGTGGAAAGTAATGAGCTAGCAAGTATAAAATAATGAAATAATAACACCTGTAATGTGTGAGATAGGTAAAGGTAGATGCCCCGAGGAGCCTCGATGGTACTAGCAAAGGAAATAATGCATAACATCATTGCATCGTGTGGAAATTTGTAAGAGATTTGAATTCACTCCAAAATACTAAGTGAACATGCATGTGTGTATATAGAAAGATAATGACATACTAAGAATCTGTCTAGCATAGAACACAAAGTGTAACATGTAAATAGAATAAGCTTGCAAGAATAAATACAACCAAGATATGCAAGTGTAATGTATAGGTGTGATGGTATGGAATGTAAAGTGTGAAGATGAGAGGAGTAACGTGCCCCCCAGTGGATGTGTATGAAATGAGGTTCATTTATAAATTACCCTCAAGAATCAAGAATGGACCATAGAATAAGAGTGCGTCATCAGGAAATGGTTTAAGAATGCGTGCTAGAAAGATAGATCATGAAGAATAGAACATGAAAAGTGAATGCAATTGTAGTCACTTTTCCCCACCCTTTAATTCCCAGGTGCACCGACATATCACCCAACCTGATCTAGGCACTCACCTGAGGCACACGAAGTTGTTGAGCCCCTCTTTTATGTGAGCCTTGTAAGAATATTCATCAATATAGCATAACAATATATAGACATAAACACCGACATCTTATGAAAAAGATAATGAGCTTAAGTGATCCATATTATGATTCAAAATATTAAAAAGAACATACATGAACCATATCTGAACCATGAACACAATAAATGACACAAACACTCGGATCCATTGAGCACTGATATTTAGAACAACCCCATTATATTATTTCACCCTTATCACAATAGCCAAATACATCAAGAGATCCATAAATGGACCAGATACATCAACCTAGTTCTAGTTCTAGAATAATGGCTCTACCCAGGAAGTTACAACAACATTCTCTCTCATTCTGCTCACAACTCTCTCTACTATCTTGCATACACCTCTCACACCATACATACCACTATCGCCACCATCCCTCATATCCTCCTTTTTTTCGTGTAAATCAATACATATAATGGGGCTCTTGGAAATATCCTCTCCACCACCTACTTGTCACTCAAGAGTGAACCACATGTTAAATGTCATCATGCCTCGCCATACTCAAGTATCCTCAGCATACAAGTGTCAGTTAAACCATAACTAACTCCACTTTACAACTCTTAATCATGTCATGATAATCATACCCTAGAATATTCTTTCCTTGGGTTGGAAGTCTCCATGTCCTAGTCTTATCCGTAATTAGATCTGGCCACATCTCTTTGTTTCCCTCATTGCAACTATGATCATGGTCCAAAATACGGCTAAGTCCTAAGCATGTTCTGCCCGAGTGTGAACGTCTGTGATTTCTCTGAAGTTACTTCTGCGCGAGCCTTTGCTCTTTGCTAGCACGCGATAAAACCCTCCACACTTTAGGTGCTTAGTCTTCGTAAGGGCTCAACAACAGTGATGTTCATTTCAAATTTAGACCCTCAAAAGTCGAGTATGAACTGTGGAACTAGAGTGTGTCATAGGGTAATGGGTTTTTCGCGTGCGAGTAGATGTTAGAAAAGATATGTCATGAAACATAGAGTGTGAAGTGTAGTAAAGGAGAAAAGAGTAGACAATAGAGAGATCCGATAGTGATGGAGAGGGGGAGAAAGTGTGATGCCACCAAGTGTGTACATAAGGAGTTGTTAATAAAACATGTGATCATTGTGAGCAAGAATAGCCAGAGTATGTATAGTGCACGAAAAGATGCATACCATACATAGAAAGTAATATGTGTATCATGAATAGAAAGATCTATAAGTAAGCATGAGTAAAAAAGCGTGGATGGAGTAACATAGGAGTGTAAAGAGATGTAGCAAGGTGTGCCCATAGTGTAGATATGAGAAAGTGCTTTTAGAAAGACATGTGATTAAGAAAATGTAGAATTTATAGATGCCTAATTCTTATTGCAATGTAGTATTAAATGAATATGTAAATAAGTACAAAATAGACCCAAGCAAATAAGTAATTAAGATTTAAAACCCTAAGTGCAAAGAGGAGATAAAATGACTTAGTTGTTTCACAATTAATCCTAGGTTGTGCCGAAGTGACAAACTGAGAAATCTAAAGTGCAGACTACAATAATAAAACCCATAAAGTTGTAGAGATGGAGGAATATGATGAACTGGGGCATGTGGAATGGGTCAGGGGCACCTGCGAGCATTATAGACCAGTATTGGGCGCCTGTGACTGCTAAAAATCTCAAAAAACCATCTTTTGATGGTTGTAAGGTGTTCAATGTCCTTCGCTTATTGTCACTAATAGGTCACACTATGATCGTGGATGTCACTGATAACCAACAATAAAGATTTCCCCTGCAAAACCCTCAAAACTACATCAAATCCCAAAAAGGAAATAGTGCAAATGAGGGGTCAGATTGTCCTCAGATGTCAAACAAGTGATCTTATGACTAAGTGTTGCACTACATTTCAAACCCAATGTAGTTCTACATTTGTGTGTGAAGAATTGTGCTCTAGGTGGCTCTCGTGCATGTCACACTTGATAGCAAGAAAATAGATATATGTAGAAGATGTAAGTAAATGTGTGCATGACATAAAATGAACTTACCCTCCTATGAAGTGTATGTAGAAGAATGCAGTCCCTTTCCCTTGAATGGATTCTTGAATGCTCTTGAATAGCCTTTGGATTTAACCTTAGGTGGTGATAGCTAATGCTTAGTGTTTATTCCTTTATTATGGTCACATAACTTTATATTTATATGATTCCCTTGTTTGAATTTCATAATTAACCCCGAAAAGGATGTCTACCAAAAAGATAAGATGCCCAAACAACTAGAAAGGACCCAAGAGATGTGAGTAAAGTACAAAGAGGTCAGGGGCACCCAGAGGGATGGGGGCGCTTAGCCCTGGTGTCTTGGCTAGGCACCAGTGTCCAGACTCAGAGAAACTAAAGGGTTAGAGATAATACTGGGAAAAAAGGTGTGTAAGACTAAAAGTGGTAACATAAAGCAAGCAAATATGGCCAAAGACATGGATTAATTAGTACTTTTCTTACTTAGGAATCATATGAATAGTAGTATGTGATCAGGGCTAGATAGATACCCAAAGTGCGTGATTTTATGTTTACATTTTCCGCCACTTTATGTTTTTGAGAAAATGCTTGATAACATAAATTAGATAAGAGATGCGTACCTGATAACCATGTAGATAGATGCTAAAAAGTGTGTCAAAAGACAAGAAAAATGTGGAGTGATAAAAATGTGAAGAGTGGAAACTAAAGAAAAGGAAGTGCAAAAAGTGATGAAGATATTGACTTTAGGGCGAAGGTGTTTATGTTGATGTCATGATTGTAATTATTGTTGATGTCGATGGTTGATTGTATTTGATGTTGTGTGATGATGTGTTGATGATGTGACTATTGCTTCCCATAAGGATGGACCTACAAAAGAGAAGAACAAACAAGTAGTCAAATACACGTGTATATGATCAAAATGTATAAAAAGTATGTAAGAAAGCATGTAAGATCCGAAAATGTGAAAAAGGAACATGTGTACTTGATTCATGATGAGAAAAGAGTGTAGAAAGGATCCTGAAGATGATGTAAAAGATTTTTTTTTTTTGCGATCTCATGCCAGCTACGTTGAACGCGAGTTTTTGTGGCGATCTCACACCAATAACAGAAGAAATGTAGGGAGAAAAATTTGATGTCATCCTCCAACCTTTAACTGCTTCCTGAAATGTAGAACACCAATGCAAATGGTGTGTAAAAATCTAAGGTTAAATAGTTCCAATCCAATGCAAAAGTAGAAAACGTTGTGTAGTGCATGCATGTTAAGTGCTAAGGACTATGTGCCCTATAAAATCCATTGTGTGAAGTGCTGAAAACTGTGTGAAATTGAAAAATGTTGTGTAACTACCCTTGTTCACAGGCATCTAGGAAGGGTCAGGGGCACCCAGGCGCTACTGTTCTGGTCTGGGCGCTAGTGTATATGTTGTGCTGAGGACCCAAGTCAAATTTTGAGCCCTGTCTGAAATTGATGACAGCGTTTTACCGATATTGAACTGTGTTATGTGATGATTGTAGACTGTTGTATGGGGTGACTGATTTACCCAAATGATACCCCCTCATTTGGGGTACATGCGACATCGTTGAGGAGTATGCGGCCCAAATGATGAACGACCGTTGTGTGTAAATGAATGTCTGGTGGGGGGGAGGGAGTGTGCTTAGTCAAAACCAAGGCACATGCAAACAAAGTGGCTAGGAAATAAGTGTTATTACAAGCAAAGACAAACATGCACATAGAAGATATAATGTAAGCTAATAAGAAAGTAGAAAATGTGTAAGATAAGACACATGAAGATAATGTAGACCGTGAAAAGAGGGTTTCAAACCTGGGACATTACTCACGAAGGCACAACACAATCAAGGCCATAGTGGCCGCAAGCATACAATCAAGTAGAGAACAAATAAGACATAAGGCAAAGCCTGCAAACAATGACAAACAAGAGCAACCAATGTAACAGACAACCATGGTAGTAAATAGAACTGCAAAGAAAATGCTGCACATGAAGCATTGATTAACATCTTAGGAAAATAAAATGTGTGTAAAAATGTGTATAATCTGATATAGTAATATGCCATGAAAAATGAAACAATAGCACTTGTAGTGTACGAAAGTGGATGCCCCCTAGAGCCGCTCTGGGACTGGTAATAGGTACTGTTAGTGCAAAATCACAGCACCCCTGGACGCACATCAGGCTTCTAGGTTGATGTTCATGCATCCAGTGTGATTGCATAACATGGAAACCTCTCTCCAAGCGTGGGACTTGTGAAACCGAGAGAGGAATCTCCAGAGAAGGCTGGTTCCTGCTCCTAAACTACCTGCCACAAGCTATTCCAGTGCAGGCAAGCTAATCTAATCCTAATCTAACCATGCCAAGGAGACAGAGAGAGAGAGAGAAGGGAAAAACAGCAAAAGCCTACACTAAAATGGTGATACACCAGAGAAGGAGAATGTTGAACATCTATCAAAACTGCCATGGGACAAAGAGAGGTGAGCAATGGGAAGGATGGACAGATGCATCACAGGCCCAAGGATAGATTTCACACAGAAAGTGTCCCAAAACTCCATGAACACAGCTCCAGGTCTGCAGTGAACGTTCAAACATGCACAGATACCTGCAATGAAGAGAGGCAAGAAGAAAACAAGAAAAAACGAGAAAGGATGGACAGATGCATCACAAAACACGTTTTGTTGCTTCAGAAGTTTGCACAGAACATCATTCCATTAGTAAAAGGCAAAAAACGCCATTACAGAGTAGGGAGGAGGTTCGAACTCCATTTTCAACCCTAGAGAAGAAAAGAAGGGAGGGCAGAGCAGAAAGAATGAACAACCTTTTTTTATTTTGCCACTCCTTACAATATATAGGAAGAATGAGAGAAGGAAGAAAGAGGAAAGTCAGATCTACTCCAACCACCCCCAGGTCGTATTTTAAATCATCTCATTATGGTATAAGCGGCGGATCCTGGCAAAACGACGGGCTGTCTGCTGCATTAAAGCTGGTTGTTGAAGCGTCACTTCTGTTGTATCACGCGTCAGAGCCGTTTCTTGATTTTCTCTCTCCAAACTGCACCAAAACTCGATATTAACCCCAGAATCATGTAGAGAATTTCATGAGCTTTCCGTTGATATAAAGAACGTGGAAATCTGAGCTCTGGATCAAAAGATATGGCGATCTGAAGATTTAGGGCACAGAGCAGACCAAGACAGATTTTAAAATGTTTTCCCGCTCTTCACCGTCTGGATGACACGTGGCACGTGCTGATTGGACGAGCAATTCTCTGTCCTCCGTCTTTCGCGGGCTTTCCTTTTGAAATTGCTTGTGGGCCCCTTAAACTTGGACACGTGGCGCCATTTCATTGGTTCGGTTCAGCGCTCGATAACTCGCCCCTTTGACCTTTAGACTTTTTCTCCTGTGAGGACACGTGGCAGTTTCTGATTGGTCCTCGGCTCCTTCGGCTCCTTCGCGTACTTCGCCTCCATTTGTCCCAGATGTCCCATTTGATTTTGGGCCCTTCGTGCTCATTTCGGCCGATTCGGCCGGTTCGGGCATTTTTGGCCCGCTTGTCTCGCTTTGCTTCGGACTGACTTGACTCTTTTCGGCCGGTTCGGCCGGTTCGAGCCTTTGCGGCCCAGATGTCCCAATCGCTTTTGACTGCCTGTGCTCATTTCGGCCGATCCGGCCGGTTCGGGTCTTTTTGTCCCAAACGTCCCGAGCAACGCCTAGCCAATTTTTCTTCCTCCTTCGGCCGGATCGGCTTTTCGCGTCCTCCGCGTACTTCTGGCCCGATTGTCCCAAATGCAATTTGGGCCGCCTGGAGGCTTTTCGGCCGATCCGCGCCTTGACGTCCCAAATGTCCCAATTGCTCCCTTGAGTAGGACTTAGCCAATTTTCACACTTTTTCCTAGGTCAACCTATTTGCCTTTCTGCAACTTTTTTGCATTTTCTCAGAGCTTGCTCCCTGTTTCTTCGGCCAGGGGAGTTAGAAAAATACCTGAAGGGACCCTAGAAACCTGATTTTGCTCTGAATCAATCAATTTGCTTGGGATTTGAATCTTCTGATGCATGTTATCAAAAATTACCCTAGGGGGGTGAATTTTGGATAACAGGTACTATGCCAAGCATCCATGTTGTGTGTGTGTATTTATAGAATCTTCAATCACAACTAGAAAGCAAGTGAACACGCACATGTATATGATAAAGATAACGACATACAAAATATCTAACTAGCATGTGTAATAAAGTGTGCATGTAACAAGTAAATGAAAGCAAGACTAAATGCGACTAAGATATGTAGTATATTATGGATGAGATGGAATGAGGTGTAGAGTGAATGATAGGAGCAGTGTGTCCCCCTAAGTGGATGTGTATGTATGAGATGTGGTTCATTTATACATGTGCCTTTAGCAGTCAAGAATGAACCATAGAACAAGAGTGCATCATCGGGAAATGGTCTGAATGGTGCACTAGAAAGATATGATCCATAGAGCATAGAGCATATAGAATAAGTGAGTGAGTGAATGTGTGAGTGTGATGAGGTCCATTTGAGATGTAAACCCTCAGAAGTTGAGTATGGACTGTGGAACCAGAGTGCATTATAGGGTAACGAGCACAACGCGTAAAAGTAGATATAAGAAAGAGGTAGCATGAATGTGTAAAATGAATAATGCACATAGTGTGTGGTAGATACTATGATAAGAGGATGTTGAGTATGTGCAAAGTGTGTAGTGTTTAATGTGTAGTATGTAAGGTGTAGTGTATTTTGTAGTGTGTAAGGAATCATACCCTATGTGGCTCTTGTGCATGTCACACTTGATAGCGAGAAAATAACTAGATGTCGAAGATGTAAGTAGATGTGTGCATGGAATTGAATGAACTTCCCCTCCTACAAAGTTTATGCAAAATAATTCACTCCCTTATCCTTGAATGGATGCTAGAATGGATTTTTGAATGCTCTTGAATAACCTTTAGATGCAACCTTAGGTGGTGATAGCTAATGTTTAGTGCTTGGTCCTTTATTATGCTCACATAAATTTATATGTATATGATTCCCTTGCTTGAATTTCGTAATTAACCTTGAAAAATCCGGCTGCCAAAAAGATAAGATGCCCAAATAGCTAGAAAGGACCCAAGAGATGTAAGTAAAGTACAAAGAGGTTAGGGGCACCCAAAGGGGATGAGGGCGCTTGGTGCTGGCATCCTGGCTGGGCGTTGGTGTCTATACTCAGAGAAATTGAAGGTTCAAAGGTCAGACTAGGCAATAAAGTGTGTAAGACCAAAAGTGGAAACATAATGCAAACAAATATGGCCAAATACATGGATTAATTATTACTTTTCTTACTTAGGAATCATATGAATAGTAGTATGTGATCAGGACTAGATAGATACACAAAGTGTGTGATTTTGTGTCTACAATGGGTGTGAAGTGTAAAAAAAGAGTATTGTAGAGATGTGAATGTGAATAATATGGATAGAAAACTATTGATTAGAATATGTAATTATGAGGGTGGGAGAGTTCAATGCCCCTAAGTGTATGAGTGAAGGAGATCTATTCAATGAAAGTAATAGGAAAGAAGATGAACATATGTCATGTGAAAGTGCATATAACATGTGGAGTAGGATTGTGCTATGTATGTGGTGAAACTAGAATAGGTAGAGGATTGGTAAACACGAGGGATATCAAAGTAGAATGTCAATGTGATGAGGGGAAAACCCTGTAGAGTCTATGATCACAACTGGATGAATAGGAAGTAAATAAACAATAAGAATTTACCCATTAGGAGAAACTAGAATAGGTGTAGCATTGTGCTTATTGGCAATAGTGGAAAAAGAAAGTGCCAACATAAAGATGAGCATGAGAGTCAAAATTTGTGTACAATTTGTAATTCTAGGAAGCTTATCAATATGAATGTCAAGCAATGACATTAGAGAAACAAGACTCATTAGAAGCAATAGGTGCAATCTGGGAAGATCATAAGCAATAATGTAGCATGAATTAGCCCACATGACCATATATAGAAAGGTGGGAAGAGGGGAATTGATTTCCCCCATGGATGTAACAAGAGAATGTGAAACCATAGTAAATGAATTATACATAGGATCTTGGAAAGTGTGAGGAATAAGAAGCATTGTAAAACTAACATACAATATTCTAACTTGTGATGAGGAAGGTGTAAAGAGATATGTAATAGTGGAAGTACTAAGCATATGATCAATATAAGTGCATCGAGAGTGAGACATAATGGGAGGAGTATCAATGTGCCAATAGAAAATTGATCGTGTAAATCAGTAACACTAGGGTGCATCCCAAGAGGAGAAGAATGCATAATGTAGGTAATGTCATGAGCATCATGTATAAGAGGCATATCACAAGGAGTAACAACATGCGGTGTGGAACTTGCTGTAATAATATCTATAGAAGGTGTAACAAGGGCATCATGTGTATTCGCATGGATTAAAAGAAGTGTATGCATAGTATGTAACCAAGGAATGCCTAGAAGAATAATATAAGGAACATCATGAGACATAACATGACATAGAATAGTAAGAGTGCAATATCCCATAGTAAAGGGAAGATAGATAGTACCCAACACTTGTTTAGGTATATTATCGAAGCCACAACTACAAAGAGTAGATGGATTGAGATGAGTAACAGAAAGTCCTATTTCATGGAGGAAGGAAAGATTACATATATTAAGACTAGATCCAGGATCAACTAGGATACACTTAATGAGGAGATTAAGAAGTTGAACTTGGGTATATAACGGGGAAACATTGGAATAAAAGTCATAGGAATCCATGAAAGATTCGATAATGGGCATGTAAGGAGCGGGTTCGCTAAATGATTCAATTTAATTTTGGATTTATTAAATCTAAGTATTGCAGAGTCACCATTGAACCAAATTATGTACAAATGATGAAATACATAAATGACACAAGCAAGCTAAGATTTAAAAAATGAAACCCTAAGCAAGAGATGAGATAAGAAGACTGAGATGATTTTTGCACAATTTGGGATTGCTCTGGGCAGAGAGAAGTGATGAACAAACTAGGAATAATGTCATTACTGCTCAATGTAAATCCTGAGATGCAGGAATGAAGCCAAACATAAGAGCCTATGCAGGAAAGGGGCGCCCAGGCGTTGGAGACTACTACTGGGCAGCCATGACTATGTTAATGGTCAAAATATGATTTTTATTGTGTTGCTATTGTTCCCGATTGATTACTTGATATTCACTATTTGAATGTTTAAGGTACATGTAACCTGCAAAAGAGAGATTTACCTACACAAGCCCACAAACCAAATCAAACCTAAAAAGAAAGATGCATAATGGGGAGCTATACTGACCCTAGTGGTCACCTCAAGAGTGAACTTATGACCAAGCGCTGAATGACATCTCAGAATCCATGTAGTTCTTGTGAGTGTGTGTAGAAATTGTGCCCTATTATGCCCTTGTGTAAGTTGCACTTGATAGCGGGCTAAATTTTCTCTAGAATGAAAATTTGTGGATGGAAAATCAACTTCCCCTTCCTATGTTGTGCATGTAGAGTATGCAGTCCCTTGTCCCTCTAATGGATGCTAGATGAATGCCTTGAAGTGCTTTAAACACCTTTTGAATGTAAGCTTAGGTGATGATAGTAATGTTTAGTGCTTGGTCCTTAATTTTGAACACATAACTATGTATTTTTATGATTCCCTTGTTTGAATTTTGTAGTTGACAACTGGAAGGCCGACCCATAAGTGAAAAAGATGCCCAAAAGATAAAAGAGACCCAAAAATAGTAAGGTAGAAAAGGGTCAAGGGTGCCCAGAAGGGACATGAGCGCCTGGGCATTGCTGTCCTGGCTAGGCCATGGTGTCTAAAGCCATGAAAGATAAATCAATAAAGTTGTGACTAGGTTGTAGGGTATGTAAGACCAAATAAAGAGAAAGAGACAAAGAAAAGAGGCCAAAGATAGTTATCAACCACTAGTTTTCTTGCTTAGGAATCATATAAATGCTTGTATGCTTTTAGGACCTAGAAATGTACCCAAGTGCCTGATTTTGTGTCTATAAGGTCATAGTCTTGATGCCCAAGTAGTTCAATATTATACAATTACATATCAATATGGGGAACCAATCTAGACAATACCTCCCACTAATGCATTTCGTTAGTACTTGCATCTGAGTTGTCATGAAGGCTATTATCATCTTCAAATTTATCTATAATTGAAGTGCTTATGCAATTGATATGCATTACATGTTATGTACCTTTTAAATATTCCCAAGTGTGAATTGTTTCTTCATTTGTGCTTCATGTACATAAAAAAATGTCTCAAACAATTTATATAGTAATGGCTCACTCCAAAAAAATTCGATATATTCCTTAGACTTTTTATTAAAAAAATCATTCATACAAGAACAATAGCTACTTATCTCATTTTCCATTGTTCATTTTTAGGATGCACAAAGTATGACCATGACATAACAACCTCTAACATTGTCATATTTTGTAATTATGAATGGTGATGTATATAGCCCTGCGAAAAAAATCAACTTGACGAATCAACGCCAAAGATAACTTGGAAACACATATAGACTTTATGACCAACAATGAGAGTCAAAAGTTGTCTACTACATTACACAAATGAGAATTTTAACAACATATGACATGTATCTTGTGCACCTATATCATACTTTACAAGTGTGCCTATAAGAAAGTTTTGGTATGCAAAAAATGTTGGATCTTGGGAATGGGTGTTTGCTATAACCCGTGTTAACATAGTGATAGCTCTATGGTGAGAAAAGATAGTTGATAATCCGTGATTTTACTATACAAAGAAAACATGTCATGATTGTGTAAAATGATTCTTTCATCATTCTACACAGGAAGATGATTCCTTATGAGTTAAAATTCCTTGATTGGAAGACTAGTGATCAAGAGAAGGTCTCATTAAATTCTGAAAGATTGAACACTCTTGAAGCACAATCTACTAACAAGTCTTAAATGGCATCTCCATTCCAAATCTATTATTCGACAATAGAGATATCAAAGAAACTTTGGAATCTACCTTAATAGGAAGGATTTTTTTTTACCTTACACAAAAAGTAGTACATTCTAAAAAAGATATATAAAAACTCCCTTTAAAAACCAATTCTAAAAATATAAAATGGAAGTATATAAAATGGTATGTTACATAAAAGTTATTCTAAAGATAAGTACCATAAAAACGAAGCCAACCCCAATTATAATAAATGGTTTATTTTCACGGTTAGCATTCAAAATTTGTTGTAGACATTTGGCCTTATTTAAGGTGAAGATAAAATCCATATAAGATCACAATCATTAAAAATAGAAAGAAATTAAAACCCCGCACCATAATGATTATGACCCAGAATCTAAACATTGCCATTTTTTTGGCAAACAATCTATGTAATATAAAGAAATTTATTTGAAGCTCGTTAAGATTTGGGTTTTGCAAGTTGCTCATTGGAAATTACATTTCCAAGTGTTTAAACATTGTAGAATTCGTGACTTCCATTTAATACTTTATTTTTTTTCGGTGAGGATAAAAACTAAAAAAGTAGCAGCAACACAATAAAACTTATCATGCTCTTTCTTCCATTACGTAGTGATAAAAATGAGTATCATAATTTCATTTCCAAAGTTTTTTTTCCCTATATGCACTCGGTTTAACATGTTAACATACAATCTCCTCTTGCAGTTCGAAAGTTTTGTTGTATTAAAATCAAACAAAATAAAACTTAAGTGATGGAGTTGTATTTACAATAAATAAATTTACCCGATGACTAAGATGATGAAACATCTGTTATCAAGAATTTTAACTTTAGAAGGTCTATCGGCTAACTAGGGGAGAGGGGCCAATGGGTGAACATGGTCCAATAGTTGACATGACTATTGATCACACAATGTCCAATAGTTGTCATAGGACTATCTAGTAGTTATTTATTTTTGACACAATAATTATGTAGAGTAGCCAATCACATTATGACATGTAAGACCTCTCACCCATGTACAATCATAAAAAAATCAATGTTCAAGCATTTTCACCCATATTCAACTATTGGTTTCCACCATGGTTGTAGTGTAACTCAAATTTATTATTTTAAATCAATTAAAACTAGGGCTTTCCCTCCAATTGAACATTCCAAAGAAAAAATGTAAGCTAACACAAATCTAACTACATATTAGTGAAAAAATCACAATCCCATATGATAAACAATTGATTTTGTGGACCCCTTAACTTAGGGTGTACCACTACTAGCCCCTCTCCCCTATCCATGTACAATAAGAAATATCACTTACAAATTTGTTTATTCTGTGAATACAATACTAGCACTTTAACAAAAGGAGGTGCAATGTTACATGAATTTTTAAAAAAGGGTTTGTAGAGTTGAAACAATTTTAAGATGTACTAAAGAGGTATGTTTGACCTAGGTAGTAAGGTAGGTATGGTTTTTAGGGTCATCCAACCAATTCCAAGATGCACTGAAAAGGGCCATCTCTCATGCAACTTAGTTCCTATTGGCATAAGGATCGTAATTTACTACCACAGACAAGGGAAGCCAACCTAGGCGAGATTGATTTTTAACTGAATGTAGATTGTTAGAGTCGTAAAAGTAATTCCAAGATGCACCAAGCTCGTAGCACCAACCATCTCTATCGCCACCACCTTCGACAACATCGATGCCTTCACTTGAACGAAAAATAGAGGAGCGGGGGTTGTATCTAATCCAACTCTTGCTCGTGTGAACCAACTATGTATTCACAAATAACATAGAGCAATACAAATATTTATTAACATCACTGTCAATGTTATTGCTTAATTGAAATATACATATTTAAAAAATCTATATTATTTATTAGCATAGAAACCCCAATTCTTATTTTAAAAGCAACATATTAAATATGTTTAATAAAACAAAATTTAATCTATCAATATAATATATAATTCTTAAATTAAAATATTTTTTATAATTTCTTCAAACACGCCATGTTCCATAAATAATTGTGAAATCCTTTAGTATATATAAGATTATTACGATGTGTTACTTTAGTTCATCCACTTCATTATGAAAATGACTAACCATCTTGCTCTTATTCCCCACGCGGCCCCAAAAAATAATTGTGTTGTTTTTATGCAGCCAATTCCAATTTAATCTCGGTAACTATTTCCGCTATTCTCCCCTTTATTTTGGCATGAAATTGTTTATATTTCAACGTGAAACTATTTATATTCCGATGCTTGGATTTTTTTTTCAAAGGAAGGGTTTTATCCACTAATGTAGCCTATCAGCTAATTATTCAAATTAAATTGTAAATACTTAATGGTTCCATATTATGTTGTTATTGTATGTTTCTATCTCCTTTATTTTCTCTTCCCATTTTTCCTTTAAAATTATGGAGATATCTATCTCCTATATATATATATACATATACATATACACACACATTAAAATGAATCATTTTATACATCACGAATACAAACTTTACCTCAAAAATAAAACACCCATCCCTCAAGCATCCATTCCCATAGATGGAGGTCATTTGATTATTTGAATCGATGGTTCATGGCTAGTAGAACTCAAGGATTGTGCTAGTGATGTGGCTTTAGATTGAGCCCTTACAGATACTCCCTATGATCTAGTTGTTTGAATCACCAACTTTGAAATGTAGTTTTAATCAGTCACTTGATGTGCAACCATCACATGTGCATTTAATAGTTTAGTTGCATGCTCTCACACCAAAGTTTCATGTGATTGGAGAAGTACGTACACCAAGAATGTTATATCTCCTGCACTCACGTTTCATAAGCATTTATATGCCTCTAAAGCTTGTAAGTTTCCTCTCCCATAAGCCTAAAGGCACTCATAGACTCTTCATTTGTCATGATACTAGATTCACCATCACAGACGTATATGTATATATTTAGGATGCCATCTAGGATCTTGTGATGTGTACCCTCAACCAATGTGTGGCACTTAGCTATGGTCTCGTCTACACAACACAAAAACTACACATTATTAACAATCTCTCCAATATTTATTTAACATCATCATCTATGATATCATAAAAAAACTAAAATTTAAGGCTTACATGGCTCACAGGTTGCTCCACTATAATGGATTCATCTTCCTGGCTTCCCAAAAATGCCCCATGATCATCATATCTCCATCAACGGGCCCCTACTAGTAGTGCAAACCTTTATCAAGGAACCAATAACATATGTCGTCTCCTTAGAACCTCCACTATCTACCTTGACCACCCCATCATATGTGTTTTCATCAAGGAACTCGTGTCTGACAAATAAACTCCTATAAGCCTCTGTAATCAACACTCACAATGTCATTATTAAGGTCTTTCTACTCTCTCCTCCTTTATAACAACCTATCTCTTAGGGTTATCCCCTACCTCTATCACCTAAGGTCCCTTTGCACCTCCCCCTCCCCTATGTCACTACTATATGACAAGTAAAAGAGAGGTTCCCACTTGAGTTCCCAAATGTAGGGATCTAATTTAAGACCATCCAAACCATGCATATACAAAGGTAGGGATCTAATTTTGGACTTCTAAAAATCTAGACACAGTTCTCCAAATAAATATAAACATTATGTCAAAGTATGGAAATCTCATAAAATCAATATACAAAGGTGTTCACGAAACTCTAAAGTCATAAATATAGAGGATAGTAGCCCTATCCCTCGGACGTATATCAATTTCCAAGGCCTATAACTAAGGTAAATATAGGTATCCTACTAGGATTCTGAAATAGAAAAAATATAACCAAGGGGTGGATAAAGCTAAGGGGTGCAGTAACAATAAGACAAAACAATAGATCAAAGTAAACATATATCCACACTAATCTATAGAAATTAATGACCAATAAAAACTAACACACATACAAAATGAATTACTAAATAGGGTTAGAAATAGTTACTTGTAGTGTGACCACTAGTGCATAATCCTCTCCCGAGAGAACGACACCGAGAGGGAATCGATATGGGTGGAGAAGGGGAAAGCTCAACAAAAAGATTTCTAGTCCTAACTCACTACTGACTCAAATGTAAAAGAGTCAAGATTCAAGACTCCAAAGTTAGCCAATAGGTGTGAATATAGTGCAAAATAGTGTGGGAAAAATCAAGTATAGATGCATTCAAATTATTGTTAATTGGTTCTACTACTAAGAAAACAAGGGAACATATATACCGACATGATGGCTCGTGGGTGATGACATCAACAATGGAAAATATAAAACATGCACCATCACCCATGGGCGAAGGTGTCTACCATGAGGGAAACACTAAGGTCATAGGCTGAAAAACATGAGTGGAGGCCAGAAGATTAGTGGGGATAAATGACGAAGGTCCATAGTGACTGAAAGTAGGGATAATAATGTGCATCAAGAGGAAATAAGTGGAAATACTAGGTATAATGTGTGAACAAAGAGAAGAAATGAGTAAAATATAGGGTGAGTAAGGCTAATAGTGACTGTAAAAACAAAAATCGACATACGACCTTCAATCACACTCGACCTCCCGAGGTCGTGCCAGGATAGCCGATGTAGAAATGTGTGGATGGCTACTGGTAGCGAATATGTAATATGTAGATGAAAATATGTGGGAATGGGATGAATAAGTTATCAAGGAAAAACAATGTCCTCAACGCGTAATATTGGGATTTTCTCATCAAGGGCAAGGAAGACCCTTCTAATAGATGGGTCAGAAAGAATAACCACACAAAGAGTCCCATCAATGTCAAGCTCCACATAAATACTTTCTAATGGTTGTGGGATAGGTGGAAAACCAATGGGCACCTCGTAATGATTTCTAGACAAGGTCATGGAACAAATTAGAGAGGCATAGTTCCACTGGCTCTATGGGTGGTTGGCTAGTTTAGTCCAGAATGCAAGGGTTTGGTGAGCTTCTTTGTTCATAACGTTCAGTTGTCTAATAATGTCTGGTGGAAGTGGGGATGTCCTAAAGATTAGTAGACGTAATCCACTATCCAAGTCTAATTGGTTTTTGGGCCCGTTCGGTTGAGGAACTACTAGATCACAACCGTAAACTCTCTCTGGTCGTGGTCCTTGTATGGTCATACATGGAGTCTAGACTCTGTTGCCAGGGGAAGTCCAACACTCATAAGCCTTATCAGTCGCGATGTTTAAAACGTTTATTGTGTAATTTTGTCTGAGTACTGTGATGATGTTCTAGGGACAAGCATACAAAGTCTAGTATCTATGCCCATACGCAATTTGGGCCCGTTCGGTTGGGGGACTCATGGATCACTACTGTATGTTCATTCTTGTTGTGGTCTGCTAATTATCATGTATGCATTTAATCCACGGAAACAAGCTAATATAATAAAATAAAAGCTACACTATGTTTTTGTATTTTTCCAATATAGAAGAGATAAAGCAATACAAAACTATTAATCTAATTAAAATAAATCTTTTTGTGCTTTTTTGGAACTTTCTAAATTAAATGAAGAAATGCAAGCCTCTAATCTAGTTAATAAATCTGAAAACAAACAAACAACCAGATGTAGTTGTTTATCTGTGTAGAAGAAATCTAATCTATTCTAAACAATTAAAGCTTCTCTAAACTATGGATGTGAATTAAATCCTCTTTTCTACCTCAGAGGCACATGAAGAAATTAGATCTTCTCAGAAGCTTTTCTCCCCCTGCAAATTCCCCAAAAAAATGTAAAGAAGATCTTTATGGAGGATCTTCTAAATGAAATGATGCTTCGGTTGATTTCTTAATTAACATAGAATCTTTCTTCCAAAATCACCTCTTTACAAATCTACGAAGATAGGAAAAGGAAGCTATCTATCCTAAGAAAGCTTTGTTAAAGGAAATGATCTACTGTAGCTATTCAATGATTACAACAATGAAAATGGAAATGCCTTTTCTACTATAGTAAATATTGTGCATACATATTTCACAAACAAATAATTAAAGAAATGATGAAACCCAATTACAACCCCAACTCGGTAATTACAATGTTGTGGCAATCCAGTTGTGGTGTCCTTTTGTGTCCCCTCAGTATTCTTTTCCAACCTTTGATGTCCATATCAGTCCATGGAGTTGGGAATGTAGAGGAAGCTAGAAGAAGGTGTTGGAGCAAGTGATGGCTTACTGGGCAATCTGGTGGTAATGCAAGTAGAGAAAGAACAATGCAAGTGAACAAAGATTGATTGTGTAATCTCTAGC
This sequence comes from Taxus chinensis, assembly GCA_019776745.2. NCBI lineage: Eukaryota > Viridiplantae > Streptophyta > Pinopsida > Cupressales > Taxaceae > Taxus > Taxus chinensis. The sequence continues at coordinate 489,035,711 of CM034146.1, forward strand.
AGGATTGTAACAACATAACATAACAATACATGACAAAATTCTCTGGCCTTTTGCTTCAGAAGAAGTGATGGTTTTATAGAAGGTTGGCTGGGTTGTGCACTATCACACTTGGCAGCCATGGGGTGCCACATCAACACATGAAGGGGCAGTTAAATAGTCAATTACAAATCATAAGTGAAAGAGGAGATTGCTAAAAGTCAATCAAGCTTAAAATTAGCTAAAATGATTGAGAAATGTCTTCTATAAGTGAACTAAAGTGAAGCAACATGCTTCTAATTCACATGTGAAGAGTTCTGGGAAATTCACACACGACTGCCACCTTGCTAGGACGACGGTTAAAAAATAGCCGTCCTACTTGGGTAACGGTTACAGGACCACCACCCAGGTAGGGTGGTGGTTTTGTAGCTATAGGCCAAAACTAAGGTGAAATGATGTGGGAAGCTACAGAAAAGCAGGAAATGGCTAACTAAGGTAAACTAGGCTACAAATATAAGTTACAAAGAGGTTAAGGAGCTCAAACACTTTTAGATAAGACATGGATCATCATTTGGGACTTTGAACTTTTTTTCTGACAATGTAGCTCATGCAAATTCGGGTGCATACATATTTCCCCCTCGGAGAAGCATTTTAGCCATGAAGAGGCGTAAAACATAGAGTTTGAGTATGGCATTCCCGAAATGGGGAGTTAGAAGTTTTACCTAACACATATGTGTGCCAAAATGTCACCATCCAAGCTCCTACTACCTGCAAGATGAAAGAAAAATTCAAGTGCAGATAGATATGATATTGAAAAATAAACACTAAAAAAAAACAACAAGAGGACTTACCATCTGCACGGGGATAGAAGTATACCTGTGTCGATGCTTCAGCCTTGTAAAGTTCATACACTCAAAATGAAGTTAAAACAAAACATATATAACCAAAAAACTCATTTTCAAATTCATTTGCACATACCCTCATTGTGATTTTTGAGCTCTGGACTAACCATCACCATTTTAAGAGAGAGTATAGTCAAAACGATGAGTGCAATGATGCGATATGGCCCCACAAGCGAGAGATCGAGCTGTGAAGACAAAGGTTAGTATTTTGCATTTGTTCATTTAAAACCTAAAATGTGAAACTCTAAGAAATCTACAACTAGGGGGGTTATTTCCGAAATTTCTTGTGTTAAAATGTTCCTTAGAGGGTAGCCTAGATGGGTCCATCTTTTGTTTCATGCAAAAAGATCTATTTTTGTCCTTTTTTAAGTTTTTGGGTCAAAAGGGGCTAGTTGTCCATTATGGACACAACCGATGCCCTACCCAAGGTAGGGGTCCTAAGACTGCCCTGAAAATTACAAAAACGTCGCCCTGCACAGGGGTGGTTTTGTAATTGTCGAGACAAAGAGCAATTTTGACCCACTTAGACTTTTTTTTATGATTTTAAGTTGTTTTGTGTTGTTTTGTTTATTATTGGTAAATAATTTTTTGAAAGGTAGTATACCCTTGTACAGAAAGGCTCAAAAGCCAGATATTTCAATTAAAGCATAACAAAATGAACAAAATCAGGATAGAACATGAATGCCCAACAACATAAAATGTTCTGCTCAGAAAAGTACCAACAACCAACATGAAATTAGCAAAGAAACAACTGATGTATAACTACCAATCTGTAATAACACCGCAACACCATTGCAAAGCAACAAGTTGCTACTCGACAAAGACAAAGGAACAATATAGAATAGTCAAACAATAGTAGAGAATCAAATCATCAAGACAGAGAAGTGGCATTCTTTGTAATACTTTTTTTCTTTTTATGGACCATTCCCCAACCTGATGAGGCCTCCACGATTAGAGGGTTAAATAAAGGAGGAGTATTTTCCTTAGTCGCATTAATTCTAACTGAAACAATAATGTTGTTAACTTGAGAAAAAAAAATTCATTTTCCTTGCTGTCAACAACTGAATGAGATAAATTTGTTGCATTTTCCTTGCTGTCAAAAATTGGAATTTCAAATAAAGGGGTTTCTGGGACAAAGTCAGATTACACTTCTGTATTTGTATTTGAGTCTAGGTCCTCTTTTGCACCAAAAACCAAGTGTTCCAGGAGGGCATATTTCCACCAGTTATGTTTCTCATGTTGGCGCTTTGCCATCCCACAATCGGTACTGGTGTGACCTAAACAAAAAAACCTTCTAGACTGAAATGGAAGGCCTTCGTAATCTAAAGGTTATGACCAAGTTCTGGTTTGCACTCTAAGATCAATGGTCGCAGGAAGGTTTTTAGCCGTGTCAAGTTCCACCAAGATCCATGCATAGGTAGTATGGGTGTAATCAGAGGTTTGAGAATCTATATAAAGTGTAGTTCTCAAGGTGTTGCTATTAGATTTCAAACAGTCAACTCCAAAATTAGAGGGGTAAATCGAGCAAGTGGATCCAAACAGGTTTGCATGAAAAAGAGTCAATGAGTGGGTTAAAAGAGGGAAACCAAGTCTTAATGACCAGGTAGTTAGACTGACATACCCAAAGCTTGGATGTAATGGTGTTTTTATCAGCTATTGAAGAGAATTTCACAATGAAGACACCTTTAGCACATAGGTATAAGTCTAATCTCCCAGTGAGCATTGGAGTCCAGTGCTTGGAGATCCATGTGTGAAGGTTAGGAAGGTTGGGCCAAAGTCCTCCAAATCTGTAGATCAAAGCATGTTTCTTATAGTATTTCTTAGTTGAAATGACCTCTTCCCCAAATATTATGCATGGGGTAATGTCTTCAGGCTTCATAGGAGATTCCTTGCCCTTTAATGCATCTTTGAAGGAGGTTACGACGGGGCCGTGGATAGAGGCTCCTTGGCCAATCCCGCCTAAAACAAGGTGATCTCCCAGTACAACCTAAGATGTTCTAGCGTTTGAGGTAGCCAAATGAACACCCCAACTCCACCAGAGGGAGCCTCATCGGTGTCAACATCGTTGCCTGTATCACATCCCCCATCGTTGTTCATATTGTGAGTTCCACAGCTAGGGTTTGTGTCGCTGCCCTTAGGAAAAGTTTGAGCAGTGATATTGGAGTTCCCTTCATAGGTATTAAAAGTGAGATTAATCTAGGATAAGGCCGAGTCCTCATAATCAGCCTCCAAAGCCTTGCCGCCTCCATTTGCAGGTTGATGGGGTCTCAATGAATCCTTACATGCAAGAGATTTTGGTTTAGGAATCCCAGATTTTGTAAAGGTTAGTGCTTGTAAAGACATTGCCCTATTTCCATTTCCACTAGAATGTGCATTGAGGTCACCACTGCCATGGAAATGGACAGGTCCTTTACCCCATTTAGGGTTCGTGCAGGGTCGGTTAGGGCTCGAAGAAGGAGCTCTATTTTTCATTGATATAACTCTTATGTTAACATTCATAATAGGTTGTTAACATGATCTTACCTATTGAAATACATTCATAACTTTCTCTTTTTTATGTTTTGGTGAATGCATAAGGGGTTATACATTTTTTAAGCTAGGCGAGAGAGTGTGATTGGTTTCCAGGAATTATTGTTCAGTTGTCTTAGGGTGAGATGGACTTATTGCACCGGGCTGGGTTATGGAGGATTTCACAGGTGCCACATATAACACCAGCTAGCCATATTTTGTGCGACGTTTTGTATTATTGAGATGTAGATCGGAACACTCTCCAATTTCCTGGTGTTAGGGGAGAGTGGACCATCACTCTGGAGGACGTTTACAAGATTCTTGGTGTACCTGAGACTGGTAGACATTTGACCTTGGAGAGTGCAGGGAGCACAACTAGATCTAGTCAGTGGGCATCTTATATGGGGGATGATGGGGCATCAGAGGGCATCAAATAGGGTATGTGATTTCTATTTATTGCCTCCTCACCTATCCCTACCCTATGCAAGGCCATTATTGGTATCTTGGCTTCGAGTTTGGTAGGAGACAAGGGTGGGGACAAGCTCTTGTATTGTTGGGCTCCGATCATCATGCATATTGACTAATATGGGAGGATATTTACTTAGGGTGTGGATATTTTGGGAACTACATACCATGACTTGTACCGAGTTGTGAGGCTATAGGGGAAATCCCTAAACCACCCTTCTTTAGTTATGTGTTGGGTGTATGAGAAAATCATCCCCTATTAGAGGGGAGTTGGTATATAGGATCTAAGGGCCATCAGGGCCGTGAGATAGACAAGATTTTCAATTCTTATAGGGCCACACAAGCCTACTTCTACTATGATGACATATGATTTTATTGAGAGACCCTACCAGGACATGATTGGATTGTGGGGTTAGAAAGGGACTATCCTGATTGCATGTACTACCACTTCATAGTTAGTAGAAAAATCTGCAAGGGTGGAGGTCCACCCTACCACTAGAGTACCCTATTAGTTTGGGTTACCCTATGGTGGTGATCTTCCTACCATGCCTATTGTCTACCAGAGTTTTAAAGAGGCATGAGATGGCCCTAAGGGCCAACATGGATGGACAATGGTGATACCAGGAGTACCTATCTCTTTGGAGATGGTATTAGTTCCCAAAGCACCGACGACTCTTCTCTAGATTAAGGATGCACTTGCTCATAGTGAGGTGGAGGAGGTCCCTACAGATATGGAGACAGACACCGAGGTGGAGACAGAGGAGGAGGTTAGTGAGGAGGTTCATGATGAGGAGGGGGATAGTGATAGATAGTGGAGGACTATGAAAGAGATCTCTATGGCAGAGAGAGAGGTGGTGGAGAAGGAGAAGGAGACTCTGATTTTGGTGGAGCCACTTCCTCGTAAGGGAGACAGTGATGAGTAGTCCATGATGGGCCAACGTGTTTCCTCAAGAGAGGAGGAGGCTCAATAGGTGCCTACAGTAGCTCCACCACCACCAGCTACACTAGCTGATCCCACTTGGATTCCCGGAGATCTAAGTACGTAGATACTCTTCTCTTGACCTTGTTAGTTAGAAATGTTAATATGTTAGGAATTGTACTTCATTTTGGTTTTTGAATGTTTTATAACTCACCACTACTTTCTTTGTTCTTGCATCCACTGCTGAGGGATGACGAGATGTTATTCATAGGATCTATGTTGATACCTTTTTGATCCCTTCGGGGAAGACTCATGCGGAGTTGACAGAGGATGTGGGACAACCAATGTAGGCTAGATGAAATACGAATGTATTTGCGCCTTTTTCGAAGGCCATGGAGATCTTGACCTCTCAAGAAAAGAAGATATTTGCATACGAGATGACAGAGAGGATGACGAGGCAGAGCCATTCACACAGTGAGGCCACAACTAGTGGTCAATCTCATAGTCATTCTCACCACTCAACATATTCATGATATAGGAGCTATAACAGGAGTCCCAGCCATAGCCATGCATGATCTCATGGTTCTCGCAGAGAGGGATAGGCTATTGAGACCTTATTGTTTCGATGCCATTTTGTGAGGCATATATATATGATGTTTTTTTTTGGATTTTCGTGCTCATTTTGAGTGTTTTGACCATGCCTAGTGTGTGATGGCATTGTATACAAACTTGATTCAATATGATATATATAAATATATATTTTTGGTTTGACTATCCTTTGTACCAGAGTTGACTTCATTTATGGTTTACTTCACGTGTGTACTCTTAGATGTTTTAGAATCTCTGATTTTATATGCTTTTTAGAATGCATGCAGTGGATGATGATATGCTAACAAAATGATTTCTTTTTGTTTTTTTATTTTATACAATGCTGATGCATACACAATGTAATGTTGAAACTTTGATTTTTCAAGCAATATTTTATACTTCTTGTTTCATTGGCAAAATGTGATGAATGTAATATGATAAGAAAATGAACCCACTCCACTTCTAACCCCACACAAATAGTAAAATGTGAGGGCTCAACACCAAGAGCCATGAGGGAAGTGAGGATGAATGGAAGTGATGAGAGAAAGACAAGATTTTGACAGAAATTCAATTATAAACCTATAACCTAACTCTACACGCAGTTTACTACACAGTCTAGAATGTGATTCGATTGCAAGTTTATTTAGACTTAGACCTATAGATGGCTTCCTAATTGAAAACATCTTGTTTTAAGGTTTTAACTCTTTTGCAACATACATATCTAATTGAATTTTTTGGGATTTATGATTTCAAAGAACCTTTTATTGATTGAATTGATTGTACTTTATTAATTTATTTGAAGAGACCCCGTATACCTTTCCCCATGCCACTAGTAGGAAGCATGGGCTCATTACCAAGGACAAGGCATAGGCGAGTAAGGGCACTTCCCTCCTTTCCCAACCTCACACCACTAGTAAGAGGCACGAGCTCAACAACAAAGGTTGGTGAGACAGGGAAGTGTGTAAATGAAATGTTTGTGTTGATTTTGACTTGACATATATACTTTTTTTATATTAAAATTTTGAGTTGTGCTTTTGGGAGGGAGAACTTGCCCCTAGCCTCAACCCTGCTCAACCAGTAAGATGCGAGGACTCAATACCAAAGGCTAAGATAGAAAAAAAAATGATGTGGGTAAAAATGTTTAGAATGCTTTCACTAGCAAAGAGGTTTTTCTTGGAAAGATATGACACCAAGAAGCTTCTAGAACAAACTATGGGCAAAGACACCTATGTTGGAAGAAAACTCTTAGTAGAACAAGGTATGCATGCCTTGGTAGGATTAGTGTCAAAATTCTATCTTATCATGTTGAACTGCTGAAATGATTAGAAATGTTGATGATAATATTACAAATATTTGAAGAAATGTGATTGAATCTTTTGCCAATATTTTCAAAAGTTTTTAAAAGTTGCTTGAAAGATAAGTTTCTTGATTACAAATTTACAAAGTGACATGGCAGATGAAATGCAATGTGGATACAATAGTGTACACGTGGAAATGCAGATGGATCATGTGTGGTAACGTTTTAAGTGAAGAAAATTTATGGATTCGCTAAATTCTTTACCCTCTAGAGTATATAGGTGATATGCCCTATTCTTGTAATCCTCCATGACTCGATATGGGCCCAACCAATTGGGCCTGAATTTCCTTCCTTCACCGATTTTCTTGTTTATCTAGATGTCAAGTCTCAATACCATATCTCCAATGAATATATCACATTCATACACCTTATTGTTCTACCGACACATCAAGCCAGCGTAATCTCTATGGTGTGCTTCAATTCTAAGCCAAGCTTCATCGAGGGTTTCTATCTCAACGAGTCGTGCCTCATGACATCCTTCCTATCCTAAAATTCCTTGTAATGATATTCGAAGACTGGGTATGTCAATTTCAAACGGTAAGACCGCTTCTGAACTAAAAACTAAGGAATATGGGGTTGCCCCTGTCGATATTCTTATTGACGTTCTGTAGGCCCACAAGGCCAAAAATAACTTTAAATGCCAATCACACTTATTCTCCCTAATAGTTTTTAGGAGGATGGATTTTAACGTCTTATTAGTTGCCTTAGCCTATCAATTGGCCTGATGGTAGTATAGAGAGGTTATGTGATGAGTTATCTTGGATTTTTCACATAGCTCACACACCTCTTCATTTTTAAATGATGTGCCATTATCAGAGATAATGACCTATGGGACCCGGTGTCTACAGATGATCTAGTTCAAGAAGAACTTTGTAATCATAGGCCCTAGAATGGTGGTAAGAGGTAAGGCCTCAACCCACTTTGTGAAATACTCTGTGGCCGTAATTATAAAATTATGGCCGTTTGTAGATGAGGGAGAGAATTTCCCTATCAAATATAAGCCCCACATGGAAAAGGGCCAAGGTGTTGCAATCGGTTGTAGAGATTAGGTAGGTATATGAATCTTGTGAGATAATTCCTAGCACTTATGGTACTTGCGTACATACTCTACTACGTTATGTTCTAGGGTGGGCCATAAATAGCCCATCCAGTGTATCTTTCTAGTGGTCACATCTTTTCCAAAATGACCTCAACTAACCTCGCTATGGGCTCCATAGAAGATCTTTTCAGACTCTTCCTCATCGACACACCTTAACAACATTGTGTCAAAGGCTTTGCGATAGAGATTTTTTTCTATAATTACATACTTAACGACTATGACATGTAGCCTTCTTCTCTATTGTGAAGTTTCTCCCTCAGGGTATGCGTGGTCTATAATAAAATTAACAATATTTGAAAACCACGGACACACAACAATGGGATGTCTGATTTTTATGTAGTATATACACTCGTTTGGAAAATTCAAGTCTACTAACTCTCCATCATATAATGGGTTGTCTTCCAACCAATCAACAATGATTTGTCCCTTGTCGGAATTTTGGTTGATATAAGTTTACTCAAATTCTCCCATTAAGGTTATAAAGCGTCAAAATTTCTTAGACAAAGAACCATGTGTTAGGAATGTCTGAAGATAATTTATTTTAACAATAACTTGTATCTCTTGGTTAAGCATGTAATATCTTAACCCTTTTTTTGCAAACACTATAGCGAGGCATTATTTTTCCACCTGCGTATAACGTGTCTCATAGTCTAGCAACATGTGAATGATGAAGTAAGTTACACGTTCACGTTCGTCATCGTCTTCTTGCACTAACATACAAGATAACGAGACATATGTTTCCTGAGAATATAAAATGAGGGGTCGATCTGAATTGGGAGGCATGAGCATGGGAGGAAACAGAATGTATCATTTGACTGATTCAAATGCTTCATGACACTCTTCCGTCCAAATGTTGTAGCAATAATTTTTTAACAAATTATTTATCAAATGAATAACAAAGGTTAAATCAGGAATAAACCTTCGGATTGCACCGAGATTTCTGAGAAAGGACTGAATTCCCTACTCGTCTGATGGTGGGGTCATTTCTAGAACTGCTCAGATTTTTGATGGATCCACATCAATCCCTTGTGAAGAGATGATATATCCCAATAACTTCCCTCCCGCCACACCAAACCCACATTTTCTAGATACAATGTAACACCATATTCAATGAGGTGAGAGAGGATGATACGAAGCACTTCATGGTGATTACAACGGTTTATGTCCTTAGTCAGGAGGTCATCAACGTACTATTCCACTATCTTGTGAATAAGATCATGGAATATGTAATTCATTTCCCGTTGGTAAGTGGCACCAACGTTCTTGAGACCAAATGACATGACTACGTAGCAATAAGTTCCCCAAGGAGTAATAAAGTTCATCTTTGTTTGATCTTCCTCAGAGATCCTAATTTGATTGTACCTGAAAAAACCATCCATAAGTGACAACAACTCATAACTAGATGTTGTGTCAACAATAACATCGATGGATGGTAGCGAGAAGTCATCTTTGGGACATGCTTTGTTTATATACTGAAATTTAATGTAGATTCAAATCTTTCTATTATTTTTATAAATGGGGATGATGTTAGATACCCACATTGAGTAATCAAAAAGTTTGATGAACTCCACATGTAGGAATTTCATAACTTCCTCTTTAACCATTAGTTCCACCTTTGGTTTCATAGGTCTGGATTTTTGTTTGATGGGCTTGACATCAGATTTGGTTACAAGATTGTGGACTGTAACATGAGAAGCAATTCTTGTCATCTATTTATAACTAAACACAAAGGCTTTTGAATGTTCTTTAAGAATATTCGTGTGTATTTCTACTTCTTCAGGAGTCAGTGAAGAACCTAACTTCAAAATTTTTGGGTCCTCCTACATCCCAATGTTAATGCCGACCGTCCCTTTGATTAAAGAGGTATTACCCTCTTTGAACTCAAGTGGGGCTAGAGGTAGTTCTAATTCCTCTTCCTCTTCTATTTTACAAATATCAAGGCCTTTTGAGGAGGAAAGGTCCATCATGCAATCTCGGAAATAGGAGAAAGAGAGAGGAATGAGAGCAAAGCCTCTCTTATGATGTGCGAGATGTAAATCCATATTAAGTGTTAAGGTACCCTAAGATAACTTTATCATTTTTCATATAATCTAGGGTAGAAGGCTTGTTCTCAGCCTCAACATATGCCAAGATCATATTTGTTGGCATTCTGTGAACTAAAGGTTCAACACGAACTGAAATTGTGAAGTTGGTATCTTCTAATTCTCTGCTCAGAAAGAAGTGGGAAGAAGAAGTAGCTATCGAATCAACAAGAAGGTTTTTTTCACGTGGGATGGCTTAGATTGAAATGAAGTCAAAACATTTTCTTAAATTGAGTACAACAGTCTTATAGAGCTGCTAGTGTTCCACCCTAGTCTCGTATACCTCTAAAACTTGGCTAGTGAATAACTATGAATCACCCAACACTTTAATGATACAAACGCCCATTCTCTTGGCTACTATGAGACCAAGAAGGAGAGCCTCATATTCTGAACCATTGTTTGCAATTTCAAATTTTAGTTTAAAGGAAAAAGGAATGACCTTCCCCTCAAGAGAAGTGAGGATCACACCTTCCCCAACGCCAAAGAGGCATTTTTCTCTATTGTAGTTAAGAGTCTAGTAGTTTCTTGGGAATATTTATGTTTGATCACTCTTTGTATCTTCTTCCCTTACTTCTAAGACTTCAACCATGCAAATTACTTTCGCGGGAAGAGAGCCGAGTCCCAGATCATGTCTTATGCCCATGGAATTAAATGGGTAAATCATTCTCCAACAACTTGACATTATTTACAGTGGTTCCTATTGATACAGTATCAATAATCACAGTGTCATCTTTGACTGCAGGAATCCCTTCAATCAAACTAGTAATTTCTAATTTTGTTGCAGGAATTAGTTTTGTCTCTGGATTTGAACTCATAGGTTTGTTCAATTGGTTTGCGGGGAGCTCAAACTCAGTATGTACCCCAGGTTTCTTCTTTAGGTTAGCCAAGTGAATGTCAAATGGCTTTAGGTCACCATGTGCAACAAATAATTTCCATAAATGTAGGAATCTGAATTCCTGAAACAATGTGGAAGGAATCACCTTCATGCAATGTATCAAAGGACGTCTGAGAATCATATTATAGTTTGTTTCCCAGTCTATAATATAAAAATCTGTAAGAACCATCTTAGGCCCCAGGGTAACTGGTAGCACTATGGTTCCAATTAATGTTTCTTTGAGGCTATCATACCCTCTAAGCGTATTTCTTGTTGAAGAGAAATTGGTTTCTCCATAGCCTAACTTATGGAGAAATGAAAAGGGGACAATGTTGACTGCTGCCCCATCATCAATCATTGCACGCTTTACATAATTATTGAAAATCCAAACTTGCAGATACAAAGTTGGATTGCCTCTACGTGCCAACTCAGCATTTGTGGGCATTTTTCTGATGTCAAATATAAACCTGACATCTCTTTTGGGCTGACCAAGAGGATGTATGCCAAATTATGTGATTTATTTGCATCTCCAGAGGAGGGGTGACATTAATCAAATTCCTAAGACCCAATGCAAATCATCTCTATGAGTGGGGGAGTTCTTCAATAAGTCCAAGAAAGAGATGTCAAAAAAGGTCTTTGTTAAATCAGTGATAAAGGTGTAAGCCCCCACCAACTTTGGACGTGTTGGAACATCATTCAACATAGATGGGTAAATAGAGATGGGATATGAAGAATAGTCTTGGGTTCTTGTAACGACGTTTATTTGGGGTTCGGTTTCTAGCTCTACTAGACCCACAATATTAGTTTGTTGGCAACCATCCAACGGAGGTGCCACCAATGGGTTTGATGAAGTCGAATCTTTATGATCATTGTTTCCCACTGAGATACCCTTGTTTGTACCTTGAGGGTCCAACTTACCATTGTTAGGATGCATTGGAAGGGGATTGTTAAAGATATCCAATGGTGTGTTTTGAGGAGATACATGCCCCATGCTAGTATCCTGAGTTGGCACCATAGGATTCACCAAAAAACATCTTAACAAAGAGCTGTCTTTGGTCCTCTGGTAGATGCTAAATGAATTTATTATATTCATGGAATGTTCTAGCATCATGCCCTTGGACCCCATGGAAACCGCAATATAGGTCAGGATCATAATCTTGAGGTCTTTGGTTCATGTTTTGCTATAGTCCAAAGTTCTGACTGTTATTTAACTATTGGTAATTGAAGTTCAGAGGTCATTGCCCTTGATTTTGATATTGATTTTGGTTCATGTTTGGGTACTGATTAGGGCTCTGAGCTTGAAATTTTTGTTGTTGTTGGGGTGGAGGACGATTAAAATCACTGCATTAACTATAGGAGTGAATTTATTAATCCTTTGATTATTATCATTCGTGTTGTTATTAACATTATTTGTGCTTGAGGTGTTAACAACATTTGGTTTATTTTCTTGGTCTGTAACATCGTCACTTGTAACACCATGTTTTTTGTCCAGGACATTAGGTCCTCGATTATTGTTTGCATTATTAGGGTAATTTGAATTACCTTGATTGGGAGTGATCAATCTCCCGTTTGAATTGTAGGTATTTTGACCACTATCTATTATTGCTTAATAAATGCGGAGAGCACCCTCCAACACCTCTTCATAACTCCTTAGGGGGAACTTCTGGACTTCTTCCTTCATTTCCTGGTTAAGGGAATGAAGGAATAGATCACAAAGCTCCATCTGATCTCCATGTTGGGAGCACTTTTTGAAGAGTAGAGGACTTGTTGCTATCTCTAGATGAAATGAGCAATGGATTCATTGTGCTCTTGTTTTACATGTAGGAATTCCCTTATTCATGTTCTCAGTAACTTGTTCATGTCAAAATCTTTGATGAATTCAGACACGAGTTGTTTAAAGGAATGTATTGAAGCTTTAGGTATTGTATAATACCAATTAAGAGTGATTCCTTTAAGAGTCTTAGGGAATATTTTTTCTACAACTGCATCCCATGGGAGTAGCTCTCGAACAACAGTTGCATATTCCTTGATATGTGCATTTGGATCTCCCCCCTTTAAACTTTGTCAAGTCAAGGAGAGTCACAAAAGCATTACGCTTTGTATCGTAAATTCCAAGGGATTCCTAAGATATTTAGCATACGTGCCCAAAGTGTAGGACCCTACCATAGATGACCCCTGATGGGGAGGTGGAGGTGGAATAAGCTGTTGATATGGCGCAATGTAAAATTTTTTAGAGGCATAAGGCATCCCCTGCGACTGAGAATATGAGCCAGGAAAAGAGAACATGTCCCCTGCAATGATTTGGGATATATGCGTAGATACAGGAGGAATATTAATTTGGTATGGAGTGGGAGGCACAAAACCACGGAATGTTGTATTACCCATTGGGATGGAATTTGAGAAAACACTTCTAGCTGGTGCATATTGGGGGTATCCGTACAATGTGTGTGGGGGCATACCCAAAGTGCCTGATCCAGTAAGGAGATCTTTACGGCTTGGAATTCCCATGTAAACTGGAGAATGATTTAGAGTAGTAGGCACTTGGATAAAGTTCTGCAGATGATGGAGAATCCTTCATTGCCTAGTAGGAGATGAGGCACGAGTATCCTGGGAAAGTTCTAATTCTCTAACCCTATCCACCAATGTCGAGATGACCTTTCTAGATGATGGTATGGTGTTCTACTTTAGAATTCATTTTTGAACATTTTAGGTTACAAAAGAGTGTGATATCTTGCTATGAACTGTTCGTTGTTTGGCCACCCCTTGTTAGGAATGTTTTCTATTATGGTAGGGGTAGAGGTGTTATTTTGAAGTAAGACATCAACATATCCTTGCATCCTATCTAGAGATTGGTCCATATTTTTGAAGCATTGTTCACTTTGGGGATAACATCCTAGGTACTCCTCATCCAGTAATGGGAGTGAATCAGACTGCATATTGATTTGTAGTTTGAACAAAACCTGAGGAGAGGATCCTGGCTCTCCAGTGAATTTCATATTGTTAGAATTTGAGAGTTCAAGATGTGGTGTATGTGTAAGTTGACCAATCTCCGTGATCTTGATTGAGGAGCCATTGTTGATCCCTTGAGGAGGAGTTTGAGACATGGGAAGATTAGTTGAGTAGTTGTCTGCCCACCTAGATAGTGAGGGCGACTACTGCCTACCCATTTGGTAGTAATATGCCTCGAGACCCAAAATAGGTTGACTATATTCCTATCCTGACATATTCGAGGGGTATATGAATACCCGTAAAATAATGGGAGAGGAAGAAGATGGATGAAAGAAATGTAAATGAAAAGGGACTAGCTCTTCATGTTGGATTCACCAATTTGTAAAAATGAAAATTGACACGTGACATTCAATCGCACTCGACCTCCCGAGGTTGTGTTGAGATAACTGATGTAGAAATGTGTGGATGGCTACTGGTAGTAAAATGTAGTGAATATGTGATATGCGGATGAAAACATGTGGGAATGGGATGAAAAAGCTATCAAGGAAAAATAATGTCCTCGATGCGTAATATCAGGATCTTCTCGTCATGTGAAAGGAAGGCCCTTATAACCTGAATGGGTCAAATAGATGGGTCAGAAAGAATAGCCACACGAAGACTACAATCAATTTAAAGCTTCACGGAAATAGTTTCCAATGGTTGTGGGATACGTGGAAAAGCAACGGGAACCTCATAATAATTTATAGATCATGGAATAAATGAGAGAGGCTTGGTTCCACTGGATTTATGGACGATTGGCTGGTTCATTCCAGAACAGGAGGGCTCGATGAGATTCTTCATTAAGAATTTTCAACTGTCTAATAATGTCTAGTGGAAGTGGGGATGTCATAAAGACTAGTGTACATAATATGCTATCTAAGGGTAATTGGTTTTCGGGCCCATTCTGTTGAGGGACCACTGGATCACAACTATAAACTCTCTCTGGTTGTGGTCCTTATATGGTTATATGTGGAGTCTAGACTTTGTTGCCAGTGGCAGTAAAATAGTTGTAAACCTTGTTGGCTGTGATGTTTAAAATGTTTAATTGTGTAATTTTGTTTGAGTACTGTGATGGTGTTCTAAGGACAAGCATACGAAGTCCAGTATCTATGTCCATAAGAAATTCTGGCCTGTTCGGTTGGGGGACCCATGGATCACTACCATATGTTCGTTCTTGTTGTGGTTCGCCAATTGTCATGTATGCATTTAATCTATGGAAACAAGCTAATCTAATAAAATAAAAGCTACACTATGTGTTTGTATTTTTCCAATATAAAAGAGATAAAGCAATACAAAGCAATTAATCTAATTAAATGAAATATTTTTGTGCTTTTTTGAAACTTTCTAAATTAAATGAAGAAATGAAAGCTTCTAATCTAATTAATAAATCCTAAAACAAACAAACAACCAGATTTGGTTATTTATCTGTGCAAAAGAAATCTAATCTATCCTAAATAATTAAATCTTCTCTAAACTATGGATGTGAATTAAATCCTCTATTTTGCCTCAGACGCACATGAAGAAATAAAATCTTCTCATAAGCTTTTCTCCCCCTGTAACTTCCCCAAAAAAAGTAAAGATTTTTTTTAATGAGGATCTTCTAAATGAAATGATGCTTTAGTTGATTTCTAAATTAACACAGAAGATTTCTTCCATAATCACCTTTTTTCAAATCTATAAAGATAGGAAAAGGAAGATATCTATCCTAAGAAAGATTTGTTGAAGGAAATGATCTACTGTAGCTATTCAATCATTGTAACAACAAAAATGGAAATGCATTTTCTACTGTAGTAAATATTGTTTATACAAATTTCATAAACAAATAATTCAATAAATGATGAAACCCAATTACAACCCCAACCTGGTAATTGCAGTGCTATGGAAATCTAGTAGTGGTGTGATTTTATGTCCCCTTAGTATTATTTTCCTACCTTCGGTGTCCACATGATTCCTGGGAGCTGGGAATGCAAAGGAAGCTAGAAGAAGGTGCTGGAGAAAGTAATGGCTTACTGGGTAATCTGGTGACAATGCAAGTAGAGGAAGAACAATGCAAGTGAACAGATCTTGATTGTGTAATATCTAGCAGGATTGTAGTAGTATAACATAGAAATACACGACAAAATTATTTATCCTTTTGCTTAAGAAGAAATGATGGTTTTATAGAAGGTTTTTTGGGATGTACACTATCACACTTGACAGCCATGGGGTGGCACATCAACACTGAAGGGGTAGTTAAATAGTCAATTACAAATCAAAAGTGAAAGAGGATATTGCCATAAGTCAAGCAAGCTTAAAATTAGATAAAATTATTGAGAAATGTGTTCTAGAAGTGAATTGAAGTGAAGCAACACACGTCTAATTCACACGTGAAGAGTTCTAGAAAATTCACATAGGACTGCAACCCTGCGCAGGGCGGCAGTTATAGGACCCTCGTCCTGCTAGGGTGGTGGTTATTAAACCGCTGCCCTGCCTGGGTAGCAGTTACAGGACCGCCACCTAGGTTGGGTGGAAGTTTTGTAACTATAGGCCAAAACTAAGGTGAAATGATGCGGGAAGCTGCAGAAAAGCAGGAAATGGCTAAGGTAAACTAGGCTACAAATATAAGATGCAAAGAGGTTAAGGAGCTTGAACACCTTTAGAAAAGACATGAATAATCATTGGGGACTTTGTACCATTTTCTGACAATGTAGCATGTGTAAATTTGGGTGTGTATAGTGACATCTTGAAAATGTTGTGGTCTAGCATAGATAACCAATTCCAATCATATACCAACCCTGATAGGCCCCTTAAGGCACCCGCTTAAGAGGAGAATGAATCAACAAAACCTATACAAAAGAAATTATTAATAAGTGTCAAAAACATGGTGTATACATATGCCCCAAACAAAGATTATTGTGTGCGACAATAGTGAAACATGAGATGGTCTTCAAGAAAATATATATGCAACACAAAATCGAAAGGAAATGCTGAAAGTAAAGTGTTAAAAATAAGAAATGAATGCTAAATGAAGTATACCAACCTCATACTTACTTGTTGGTGTCATTTGGATTTCATGTCATGGGTGCAATATCTACTTATAACCTTGTATAATAAATAATGAAAAGAAACACTAGAAGATAATCAATAAAATAAGACATAAATCATCTAGCTAGGAAGGTTGTGAGAGGGATGCTATCTAATATTGAAATGATTAGATATACGAGGTTGCTAGTGAAAGGGTGAGATAAATAAGTGTAATATTTAAAAAGAGTGGCTCATTTCCATGAATGTGGCACAATTTATGACATGATTTTAGGGTTTGTAATGTGAAATATATGAAGGTATTAAGGTTAGAGGAAATCATGAAAAACCCTAGTGATAAAAATTACTATAATACCAAAGGGACGATATCATTTGTCACTTGCTAATTTGAGATTAAGATAATTTGAGCTATAGGTAGTCTAAATTAGGTAATTTTAGTTGTGATGGCAAGAGTAAGAGGTGATAGACGAGGTGGTGAAGATAGGGCATGCTGTAGTGTGACTCCCATGATAGGTGTTGTTTTTGAATTTGGCAATGAGTAGCTAGTAGATAAGGGAAAAATGCATGTCAGGGAAAATTTGGCAAGAGAAATTTTCATGAAATATATTTGAAATGTAGATCAAGTTGAGTTCCAGGTGTGTTCACAAGAATTTTTAATTTTGAGGTCATTATGTGTGATTTTTGTAATTAATGCAAAAGAGAGTCATAAGACCCTGAAATTAATGGGATTGACCATGCTGGGAGGAAAATTGTAGTATGACCAATGACATCTGTCGGTGGATGGTATTTTTACCATGGGTGATGGATCTTCCAGCAAGGATGATGACATAGGGAGGCACGATATTTTCTTAGGGGCTGATGGTGTTTTACCAACAGGACCAATGTAGTAGAAAATTAGGGAATTTTGATGTTGTTAGCTACATTTTGATTACTTTGATGATGGATTTTTATTGATATCTGATGGATATATGTTGATTGATGTTTTATAGGTGTCGTAGAGGATACAATTGTGGAGATCTATACATGTGACATGACTTCTAGAGGTATTGGGGAGGTTATTCGTATAGGACATTGCATAGTTACAGGGCCTCATATTTGGAGGTATCATGTAGATGGTGTGGGTCCCATTGGTTGTAAACTTGATTCAAATCTTCTTCATGCATTGGGATTTTAGGTCCAACACTTTCAGTTGGAGGGCAGGTGGACAAATTATAGAGGCATTACAGGATGTCCATGCTATTTTGGGACTAATGATTCATGGAGTTTGCATGTTTTGTGATGTTCCCATGGATATAAGAGAGAGGAGGGAACTTGCATGGTGTGCCATGGCTAGTGATGAATATCATCTTGAATCATTGATGATTATATTGATTGTCATATATGCTACATTTTTTTTGGATATCTGGAAGGATACTATTGGGATGGTTGTGACACAAGTTTTGTGTCACAAGGAAGATTAAATAGTACCAATATTTGTACTAGTGGTGCATGTAGGGAGGATTTGGAGACATGAATACATTTCATTTGGGACAGAACCACATGGGTGTAACTAGTGTATGATTGTACATGATTCAGGTGAGACAAAAATGTCAACAAGGCCCATCATATAGTTGTTAACTTAAATATAATAGAGGTTCCCAATATATCGGCCTACAGATACACTGTTATAGGTAGAAAGAGATGCCTCGAGGATTATACAGTGGGAGAGAGGACCTAAAATGAGGCTAGTGGTAGGATTTAGGAGATTTCTTCATATAATACATGAGCAAGTAATGTAGGAGCCCTATATTGATCAATGGACCAGTGGCCCAACTAGGCAACTACAATGGTAGCTAAGGGGTAATCTAAGATTATTGAGAATTATGTATACTAGGTGGAGACATATCCAATGGATAGGGAAATTTTATAGTTTGGGAGGTCAGATCATGCATCAACGCCACCTCTCTATGAGTATTGAAGAGACATGCTAGGGAGAGGGGATGGAGAGAGGGACCAATAATATGCATACCGCCATTATGTCCTTGTTGTGTGATACATGCCCCACAACTAGGTAGTAGATGAAAAATATGGAGGAGAGTAAGAGGTGCAACAAGACCTGAGATAGTATAGGTCAAGAAAAACCCTAAAATATAGGTTTTTTAAGAGGAGGAGGGAGTATTAAGACCTCATGGATGCCACCATGAGTGGCAATTATGTAGACTCAAATGAGGGTATTTATCACATACATGGGTCTACATATCAAAATATATTATGGATAGACTGAGGGAAGAGAATATGAGGAAGTCACCCATGATATTAGTGCCCCAAAAGAGGTGGAAACAATTAGTAGGATCTCATTTTATGAGATATGAGTAGGTAGATGCAGTGTTGGGAGGACGAGGAAACAAATTTATCATCTCAGAGTAGTCAGTGCAACCAAATATGCTGTGTTTATTATGATTATTAGGATATTTTGGGATGGAGAGTAGAGGTCTAATGTGTGATTGGTTTATTTGACAGGGTAGATCATAGAAGAGTGGCATGCAATGATTGAGGGATTCCATCATGATATTTTGGATTGTGTCTTGGATGTGATGGACACATCCGTTATAGAAGATCTAATATCAGTGACAAATGAAGACTTAGTGGGGTCCTTTAGACTAGTGGGAGAGGTTGCTCATGAGATTATTAGGCATAGGTACATGATAGCTAGAAATATGCTAGCAATGAGTGCAGGAGATATTATGTCATTGGTGTAGGGCCTTCTCCAGACACGTGCATCACTGACATGAGAACATACAAACATGCTAGAAAATACATAGAGGGTGGAAGAGTTTTAAGTAGAAATTGCAACCCGTATTGCAGATTTGGAGGTTAGGGTGGCTAGAGCAGAGGGAGAGGATTCAAGGGCTCGGTCAAGAGCCACATGTTTGACATGGTCCCTATGTGCAACTATTTAGGCACCATAAACTCAAAGTATAGGTTGACCTCCGTCTGAGGGAGGGGATGTTTGAGGGATGGGTGTTCGTATGATTTTTTTGAGAGATGATGATTTATGAAATGATATATATATATATATATATATATATATATATATATATATATATATATATATATGATATATACACACATCTGCTAAACCATTGTTTTTGTTGATATTTTGTGTTGATGTTGACATGTACATACTTTTATGATTCCATTTTATCATGTGTCCAAAAATTTATGAACATTTTGATGTAATAGAAATGAAATGAGGAAAGGTTTTTAGATGGACATAGTAGATGAGATAGAGTATATTATATATTGTAGAATGGGATGGGAAAAAATGAGAGGGCCAACCCAAATGATAAAAGAGAAATTTATGTGGGAAATAAGAGAAGATTGAGGATTTTAGTATCTAAGATAGGAAGCCATGATCGTAAAAACCCAAGTAGAAAGGATGAACTCAAGATAATAAAAGTGCAACATGGAATATTAAAAGCAAGCAAAGAGACATCTAACCAAGATCTAAGCTAATGTATTTGTATTTTTGTAAGAAAAAAATATTTATTACAATATGAAATACTATGAATATGGAAGGTGATCAAGGTTACCCCTAGTTTATGTGTGCAAGGTGAGGTTCATTTAGGTAAGTGCGCCCTCAAAAATCATGTTTGAACCTAGAAAAATAGTTCATAATCGGGTAGAAAAGGGAAATGGTATGCCCCAAAATTGTGAATGACATAGTGATCTAAGTGATGTCATCATGAGAGTCTTTTAAATCTAAGTCATACCCAAAGGGAGTTAGTTTGGATGCGTAATATGAAAAAGAGTTTGGTTTATCTTTAAAGAATCATGTAATACATAATTCATACATGCCCATGAGATATTCTTCATCAGTAAAAGGTGTACTAGGGAGCTTATGTGCATTCCATCATGACAAATTAGGATTGTAATCAAAGAATGGATCATTATGAATATCAATTATCTTAGAGACCACTAGATAAGTAAGAAAAAAATTATGCATATCAATGATATCACTAAAACAATCTAGAAAATACTGTCAAAGTGTAAGTGGAGATGGCTGAGGATCAAGTGCGACCCAAAGCTACATGTAAAATACCCTTGTACTAGAAGATGCTAGGAGAAAGATGTGGCCTTGGTATTTATCATGTGGTTTGAGAAAAGGTATGATGTCACCAGTGGTGAAGCCTAAGTGAGTTAGTACCTCATATGTGCATATGTTTTCAGGACAAGTAGGATCAAAAGGCACATGTTGTCAATAATCTTGATTAATGTATAATGTGTAAGTGAATCGATCAAAAGGATGAAGTGGCATAGGGAAAGAACAAGGAATAGGACCATGAACAATAAGCATAGGAGTAACTATAGAAGGAGGAATATAATCAAGGGTATGCACACCATTATGATAAAGAATCATAGTAGTAACAGTAGCCTATGTAGTATGAGATTTGATCTGATATTCACTAGGGATAGTAGCAATGTAATGTCTATGAAATAAAGATCATCCCTCGACGAATATCCTTCTTGAGACTCTGTATCTTCACTAGAATCCTCCTCCTCTGAATCCGAGTCTTGTTCTTTGGCATAATCCTAAAGAGATTTTGTGAGGGTACTTGATTTATCAATATTAAGAGCATCTCTTTTAATTAGGGTAAGGATAAAACCTTAGTGAAGGGGGATAACAACTCTATTGTTTTTAAACTGGGAAATGGAAGCATTCAGAGTATGGAACAAAAAATACGGGAAACTTAAACTATGGCCATGTTGGAAATAATTAAGCATAGGTAGATGGTAGGCATAGATACACTTATGATGGCCTTCTAGGGTAAGAAACTAAATAAGGGCTAAAGCCACATCATCAAAAGGCTTTGGTAAAGTAGAGAAAAGAAAACCGATAAAATGAGTGGTGAGTTTTTCATTACCTTGTAAGAACAACTTCAACTCATCAGTGACTTCCTTTTTAGGCTTATAAACCTCCTTACCATAAGTAGGAACACCCATCACTTTCATGACAAACTCCACTGTTATCTCGATATGAACACCTTTCATGTCCACAACTGCCCCCTTTTTGGTCATCTTCCAAGATTTAACAAAGTCCTTACTTAGGTTTTCATAATGACCTTCAAAGATTTTGAGGAAAGGTGAGAAAACCTTTCTCTTGAACAATTCAATGGCTTCTGGCTTAATCCGATCCATATCAAAAGGCTCAGTTCTCACAAGATCACCCCCTATTTGGAAATATGAGTACCAGTTCCCAGAAAATCCTAACTTTAGATTACTCAGAATGATATGAAAAATCCCAACAATGCTGATGTTATAAGCACATATGGAAATAAAGGCCCTAAGGTGACACAAGCATATACAATCCCAAAGCTTTGCATCATCCCACCATAAATTTACACTATTCAGGTGACTCTTATACATTATTTCCTTAACATACCATGACATGCCATTATTACCCAGTGGTGACGTGTCCATGTTGATATTTTTTGAGGTGTGATCGCACCTTAGTTGTTAAAGCTTCTTCATCATAGATTAATGTCATCTTGTGAAAATTAACCCCCTTGTTGGAAAAATAATTGGTGACAGAGTTTGCCTCTCTTACATATGTTTAAAAGTAATAGTTTCAAACAAGTTAGACATTTCCTTTATACTAGTTATAGAGTTTTGGATAGATGTAGAAGTATTACCTTTACCAGTAATGTTGTTAATAATGTTCAATGAGTCTCCTTCCACTTCTAATCTTACAAATTTGTGTTAAGACCCCCCAATAAATAGCCGCCACTTCAGCAACATGATTTGTTTGAATACCAAGATTGTAATGACACCCAAGAATGAATCTTCCTTCAAAATCATGGAAGACCACTCCACAACCAAATTTTCTAGGATTTCCTTTAGAGGCCCCATAAAAATTCAGCTTTATCCATTCATTGCTAGGTTTTTCCCAATCTTGGATCCTAGGATTATGGGTAGGAAGGTCAGTTTGAGTAGGGAATAAACCCCAATTCTTAGATAATTTACTCTAAATATGAAGAATAGTTTTCTTACGTAGGGCTATGTTTGAGAAATTTGCATTAATAACGTTAAAACATTGAGTTATAACTTTCTTTTCCGATTCCTTCTTCCCTTTAAAAATCCACCTATTTCTCTTTCCAAATTTCCTAAGCTAGGTACATAATAGAAAGAGTCCATAGATGTTTGAGTCCTTGATTCCTAAAATGGGGAAACCATTGGGACCATAGTTATTTAATATAACATGGGAAAAATCACTTGATTTCAAATAGGTTAAGAAGGATGTTTTTAACCACTATCAGAACAGGGCAATGGAGGAATATATGTAAAGAGTCTTCAGTATCTTTTTCACACATAACACACCTATTAACCATATGAAAATTTCTCTTATTAAGATTGCTAACAGTAAGGCTTTTATCATGGAGAACCAACCACCATAACATAGTGATCTTGGGAGTAACTTCTTTGACCCACAAAATTTCCCATTTGAAGCTGTTAGGATCAACTTCATCAAGGAAAAAGACATTGTAGGCACTTCAAACCGAGAAAATAACATTATCCTCTCTAGACCAATATAAGCTATTATCTTCTAAACTCTCTTTATTAACAATAACCCCTCTTAGTTTTATATTAATAGAAGTGATATCATTACTTTTATGTCCATCCAATTCAATTGTTTTCCATTGACCCAGGGGTTTCTCAAAATTGAAGTAATCTTTGACCTTAGTCCCATATTTAACCACACCATCCTTATAGATGTTAGGATAGATAACCTTAAGAGGGTTTTCTCCTAACCATTTGTATTCCTATAAATTAACCACTCTCCCATTTCCAATCATCCATTTGATTCCCTTAGAGACAATGTATTTAGCCCAATTTATAGATTTCCAAAAAGTATAACCATTAAATTTAGCATTGCTAAAACACCATTCATTAGCTAGAAGATTTGAACAATATTTCTATCTTATGATGGTAGTCTACACACTCTCTTCCTTAACCAATCTCCAAATCATTTTGACAACATAACTTTATTCATTTTAGCCCAATCTCTAATACCAAGACCCCCATTTTCTTTGGCTTACAAACCTTTTCCCATGCAATGAGAGGATTTCTATCTTTTTGTTTCAAGCCACTCCAAAGGAATATTTTTTTGGATACTCTCCAATTTATTAGCAATAGTAGAAGTTAATCTATAAATAGACATATAATACACAAGAAAATTTTCAATTGAGCATTTGAGAAGGACACATTTACCTACTTGAGATAAAAGTGAGCCTTTCCAGCCTTCCAATTTCTTAAGAAATCTATCTATCAAAAAATTCCATTCAGTAATATTTTGGTTTTTCAGATCCTATAATAATTCCCAAACAGCTAGTAGGGAATGTTTTAGTCACATAACCAAGAATACCAACAATTTTGGCACATCTTCTTTCAGGGGCATTGATAAAAAATACCAAAATTTTACCATAATTGATCATTTGGTCAGAAGCTTCCTCATAATCTATCATCATTTGTTTAAACTCTCTAGCCTCCAGGATGGTAGCCTCTATAACCAACATAGTGTCATCAATTGGTGAACAACATTGTCACTATTAACAACATGGCATGTGCCTTTAATTCTTCCTTCCAAATTATCCTTATTAAGAGCTCTACTGAGAGTTTCATCCATTATTATAAATAGAAAGGGAGAGATAGGATCTCTTCGTCTTAATCCTCTGGAGATATTAAAAAAACCACAGGGAGTCCCATTGATCAAAATAAAAAAATTAGCTATGGAAATACATGTGTGTATCAGAATCCTGAAGTCTTCATCAAATCCAAACCTGGTTAAGACATTAAGAAGAAAGCATGAAGAGACCCAGTCATAGGATTTCTCCATATCAAGCTTAATGAACAAAGCTTCCTTTTTATTTTGCTTAGCCATGTGAAGAGTCTCTTGAATAGTGACAATACCATCTTGGATTTTTCTTCCCATTACAAACCCTCCTTGCTGATTAGAAATAATGGAAGGCCGAAGAAGTTGAATTCTTAAAGCTAGGATTTTAGAGCACATTTTTTAGGTACAGTTACATAGGCTAATAGGTATAAAATTCCTGAAATTCGTAAGATTGTGATTTTTAGGGACTAAAGATAGGAAGGTGTTGTTTGATTCATGACGCATATTTTTGTTCTTGAAAAACTCTTGAATAGATTTACACGTATCATCCTTGACAATATCCCAAAAAGTTTGAAAATAGAAATCTAAAAATCCATTAGGTCCTGGAGCTTTGTCAGGGCTCAACGTTCTCAACATAAATTCAATTTCTTCCATTGAAGTAATCTTAGCGAGCATACTATTGTCAATCTCATTTATTAGCTGAGGAATGCAATCCAAAAAGTACTCTTCCTTATTATTGTTAGAAGAATTAACTATAGAAAGAAGTTTTTTGAATAAGGAAGTGGCAACAAGTTGAATTTCCTTAGTATCAGTGAGTATCACACCATCTTCCCTTGTGACACACAATATTCTATTAGCGCTTCTCCTTTTCAGGGTTGAAATGTGGAAGAATTTCATGTTTTTATCCCCTTCTCTAAGCCATTGAACCTTGGATTTATGTCTCTAAAAAGTCTCTTCTTTTAGAAGAATGTTATGGTAATCAGACAATAATTCACTCTCTTTTGGCTATCCTACCTAAATACAATCATCATTCAGAGTCTCCAAAGTAGCCTGAAGGGAAGATATCTCATTTTCCAGTGACTTCTTTTTCTCAAAAATGTTACCAAAACATTTTTTATTCCATCCTTTTAAATTATTCTTAACATGAGCAAGTTTCTTAGCAATTCTAAACATTGTTGTTCCTTTGATTTTCAAATTCCACCAATATTTCATAAGATCAAAATTTTCCTCCTTTTGTAACCGCATCTTCTCTAATCTAAAGGGAGTTATCCTCCTCTCTTTATATTTGATTTGGAAAAGAAGCGGATTGTGGTCTGAACCAATTCGAGGGAGAGAAAAGAGGCAAGCTTCTTTATTCAACCACCCCCATGAAGTCAGAGCCCTATCAAGTTTGACTTGAATCAATTGATATCATTTTCTCCTATTAGACCAGGTGAATCTACTACCCTTTAACTCAATATCCATGAGATTATTTTGTATGATAAAATCTTGAAGATCTTCCATACTCTCAGTTAAATCAATATTACTACCCTTCTTTTCCCTTAGACTCAAAGGGGTGTTGAAGTCACCCGTAATCAACCATTCAGTCCCTTTAATAATGTTTTGAAATTTAGAGATTTCAGCCCAAAACTTTTTTCTTTCTCCTTTGTTATTTGGAGCATATATATTAGATAACACCCAACATTATTTAGATTTATTATCTTGAAATAACATAGCCATGTGATTACTTATTTTAAGAAGATTCATACCTATGAGTTTTTCATTGTTCCTGATGAAAACCATTCCTCCTATAAATCCTTTTGAACAAACATCCAGTCCCACAAGCATCTTGCAGCACTTACATTTTGCTTTAAATAAATATCCTTCTTCCATCTTAGTTTCTTGTAAGACCATGATATCAAGTTTGTGTTTAGAATCTAGTTCTTTTATTAATCTCCATTTCATAGGGTTATTTAAACCCCTAACATTCCATGAAACTATATTCATTTAAACTCTTGGTTTTTGGTTCTTCTAAAGCTTCGTAGATTGAGTTTAGAATGAGTTCCATTGTCAATGTCCTTTTGACTCTACTTTTTTATATCAACCTACTTAGTAGGTATCCCTAAACCTGTTTTATTCTCTTTTGGGGTGGCCTCTGAAGACTCCCCTTTTTAGATGGGGTTTTCGAAGAGATATATATTTTCGCCTCTTTGGGATCCACTTCCGCTAGTTTGTTCTAGTCTAGAAGATATTCTTGTTGTGGGGATAAAGCTTCTTGGATGATCCTTTGGAATTTTCCTGTTTCCATATGTTCTTCACTTTCAATCATTAGATCATTCTCCTAACAACGCAAAATATTGTCAAAAAGGTTAGTAAAAGGTCCAAAAGTTTCATCAAGACTCATTTCTTTTAGTTTACATGGGAAATGTTCCTTAGCAGATTCCTTCAGAATATTATAAAAAAAATTGATGGTAGGAGTTTCTTGGCCTGAACATGCTACTTTTCCATCTGGAAACAAGGTTTAGATAAGGATTTCTGTTATCATATATAACAAGACAATGTGAGAGAATTTCTTGACCTAGGGGAATAACCATAGAAGTAGTGAAATTCATGTGACAATATTTGAATGGTTCGTGATCAACAATAAATGTATACTCATAGCCATCAAATATAAACTTGAAAAAACAATGAACTATAGAGGGAACAACCTACATGGAATTGATCTAGGGTAGAATAAGGATTATATTAAATTATAACAAGGCACCCATAACATAAAAAAGGAACAATGAGCTTGAGAGGTCCTACTTGCATTTATAATTTGAAAACACCTATGCATGCATGAGTAGTAGTATCATATGTGCAGACAACAAGACTATATTTTTCAATTTCACTTTAAGGGATGCCTAATTGGGCTATTAATGATAAATGAAAAATATCCAATGCAGAATGATTATCAATGATCACATGCTTAATTTGATAACCCCAAACCCGAGCAAGAAGAGGAGGAGAATAAAAAAAGATGTGTATGGAATATCCTCATCAGAAAATGTAATAGAATTGTTTAAAAATAAGATTCCATGAGATTGGAAAAAGCTATAGGATGGTCATCAGTTTGTATTTGAATGGATCATAATGTAGTTTCTAGTGTATAATGACAATCATGAGCCTTACACAAAAGATCAAAGAGAGATATCTTAGTTGGGTTATTCTTTAATTACTCAATGATATCAGTCTTTAGATGAATCAATAGGTCAAGGGGGTGGGGAAGTAATAGGAGGGGGGAGAGAGGTAGGAAGCCCCAAAGGTTTCTTAGTTTGATGAGTGGGTACAACATTAATAATGGGGTTTATAGAGGTGGTCGTGAAGTGAGTTGGATGTTGAGTGATGATTGGTATATGATCAATTTGGATGTCCACTTAAGAATAGGCATGGGTGGGAATGAAAGAAGAAGAATTATCCATAGCCTCAGAAGAGGAAGAATAAAGGAAAGGGATCTGATGCATGGTCACAACTTAGGTTCACCAAATGATTTTAAAAATAAAAACTTAATTAGAGGATTGAGATCAATAAGATAATATAAGAAATACAAAATATATAACATGCAATGGAAAACAAGTGTAATCAACAAGAGGATAAGAGTGATATAGCCGATAACTAGATATTTGGACTAGGAACATGGTGGAATAGGATAGATCTAGATCGTGTATGTTTTTTATAGAAAACAATGATCAACAGGTATGTTGAACAAAAGAACCCAAAAGTGGACACAACCACCCAGACATTAGTGTCTGAACTGGGCTCTAGTACCTTAATAGTGAGTTTGGATTTAATTATTTTGATCATATTTCCTTTGCTTCACTTTGTGTTACTCTAACTTTATTGTAGGATTTGCCTATCACACCTATATCTACAAACAAACCCTAGAGACGTGCACAAGGCTCAAACACTCATTAGATAGAATAATATATGTATATGCTTGATTTAGAATGAACTCAATAGTCAAACTAATGTGATTATTACCAAGTGCTACACTACATTTCAAATTCAATGTAGTTTTAGTGTGTGTGATATAATTGCATCCTTGAAGCTAGGTTTCCCTTGTGCTAGTCACACTAAGATAACAAGATACAACTAATTTTCTCTTGAGATGAATGTGTGTGATGGACTTCAAAATTTTCCCTTGCTATGCAGTGAATAATGTGAGTGTATATATATATATATATATATATATATATATATATATATATATATATATATATATATATATATATATATATATATATATATATATATATATATATATATATATATATATATATATATATATATATAGTAATAACCCACAATTACCTAGTTTTACTCTTGCCCCATAGAATAGTTATTAAGTCATGTATATATATGATTCCTTTACTTGAATTTCATCATTAACAACTTTAATAGCCAACCCAAAGTGATAAATAGAAGTTAAGAAAATATAAAAAATTGATGTGGTAGTTTAGAAATAAGAAAAGAGGGGAAAAGGACAGAATTACCCAAAGGGGATAACAACACCTGGGCGCTCTTGTCCCTATTGGGTGCTAATTTCAAAAGATATACAAAGATAAAATAGGAAGTACCGAGCTAGGTGAAACATTGTGTGATGTCCAAAATCAAAGGGATAATTCCATAAAAGTAGAGGATGAAATCATGGGAAGATAAAACAATGTCAAATTAAAGCAAAACAAGTGTTGTCAATGTTTACTTTTATTACTTAGGATTCATGCATATAATGACATACTAGAGGCCTAATATAATAGTACTAAGTGCATAATTTCATGTCTACAATTGTGAATAGAGTTTACTAGATACTTGTAGTGTTGATCTTCCCAAAATCAGATGGTTTAATGTTCCTTTAGAGTAGGAATTTTATATGTCCCATGTTGTTGAAATAAGTCAAATTTCCAAGGGTTGGTATTGCCTTCTACTTTATAAATAGCTCATATGTGCATGAACTTAACACATTGGTAGGCGGATGATGCGAATGAACACATTCAATGAGTCCATGGTTATCCTAGGAGGATATTGTAAGATAAGGGGAAATCAAAGAAAATGAATTTGATTCAAATGGTACAAAGAGGTACAGGGATGGGAAGTCAAATGCATCCCAAAGGGGGAAATTGTCTACAATTATAGCCTTGACATGCACTCCTAGTGGATTTTAAATTATCTATAGAGTATCCTAATATTTTGATGAAGTCAAAAGAAGTGACACAATTACCAGAACCTTTATTTATTAGGGCTCTCTTAACTATAGTGTGGCCATTCTAAATTGAAATAAAGAGGGGAGGGTCATCAACATGAAATAAGAATTCATTGGGTATCATAAATCAATAGGGAAATGAATACATGAAGAACAATCAGTGGAAAGGTTAGTAGAAATGGATAACTCTTTACATCGTCACATAAATCTCTCTTATGAACTAAGTAGAGAAGGCTACTGCCCTAAAGTGGGTGGAAAAGGAATATTCATAGAGAAGAGTACCATCATGAGACACTCACGATGAGGGGGTGAGGTATGCACGAGTTTAAATAATGGAAAAGGAATGTGAGAAAGCTCTGTGAGAGGGTCACGTTCTTCAAGATTTAGATATGTAGTGGTCTGAACTTGGGAAGGATCAGTCTAAATATGTTTTGAAGGAGGGATATTAGTAGAGATTTCTAGAACTAAGACGTGATCTATTATCTCTACAAAATCAGGCATGACGAAAGTGTTACCTTAGGGGCTGAAGGTGTAAGGATGTTTAGAAAAAAGATGGAGAAGATTGGCTTTGTAGGATGATTTGCATAGGGGATGATGGTGTTCAGGTGGTCTAAAGATGGAGTATAATGATTAGATTATGTGATGTTTGTTACAAGGTATACGGTTATATGAACCTATAAGGGCTAGCGTGAGCTGAAGGAGGGTACAAGGGATCAATACATGTAATGATTAATTCATAACCATCCATGTGAACCACATTTTTAGCAGAGTCACGAGTAGAAGGATATGAGGTATCTACAACATTGGTGTTTGCCTTACCAAATTAATCCATATTGGATTGTTTAGGTTAAGAATGTTCTGGTAGAGGGTCAATGTAGATTTTGAGGTGTTCATTAGCTTGATGAATTACTTTATGTCAGTCATATTGTTAGGCTTTTTCATGTGCTTTGATGGCTTCATACAACCTTTCCTTTGTGATAACTTCATGTTTAAAGTTGTTACTAAGGAGAAAGGTGTAAGAAAAGTAATGAAGAACATAATAGTTGTTGTATGAATGGCCTTGATTAGCATACCACTAATAAAACTTACTGTCATCATGCCATTAAGAGAGTGGGTGAGAAGGATCTACCATAGTGGTGAATGGATGAGGTAGGTGTTGTTACAACTCTTCCTTGGATAGATGTTGGTGAAACTCAACATGGAAATAAGTAAATGGGAAACAAATCGATAAATGTTATGTATTGTCTATTAGAAGAAGTGCCCTAAGGAAGAGTATTTGAGACTCCGTCATTAGTAACATTCTTGTTCCTAGGACACATGAAGACTTGAATGTTTTTAGGGGATTACTATTTTAGAGAAGGTTTTTAAAATCTTTCATGATATAATCTTGGAATTTTGCTTATTAAAATGCCTCTTCGAAAAAGTTAGGGGAGAATGATTTGACCCTGTATTGATGACGAGGATCAAGTGCTTTTAGGAACAATTGGAATAGTCTCCCGTCGGACATGCTATGTTCATCCCTAATGAATAAAGTATTATAATGTTTTATGAAGGATTAGGCATATTTTATTCTAACTACTTGCAATTGATAAAGGCATTGACATTATTTATAGGAAGATCATGATATTAGAATTCGTTGACTAGGGAAGTTACCAAGTTTTTATGCTCGACAATGGATTTAGGGTGTGGTACCAGTCTAAAGTATCTCTTGTGAGATTCTTGGCCAATATCTTAGTAGCAACATAAGAATTGTTATTAACCTAACCCTTGTAAATATTGGCAAAAGGATTTGATGTGGAGGGTGGGTCAGCATAACCATCATAAGTGATGGAGGGGGAAACACTTCCAAGGTCTATAGTAATAATGCAAGGAGAAAGTGGATCTCTTTGGATGGATTGGATAATATTTTTGTGAATAGGTAGTTGTGTAATGATAATTCCATTGGGACTAACCAAAAGGGGAGGGGATGACCTTAATTTTTGTGCCCTAAGAGATTGCTTGAAGTTGAGTGGTAAGATGAGTTAAGATAGTTTGAAGCTAGATAGACTAATTTTCAGCCATGGTTTGTTTTTGAATTAGATGGTCTATGAGTTACATGACGAGTTGGGTAGAATCCATCTTAGGTGAGTTATCAATATTGTTGGCTGAGTTGGGATCCATCTGGTAGAATCTCAAAATGAATAATATGAACATCTAACTTCTTAGAGAGGTAGTCATCAAGGAATTTGCATAACATCTCGGGAGAATATCCTACATACTCAAGAATGTTTTGTATTTTTTGCATATTTGGAGTATAATCAGGATCAAAGGGATCCTCATGTTCCACTTCTTCTTTTGATTCAAATATAGGGTTGTGGGCACTAGACCTAGTTTATATATTTAGAGTTGAGGCTTTATCCTTTTAGCATTAAATCATATGACAAGATAATAAACATGATGTGGAGCTATCTTGGGAAGGTTATAATTATGGGAGTTATTGTGTTTACGTAAGAACCATTTAATTGGATAGGAATAAGAATCTCCCAATAAGTATTCCATGATTAAGTGGCATTATTGGAAGGCTGATTGTAGCTAATTTTTAGACAATATTGGCCACGTAGTATGTTTACACATGGGCCAATGATATATGGACTGATTATTTAGAGAGTAACACAATAAAACTTGTAGGATTTTATATAGGGGCCAATGATTTTTAGAAAGGAGATTAAAGAGTATATTGAATTAGCCATGTAGTAGGGTTTTTTAAAGAGGTTGATGGTGTTTATAAAGATAGGAAAAATAAAAGGAGGGAAGACATCTATTAGTTTGAGGTAGAGTAAGATTCATGTTTGTAGTCACTTTTCCCAACCCTTTAATTCCCAGGCGCAATGGCATATCACCCATCCTGAACTGGGTGCTCATTTAAGGCATGTGAAGGTTTTGAGCCCCTCTTTTATGTGAGACTTGCAAGAATATTCATCATTATGGCAAAACAATATATGGACACAAACACATACACCCATTCTAGCACAAAGATAAAGAAATTATATCCCAACACAGATGTACCATAACATGAATGTAATCATTATAATAATATAGAGGAATTAGATCTAAACCATGAGTTATATGAAGAACAAAAGGGTTTGGACCCATGAATATAGATATTCAGAACAATCCATCAAACATATATTGATTCACAATTGTTTACAGTAGCCAGATTATATTAAGAAGGGTCGTAGCAGACCAAATACATCAAGAAAATAACATTCTAACCCTACCAAATGACTCTACTTGAAGAGTTCTAGCCATGATCTCCCTCGTACATCTAAAGTATATCTTTCATCTCTTGCCTCACATCACACCTCTTCTTCTCCTCTATACCCATCTTTATCCATCCATCTCCTGCTTCAGATCCAAAACACATTCTTAAATAGAGCGGGAGCTCTCCTTTACCACCTCAACATTACTCAAGAATAAACTACATGTCAAATGTCATCATACCCTACCATACTCGAGTATTCTAGACATGCAAGTGCCAGCTAACCCATAACTAACTCTACTTTCCAACTCTTAAACACAATGATTATATCCTAGAATATTCCTTCCTTGGGTTGTAAGTCTCCATGTTCTAACCTTATTCACTATCACGCCTATCCATATCCTCATGTGTTTTCCATGCAACACCATAACCAAAAAATGTGGCTAAGTATCAAAATAATTTTATTTTCCCATGCGCAACTTAACTATTCCTGTGTGCTCTTCCTCATGCACCTTCTTCCTACACCTTCTTCTGAAAATGCTGATCCTCTGCTCCGGGACTTAGTCATTTTTCTGGGCTCAACATTACCCCACACTAAACTTGTTATCTATCCATGGAAACAATCTGATCTCCAACAAAGAATAAAGAATGGAAGAATAAAATTACCTGTATCTAGATTACACTAGAGAACAAAATAATTTTGCTACTATTGCACAAGGATTGGGAAAAGTTTATTCAAGGATGATTCAATCTCATCCCAAACATCCATCTCACTCTACACCTATTTAAATAAATCACTTATCAACACATTGAACTCATCAAATTTAAGATCTTCACCCTTAGCCTTCAATGTGTCAACAATATTCTCCATTTTGCTTTCTAAGATCGGTCAACGCATTCATCCTATGTGTCACCTGGGTGTATAATTTCTTGAGTTTACTCTTACTAGTGGTCCTTAAAATCTCAATTACCTCAGATTTTGTACTCAACCTCCACTAGGATCTTGTCACTTTTTTCCCAATTTCCTTTGTTCTTGGACTGGAACTCCTTCAAATATTCATCATGTATAACAACAAACAAACTTGCCACCCTGTCTCTGTCTTCACAATTTTCATAGAAAACTTTGGCCATATGAGCCACATTTTTCACTAAAGAGAGAAGCTTAGTGTATTGAGTTATGGTCACCTCAATTTGTAATCTTTCCTGCTCTTTTTGTCATGCCATAACTTCTTCATCCGACTCTAGTGCAAGTGGTTACTTCTCTATTGTGATGATACACGTCAAATCCTCTAAGTAGTGGAAGCCTGAATCATACTTCTGTACAGGGGCTAAATCAGGGTGTGCTAAAATAAAAAAGTTTGAGATATTATCCACTTTCTTGTAAGCTACATGTACCTTCCCCTTCTCTTCTCTTAACTCAGTCCATAACTATGTAATTATAGACTCTTTCCCCTTTATCTCCTTTTCCCTCTCTATAATCTCCTTGTTCTTTTCGTCCAATTTCTTCTCCAATGGTTTAATCTTATTATTGATCCCGAATAACCTGGCTTCAACCTCCAATGACACTTTTTTCAACACATTACACACCTGCTCATCACTTAGCTACTGGGAATCCACAATAGGATTTACCTCCATAGAGCCCGGTGTGTCTAGTAGTGCACCTACGTTGACTTCAAATTCCATCTCATCAACATGGGATTCAAAATCCCATGAGAACATCTTCCTTGTGCACAGGTACGCACCATATACATCAAATGATGACTAAATAAAGAGGTGGTGTGTAGGTAATGTGCTTTAAAAACACATGCGTAGGGCCTTGTTTGGATTTGCATCATAAGTCATTATAGGTACTTATGATGTCGACATGCCCTTACCACATGTGCACACTCCCTTTGGAAAACTGACTGCTAAACCTATCTCCCCGCCCACGCTTCCACACTTTTATTTCTCCATTTCTCCCACGCTGCATTCCACCTTGTGCTCTTCTGAGTCCTTGATAATATCTGCCACCTCCTTCTCCACCGTGACCTCTAATTGTTCACCAGATATGTGCAAAGTCTCCTGCACCTTTGTCCCCATTTATTCTTCACTTCTTTCTCCTTATCGAGCATCCTTCACAAATTCATTTTTCTCTTAATTAGATTCACTTACATTATACACAGGTAGGTTCTTCTTTGATGTGTGCCCCTCATCCTTTTCTCTAGGCTCATAACCCTTCACGCTTTACATTGTTTCAGAGTTTTAAATCTGCAATACCCTTTGCTTCTTCTTCACCAAAGACTTCTCCTCCACTGGGGACTTCTCCTTTACTGAGGAATTCTTCCTATGAGTATAATTTCTTGTGCCTGTGCCTAAATATTGTGCCCCTGTGGTCTGAACCACAAGCGTGCTCTGTGTTATGCTTTTTGGAGTTTCCTCCCTATCTCTCTTGTTTATCACTATCTTCTTCCTTCTGTCAGGGTCTTCAGGGATGGAGACATCATCCTCAACATACATGCCTTTCTCAAACTTAGGCATTAGGTTTAAGTACACCCTTGTTGTTTTTGTTCCTACAAGTGGTAATGTTATGGGCCTTAGCATATGTATGCCATGAGAGACATAATTCTCTACATATGATCACTTTTGAGTACATACAAGTGTCTTACATAACACACAATGATCCTAATCTACTTCACTTAGATAAAACCTTAGTTTCTTAGCCTCCTTAAACCTGTTAAATGTGCTTTAAAAATACTGCGTTGTAAAGGAAAAATGTAATATACACCTTGGGCTCTTGGTGTCATTAGTCAATGTGAACCTACCAATGCAGAACTGCTAGTATACTACAAATTCAACCTCATCCTTCACCAAGGTTGATAGTTGCTTAGGAATCCTCCACTCTTTTCCAAATGCATCATGCATCCTACTTATACCACTTATCTAAATGCACTTGTATGTAAGTGTCATACTTTCATAAGTATATTCTTGAAACCTCT
The DNA here is from genome assembly GCA_019776745.2 of Taxus chinensis. Lineage (NCBI taxonomy): Eukaryota > Viridiplantae > Streptophyta > Pinopsida > Cupressales > Taxaceae > Taxus > Taxus chinensis. The sequence continues at coordinate 489,071,571 of CM034146.1, forward strand.
TAGATAGGGAGGGGTTCTCATCAGGGTACTCCCAAATGTTGTTATTCAGCCCATCAGGCACTCCAATATCTAACAACACAATGGTAAGAAGAATATTACCTTATGAAATTTTATCTCCATCTTGTATGGTATCAATAATGAAGGTTGAGATGTTGTAGATGGTCCCCTCTGAAACTTTCCTGCAAACATTCAACCATCTCTTGTTCACCTATGTCCAGTGTTCTAGTTCATTCAACTTGGTGAACAGGTGCATGGTAATCTTCATGACTGGGTCCTTGATCTTGAAATGTCAAAGGATCACCCACCCTTCTTGTACTCAAATTCCTTATTTGTTTCTTTGATAGCCTCATTTTCACCCAAGTTCTCATCCAACGATTCTCTTGTGAAGATAAGTCTAGTGTACTTAGAGATCAATTGTATAGTTATGCGCATCCTCCTTCCTATGAAGTAAAATAAATCTTCATGTACACGTGACATAAGCCACTGGTATAATCTTAATTTTCAAAAAATAAAAATTCATAGAGTTGCAAAATCCTAGCCTTCTCCAATGTCTTCTTCATGGAGTCATCATACGTTGGTTTGTCATCTTTTGTTCTTTCTCCTGTAAGGCGAACAAGCTCCAATGCCATCTCTTTCTCGGTTGTATTTGTCCTATGGTTATAATCAATTATAACCATTTTGCATACATGAGATACCCAATCCATCCCCAATAATACCCCATTTGGGTATTACATATCTATATATCATTCTTCGTTAAAACTTGTCAACATGACTGGTTTTTCCTTGCCCTTGCCCTTCCTCTTGGGTGAATTGATTTATCCTTTCCTTGGTGCCATTATCCTTGCTAGGTCCTTGTTAATCCTTCCTTATATCTTGATCTTTCTTACTATTCAATCCCTTGGCCTCAATATTCCTGCATGTAAATTCCTCAAACCCATGCCCTAGTTTCTCAAACCCTAACCTAGAAACCCCTTCTTCCACAAGAAAATGATTAACACCCATAGAAATCATTCAAACAACCACTTTTGTACATGACCGTGTACTCTGTTCCAATTTGGTTATCAAATCTTTCACTTTGCACATGATTTTTGCAAATTTCATGCAAGGATGCTCTAGTTTGCAAGAGCTCTTCCACAAGTAAAAAACAAGGTGAAAATAACTTACCTCGAATCCCTATTTATAGTTTTCCACTTTTTTCTACATTTATTTCCATGTTACCTACCACAGTACTACCACATTAAATTTGCTTTTTCAGGGCATTCCTCTTGTGCGTTCTGTCCAACATGTTTCATTTGCGTGCCTACTCATATGTAACCTCCTCAAATTTCTGGCGCATAAATTTGCATTGATCGCAGTCTCCCTTACATGCACTCCCAACGTTGAAGTTCATCTTTCTGTTTCTTATACCAAGTAGTTCTTCCTACCATCACTTACCTCGTGTTGCTCTTCGCATTCATCACTGTACGTGGATTTCATAAAACTATTTCTTGACACCATTTTATCTCCGACCATTATCACCTTTGCTACACGTATTCCTCTGATACCACACACTTTTGTTTTTCTTTCCTAGGCCACCAATCAACATCGCTCCAACCACACACCTCCTACTTGTGTTCTCCACCCCACACTAAAACAATGCATGGTCCTTTGCACATGAAACCTCTTAGAAAGTAAGTAGCTACTGGCATACAAACACGTAACACAACATAGAGCCAAAAAAAAAGAGCATAGAAACAATGAAAGGAAACACATAAAAATAAAATTACATTAAATGGAAACGTAATCTAAATGACTCTACCTTATTACAAACACCAAGAAGACTTATTTATAGTAGCGCTTCAACATACTTCCATTAAATAAACCGAGTAACCATGTGCCATCCAAAGATTCTAACTAGAAAACACCTGAGTCAAGTATATAGGTCATGATATATGGTCCCAAACAATGCAATTGGAACTTCCCATGGTAGCACAAAAACTTAGATTCATACAAAATAACTATCTATCTAACCTCCAGATTCTTATTTTTAATGTGCCAATCATGTTAGGCCTTCTATCTTGCTTTCTATGTCTTCTGGCTCCATCGGGCTATCGCACGCCTCTCATCTAACTGCATCAATTTTTCAATGTGCTCTTCAAGTGCTTTCTCATCAGCCAATCCTCCTATGCACGTAATACATGAGAGGATGGTAACATGAATTCAACTGGTAAAACAGCACTTTTGCCAAACACTAAATGAAAAGGTGTTTCTTTGTTAAGTCTCTTGTAGGTTTTTATATAAGACCAAAGAACAACAGAGACTTTATCATCCCAATCCTTCCTTCCAACATCACAAATCTTTTTCAATGTATGGCTCAAAATCTTGTTGAAAGCTTTAGTAGTTCCATTAGCTTGTGGGTGATAGGGTGTAGTCTTATGATGGACTACCATAAATTTTGCCAATAATATCCTAACAGTCTCATTTAAGAAATGAGTACCCCTATCACTTGTTAAACTCAATGGACATCCATACCTTCTTATAATATTCTCCCAAAGGAACCTTGCTATAGTAGTTGTAGTGTAATCCTTTGTAGGTGTTGCTTCTGCCCACCATGTAAGATAGTCTGTACAAGTAATGATGTAGTGTGATCTTGTCCTATGCACTAGGGGGAAATAGGGCCCACAAAATCAATTTCCCATTTTTCAAAAGGTTCTGCACTTGCTATAGTCCTCAACGACATTTCATCTCTATTCCTAGGATTCCCAAGGCACTGAAAATGATCATAGCCCCTGGCATATTCTTGACAATCCTTGTATAATGTTTCCCACCATAAACTAGCCATCAGAATCTTATGCGTGGTGGCTCGACCTGCATAATTTCCACTAGTGATCCCTCCATGAGATTCTTCCATAATACCTATGCACTCATGCTCTAGTACACACCGGCGTAAAATATCATCCCGGCTAAGTTTGTATAGATCTCCACCAATCAACATATAAGGTGTGACACACATGACAAGCTGTTTCCTTTCTATACTCTTCATTCTGTCAGGTGCCACACCTATTCGTAAAAAGACAACAATGTCCTCCAAGTCAGTGGGTACGTATTATAATCTAAACAATTGTGTATATGAAATTGTGTCTTCAATGCTTTGCGCGTCCTCACTTGAATTAATTCTGGAAAGATGGTCAGGTCCTGAATTACACTTTCCTGGTTTGAATACCACTGAAAATTCAAATTCCTAAAATAACAAGATCCACAAGCATATGCACCCTTGCAAAATAGGCTTGTTTACCAAATAATTAAGTGTCATATGATCTATGTAAAAGATAAAAAAATTAGCCAACAAGTACTTCCTAAACTTATGCAGTGCATAAATCATAGACAATGCTTTGGGCTCCATTGTTGTGTAATTATACTCAGCTGAGGTTAACTTTCTGCTTGTAAAATATAAAGGGTGATAAAAAACCCTTCTCCAGGTTGTGCTAACACCACTCCAATTTTCATACTCGATACATCCACATGCACATGAAAGGTCTTTCCCTAAGAGGGAAAGCACAAAATGGGCGTAGTAGTAAGCTTTTCCTTCAACGTATCAAAAGCCACTTGTTGTACCTCATCCTAGTGAAATCTTCCTTTGTGCCTCAATAGTTATTCCAAGGGCATGACAGTCCTAGCATAACATTTGATGAATTTTCTATAATAACCCATATGCCCCAAAAATCCGCACACTACACTTTGATTGGAAGGCTCCTCCAAACCCAAAATAACAACAACTTTGGCAGGGTCTACCAATAAGCCTTCCTTGCAAATAATATGACCTAGAAATGTGCCAAAAGGAGTAGCAAAGACACATTTCTTAATGTTTAGAGAGATACTTAACTGCCTGCATCTTTCAAACATCAATCTCAAGTTGTCATGATGATCTTTCACTAATCCATATATTGTTCAATCATCCAATTAGACTTATAGAAACTTATCAATAAAGTCTTTGAATGCTTGCACCATAATTCGTGAAAATATAGCTGGCGAATTCTTAAGCCCAAATGGAATAACCATATAATAAAAAATTCCCCATTCAGTGGTGAAAGTAGTCTTCTCCTAATCTTCTTTTGCAATTGTTACCTGGTGATACCCTGAGAATCCATCTGTAAAAGAGTACATCTCATGCCCTGCTACACCTTCCAAAATTTCTTCAGTAAAAGGCATTAGAAAAGGATCTATAACAAATGCAATATTCAAATTTATGTAGTCTACACAGATCTGTATCCTTCCATCCTTCTTGATACTAATCACCATGGGGATAACCCATTCAGATTCTTCAATGGCCTCAATAATCCCAGATTCCAACATTTTTTCAATCTCCTCCTTCACCTTTACGCACAGATTAGGATTCATCCTATAATGCCTCTTCCTAATCAGGAACACACCTTCCTTTAAATTAATATGCATCTCTCCCAATGAGTGATGAAATCCTTTTAACTCATGATACCCACACTGGAACAAATCTTGGAAGTCCCACAATAGTTTAATTATCTTGGAGAACTCTTTCTTTGTCCAATAATCATAAATGATTGCTTCTTTAAGTTTTAATTTTGTGCTAATGTTGACCTTATTTTTCTTAAATGGTTGATGGTAGGTACACACCTTCTCATCTGCACTATCCAAGACGTTACACGTACCCTTTGTATGATCAACATCAAGGTTATCTATCTCTTCATCTTCTATCAGGTACACCATTTTTCCTTTCTTTTTTCTAGGCAGGCATGCTCAAACTGTACTTCATTTGTTTATCCTCCTTCCTTGAAGCTCACCTCTAAATTAGGCTCTCCAAGGAAACTTAGGATGATGTCCTTAGCCTTAGCACTATCTCCCATAGTAAGGTGCTTGACCACCTGTAAAGCCTCATTTACTGATGGTTTAGACGATAGATACTCAAAAGTCTGAGTAATACCTACTGTCAACTCTTGCCAATTTCCCATCTAATGATGTGACTCTGAATGGACATACCAAGCACGTACACAACCCTGTAAAGTGGAATAGAACTTATGCACCAAAAGTGAAGGAGGTAAATCTTCCAAGCCTTCTATCTAGGCTTTCTCAGATTCCTAAATGTGGTACAAGGCTGATTCCTTCCCATGATAGTTACATATCCTTGAAGGTGCATTGGTCCATAGAAATCTAACGCAGAACGTGATTCTTACCTTGTGCCACTCTATAATATTAAGATGATAAGTCACCCACCAACACGTGACTATCCCTCGTAAGGTATAAACAAGCATATTCCTCTATTTTACTTCACAAGTTCACTAGAATTCCATAGCGCGCTGGAAGACATCAGGGTGACCTTCTCTAGTGTAACTTGGTAACTATCTTCCTCCCAGAGGCCTAACCGAACATGACTTGACAACACGAGTCACATTTCCCTTCAATTCACTTCCAACCAAATCATAAAGTCCCATGCACCCAATTATAACATGCAATAATAGTCATATCAATTAAGTACTAAGTATCATCCCACTGAATGACTCCTCTTGATGGATTAGTAACCTCTAGGTTCTGATCATGCATACATAAATTCTATTGATGTATTCTTCCCTCAAAGGCTCGTCACAAGGTGAAAACTTACCATCTGTTAGTGGAATAATAACGCACTCCTTATTCTCAAAGCTGATGTATCCCTTGTTGAAGTGCAAATCAACATTATTCGCATAACACCAAGGGTGTCTGAGTAATGCTAGGAAATTATCTGCTTCACCAAGTGCAAAGAATTCAAAGTCCCCAGTGAACTTGGCCCCTTGAATGGTTATGGAATCATCCTTCAAGACTTCGATTGGCATAGCTTTAGTTTTATTTGCCATGTAGAACACATTCGAAGATGGCTATAATGGGGGTCTCTCCATCTCATTCCACGCATCTAGAGTAAGAACATTAACCTCTACATATGCATCAATTAGTATGTTACTCAGAATCCATCCATCAACTATTGCATTTAACATGATTTCCTTGTCATAATCAAGACTACGAGGGGGAAAATTAACATGTAACATCTCCCTCTCACGCTCACATCCGACTTGTGATACCTTTCCTCTCAACCATTCTCCTAACAGGGGAATGATATTCTCTTGGTGCAACATATTACATACCTCTTTGACATCATCAACATCATTATGAGGGATCTCAACATTATTCACCTATTTTAACTTGCACGACTACTCTATCAAGCACTAGATGTCCCCTTACAAGCTCCTAATCACCTCCATAGTCTCATGGTAAACCTCTTTATAATAAGTCAGATCAGGGTACTTCCCATGCAATACCTCTTCTCTTGTAATGAGAGGCCTCTACTTTGGTATATCTCTGACACGTGTGGCTGTACCATGTGTAGTTACTAATACAGGCTCCAACTCAGGGTTAGACGCTACCGTAGGCATGAATAGAGGTTCAATGCATTTCACACTAACCATTCCCAAAACCTTTTCCTTCTTCTGATAATGGCTTATGTGATTATACAAGTTAGGGAACTCCTCATACTTATGTTTCTTTCCACACCATGAGAATTACAGTAAATATGGGCACTCGCGCTTATAGTGATCCATAGATCCACAATTTAAACAAGTTCCATATGGAAATTCACCCCTTCCTCCATCGCGACCATCATGACCTATGAATCCTCTACAAAATCTTCATCCTCTACCTCCACCATCTTCATGCCCTTCATGATGATGCCCCTTATTTTTAGAACTATTCGCAATGCTAGCCTAACACACACTAGTATCAATTACATCATGAATCTAGTCTATCAACTAGCAGTCCTTAGTTTCATGAGTAGTAGAGGTACAAATTTTACAATAGTAGGAAGCATTTTTATGGAGTGCACGTTGTAACAAAGGGAATCTACTTGGATCATGATCCCTGTGAAAAATTTCAGGGTCTACTGATATGGCGCACACCAAATTTTGAGGGAAAATATCCTTAGTGTGTCCTTCTACTTCACAATCTGTAAACAAAAGTATGCTACGAGTCTCGTGTGTTGAATTTGTAGATAATTTCTCAAGTTGCTTCACCATGGAAGCAATCTGTGCCTCCAAAAAGGGACTTACCCTAATATCAACACTTCCAATGGCCTCAACATACAAAGCAACCTCCAAGGCCTTATGCAGATCTGTAAAATTCTTATGTGAAAATACTCATTTGAAAGGTGTTATCAGGCCTCCAATGAACCAATGAGCATGTTGAGAGGGAAGAATATCATAAGATAACTTTGACAAAAGAGTCTTAAACCACGTATCATACTCTCGCACACTTTTTTCCATACCTTGTTGAATCTCCTTGAGCGCGTTGATGTTTTTTTTCCTCAAATTCAGGAATATGAAATTCCGCCAAGAAGGCATCACACAACATAGTATAATCCACTGCCGTCTGATGTGGGTCATATTTTCGGTACTAACTATGTGTGCACCCCTGCAATGTAGTTACGAAATGGATTACATTTCACTCCGGGGTAGTGATCCCATTAGCGTGGCATGGTAATTCAAACTTTTATACATGCTCTATAACATCCTAAACACCTTTATAATCAGGAAAATGAAGAGACATTTTGTAAAATACTTGCTGATGGGGTTATGGTCCTTATTCACTAGATCCAAAACCTTGATTCCCTCCTATGTTTCCTCCACCACCAGATCCTCCAGATCCACCAGATCCTGACCCTCCAGATCCACCAGATCCTTTGGATGTAGAAGGTACATGGCTTGAAGTAGTGTTACTCTACGTTCCCACTCTTGTACTAAACTAAGCTCCAACAGTTCACAAAGTTGAACTAATTATAGACATGATACCCACATTCTGTGAGCCCACACCTTGTTCAAATGACACACTTGACAAGATACCACCAAACGCAAGAAATTTTTACACTACCATAGATGGATGTAATGTAAAATTATATCTACCTGATGCTACTTTCTTATCAATGTCAACCGTATTAGCAATACTTGTCTTAGAAATTATAAAACTAAGAGCAAGGGCTTTGTCGCCAGGTGGGTTAAAATGTGTGCATAGTGTCTGTCTCCTTTCTCCATCTGACGAGATCTCATCAGAAGCTGAGGGGGTTCTCCTTTCACATTTTGTAAGATGGGATAGTATAGACTACTTAGGTTCCACATCCTCCGTGTGAACCTTAAATCCTTCCCACAATGTCTACCTTCAAACATCCATCATTCATGTAATCTCATGTTGTCTCACCAATTTCCTCTCCCGAGCTTCATTAAACTTGAGCCGCCTCTCTTCTCTCTCCACTTATTTCTTAAGATCCACCATTTTTCACCACACCCACTTCCGCACCCAGTGCCTAGTGGGAGTTTAGCTAGCCATAGAAAACACTTCTAAACTTAGAGTGATGATCATGATCTTAATTGATAATGGTATAACACACATGAATGATATTCTTGGTTCTCACAATAATTCAAACTCAACAACCTCTGGGAAAGAATAATTAGAAACTACATACTCCAATGTGTATCTAGTCAATACACCACTCCACCAATGATAAATAACACGAGGCCAAATCAGATTGGAATAATGAAGCTACGAATAATCTTCTTGGGTCGACACATGAGTTTGATAATACCAAATCCTCCTTGAAGCATACGCCGACAACCTTCATATAGTTATATTAGAAAATAACAAAATAATGTTTCATAGAGCTCATGATATAGGTGCTCCTCTACCCATGTACATGCATCAAACTCAGATCTAGTGTTGAATCTCTATGAAAAATCATCCTCCGTGTTCATAAGACAAGTCTCCACGTTGGCCAAAGTCAACTGCTCTGCCATCACACACCATTCTTACAACAAATTCAAAAGAGGTCCCAGAAATGGAACCAAAACGAAGTCACTTTTCCCAACCCTTTAATTCCCAGGCAAGCCGACATATCACCTAGCCTGAACTAGGCACTCACCCAAGGTGCATGAAGGTTCTGAGCCCGTCTTTTATGTGATCCTTACAAGAATATTCATCATTATGGGAAAAAAATATATGGACACAAGCACATACATCCATTCTAGCATAGAGGTAAATAAACTAGATCCCATCATAGATGCACCATAACATGAACGCAATCATTATAATACTATAGAGGAATTAGATATGAACAATGAGCAATATAAAGAACACGAGGGTTTGGACCCATGAACATATATATTAAATACAATCCATCAAACATAACCAAGAATGGCCTATAATGATGATAAAGATATGTATCCTACTAGGATTTTGAAATAGAAAAGAGATAACCAAGAGGTGGATGAATCTAAGGGGCGTAGTTACAATAAGAAAAAGCAATAGATCAAAGTAAACCTACATCTACTCTAATCATAATAATGAATGACTAATAATAACTAGCAGATACATACAAAATGAATGATTAAAGAGGGTTAGAAATACTTACATATATCTGTAGACACCAAAAATATACACCCTCCTTCCTTAGTCAATCAATTAACTTTATAAAAAAATTATGTTTATGACCCTTATCACCTCCCCATATTTACTTAATTAAATACATTTTAAGCTACAAATTGCATCCCCCATTAATTAATCCCCATTTTCATTTAATTAATTAATGTACATAATTTTCCATGATATGTTACATTCACCCTAACCACCTAAGCTCATTTAATTATTTTCCTAAATCAAAATAAAACTCCCTAAAAACTATCTAAGACCAATTCTAACTCCCTTATCTCGATACACCTATTATAACTAGTTACATGCCTATCATTATCCTCTATACACCTAATAAGCCTATTATAAAACCTAGATAAATTCCAACATTATATAGCTAAATTTAGTTAATTCTATTATCAAAAGACAACTCAACACGTCCCCAAAAAAACTAACTCCATTCCACGAAATTCAAAACAAAAATATGGATTTAGTAGGTTGTTTGAACCATTTTCTAAACAAAAGATAAACATACCGAAATTTCCAGCAATTTGGGTAATCACTAGCGATTACTTAAGAGAGTTTTTTAATCTCTCTTTAGGGATCATCTACTTACAGTCTTGAGTATACAAATTTCTACCTAAGTTCATAGCATTTTTTACAGCTAAGTGTTTAAGTTACTGTCCAACCATCCTTCCAACACTCTTCAGCCATCCTTCAATCACCTTTGGAGATTTTATAGATCAATCTTATTTAATCATTTGTAGGTTTTAGTCCAATTGCTTACATCATTTCATATCAAGGTTAGATCATCACCTCCACACCATATCAAGGTATTAATACTTGTTTGTTTATTTGTTGTACATCACTTTTATCCTCTGCAAACCTTAAACATTAGCTTAATCAGTTAAAAGTGTTCATTTTATCAGTCTGTTGTCATTTTCCCGAATCACCAATGATTACAGTAATCACCATCAATTACTAGAATCACCTATGATTTATACTCTTTCTATTTTCCTACAAATTTATCGAACTCCATCCAATTATTTGTATCTATCATATTATGTCTCTTTATTTATAACACTATGTCCAACATGGATTATTGTAGATGGAAATAGGTGGTTTGAGTCATGAGACTAGTAGTATCAACTCATTGCCCATTGTCTGTCATCCATTAAACTGGGAACAATATGCCATCCTTCATGATATGGAGTTATGTGCTATTAATTATGCCTATTTAGACTTGTTACAGAGCATTTTTAGTCCACTCAACAGATCCGTGATGTTGTAGACAAATTTTGGGACACATACTTTGAGGTCCAATACATCTAAGTTGATATTGCTTGGTTTGAGTATCAGTACAAAGTGGGAGAAGAGGATCTTGAATTTTTTGAACAAGAAAATTTGGATTTCTTTGAAGAACAAGACTCATATTACATTAAAGAAGAGGATTCATATTTTTCTGAGAATTCAAATTAGGATTTAGATTTCGAACATGAACCATAGTATTTCTTCCTTTCATTTATCATTATTTATAAACTATTCATCTTGTAATAACCTAACACTTGTCAAAACATTTATCATTTATCATTTATCATATATCATGCATCATTTCCAAACTTACTTGATTGTTTGAAAGCAGATTGACATCCTTATAAGGAAGTCCTTTGGCTTCTGGGGACTGGCCTTTGCCAGACAATCCACCTTATATCTTACTAATAATTTTTTGTTTAATGTCTTTGATTTTCTAGTTTTCTCACAGGCAGAGGAGCTTGTACCAGTTTTCCATGGAGCACAACATCAAACATCATTCATCCACATCCACAGGTACCACTAAACCCCTTCATTGTGAGGTTATTTTATTCTTATTTTCTTTCTTAGTATATTAAATTAAAGAGGTAGGAATTATTCTAAACATCTTGGCACACTCAGTGGGACCCTTGTCCCTTATTTCATTGTTAATTTCATTAAAAATAACATCTATTTTTAATTTCTGGTTCACTGCATAGTAATTGCCAAGGATTTGATCAATTGTCAGCGATCGATTGAATCGTCAGTGATTCAATCAATCGCTGAGAATTTTTCTGAGTGTTTTTTCTTACTTTATAGTTTGTCTTCTAGTTCTTACTTTCTATATATTTCTTTGTTTTCTGTTAGATAATATTTCAGATTTTTGTCTTTGTATTTTCATTATCAAAATCTAAAAAAAAAATCTCTTTTGGTCATCTGGAATATCATTATTTTCCACATATGGGTTTTCTATTAGTAATCACCTACAATTTTGGCGATCCCCGTCGATTCTTACAATCACCAACAATTCCTCTAAATCCTTTTGATTACTTAATAGTTAACTTCCTAATCTCTATTTCCTACTTTTGATTTTCTTTCTACTAACCTGGTCCTATAGGTTGCTGTTGTTATAGCTATTTTTACTTGTTAGATTGCTAGATCGCTTAAAAAATAAAATATAATGGAATCGTTATTAGAGGCGAGTCCTAAAACCTTCTATTTTCTTTTAGTATTCCATTATCTTCTTGTTTTTCCTCATCGAAACAAAATTTATTTTTTGGATCTTAAAACAAATATTTGCATTTTTCTTACTCACATAGTTTTAATTAGGAGTGTGAATTAGCTACATCCACTTTATTTTCCCCCACACACAACCAAATCACAATCAAACATAATCTGCATTCAAACATCCTTACTAGATGGATACCTACTTGGATTTGATCCCCAAGAGGAGAATCCCACTCGGTGTTCTGATCGAGTATAATCACCTGTTTATTGGTATATTGGCACAACACCTGACTCCCTTATTATATGGGGACCATGAAGTGAGGGGGTAGGCCTGTCATCACCAATCCGGCACTATGATAATTCTTCACCGGGAACTCCTCGTGCTATGATTATTTACTAATGCATAACCTTTAGTTTGGTGGATGTAATCTGGAAACAAAACAACAACCGAACACAAGAATACCATCGACTATGATAAGACGGAATGATGACAGATCTGAAATATCAAAGTAAATTATAATATTAACATGAAATTGTTACAATCTCACCCATGAGGTACTTCAACAAGACTATGGGAGAAACTTTACAATTACACCTCTCGATGGCTTCTTCAACACATCTTTAACTGATGGCTTCCTTTGCACACTTCCTACAATATTTCTCACTACTTCTTTCTATGCTAAATGGGGGGGGGGTGGCCTCTCTATTTATAGAACTTCCAGGCTTATCCATCCTATCTCTAAGATAGGATAAGAAATCCACTCTGACGAATCATATTCCATACCTTAACTCTTATCTGTACATGTAAGCTTATCTCTTAAGATAAGATAAACCTTATCATTTTACATGGGTTCCACATTTTTAGACTTTTTACAAATAAAATACACAAAATATTTATGACCTCACTCCTTGTCCTTATTACCAATATAATATTTTTAATTCCTAATCATGTAGACCGTACTTCTCTAATTACCCAAACTTTGACATTTTAACATTACCCGGACCACTTACGACAAATATTTACTTTTTACAACATTCCTATTGTACTTTGACTGTTACCGTACTCCACATTATTGGTGACACCGTATTGACGGCACCGTTATCTTCTATCAGACGCTACTACTAATTGTACTTAACAACATCCTATTCCTAATACATACATTAATGAAATAGAAATTATGGAGGAAAATTTTAGTGTCGACATCTTCCCCCTTCCTAGCTTCTACTCCGTCCTCAGAGTAGACTATTCTGGTGCTTGGAAAATCTTCAACTTTTCGTGGTTGACCCATTTCGTAATGGGAGTGCCATCCAATTCCTCCAGTCGGTACGTACCATTTTCATACACAGCTGCTATTTTGTAGGGCCCCATCCATTTTGGAAGAAATTTTCTGTCTTCTTTTTTTGTATCTGGAATCATATACTAGAACCAAGTCATTCACATGAAATGGAGACCACCGGATCTTTTGATCAAAGTACTCCTTCTGCTTCATTTTCTTCTTATGGCTTGTATCCTTCGCTATTTCCCTCATTTCCTCTAGCAAATGAAGATGTACCAACCTTTCTTTTACTGAATCACTTTCATCCATCCTTTCATTTTTCATAACTCTCACAGTGGGAATATCAAACTCAATAGGAAGAACTGGATCAATGCCATAGGCCAACTGAAATGGGGAGTATCCTGTTGCTGACTTTGATGTTGCCCTATATGCCCACAATGGTGCATGAATCCTCTTATCCCATTTATGTACCTGTAAGGCTGCATCTTTTGCTAGAATTTGACACAACACAAAATTGGTTCGTTCCACCTGTCCATTTGTACTTGGCTTGTATGTTGTTGCCTTCCTGTGCTTAATAGAAAATTTATTCACTAGGGCTTCTACTACCTCATTAATGAAGTGGCTTCCTTGATCTGTTACAATTTCTAATGGACAACCAAATCTGGTGACAATACGTTCATATATGAACCTTGCCACTTCATCCATAGAAGCTGTCTTCAATGGCCTAGCTTCAACCCACTTGGTTAAATAATCTGTGGCAACTACAATATACTTATTTTGGTGTGATGTAGTTGGAAGTGGACCTATAATGTCTATTCCCCACTTTTCCAAGGGGACCAAGGGGAAGAATAGGACATAATGGAGCTGATGAAGTCTTACGGTTACCATGTGTTTGACAAATATCACATGTCTTACAATAATTATAACAATCTTTAAAAAGAGTGGGCCAGTGATAACCTGCATCCAAGATCCTTCTTGCTGTAAGTTGTCCAGAGAAGTGCCCTCCACATGTACCATTGTGGAATTCTTCTAGCAGTTCCTTCCCTTGATCACGTCCCAACTGCCCTCTTGTACTGTCCATCAGGTCCTATTCGAAATAATGCTCCATGCAGAATAGAATATGGACGATTGGCTTGAGTAATCTTTCTCTTAGTCTTTGCATTGGCACCATCAGGAAACTTGAATTCATTCAGATAATTCCAAATATCTATGTATTCACTAGGGATTGTGTCAAGGGATAACAATGCTGCATCAGGGAAATCATCATCATCACAAGATGATCCTAAACCATCATAGGCTCGACAGAGTGCATCTGCATTGACATGCTTCTTTCCTGGCCTATCTATAATATAAAATTCAAATTATTGTAGCAAAATTATCCATCTTGCTATCCTCCCTGATGGGTTAGGCTTATTGACAATATATTTCAGAGCCTGATGATCTGTTACAACTATAAATTTCTGCCCTAGCAAGTAATTTCTAAACTTCTTTACAGCAAAAATGATAGCCAGAGCCTCTTTTTCAGTTACAGTATAGTTTACCTCAGCACTACTCATTTGTCTGCTCCCAAAGTAAATTGGATGTTCATTCCCCATTTTCATCCTTTTGGCTCAAAGTACTACCTAGTGCTACATCTGAGGCATCAGTGTACACAATGAATGGCTTGCTCCAATCTGGATTCTTCAAAACAGGTGAAGACACCAAGGCTTCCTTCAGTTGTCCAAAAGCTTCATGTGCCTTGTTTCCTGGTTCATAAGCAACATCCTTCTTCAAGAACTGGGTTCGTGGCTGTGCAATCTTTGATAAATTCTTGATGAACCTTCTATAGTAACCCACATGGCCTAAAAATGATCTCAACTTACTTCTATTCATAGGAAATGGTAAATCTTTGATTTTTGAAACTTTATCAGGATCAGTACCAATACCATCTCTGGATACAACATGCCCTAACAAAACACCTTTAGAACATCCAAAGACACACTTTTTAGGGTTTAGTGAGGCTTGTGCTTCATCTAACCTTTGAAATGTTGTCTCCATCTGGTGGAGGTGGTCCAACTTGCTCCCATAGATGTAAAAATCATCCAGAAATACTCTGATGAAGGTCCCAATGTAGGGTTCGAACACCCTATTCATCAAATGCTGGAATGTTGCTGGAGCATTACACAACCCAAAAGGCATAACTCTATAAGCAAACGTTCCCCAAGGAGTGTTGAACGTGGTCTTCAGCTGATATTTCTCTGCTATATGAACTTGGTTGTAGCCGCTATATCCATCAGCAAAACTATAGCACTCCTAGCCAGCTACTTCGTCCAAGATCTGATTTGAAAATGGAAGAGGGTAACGATCCTTCTTTGTTGCCTTATTGAGCTTCCTGTAATCAACACAAATACGTAGCTTCCCATTCTTTTTTATTGAGATCACAATGGGAGAAACCCATTCTGAATTCTCCACAACAAATATGAATCCTGCATCAAGCAACTTATCTATTTCTTCTTTTACAGTCTTGGAAAAATTAGGATTCATTCTATATGGGCATTTACTTTATGGGCTTAGCACCATCTACTAGCTCAATACAATGTTCTACCCAACTTACTTGACGGAGTTCCTTGTAATCAAAAGTGAATAGGTGTATGTACCTTCGAAAGAGCTGGAGGTAGGATTCCTTCTCACTCTCCATCATAGCATCACCAATATTTATTTGTTGGAGATGATCATCAACTTCTTCTTCAGATAATTTTATGGGGTCACGAGTTGGTGTGACTGGCAGGATATCCATAACTGAAACATCCACCTCACTTTCTTCATCTTAAGTGTCCACTTCACTGGTACTAGAGTAATCAGAGGATGTCCAATCATCAGTTTCATCACTTGAATCCACAGGTTCTACTTTATGATGTCGAGGGATCACATTTATATTCACCCTCTCTCTACCACGTCCAAGTGTCATGAAACCTTCATTCCAGTAGTTTCTTGCATGAACTCTCCTTAGCCATGGTCTTCCCAGCAACATTGGGTACGCAACAATACTATTTTTCATCACCTGAAAGTCTACCACACATACCACACCCATAACAGATATTGCCACATTTGAAACTACACCTTCTGGTTTAGTTTTTCCTTTATTTAATGACCTTAACATAAGTGTTGAAGGGCGATCAATTTTTAAACCCAACATATTCGTTACAGACTCGGTCATTACATTAACTGCAGCACCTCCATCAACTAAGACATCATGAATTGAAATACCATTACATATTACCTCAGCTTGTGGAGCATAGGGATCTGCATCTGCCTCCAAAATAGGGACCTCAACCTCCTTCCTTCTTCGAGCATTGAGTCCACCTCGCAACTCCCGCCTCTTCTCAGAAGACATAGCCAAGAGTTGACCATATGTAATATTTACAGGCCTTTTGGACAGATCTTCCAAGATGGAGTATGGTCCTTGCCCCTGTGAAATCAGAAAATCCTGCACACCCAACTTTCTTCTCTTATGTTTCTTACTAGTTTCTTCTTTCATCTTCTTAGGATCATTTCCATCTTGATTATCTTTTTCTTTCTTTCTTTTTGTTACAAACACATCTAATTCATTATTTCTACTCTTATCTACTACATCAAAAGAATTCACAGGTGCTTTTCCTTTATCATTATCTCCTTTACCAGATGTAGAAGCTCTATTTGGACAATTATACTTATAATGACCCTTTTTATAACAACCATAACAAACAACTTCAGAAATATTTCTTTTTGGACCTCTATCTCCTCCCTGAGAACTAAATTCCTTTCCTTGAAGAAGATTAATAGTTAACTGGCCCATCTTCCTAAGCAGATCTTCATACTCAGTAGATGTACTAGGAGAAATATTTGTGCTCACCGGGAGTGGTTGTGGATTCTGGACCAAAGGTGCTGGTGTAGGCTCTACTTTAGCAACAATTTGTTTGGGCTCCTCTTCCATGCTTTCTTCTTGCCTTCTTGCAATCTCCTTTGCTTGTTCAATGGTAGCTGGGCGGTCATACTTCACTTGTTGTTTGATATCTGGCTTCATCCCAAGAATGAAGTGCTTACAGAGGAGATTATCCACACCATTCATCAGCCCATCCACTAGTCCTTCCTTCCGGATCTGGGCATCGAGCTTCCTCCTTAGCTCTAGAACACGAGCATGATAATCCCTTATCTTCTCCTTCTCTCCTTGGGCTAGCTTTGTGATCTCGATCATGAGGTCTTCTGTTGTTCACCAAATTCTTCAAGAAAACTTTCAGTTAATAAATCCCATGAATTTTTCACATTATCACCTAAGTGCTGAACCATCCAAAAAGGTAGGAAAAAATTCAGTCCATTGTTCCCTTCTTATAAGGCCATTACAAATACAAGATCGCTTAAACTCTTGAATGAAAGAAGAAGCATCTTCATTAGATTGAGCTAAAAAAATACGAATCTTTCCCATTTTCAAAAGTAATCACCGTGAAATACCAACCCACAAGTACAATCAACAAGACTTATGTGCACAAATAATTGGAATTACTATAGAAATGACCATGGTAAACTATGGTAAAACTTGACTTACTACGGTAAAAACTGATTTTACTGTGGTAAACACTATTCACGGTAAAAAGTGAAGTTACTGCGATAAATACTATTCACGGTAAAAAGTAACTTTACTGTGATAAATACTATTCACAGCAAAAATGACTTTATCATGGTGACTACTATTCACGGTAAAAATGACTTTACCATGGTAACTACTATGCACAGTAAAAACAAGGTTACCCTCTAATTGATTTTTGACTAAGTGGGAATATCTCTCCAGAAAATCCACCAACGAGGAATGGCCCCGGCAACGGAACCAAAATGTCATCACCAATCTGGCACTATGATAATTTTTCACCGGGAACTCCTCGTGCTATGATTATTTACTAATGCACAGCCTTTAGTTTGGTGGATGTAATCTGGAAACAAAACAACAACCGAACACAAGAATACCATCGACTATGATAAGACAGAATGATGACAAATCTGAAATATCAAAGTAAATTATAATATTAACATGAAATTGTTACAATCTCACCCATGAGGTACTTCAACAAGACTATGGGAGAAACTTTACAATTACACCTCTCGATGGCTTCTTCAACACACCTTTAACTGATGGCTTCCTTTGCACACTTCCTACAATATTTCTCATTACTTCTTTCTATGCTAAATGGGGGGGGGTGGCCTCTCTATTTATAGAACTTCCAGGCTTATCCATCCTATCTCTAAGATAGGATAAGAAATCCACTCTGACGAATCATATTCCATACCTTAACTCTTATCTGTACATGTAAGCTTATCTCTTAAGATAAGATAAACCTTATCATTTTACATGGGTTCCACATTTTTAGACTTTTTACAAATAAAATACACAAAATATTTATGACCTCACTCCTTGTCCTTATTACCAATATAATATTTCTAATTCCTAATCATGTAGACCGTACTTCTCTAATTACCCAAACTTTGACATTTTAACATTACCGGACCACTTACAACAAATATTTACTTTTTACAACATTCCTATTGTACTTTGACTGTTACCGTACTCCACATTATTGGTGACACCGTACTGATGGCGCCGTTATCTTCTATCAGACACTACTACTAATTGTACTTAACAACATCCTATTCCTAATACATACATTAATGAAATAGAAATTATGGAGGAAAATTTTAGTGTCGACAGGCCCCAATACCAAACACGTATTGACAACAGTACAAAGTTGGGCCTCACGTACCTTCATGTATATTGAGTACTCCACACTTAAACACACTTAAAATTGGCCATAGCTCACCATTTCCTAGGACCTTTGTTAGCCATTTTACACATTTCAATTTCTCATAACTAAATCAAGAAAATATAAAAAAAAATCAATTTTCTTGTCTTTTCCTGTTGCTTGTAATAAACCCATTTAGTTGTTTTTTAATAGGTGAGTGTTTGTTTGTTTACTATGGTACAAACTAGAAAACAAGCCGACAATCAAAATTCTGAAAATATGTCCACATCATTACCTACATATTTGCAACAAAAAATCCCATTATCTATTCCATTTTCAACACCATTTCCTACACATTTATCCACTTCCATATCTGCACCATTACCTACTACATTTTATAAAGCATTACAACAAAAAAACCTATTTCATCAACCAATCACATCTACTCCTCTATCTGCACATCAACAAGCCTAGAATGAAATAGAGGAACAATACAATGAAGAAATGTGACAACGTCTCTTACATTCTTCATGTTAGTTTTGTAGTCAAATATTCCATACATCTAAACAAGAAGAAACTGGACAACCATACTCCCCTAGCTCATAATCAAAATCTTTTGAACTTCCTTTTTATAATAGAGGAGACTCTATTTTCGAAGAAATGTTGGATTCAAACCCCATTTCTCTCAAAGCTTATCTTGCAGCTAGGGTTGTTCAACTCCAACCATTTAAACCCGAAACATCTTCAAATATCCCTGATCCTTCATCTAGTTCTTCATGTCCTATTGATTCAAACCAACAATTTGTACCCGAACCACCGCCATATATCCTTGTCCCTTTATATGGGGTTTCACATCTTATTAAATCCAAACCACCAACTTGTCATTTAAAAAATACACTCATATTTACCTTAAAGTCAACCAGAAACATCATAAGTTTCATCTTCCATTCCCGTTCTTACTCTTCATATGATCTCTTCTGAAGACAAAACCGCCCAATAACATACATCTTCACTTGAGCCTTCCACTGGGTCAACACCCCCACAAAAAAATACTAGTGTTTCATTATCTACTCCTCCAACATCCTCAATTACCCAGACACATCCAATGAGTTATGTTTCCATTTCTACCGGCATATCTCAACCAGTTAGCAGTATTCAAAATATCACTATGTCCACTCTGACATCTATTCCTTTAATAAATACTAGTTCCATTGCCACTACTCATCCTGTTTCAACACCTCACAACATATTCCACAACTACACAACCATTAATTTCCATACCAAAATCTATTCCTGTTTAGAACATCTCACTACAAGCACCATCTTTCGCTACCTCTGCAATGTATTTTCAGCAACCACCTCTTTATTCACAACTATTTACCACTACGTCTATCCCACATCCTTATCAATATATTCAACCGTCACAACATTTAGTGTCCTAACCTACCTATAACATCCCATAACAGAGTATTCCATAATGAAATATCCCTCAACAATATGTTTCACAATAATACAATCCTCAACAAAGCATGCCCTCTCAACAAAATGTTCCATATTAACAACATATTCCATAACAAAACATCCCATAGTAAAATATCCCATAACAAAGTATTCCTTCTCAATAGTACTTCCCACAACAAAACATCCCACTTACTTATAATATTCCACAACAAAATATTCCCTACTAGAAAAACATTCCTCAACAATATCAGACATATCCACAACCTAACCAATTCTCATTTCAACCCGGTTCATCTTCATATCGACAACCACAACTGGATCCACTTCAAGATCTCATGAACCACATATCCAATCTTGAAGTTTCCTCATCAAGACCCAAAAATGTCCTCTCTTATGAACAAATTTTTAATGAGTCCATTCACGATTCAGTTCCATACAAAGCATAGCCACCCCATTGGGAACTTCCAAAGTTTATTGAATTTTATAGCAATGAAGATCCCCAGCAACACATCCATGATTTCCGACATGCCTGTTATCTAATAACCCACAATCATGATCTCATGATGAGGAATTTACCCATGTTCCTTGCCATTCCTGCCTTAGATTGGTACAATAGCATCCCATAATATTCCCTTTTCTCATTCTCATAACTCGCACAACAGTTTCTAGAACATTTCTCCATAAACATAGCCCGTAAAATCACTATCAATGATTTGTATGCCATCAAAAAATTTGAGGACCAGTCCATTTACAACTTTTTTTCCCATTGGAGGGGTATAATTAATCAATTCTCCTTCCCATTGCCACAATCCAAACTCATTGAATTGTTTTTTGGCTCATGTGCTAAACACATTTCAACAATGTTGCAAATCCAATCTTTCCAGAAATTTGATGAAGATTTTACTATGGCCTGTAAGTTAGAACTGCAACCTCTAGAAGATGGTCGTGTTAAAATTTATCCTAAGAAACCATGAACTAAATTCCCATCAAAGTCATATTCCAATCCTGATAAATCCAAATCATCTGCTAATGTTGTAGTAGTCAAATCCGCTCCTAAGGAAAAACCCACTATCGAGCGTTCCTGTCAACAACCTAGTTACACACCCATAAGAGAGACTTATAGTGCATTCTTTGACAAGTTAGCTATAAACATGATATCTCTCCCACCCATCCGACCTATTGATACCTCTGTATCCAAGCCCTCTTGGTATTGAGATAATGATTATTGTAAATGCCATAGGGTTAAGGGACATGGCATTGAAAGGTGTCACACATTCCGTAATGTCCTCCAAGATTTTATTGATAGAGGATACCTTCAATTAGATAATCAAAATGTACCCCCAAATCAAAATCTTGACATATTTAAACAACCTTTTCTAAATCACACCCCACCTACCGATCATACACAAACAAAAACCATTCACACTTACCATACTGTCAATACCATCACTAAAACATTACCTATTTCTGAATCCACACCAACACCTATTGAGCCAACATCAACATCTACTAAACCTACACCAACACCTATTGAATAAATATCAATATCTACCGAATCTACATTAACATCCACCAAGTCCTCATTTACTAGCAATGTTACTGAAACCATTTTCCCATTCTCATCACATGTTATTAATGAATCCATTTCCCCACCAATAGTATCTTTTGGTATAACCACACCTATGTCTACACCTCCACTCACAAATATAACCATGATACCTCTCAAAACATTTATGACACAAACACCTCCACTAAAGGCAGTTACGAACCATATTCGTCCTTTATCTATAAAACCAAGTACCTTTACACCAACTAATTTGAAACCTAAAAAATCTGCAACTCATTTAGATATCATCAACCAAATAATTCAAACTCCCCTTCCTTCATTAACACCTACCTCCACATCCACACCCAACCCATCCAAAACCACAAAAGGACATCACAAACAAGATGTTGTCAAAGTTTTACAAATTCCTTCCTATATCTTCCTTGAATCATAATATTTTTTTTGGCTCTCAGCCTATTCTTCCACCTCCTCCTAGAAGAGTCATTTTGGCTCATAGCAACCACCCTATCCTACCAAGACTAAAACCTACTTACCAATCCTCTGCATTAGGCCCTCATTATTCATCCATCACACCATCTAAAGCTCCTCAACAACAAAAAACCCAACAACTCTTAATCAAAGCCTTACTTCTGTTGGAGAATGAGATACCCAAAAATTCATTACCATCTATATCCACACCTAAAGGGTGTTATCAAACTATTTTAGAAGACTTCCTTCAACAATCACTTATAACTTTACCACCTCTCAAACTATCAGACCCACGAGGATGGAAACCTACATGGTATGACTTCAACGTCTCTTGCGATTACCATCAGATATGAGGACATTCCATAGAAGACTATAAGGCCTTTCACCTGATTTCTAAAAACCTTGGTAATCCTGATTTCCTTCCTTTTTGAACCACACACAAAATCATCATCTTCATCTAAATATAAAGATCCTATGTCCAAAATATATTATCATCAGGTTGACGCCATACACATAACCACTCACTCACAAAATTATGACATAGATCAATATGAGCCTAAGAAAGATAAAAATTTCGTAGCCATAAATCCACCTGCTGAGTTATCTGCTTCTTCTGATAAGCCTAAAATATCTATTTCCATACTGTTAGTGCAAATCAACAGCACCCCTGGATGTGTTCTTAGATTTCTATTTTGATAATGGGCATCCAATGTGATTACACAACATTGAATCTTTTCCCCAAGTTCGGGACTTGAAAAAATGGGAAAAAACTCTCTAGATCAAAGGTTGGTTTCTCTACTCCTTTGATCATATGTATGCATGAAATTTGCAGAGGTTTAACTCAAAATCCTACTCTAATTCTACTAAGGAGACAAGGATAGAAGGATAGAAAAGAAGATAAAACTAAACTAACAAGGTGATACACCAAAGGAGTGATGAACATCTATTTTTGTAGATTGACACAGATTTAAAAAATGCAACACAAATTGTGAAAATTGTAATGAAGGATCAAGATAGAGAAAACAACACAAGAAAGGATTGAAAATTCATTCACAGATACTTGCATTATCATTTCCATTTTTAAATACAGTGCATTACAACAACAAGGGAGGTAAAAAACATGTTGCAGTCCCTAAAAAAAGGTTTGATATTCCACAAATCCACTTTCCAGGGTGAAGGAGGGAGTGTGTAGAACATAAAAAATGTCCAACCCTTTACAAATGAGCCAAAACTAGCTTTTAACAATGAAAAACTCGAGTTCAGAAAGGGAAATGTGGGAAAATTGAAATGAATGATTCAACCACAGACCAGATCCATCAAAATAGCATGGGTACCCTTAAAAGTTCATTCCCCAAGATTTTCAACCATGTTGGAGAAGAATGGAAGCCATACTGCATTAAAAATGGTGGTTGAATGTCAGTTCTGCTCTTTTTCCCCATTCCAAAGGTGTTTTTCTCATTTTTTCTCACACTAAACTCCACCAAAATATAAAATTGAAGATTCCATCATGTAGAGGGATTCAATAACTTTCCAATGACACCAAAATTGAGAAAAAATGAGCTCTGGATTGAAAGATATGCCCCTTTGAAGATTTAGGGAAAAACTGGGGCAAAAATTGGGTCGGCGGGCCGAAACCTAAAAATTTCCCCCCCTTTTGAATTTGGGAAAAATTCCCCAAAAATCTCCACGCCCCGCCGCTCTACTGCCACGTGGCACTTCCATATTGGTTCGTAGGTTCAAATGGCCATTTTACCCTTTTTTGAATTTTGGAAAAAATTCCAAAATTTCTCCACGCCCTGCCGCTCCGCTGCCATGTGGCACACTTTGATTTATCACGGGCCTGTAATCAACATTTCTTTCCTTTGCGGGCCCGCGGGAAAATTTTTTCCACTTGCACCATTTTGACCATGTTTAGGAAATTTGGGCCAAATCCCTTATTGTGCCTCTGACCCCCACCTCCGACATAGACATTGTTATCATCCTTCTGGTTGGTCTACGGGCCCTTCGCACATTTATTTTCCTCCTGGTTGCGGGCTTTCGGGCCAAAATAGTTTTTGCACCTTTTTGCGATCCTTAACTATTTTAGGAAAAAGCCCTATTTTCTGACCTCCCCATGTGGTACTCCTTATTGGGCGCGGGCCTCATGGACACGTGTCATTCCTCTATTCAACTACGGGCTTCTGGGCCAAGATTTTGCTCTTTTACGCCCTTGATTTTACGAAAAAATTTCCAAAATTTACCCGCCAACTCTGACATTCACCGCCACGTGGCATGTCATATCCTCCTTCCTATTGGTTACGGGCCTTCCCAGGGAAAATTTCCCTCAAAAACTCCGCCGAGCCATAACTTGCAAAATACAAGGAGTTAGAAGGAAAAGTTTACCTTTCTGGAAAGGTGAGAAAATTCTCTATCTGATGAAGCCATTTCCAGATAATTTTGAGTGCCTAAAAAGTGGAAAAAATTTGACTGAGGCACAAGGAAGGAAGAAATGAAAGAAAGTTAGCCAAAAATAAGCAAGGGGCTTATTTTGGATAACAATTTTGGCAACTCAGAGGGGGTCATCCACCTACTGGATGAATGATCAATGGCCTTTGAAGCATCCATTGGGCATGGAGTCATCAACTTAACTGCTTGGTACTCTCAACTCATTAGAAAATTTCTAGAAAGAAGATTGTGAGAGTAGAACATCACTTGATCTGGAACATGGCCTGCAAAGATGCATCCTTGGGACAACAAAGCTTGTGCCAAAGCACTTAGGGAAATGTAAAACTAAGCTATAACAAAACAAATGTGCACAAGCACTTGGAGGAATGAAAATCTAAGCTAATATGTACAAGGTGAGGAGTTTCCCTTCTAGTAGCAATGCTTTAGATGGATTCCATTAACTGGAATCTATAGTTCTTCACCATCCAATGTAGACAATTGGAAGGAATTGACTGTTCTTACATTTTGTGACCATGTAGGGGCCACTTCAAATGGCATCAAACTTTGAATGCCTTCCTAGATTTACTCGGTCTGCATCCCATTTCAACACTAAATCTCCAACTTGGAAGGTTCTAGCCTTAGCTTTCCTATCAAAGGTTCTCTTGATCAAGGCTTGGTCCTTCTCCATTGTTTGGGCTGCATGCTCTCTGATTTCTTGGAGTTCCATCAATTCTACATATCTAACCTCCATGGGTTCAAACTCCAACAATTCCAATTGCTTCATGAGTTCCAACGTTGGCAACTCAAGTGACATAGGCAAGATTGCCTCTCTTCCATAAACAAGTCTGAATGGAGAGTTACCGGTGGATCTCTTGGGAGTTATCCTATCAGCCCATAAGGCTGATTTAAGTTTAGTGTGCCAAGTCCTCTAATTTTCATCAAGAGTCCTCTTGATGATCTTTAATAGGTTCTTTTTGGTAGACTCAGCTTGGCCATTACCTTGAGGGTAATAATTTGATGAAGTGCTCAGATAGATCCCATTCTTAACAGCCCATTCAGTTACCTTTGATCCTATGAATGCCAATGCATTATCTGATATTATAGTGGTAGGTATACCAAATCTAGTTACTATCCCCTCATAGAAGTCTAGAATGCTAGATTCATTTGCCTCTTTGAGTGCCACTACCTTAGTCCATTTGGTGAAGTAGTCTATTGCTATTAGGAATCCACTTGTGTCCTTGGCACTGAGTTTGGGCTAATGACTCCAATAAATTATAAACCCCATTGCATGAATGGCTGTTCAATTGAAATTAGGTGCAATGGAAGGGCTGTTAACCTTTCCTTTCCTGTAAAGAATGCACAATTCTTGCACCTCTTGATCCATGCATAACAATCACTAAACACCTTGGGCCCAATAATATCCAGCCTTCATAATCTTGAGGGCTGTCACTCTTGGAGCGAAATGGTCCCTAGATGATCCACCATGGAACTCTTCTAACATTATATTAATTTGATTTGTCCCAACATATCTCAGCAACACTCCATTTATATCCTTTTTGAATAAGTCACCATCAACAAGTGCATATGGGATTTCTCTGCAATTTGAAGTGTCTTCTATTGGTTTTGTTCATCTCTGGAGGGCATAGGCATATTTGTAAGAAGTGCATTATGTCTTGGGTCCAAAAAGGAGTGAGAACTTCATTTTCCTCTTCAACACATCTTTGTTCTTAGTTGTCTTGCAATGCCAAAACAACATCCTTCCCATTGCTTGCTTCCATTGATTTGCTCAAGACCAGCTATTCACATAATCCCTTTCCTCAGACCAGCTTGGTGAATTTGATCTCAATGTCATACTCCATGACACGAGTAATCCACCCTACACATTTTTCATTTAGGTCTTTGTTGAGGAGGAAGTCTTTAACTCCCACATGAGAAACCAACAGTTGAAACTTGTTGTTTGAAACTAGATGCTTAAATTTCTTAAAGCTCCTAATCACTGCAAGAACATGCTTCTCAATGAAATAATACCTCACTTCATAGTCCTCCAAGATTTGGCTAAAGAAGGCAATTGGTTGCTCTGCATTTTCTTTGTTCTGTTGTACTAAAATTGCAAAAATGGTATCATCACCGCCAAATGCATAAAGGATAAAATCTTTAGAGAAATTTGGGTTAATGAGAGTTGTAGCATGTGAGATAACCTCCTTGATTACCTCAAAACTTGCCTTGCCTTTAGTTATCCATTTAAAATCCATAATTTTCTTCAACATCATAGTTATTGGATTGATAAGGTCTACAAAATCTAGAACAAACCTTCTGAAACAAAGTTGATTCTTCCTAAAAAACTTTAAAGGGGCTTTCTTGCGACTTGGTAATGGCAGTGCTTTTATTGCTTCAACCCTCTCTAGATCAATTGCTAATGCCTCCTTGGAAAAAATGTGGCCTAGGAGCTTTCCTTCATGAGCTAGGAAAATACATTTTTTTGGATTCAAGGACACCCCAAACCTTCTACATCTTTGGAACACTTGTCTCAAATGAAAGAGATGATTTGATACACTTTTGGAAAATACAGTAATATCATCTAGGTATATCAACACTATTTTATTGATCAATCCCTTGAACATGCCATATCCATTTCTCTTTGGAAGGTAGCTCTTACGTTAGACAACCCAAATGGCATTTTCCTATATGCATAGGTTCCCCATTTGGTGGTGAAGGATATTTCGAACTGATCATCCTCCTTTACCATGATCTAATTATACTCTGAATAACCATCTAGCAATGAAAACCTCTCAAAGCCAGCAACAACTTGTAAAATCTACTCCATAGAAGGAAGTGGGTAATGATCCTTAAGGGATTTTCTATTCAAATCTCTAAAGTCTACACACAATCTGATTTCTCCACTCTTATTTCTAAATGGAACCAAGTTTTCTAACCCATCTTGAATGCTTGATGGGAAATATGATACTTGCCTCTATTAGCTTATTCAATTCCTTCTTCATGAGAGGCTCCATGTGTGGATTGACCGGTCTTTATTTTTGCCTGATGGGTTTAGCACTTGGATCCAATTCAATTGTGTGTTAAGCTAGCTTGGGTATTGAAACCTCTTAAGTATTCATAGCTCCAAGAAAATATATCTGGAGAACTCTTGGAAAAGTTACATGAATTCATACCTTTCTTGTTTGGTTTCCACTTTACCAATTTGAAGTTACTTGCCCTCTCCAACCGAGATGGGAACTGAATATTCTCCCTTAACTTAGATGTTTGCTTTCTCTTTCCTAAATTGATCATTAGGATTAAATATGGACTCCAAGGTGACAAGTCCTTTTGGCAGTTTGTTGGTTCTCAGCTGTACCACTTGATCACCATATTTTTGTTCTAACTTTTCTTGATTTTTGGATGAGAACTCACCTTCTTCTTGCAAGAAATTGATGATTTATTGGTCACTTTCAAACACTTGCTAACTTACATTATTATCTGGCATTGATGGCCTTATAATCACATGAATGTTTGGCTACACTTTATCTTCCTTGATACTTTCCACAACATCAAAGGCTGCCCCAAATGCTGCAAGCCTGTTAGTAGCTTGGTTTTATTTCCTAGGGATGGAGTTGATGCCAAAGCCTTTAAAATCTTCAATGAGGTTCCACACCCTATTCTTATAACACCTGAGTAGATCATTCTTGGTAGCATGTTGCCCTTTTAACCTAATTAACAATCAGCTCACTACTGTCACTAAAGACTTGCAAGTTTTTTATACATCTTTTTCTTGACCAATGAAATCCGTGTATCCAAGCTTCATATTCAATAGTGTTGTTAGAACATGCAAACTGAAATATAAAATATGAATAATACTTAATTCCTTGAGGAAAAATGATCATAGCTCCCCCTCCTGCACCTTGTCTACTTCTTGATCCATCAAAGAACAACTGCTATACCTCATTATCATCTTTATGGTTTGGCTTGGTGATGCTAGGAATAGACTAATCTTCTTCATGCATGCAATAAACCCCTAGTTTAGATTCCTCTATTTCATTGTAGGGATCAAAAGTATGTACCTTGCTTGCCCATTCATCAAGAGTAAAATTTGAGATGCTTTCAACTTGTGGTATCAGCTTCATCGGTTCCTGGATAATCCTCTTGATCAAATGCTAAACAATTGGCGTTGATTGGGCTTGGAGTATGAGGCTCAATGTGGAAGTTTACAATAGGTTCAGACCTAATTGTGGCCTGTAGTTCCATATCTGGTCCTAAACAACCTGTGTGAACAATCAGTACATAAATACCCTCCAATTCGAGCTGTGAAATCCCTTGACAAACATAGGGGAAAAAGTGGTGGTAAATCTATCACTAAAACATCTTTAAAAATAGTGACATTGGGGAATACATGCAAAGTGAGGCTCAAATATTTAATTAACCCCAACTGTTTTTATTGTTTTCCCATCTAATTGCAGCACCCCTTTGGATATGACTTCATACTGGAGCCCCAGCTGATCAGCTATTTACTTAGGCATCACAGAACTACTTGCCCCAGAATCAATCATACAATTGTGTACTAGTTTATCCCCAATGATACATGAAACATAGAATGGAGGGGGCGTCAAAAATTTACCTTGCTGTCCTCCAAGATTCCCCTCAGGCTGAGCAACATTTGTGAGTACATTCTCTTGCATACGAGCTTGCTGATTTGAAGTTGACCAATTTTTCATGGTAGTTTGTAGTAGATCCCTTTGGCCTGGGATGGATAATGATTACCACATAGATATATTCAACATTTGTCTTCTTCATTTGTTTAATGATGCTAAATGGGGATGAAAAATATCTTTGCTTCCCCTTAGCCTGCACATTATTTTCTTGTACATGGGTTGCAACAGCTGGCATTTGTGCTGGTCTAGAAGGTGGCTTGGGTTGTTCTTGCACATTTGGAACTGCATTTTGCTTACCAACACTTTGTGGAGTGATGGAAGGTTGTGGATCACCTGGAGCTAATGACTGCCCTTCACTAATATTCCTCTTCTTTGACCATGTGTTAGCTACTACATTCTGAGAAATTGTTTGATTCATACCACAAAAATCTTCAGCCTGCCAATTCACAAGTGTAGTCTCATTTGGAGTTGTATTTTGCCGAGATGTTCCTTGTTGTTGGTTTGTTTCTTGACTCACCTCACTCTCTACGCCAATTTCTGGTCACCATCAAAGCTTGGTTCAAAGCACCATTGAAGCACATAGACTGGTTGTGAGGTTCATTACATGGGAAACACCAATCATACTCTTGAGCTATATTATTTTGCACTGGCACTAAGGCTTTAGAGGTAGATGCAACATTGGGGTTATAGGGTTGAAATGGTCTATTGGCAGGAGGCCTTACTTGATTTTGATTTGCAGCTGGATTGGGTGGCCTATTAGGTTGATATGGTTGCCTATTAGGCTAAGTTTGAGACTGATAAGAAGGTCTAAAACTTTGGGCTTGCTACCTCTTGAGTGTAACCAGCTCATTTGCCTAAATTTTGTAATTGTTTCATGACTTCTTGAAGTTCATTTGAGGCACTAGAGGATGAAGTAGAAGTTTCATTTGAACTCTAATTTCTAGGAGTGGGAATAGGAGCTAAAGTAGGTGCTTGACTAGTGCTTGGGCTTTCCAAGTTTGGATATAAGGGCATGGGAGGCCTAGGTGCTAGTTTACCAGCTTGGATCAAACAATTCTCAGCCCTAATGGTGATGCTATAAGCTACAGGTATATTTGCACCTCCCATGGATTGGATTAACATAGAAATATTAGAATTTAAAGCTTTGAGATAGTATAAGAAAGCACCTTCAGCTGTTGGCCTCACTACCACTGGGATTCTATCCCATGTCCTTTGAAATATGAAATTGAAGGCTGTTAGCTGCTCATTGGGATCTCTCTTGATAGTTGTCAGTTGTTGCAATAGAGACAAATTATCTCCCTTTTCTCCAAACTGATCATGGAGAGCTATGCACAACTAGTTCCAATTTTGGATAGAGCCTGCCCCAAGGCTCCTGAACCATTACAAGGCTTTCCCTTTGAATGAAGATGCCAACAATTTGACAACAATTTACATCTCAACAATCTCATGGATTACACAAACATTAGCAATGTCTTTGACATGATCACCAGGAGTGGTCTGATTTTCCCCAGTAAAGTATGGGATGTTCTTCAATGCTGTAACTGGAACTGGGTTTTGTGCATTGAGAGCAAGTGGGCTGCTACCAGTGAAGTTGACATAAGGGTTTTGTTGTGCCATTCTGATTGGCCTGAGAACCCTTGTTGATTGGGTGAAAGGTCTACCAGGTGGAGGAGTTGATATAGTTCTGTTTGGTGGAGATGAAGACCTTTAAATCCTTCTTCCCCTCTCTCTTCTTCCCAGGGATAATTGCAGATACTTAGACAATCCCTCTTCTCTGGCCCTTGACCTTGTTTGGATCCTTCTCATGAATCTTTAGACTTGGACTGCTGAAACTAGTTGATTTTATCTCTTTGGAGTCACCAGATGTGCAAATTAGGGCTCTTTTTAAGCAAGAAACTTACAAAAAATGCACATCAACTTTGTTGTAATGAAGATGAAGACCTCTAAGGTCCCACCGGGAATGCCAAAAATGTTAGTGAAAATCAGCAACACCCCTGGATGTTTTCTTAGATTTCTATTTTGATAATGGGCATCCAGTGTGATTGCACAACATTGAATCTTTTCCCCAAGTGTGGGACTTGCAAAAATGGGAAAAAACTCTCCAGATTAAAGGCTGGTTTCTCTACTCCTCTGATCAGATATATGCATGAAATTTGTAGAGGTTTAACTCAAAATCCTACTCTAATTCTACCAAGGAGACAAGGATAGAAGAGAGAAAAGAAGATAAAACTAAACTAACAAGGTGATACACCAAAGGAGTGGTGAACATCTATTTCTGTAATAAGAAGATTGACACAGGATTATCACAAAACCAAAAAATGCAACAAAAATCATGCAAAAATTGCTAAAATTGTAATGAAGGATTAGGATAGAGAAAACAACACAAGAAAGGATTGAAAATTCATTCACAGAGCTTGCATTACCATTTCCATTTTTAAATACAGTACATTATAATAGCAAAGAGGTAGAAAACATGTTGCAGTCCTAAAAAAAGGTCTGATATTCCACAAATCCACTTTCTAGGGTGAAGGAGGGAGCATGTAGAACATAAAAAATGTCCAACCCTTTACAAATGAGCCAAAACTAGCTTTTAACAATGAAAAACTCGAGTTCAGAAAGGGGAAACGCGGGAAAATTGAAATGAATGATTCAACCATAGACCATATCCATCAAAATAGCATGGGTACCGTTCAAAGTTCATTCCCCAAGATTTTCAACCATGCTGGAGAAGAATGGAAGCCATATTGCATTAAAAATGGTGGTTGAATGTCGACTATGCTCTTTTCCCCATGCCAAAGGTGTTTTTCTTATTTTTCTCTCACTAAACTCCACCAAAATACAAAATTAAATAGTCCATCATGTAGAGGACTTCAATAGTTGTCCAATGACACCAAAATCAAGAAAAAATGAGCTCTGGATTGAAAGATATGCCCCTTTGAAGATTTAGGGAAAAACTGGGGTAAAAATTGGGTCGCTGGGCCGAAACCTAAAATTTTCCCCCCCTTTTGAATTTTAGAAAAATTCCCCAAAAAGCTCCATGCCCCACCGCTCCGTTGCCACATGACACTTCCATATTGGTTCGCAGGTTCAAATGGCCATTTTACCCTTTTTTGAATTTTGGAAAAGATTCCAAAATTTCTTCATGCCCTACCACTCTGCTGCCACGTGGCACACTTTGATTTAGCATGGGCCTAAATCAATTTTCTTTCCTTTGCGGGCCCGTGGGAAAAAAATTTCCTTTGCGCCATTTTAAACATTTTGGTAAATTTTGCCAAATCCTTCCACGCCTCCGACTTCCACCTCTGACTGGACACGTGTCATCCTCCAGTTAGTCCGCGGGCCTTCACAAATTTATTTTCCTCCTCCTTGGCGGGCCTGTAGACTAGTTTTTCCCTTTTCGTCCTTAAGTATTTTAGCAAAAAGCCAAAATTTTCTCCACCCCTCCGACTCCCGCCAGTCTCATGGACACATGGCATCCTTATTCAACATAGGGCTTCTGAGCCAAAATTTTCTCTTCGCCAATTTTGAAATTTTTTCCAACTTACCCCCACTGGTCTGACCTCCGCCGCCACATGGTGCCTTCCTATTGGTTACGGGCCTTCCCAGGGAGAATTTCCCTCAAAAACTCCGCCGAGCCATAACTTGCAAAATACAAGGAGTTAGAAGGAAAATTTTACCTTTCTGGAAGGTGAGGAAATTATCTATCTGATGAAGCCATTTACAGATAATTTTGAGTTCCTAAAAAGTGGAAAAAATTCGACTGAGGCACAAGGAAGGAAGAAATGAAAGAAAGTCAAAAATAAGCAAGGGGCTTATTTTGGATAACACATACCTCCTGAAGCATCTAATCAAACAACATCACCCAAAGCTAAGGTTTCAATACTCACCGCACCACCCTCATTATATACCTCAATATAGAAGGTTGTCATTAAACAGTTACACCAAGGCCCCATCAAAATGTCACTTTATGAGCTAGTGAAAACATCACCTTCTCATAAGTGAGCTATGATCAAATCCCTCTAATCAATAACAGTACTGACAGAATACCCTTCATCATTCATAAATTTGTTGGGGCCCTTAAAGCATCCACAACTATATCATTTGAGTCATCTGAGATTCCCTTGCTTAGGCTAGAAGAACATGATTTACCACTCTTTATCACTACTCAAATCGATGATGTCCTTATCAGAAGGGTCATGATCGAAGGTGGGTGCAACTATCAACATTATATCATAAATTGATTTCAATCAACTTAAACTATCCCCTCATGTCGTTGGTCAAATTCCAATTTTACTACGATACTTTAATGACTCTATCGTACCCACATTAGGCATCGTTATCCTACCACATAAAGTCGACACTAAGACCTTATATGAAATATTATACATTATAGAAGGGGAGTTCTAATATAACATGATATTAGGGTGTCCCTAGATATGCACTGTGTGGTGTGATCCTTGTACACTTGATCTCTGTATTAAATATGAACATGAAGGTCAAACATTTATAGTCCCTGTAGATCCAAATCCCTCCACCGATTGTTATATGACATATCATCCAAATGACATCCTTGCACCTAAATCCACATCAGAATCATCTGACAAGTCATATACCAGCATGTCCATTCCTTCCTCTAAACTACTAGATTATTCCTCCCTTAGTGACATTAAACAATACCTTACTCTGGGGGAATACCACCTTCTCATGCTCAATTCCATCCCTTTACCGAAAACTTATGGTCGTCCTGATAAG
Source organism: Taxus chinensis (assembly GCA_019776745.2). Taxonomy (NCBI): domain Eukaryota; kingdom Viridiplantae; phylum Streptophyta; class Pinopsida; order Cupressales; family Taxaceae; genus Taxus; species Taxus chinensis. Next base: position 489,105,853 of record CM034146.1, read on the forward strand.
AAACTCATGTATTAGCCTAACGGAGGGGATGCTATCCCTTATGGACCCACTTATCTTAAAACAAACCATGTTTACAGGGGATGTGATCATCCTTCATCTCATCCTATCAATCCATACCATGCCATGCCTTTCACATTAGACTTCGGATCCCTAGATAATACAAGTTTCACTTACATATACCTTCATCGTTGTGCATGAAAAGGTTTTGGATTTGGATATTATGAATAGGTAAAAAATGACTTGATTATCCAATCCTCTCTTAAAATTTACAAGAAATATGGATTAGGTTATGAGAAACCTGACTCCAACCCATCTAAACCTACTACATCTGTGCATACCATTGAGCTAGAACTATCATCACCCACAACCCCTAGAGATCCTATGGACATAGATGTAGAACATGGAGATCCTATAGATATAGATGTAGCTCCTGAAGATCCTATGGACATAGATGAGGTTGTATCCATCCTACCTAATTTGTTTTTAGTCAATACTATATCTTTAGGACCGCTTACTTATCGTTCCGATCACTCCTCCAAAATGTTACCTCTTATTTGGCTAGAAATGGTTAAAGAATTTTTACCCACTATAGATATCCTTCAATGTCATGATGACCAAGACATCGTTTCCCATATGGGAGATGAGGATCACTTCCTTAAAAAATCCTTACCATTTGATACACCAACTCTCCTTACTGAATCCACAATCAATGTAAACTTGGAAACCCCTCAAGATCCTTGTATAGTTAGGGTGAGTCAATCAATTAATTCACAAAAACTAGACGAATTCACCTCATTTTTAGCAAGATATTATCAATCCTTCACCTAGTCATATAGTGATATGCTGAAAATTGATCCTAATATTGTCATAAATACATTGTCACATATCCTGATGCTAAGCCCGTTAAACAAAAACTCCGTAAGATGCATGCTCGCATAACTCTTCTGGGTAAAGAAGAGTTACAACATCTTTTATCTGCTAATTTCATCATACCTATTGATTATCCACAATGGGTCTCTGATGTTGTCCCCATAACCAAAGCTTCATGCAAGTTACGTATCTACACAAACTTTAGGGATCTTAATCTTACCTTTCCCAAAGATGATTTCCCTCTTCCAAATATAGATCAGCTCGTTGACCTAATGATTGAGCATGGAATGATCTCCCTTATGGATGGATTTTTTGGTTATAATCAAATTTTTATTTCCATAAGAAATTAACATAAAACATATTTCTTTACTCCTTGGGGAACCTTCTGTCACCGTGTCATGCCATTTGGTATTAAAAATGCAGGAGCTACTTATTAATGTGCCATGACCTACATTTTTCATGATCTCATCCACAAAACAATTAAAGATTACATTGATGACCTTTTAGGAAAATATAAACAACGCAAAGATCATCTTTCCATCCTAAAATAAAATTTTTATTCGTCTCATTCAATATTGTCTTCCTCTCAATCCTGCAAAGTGTGTTTTTGGTGTTCTCACTAGAAATTTTTTAGGATTCATCATATCTATTCGAGGTATTGAAGTTGACCCAAAAAAGGTTAAAGCCTTAATTGAAATGCCTCCTCCATCCAATCTTACACAACTATGAAGCCTTCAAGGTCAACTACAGTCCATCCGATGTTTTATATCACAAATTTTTGATCGTTGTAAGTCATTTCATCATCTTCTCCGCAAGGACATAAAATTTCACTGGGATTCTGATTGTTAGAAAAACCTTCAATGAGAATAAATAATATCTCCTATCACCACCTATGCTTACTTCACCTCGTGAGGGAGATCCATTTTACCTATACATATCTGCTTTAGAACACACTCTAGTAGCTATGGTCACTCACTAGGATAGTTAGGGTCATGAACATGCCATATACTATATCATCCGCACACTCTATGAATATGAAACTCATTATACTAAATTTTAAAAGCTATGGTATGTTTTATACTTCACCACTTCTAGATTATGTCATTATCTTCTTAATAAAAAACTTATGTTATCACTAGTTTCAATCCACTCAAAACCATGCATTCTAAACCATATCATACTGATCGTATCACTCGATGGCTGATATTTATGACTGAATTTGATCTCAAGTTCATATCACAAAAATATTTTAAGGGTCAACCTATTGCAGATCAGCTCGCTTATCCTCCCATTCCTGACAATAAACTTCCTCATGAATACTTTCCAGATGAATCCATCAATAATGTTGATGAATATGAATTCATCCCTATTAAAATGACTCTCTTCTTTGATGGTTCTAAATTCCAGGAAGGGGAAGGGGATGGTGTTGTTATCATACCTTCTCGGGGCATTCCCATTATGTTAGCATTTAAAATCAACTTTGAATGTACTAATAACATGGTAGAATATGAAACTTTAATCACGGGCCTTATGACCACTATTCTCCTAGGTGTTCACATTTTAGAAATCTATGGAGATCACAACTCATCATTAGTCAAGTTAAAGGAGAATATCAATGTAAAAATGAAATCTTGCAAAAATACAAAACCAACATTGAATTTCTCCTTGGTGCTTTTGATCACTACACCATCCAAACCATCCCATGATCCTCTAACAAATTTGTAGATACAATGGCCTCTTTAGGAGCCCTCATCCCATTATAAACTCAAGAGTCAAAAGATAACACTAAAGTATCTATGATTGTTCAAATATTAGATTACCCCTCACATCAAAATGAATTACCTCCTATCAATGCCATTGACGATAATCCAATCGATTTATGGCATACACAAATATATGACTATCTTGCTGAATCTAAAATCCCATTTGACTTATCACGTAGTATTAAAAGATCATTTCTTCAGTGCGCCACTCACTTTGTCATCATAGGAGGTATCCTTTATAAACATAGTTTTGATGGTATCCTATTAAGGTGCCTTAGATCACATGAATTAATAAAATCAATTGAATAAGTCCATTATAGTATTTGTGGTGGAAATTTCAGTGGAAATTATGTTGCTAAACGTGTCATACAGTTAGGGTCCTAATGGCCTAATATCACTAAATACTGTTGTGCATATGTTAATAAAAGTGTCAAATGCCAACTCTATTCAGTACTTATTCATGTCCCTATTCAAACATTACAACCCACTCAAGACTTATGGCCTTTCTCCCAATGGGGGTTAGACCTCATTGGTGCTATCAATCCTAAATCATCTCAACAACATCACCCCATTATCACAACTACTAAATATTTCATTAAATGGGTTGAATCTATTCCTCTAACCTCAACTAAATCAGGACCTATCACTAATTTAATATATCAATGCATCATTTACCATTTTGTCGTTCCTCATAAAATTGTTACAGATAATGGAAAATATTTTAAAAATAAATAACTCAAGAAGCTCTGTGACACCTTCAACATCAAGCTCAAATTTTCATCACCCTATTATCCTCAAGAAAATGGACGAGCTAAATCCTCGAATAAAACGCTTAATAAAATCCTTATGAAAATAATAGATGATGCAGGCAGAAATTGACATCTCCAAATCCCTTTTTCTCTATGGGATTATTGAACTAACATCCATACTCCTACAAGAGCTACACCCTATTCAATCATCTATGGTTTTGAATCTATCTTACCTCTTGAAGTCCAAATCTTATCACTTCGTGTATCACTTAAAGACTTTATCCCAGACAAAGAATATCATCAAGACTGCTTAGCACAACTTAAATTGTTAGATGAAAAATATCTAATGGATCTCAAACATCATCAAATTTATAAAGAACATGTCAAATGAGCCTATAATAAATATATCAAAGACATGAATTTAAAATTGGTGATCTTGTGCTTAAAGAAAATAAAAGTTTTCATTCAAATAGAATGGAGTAAATGTGGAAAGTTTACCCCTAATTGGATTGGTCCATATGTCATCACTCACAAGTATGGGTTGGGAGCGTATCATCTCCCTTATCTTGATGGTGAACCTGAAAAGGAACCTTTGAATGCCTTGCACTTGTAGCCTTTCTATTGTTAAATGATTGATTGTCATGATAGTAGTTACTTTCAAAATCTTGTCACTCCATCAAACCATCCATCTTATCATAGTAATGATTTTGAAGCATTTGGTTATCCATGATTATCCTAAATATACCTTAAAGATGAACACCATGGCTCTGTTCATTGCATATTTCACTATGGACAAGTTCCTTTTCTATAGGAACCCCTTAATCATTACACTCACCTACTTTGTACCACTAAAAACATGACATGGGGCATGTGTGTGTAAGTCGAATACACATCTTCTACCCTCCTCAAAATGACCTATTAGGGTTTTTCTCTCAGCTCAATATGTATAAAAATTCATTAGATGCTTCATATCAAAATAAAAAATATAATAGACTATTCCGTTGAAGGAAAACTATTCAAAATATAAAATCATTATCAAAAATATAAAAAGAATATTGATCTCTTAAAGGAAAACTATTAAAAATAAAAAATCATTATAAAAAATATAAAAAGTAGACTGATTCGTCAAAGGAAAACTACCAGTAAAAATTAGAGACTGATCCCTTGAAGGTAGACTATCTTATAAAAGTCAAAAATTAAAATTATAGATTATAGCATCGAAGGATAGCTACCCATGTAAAAGGCTTTTTGCACTGATCATAATTCAAAATGCATCACTATCAAAATCATCCATGAGAGCTTCACGCATTGATTAGCTTTCCCATAATAACAAAATTTCTACATTGACTAGTTTGGTTCAAAATCAAATATGTAAAGCTGGGGCATTTCTCTATGAACCTGTTGAAAAGGAGAACCCTTTTCCCCACATTGAACTTCATATATAAAACCCCTTTCATGTCCTAGGAAGGTATATTCAACTAATCCCACATCTTATTAAGAATTTTTGTAATTACCCATTGATAATCTTATTTAACATTTATTAAGGCTACAAGTGCAAGTATTTTCACACAACCAAAACTCACCGGGTATATACCAAATCCATAATAGGGAAATAATTTCATTTTTACCCTATTTTACTTAGTCAAATTCTTGATACAATCCATTTTAAGATCATATTTTAAGTAATTTTATTAATTAAAAATTCAACCACATTTTATCAAACATATGTACAAATCATATTTCTTGACATCACATATAATACAAATTCATCTAACATTAACACATTTAAATTAAAAAACACATGTGAATCAAAGAAAATAAACCGTAAACCTCATCATATGTATGTGTATATATATATATATATATATATATATATATATATATATATCAAAAGTCATAACACGAATACATCAATGTCATACAAAATCAGGGCTTCCATGATCCGTAAATCATCATCAATGACATACATCAAATATATCCTCAATGCATATCATGAATCAGTAAAATGGATATCTCTAAAAAACTCATTCCCAAGGATAATACAACCCTTTCCTCCCTAGACATGTGCATCACTAATAACTCCAGTATCACCACTGGATCCTCCCACGCTGTCGCCGCCTCTCTCTGATCTCCTCGATGGGTGACCCACACTCCCTGCACTGGCACTCTAACCTACCACCTTCATGTCCAAATGATCAACATACAATGTAGCATCTGGATAGTCACGAGTCACCATATCAACATAATACCATAACTCTTCCCGTAGTGTTTGATAGTGGGCCATAGAAATCATCCCTGGTGTCATAGGTACTCTCCTCTATCCATTAGAAATTGGTCACTTTCCACTAGCTTGTGCCCTCTATCCACTGGACCGGGCCATCGCCACTAACTCCACACCTAAAACAAAAGACCATGTGATCCCTTGGGCCTTATTTAGTGTATCTCATTTCTGATGGTATCTATCTCTATCAGAAGTAGCTTGAGTAAATTCTTCTCTAAGACCCTCTCACTTTTCTATAACACAATCCCACTCAGTAATCACACTATCTCTATCTACAATCAAAACATCCCTAACTCCCAGGAGGTCATTACTCTCTTTATGTGCTGCATCTCTCTCTCCCTCCACTACAACCTTCTAGGTCGTCACCACTGCAATAGCTGCTTCCAAATCACCATCACCATACTCCTCATCACTATCATTTTCATCATCAAAAACCTAAATAACATCATGAGCCTATGGTCCTCCCTCCACCTGAGCACGAACCCACCTCACCAAATGTATAACTTGAGTCCTATCAAAATCTCTCAATTCTTGGGTCCACCATGCTATATACTCTGGGGTGACTGTACGTCGGAAAAGCGACAGGCAAGCGTGAGAATCAACAAGTAACTCTTCCGCATACCCGACCTCCCGAGGTCGTGCCGAGACAACCGGTGGGGGTAGAATATGCAGACAAACTAGTTAGGCAGTCTAATGTCTTCGACACACATTAGTGGAATTTGCGAATATAAGGCAAAGAAGGCCCTTCTAACTTGGACTGGTGTGATAGATCGATCAACGAGGATGACTGCTCGAAGGCTCCAATCAATATCGAGCTCTGGCATGATTCGATCTATGGGTTGCGGAATACGTGGAAAATGACCTGGGATTGTTTCGTGTATATCTCCTGATAAGGTCATATAGTGGATGATGAATATAATTGATTCTATGGACGATTTTCTGGCCTAGTCCAGAATTCCCTAGCTCCGTTAGCCGCTATATCTAGTAAGGACAGTTTTTCGATGATGATAGGTGGAAGTGGAGTGGACCTGAATACCAATGTACGTAGGCTAGCGTCTATATCGGATTGACTTGTGGACTCGTTGGGCTGTGGGGTCTGTGGATCACAACCGTAGAATCTCGGTTGTTGCAGTCCTGTTATGGTCATACGCGAAATCAAGTTCTATTCCCTAGTATCCAGTAATCGTATGCTTTCTCAGCTTCTATGTTTAGAACCAACAGTTGTGCAATCTTCTCAGAATACCTTACAGACGTTCTCGCAACCTGGATTCTTAAGCTGGTATCTATATTTACGAGGGTGTCTCCAGCGTCTGGCTATGGAACTAGAGGATCGCACCCGAATGTTTGTTCTCTTTCGAGCCCTTCTACAGTCATGTGGATGTTTTCTAGGGTAATCTGTAGTTTGGCTGACTTGACCAAAACGTATGTGCTTGGTCGTCTTCTATGTTTAGTCCTCTTAACTGTGAACTGATAAGTTGTAAATCTGTGGTTGTTTGGAATACTTGTATCCTGAGATTTTGGTCTATGTCAACTATCACTGTGACGAGGTTTGGTTGAGGCATGATTGGCTCAAATATATATTCCCTGGGCTCTTGAGGTCCCGTGATTGTCATACGAAACAAAATGCAATCTAACTGTGATGAAACAAATTCTAACTAAGTGAAATAAATCTAACTACATATAACTTTTATTTTTCTATGAAATATTCTAACAATTTTAAGGAAAGCAAACTATTTTAAGCGTATCTAGAAATAATAGCTAAGCAATAATTTAAAATAGACAAGATAACCGAGTGTGGTTATTTGCCTGTGTGATTTATAGAATTATTCTAAATAAAACAGTTTGTCTAATCTACCAGCAAGATTCTCGATCCTACCTCAGAAGTGAGGAGTGAATCATAGTTTCTCAGAAACTATCAATCCCCACAGCTTCCCTGACAATGTCGAGAATAGAATGAAATGAAATAAAGCGATTAACTACTCTATTTGATATGAATCTGACTAGAACTTTGAAATTTAAAACCTGGATTCCACAGAACAGTGGTGAATCCGATGGTGTGTGTATGATCTTGTCCCCTCAGTATGATCTTCTCGTTCTTTCGTGTTCACTTGGATCCAGAAAAGCGTGTAATGCTAGCACCGATAGGAGTAGATTTTGGGACAAGGACAACTCAAAATACAGACCGAGAATGCGAGTAGGAGAGGGATAGCGCAAGAGTACAGAGCTTGGCTTATGCGATTGCTAGCGGGATTTTACTGCGAGTCATGCAACATGGAGTGACCAGAACCTGCAACTATCCTATACGAAGAGCAAAACCTACAACTTTAATGGCTTCCCAAGCTATTCTATTCCAAAATAAAGACACTACTTGCACAAGTTGGATATGTGGCTTACCAACAGCTGAATAAAGCTAACCAGGTATATAATGAATTGAACTAAGAACTCCAAGACACAGTAAAAATAAATCTACAACAAAGAGGAATTCAGGGGCAAGCTTCTAACTGGACTGGATGAAACAACAGCACTACCTGCACAAGATGGGTCTGTGGCTTACCAACAGCTGAACAATACTAACCAAGTATGAAATGAACTATGCTATCAATCCTAAGCAAGCTGACAGACCAAACCACTAAAATGAGGGAATGAGAGCAAAGATCAAACTTCAAAATCCAGCCAAGCTTCAGACCAAAAACTCTAGACAAAATTCTTCACCAAATTCTTCACCAAAATCAGACCATTTGCATGTACACAAACCATGCATTTATAGGAATTCCAACTCTCAAAAACCAAAACCAAATTGAACTCCTAAACAATAAACAAAGGAAAAACACTGTTCCAGGGGACCAAAAACATTAATGCATGCTCAAGTCGGAAAAGAAAAGCTGGTGAAACGTGATATTTCATGCGAGTCGCGTCAAAAGAGTGTTATGGAAAACGCGCACAGGACCGCCGCCCTGCAGGGCGGCGGTTTCGTCACTGAAAGTCAAGAGGCCAAGGAAAGAGGAAAACAAGGGAAAACAAAGGGTGCGGGGGCTAAGCGGGGCATGTGGGATGTTAACGCATACTCCGAAGGCTTTTCCGGATCCTGAACACCATGTCAGGAGACCTGCATCATCATTGGGGCATTTATTACACCGTTCCGCAGTACAGTACCTTACAATTTTGGGTACGTACAGTGACCCCCGCATCATCAATAGGAATAATCTCTCCATCCTAGTTAGGGACCATAGCCCCTTTCTGCTCAACAATGATCATGGGTCTAACCAAAATAGCCCTCAAAGGACTCAGTATCTCCGTCTTCCCATCTATACTACACGAGCTCCTCAGGTACATACTGTATTATTCCAAACTACCTCCTCACCTGACCAAAATGAAGAAGCTTTTCCTCTCCTGCTCTATAAGCTTGCACCCATATATCCTGCTGTAAGTGTATCAAATCATCTGGTTACTCAGGACAATCATGGAAATCTAAATATGGCCTCCACACCACATCCCCTACATGTAGTCCTGCTACCAAATCTCTACAGTAATTGGCCCTCTTCTTCTTCTGCCCCTGTCCCATGTCCTGTCTCCATCTCATAAAAATAAGATGTATCTCACCAATACCCCATGGTAATCCCAATGGATGAGCAATAGAAATATGATGATATTCCCAACACTGTAGTAAAAATCCAACATCTATCCCATAACGTTTGTGGGCCTTTTAGGCCCATAAATCTCTAAATGTCTGTGCCAGTAAAGTTGATCCCCACTAAAATACTGTGCGGTGCGCCGTCATCTCTATTATCACACCTATAATCATCCATGGAAAATTACTACCTCATAAATCTAGTAGAGAAAAATAAGAGATGGAAATCATCATCATGGTCATCTATGTATAACCCTCTCTCCCAGGCTCATACAATGCTTATTACTCAAATGCCCCTGATACATATCTCACATCCTGTGAAGCATTACCATGTAATCTATGCATCACATATCCTCTCTTAGCATCATTGACAATATAAATTACCTCTCCATGGATGGGCAGTCTCATAATGTGATGAACATCCTCTAAGGTGATGGTCATTTCTCTTGTAGGCAGCTAAAAATTACAGGTGGAAGGATTCCACCATTATAACAATGCCAATCTCAAACTACAGAATCTGTGAATCCTTCTATAAGTCCTAATGCCACCAAAACCCACTACCTCAATATGCTCACAATCATAATCTTTCATGTCAGCCCTCACCGCATCCAAGATTAGTGGTATACGATCACAAATAATCAACTGAGAATCTACCTACAAACACAAAACACATAGTCGAACATTAACATTGTCATCAAAAATATCATCCACAACATATCAAAAACATCTTTACATTAGAACATCAACATTAAATACCAACATCTAAAACATCAAAACATATCATTAACATCAACATCATCACAAAATATAATCAACATTAACCACATTAACATCAATACATCAAACTCTAATAACTAAATTGGAACCACAAACAACAAACAAAATTGAAAAAATTCTTAAAAACATACTTTATCATCAAAGATATAAACTGTCCATATCACAGGTGAATCGCCAGTGATTCACTTCAATTGCTGACAATTACATGAATCATCGACAATTCAGAATCCGTAAGCACCCCAAAATGGCAATTTCTTTTCTAAAAACTACAAAAAAAAACAAAAAAACACACAAAAGCAAATCAAAATCACTTACCTTAGCCAAAGTAGGTTTTCAGTGTCTACTAGATGAGGCCATGATGTAAAAATATCAGCTTTTCCACTCGCAAACACATTTTAAACTCCAAATCACTCTGTAAATTTTTATAACACTCAATAAAATTAGGCCTAATAACCTTGCAATTGGCTATTTATAGTCCCAATTTTTACCCGACGTAATTTCTGATGATTTCCCTAATTGTCAGTGATTTCTCTGCAGTCGCTAACACCCCCCATTTTTGGCATCCATACCCATTTTTATCAATTTACCACTTTTACCCACAAATTTGTCCCTTTGAAAGGACCCTAGTCCTTGAAGCATTAATCAAACAAACAAAATCAACATCAAGAGACGTCATCTATCTATGGGATGCATGTCCTTTAGCCCCCATCACTTGTTTTTCCCGTTCATTTAGCCTAGCTTCACGGATCATACAACTATAGGTATTGAATCCTTTGGTTCCCCTATCTTTTTGTAGTGCCCACATTTTACACACCCAAATACAACAGTAAAATACCAGGATAATTTTTTTTTGACTTACAATACATGCTACACACAACACAATAAGGGCTCTAATTAAAGAGCTCGACTCACATGTGAAAATCACATAAGTCATCGACTCACATAGACACATGCAGATGACATCGACATGTCAATGCCACACTTTTCCCAACGAACGAATACTAGTAATAAAATGACCACAATAAAAAGGGACTTAAGGATTGACAACCCACCACAAAACATTACCATGGTTACATCTAGCATACGTTAAACATCCAATAACATTATTATGTAAGCAAATTTTTCTTCCTTTTTCCACCTAGATGTTCTGAAAATTCGTTTCACCTTTCACTTATTGTTCAACCATTTGATTTTGCTCCTTACCCTTATGCCAATCTTCATAACTTACATAAGTATTTTCCATATTTCAAATTTTATACAAAATTATAACTCTCTCATTCTTATGTTAAGATTATGCTTCCCAAAACGCTTATTCAAAGTTCAGAATTTAACCTTGCTACACAAGTGAACCTAACGTGATGTCAAGATGAAATCTTGAGATTAAGGAAGACATAGATTTGAAATAGCTTTTTCCCCAAGAACATCCATCGATCACGAAATAGTTATTTCGCTACCATTATTATTATAGTTCAATAATTTGTTGAATTCCAAATTTGATTTTTATATGTATATCTTTTGTTTTCTCAACATTTGGTCACACCAAGGTAATTTATATTCTTTACAACACATGAAAAAGTTTAATTAAGTTATAAGGACTCCAAAATTGACCTTAATCCTAATCTCCAATCTCATGTGCAACATTATATGATATGCTCTTACATCGCACTAAGGTCTCGTTCTTAGCATCATCTCAAAACAAAAGAGTTACAAAGGCACTTGTCTGACATCTTAAGGAAGTACATGGCTAGGAGCATTATAAACTACACATGAACACAAGTGATTTGTGTTCACGAAGATCCCATATCCTAGCATTGCACAATTCTACATAAGAAATATTCTTTATTCCTTAGTTCCATAAAATGACATAACAAGGGATTAAGGGACAAGATTACACTTTCTAAGGTTCTCTATAATCAAGATCTTTCAGCTCAATTTCGCATGCAAGGAGTTAAATTATAGTTTTCTACCCACAAGTTAACATACAAAATCCACTAGGGTTTAGTTTAATTCCAATATGCACCTAATGATCTACGCCTCAACTATATATGATTTTAAGGCAAGAAAATATATCTATACTAAACCACCTTCAAGAAGATACCAAGATGTTATTTTGATAGAAACCAAGGTAACACCGTTTAGTCGTTCCTTTAAACAAGGACTCAAAAGATGACTTCCAAAGCGGTCTTCGCCACTCAACCTAGTGTCGGACCTGAAGAGAGGGAATTATTCTCACGATTACCAAAACTATAAGGAAACCACATACTCTGGATAAAGTTGGACCATGACATTCCTAAAAAATATGGGTTCACGACAATGTCGCTAGACATAATGACTATGATGGTAAACTCCAACTAGGGGTTTTATTTACCTAACCTAGAGTGTTCCATCGAGTGCAAAGCTTAAGTTCGTTCTATGGTCTTAAATTTATTATATGGTAAAAAGGATCACACATGCAGGCAAGTTATGCACGAATATTTTATTAAGGTTGAGTGTTCCCATTAAAACTCTTTATTATGTTTGCACGGTGAGAAGATAACCAAGTAATTAATTCAATCGTTTAATGAATACTGAGAAAGTACTACAAGATATTAACTTCAATTTCAATTTACTATGTATAAATCAAACCCTTTTTGCCATACAAAACTAAGAATCAAACTGAATCGGTGATTAGATGCACATTTCCTAAGTTATCCCTAAAACTAGCATCTCATGCATATTAACAAATTTCCATTATAACTTTTCTGTAACAAGAGAATACATTAGACAGTTATTCATTTTACAATGACCTATAAAAAATTACAATAATAATAATTAAATTACACATCGCCTTTTTTCGTCGTCATTCTTCCATCCTGCAAAACCCACGTGAGCAAGATATCAACGATAAATCACAGGCATGGCATCCACCCTAATCAATCATAATTATCATTTTTCAGTTTCTCATTTACATAAGATACAAATTACAATTTGCAATCGAAAAAAAAGGTCTAGAAACATGTATTCATTGCATTTCATTTTTTCTTCATTTTGTAACCCAGGAGAGAGAATGAGAAGGGAAGAGAGAGAAAACACCATTTTGTCAAAATTTCTATTTCACACAACATATACACAAAAGGGTTTTAAATAGTTATTAGAATGCGTTAAAAGTTTCCAAGGTGGTTTGGTAACCCTACGAGGGTCTGCAACTTTCTATTTTTATATTTTCTTACTGACTACAAAAATGTACAAAACATGCTCGGAGGCTAAGAAACCTCTTCCAAAAGTTATCTTCTGATGAGAACACCCTCCACGATCAACTTTCTATGTGTCCCTAGATAAACCAAGAGTTCATAGCAACTGACGGAATTTAAAAAGAATGAATGGTTTGCGTTTGGCGGCTAGTTCTCCGAGGCCATTGGTCGTAGTTCACCCAGTTGTAAAATGACAAAAGTTAGCTCGAGCGCCCAGGAAGCCAGACCCATAACTGACATTTGATGGAGAAGCATGCAATGAGACATCTCCTACTAGTTCCCCTATATAAGGATAATTCATCAGAGTCGATGGAACTGATAACTAGTAAACCATTTTCAAATGGCGACAAGTTTTCTGGAGCGACAAGAAGAAATTGGTCCAATTTGACCTCGTCAAACTATGGCCGGATGCCTACAAAATGGCTTCGCCAAACTATTCCAAAAAGTGCTCTTTCCTAACTGAATGTTCCATAAATTTGTCTTGTATAAATGCTAGAGGTTTACGAAGATGGGACGTAATTTCTCCATTCAGGTTTCAAATGGCGGTTCAAAATGAAAGCCAACTTTCTAGATTTAACAGCTTTCTACTGCTGTAAACCAGTGTAACAGGGATCCTATAAGAGCGTCAAAAGGATGTCATATGTTTGTTTCAGGTCAAACCAAAGGTCAAGGTGACTCCTCATATACCAAGGCACACGAATGAAACTTGACATCTTGTTTCCAGAGTTGCGAAGGGTACTTAGTGAGTCTCTGAAAATTGTAAAATTCAACTATTTAAAACAAGGAGAAGGTCAAATTTATCAATGGGGATTCAAATTTTTCTGGTCGATAAAATGATATTAGAGTGATCAAGAAGGGTAAGAGTTTTCTATATCATCTCGAAGCGAGGGTGATAGTTCATGGTTTAAAGTAGATGAGTTATAATGACTTCGAGAGTTGCGACACGACACTTTATTGTTTTGCAAAGAGTTGAAGGGACATTTAACTATATTAAAAATTCTAATAATTAAAAATTCTATTTAGTTGCAAAAGAGAACTAAAACATGAGAATTATGAGAGGTAAGCGAAGAAGAACCATGCCTGGAGAATGAAGTTGATCAAAACTGCAGGATTCAGTTCAACATCTCGCCTAACACTTCGTCAAATAGATCACGAACCTTGATCAAATCTCCACCACGTCACACTAACTTCCCGATCACTTGAAGTTTCCCAACAGAATAAGTAGTTGCTTGAAAGTTTATGAGATTTTTAACATACCCACTTTGTAGAAATCCTGTTAATCGATGATGCAGTGTATGAGGTGCCCCAAGCTAGTTAGAACGCATACAAACAACAAGTCCACCACATGACAATCTTGCTCCAAAATTCGCATCTCAGCACAAGGAGTTAGGATGCTTGCAAAGGTTATGAAATTTAGCTTTCACCCACCATAGTAGGTTATGAGCACGCATATCTCCATGAATGAATGTAAGCTCAACCGATCCTTATGAGCATCAACTTGTTTGTACATCCACAACTTACATACAAAAATAACAAACCATTATGTGTAAAACTGCATGTATTCAGTCTATAATACCATGTTCCTTTCCAGCAGGCCACATTTTTATCAGGCATTTTATTCAAACAGCTCTCATGCCTTGTGTCTATTTCCACATTTTGTATGCACTTTTACCAGTCCATATATTGATTTAAAACTCTCATTTAGGCGCACAGACAAGGAGAATACAACTAAGGTTGCGGAATATGGTTTTGCATCTGCTTGAAAGTTTCAAAGGCCTTTTCAACAAAATCATTTTTTTGCACATCCTACAAAATCATAGCATTCTATGAGACCACATTTCTTTGAGGCATTCTAACAAACAATTAAACCCCTTTTTCTTTATGCTTCCATGTTTTGCACACTTTCCAACCAGAAAGAAAAAAAAACAAGCAAAGCCAAGGCCATCCCTGTCAGGTGCATGCTTCCATGTTTTCTTACATGTGAATGAAGCACTTGTAAACTACAACATCTGTCAAAATCTCTCTCTCCATTTTGCTTTGAGAGAAGTCCACGCAGTAAAAAGGTTTCCCCCATTTTTGATGCATTGCCTCCTCTCACGTCTTCTCCAACAGCCTGGTGGAAGAGCATGATTGGTTTGAAGCTTATCCTCCCTCCATGGCGGTGGCAGTTCTTCCCAAAACAAACAAAACCAAAAAGATGAAATACGATCCCCAATGGAGCCCGAGTCCTAAATTCGCCCCATAGGAGAATATCATGGCCCTTTTAATTTTAATTCTTTTATTTCATTTTTTTATATATTTATTTTATTATTATTATTATTATTATTATTATTATTATTTTTAATAAAAAAAAGAAGCATTACACTTTTTGTCCCTTGGTAGCACATCTTGTTTCGGTACCCCTTGGACGGCAAAAATGTTTTACGAAACACATGATATATAAACAATGGTGTTCCCTGTATTGTGTTATAGTTGGATCACCCATACAAACCAACTTTTCATCATTTTTGTTTAACGCTTTGCCGTTAAACTGCTAGACAAAAGAGGAAAATGAAGACACCGAAAATCTACACCCTCCTTGCTTAGTCAATCAATTAATTATATCGACATCTTATGTTTATGGCCCTTATCACCCCCCATCTTTACTTAATTAAATACATTTTAAGATAAAAATTACATCCCCCATTAATTAATCCCCATTTTTATTTAATTAATTAATGTACACAATTTTCCATGATATGTTACATTCACCCTAACCACCTAAGTTAATTTAATTATTTTCCTAAATCAAACTAAATATTCCCTAAAAAATATCTAAGACCACTTCTAACTCCCTTATCTCGATAAACCTATCATAACCATTTACATGCCTATCATTATCATCTATACACCTAACAAACCTATCTATAAACCTAGAGAAATTCCAACATTATATATCTAAATTTAGTTCATTATATCATCACCAGACAACTCAACACGTTCGCGAAAAAATTAACAACTCCATTCCCAAAAATTCAAAAAAGAAATCTAGATTTAGCAAGTTATTTCAACCATTTTCTAAACAAAAGCTAAATAGATCGAAATCATCGGTGATTCGGGTAATCGCCAACGATTACTTAGAGAGTTTTTTAGTCTCTCTTCCAGGATCATCCACTTGCATTCTTGAGTATTCAACTTTCTACCTAAGTTCATAGCATTGTTTTACACCTAAGTGTTCGAGTAACTATTCAACCATCCTTCCAACACTCTTCAACCATCCCTAAGTCACCTTTTGAGAATTTATAGATCAATATTCTATCATTATTTGCAAGTTTCAGTCCAGCTGCTCGCATCATTTCATATCAAGGTCAAGTCATCACCTCCACACAGTATCAAGGTAGTCATGCTTATTTGTTTATCTATTTTACATCACTTTTATCCTTTACAAACCTTAAACATTAGCTTAATTAGTTAAAAACGTTCATTTTATCAAATTTTTGTCGTTTTCTAGAATCACCAACAATTATAGCAATTTCCAACGATTACTAGAATCACCTACGATTTCCGCTCTTTCTATTTTCTTGTAAATTTATCAAAATCCATCTAATAATATATGTCTATCATATTATATCTATTTGTTGCTAACAATTTTTCCAGCATGGCTTATTTTAGATGGCAATAGGTGGTCTAAGTCACAATACTACTAGTATTAACTCATTTCCCATTGTCTTTCATCCATTTTACTAGGAACATTATGACATCCTTCACGATCTAGAGTTGTGTGCTATTCATTGTGCCCCTTTAGACCGGTTGCAAAGAATTTTTAAGTTCACTCAACAGATCCATGACACTGTAGATGAATTTTGGGACACATATTTTGAGGTCCAGTGCATCAAAGCTGATCTTGCTTGGTTTGAGTATCAGTATGAAGTGGGAGAAGAGGATCTGGACTTTGTATAACAAGAAAATTTAGACTTCACTGAAGAAGAAAACTCAGATTACATTGAAGAAGAGGATTCAATTTTTTTTGAGAATTTGGATTTGGACTTAGATTTTGAACATGAACCATAGTCTTTCTTCCTTTCATCTTTCAATATTTATCATCTATTTATATTGTAATAAACCTAACACTTGTCAAAATATTTATCATTTATCATTTATCATTTATTATATATCATGCAACATTTCTAAAATTAATTAATTTTTTAAAAGTGGATTGACATCCTTACAAGGAATTCCTTTGGCTTCTAGGGACTGGCCTTTGCTAGGTAATTCACCTTATATCTGTCTTTAATTTGTAGGTTTTCTCATAGGAAGAGGAGCTTGCACTAGTTTTCCACAGAGCGCAATGTTGAACATCATTCACCACGGGTACCTCTAAATCCTATCATTTTGAGGTTAGTTTATTCTTATTTTCTTTCTTAGTAGATTAAGTTGAAGAGGTAGGAATTATTCTAAACAATATCGAGTGTGAAAACCGATGCATGATCTTCCCCAAAGACAACAACACCAAGAGAGAATCACTTTGGGTGGAGAAGGGGAAATATCAACAAGAATATGTCTAGTCCTAACTAACGACGGTGACCTAAATGCAAAAGAATCAAAATTTAAGACTCCAAAGTCAGACAATAAGCACATATGTAGTACAAAATACTGCATAGAAAAATTAATTATAGGTACATTTAAATTATTGTTAATTGACGCTACTATTAAGAGAACAAGGAGACATATATATCTGACATGATCACCAGTGGGTGATGGTATCGAACTTGGGAAAACCCTAAGGTCATAGGCTAAAAAATATGAGTGGAGGCTAGAATATCGTTGGGGATAAATGATGTAGTTTTAGAGTGATCAAAAAAATGGATAATAACATGCAATAAGAGGAAACAAGTGGATATAATGGGAAAAGTGGACATAATGGGTATAATCTACGAACAAAATGAAGAAATGAGGAAAAGATAGGGTGACTAAAGCTAATAATGACATATCTCAAATGTTTTTGTATAGCCCACATGACCAAGTCCAATCATACCCCAATATCGGTAGACCCCTTAAGGAACGCGCTCAGGAAGAGAATGCATTAAAAATCCCTACATAAAATAAAATTTTAACAAGTGTTAAAAATATAGTGTGTATAACTACCACATAACACCTAGTTGCATGACATACACAACTTGGTGTGGTCACAATGATGACGCTAATACCATTGGAATTTCTCTCCCTCATCTCCCTCATGTGTCATGGATGATACTCTGAAAGAGGAACTCAATCTTTAAATGAACTCAAAACGTGATGTGGGTGTGTTTCCACCCACCACAGGTAATGCCATGTGATTTCCAACATCCTCTTATCAACCACTGTAGCCGTCCAACTAGGCCACTAATCCAATGTCCCCTATAGGGATCCATACTATCTAATTTTATATAACCTATATCAAGTGCCTATATCCAATTTCTGTCCTAATTGTTGGGCCTCTCTCCCACTATAGAATCCTTGAGGCATCCCCTGTTACATGTAGTGGCATCCATACCTATGTATATATCGAGAAGTGCTCATAAATCCAACCTATGAAAAGTGTGATGGGATTTACTGCACTCTTCTTCATCACATGAATCTTGTATAAACCATACACCAACTACACCCATGTGTTCATCCCCCTAGCTAAATTATATGTTAGACTCTAAATCATCTCCACATGCCACTAATACAAATAATGGTACTATTCCATCTTCCTTATAACACAAGACTCATGCCCCAACCATACCAATAATCAACTTCTAGATATCCAAAATCTACTCAATAAATGTGACACTCAAATGAATCATCAATAAATTTGGATGACAATCCTCATTGCTTGTATCCCACCAGGTTAAGAATCCCCTCTCTACAGTGCTTAATGGCACATCAAAAAAACATCCATATACCTTGAATGGGTATCCCAATAATTACGTGAATATCTTGTAATATCACTATGACCTCTATATTTTATCCACCTTCCCTCCACCTGAATGTGTTGGACCTAAAAGCTCATTGGCCAAAAAACATTTGTATAAAATTCATATCCAATGAGATCTATACCATCTTCATAATGCCTACAAATATGAGGCCATGCAACCATGCATTATATTGTATAAATAGCTTACAAAATAACTCTGGCAACTAGGCCACATCCATTGACCTTCACAATTAGATCATTCATGGAACCTACAAAATATAAAACAAAATTATGCATTAGATCTCAATCTATAATATTTATAGACAATACAACTCAAATTGCCAAAAAATTAATCATATAAGCTACTTCTCTATTACATCGACCATCTTGGCTTAATGCCATCAACCACTAAGAAAAAATCATCATTTTTCTACATCGGCCACCCTAGAAAACTTCCATTAGCCATCATAAAAAATTACCCAAGAAAAACTTCCATTGGCCATGTTGCAATTGATACAATCTATCTTAGGGGTTGGTGACCTTTTCTAGCAGTAAAAAATTATAGCCTACAGATTCTAAAAATTAAAATGCTCCCAAACCCAGGACTTGACCCGATTTACATTGTGACTATTTTTGGAGAAACGTTTTCCAGCTAAATTTTATGTAGCATACCTTTTTCATTTTTTATCCTAGCTACCTTTTCCTAGTTTACAAATAAAATCTACGATGGCATTCACATCACCCCATTCTCAGTCTCGACCACCTTGTCTATTACCTTGTACTCTTACAATCATCACTAAAATATTTCAATTTGGGTAACCTCAATGCTCATTTTATCTTAATCTTGATTAATAAAGTGATAAATAAATTCCTCTCTTTACTATTTATAACAATTCCTATAGATAATTTCAACACGATTCCTACCAATCTTCTAACCTTTATATATTTCAAATGATATACCCTAATTTTTTTTGGTAAATTACAACATGATCAAGGTGGCGAGCCATTCATTTCATCATATTGAATGTACCTTACTAAATCCTACCAAAATCCCCATTTTTCTTCACTTTAATAGTTAGTTCCACACTTCCCATGGGCTCTTAGCTAAGTGATTTATGTCTTATTTTACTAATTATATTCTAGTGTGTGTTTTCAATCTTGTTTATTCAAGGTTCCAAACAAGTACTGTGCTACCTTACTAAAACCTACTAAAAGCCTGATTTTTCTTCACTTCAACACTTAGTTCCACCCTTCCCATGGGATCTTAGTCAAGCGATTTATTTCTTATTTTACTAATTATATTCTAGTGTGTATTTTCAATCTTTCTTATTCAAGGTTTCGAGTAAATATTGTGCCCACCATAGATAAACCAAACAACATCAGTAGGTAAATATGAGGCAGGTGTTTTTCATTTAGTGGAGTTCATTATTCTTTGTAGTACTTTCAATACTACTTTACTTTCAACATTTACTTTTGATTTTATGCATTACATCGATATTTTTCTAAAGGACATATCATGTTTTACTATTGTAAAACACATTGATATCCAGTTTGGGTATATGTATATACTTCATTTTGTAGGACTTATAACTATTTATTTTATCCACAGTATGTTGATGTATCTTCCTTATGAATGGGTGCCTTAAGGGGTCATCTAGGATTTGGGTGTGATAGGAATGGGTCATGTGGGATATACCACAATATTTGATAACTATTAGTATGTTGTAATTACCCTACCCTTGCCTTGTTTCTTCTCTTTTTTCACACATTACATCCACCATTCCTTGTTATATCATTATGTCTACTTAGCTCTTCTTATTACACACAATTATCCCTACTTTTAGGCACCTTAAACCTTCTTCATTACATATAATTACCCTAGGAGATGAATATTCTCTAAAATTACACCAACCCCATCTAAATTACATTAAAAACACATGCATGTCCATCCAAAAGCCATTATAATATGGCTAGTTAGAAAAGCATTCTGACATGAGTCTGAAAGTGAAAGGGACAAATAGATGGTTGAATTTAAATGAAGAACATATTTGTTTCATTTTCCATCTCAATTCCCCAACACATTATAGTACATTGATATCATTATTAATTCACTAATTACCTTAATTATAACATAAAAAATAAGTAAAATGGTTTTGTGGGTGAAAAATAGATTCAAGAAAATAGAGAATTTTAATTTTTCGTAAAAAACCTTTATTAAAGAAAGAATGGATAGAGAACACAAGTGTATTTCACCTAATTACATTGGTGGAAACTTTATTGATCAATACAAGAGATAAAATCTAGTGTTATATGAAAAATACAATGTTTTGTAAATTGAGCAGATGACCATTAGGAAAGTGAAGAGGATATTGAAAATCACAACATGTTTGAAACAAGACATTTACTAGAGAACGTTTGGATATACAATAAAGGTGTATTCCCTCCAACTACATATGTATCAACTTTCTTGATCAAATACAAGGTTAAACATAATGTTTATTGGAAAAGATAATGTTTATTTGAAGTTAAACAAATGACAAGAAAGTGAATAGGATATTAAAAAACTCAATAAATTTTAAATAAAACATTTACTGGAGAAATCCTGAATAGAAAACAAAGATGTATTTCATCTAATTATATACGTAGAAATTTTCTTGATCGATCAAGAGATTAAAAATAATGTTTTATATAAAATACAATGTTTTTGAAGTTGAATATATGCCACAAAAGTGAAGAGGATATTTAAAAACACAATAAGTTTGAAACAAAATGTTTCCAAAAGAAAGCCTAGATAGAAAACAAGGTGTATTTTCTCCAATTACGTATCCATCAAATTTCTTGATAGATCAAGAGATTAAACACATTTATATTTGGAAAATACATTATTTTTGAAGATGAGATGATGTTAGTAAATTGATGAGGACACTTAAAACATAATAACATCAATTGAAGTGTTTTTCAATTTCTGTGGGTAAACAAACCATTGAGAAAAACACAAAATTTCCCCCTAAATAACAAAACATTTATTGAAGAAAGTTTGGATAGAAAAAATAGGTGTATTTCATTCGATTGCATTAGTGAAATTTTTTCTTGATTGATCCAATAGATTAAACACAATGTTATTTGGAAAATATAGAGTATTTTTGTAGCTGAGCAGACGACCACTATGAAAGTGAAGAGGAAATTGAAAAACACAGTAAGTTTGAAACTATACCTTATGAGTCATGTCCATTGCAGTTTTTAAAAATTTATGATGTTTGTTACATCATTGTCCAACTAGTAATTCAATTAAACAATCCAACTGTGATTTATAATGTTCATTTATTTACATTAATTACGTATAATAGACTTATGTTATGGTGTGCATCACCATTATTTTTTCGTACAAATAATTGGATTAGGTAGAGTAATAAGGGAATGTTCAAAACAATATTTCAACCCAAATTTTGTTATGCAATGTCAATGTGTGGAACCACATACATTTATGTGAGTGAGAAGTTGTAATTTCCACCTTACTGTAAATATACTTTCGAACAAAGTTGAAACTTACACAACTATTATAACACTTATAAGTTGAAAAACACTATATTTTAAACCATGTATGTGTTCTCAAGTTATTGCATGTTTTAGTTATGCTTGATAACCTTAGTTGAAAAATAAATTGTTTTTTTCAGTGTATTTATGCAATATATTGCAACTTATATTTCCATATTTAATGTCAATGAATAGAAAAAATGTATTTACATCAATACATTTACAATTTATGTTTCATAGAAGTAAAAGATTTGAACACAATTAGAACATGCACAATTTTAACAACATATAAAGGTTGAAAACATATTACATTTATTGAATTGTATGTGTTCTCAAATTCTTACATGAAAAAATGTGTTATTAGTAATGTCAGTTAAAAAGCAAACTATATTATGCTACTTGATTGAATGAGAAGGTTTTTTTTCTATAGGTAAAACCATTCAAAATCATTAAATAATTTGATGGTAGTGATTCAATCATGAATGAAGCTACACATTATGATTAAAATTTCTTTACATTACTAGGAAAAATTACAATTATGTTATGGTGTAAAGAAACATTATTTTTCATAGACATATTTTGGTTGGGATGGTTAGTAAGCACTTCTTCTAGATATTATTTCAGACCTTATTTCGTCATGCAATGTCAATTACGAGAACAACATGCATTTATGACGACAAAAAGTTACATTTTCCACTTGGTAGAAACAAAATTTTCAAACACTTATGGAACATGCATGATTTGTACATGTATAAGTTAACAATCACATTGTGATTTTCAACCTTAACATGTTATCGAATGCTTGTGTGTTCCATCCATGTTTTTTAGCATTTTACATCATCCTCAATGCTTATTTCATGTTATTTTTTCTTTGATAGGAATAAAAAGTAAATGGGAGTCCCTATTAGTTTTCCCGTCAGAGAAATATGTTTTGGAAAAATGCATTTCAATGGTGAATAAATGGAATGAATCTTGATTGGTGAAGGAAATGGGATGGAACTTTGTGTAATGATCCCAATTGGAATATTTGAGGCCTTTGTAAAAGGTGAAGGTGCTCTTGAAAGTATAGAGACTAAATTCAATTGCACTAGTCACAAGATTAATGAAACATTGGATTACACTGGGTATACAATAAATTATTTTTCTGGTTTGTTGAAAATACCAAAATGTGTTTAATAAATACTATTTTTTGACATTTATTTTAAAATTCATGGGTGTCATTTAAAATATTAGTCTCGAAAATGTAAATCAATCTCCGACAATGCAAATCAGTCCACAACAACGCAAATCAGTCCCCGACAACGCAAATCAGTCCCCGACAATGGCACCAGAAGCATGTTGGTACCTGAATTTACTCTTCTTCAAAGGCCGAGCAACATCATGGATTTGAAAAGACACTTAGAGGTAGATAGATGATTATGTATGTCATTTTGTAGCTAGGGAAGTAGATCTATCTGGATTTTTAACACTCAGGATTTAAAAGAAGTGAGTAGCACCTTAAAAGGATGTGATCTTATCCTAACTATTTTAGGTTGTGCCTTTCAACCAAGGTAAGAGAACCTATTTTTTAACCTTTGTTATTGAAGAATGCTGGTAAATCCTTCTTTTGCACAAATTTTATAGAGAAGACCTTGGGAAAATATGATCAACACACCAAATCTGACTCTCATGAGTTGTCACTTCCGATTATGGGGATATTTTTAACACAAGGAAAAGGTTACTAAAGACATTTGGAATCCTGATATGTTCTGCATACTTTAGCAAATGGATTTTTTTCTTTTGTGGATATACAAAGCAAAACAGGGGTAGTTCGGGGTAGGATTGGTTATTTGAATAATTTTTTGGTGGGAGATCAACAAGATAAATTGGAATTTTCCAGATCCTTCAGAAACTTCACAAAAAATGGAGAACTCAATAACAAAAAGCTTCAAAATAGTTAAAACATTCCTTCAGCTAGAAGGTGTGCATCAATAGAGGCCCAAATTTACACTTTTTCACACAATCTTGAGATTCTAGCATGAAGGCTGAAGTTATAAGACCCAATAAAACATCAAAATCTAAGATCATTCACGCCGGAGGTACACCCAGACGCTTACAAATAATCTCTATCAATAGATGAAATAAAAGTGATTTTAAATCATTTATTTCATTCCCAGATGAAATCTCTTCTGAAAAATGAAATTGCATATGCCACTAAACTATCACAAGGATTGAGATCTATGTGATTCAAAGAGATTT
Organism: Taxus chinensis; assembly: GCA_019776745.2. Taxonomy (NCBI): domain Eukaryota; kingdom Viridiplantae; phylum Streptophyta; class Pinopsida; order Cupressales; family Taxaceae; genus Taxus; species Taxus chinensis. The sequence goes on from CM034146.1 coordinate 489,130,840, forward strand.
TGATACAAGATTACAATAGGAACAAGAAAAACTACTCGCAAACATTCTGAAAGTGAAATAAACACAAAATTTGCCAGAGATTTGACACAGATTAACTCAAAATTTATCAGATTCATTAGCAGGGGAGAGTTATTTTAAACAATCTCAGAGCTTGTTGATGGCTATACACTTGTAACCAACTCAACATGAATGAAAATCTAACACAGAGGAAGTTAACCCGGTTTCTTATAAATTTTTCTCAGAAGGCGAGCTTTTCTCAAAATTTTCTCGTGAAAATGAACTCCGACCATTTACAAGAGTAATATCATTGCATTTATAATACACCCTTTACATCCAATTTTCCCCCTAAAAGAGGAATATTTGAAGCACCTTTGTTGCACATATTGGATCATGATTTGCGGAAGGTGACATTCAACAGAATCGTAAAAAGGTTGCTAGGTGTTTTAAAAAAGGTGAATCATTGAAAATATTTGCATCATTGCTCTAACTGGAGGCATAATCTTCACCCTTGGCACCTGCAGCACCTTTTCCCCTCAAAAGACAAGAATATTCAAGGGAACTTTGCTTGTTACAAATTTGTTTCAGACAGAGACATTTAACAAATTTCGATCCAAAATCTACCAGGTGGACCAACTGTGAACAGATCACGTTTCTTGGGCCCTGGACTACTGATTAGGATGCCATGCCACAACTTCTTAGGAGTCCCTTTAATCATTCTGATTCTGTCGTGTGAGAAATTCCCCTTTTAATCATTTATCAGAGCCTCCGTGTAGCTGGTCTTGACAGTTCATCCCTTTTTGCTCTCGAGGAAACACCCTTTTCACCTTTCGCGCCTGTACCTTTAATCATTTCATCCTTTTTCTTTCATTTTCCTTTTGAAATTTTACTCTGTAACTTTTGGATCTGACATATTTATTTCTCACATGAGCCCGAGCAAAAATCCATCTCAAAAGTGCTTCAAATTTACAAATTTAATTCCCAAATTGATTCAATCAAACTTTGCAAACCCAAATGACTCATATTTTCTAAAAATTTGATGAAGAATGATGTAAAGACACATCTCCAAACATTATGGAGCTTCAATGGTAGCAAAATCAAATGAAATGCACAACCACCATTGATCCTGCGTTTCAAATTTTAATTTGAGCCCTCCATATGGTAAAATGCGATTGGAAAACGGGTTTGGGGGCACCTTTTGGCATTTTATAATTTTTGGAAAAAGTAAAATGTCAAAATTTTTCTCCACCCCTCCGCCCTCAGAAAAATGGGCTTGACACGTGTCCCAATGTGGGTCCCAGTGGACCTACACTTCAACTTACAAATTTTATCCCTATTTTCCAAAAAGGAAAAAGTTCCATATTTTCCCAAAAGGCCCGCACCTCTATTTCTCTACCTAGTATGTGTCTCAATGGCACACTTTGAGATGGTCCTAAAAATTAGAGACCCCAAACAAGCACGGTCCCTCCATGTGTCCTAGGCCCCTTTAGGAATTTGTGTGAAAAATATAAGTACAGGAAGGCTCGACAAAAGCCTCCATGTGGACATGTTTTGTGTTAAAGTGAGCCTTAGAATTTTTAAAGTGCCCCACAGAGCCACATCTAACCAGAAAGGGCCAATTTTCAACTGATGCCAAGAAGTAATTTTGATTGGTAAATTACATCCTTCAAACCGTAAAATGCAAGACAACCACCTTTTGAGTCCGGGGAGATAGAAAACATAATAGAGGCCGCAATCTGAAGAATTTCAATGAAAAATGGGGTGAGAAAAATTTGAGCACCAACATAACTATTGGTCATAATGATAATAGGAACAAACCTCTGAAAAAAGATAGAGTGTAAAGGTTTCAAGAAAAGGGGGTTGCTAGTGTCATTTTATCATTAAGGTGATGTATAGAAGGTTGAATGTGAAAATTATTATATATAATTACTGGTTTGATTGTGACTTCAATGGAGACATTTTCCATGTCATGAATGACATGAGTAATGAGTTGTAGGATTTTTTTGCTCTAAAAATTTCAAATGAATGCAAATATATACTAAATCTCTTTTGTTGACGGGTGTTTTAGTGGACATGATCTATGAGAGACATATTTTGTTTGTTTAGGTCAAAAAGGGAATTAAACCTAACTATATTAATAATAACGATAACAATATCAAATAAAAACCTATAAAATAAGTACTAGTAGTAAGTTACGGAAATCTAGATTGGTGTTGCATATAAAAACAATCTAAAACATTATATCTATACTAAGATAGGAAATTGGAGAATTAGTTCTTGTCCTCTAAAGAGTTGGAGACTTCAACCATCGGATCCACCAGGTTACAAACACCTTCTTCAATGACGAGGGCCACCAAAATCTCAGCCAACTTTGAATCTTCAAAATTTTACAGTATGAATACCCAACACCGAGCCTATAATGTCCAATTTATTGCTCTGGTGACACTCTCCAGCACATGAGCCTTCGCGAGCGACCATATCTACTCTAGACTGATCCCAATGTCAAGAACCAACTGGTCCATATCCTCATGTATGGAAAATGAATTTTTGGCCCCATGTAAGATGGTTTGAACCCTAATTATCTATGTAACTTTGAGAGTATCCAATCTAGCTGTAAAATTTCCAAGATCCCCATGAATTTTACAACTTCATCCATAGCCGGAGTATCGCCCATTCTAATAGAAAGTTGAGTCCTGAGTAAATTGGTAGAAATCCAATGAAGAAGCCTAAGGTCCGTTAATCCTTTTATCATCATACTTTTCCATAATTCCAAGCCCTTTTTGGTCATAATTTTATGGTACCCTTATCAAGAAGATGACCAATGTTAATTAAATTCCTCAACTTAAAATCATTAACCAACCTGATTTAACAAAAATAAATATATTAAACCCTATTGCAGAGTAACTAATGTAAACTATGATATACAACTTCTAAGTATAATATGACGCAAGAAAATAAGCAAGTAAGTATAAAAACCTAAGCAAGAGATATAGAAAGAATGACTTAGCTGATTTACACTTGATTTGGAAGTGCTCTGAACTAGGAGAACTGTTGAACATGAGGTGAACAGTGTCATAAATGCTCGAGATAAATTATGAAATCCACAGATAGAGTTGGACATGGGAGCCCATGGAAGGATAGGGGCACCTGGGCACTGAAGACTAATACTGGGTGCCTGTGATGGTACAAATGGCTGGAATTTGATTTTCATAGTGTCGCACAAGTGTCAAAAATATTCCCTATTGATCATCGGTGTGTCATTCTTTGATCACCGAGGGCACTTGTAACCTGTAAAATATAAGTTCACTTGTAAAAACCCACAAAACACATCAAAACTAAAAATAAAGATGCAATATGGGGAATCAAACTAACCCTTGTGATCATCTCGAGAGTGAACTTATGACCAAGTGTTACACTACATCTCAAAATCCATGTACTTATGGTGAGTGTGTGTAGAAATCATGCCCTAGGATGCCCTTGTGCTAGTTGTACTTGATAACGAGCTGTAGCTAAATATAACAATGTAGTAGAATGTGTGGATGGAAAAATGAACTTCCCATTCCTATGTTGTGTATGTAGAGTTGATGTAACCATTGTCCCTTGAGTGGATGCTAGATGGATGCTTTAGAGTGCCTTAGGTGCCTTTTGGATGCAAAAATAGGTGATGCTAGTAATGCTTATTACTTGATCCTTCATTTTGAACACATAACTATGTATTTATATGATTATCTTGTTTTAATTTTGTAATTGACAGCTGGAAGGCCAAACCATAAGTGAAATATATGCCCAAAATATAATATAGACCCAAAAGGAGTGAGTAAGGTAAGAAAGGGTCAGGGGTACCCAAAGGGGATAGGGGCGCATGTGCACTCTTGTGCTAGTTAGGCGCTACTGTTTGGAGCCATAAAAGATAAATAATTAAAATACCAACTAGGATGAAGGGTGTGTAAGACCAAATAGAAAACAAGAAACATATAAAAGAGGCCAAGGACAATTGCCAATTACTAGTTTTCTTTATTAGGAATCATATGAATGCTAGTATGTGTTTAGGACCTATAAATGTACCCAAGTGCGTGATTTTGTGTCTACACAACCCAAGGAAAGATAAATCCACTTATTCTAGAAAATACTTATGTATCATATTTTCATTCATCTCGTGCACATTATTCATTGTTGTGTCCCTCCTGAGGCTACTTCTGGTGCACCTAACAGGGCTGACTTGACCTTTTCCTTTCTCTATATTCCTAACAAACCAGAAAAAAATAGATGACCGAAACACTATTGATGTTAGGGTTATAAAAACCTTCACACACAACCACTCACATGTTGAAAATTAGGAAACTTTGAGGGGGGTGGGTTGAATCAATGTCTGTTAAAACGTTGACACACAATTCAATTCACTTAATTTGTTACAATAAAGTTGTTATCCGAAATTTAACCCAAGGTGATTTCGATAACTTGCACAATTTATTTAGACTTGGAGAGGAAGAAATGGTGAAAACAAAAAAATTGGATTCTGAAGGCACCCCTCTTCTTTTCTCTAACCTCCCAATTCAATAAAATCCAAGGAGTTAGTGAAAATTTGCTAAAAATTTGGAAAAATGGGGAAAAGGGCCTATTTTTATGTATTATAGATTTTGGGGCTACGAGTGGAACAATTACAGAAGGAATCAGGGTTCTTCGTACCTGAATTGGGTCCAAAATGCTATGAAAACAATGATTTGCAATTAAATTGGGTCTTGGCAGCCCACGTGGTCCAAGTTCTATCGAGCCATGAGTTCCCCAAAATCCCGATTTTCCCAATTTGCAAAGGATTTGGGACGGGTCTAGTGTATTGTGGATAAGGTAGAGTTAGATGACCTAAATATCCTGGGTGAATTAGGACGCGGGTGCGTGGAAAGGCTAAAATGGCTAGAAGCCTATGTGTTGCAGATAAGGTAGAAGTTTGGGGCCCGTGCAATCCAAGTACCGCGGGGACATGAGTTCCCCAAAAACCCAAAATCACTGCACATCAGTGGAGGCAATGCCATACAGGTATGATAGGGGTCAATGACCCACTTGGCCTGGTCAATGGTGGATGCATGAGTATGGAAGAGCCCAAGATGGGTGATGTAGAGAAAGGAGGCCCGAATAACACAAGTACTGTAAGGACGTGAGTTCCCCATGGAGATGAAATTGACACATATCAAAGAGACAAAGTATGTTGTAGATAAGGTGGACTTCGGTGGCCCAGGTGGCCCTTGTACCCTAGTGCCATGAGTTACCCAAAAACGCAAAACTCAAAATGCAAAGGAAGGTATTATGATGCAGATTGTGAGAGCCCACATGGAACACCCGCCCCCCTAAGTTCAAACATGCATAAATTTTGACCCAAAACTCTGATTTTCACAAAATTGGAATTTTTGGAAATCTCTCGACATCCTCTATGCCAAAATAAACTAGATTTATTAGTTTTAGTAAGGGTAGGTTGGTGAAAATAAAGGAAACATTTCCAGCTCCAAGAAATTAAATTCCCAGTCCCCTAAAATGCAAGAAATCCCAACAAACTCAAAATAGCTGCTCACACTCAGAGGGTCATAACTTGAGTGATTTTCAACAGATCTTTAAAAAGTTAGTCTCATTGGAATCATGGCTTTGAGATCAATGCATGGAAAATAATAAATGTAGAAATTAATGAAGTTTTGTCGATGATTTTAAAGAAAACATGCCAGGATTTGAACAATGATTTTAAAAATGGTTAGAGAAGCATTTAATGAACATGGATAGTCATTCTTCACTGCTGCAAGTTATGGGGAACCTTAAGATTGATTTTTCATTTCCAAAATCACCAACCAAACTCATTTATCATGACTTGAAATTGATGGGAAAGGGAATTTTAGGAATTGCATCTCCTTTCTCTCTCTCTCTCTCTCTCTCTTCCAAAATTCTATAAATTGAAGTGTTGGGCTCATTTTAAGGAGAGGATAGTTTTTGTGTAGAAAAACTTTGTCATTTTAGTTTTGTGAAGCCAATGTGCTGTAGGCCCTTGTAGTGGACTTCTTGCATGGTGATCCAGGCCTTTCTTTTGTAATAGTTTGGATTGTGCATATTAACGAAGTAATAGATTTAAGTTTGTGGATGTAGCTTCCCTTGCTAAGTTTGTTGCATTATCCTTGCCTCTCTAAGGTTATTGCAAATGTTTGTGTCTAATCTATATTCTTATAGGAAGCTATTATTATTGTGTATGCATGGAAATGTGTTGTGAATGCTATTACTAGACTATGGAGAACTGTCATAACCCTCTTTGATCTGCATTTTTCTCCCATTTTCACACATTGGAAATTTTTCTCATACCCTCCTTTTCTGGTGTATCACCGTTTTAGTGTAGGTTTTATTTTCTTGCACTCTCTCTCCCTGGTCCATTGGAAAGTTAGATTAGGATAAGATAGTTTTGATTGCATTAGAGTAGATTGTGGCAAGTTGTTTAGGAGAAAGAACCAGATTTCTCTGGAGGTCTATCTTAAATAGAAAGTCCCACAACTTGGAGATAGTACCCATGTTACCCAGTCACACTATGAGCTCAAGAACACACACTTTTGCAAATAGGAGGGTGTTGTGATTTAGTGATAAAAAAACCCAAACAATCATTTAAAATCAATCAACATGAGAGAGCACGAGACAAATTTTAATGTGGGAAACCCTTAAAGGAAGAAAACCCCACTGAAATTAGATAACTAACTTGGACAAGAATGTCATGTAAAGATTAAAATGATTTCATACTTGAGAATCAACTAAAAATGAAGCTGCAACTCCAAAATTTAATCAAACTTCTACTTGCATGGACGCTTCAACTCCCAAATTCATAAAAGCACCTATTGACCTTTTTTAAGCTTCAACTTACAAGGAAGCTTCAAATCCCAATTTTCTAAGATAGTACTTAGAATTTTGTGAGGTTTTGATCACTTTGAATTGGTTGTCTCATACAACTAATTGTGACCATTAGATCAACTTATTCTTCTTATAGTTTCATCTTCATTCTCTTCTTGATTTCTTTTCTACAAATATTTGTCATACAAGGTTGATTTCATACACAATTTCTTGTCATACTCCCCTCTTTCAATCTGTTGAAAACACTATTATATAAATCTTCTCTCATGCATATATTCTTGACATAAGTATCGACTTGAATTATCCTCTCAAAACACTTATTTTATTACGTATTCAACCTCCTACAAAGATGCAGTCATGAGAGAATTTTATACATCCTTTATTTGATCCTTTTTTACACAAAATTCTACTCATTTAAAGCATGTATATCAATCAGGATCTTACTCATACTATTTCATGCACCTTCATCTAGTATACCTTCATATTTTTGCTCCCTTTTAACACCTCCTAGTTTGTAATAGTTTCAACACATTATTCATTTTCCCACCATCTCAACCCTTGCACTTATCTTTGATCAACTTCAACCATTACTTTAATACAAAGATAAGATTTTTAATGATAAGAATAGCTAACATACATGAATCTTACCCTTCAAAGACCAATGGAATTCCACCTAACTTACTTTTTAATTCGTATAAGAAGAAAAATGGTTTGATTTCATACAAAAACTACCTCTAGGATCATAATTACTTCTGACATGCATCAATTATACCTGCAAGATCTTTCAATAATCCTTGAGGTCAAATGATGAGGAATGAGAGCTCTTAAAATCCTTACACTATGCCAAAACTGATCATATTCTATTAAGACATTTGTTTATTGTTTTGAAATGTTTGAACAAAGTTTGTCATATTATTCACCAAATATATTTTTCTTGTAGCTCAAATAAGGATGCACCAAGGTTTTTCATCACGAAGGCACGTTACAAACTCCTTTACTATTCTTTATAACTCCATTTCACCTTCCATTCTAGTGTCTCCAGATTTTACCCTGAAATCTGAGACTACCCCATGTTTAAATTTTTTGTTCTTATAAAATAATGAATATTTTTATGTTTTTATTGCAAGAAGATGTATATATTACATTAAGATATTCCCAATGAATCATATTAGCCAATTTCAATAAATACCCAGATGAGGAAACTCATATTATCCCTTCGCCAAGTTTTGTCTGTGGGAAATTTTTATTTAATTATTTATTAAATAAATAAAGCCCTGTTTGAAGTAAATTGTGCTCCGGTTGAATCTTGTTGAATTTTTGCATGCCAATATCCACACATTTCAATAGGATTTTCACCAGGAATGAATTCAGAGCTTTGTTTGTGACTTCTGGCAACATTTTTCATTTTTACTTATTTCTTTTACGTTTTTCTCCAGTTTTCCCCGTGGTCTTTCTGTTTAATTTCCTTGGGTCCATTCTTTATCATGTATAGTTTTTGTTAATTTCCTAGAGCATCTGGAAATCATTTACGATCACTACAATAGAATGAATCAACCTCAAAAAGCAAACTTCTGACTAAAAAAGATGAAGTCAAACACAAAAAGCCTCTCCTAGGCAAGTCACACTTTTTGGAATGAATGTGTTTAAGCTACAATGAGATTTTTGGTAGTGGCAGACATGCATAAATTTAATACCTGCCTTGCAGGGTACTTTTTCCCATGAATTAAAAGTCACTTAAGCTGCAATGGGAATATTAGAGGTGGCAAGTAGGTGGGAATTTCTTACCTGCCTTGTAGGGTAAAAATTCCTATTATAAAATAAAGAAAAATCACTTGAAGCACTGATGAGAATTTTTTGCCTGCCTAGTAGGCTAACTTTTCCCACCAAAGAGGCTTATTCACCCATGCAAGTCACACTTTATCAAAGGAAGCTATTTTTAATACAAGTTGCACTTTTTGGGAGATGTTTAAATTTACCAGTGGAAATTTTGGCAGTGACAGGCAGGCGGAAATTTCTTACCTGCCTTGTAGGGTAAAAATTCTCATTATGAAAGTCAAGCAAGTTAAGTGGAAGAGGGGATTTTTGGAGCTATATTGCAAGGTGGAAATTCCCATCAAGTTGACTTCTTATTTTTAGCAATTCCTCTTGCCAAAAAGTATAACCCACCTTGGGTGAATAACAATGCATTTAATAATATTTATTAATCGTTTATTCACCCAATTTCGGCACCATAAATAGAAGGAAATTCAATGCAGGTGGAAGAGATAAGGAGAATTCAAGGATGCATGCTAAAAATAAATAAAATAAATTATTTAAAAAATAAACCAACAACATGCAGACTTGGGCGCCCAAATTGGATGAATAAACATGGTTATTAATTAATTAAATTGCCAGAAATAGGAAGAGGCAATTATTAAAAATAGCATGCTGGAGGCTATATAAGCATGGGACAACATAAGGGAGAGAAAATTAATTCTTTTTGATGAGGATTGCAGCCTAGATAGGTTTTGGCACCAAAAGAAGGAGGATTTTACATTAAAGTTTATTTTTCACTGCCGGGAAGCCTCCAGTTTTGGCGCCTAGGATTAGAATAGCCTAATTTTGGTCATTCTGAGCATCTGCATGTTGGTATATGTGCCCATGTGAATTAAATAATATTTTTTCTTGCTTTGCATGTAAGCAAAGCCTCAAATTTTAGGATAGTAGGATTTATATGCAGATTTTGGTGATAAAAATCAAGTGATCATGCCCTGGACCCCATCTTTGTCTGAAATAATTACAGGTATTCATCACAGGTGCTCATATAAGTAAAAGGGAGTTCAAATCAATGTCAAGCACATCGAATATATCTTCCAAATCTAAATAAATTTCCAGATTTGCACAAATTGATCCAATTGCAAGGGATTCTGGCAAAATTAAAAGAAAAAGAGCTCAAACAAAGATTGTTCCAGCCATGATGAAAGAAAAGGATCAGAAGAATCATGCATAAATTCCAGATTTTCTGAAGTCAATGATATAATTTATAGATCCAAGTCTCATAATTGTAAAGGCTTCCGAAAAAATTCATCCTCTTATTTCTAACACAGCCTGTGTAGAAGTCAATGCATGGAAAATCCCTTCTAGGATCTTGTACATGTGCTCCCAATCTTCCAGTTGAAGCCTTCATTGAATTTACTTTGCATGTACTGAAGAATAATTGCAAAATATTCAAGCATAAAAGGGGAAGGTAGGTTAAAGGAAATACCCCCAAGCAAATCACAGTTAGGCATAGCCTCCAGATCTAGTTTGGTGAGAATTGAAGGCAAAAGAGTCAACCGTGTGTAGAATATGGAAGAAGAACAAGATTGGAAGTGTTGCAGATTTCTTGTAATTTCTTTTCCTCTCTCTTCTTATTTCTCTTATTTTCTCTGAAAAAGTAATCGAGAAATCAATTTAATTATAAAACTTAAGTGATTGGTTTAAAATCCGTTACTTGAAGAAGTCAATTAATTGGAAATAGGTGGCAAACATGCAAAATTGAAGGTTTTATTTTTCAGTTATAAATCATGCATGTCATGCAAAGAGGGTAGTTTTTTAGAACTTCCACATGTGCTAGTTTAGTTATAGTTTCCTATTTGTTATTTCCCCTCCATACATTATAAATGAAGGAAGAACCTATGGGTTAAATCAGAATTTGTAATCAACATTCTTGTGTTCCAGACTTTGGGCTGAAATCCTTGATAGCCTTCTAAAAGTTGAGGAATAGAGAGGAGGAATATTTCTGGAGAAATTTGTGTCAACGGTGCATTTGTTTCTTATTTCTTTTTAGATCTTTTCATAAAGTTTGTGTTATCTTAGATCTGGATATGAAACTTTCCTTTGCTTTAGATTCTGTATTTCTAGATCTATTTGTTTCGTCTATGTGCATATGACCAACTCTGTCAACTATTGGTTAGGCTGTACATCTTCTTTCTTTTCTTCTCACATTTAATTATTTCCCTCTTTTGTATATATTCATTTCTTTACAACCGCTTACTTGCTGTAAAATTACCTAGCTATGGTCCATGAGCGACACAGTTAAAGTAAAACCAACAAATAAATATTAGGAAACATAATCAACAAGATCTTACATGGGAGCCTCACTGGTAAATAAGGTATATTTATCTCATTACTGCCTAGGTTTTCAGCTATGCAAAACATCTAGGCAACACATTATTTGTCATTTACCTTGTAAGCTCCATTTAGAGTTCATGTGAGCTTCATTAGCTAGAAATTTACCATAAAATTGAACAAGTAGAGTGAGAAGACTAATGAAATGCAGTTGATGCATTCATTCAAGTGCATTAGATATGTATGAAGGAATTATTCAATTACAAAATCTTGGGGATCATCACATCAAAGTATGGAGCAAGTTTGCACATCTATTTCTCACAAAAATCAACCCATTGTCATAGTGAAACTAAAACACATTATTCCATGAACTTGACATGCTAAAGAGAGAGGGTATTCAATGAGTTTCACATATTGAGAAGATTTATTTGAGAGAATTGAGTCATCTATTCCAACCAAGAAGACACGAAAGTACAAATCTTCCTCATGGAGCAAGCACTGAAACATGGTATGTACCGTCTTGCTAAAAAAAAGGTGTATCTTCAAGGATTCAAAAAACTCACACCTTTCTCAATCATGTATAAATCTAGAGACACCTTTTAAGAGGGATAAGAATGAAGAAAAACTCCTCAGGACCATCCTTTGTTTGATAACATGCCCATTAGATAGAATTAGTTTAATCTTCAAAATTTTCTCAGTTAGGGTTTCTAGTTTTCCAGTCATATGTTTTGAAGTTTTCCACACATTGTTCTTCATTTATTTGTCAAGAATATTATAGGCATCAGAGATTATTACTATAAGAATTAGTCCTTCTTTTGCATTCATTTATATGAGAACTTGATGATTTTAGGCCAAATGTAATTCCCACCTTGACTGTCACAAAAGGATAGACCTATTTTTTAGGGAAGAGGAAGTTATAACTATGCGAGACTCAGTCATTTACATCTAAAACACCTTTTTGAGAATAACCTCTCTATAAGAAAATTTCCACTCCAAATACAATCACTAAAACAATGAACTTGGACATGAATATTAAGCATTTTTAGACTGTGTGCACTATCTCATAGGGCACCAATGAGAAGTATTGGTTTTGAGTCTTCTTCCTATCAAACCTTCACTTTTGATGGCCATTCATAACATGATATATTCAATAAATAACCTATACACCATATCCACAGGTTTTTGTGTAGGAGTTGTAAACAAAAATTTACATCATCAAAATATATCCATACATCTATGATAGGCTGTTATGGAATCTATCTCAAAAATTGATACATCATCAAAATCTATATATATACAATGTCTACTTAATCAATGAACTGAACACCAGATAATATCAATATTGAGAATTTCCCCCTGGGGTAGGTGCCTACGCATCTCTCTTTCCATCACCTCCTGCATCTAGAGTCTCGCCTTAGCTGTGCCACATTAACCATGCTCCCAGATGATGCTTATCACGCTGATTTACCTACTCCTTGCTAGGTATGCTACATAATGTGGCACATTTGGTAGCATTGATGTCACTATGCAATCATAGTAGAATGCCTCTACACCTAGTTCCTTGTACTGGTATAGTGACACAATACTTGGTGGATCCATTTGAATGGCTCCCTATAAAGCTGCTGGTGCATTGATCCCTAATGCCATGACTATAGGTCCAAGATATCCAAATATGGCCATATAAGCCTCCCTCTACCACTGGTATCTATCTCCCTACTTTATAGCTAGGTATCTCTCTTAGCGCAAACCTGGTTCCTCCTAGCACATTTCATCCCTCTCCTATCAAGAAATATCTCTATCTGCCCGTAAGTGATCTATCTTTGTTGCTGCCCCTCCATCTCTACCGTCCTCTCCTCTAGGTCTTACATCTTCTCCTCCTACTGACACCCACTCCTCATCTAGTCCTAACTCTTCCCTCTTCTGCACCACTTGGGATGCGCATGCCTCTATCATCCACTTTATAAATCTAGCCCCTACTCCCACATCATCATCACTATCCCATGAAGCCCTTTCCTCCTCTAATGGATCAACCATCATAGGGCTAGGTAAGTCCCTCTCCGCCTCATCTCATATGTATCTAATAGGATCCCCTGGCACTGTCTGTATGACCCCAAACTTTCACATCACTCGTTGAAACTGGACTACCTCCACCATCTACGGTCTCCATCCTTGGACCCATCTCATCCTTCTCATACCAAATAAATCCATATATTCCCCTAGACATGTGGGAAAGTAACGATATGACATCCATATGATATAATCCACATATAATCCCTCTAATCTATCTGTGTACCAATCCTCTCCTCTATCTCCTCTGTCTCTATGATCCCTATCAACACTCCATCTCAAAAATCTAGCAGATAACTCAATTTGGTATCTTTGCACCCATGGAAGTCTTGGTGTCCTAATCACAACTATGTGCTCATAGGCCCAATAATGTAGTAAAAATACAACATCTAATCTGGATCTCCTCTTTGTTGCATACATCCATAACTCATGATATACCTGAACCAATAGTGTTGTCCTAGATGAGAAAAAAATCTTATGCTCCATGATATCTGAAAGCACCCTTGAAAATGTCTATGGGAATCTTGCTCCACCAAGATATGGCAGCACATTTCATGAGATAACCATCATCACTAAACATATCAATCTACTCTTCATTGTCCTTGGCTCATGCCACGCCTCTATATAGAAATACTTGGATGTAAATGTGATATATAGGACATTGGATCTAAATAGTGATTTCAATACATCCAGTCTCCTCTCAGTTGTGAAAGGCTCTATGGTCTCCCCCTGTATTGAAAACCTCAATATGTAATACACATCCTCTAGAGTGTCTGTCATCTCCCTAGTTCTCAACTAGAATGTGTTTATTTGTACATCTCATCTATCAATAAATGCAATCATCAATCCCACATCCTTCGGTATCCTTTAGTAGTGTCAGAATCCACCCAACCTCACTGTGGCTAAGTGATCCCACTCCACATCAGTAACATCTCCTCTAATCTGATCATACATGGCCGAGACTCCATCTTGAAGATATAATTTGTCTCTGTCCTGTAAAACCCATCAAATAAGAAATCATTAGCATCCCTGTAGATGCTAATCATATCAAAAATAAAAAATGTCACATGTTAGTCTAGTCAATGCCAAAAAAGTTTGGGTCGACACTTTTAGGCCCTGGTCGATGATGGTTGTGTCCAGACACTGGCGACTGTCTCTGGTGTGTGCATCAAAACTTAGAAAAATGTATTTTTTTTAAAAACAAAACAATAAATAAATTAAAAAATAAGCTAGGGCTTAAGTACTTACCATCCTTTGAGTCCTCAGGTGCTTCAAATATTAAATCTCTCTCTTTTAATGAGAGCTATTGATTGACAAATTTACACAACTTATATAAGCTTAGTCGCCCACCCTAGGCACTTATATAGCCCACTGACCTAAGTTATCGTTGATTGAAGTTAGTCATCATTGACTCAAATATATTTGCTACCAACCCTATCCATTCACCATCAACCCTACCCTAATTTCTAATCCTTTTCTCATTTTACCCCATTTCTTCATTAAGTTATCTCTTCTTCCACTTTGATTTATGTGTTGTTCGTAACTCACCTTCCTTTTTCCCATTGGACCCCATCATCTCTCTTCTATCTTATCATGCATCTTTAATCACATCCAACTCCCGCTATGCACTCATATTCGTGTTACCCATGGGGCACCATATTTCATCCCAATCCTATCCTTATGGCCATATTTTATATTTGTCCCATATGGATGCATATTTTTGATTCCTTACGTATGAAGGATATTGCATTGGATTTTTCCCCCTCTTATTTTGTCAGACCATTGTCTTGACCACCCTCACATTTGTTTGCACATAATTTTGATGTTTTCCTTTGACCCATTGGTCCCACGGATTGCATATCCATAATGCAGTGATTTTCGTCAACTCATAGGTCCGTAGGACATTTCTATCATCTCCATTGAGGTCGTACTTTGATCCCTACCGAAGTGACTCACAAATCACCACCATATTTGGGTAAGTGCAGGAAGTTGATGGACAAATATAGGGTCATCCGTGGACGTCATGTTGTAAAAAATAGTGAAATCTCAACTTGTAGGGATTATTAGCTATACAGGCACTCTAAATTAGAAAAATTTATATAAATATGAATCGTAGCATTCGGAATCTAGTTTCTAAAATACTAATTTTTTTAAAAAATGGAAAAATTTAGCTATATTAAACACTTAAAATTATATGAATTTTTTTTTTTTGAAAAAACTTATAAGATTGTAGTTTGTTTGCCCGCATTTTGGATGACCAAATCTTGTTATTTTTTTTTTCCTTTGGTGAAACGTTAGGTGTAGTTGTCTATCTTGGGATGGATTTTATTTTGTAATTTTTTTTTAATGATTTTTTCCGTGAAAGTGGTCTGAAAATATTTAGAAAATGGAGCGCTTTTCATTTGCCCACCATAACTATATAAAAAAATATCGAAATAAAAAAATAAAATATTTTAATGTGTATAGAATTTGTGCATGCTTGGGATGGTATAAGTTTTATCATATTTTGATAAGCGAAACAAAAGTTACAGTCTTAAACGTATACATGAACATTCACGGGAAAAAATGTCTTAAAGACCTATTGTTAGTAAAAAATGATAAAATGATATTTATCTTATTCTATTCACTTTAAAATCAATATTTCTACGAAGCTAAGAGTCTCCCCTATGCGATGGAACTATTTTTGTGAAATGTTTTCAGTTTTTTAGCATGGTTCAAGTCTTTAGAAGAGAAGATTTGAGGTTTTTTGACCTTTTACACTTCATAATGACCTTCCATAGCTTTGGTTGGGGAAAAACACAGATTTTACAAGGCTTAGGTTCGGTAGATAGATCCGCAATCGCGGTTTATAAAGCGCGATCATGGTTTTTTTAACACAAACCGCCAGCGCACTTTATAAACCACGATCATGGTTTATAAAGCGTTCTCACGGTTCATAAATCATATTTACACACATCCCAATGTCTGAATTACCATGTGATTTTTACTCTCTGACCTTACCCGTATGAATTACTGTAAAATTCTATCTTTTTCTACACGTTTTTCTTATCACTGGAAGCAAAACATCATGGGAGACAAAAAATGAAGTCAAAAAAGGAAGTCATTAAGTAAAAAAACACCAAACGAATTAGAGGCCATCAAAATTCAAAATACTGAGTGAATGCAGAAACTTCGTGAATCAAGAAGAGGTTCATCTTCAACCCCAACTATTGTAAGCAATGAAGAACTAGGTAATGTTTCTACTGTCAATGTTGAAGTTGAATTAAATACTCGTGATGAAGATGTTTTTACTGTCAATGTTGAAGAAGAATTAAATACTCATGATGCAGAAAATGTTGAAATTGAAGGAGACAATGAAAATGTGAATAAGGAAATTCATGTTGAAACTGTAGACAAGCAAAATATGACAAAAACACCTCCTAGGATATTACGTAAGAAACCTAATTTTTTTATTGAAATTGATGAAAACATTTTGAAACCAATGTCTGAAAAACTTTCTGAACAACAAATCAGAAGAAAAGCCACTGAAATTTGGGATAATCATTTTGAAAATTTAAATGATTCCCAAAGATGTCAGTTGTTGGTTAGTTTGATGAAATTCATTAAAATAAGACCTACATTAAACACCTTAGGATTGACAACATCTAATATATGTGGTCAAACCTCTACAATTGTTAAAAACCTTCATGATGCATATCACACTGTTGGTGTCAAGAGACGCACTAGGGATAGTAATATTGTGCGTTGTGTACTTGTTACTAGTGTTGTAAGTGAATCAATAAAAAAACAACGTTTGATTACTCAAACAAGTCGAATGTTGCAAGTTCATCGAAAAAATCTAATGAAAGCAATTGAAAGATGTAATATCCTTCAATCACTCAATAATGCTGATTTTTGGGCATTTTCTGCTAGAGCATCACCTAAGGAAAATAATAATTCTAATGCTATAAGAGAAGTTGTTATTAAATTTTGGCATGATAACACTAGAGTTTCACCTAATACAAGAGATGTTATAAAACAGAGAGTTGGTTCTACTAATCGTGAACCACATCCAAAGCATTTCTTAGATATGACTCAAACTCAATTTTTTTTGTAAGTTTGAACAAGAGAATCTGGAAATTAAAATTAGTCAACATTTTTTTGAAATGTTGAAACCATTCTATGTGAAAATCAACCACGCTCGCACCACTTGTTGTAGGCAACATGTTGAATTTGCGATGCATTATGCTAAATTTTCATGTATTCATTCTAATTTTCATTCTGAAACTATGTTATTGAAATGTGGTGTTCAATTTCCACCAATATCTTCCAGGGATTTCATTCCTGCTATATTTTGTGAAAAAGAAGTTGGACAATTTTTTAATAGTCAGGATTGTTTAGATAGAAGTTGTAGTACATGCGACGGATTACCTAAATTGGAAAGTTACATCCATGAGAAAATTGAAGGTACAATAGGACATAATTTAGTTGAGTTTGATAAATATAAATCAGTTACGTACCAGTTGAAAGATGGAAAAGAGTCCTAAACGGTGTGAGCTAGTTACAGAACAAATGCCCGTTTTCTAATTTTTGAGAAAATTTAAGGATGAAATTGTTTATGAGTATGCGAGGCATACACATAGAGCTCGATGGTTGGATGAATAGTTCAAGCTATGAAAAGACACATTTCCTATTGGTACTATTGTTTCAATGGTTGATTTTGTAGAGAATTACACATTGCAACAACAAATGGAGGTTTAATCACAATATTACAACTCAGTACAAGTTACCATTTTTGTGCATATAACATTTTCTACATTCTCTTGAAAGTACAAAGAATGATTGAATTTTTTTAAGAGAGTACCACTTTTATATCAGTGATGATCATACTCATTCTACTGAATTTGTGTAAGGGTATTTCCAGTTATTTTATGGAAACTTGTTTGATAGGGACATCCACTTCAAACACCATTATATATGGTCAGATAATTACACGTCTTAGTTTAAGAATGCACGAATGTTTTATTGGATGAGTAGAATGCATGTCAAGATGGGTGTGTAACATATTTGGAGTTTCACTAAGGATGGACATGGAAAAGGAGAGCATGATAGTGTAGGGGGCATGTGTGAAAAGAGCTCTTGCAAGAGAAGAGTTGAAGTACAAATATGGTGCTAAATTAAAAGATGCAAAGAGCATAGTGGAATGGTGTACTGACAACATGGCCCGAGGTTCTCAAGAAAATTCCATAGTTCACATATATTTTTGGTTGATAGAGGAACAAAAAATTGCTAACTACGAGGATTATATGAAACTCACTGTGTCTAGTGATATGCACTCATTTTGTAGCTCAAACTCTACTTCGTGGGCCGTATGGACAAAAAAGTTGACATGCTTTTGTGCATCTTGTATCGAATTTGTCACTGCTGAGTGTGATTCACAAGAATGGGTGGAAGGATGGATTTGCAGGCCTCTAACTCCGCTTCCTAGTTATCAACCTCCACAAGCATTACGATTTGTTTTCTGCAGATGAAGTTACAATATCCAAGGACTTTGACGAAATTTTGATTTTGGTGCGAAAAGGTATTTATGGTTATTTATTTAATTTTTGTATTGAGTTATGTCCATTGAAATTTTAATATGTAATTTAAATTTGAGTAGCTCAACCTTTGTTTTTTTGTAGGACATGTGTTTGTAGTAATTGTGACAGAAGACAAAGAAGAAGGAATGGATTATTTCTTATGTCGTTGCATCGAGAAAAGAAAGAAGTTGACTTCTCCTATTATAGATGGTGAAGATATTTAGTATCCTATGGGGTCAGTGGTAGTTACTGGACTTGGCTTTGACGGTATCCATTAAAAAAATTCTCTGTTTGGGTGTTTGAAGACTTTAAGACACACAGGAAAATACTCTTATATTCACATCTAATTCTAGCAACAAATATTCAGCTGTATAGATATCAAGGAAGGCCTAATAACAAGATTCTTTGGAAGGTTCGAGAGTCAGATCATGAAGCAATCTTGTCTGCTATTCAGAGTAGATTCGATCCTGATGGTTTATTGGAATGAATTTACAATGCTCATGTTTGGTATATATAATTTCTTTTCAATATATATATAAATTTGTTGGAACTTAAAGATCTAGATTTAAAGTTTGAATATATTTTATTTTAAATTTGTGTATTTTGTATATATAGATAGTATATAGTTTTTGATTTGAAACTTTAATTTCTTTTCAACTAACACTTTTATGTTTAGGTTAGTGGTGCCAGAAAAGCTTCCACCTTCATGTGGTTGGCACTGTTAATAGAGAATTTTAAATTCTTGAAGCTAAGAGAAGCTTTCATTGTTTGAAAAAGTTGTAAATTTTGAAAATGTTGTAAATTTTGAAAATGTTGTAAATTTTGAAAACGTTGTAAATTTTGAAAAAGTTGTAAATTTTGACAAAGTTGTAAATTTTGAAAAAGTTGTAAATTTTGAAAAAGTTGTAAATTTTGACAAAGTTGTAAATTTTGAAAAAGTTGTAAATTTTGAAAATGTTGTAAAATTTGAAAACGACTCCTCCCCAAGTGTTTACAAGACCATACCTACGCATGTGCACCGATATGGGAAGGAAAAATCCAAGAGAGGATATTGTAGAGGGTCCCTATGCCGAGGTGTCAGATCAGACGAGCCGTCTCTAGGTGCCACGGAGTCTGAGTAGTCACCCGTTGAAGTTGAACGATATTTTGGTCTCAGGGCTCTTAAGGGACTACGCCTAAACGAAGTAGCTCAGAAGCAACGACCTTGTCGTGCACCGAAACACCACATCCTATAGAATTCACCTGGCCACTCGGATGTGTCAGCATAGTTGGTTTAGTGCCATGACCCACTGTTTACAAAATATAGCGTTTGACAACCAATCACTGGCTCTAATTGCACTATTTCATGCGTTTGCAAACAATAGGGCAGCGAGAGCACCGAAATGAGAAGGAAAAAAACAAGAGAGGATTTTTTAGAGGGTCCCTACACTGAGGTTTTGGATCAGATGAGCCATCTCTAGGTGCCACGGAGTCTGAGTAGTCACCCTGTCAAAGTTGAACGATATTTTGGTCTCAGGGCTCTTAAGGGACTACACCCGAATGAAGTAGCCCAGAAGCAACGACCTTGTATCGCACCAAAACAACACCTCCTCTAGTGTTCACCTGGCCACCTAGAAGTGCCGGTGTGGTCAGTTTGGTGCCATGACCCACTGTTTGCAAAATATGGCATTTGACAACCAACCAATGGCTCCAACTGCACTATTTCATGCGTTTGTAAACAATAGGGCAGCAAGAGCACCGAAATGAGAAGGAAAAAACTGAGAGAGGATTTTGTAGAGGGTCCCTACATCGAGATGCTAGATTAGACGAGATGTCTCTAGGTACCACGGAGTTTGAGTAGTCACCCGTCAAAGTTGAACGATATTTTGGTCTCAAGGCTCTTAAGGGACTACGCTCGAACGAAGTAGCCCGGAAGCAACGACCTTGTCCTACACTGAAACACCACCTCATCTAGCATTCACCTAGCCACCCAGACATGTCAGCATAGTTGGTTTGGTGCCATGACCCACTATTTTCAAAATTTAGCGTTTGGAAACCAATCACTGGCTCCAACTGCACTATTTCGCGCGTTTGCAAACAATAGGGTGGCGAGAGCACCAAAATGAGAAGGATAAAACCGAGAAAGGATTTTGTATAAGGTCCCTATGTTAAGGTGTCAGATCAGACGAGCTATCTCTAGGTGCCACGGAGTCTGAGTAGTCACCCGTCGAAGTTGAACGTATTTTGGTCCTCAGGGCTCTTAAAGGACTACTCCCGAACGAAGTAGCCCGGAAGCAACGACCTTATCGTGCACCAAAACACCACCTCCTCTAGCATTCACACCTGGCTACCTAGATGTGTCAGTGTAGTTAATTTGGTGCCTGACCCACTGTTTGAAAAATATAAGCGTTTGACAACCAATCACTGGCTCCAACTGCACTATTTCACATGTTTGGCAAACAATAGGGCAGCGAGAGCACCAAAATGAGAAGGGAAAAAAATTGAGAGAGGTTTTTGTAGAGGGTCCCTACACCGAGGTGTCAAATTATACGAGCCATCTCTAGGTGCCATGGAGTCTGAGTAGTCACCTGTTGAAGTTGGAATGATATTTTGGTCTCAAGGCTCTTAAGGGACTACGCCCAACGAAGTATCTCAGAAGCAACGACCTTGTCACGCACAAAAAACAACCACCTCCTCTAGCATTCACACTGGCCACCCAGATGTCCTGGCATAGTCGATCGGTGCCATGACTTCCTGAGCATGACTTCTCACTCCTTTGCCTTCGTTCATTTCCTAGGAACTCAAACATTCAATGTCACTTGTTTACCTTCCATCTCTCTTGTTCTCTTGGACTTGCCTCTGTCCTCTGAGACCTACTTCATCACTGTCCTTGCTTTGCTCTCTTGAGCTATGTTGTGTGTGGTGATCTCCTCTCCATCCTCTGCCCCCCAACCTATGTGCTTATGTATGTTCATTATTTTGCAATTGTAATAGGATTCTTCATCACAAATCACTAGACATAGAATTAGGAGTATAGTAACTCATCAAACATTAAGGGGGAACACATGTGTGAGGACCTTTTATTCATAAGTGCCATCATTGATTGCAGAGATAATCATCTCTGCCTCAAAGTGAAGCAATGTCTCCCATCTAAAAACTTCATCCCCCCAGTCCAACAAGCAAGATCAAGCATTCATATTGCAAAAGAAGGACATGTGACCCATTGGGTGAGCATGATCCTTGAAAAAGGGAACATGATCATTTCTTGAGCTTATCTCTTTGTTTAGATTATTCTTGGGTAATATTTTGAAAATCAATAGGAATAGAGTTGAGATCAAGAAAGGAGAAATTCATTGGTGAAAACTAATCTCCCATTTGTGAGTGAGATTGAATAAATTTGATTCTCATTCTTGGTGAAGCTAGGTGTGTTTTCTCTGAACTCAACGAACTTGTATGAATTTTGTCCCTACCATAACCTAGGCGGTTTGATGCTCTAACTAAAAAGAAGCCATTTATAATTTTGAATCCCATGAGGAGAATGTAATCAATTTTTTTGGAAATCTCTTGCATAAGAATGCATGACTTTGTATCCTTAGGGGAAGAAGATTTCACTGAGATCTTCAGGATCAAATTTTAAGAATTAGTTCAGGAAATATTTGTGACCCTTTCCTTCATGTCCAATACTTTAGTTCAGCCCTTGTAGAGATCAATAGGTTTATTCTCTAGAATCCGATGAAAGAGTTAAATGAAAAATATTTAGTAATGTGGAAATATCAATGCATTCCTGAGAATTAACCTCAACACATTGGGAGGCATTTGAACATCTTGGAAGATGGAAAGTTTACATTTTGTAGTTTCATGTTCCAACAAGAATGGTCTATGGAAAAGCCTCATATTCAAAGATCTTCCCGGAGGAAGACATGATTTGATTATTCATTAGAGTGGATTCTTCCAATGTGGATGGGTGGAACCTAGATCCTAATAAGGGCTTACTGTCAAATTTGATTCCTTTTTCAATTTGTGACATCAAATCACCACCACATGAAATCTATCCCTTTCGTCACTTCAGGCTTTTAACATTCAAATCACTAGGTATTCACTTCCTTAGCATGCAAACTTGATTATGTTGCCCCATCTCATGAATATTTAACCCCTTCACACATTATCACCCCTTTAAGTCCCTTTTCCACTTAAGGGCTTGTAACCCTACCCTGTCATGCCATGTAACCCGAGTCAATCAAGAATGGTCAAGGATGAGTTAAAAGATGAGTTAGCTAGGTTAATGTTAAGAGGTCAGTATAAACATGCACTTAGCCATTTTTTTAATCCCCTTTTATATTTCCTTTTCTTGTCATTGCTGCTAGTATTTAGTCTATGCTACTAAAATTCTTCAATTATTTCTGTTAGTAATGGTAATCACATTATTATCATAAACTCCTTCATCTTCATGCTTGATTTTCCTGCAATAATCATTCATGTTGTAACTTCATACATCATGAACTCCTTGAACACTGATCTCGAGGAATAATATTCCTCATCCATTTCTACCTAGAATTATTTTCATTTTTCTTACCTTCTCCATCACTTGATGAGTTATTTCTTGTACTTACTTCTCCTATGACTGTGCTATATTGTTGTAGATCTTTTTAAAAAAATTCCTTGATATCTTCTTATCATCCTTTAGTGCCTCAATTTCTGCATTTTTCTTCCTTGACCTTGCATATACCATTTTTCTAATGAAAAAATTTCTAGCATCTCAATCTCAAATACATGGAATGACTTGATTAAATACTCTTAGAGTTTGTATTTTCATCTGACAAATCACATGTCTTGTCTTTGTAATGCATTCATCTTATAACATAAATCATAGAGGTGGTATCATAACAATGCAATGAAATCAATTCCCAAGCCCATGGATAGTTAAAGAAAAATTTCCCCATTATTGTCCCAAAACTGAACACACATTGATCTATAAGAATCAAACAAACGTGTGCTATATGACACCCTTTTCTTTGTATATATATATAATTTCACTAATGTATGTGTACATTCTTATAATCATAAGTATGTCATAATCTACATATGGATAGCCTTCATCTACCATTCACCTACAAGGCTCTAGCCCTATGTCCAAATGGACTGTTGCATGAAAAAAAAATGTTCCACTAGGACTAAATTACCTAATATATATATCTATGTACATCCAGGCTGGACTAATGAATCTTCTTGTGAAACATTTTTGTTCTTCTTCATTCCATGCTAGAATCCTTTAAAATTTGTTTCCCTGACCTTTTTGTGATTTAATTTCTAAGGGTATTTAAATTTCCATTTACGGATTTTTCACATTCTTCACTCTTGGCTTGAATAGTTGTCCTCTGAGCATGTCTTATGCTCTACCTCACCTAGAACTTTTTTTTTCTTTGAACAAAAAGTTATCAAGCTAGTTAATAAGTTGTACCAACTGCAATATTCATGGTATTTAGCTCCTCTGTCACAATTTAATTAAAGTGTTTTCTTTGTCTTTCAAAGTATTTGACACTTTCTCAACAAATGAATCCATCTCATTTAGTTCTTGACCATGGTTAATTTCCTTATGCTTTGTTTCTTCCTTTAACTCATTTATAAGAGCCTGAGTAATTTCATACCTCTTTTTCAACACTAACTCATCTAATGTACCCATAATTGTGTGTTCAAGATCACCTCCAAGCTATTAGGATTGATTCAAGAGGACTATGCTCTAATACCAATTATTTGAAACTAGAAGACTGAGAGGGGGGTGAATCAATGTCTTATCAAACTTTTATAAACCATTCCCATTTCCTTTTTTTTTTGCTATAATGGACAACCTTAACTGGCTCAAACTTCACTATTTCACGCGTTTGCAAAACAAATAGGGGCGCGATGGAGAGCACCGATATGAGAAGGAAAAAACTGAGAGAGGCTATTTTAGAGGGTCCTACAATGATGGGTTGCTTCAGACGAGTGAGGCATCTCTAGGTTGACCATGGAGTTCGAGTAGTCACCCGTTCGAAGTTGGAACGAGTCTCAGGCTCTTAAGGAACAACCTGTACGCCCAAGCAACCACTCTTAAGATGTGTACTTTGAAACACAGCCCAGGATCTAGCACATGACCTTGGTTAAAGTTGACCACCTCCTTAGTTTGGCCTCAGTACGTTCTTGTTAGTGGTGCCATGACCCCATACCCCCGTTTGCCAAAAGATAGCTTTTGAGATTTAACCTTACACTGGCTCAAACTGCATATTTATTCACAGACACTTTTAACAAATCAATAGGCCAGAAAGGAGAGGTTTGATCCTTACACATGCTAAGAACTACAAAAAAACTTGAGAAAAATTACAGGGTCAATAGTGGGGCACGATATAAGACTTATTTTAGGTGTGCCCTACCATGGAGTATGATAGCACCCGTTTAGAAGTGAAAATATTTTGTTCTCATGGCTCTTAAGGGACTACGGTGAGAACGAAGTAGCCCGGAAGAAGTCACAACCTGTTAAACATCTATCGAAAACTCCACAACTTTAGTGTTTCTGGACACCTGAGGCATTATCCAGTTGGCGGAAGTAGCCCTAGTCGGTCACCCCAAGTTTAACCCACCGTTGCTGCAAAAATATAGTGTTTGACAACCTTACAATGGCTCAAAACGCACTACTTCACCGTTTGCAAATCATCAAAACACCTTAAACTAGCATATCACCAGCAAGAGCACCTATGAGAAGGAAAAAATGTGGAAAATAGTCAACTTTGTTAGAGGAGTCCCTAACACCAATGTCAGGTCAAAAATATCTGGTTTGATGACAACCTTACACCATGGAGTCCTGGAGTAGTCAACTGCACTATTTGAACGATATTTTTAGGGCTCTTAAGGGACTATTTGCAAACAAAGTAGGCCGGAAGCACAATGGAAATGAGTCATGAAAAAACCCTCCTCTAGTAATATTTCACCTGGCCACCCAAACATTTTGGCACAAGGGTGTTCGGATTAGATGCCAGACCCCACCTTTGTAAAGGTGCATTTGAAGTCTTAGTACTGGCTCAAACTACACTATTTCGCGCACAGTTTGCAAACAATAGGGTTGAGAGCACCGATATGAGAAGGGAAAAACTGAGAAGAGAGGCTATTAAGGGATCCTTAACTGAGGTTTGGGAAGACGAGGCATATCTAGGTGCCACGGATTAGTCCTGAGTAGTCACCCGTCGAAGTTGAATGATTTTTGTCTGTAAAAAGGCTCTTAAGGGACTACGCCTGAACAAAATAGCCCTCTCTAGCAAGGTTCCTTGATCAACCCAGATGTGTTCACCAAGCCACCCATAGTGGAAATGAGTAAATGGTTTGGTGCCATGACCCACCTTATTTTGCCAAAAATATAGATTTTTTAAAAACCTTACACTGGCTCCAACTGCACTATTTCAACGCGTTTGCAAAACAATAGGGCAGCGAAAGAGCACCGATATGAGAAGGAAAAAAAAATGAAGAGATCTATTTAGAGGGTCCCTACACTGAGGTGTTGGATTTAGATGAGGCATCTCTAGGTGCCATGGAGTCTGAGTAGTCACCCGTCGAAGTTGAACGATATTTTGTCTCAGGGCTCTTAAGGGACTACGCTCGAACGAAGTAGTTAGCCGGGGAAGCAAACGAACTTGTCACGCACCAAAAAACCACCTCTGTCTAGTGCATTCACCTGGCCACTTGGATGTGTATAGTCAGTTTTGGGTGCCATGACCCACCTTTTGTAAAATATAGCATGTTTGACAAACTTACACTGGCTCCAACTGCACTATTCGCGTGTTTGATGAAAACAATTTAGGGCAGCGAGAGCACCGATTATGAGAAGGAAAAAATGAGAGAGAGGCTATTAATCTGGATCTCCCTCTTTTGTTGCATACCTCCAAACTCTGATATACCTTAGAACCAATATGTTGTCCTAGATGCGAAAAATCTTATGCTCCATGTAATCTTAACACCCGTGAAAATGTCTATGGGATCTTGCTCCAACCAAGATATGGCAGCACATTTCATGAGATACACGCATCAGCACTAAACATATCAATCTACTCTTCATTTCCCTTGGCTCATGCCACGCTCTATATAGAATACTTGGATGTAAATTGATATAATGAACATTGGATCTAAAATGATTTCAATACATCCAGTCTCCTCTCATTGTGAAAGCTCTATGGTCTCTCCCCCTGTATTAAAAACTCAATAGGAATACACATCCTCTATATGTCTGTCATCTCCCTGTTCTCCTCACCTAGATTTGTTTATTTGGACATCTCATCTATCAATAATGCAATCATCAATCCCACATCCCTCGGTATCCTTTAGTAAGTGTCCAGAATCCACCCCACCTCACTGTGGCTCGTGATCACCACTCCACATCAGTAACTCCCTCTAATCTGATCTACATGGCCGAGACTCCATCTTGAAGATATAATTTGTCTCTGTCCTGTAAAACCCATCAAATAAGAAATCATTAGCATCCCCTGTAGATCTAATCATCGTCAAAATAAAAAATGTCACATGTTAGTCTAGTCAAGCCAAAAAAGTTTGGGTCGACACTTTTAGGCCCTGGTCGATGATGGTTGTTTCCCACACTGGCGACTGTCTCTGGTGTGTGCTCAAAACTAGAAAAATAGTATTTTTTTTAAAACAAAACAATAAATAAATTAAAAAATAAGCTAGGCTTTAATACTTACCATCCTTTGATCCTCAGTGTTCAAATAATTAATCTCCTCTTCTCTTTTAATGAGAGCTATTGATTGAAAATTTTACAAACAACTATCTACGCTTAGTCGCCCACCCTAAAGCACTTATATAATCACCTTGAATATCACATTACAATCTTGGAGAGATATTTCTTGTTATCTGCATTGCTCCTCACAAGATCATGCTATGGATGATAACCTCAAAACTAATAATACACATTGTTTTTACTATCTTAAATGTAGGATTACAGGGGAAAGATAATATGCCAACTCAGAAATATGGTTACTCTTATCAATTCTACATAGATAAGTTAAAAGTAATGTAGACTATACTTTCACACTACTCAACCAAGTAAACTTAGAACAAAAACACGTTGTCTAGGACCTATATCAGAGAATTGCATCAATATCTCAACTTGATATTATGCTCTTTCACACACCCTATTTATTTAACCATAATGAAAGGTTGAGGTAGACTATCTTGAATCCAAGAAGATGAAAGAGATGGGAAACCTATGTTCAATTTATATGCACATGAATTCTCTGATGTTTTCACTTTATGACCCATTGGTCCCACGGATTATGCATATCAATAAAAACAGTGATTTTGGTACAATTTACATAGGTACGTAGGACATCTTCATTTTAGGCAGCACTTACATGTTTACAAGTACTTAAGACAAATACCGTAGTGACTCGCAAATAAGCCACCAGGATTTGGGTAAGTGCAGGAAGTTGATGGAGAAATATAGGGTCATCCGTGGACGTCATATTGCAAAAAACATAGTGAAATCTCAACTTGTAGAGATTATTAGCTATACATGCACTCTAAATTAGAAAAAATTGTATAAATATGAATCATAACATTTGGAATCTAGTTTCTAAAATACTAATTTTTTTTAAAAACGGACAAGTTTAGCTATATTAAACACTTAAAATTATATGACTTAGTTTTTTTTTTTGAGAAAACTTATAAGATTGTAGTCCGTTTGCCCGCATTTTGGATGACCAAATCTTGTTATTTCTTTTTTGCCTTTGGTGAAACGTTAGATGTAGTTGTCTATCTTGGGATGGATTTTATTTTGTATTTTTTTTAGCAATATATATTTTTTTAATGATTTTTTTCCATGAAAGTGGTATGAAAATATTTAGAAAATGGAGCGCTTTCTGTTTGCCCGCCATAACTATATAAAAAAATATTGAAATCAAATATATATATATATATATTTTTAACGTGTATAGAATTTGTCCACGCTTGGGATGGTATAATTTTTATCATATTTTGATAAGTGAAACAAAATTTACAGTCTTAATCGTAAACATGAACATTCACGGGAAAAACTATCTTACAGACCTATTGTTAGTAAAAAATTATAAAATGATATTTATCTTATTCTATTCACTTTAAAAACAATATTTATACGAAGCTAAGAGTCTCCCCTACACGGTGGACACCATTTTTGTGAAATGTTTTTAGTTTTTTAGCATGGTTCAAGTATTTGGAAGAGCAGGTTTGAGGTTTTTTGACCTTTTACACGTCATAATGACCTTCCATAGCTTTGGTTGGGGAAAAACAAAGATTTTCCTAGGCTTAGGTTCGATAGATAGATCCACGATCATGGTTTATAAAGAACGATCGTGGTTTTTTTAACATAAACCACGAGCGCACTTTATAAACCACGATCATGGTTTATAAAGCGTTCTCGCGGTTCATAAATCATATTTACACACATCCCAATGTCTGAATTACCATGTGATTTTTACTCTCTGACCTTACCGTATGAATTACTACAAAATTCTATCTTTTTCTACACGTTTTTCTTATCACCGGAAGCAAAACATCATGGGAGACAAAAAATGAAGTCAAAAAAGGAAGTCATTAAGTAAAAAAACACCAAACGAATTAGAGGCCATCAAAATTCAAAATACTGAGTGAATGCAGAAACTTCGTGAATCAAGAAGAGGTTCATCTTCAACCCCAACTATTGTAAGCAATGAAGAACTAGGTAATGTTTCTACTGTCAATGTTGAAGTTGAATTAAATACTCGTGATGAAGATGTTTTTACTGTCAATGTTGAAGAAGAATTAAATACTCATGATGCAGAAAATGTTGAAATTGAAGGAGACAATGAAAATGTGAATAAGGAAATTCATGTTGAAACTGTAGACAAGCAAAATATGACAAAAACACCTCCTAGGATATTACGTAAGAAACCTAATTTTTTTATTGAAATTGATGAAAACATTTTGAAACCAATGTCTGAAAAACTTTCTGAACAACAAATCAGAAGAAAAGCCACTGAAATTTGGGATAATCATTTTGAAAATTTAAATGATTCCCAAAGATGTCAGTTGTTGGTTAGTTTGATGAAATTCATTAAAATAAGACCTACATTAAACACCTTAGGATTGACAACATCTAATATACGTGGTCAAACCTCTACAATTGTTGAAAACCTTCATGATGCATATCACACTGTTGGTGTCAAGAGACGCACTAGGGATAGTAATATTGTGCGTTGTGTACTTGTTACTAGTGTTGTAAGTGAATCAATAAAAAAACAACGTTTGATTACTCAAACAAGTCGAATGTTGCAAGTTCATCGAAAAAATCTAATGAAAGCAATTGAAAGATGTAATATCCTTCAATCACTCAATAATGCTGATTTTTGGGCATTTTCTGCTAGAGCATCACCTAAGGAAAATAATAATTCTAATGCTATAAGAGAAGTTGTTATTAAATTTTGGCATGATAACACTAGAGTTTCACCTAATACAAGAGATGTTATAAAACAGAGAGTTGGTTCTACTAATCGTGAACCACATCCAAAGCATTTCTTAGATATGACTCAAACTCAATTTTTTTGTAAGTTTGAACAAGAGAATCTGGAAATTAAAATTAGTCAACATTTTTTTGAAATGTTGAAACCATTCTATGTGAAAATCAACCACGCTCGCACCACTTGTTGTAGGCAACATGTTGAATTTGCGATGCATTATGCTAAATTTTCATGTATTCATTCTAATTTTCATTCTAAAACTATGTTATTGAAATGTGGTGTTCAATTTCCACCAATATCTTCCAGGGATTTCATTCCTGCTATATTTTGTGAAAAAGAAGTTGGACAATTTTTTAATAGTCAGGATTGTTTAGATAGAAGTTGTAGTACATGCGACGGATTACCTAAATTGGAAAGTTACATCCATGAGAAAATTGAAGGTACAATAGGACATAATTTAGTTGAGTTTGATAAATATAAATCAGTTACGTACCAGTTGAAAGATGGAAAAGAGTCTAAACGGTGTGAGCTAGTTACAGAACAAATGCCCGTTTTCTAATTTTTGAGAAAATTTAAGGATGAAATTGTTTATGAGTATGCGAGGCATACACATAGAGCTCGATGGTTGGATGAATAGTTCAAGCTATGAAAAGACACATTTCCTATTGGTACTATTGTTTCAATGGTTGATTTTGTAGAGAATTACACATTGCAACAACAAATGGAGGTTTAATCACAATATTACAACTCAGTACAAGTTACCATTTTTGTGCATATAGCATTTCTACATTCTCTTGACAATACAGAGAATGATTGAATTTTTTTAAGAGAGTACCACTTTTATATCAGTGATGATCATACTCATTCTACTGAATTTGTGTAAGGGTATTTCCAGTTATTTTATGGAAACTTGTTTGATAGGGACATCCACTTCAAACACCATTATATATGGTCAGATAATTACACGTCTTAGTTTAAGAATGCACGAATGTTTTATTGGATGAGTAGAATGCATGTCAAGATGGGTGTGTAACATATTTGGAGTTTCACTAAGGATGGACATGGAAAAGGAGAGCATGATAGTGTAGGGGCATGTGTGAAAAGAGCTCTTGCAAGAGAAGAGTTGAAGTACAAATATGGTGCTAAATTAAAAGATGCAAAGAGCATAGTGGAATGGTGTACTGACAACATGGCCCGAGGTTCTCAAGAAAATTCCATAGTTCACATATATTTTTGGTTGATAGAGGAACAAAAAATTGCTAACTACGAGGATTATATGAAACTCACTGTGTCTAGTGATATGCACTCATTTTGTAGCTCAAACTCTACTTCGTGGGCCGTATGGACAAAAAAGTTGACATGCTTTTGTGCATCTTGTATCGAATTTGTCACTGCTGAGTGTGATTCACAAGAATGGGTGGAAGGATGGATTTGTAGGCCTCTAACTCCGCTTCCTAGTTATCAACCTCCACAAGCATTACGATTTGTTTCTGCAGATGAAGTTACAATATCCAAGGACTTTGACGAAATTTTGATTTTGGTGCGAAAAGGTATTTATGGTTATTTATTTAATTTTTGTATTGAGTTATGTCCATTGAAATTTTAATATGTAATTTAAATTTGAGTAGCTCAACCTTTGTTTTTTTGTAGGACATGTGTTTGTAGTAATTGTGACAGAAGACAATGAAGAAGGAATGGACTATTTCTTATGTCGTTGCATCGAGGAAAGAAAGAAGTTGACTTCTCCTATTATAGATGGTGAAGATATTTAGTATCCTATGGGGTCAGTGGTAGTTACTGGACTTGGCTTTGACGGTATCCATTAAAAAAATTCTCTGTTTGGGTGTTTGAAGACTTTAAGACACACAGGAAAATACTCTTATATTCACATCTAATTCTAGCAACAAATATTCAGCTGTATAGATATCAAGGAAGGCCTAATAACAAGATTCTTTGGAAGGTTCGAGAGTCAGATCATGAAGCAATCTTGTCTGCTATTCAGAGTAGATTCGATCCTGATGGTTTATTGGAATGAATTTACAATGCTCATGTTTGGTATATATAATTTCTTTTCAATATATATATAAATTTGTTGGAACTTAAAGATCTAGATTTAAGTTTGAATATATTTTATTTTAAATTTGTGTATTTTGTATATATAGATAGTATATAGTTTTGATTTGAAACTTAAATTTCTTTTCAACTAACACTTTTATGTTTAGGTTAGTGGTGCCAGAAAAGCTTCCACCTTCATGTGGTTAGCACTGTTAATAGAGAATTTTAAATTCTTGAAGCTAAGAGAAGCTTTCATTGTTTGAAAAAGTTGTAAATTTTGAAAATGTTGTAAATTTTGAAAAAGTTGTAAATTTTGAAAAAGTTGTAAATTTTGACAAAGTTGTAAATTTTGAAAAAGTTGTAAATTTTGAAAAAGTTGTAAATTTTGACAAAGTTGTAAATTTTGAAAAAGTTGTAAATTTTGAAAATGTTGTAAAATTTGAAAACGACTCCTCCCCAAGTGTTTACAAGACCATACCTACGCATGTGCACCGATATGGGAAGGAAAAATCCAAGAGAGGATATTGTAGAGGGTCCCTATGCCGAGGTGTCAGATCAGACGAGCCGTCTCTAGGTGCCACGGA
Source organism: Taxus chinensis (assembly GCA_019776745.2). Taxonomy (NCBI): domain Eukaryota; kingdom Viridiplantae; phylum Streptophyta; class Pinopsida; order Cupressales; family Taxaceae; genus Taxus; species Taxus chinensis. Next base: position 489,163,543 of record CM034146.1, read on the forward strand.
GTCTGAGTAGTCACCCGTTGAAGTTGAACGATATTTTGGTCTCAGGGCTCTTAAGGGACTACGCCTAAACGAAGTAGCTCAGAAGCAACGACCTTGTCGTGCACCGAAACACCACATCCTATAGAATTCACCTGGCCACTCGGATGTGTCAGCATAGTTGGTTTGGTGCCATGACCCACCGTTTACAAAATATAGCGTTTGACAACCAATCACTGGCTCTAATTGCACTATTTCATGCGTTTGCAAACAATAGGGCAGCGAGAGCACCGAAATGAGAAGGAAAAAACAAGAGAGGATTTTTTAGAGGGTCCCTACACTGAGGTTTTGGATCAGATGAGCCATCTCTAGGTGCCACGGAGTCTGAGTAGTCACCTGTCAAAGTTGAACGATATTTTGGTCTCAGGGCTCTTAAGGGACTACACCCGAACGAAGTAGCCCAGAAGCAACGACCTTGTATCGCACCAAAACAACACCTCCTCTAGTGTTCACCTGGCCACCTAGAAGTGCCGGTGTGGTCAGTTTGGTGCCATGACCCACTGTTTGCAAACTATAGCATTTGACAACCAACCAATGGCTCCAACTGCACTATTTCATGCGTTTGTAAACAATAGGGCAGCAAGAGCACCGAAATGAGAAGGAAAAAATCGAGAGAGGATTTTATAGAGCGTCCCTACGCTGAGTTTTTAGATTAGACAAGCTGTCTCTAGGTACCACGGAGTTTGAGTAGTCACCCGTCAAAGTTGAACGATATTTTGGTCTCAAGGCTCTTAAGGGACTACGCTCGAACGAAGTAGCCCGGAAGCAACGACCTTGTCCTGCATTGAAACACCACCTCATCTAGCATTCACCTAGCCACCCAGACATGTCAGCATAGTTGGTTTGGTGCCATGACCCACTATTTTCAAAATTTAGCGTTTGGAAACCAATCACTGGCTCCAACTGCACTATTTCGCGCGTTTGCAAACAATAGGGCGGCGAGAGCACCAAAATGAGAAGGATAAAACTGAGAAATGATTTTGTATAGGGTCCCTATGTTAAGGTGTCAGATCAGACGAGCTATCTCTAGGTGCCACGGAGTCTGAGTAGTCACCCGTCGAAGTTGAACGATATTTTGGTCTCAGGGCTCTTAAAGGACTACGCCCGAACGAAGTAGCCCGGAAGCAACGACCTTATCGTGCACCAAAACACCACCTCCTCTAGCATTCACCTGGCTACCTAGATGTGTCAGTGTAGTTAATTTGGTGCCTGACCCACTGTTTGAAAAATATAGCGTTTGACAACCAATCACTGGCTCTAACTGCACTATTTCGCATGTTTGCAAACAATAGGGCAGCGAGAGCACCAAAATGAGAAGGAAAAAATTGAGAGAGGTTTTTGTAGAGGGTCCCTACACCGAGGTGTCAAATTATACGAGCCATCTCTAGGTGCCATGGAGTCTGAGTAGTCACCTGTTGAAGTTGAATGATATTTTGGTCTCAAGGCTCTTAAGGGACTACGCCCAAACGAAGTATCTCAGAAGCAACGACCTTGTCACGCACAAAAACACCACCTCCTCTAGCATTCACCTGGCCACCCAGATGTCCTGGCATAGTCGATTCGGTGCCATGACGTCCTGAGGCATGACTTCTCACTCCTTGCCTTCGTTCATTTCCTAGGACTCAAAACATTCAATGTCACTTGTTTACCTTCCATCTCTCTTGTTCTCTTTGGACTTGCCTCTGTCCTCTTAGACCTACTTCATCACTGTCCTTGCTTTGCTCTCTTGAGCTATGTTGTTGTGGTGATCTCTCTCCATCCTCTGCTCCCCCAACTATGTGCTTATGTATGTTCATTATTTTTGCATTGTAATAGGATTCTTCATCACAAATCACTAGACATAGAATTAGGAGTATAAGTAAATCATCAAACAATTAAGGGAACACATGTGTGAGGACCTTTTATTCATAAGTGCCATCATTGATTGCATGAGATTAATCATCTCTGCCTCAAATTGAAGCAATGTCTCCCATCTAAAACTTCATCCCCCCAGTCCAACAAGCAAGATCAAGCATTCATATTGCAAAGAAGGACATGTGACCATTGGGTGAGCATGATCCTTGAAAAAGGGAACATGATCTATTTCTTGAGATTATCTCTTTGTTTAGATTATTCTTGGTCATATTTTTGAAAATCAATAGGAATAGAGTTGAGATCAAGAAAGAGAAATTCCATTGGGAAAATAATCTCCCATTTGCGAGTGAGATGAATAATTTTGATTCTCATTCCTTGGTGAGCTCAGGTGTGTTTTCATCTGACTCAGAGAACTTGTATGACATTTTGTCCCATACCATCACCTAGAGGTTTAATGCTCTAAAAGAAGCCATTTCTAATTTTGAATCCCATGAGGAGAATGTATCAATTTTTTTGGAAGATCTTGGCATAAGAATGCATGAGCTTGGTACTCCTCTTAGGGAGAATAATTTCACATGAAGAATCTTCAGGATTCAAATTTTAAGAATTAGTTCAGGAAAATATTTGTGACCCTTTCCTTCAATAGTCAATACTTTAGTTCAGCCCTTGTAGAGATCATAGGTTATATCTCTAGAATCCTATGAAGAGTTAAATGAAAAATATTTTAGTCAATGTGGAAATATCAATGCCATTCCTGAGAATTAACTCAACACATTGGAGCATGTGAACATCTTGGAAGATGAGAAAGTTTCATTTGTAGTTTCCAGATTCAACAAGATGGTCTATGGAAAAGCCTCATCATTCAAGATCTTCCGCGGAGGAAGACATGAGTTGATTATTCATTAGAGGAGGATTCTTCATGTGATGGGTGGAACCTAAGAATACTAATAAGGGCTTACTGTCAAATTTTTATCCTTTTCAATTTGGGACATCAAAATGCACCACCACATGAAATCTATCCCTTTCGTCACTCAAGGCTTGTAACATTCTCACTAGGTATTCAATTCCTTAGCATGCAAACTTGATTATGTTGCCCCATCTCATGAATATTTAACCCCTTCACACATTATCACCCCTTTAAGTCCCTTTTCCACTTAAGGCTTGTAACCCTACCCTGTCATGCCATGTAACCCGGGTCAATCAAGAATGGTCAAGGATGAGTTAAAAGATGAGTTAGCTAGGTTAATGTTAAGAGGTGAGTATAAACATGCACTTAGCCATTTTTTTAATCCCCTTTTAATATTTCCTTTTCTTTCATTGCTGCTAGTATTTAGTTATGCTACTAAATTTTCAAGAAACCCTGTTGTAATAATCACATTTTTCTCATATATCCTTCATTTTTGCTCCATTTCCCCTGCAATTTTACCTGTAACTTATAATCATGAACTCCTTGAAGATGATCTAAAAATATTTTCCATTGGTACCCTAATTTTTTTATAGCATCCCATTTAAAATTTTAGAGAAAAAACTTGCATTTTTAGATCCTTGCAATTCTAGAGATTGAAAACACTTGAAATTTGAAGCAGGAAACCATATGAAAATACCTAATCTAATGAAAAAAATTCAACTCAATCCAAATACAAGAAGACATGATTAAATATTTAAATCAAACATATACATATCACATAACTAATTTAAATGATTATGAAAACATGCATAGAAGGATATCATACATGCAATGAAATCAAATCAAACATATATAGTTTAGATTTATCATTATGAAAACCAACACACATGGATATATAAGAATCAAACAAAGTGTGCTCTAGACACACGTATCTGAATATATATATAATTTCATAATGTATGTGTACATCTCAAACTAAGTGTGTCATAATGTACATATGGAACCACATGCGGTCGCAAAAGGCTATATATATACAATGGACTATATGAAAAAACATGTTCACTAGGACTAGATGGCCCATATATATATCTATGTACATCCAGGTGGACTATGAATCTACTCATGAAACATCTTCCCTCTCTTCACCCTGCTAGAAGTAGCACGTCCATGACCTAGGGATGTAGTGGAGGGAGATGCCACTACGGATTTCATCCGTGTGGTCCTAGGTGTCTCTAAGCATGCTTGCAACTTAACCTACACATTCATGAACAAAAAGTTTTTAACACCCAAAATTTTAAAATGCATTCAAAATTTAGAAACTTGTACAATTTAGTTAAAATGCATGTGAAATATTACGGAAATTTCATGATCCCTATCAATTTATTGTTGACGCATTGCAGGGACAACAATAGACTCACGAGGGGTAAACGACATACAAATAATTAATTTTCAAATTAAATATTTCACATATACATACAAAATTTGATATTGTAGATTTAAGTAATAAGAAATAATGAACCTCCAAAATTTAACAAATTTTAAAAATTGTACCTCAGTTAGTGGATCTGCAGATGCTATGGCAGTATCTATAGTAGCCTCCACAGTCTGGATATATGGAGGAGTCTCTCTAGCAGTCATAAGCTATACAAAAAACATGTACAAATCAATATTAAAATCTACATGATTGTGTACCACATAACAGAGGTCCAAAATATGTAATCCACGTGAACTTCCAGTAATTAAAAACAAAGTGTAAAGAGATTTACTAACCCGCGTAAAAATCATGTGAGGCGTGCCAGTAGCCTCAGTTCCTAGAGTAGATGATGACCCACCAGGCTCCTGTGTATAAAAGAGAAACATATTAATATGTACAACATACATGTGAAACATTATAATAATAATCTAGTGCAATCAAATGAAATTAAAAATGTAAGTTTGTACAACTTGAAACTTACGTTTGAAACACACCCAGATGCAGTAGCTAGCATGTCAACGCAGGATGTTTCCTTCATCGGATCTTGCTATTTAAAATAAAATAAAAATTTAGTTTTTTACATGTATGTACATGATGTACAATCAAATATATATATATATATATATATATATATATATATATATATATATATCTCAAACATGTGAATTAAACTATTGTATATATATTATTTATATTTATTTGAAATTTACCTGTGAAAGACCAATATCAGTGGCACCAGTTCCAAAAACATTCCCCAGCATCTCATCTATAGAAAAGAAATCCTATGAACCAGAAAATGATGTCTTGCCTGTAGTGCATATGGCACCACATGATCCACAGTGGTGTGGTGCGCTAGAACTGGCACCTCCACCAACATCACCAGATGTAATTTGGTCACTATGCTGGGTCAGAGTGTCAGTGAGCTCCCTCAATGCATGCAATGCATCAATCTCCACAACCTCCTTCACTGTAGGAGGGATAAATGAAGGTAGTGGGGGTTTTGGGGCATGGGGGATCCTAGGTTGACCTATGTGTGCACCAGGTCTACTCTGTGCAGAGCCACCTCCTCAACCAAAAAATTTAGAAAAGTCAAAATAATTTGGGACCTCATTGAGCATGAACTCAAAAATATAATTTCTTCAAAAAATAAAGAGGAACCTCATTGTTGTTGCATGGTGGATAATCAAAAACCATCCACCATCGGTCCCAAAAATTGTTTTTGATTTGGTCATCATGGCACCAATGGATTGGGAACCGTTTGCAAGTAACTGCAGGGGGGGGGCATTGGTTCTAGGGTCGGTAAATAATGCACAAATGAGGTCTTTTCCATTTTTTTTGTCTTTTACGGCTGCATGGGATAGTTTATCCGCATACCACCACCTGTAGTCACCTCTAAAGGTATTCCATCTATTTATTTGGTTGGTTGCGGACTCGACTTCGCCAATCAATGTTTGTAATGTATTGGCTAAAGTCATGTGGGATGGATTTGTAGCATGATTTTGTCTTATAGTTTGAATTAGGTTCTCAATGACAATTTTATTTTCTCGGATTCTTCCAATGATATTATCTTGTGTTCCTGCTGGCTCAGTGGGGACAAAAGGAGCCATAGGAGGCAGATCTATGTTTGGAGGAGGGTTTTGAGGAATGTTCGGTGGGTTTTGAGGAATGTTTTGATGGTTTGCATGATTTTGAGCTTGCTGACCAACTGATAAAACAAGAAAATTGTATACATAAACAAACATTTCAAAAAACCCATGAAAAAGCAATAAAAAACCTAAAATGTAAAAAAAATGATTAAAATCAGGGGATTACCTCCTCGTCTTGGCGACATGGTTGAATCTATCGCTATCTAGAAGTTCGATGAGAAATTTTGAGGTGGTATTCAAATCTCAAGTGAAAAATGTCTAGGAAAAATCACGGGTTGAAATGAAAAATGGGGAAAATAAGGAGTTGCGGGACTGCTAATTTTTGTCTCAGAGTTCTGCGATCACAATTTATAACCGTGCTCGCAGTTCTAAACCATGATTGTGGTTTTAGGTTTGGTAATTTCCAAACCTTGATTTCAGGAACTGCGATTGCGGTTTAAAAACCGTGATTGTGGTATATAAACCGCGATCGTGGTTCCCAAATTTCGGGTTTTTATGTCCACGGAATTGTCCACCAACTTCGTGCACTTACCCATTTGGTTTTTGTTTTTGTTTTTTCCCTTATCCCTCTTCGGCTGGACCATCTTCTGTCATTGTCTTATTTTCTAATCCTTTCCACTCTTTATCCTTTCATTTATCTCTTTCAATCTCATGATCAATTCCTCTTCATGTCATCGATCCTTAGTTTTTGGGGGAGCACCTCAATTATCATCTTTCATCACCTCTCATTTTTGTCTCATGGCTTACCCAACTCGAAAAAAAGGGCTAAATGTAGACACCAATTTTTTGTATCCTTTGTCTCCTTCCTATGTCCATTCCCATTTTTCGTCATTTTCCACATACATACCTCTCTTCTCATTTAAATTCCACTTTCCCTCCTAAATTATATTTATCCCTTTAATTGTTATTTTCCACCTTAATTTGATATTAATCATTTATCTTCCCTAAACATCCCTAATCACCATTAATTAATCCTAAATCCCCATATAATCCATTTATCCTCCCTAAATACCTTTTTTGTCCTCCTCAAGCCTTCATTTAATAATTTTCCCTCCCCTTTTCCATTATTTAATGTTTTCCACCTCTCACCTACCCTTTTATCCTTCCTAAGCAACACTAGCTTATATTTACGTCCCGAAACCCTAATCTCACTTCTTAAGGGGTATTTTTCTTGAGCTTGTTAATCTTCCACAACCCAAATCAACAGACTGCCATAGTCACTGGCAACCCATCCGGGTCACCATCTACCCTATAAATACTACCATACCTGTCCTGTCTTTAAGATGCAACTTTGGAGACTTCGAGCTTTTTTATGATCTTACCTTCGTTTCTTGCTCATCTTGGTAGTTGCTATCACCATCTTAAAGCTACTTTGGAGCTCTTGTGCTCCAACTTTGGATATTTGAATTACCCTTTCTATTTTACATGCTTGAATCCACCATTTATATTCCATCACTCCTCATCAGTTTTACAGGATCATAAACCATATTAGTACCCTTTTTCTGCATTTTCTTATCTTAATTTCCTTCTACAGATCATCATTTCCATCTATTTTTATTCATCAAATCCTAGATCACTCCTAGTAATCGGTGACTGTACCCAATCACTGTTAATTTGATCCACATTTTTTTAATTTTCTATCATCCATTCTATCCTTTATATGTCTTCTAACGTCTCAGTCTCTCAGATTTGTCAATATTTTCATTCTACACACATGTAGCTTCAGATCTTATCTTCATTAGATCTACTTGCCATCGATCAGGACCAGTCACCATCGACCCTATCAGTAGATCTCTTTTTTATTTAATTTTCTTTTATCCTTTATATTCTCATTTAGACCCAGGTTCTTTTCCTCATCTCAACACCAGTTCTAGTTCCATATAAACTTTTGAATAGTTATTTCAGATTTGTCTTTTCTGCATCTTTTTTTCTCTATTGTTTTAGTCACCGTCGAATGTGCCTAACAGTATTGGGTCACCATTGACCCATTCAGGTTTGGTTTAGATTATAATTTTTATATATTCAAATATGCATCTTATATTTTCTTACACAGTTATGATTTTTTGTATCAGTTCAGATTATGTTATCAGTTCTCCATCATTACTTTATCTATATTTTATCAAAGTGGGTTAGTATCCATCCTAGAAAGTTTTCACTTATCGAGATCAGATTTGTCGAGGAGCCCACCATCCTATATACTAATCCTTTTTCGTGTTGAGTTTCTCTTTATTGTGAAATTTACCAAGATAATTATGAGGAGGATATTTTGCACCCATATCCATCATTTTCTCATCTAGAGGTATCCTTAAACCCTCTCATATTGGATTTGATTGTTTTCTTTTTACCATTTCACTAATCTGAAACAAGAACGAGAAAACCAGTTTAACAAAATAAACACGAGAGATGGAGATTCGAGAGACTGGAGATTTCTAGAAATTCAACGAAGTAACTAATAGTTCCAACATTTTACCTTGGACATGTAGAAAGTGATCATCACCATTTCTCACTTCAATCCTTAGGCCTATGCCTAGTAATCTTCTTCAGACATATTGATTGGTTTAGCTTTAGAATCCCTTTAATGATAGAGAAGGAAGGTCAATTGAATTCACACTAAAAAACACTGAACTTGCTAAAAAATATTCATGACACCTGATACCACCTCACATACCTTCTTCCATAGTAGGGGATTCAACTTGGCATCTTCAAATTTTCACTGTATAGCTAAAACCTTACACAATAGGGTCAAATTTATACGGAATAGCCATAATTGAAGAACAAGAATGCCACTATTTTGAACTAGGAGAGGCCTTATACAATCCTAAGGGGTTTTACCAACTTTAAAACTTGATTTGGAGACAAATAATCTCATTTCATGCCTATCGCTTCAAGAAGGAGGTATGGTGAGTGTAAGATCACTGATAGAAAAATGAATATAATTTTTTTGTTCCTTAACCATTTGACCTCAAGTATTTTGAAAATTTTTAGTATTGGAGTGATATTAAAAAATTTCTCATATGATTTATCTGAATAAGGATTGACAATTTTTTTGAGTGCTAAGAAGGTGGGCCACTATTTTAGCCCTTCTCACTTTACCTAGTTTTAGTAAAACTTGAATATCTTCAACAATATTCTTCAAAATTTCATGAAACTTAACCTAGAGCACTAAAACACTTCCCTATACATGGCCCATGGCTTTATTTCTCATAAAAAAAGCATGTATGGTCAAGAAAAATCTCATTTGCATAAGCTTCCATTGCTAGTTCTCCACGGTAATTTTTGTGAAAACTTAAATTTTACCTCCAAGGGATAAATTATTCCTTGTATATGCTCATAAATGGTCTAGGTAGTGTTCCTAGGATCCTACCATGCTTAAATAAGCTTTACATAGCCTAATTTGAGCTGTTACACCTCATTAGGCTCTATAACTAGGCCTAAATGAGCTATTTCCAATTATGAATTGCACCACATGACTCAATGAACACCCTAGAAGATCTTACACATCCTTGAAAAATAATTTTAGACCTTTGAGACACTTGAACAAAGCACACCAATTATTTCCATACCTCCAGTGGGAATCTACCTCATTGAAGAAACCTTCAACACCTAGAAATCATCCTGAATGTTTAAGGAAACATCATGAGACGACTATGTGAACTCCAACCACCATTGAGAAGGCACCACAAATAAAACTTCATGCCCATGAATGATCCTCACTTCACCAATAACACCTTTTCCAAAAATGCCACCTGGCATAAATGAAAACACCAATGCACTAGGGTTTAACACCACATGCTAAAGCGTGCTGAGTAATTCCTATTAAAGCCAAAAAGAGGTGGGAATATCGTAAGAAAATATGGCACTTAAATGGAATGAAAACTGTTATTTCTCTTCACTGCCACCTTACTATTAATATAATTACCATCGTTTTCAATTAATCACCCCACAATAACTTTCAACTCATTAGGTTGAAGGAGTAAATTTTTTTGGGTTCCCTGCTTAGTGTTAAGGTCCACTCCAATATTAATGAGTTTATTGGCCACTCTATTAGTGATTTTGAAGGTGTGAGAAATTGAGAATTTCCTAATGAGAGTTTAACAATCATAAAAAATACCTATCATCTACCAATATTTAATTTGACCTTTTTTTTTATTGTAGTGACGATAATATGAGAGTCACCCTCAATGCATAATTTATCCCAACCTTTTTGCTTAGCTAATTGCAATCCTCACCAAAGAGCTTTGGCTTCAGCAAATTTTTGGAGCACTTTACAAGAGCTTATGCAAATTCCAGAATAGGTTGACCCATATAGTTCATAAAAACACCACCAACACCAGCCCACCCATGATTATTTCTAGATGTGCCATTGAAGTTCAACTTGATAAAATCATCATTAGGAGCCTTCCAAACTTGATCTCTAACTATTTTCATTTTAATGCTCACCCCCTTATTGGGGAATATACGAGAGACATATTATGGACCCTATAATAACAAACATTCTTAATAAGAGATGAATGTATAACAAGAAAACATGTGGTAAATGCTTAGAAAACATTCCATTTGAAGATGTATCAGAAATATCTAGATGATACGATGAGTGTGAGATTTTGGCATGTAGAGGAGAGAGAATCATTTTTATTTTATCAGATGCCTAATGGAAGTAATGTCCCATTCATCACAGATATTAAAAATCCATGGATATATAAGATGATGGTACGACATTCACATAATTCCATAATCTTCATGGATTCAACATTCTCCATGAATAAATATGGCATAAATGACCATAATAAAGAATTTGTAATATGTATGTTTGATACACTAAACATGACCATCTTTACGAGATTCTAACCTCCATATTTGTTTTTTATAGTACCAAATATACTCTATGATTGTATTTGATAAGGGGTAGAGTTTCTCATTACATGGGTAATTTCATCTCACAAAAAGATTTAAGACATACACAATTGGCTAGTGCAGGTACAAAAATAAGGAAAAAAACTATGTAGCAATTGGAGAGTTAGTGGATTCATAACAAATGATGTAACTACTAAAATAGAAGCTATTAGGTAAGCCATATTGTTTTAATTATTTATGTAATTTTGAACTATAATTTTTTAAAAGTTGATTCTCTAATATAATGGTTATTTAACCAAGGTTTTTTTAGATGTCACATACTCATGTACCTTAGGCATGTCCATAGGGCATGGTTAAAAAATGTATATAAGTAATTATTTCAATTAAATACTTTGCAATATATATTATTCTCATATATAAATTATGTTATAACAACATTTGAATAATACATATATAAGTAAAGAAATCAGGATTAATATTTTTGTGTGGTTGGGTGGCATCATGTACATTATGGAGGTGAGGGAATATATCACCTTGAATTTAATCCATAAATTCATGGATGAATTCAAGGATAAAAAAAAATTCATAGACTACTTTAAGAAGAAGTGATGCAACATGTGTCAGTGAGTCAAACTTCTCAAATACAATTTATATTTATGAATAATTGCTATTATAAGATAATTTAATATCATTAATTTTGCATTTTCCATTATTTATAGTTATGTGGGCCAAGAATTTTAGAAATTTCATGCATAAAAATTAGGAAGGCAATGTAAGCATAGATTCTTACCATTCTTTTCTAAAATCCAGATATTTGTGTGACCCACAAATGAAATATACTCGACGAATGGACCATTTGTATTATAATTTTGTATATTGGATGAAAATAATTTGCCAACACAAGAGGAGGTTGCAAAAATTAGGATTCCTATAAAATTACAAGAAAGAGACACAATTCATGACCACTAAAGATAGGGATAAGGTGATTCTAGATACATATTTCATTACAAATAAATTTAACAAATATTGTTACATGGTGAGAAGCCAGACATTAAGGGAAATTTGGTATCTAATCAGACAATGCGGTCCAATTTTTCATGTTTGCGAGTGTCCATGGGTTGTGAGAGGGAACACTTGCAAGCATATTTTGAAGGTTTTGGATATTTCCAAGATAAATGGTTTGGGTCCATGTCAATGGAAACACAATATAAAATGTAAAACACGGGTTGTGTAATTTGATATTTATGTTAATAAAATATTAATTTTTGTTTAACTATATTGCGGATTGCAATCATATGGTCTTATGTGTAGTTAATGTTGCATGTTTGGAAAGAAAAACCACAAATGACCCAAGGAAGGGAGATGGATTAGGTACATCTCACTAGGAATTAATGATCAATGGTAAGAGTATATTTTCTAGACTCATAGATATAGATTGAATAAAATAGTGCATTTTTAAAAGGTTCTATTATTAATTTTTCTCATGCTAATTTTTATTGACCATGCATGTACAATTAATATTGCATGATTGGGGACAAAGAAAATGAATAACCTGAGTAGGGGATATTTTTTAGGTTTACCTCACTAAACATTCATATTAGAAAATAGGAGTAATTTATCTCTAAGTATGGAAATTGATTTAAAAAAACTATGTATTTTTCACATTGTATAGTTGTTACTGTTTCTCATGCCCATTGATGTTGACAATGCATGTATAGTTGATGTTATTAGATTAGGGAAAACATTGCAAAGTACATGAGGATCGGAGATGGTTTAAGTTTTCCTCACTATTCATTCATCCTAACCGGTAAGTTTACTTTGTCTCTAAACATGAAAATTGGTTGAAAAACACAATGTGTTTTTAAAATTGTATTGTTGTTACTCTTTCTCATGCCCATTGATGTTGGCAATGCATGTACATTTGATGTTAAATATTTGGGGATAAACACTGTGATTGACCGAAGGAGGGGATATGGTTTCATTTTAGCTCATCGGGAGTTCATGATTGATAGTGTTATCATGCAAAATGACTATCCTAAAAATTCAAATTTTAAAGAATGACAACTAAGCCACAATCTAAAATTTTACCTCCTGATCACACTGAACCCTCCTCCTGGTAAACATGTCTCTAATGGTACCATCAAATTGGATCTAAGGATGCTTTCAAGAATGACTTTAAGTATGCAAGTAAGTGTGATAAATTTTATAGATGAATTCAATGAAGTTCAATGAAATACAAGTCTTCCTAGAGGCCTAAAAGGCCAATTTTGATCATTCTGAAGACAATATGCATCCTCTGAAATATTTCAAGAAATATAAAAACATATGAAGGTAATTTTAGGGAGTGTTGAAGGTGTTTGAGGAAATTTAGGAATATTTAGGAAAGAATTTCTCATTCATGGATAATCTGTTCAACATTAGGTTTTCTAGGTGTAAGGAATGAACATCCCAATGATGAAACTTGACTTATTCAGATGATTTATGGAGTTGTATAAGGATTAAATAAATCAAAAAGTAGGCATCAGAAATATATTATAATTCTCTACAAGGTAGGATCATTAATTTTGATCTAAGGATTGAAGGTTTCATGAAGCATTTTAAAACATGTAGTTGCCCCTCTAGGTTCCAGATAAAAAAGGGACTAAATTTTAAATTTTAGACATAATAAAGTCTTGAAAATAGTTCCATTAATCTTATAATGTGTTTTAGAGTCAAAATAATATATTATTTTACTACAAAACATCATCCTAAGCCTCTGAGGTGAAAAAAACAAGTTCTAGGTGTATTTTTGAACATCCTAAGCAAATATGGCTTTCCATTTTTAGACCACTCTTACTTTTGACACAATTTTTTCCTCTCTATGCCATTATTTATAATGGGTACATTAGGGACACAAAATTTTTCCCTCATCGTCCTTCGCAGGTTGCATTTTGGACACCTAGGTGTCACAAGTATCCCCATTGTTCATTTTGTCCCCATGGTACAAGGGGGACAAGAGGGGCACAAAATTGTGACCTCAATCCCTAATAATGGTCATAATTTTTTTTCCTAGGTGTTTTCATTGTACCATTTATCCTTAGGGGGAAAAGGGGGATAATAAAGTGTGACCCAAGAAAATATGAAGATCCTTGATCACCATACAACCTCATTTAGCCCCACATGTGTAATTTCCTAGCCCCTCATCTCATTCACCTCTCTCCACATGCTTCCACTTGTCATGATATTGCTATAAATTTCCATTTTATTTCCTTAGTGTCCCCCATATCCCCATTACACCATTTTAATCTCTCACCGAGCTCAATTTAAACCCAAGTTCAATGTGTAACTAGTAGGGTGAGTTACAAACATTTTAAAAACCCATTTTGGCCCCTCACTTACCACACATGTCACCATTATCATGATATTTTTCTCCTGTAACACCATACAAAATCCATTTTTACTGATATATGCTACCAAATTTCTTCCATACATCTATAGCCACCAAAAATGAAGATTTGAACATAACTTTTCAATCAGGAGTCCGATCACCTTGAAATTTTTCCAGAATATCCCTTTCCAAAACACCTTTCAGAATATTGTAACAAAAAAATCATTGATTCCCTAGGATTTTCATAGTAGAAAAATGAAATATCAAACCCTAAAACCTGGTTTTTCAATTTCTCAAAGACCCGGTGAACAGAAAATGATGAAATTTGGAGCAGAAGACCCCGGTATAAAATCAAAGATTTTGATAGTGGTTTCATTGCAACCCGAAAATAGTAAGTGTAGTTTCTAAAAATAAGAGGTGTTTAAAATATTGGGTTGCTAAAAATAGTAAGTTTCCTAATGTGATGAATTCTTAGCATTTGTAATACCCTAAAAAAGTAAGAAACATCATAAAAGAGTAATTCAAGGAACTTTCTAAAAATAACATTTGTTAGGAAAATGGGCATAAAAAATAACAAGTTTATAAAAATAGTAAACCATCATCAATTTCAATTATCTAGATAAAATAAAAACATCAGATAACAAAAATAGTGGTAACATGCTAAATATAGCAATTCTAGAGCCTACCTATTAAAAATAGAAAGTTTTGGATTTGAGTGTAAAAAGTTTATGGTGAATCTAGTTTTTCTCATCTTGGTGCTTTTTGGTAAAATGAAGTTCAAGTACCTAGGTACCGAGCCTATTTAAACCCTAATCATAAAGTATTTAGGTGTGGGAGATAATGATGTCACTCACATGGATCTCAAAGACCTCAAAAATAGGATGCTTAGAGAACTTAGGGAGACAATGGAAGAAAATCTCTTCCCATGTGGATTATTTACAACAACAACTCATCCATTATATGTTGAAATTACATAGTTGGTATTGACATGTGCAAAAAATTAGGAACATGACTCTTGGATAGTGTGAACATATGATAACTCAATTCTTACACTCCTTACTCCTAAGGGTATCTCACAATGTTTGTAAATTATAAATAGTAGTAGTATGGTCATCATCACCATAGAGTTTGCATCACAAGAATGGGAAAAAATTGAATCATAATTGTAAGGCATCACACTCAGGTTATGGCTTAGGAAAGGAAAGAAACCTTCTCATGTGCTTAAAATCCAGTTAAGAAGTGAGTTCCATGAAGGCTACTCATATCCTATCATCCTAATGAGTATGGTAATGAGAGAAGAAATGAAAAATGAGTTTCAAGACTGGATGGCTCAATTTTTCCACTTAAGGGAACCAAATAGTGGATTAAGGGCATATTATAAGTGATACTATTCATGGAAACTTTCTATATTTTCCTTCTATTAGAAATTTCACCATGACCTCATATCTGGTATATGCTCTTGCCTACACAAGACCTTTCAAATGCCTAATTTCTACCCTTAATGTCTCTAAAAAACACCATCCTATGAAAATTATCCCCAAATCACACACAATGAGAGTAACTATCACTTTTCCAGGGTGAATGATGCATTCACCATGTTTTTTATTAGACTTATAAAAGGAAACATAGAGTTGAGTATATATTCTCAAGCTACTGAGCTGATCAAGAAATATGAGAGTTTATTCACACAGTTCTCAACCTTTACCTACATTAGGGTTTTGGTCTTCAATCTTGCTCCTAGTAGACTTCCCAAGTATGCTAGTGATAAAATGGAAATGTTTGAGTTATGTAGGCAACTTTCTTAGGTTCATAACATGTGTAGGAACAATAAAAAGAAGGGTGTATCCTTCCCCATATCTATCAGAATCTAATTATGAAAAAGTGTTATAGATGAATCAAATATTAAAGCTTCCTTTACTTCCCTTAGCATCTATTATTATATATCCAAGCCTGATTTTGACATTAGGAGAAACCCTGAAACCTTCACTCTCCATGGATTACACCAGTCCCTAAATTGAGGAAATTGGGACTAATTACCTATATGACTTTGAAGTAAGGAAGATAGACCATATGTAAATGAATGTTGATCAAATGAGGAGTTTCAACATTTATTAGTTCATTGAAGGAATGGGAGATGATGGACCACATCTATTTGATATAAGTACCAAGTAGTAAAATCTACCTCTTCTACCTATCTCATGGAACACAAGAGAATCAAATGACATCAAAGAGAGGACTGCAACATTGATTTAAAGACCAAGGGAGTGGTACAAGAAAAATAGGATTTCTCTCATCGAGCCTAGTGTCTTCCAAAGTCTCTCGAGGAAAGCATATCACATATCATCCTTGAAGGTATATAAGAAAAGCATGAGATTTGCTCACTCAGAGGATCCCATGAAGAGAAAAGTAATGGAAGAAGAAAAAAATAAAGGATCTCACCCCAGGAGGCTCCATACGAAAACTAGAGTAACTTAGGACCCCGTTGAAGATATCAAGCAAAGAGAGATTGATCCTTCAAAACCTCTAGTTCATCATCAATTCCCAAGTGTTTCCTCTTTAACAGCCAAGTCATCTCATCAAGTACAAGATATGATCCCTCTTCATGAACCTAAAAATTCCATCATTCCTAATGTTGATCCCATAACAACAAAAACTTTTCCTTGGATCCAAGAGTTGATCGAGAGTGAAACAATGATAGTACAACATGTATTGACACTAGATTTCAAAGATATATCAAGTATTGTGAAGACTAAATGAGGTAAGAAAGAACATGTAACTTCTCACTTTTTAGTGGTGTTTCGAGTAATCGGTATGTATAAGTTTCCCCACTAAAATTTGTGAAACCCATAGAGGAGATGACTCAAGAAGACTATTAAATGAAAACAATATCTTTACATTAAGAAACACATGAGGCTGATGCACATTTCCTCAAGGAATATGTTTCACGTATGCTTTTTAGAAACAATTAATTTTAACAGATAATTGATAAATTGGAAGAGCACATGAGAACTCTCACTACTTACGTGCAATCATTCATGGATCCTAGTGTAATTCCATCTCGTACTGCAGAGGTTGTTACTCCAATCAGTATCTTTGACCCCAAAACAATCAAGAAGTATAAAGGTAACATAATGTAGGGAAGGGTTAGTGACATGTGGGTTGAGAAGATTCTAGAGAAAGGGAAAACATTGTTGCATGAAATCCTCTTATTATTCAATTTTTCTCTCGTCACTGCTACAAAAGTAAAGATTACTAAGGATGAAATTGAGGAGGAAAAGGATCATTGGGACAATGTATTTCCATTGATGTTAGAGATGAGTAATCTTGACTCTTTCATATCGATGGGTAAAAATGTATTCATTTCCACAAACGAGAACTCACCCCCTATTTGACCTCACACAATGAGTTCTTGGTATGAAACGTTGAAAGAGTATATCTCTGAGCTCGATTCTTGTGATGAGCTTGCATATTTTTTTAGAAGCTATAAGAAATAGTGTGCACAGGATTGGATATCCTCTAATCACTAAAAGTTCATTTGTGGAAGAGATTTTGAAACCATTCAAGGAATTGGTCAAGAAAGAAGTGGGGGCTCTTTTCTTATTCATTGAAGAAACTTTAAAATCTCTCACAGAAATCAAATGTATAATTTCCAAAATTGTAAAGGATCATCAAGTTTGGTTTAATCAATGTAAGAGCATAAAACATACTTATGAGATCTATATCTATGTTTGAGCTTAATTCACATTCTTTAGGTAGAAAATGTAGCACATGCAACTACCCACTTTAGTAAGGAATTCAAAGGTGAAGAAATATTTCTAGGCATACTCCCACAAGGTTCATCGATAACCAATTATTTATCGTTAAAAGCTTCCTCTCCTCCATCAGAGCGATCACCCCTCTCTTCTTATTTCTTCCTCTCTCATGTTCTAATTATTCATTAAGGAGGTAATTTTCACTATTGCATCTTACTCACTTAAGTGACCTATAATCTAACATTGTAATGATTTATTTTCTATTAATGAAAAGGCTCAATTTTGTTTCCTAGGAATATGAAAGGTTACAAGTGGTAAGGGGAAGTGAAAAGTCATGAGGGGATAGATGAAAAGAATCTTTGTAAATATATATATTTGGATGATATCTTCACTAAAAATGGTGGTCAATAGTGAGTTTCTAAGTAGATAGATTTGCACTACTAAGATACAAGCAAGAGATTGCATTTTTCTATTTTCTTCTTTCTTTATGATTCCTCTATTTCCTTACATGTTCAAATTTTTACACATAATGCTCTTGTAAAACCAAGGAAGGTGTTGGTTCTTTTGATAAATGAATGAAAAGAATTATGTGTCTATGATTTTTCAGTCTTATTATTGTTAGTAATGTTGTGTTGCTCTAATTGAGTGTGGATTAATTCTTATTAATGCAATGAAACTCAACTAGTACCTATTCACAAAATTTACCCTCCTTCCCTAAATTCTTACTCCCCTTTACCTCTTCTTACCAAGAAAATTCCTCCCTTGCACTAAGTGCAAGAAATTTTCCACAGGTTTAATGGAGTAGTCATGTGTGATCCCTAGATTCACGGCCACCCACATATTTGTTTTTTCTACATTCAGTAAATGGGAGCCTCCCCATTACCAAGATGAGGGACTTAGTCCCAGAGCGTTTGTGAAAATCAACTAATTTGTCTCTGTGATAAATTATTTCACCAAAAAATGGTAAGAGTACTTTGTCTCTAAACATGAAATTTGGTTTAAAAACACAACATGTTTTCACACTATATTGTTGTTAATATTTACCATGCATGTTGATATTGAAAATGAATGTGCAGTCAATGTTGTATGCTTGAGGAAAAACACTATGATGAACCTAAGGAGGGGAGATGATTTAGATTCACCTCACTAGGAATTCATGTTGAATGGTAAGAGTGTTTTATCTGCAAGCATGAAAATTAGTTGAGAAACACAATGTGTTTTTCAAACTATGCTATTGTTACTCTTTCTCATGCTCATCCATGTTGACTATGCATGTGTAGTCAATGTTTCCCGTTTAAGAGTATGTTGTCTCTAAACATGAAAAGTGGTTGAAAAACACAATGTGTTTTTCAGATTGTATTTCTATTAATCCCTTTTCCATGTGTAGTTCATGTTAAATTTTTTGAGATGAACACTATGACTAAGGTGAGAAGGAGAGATGCTTATGATTCATCTTAGTAGCCATTAACGGTAGAAGGTAAGAGAATTATTTTGGTGATTTTAATGAAAAAACATTATTTTAATGACAATATGTCACAGAAACTGGTTGAAAAACATAATGTTTTTTCAACATTTATTGTTATTATTATTTATTTTTCATATAGCACCATACATAAACATACCTGTGTCAGTTCATGATGCATTTTTAGATAGTAGTGCTCTAAACTAGTTGGGAAAGGGCATACCTCTTAACCATTATCAATACAATTATGAAAGTAATGAACATTCTAGGCCCATGTAAATTCTTATAAGATAAATGAAAGTTTGAACTCATTGCTATGCCATCATGAATAAAAGAGTAGATTATTCTTAGAAGACATATGTTGAGAACTTTTTAACAAAAATTCAAGAATCAAATACACTATCATTTAATCTCATTACAGATCCCAATGAGACCACTATAATTTGTATGTGGCCTTTGTTTAGTGCGATCTAGAGATGTGTTTTTCATTTTTATCAAAGTGAAGTGATTGTAGAAAATGTTAACAAAAACATTGAAAACTACGAAACCTTTGAATTCCCCAATAAAAATCATATACAGAGGACAGAAAGGAATCAATCATAATATTTTACAAAAAAATTGTGGTAGAGTGTAAACTATTTTTAACGATATGGGTAGGTGTGAATGTCACAATAAAGAATAATTTTTTTAATTAGGTAAATATATTGGTTTTGAGGGGACCTAAAAACCCATAGTACAAAGAATACCATAAAAGAAAGGGAAAACACCACCCCTTTAACAAGCCAGGGCCATGACAGGACAAAAAGGCTTGGCAAAAACATTACCGTAGAAGTTGGAAAGGCACATACAAGATTCAATATATAATATTTTTTTTAACAAATATTCCAGAGAAAAAACCGGCTATAACAAAGATATGGAAAAATCAACACAATGTTTGGTAACATTTATTTTTCTTACAACTTCTTGTTCTTAAACTTGGCCCCTGATTCAAAACATCCATAGCCTGAGATGACACCTGTTGAGCATCCTGTAGATCATCCTTGTTTCCATCATTATAATCCATAAAGACTACATTTTACAGATACATGTTTAAATATGCAATAAAATACTAACAATGTGCACTATGTTGTGTGTTATGTAAGAATCCTCACACTATTGAGAAACAAATCCTCATTGACAATTGTCTTTCACTAATTTCATGTGCCCATAGAGTGAGTTTTGTTATTTGTACGGAGTGTTGCCAAATTTTTTCAACTGCATCAACATGGTTTTTCAATTGTTTTATCTTTTCACCATTAATTTCTTGTTTTGCAGATGTGGAGGGGAATAAAAATGTATGTGAAGGAAATCACTAACATTGCCTATCAAACTATGGGCTGTAAGAATGATAAGAATCATGATAAGATATATGTATATGTAGAGAGAGAGAGAGAGAGAGAGAGAGAGAGAGAGAGAGAGAGAGAGAGAGAGAGAGCGAGAAGATGAGAGGGAGAGAGAGCGGGAGAGGAGAGGGAGAGGGGGGAAAAGGGAAATAGGGACGAGAGTGAGTATTAGAGGGAGAGGTCGATTGGAGTTCGTGGCGGGCTCTACCTCGCAGGGCTGCGGAGAGAGCGGAGAGAGCGCTCTCGTTCTCGAGATAGTTTCTCCGCTCCTCTTTAACGACGTCACTTATTTATATGAAAACAACATTGATTTATAAAAGATAAATGTAGATACCACCTTGTAAATGATAACTATAAATTACAACTACACAATTAAATAGGGTGCATTGACTTGTCTTCCCCGCTATTCATTTCATGTTTTAAATCCATTTATCATCATTATCTATGGAAAGAAAAAATTGTATCTATGTGGAGAAGGGCATAATATGTACTTATATTTTTTTTTATGAAAACAATGAAGATATAGAATCAATGTTGGAGATCTATGGAACTCGTAAAAAGTTATAAAAAATGTATGAAATAAAATTTATTTATGTTTTTTTGTTTCTATAAATAAACATAAAAAATAAAATATTATATAACAACAAATTTAAATTTATTTTAAAGAGCTTCCAACAAGCTTTCATAATGAGGCAAATCCTACAAAATGTTGGATTGTAAGAAAAAAGATAACAAGAATAATATATAGTTATAAAAAGACAAAACAAAATTATTTTCAAGGTTATGAGCCCTTGAAAAAAATGTGTTAAAAAACAAAAAATATTTTTTCTTCTCCACCAAAAAAAATATAAAAACTTAGTTTCAAACGTTAGCAATACCTTTCTATGATACTATGAAATAATGATATACAAAATATTTTATAAATAATGTTGAAATAATAAGTAAATAAATGTAAATAAGGTATATTATTACCTCAAAAAATAAGCCAAGCCATGAAAAGTGCTGAGACATAAGTTTGTAAGCGGGGAAACCAAATCATTGGAAGAAAACCTCACATTTATTAAGAAGGCATAAACAATATTCTTCAGATTACAATCCTTGAGAAGAGAGAGAAAGAATATAAGAGAACAACAAAATAAGAATAGAATTACAATCATGAGAGAGGAGAGGAGATATCTCTTTAAATAGAATAAGTGAGATAAGGAGTTACAAAATAACTCCATAATTACATATGCAAACATTATTAGTGTGTTTCTAGTGTCCCTAATCCCAATGATGTGAGATGTAAGTGTGTGAAAAGTGTAAGAGGAGTTAAATGGGACACAAAACTCTAAGATTCTATCAAAGAGAGGAAAAAGTAGGTGTGACACCTCACATAATCCTTAAATATATGAATCAAAAAATTCATATGAGAATAAACCTAGACACACACTTAAATAAACATTATTATTATAAAATTAACATGTTGTCCAAAATAACACCCCATGTTATTTTGAAAAACTTATATGAGTTTCATAATTAGGTGGCTCTGGTTTGAAGACCCACATAATAAATAATGCAGAGGGCCAGTATTCCACAACATATGAGAAATGTTAGTGTTTTGCAGCTTAGAAATATAGTGTACATGAACTTGGAAAATAGGTAATACCATGTAGTTGGTTAATTCCACACAAAAAACACATATAGTCTGTTAATAAAAGGTTGCGATACAAGGAAAAAGTGTCATGGGTCACGGTGAGGAAAAATCAAACAAGTTTGAATGCGGCTAAGGTTGGAAGCTACGAAACAAAGAACTTAATGTTCCATAGAAATTAAAGTTGTATTCTTCTGTGGAATTGCAAAAGTTGCGGGAAATATAAATACCACACAAGGATAAATCCTCAAGGAAAAATAGGTTGAGCAATGCGGTATGTGGAGAAGGTATGTTGAATGTGGAATACATTAAAGCCATGGAATATGAGGAACTGCTAAACAAGGAGAAAACCACATATCAAAGTAAATTCATTTAAAATCCATGAGGCATGAAAAAGTCTCACCTATTTTACACTAGATGCTCAACTAATCCACCAAACTAAATTTAATTTTGAGTGGCATAGTCCTCCTGTACTGGTGATTTGATGGCGTGTGCTTGGAGAAATGTTAGGTGCCAAGACCTGGGATGTTACATCTATGGTGATTGGTACTTGGTGGTGGTGGGTGGTTGATTTCATTAATAAATGGATGTGATCAACCTCTTCTTCCCTTTCTCTCAAATTCTATAAATGTAAATACAAATGGCATACTACGGGTTCAATTTCTATAATTTGAGAGATTTGCTTTTAAGCTATTTTTTTTCTTGTGACCTCTGTAACTCGTATGTGGAGACTTCTTGCCTTGTCTCTATGTTTGTAAACAGTCAAGATTTGATATTAATGAAAGTGTGACTTCGTTTCTTTGAATGCTCGACGTTTAATGTGAACATCTCTGTCCTCTTACATGCCTTCATTCTTTTCCATTTTATTTCCTTAAAAGTTGTGTGCATTCATCCAAGATTCATTCATAGGTTCATATCTATGTCTTTTGAATCCAAAATTGTTCCATTTTCTAGTGTGGTACATTACCTCCGTTTTATTTTTAAGTTCTCTCTCTCACCCTGTCTTCTTAGGATTCTTAGGCTAGGTTTAGATAGTGTTAGAATAGAAGCTAGTTAGAGTAGTTGTAACGAACTAGGATAAGAGGAACCGACCCTTTCATCTGAGGTTTGATTTTGATTCTCCCCAAAAATTTCAAGATCATTAATGTTTTCACTGAAATGTTGAATTCCTGATTCAATAAGGGTGCAAATTTTAGCAACACTATAACCCAAATAGAGGATAATCCTAACAATTATCTTCTACACTATTCATTTCTTTGTTTGTAGATGTGGAGGGGAATCTAGTGAATACAAACACATGTGAAGGAAACCGTTGACATTTCTGACAGAACTATGGTCCATAAGAATAAAAATGAATTGTAAATGATAACTATAAGTTACAAACTACAAAATTAAATAGGGTGCCCTAATTTATCTTCCATGTTGTTCATTCCATGTTTGAAGCCATTTATTATCACTGGCTATGTAAAAAAGTATTATATCTACAAGGAAAATGGAATAATATGTACATACATTAATTATATGAAAACACTAGAGATCGAGCCTGTTAGCATATGGATTTGCATGCATGCAAATGACATGCAATAGTGTGGGAACGAAGTCCCTCCTCAATGAAGGTGAGGCTGCCTTTATTGAAAACCAAAACTATATTTACATCTGTACATTCAAAATTGTATGTGGGGGGTGTTTTGGAACATTAATGGAGGAAAAGTGAATGAAGGAGATAGAATGAAATGAAAGAAAAGAGTGGAATGGAATGGATTGAAAGAAACATGCAAGAGTTAGGTAAAAATAGAGCCTAATGTTGCATGAAGAGGAAAGTTGAATAACCAACACAAATAAAACGGAGTTTGAGTTAGTTAAACAAGAACATGTAAAAGGGAACACATATGAGCAAGTAGACAATCAGAGCTTGATCACTATGAACTAGAACAACTGATTACTAATGTTGACAATAAGATCAAAGATAATATTTACATGCAAGATTTAAACACCTAACATCTAATGAACATAAGAACACCAAATGTTACCAGAGACAATGAATGAGACACAAAGTTCTTATTCCATTAACTCCAAAATGCTTTTCACAGAAGAACACAAAGTTTCTTCTTGAAACAAAGCTTGCACAAAAGTATTCTCTTCTCCTCTCTTAAAGTCCCCCTTTACAAATGAGCCCCTAACTTCCTTTTATAACCCAAGAGTTGGTTACAAAGTAGTTAGGGTTTTACATGATCATTAAATAAGGCACTTAAGTGACCTTTGACTTTTTCTAACCAACTTTATTAAATACAACCCAAAAATAGAAATTACTTAAAATATACAATGTTTCCCAAATAACAACACCTTTTAAAATATACAATAATAAACAATTCCTTATCCATTGAAACGGGGTCCGCCTATCTCAAACGTATGAGAAATGGACTCTCCCACTTCGCTAGATATCAAGAAAATCAACTCCCTACACCGCCGGTGAAATTAGGATCCAATGCTTTTGCCAGTTGAAAGGATCTAAACCTTCCCAAAGTTTCAAACATCTTTTCTTCTTCTGGAGGTTCACTTGGCCGAAGAATAGCCTCACAAAATACTTGCAATTCAAGAATTCTACTTGGCATATCATTTAAATTAACAATTTTAGACTGAGCATTCTCAAACAAGTTCTTCAATTTGATACACCGTTCCATGGAAACTGACGAGAAATTGTTGGCAGGAGTGTACATGTCTTTGAACAATCATGAAAATTGTTCTTCCACCTGCTCCGATGAACACCTTTGATTATGCTCATTTACTAGGTTGCAGGGAATCTCAGCTATGAATTCCTGGATCAAGGAAAGTGAAGCGAAAACTTCATTACACATGTTGTCATAATGGATCATAGAATCCACAAGAAGCATCTTTCTTGATTTGAGATGTAGACACCAAAGAAAATGTGTCCCTCGATGTTCAAATTCGAGAATCCCTTTAATAGCCAACACTGAAGATTCCATACTTGTCATCTCCTACAGACTGGGCAATATCTCATCCAAATTTGATATAGTAGAAACAAAAGTTTCTTTGAAAGAAAGAATTGGATCTAGATATACACTGATATCTTCATGAAGCTTAACTACAGTCTTGATCACTCCCTGGCCCAAAACGAGAATCTCCGAAAGCCAAGTTTTAGTGACATGGCCCAACGTGTTTATTTCCTTTGACAAATTAAGAGTATCTTCATCTGGGGCAGCCACCGCATCAGGTACTGGGAATGTGGATGATATGGGATTTATCAAATGCTGAACATACTCCACTAATTGACTCTTTTTAGCCTTGAGCCGAGAATTTTGGGGCTTGTATTTCTCCAGTCTTTTTAGCACGATGTCAATTGAATCTCGAGCCATCGCCATGTCACTTTCTAACGTGGATCTCCCAAGTCCTAGTTTGGAAACTTCATAGTCGGCTAGCATCATAGCATTACGCTCTTTATCCAGTTGTGGAATGGCAAGGTCTGCAAACTTGTTTCCATCATTATCCACCATTATTCGAGAGAGTACCTTAGGATTCTTAGGAATGGCGTCATTCGACAGTTTGAAAAGGGCATCAAAATCAATGTCGATTGGCTTGACAACTCTCTTCCTTTTCTTCACTTCAGAATCAACCCAAGAAGGAGTTTCATTTACTATCTCGGCATATAGAATCCTGGAGCTCGAATCAATATCCTCATTATCCCTGACATCATGAGATCCTTCTTGAATCCTATAAACGACCTCGATTTGAGGAGACACAACCTCAATGTCCACTTCCTGATCATTTGGGAGATTTTGGGAAATCCCTTCATGAACTACGTGCTCCGAAGTATTTGATATTTGAATTACCTGCACTTGAGTGGGTGTTTGTTCGAAGCATGGCTGAAGATCATTTGCTACCAGCGTATGAGTGCTATTAATGATGTGAGTGGAAGAATCTCTACTCGAGGTAGAAAATCCAGACACACGCTCCTTTCCTTCTTCAGGGTTTGGATCTTTGGATCTCTCTCCTCGTGACACGTTGCTCGGCAAAGTGGATTTTGGCAACCATTCTTTTCTTGTATGTCGTGTATGGTTGGATGGTAACGAAGTTGATCGAGAAGAAACCTTGGTCGAATGGAGGTGTCCTGATATAGGTAATTTTTTTGATTCCGAAACGTGATTCGGAATTGATTGAAATTTGGCAAGCTCCCTATCATACCAAGATATGCTTCTTTCGATAATTGGTTGGTTCTTGCCATCGAGAGAAAATTCATCTCTTTTGGTCCAGTTGATTCGAGGCAACGGTGTGAAGGAAATGGCATCATACGAGGGATTGACGACATCCTCATCATCAGTTATGAATGAATCAAGAGGACTCCAGATGTGGAAGGCTTTGATTTGAGAAAGTGTTAGGTGAGAGTACTCCTGTCTCCTTACCTCATGTTCATCCGAGCAAGCGGCCCAGAAATCCTCCATGGTAGGATTATGTTGATACTTCACTCCCATAATCGTTTGCATATAACCATTGATATCGAACTGGGCTCTCTTCACATATGGATGGATGGTTATGAGAGAAAACTCCTTTTCCATTAGTTGTACACTGAATAAATTTGGGCATTGGTATTCCCCAATTTGGACCGGGAAATGAATTCCTGAACGGTGCTTGTCACTAAGTAGGCAGTGAACTTGGAACAATTGTTGCGCCAGCTCCATTAACACCAACTTATCATTGACGTACTTGGGAAGTTTCCACGGGGTCCCAGCAAAGCCACTCATGCGAATGTAGGAAAAAGATGAAAATTGTATAAACCAGGTTCCCCATTGGGAAATGACACTCATGGCTTCTTTGGAAAATCTTTCCTCGGTATTTTGATTCAAGTTCTGGATCATGTGGAAGGTGAATGCATCATTGAATCTTCTAAAATGGTGAGAACTATTTTTGAAGCTGAGCTGAGGATAATAGTGAAAAACGTTGTTTGATGACCCCAGGACTCCTCTCGTTTCAAGTCCCGAAAATAGCTTTCTTCGTGCTATTGCATAGGTCAGATATGAGGTCATGTAGAAGCATCCAATCATTTTGACTTCTATCAATTGATTGTGAATGGTGTTGCTAATGATGGTGGCCCAGTCCACAAACTCCTTTTTGGCTAGGATGATACAGATAAACTGGTACATCCATGGGTGGAAGACCCTTGTAGAAGGTAAACCAAAAACTCGACTTAGGAGAGTGATCATGTCTCCAATCTCTTCCATGAACTCAACATGATATAGTTCTTTGGGGAGCCTGTCAATCCAAGGTCTCTTGGTTACCAGCCAATTGTTGTTAACCATTTTGCTCCATCTTAGGGGTTCTTCATCCCAGAACTCTTGCGTAGACTGGCGAGTGATATCTGCATTCTCAGGAAAGTTAGGTATCCCGAGAAACTCCTCAATGTGTTCAAGTGTGATTAAGAGGAAAGGCTCACGGTTGTCTTTATAAATTCCTTGTCTCTCAGGATCGTAATGCTCTGCACAAGCAATCACCAATTCTGGACACTGCACCGAGACAGGGAATGCTGCTGCTTGAGGTAGGCCACTGTGGTAAAGCCTATCAGAGAAAATGGTTTTGCCTTTAGTTTTCACTCGCTCGCAAAACTGTTGCACGTTGATGTGACCCAGATTTGTATCGGTGATGTTGTCATATGCCGACTTGATGGAGCTGGGAGGAATAATTCCTTGGAATTCATATTTCAGGGCAGATTTATTAGATCTTTCCACTGGCTTCCTCGATCTCCCTACAGATTTGGATCTTTCTGCCATTATGAATTTAATCAAAAGGTGACTCAGGCATGCCAAACAATGCAAACGAGGCTGGGTCTCAGTCTCTGACACCCCGTCGATATAAGAAAAATGTTCCCATTATATTATTATTTTAAAAATGATAATAATAATTGCCTCGAATTACAACTTTTAGTATGTTAATAAAAACAAATCAAGACCAAGCTCGAATTCTAACTCTGATAATAACAATTAAAATCTCCCGATTTTAATATTTTGCGTGAATGGCGTATCCATGGACCTGCATGGGTATTTGATTTGTATTTATTTCTTACATGCACGGGAGCTCTCTTCCTTATCCTTGGTGTGGGCTAATCAATCTTAAAAAACCAATTTGTTTTATTCTAAAAAACTGTTCTGTAGTCGGTGGATGCATTGAGATGTTCTTCTGCTTGCTGGTGCATGGAGTAACCTTATTACTTTCAACCTTTCCTTTCAGCTGGGTGCCCTTTCTCCAAATGCATGGTCTTTTAGACAAAAATAGAAGCTTTTCCCTGGTTGGGCGTGGCCTGAGTGCAGACTGTGTGCTGTTTCTTTTTATTTTTATTTAAAAACTATTCCCTTTCCACCTTCATGCACTGTCCCTTCTTTATCCTGCGTAGTCCTCTTTCTTCACGCGTGAAAATGAATTCTTTCTTTGGTCTTCTTTTGGACTGTTTTTAATACAAACGCCTCTCCTTATTTTTCCCCTACGTGGGAATTTGCTGGATGCATGGGAAGGCGTGGGAAGGCATTGAGAGTTTCTTGATTCCCTCTGTTTTTAAAAGCTACAGGAAATCCTATAATAATGCAAACAGTATTGACAGTATTGGCACATATTATGTTGATGATGTTCTTCAGAGTATAGATCACACACTGTTCCGTATGCTTCCTAAACTTTGCCTTAAACCACAAATGCTTGTTTACGCTCCATCAAATTCTGCAACAGATGAATAGCAAGCGTATATTTTTTATTCACTGGCTGGTGTGTGGTGGAAGACTGTTGGTGCGTGGGTGTCTTCAATGCTGGGTGGCTGAAAACAAAACTCATTTTTATTAAAAACTATCCACATATATCAGGTGCCCCCTCAAAAATGTTTGGACTGTATTTATTTTCTTTGTTTTAAAAACTGTTCCTTTCTCATTGCCAGGTGTGGCCGTTTAATTGAAAAACAATTTTGTTTTGTTTTTAAAAACTACTCTTTCCCCAAGGCATGTGGGAAAGGATTCTTTGTCCCTCAGCGTATGGAAAACTCCTTCATGCGCTGTCCTCTTTTCACAGCTGTGTTTTTTTTGTATTGATAAAACCTCCTTTGGATGCACAACTGATATTTCTTTGCTCACAATGGCGTGGGTTTCTCTTGCATAATGCTAACAGAATATTATGTCTTCCTGAAGAAAAAGAAGCTTCTGAATTTTTCCACCGGGTTTGATGGAGGAAGTTACGAGGATTAATTCAACTTCCTCTCATCCCGGGTAGTGGCTTAAGTGCTAGGGGGAAATGGGAAAAGTAACGGGCAATTGCCAACGGGAATGGCAAAATGGGTTGGCAATCCCCGTCCAATTTCCCCATGTGGGAAATTGGAGAATTTTATGCCCATTTTCCAATCCATGATTTGGCAATTGGCAGAGGAAAACCCACGTGTAGGAAATTTGAAGGAAATTGCCAGGAAAGTGGAAATCCGGGTTCGGGAAGCCAACCCGGCAGTTGGAAACAAAAGCTTACTTCCCCGGCACTAAAACTTGTCGAATGAATTTTAATTTATATTTATTTAATTAAATACTCCTTAAGTGATTTAAAAAAAAATTAATTTAATCAAACAAGGAGCAATTAATTAATTAAATATTAATTAATTATTTTAATGTATTTTAACGCGTTTTATAGCCTAGCGGGAAGATTTCTCGCCCGAAAATCACGAAACGAAAACTGAAACGATCACAAAAATAAGACGATCGCAATGAGTCCAATGAACCACGCAAAGTAATACTTTTCAAAATTTTCTAATTTTTAATTTTTTTTAATTGTTTTTTTAACAATTTTGTGGAGTCAAAATTGGTTGATAACAGAGCCTAAATATTGTGTAAACGAAAATCAGAAAAATGAACTACTTGTATTCAAGAGTTAGACAATTCGGTAATCACGAGAAATCTAAAATTTGAAGGAGAAGTTTGTGTCTCTATTAATAAAACTTTTTATGAATTATATTGGTATGTGTTTACCTTTGGTTATCTTCATAACACAATCACAATGTTGCTATTAATACCAAAATAACTATATTGCCACCCTTCTTGTAGAGTATGAGAAAATTTTACCACACATTATTTTATATTAATATGATGATATTACCACAATAATTATCAAATAATATCATAATGAATATATTACCGAAAAAGTGTTACGTTTATAATCATGTAGGTTGAAAATGACTAAAAAAGAAACTACAATTTATTCTTAGTATTTAATACTTTTGAAATCTTAGAAACGTATTCATGCCTCGCACATTTGTGTTAAAGAAATTTGTGACAACATTGCCTTCAAATCAACATGAAGGAAGAATGCCAATTTTTTATACACATTCTTTGTCCTTATAACACAAAAAATCAAGATTTGAGCCAATATGTGTCATTCTTTTCCAATGTACATTTTCTTATGTGTATATTTATTTTCAATGGTGCAAAAAAATTAATGAATAGGGTATGAACATATTACCATATACGATGATGTAGAGAGAAAATTAAGTTATCATGTATATATTTTAATTTCAAGGGATTGCAAATAATAACTTAAATCACTCTTTTCAAAAGAGGATCATCTAAAAGCCTAAAAAGGCTAAAAATGTGCCATATTGGCTTAATGCATAAATTGACACAATGTCACTCATAATGGCCTCCACCAAGAATCCAATGGACTATACCCTATACAAAACTCTTTGCTTCACACTAGAACTCTTCATTCACTACTAACTTAGTCATAAAATAGTACATCATTCACACAGGGACTTCTTTCACCAACCCACCTCAATCTACTCTTGGTCTCTTCTTGTTAGTTCTTGACAACTTCAGCTAGTCTAGATTATTTAACCCTCACAAATATCTCCCATCACTCTCCCTTGTTCATGCACTTCAAACACTATTATATTCACTAAATAATTTAGCTCAAATAATCAAAAAATTGTACTTCATCAAAATTGTCTCCACATACCCTTAAGACGAGGTAGTTCGCTTCACTCATGTATATAGATTTCTAAATCTACCCAAAAGGTATTAAAAAACTCCATTACTTCTATTTTCCCATACCCAAGGTGCTCCCATAATTTTGAGACTCAAATCCTTCTAAAACTCTCCTTACCCCACCTTTTCACTTTTTGCTTTTAAACCCTCAATAGGTTTGTTTCAAGAAACTGTCATGAATATATTCATTTACAAGGAGTATCAAGACACAAATTATATGTTTCTGAGCACCCATTAAGGGTTTCTATCGGTGTATAAATTTTCAAGTTTAGACTCTAGGTATAACTTTAACTTCCTTTGTAAAATACCTCATCCAATGAGCCCTGACAACTGTATCACTGTCCTATCAGGGAAATATCATGATTATCTTTATGTTTCACCAATTAAGGTTAAAATGTCTTCTTCTAAAAACTAGAGTAACCCATCAAGATTTTTTCTTGCAATTTTTAAGGTCAAATTACTTGGTTAAGGGTTTTTATCATATATTTCCCTTAGAAACCTTAGCTACTCACTATACAAGCCCGCGAGGCTCTAGGTTATAATAAATTTATTTTGTTTCAACTTCAAGAGGAAAAATATAACCTACAAGACTATTTTAACTCAAGATATATGTTTATCTTACAAGTAAGGAAGAACATGGTCTCATACTTCAATAACTTGTTTATCTCTTATTCTGACTGTACAGGCTATAACTAGTCTCTAATGTAGATAAATGATCATAAGAAGGAATTAAATCACAAATATGTTGATGTAAAAACAAATTTGATCCCTTATTCATGAGGGAATGTATTAAAAATACACCATCCAATTATTCATGATCTCTCCTAAGGTCATGATGCCAATACATAATCAAATGATTATTTTAAACCTACAACAGGGTACAAGATCCTTCTTACTAAAAAATTTCATGCATATAACATTGATACAACACAATAAGACATTAATTTAACATTCATACCTCCTTTAATATTTACATGTAACAATTTTTTTACACTTCTAATTAATAAATAGAAAGATTCCACTCAATTCATTAATTTCACAGTCTTGCTAGCATACTATCAAACATCTTCTTATACCATTCATCAAGAAAAGGAATCAAACCTTTCATAAGAACTTGAAATTATGCACATGAACAAGAATTAATTAAAACTCCCATAACTGGGATACACATCCATGGATAAGGGATTCATTAAATCCTAATATATAACTCAGAAATACTCTCAAAGAGACAAGACAATATATATAAAACTTACTTTATCTGTGTATTGCTTCAATTCTACATATAAAAGCACTGAGTTCTCCTTATTTTCCAACATTTTCCTCCATCTCCACTCGTGGAATGACCTCCCCAAAAAACTATCTCACCCTTTCCCATACTCGAATATCTCTTGCATGCACCTACTACTAACATTTAACTACCCACTAAGACTGACATTTGCGACCTTTGGACTTCCCTTCACCTCATAGAATCATAATTGTAACTCTTTACATTATTACATACATCCTAATGATGCACTAACACATATAGACTAATATCACAATCTATACCCTCACAAGACACTCAAAACACCTAAACAACCACCTAACACTCTCTAACAGACTTAAAACACTTTTTACAAGCCCATATGCCTTTGTATTGGAATTACATCTTTCGGAGGGAAAGACTCCCATTTGAATTTCAAATATTCTCTCACTCTTAATTCTCTCTCTCTCTCTCTCTCTCTCTCTCTCTCTTGACTTCACACAATCTAGAAGACCCCCATGACCTCATAACAAGGAAATTGGTAATTGAATGCCTCCTTGATGATGCTCTTGCATCATACAATTTGTAAAGGTAATGAAAAATTCATAATAAAATTAAACTCTTTACTGGGATAAAAGATGATTAAGGAGCTCAACAATTTTTCCCATAGAGGATAAGTGTTTGACATGATCAATTTATAAAATACATTATCTTATAAAATGCTTTTCCAAGACCTTTACAAGGAAATAATGTAGACACATATCACTTGTTTGTGATTTTAAAAGACCTTTACATGTTATTGGTGCTCACATATAAGAACATTGACTTCCTAAAGGAACTCAATAAAATTTATTGGTATTTACATTATACAAATTTAAATGTTTTTCCAATATGAAGATGCAAAAGGATATCTCTATGCATCAATATCATATCCACGTAAATTATTTGTCCTACACACAAGTTTATATTGTAAGTGACATTGCTAATAAAACTTGTGAATAAATAATGAAAATCTTATAACTATTAATTTTTTTGTAAGAGTTTCATTTCTTGATCACAATAAAAGAGTGTGAATATTTCTATACAAATATCTAGAAGAAATTGCATTGAATTTTTGTAAGGAAAATTATGAATAAACGTCATGAGTGTAATTTGTATCAAGTAATGAAACATTTCAAGAAGCATTGAGTAGGTTTGGTAATCTTATCAAAGGTTGATCCGTATGATTGTGTTAAAGTAATGATTGTTATTGAGAAAAAAATGAAAAAAGGTATTGAATTTGAAGATGTATATAATGCTTCCATATTATTAACCATGCATATGAACCTAGAACTATAATTTCCAAATTAGTAGAATCATTGCATATTATCTAATAAAATTGCAAGTAAACATTTACAATTCAATTGATCCATGATGAAATTATAACAATATCATGTTCTATGCCAAGTCAGTCTAACACCAATACTTAAGAGAGGATATAATAAATCAAAGTAAAGTACATGACTAACCAAATACCATGGTTAACCTATTGAGTTATCATTTTGATTGACATTAGATGACTATGAAATATTAAAAAATTCATGAATCTAGAGGCTATAATAAATCTCTGATAACACCTTGGTAAACCTAAAATGACATCATTATGATTACATTTATGATCCATATGCAAACCAATTGGACTTATACGCTTATGTACATAGCCAACACACATAAAATTATTTATAACCCGAGGGTAAAAAATGTATTAATTTTAAATTAGGGTTGATTAATTAAAATATTGGAAGTTACATTGTATATGAAAACCATATATTAACAATGTTTGATAGTTTAAAAACATAGTGTTTTTTTAACCATGTGTACTATTTATAATTTCAAAAATAGTTGTTTTATCATTGCTTGTACATTTCGTACTATAATCATGTCATTTGTATCTACATTTCCACTTTTCCTACTGTAATAATGTTTTAGGTCTGGTTTGTAGGTGGCTTATAACATATGAAACTACCTTGACTCGCAATACACATGAGGCACCTAATCTGTAATTTGCATATACATTTACACTTCAATTTATAATTTTGCACACCATTCTACAAAATTCAAAATAATTTATAATTTTTTCGAACCACAGTGGCATTATTCTTCTATTTCCAACCTATTCTTTTCATATCATTGCATTGACACAAAAACTATAAATCCCCCTATGCAAGGTAATGAAACACAAATATTTATTAAAGGATGGTTCAATATAAAATTGTTTGAAATATGTATCTTGCATGTCATTTTAACAATGAACATTTTATATAGTATTATGTCATTGCCATATTTTATTGAACTACTTGTTATCCATTTTTGCACGCTTGAGGCAAAAATGGACAACGAGGGTACACCGAACCCCAAGACTGATAAATCCTTTCATAGATTTTGGGGCATATAGGAAATTTTTATGCTTCAAGAGTGTTTATGGTATTCTGAGAGGTTCTGAGATCATTTCAGGCTATTTACTCCTATTTTTTGATCTTGAATGATCAATGTTTACTTAGAGCAAGGAAAGTGGTCATCATAGGTATAAATGAGTGAAAATTGATAAAATATGTTTAAAAGCCTTATTGTATTGCCATTTTCCTCCACGGTTGATGTAAAGCTACGAGGGTCGCATCCAAGGGAAAAAATCATGATTTAAGGAGCTCGTGCATTCAACACATGATCAATTTCATACCTAATGGTATAACTCGTTGATCGAGCCCATAAACAAAAAATTGTGGTAAAGTAAACTAAAAGGTTTGAACGAAGGTAGACATATCTAGCTCGTGAGTAGGATAGATTGATATGGATGCAAAGAAGTAAGACCGAGCCAACACCGGATCATGCAAAATGTGAGGAGATCATAATAAGAAAAAGCTCAGGTGAGAGCTCATGACAAGCCAAATTCACATAATGGATATGTTAGAGTTGAGTTGTTTTCTTGAATTATTCAACAAGAGGAAAAAAATATCATGGAAAAAGGAAGACTAGTGTAAGAGACCTCGAAGCCATAGCCCATGCCGAGTTGAGATCATTGAAATGAAAAGCTATGAGTGGACAAGAACCCGAGTTGGGAAAATTCAAAGGATGCGACCATGGTGGGGATAATGTCTTCACAAGCCAAGTCAGTAATTTTGTGTGAGGGTATTTGGGGAACTAATTTCCATGTGGGAATTTCATTAATGGAAAATCAAGACAAGGATTCCACAACGTTGGGGATTTCGAGGGGCCTCTGGCCATGGTGAAAATGTCAAGATGATAAATTAAGCCAATAACTCTGTGTAGGGGAAGTTCGGAAAAACATGGCCAAATGAGGTATTAACCGTGGAAAACCAACATAGGATTTCTGCATAAATCATGAAATGGGAGAATCAGAGAAAATTGGAAAATTACCACCCAAGTCAGAGTGGCCATAGGAGGATTGAGTCAAATTCCAAGGTAACTAGGCAGGAGTTGTTAGAGCATGTTGGAGTGGTTAACGGACCGGTAAATGTGTAACGTGGGAGACCCAGTCGAAGTGGAGGGCAATCATCAAACATTGAAAAGGGAGCTCATTCAAGCTAAAACCAAGTGTGAATCTACATGCATTGAAATTTCTTGTGGAAACAACATGAAACTCAGGTGATGTGGAGGTTGAGTTCAATTGGAAGAGCTTGACAAATAGGAAAAATGTTGTAGGTGATGCATTGAAGGAATTCAAAGCTCATGGAGCCAAATTAAGCTCATCAAGCTAAATCAAAGGTTTTCTGATTGTATGGTGATGAGCTTACATGATGATGTTGTAAGGAAAGGAGATCAGGTCTCTGAGCTAAAGCTAATAATGAGTTGGGGTGTGAAATGCAGGATCAATGATGATCTCATGTCTAGTGTTTGAGGTAATCTGAAAGGGATGACTTGGTGAATCCATGAATGTATCACTAGCCAAACTCAGGGATTCAAGTTGGCGAATGGAGGTAGGCTTAACTCACCTTGGAAAAATTAGTGGATAGATAGCCCATTGCGGAAAAATCTCATAGATGAGCCACATTGAATGAAGAGCTCATTTTGATGAGTTAGGGTTCATGAGATGAGGAATATAATAGAAAATGAATGGGATTTTTTGGAAAATGTATGAAAATCTAGTTTGGTTTCACGTGGTGAGATTAGGCTCGAGTCATATGGATCGAGTGAGGAGGTGAGTTCGAGACCAGATCTAGTATGACATGGAATAATTCATTAGGATCCAGACCTAGCATGTTAATGTAGAAACAAATTACATGCTAGAGGAGCTTGAGAGGTTTCTCGTGGAAGAAATGTGCATGAGGGCTGAGCCACTCACCTTGAAGGTGTTGATTCTAGATGTATGGATACAAGACGAACTCATCTTGGAGTTTGGCCCACAAAAGGTATAGGAAAATAAATCGTGGTCGTGGTAATGTAGAGGGCTATACTTGATGATGAAGTTACTTTATGCATTTGGCTAAATGTTGAAGCTTGGTACTCTGGTAAAAATGGGATATCAGGAATCATGTGAGCTCAAAGTTATGACACCAAGTCAAGCTTAGAGGGATAAAAATCTTGAGAGGTTTAAGTGTGGAGTTCATAGACATGATCCGGCTCAGTTATGCATTAAAACTGCCGAGCTCACAGATAAGGATGAAGCGTGAGACAAATTTGCATTCATCTGGGTACGAGTCTAGGAGTGATATTTTTTATCTCATTCAGATTGAGTTGTATTGAGATACTCAATATAACACTACAAAGTCATGTTTCAGGGATAAACGTTAGAGTGGGCTTGACCGAGAATGTTGTTTAGATTACAGAGCACGAGTTTGTTGCATAATGGGAGATGGCTCAATATGAGTAGTAAATAACTTGATATTGGCTCAGAGGACATATAGAGAAAATGAACTTAGTCATGGAGAACATTGAACCCGTAAATGGAGCTTGGTTAACATTGAAGTATCCAACTAGAGAGTGCACGAGCTAAACAAATATGGAATGAGATCGCCGGTGTCAATGGGCTAGGAGAAGTAGGGTAGAGTTTGATTCATTTGAGATTATCGTCGACTTGGTTGCAGTGGTTGAGAACCAGCTTGGTGAATAGGGAATCTTCTGTTGCAAGCCATTAAAGATGGATCTTGACTTTCCATACAAGTGAGGGTGCTAAATACAAAAGGAGGTCATGCAAATTTGGCAGTGATCTTGATTCAACGAGTAGCTCGATCGATGGAGGAGCTCGTTTAAATGAGAGCTCGGTTACGTGGAGTGGTGGAGGAGCTTGTCCTAGGTGAGCTCATTTGGGAAATTGAGTAGCTCAGTCAATGCAATGGCATGGAGCTCGGATCTAGCTCAGTGAGCTAACCACTCAGTTGGGCTCTTTTTGGCCTTTTCCCCATGATTCCCCTGTTCAACACAAACCGGTCAATAAGGGCCCCCATAAAAACTAGTAATTAAATTAATATTTTTATTTTAATAATATTTATTATTATAATTATTAAAATATTCTTTTAATTAATTGAGAAGATCAGGTCAACCAGGCGTTAATGGCACGTGATGGAAGATTCTCAAAGTAGTTCAACCAACTGTAATAAATACTTCATGTGCCTTCAATTTAGGAAGGGAATTTATGACTCCTTCTCTCCTCTCTCTCAAATTCTTCTATAAATGTAAGTTGGAAGCTCATTCCAAAGGGTTCCAATAGGTCAGATAGGTTGGGTAGTTAGACATGTTAGGAAAGTGTGTGTTTTTCAAGAGTCCTCTCTCTTTTGTAAGTCGTGTTTGTATGTTGAGGGAACTTTAAAGCCTCCTTTTTAAGACTATAATGGAAATCATTGCCTCTTCTAAATGTATGATGCATTGTGCACATTGTTGAAGTAATAAAAGTGTGTATTTTGTGAGTAATCTCGGTCCTTTCATCCTTCTATACTTCTTTGTGCATTTTCTCATGCTTGCATGTACATTGTGTAAGTTCATGTTTCTATTGCAAGTTCTTAGAGCTCTATGATTATCAAGTTATGGAGAATTGTATGCAGATGAGTTGTGGTGCTTGTTCACCCTTCTTAATTTCATCCTTCTTCACTAGAATATTGACAACTTGTTTATCTGATCGATTTTAACAAAGGGAACATGTGCTTCCTAGTCTGTGGTATTCTGTACCCTCTCTAAGTTGCAGTAGGTGAAGTTGACTTGTGGTGCACACACCCTCTTCAAATTAACCCTTCATGAGTCTTGAAACACCCTTTATTTTGTGCATCACCATCCCTAATATAGTTTCATTTCTATAAATCTCTTTCCCTAAAACCCATGAAAATGTTAACATAGGTCTAGATAACCATTTTATTGCACTAGGAGTAGTATAACACTTAGTTTAGGAAGATGAAGATGAACTTCTCTAGAGGTTCACCTAGAGCAAAATTCCCACAACTTGAGAGGTGATCCCATGTGTCCCAATCACACCGAACATCATGTTCACATTTTGGCCATTCAAAGGGTGCAGTGATTTAGCGACAACACTACCATATACACTATTTATATCATAAGTAGATGGTTTTCAAGTTCTTGGAAATTTTTTCCATGTATATAATTTTTCATACATTGTTTTTATTTCTTTCATTTGGGTGATTTAAACAAGTACTGTCTTTAAGGAGATACGTGGGCTCTCTATACATATATTTTCACCTCTCAACATTGACACTCATGAATCTCAATAATGAAATTATTATCTAGCTTATTTTGAGCCATCATCTTGTTAGCCTTAAGAATTTCCAACTGATTCTTATTTAGTAACTCTAGATGTTGGATGTCAAGCTCTATCTCTATGTTCTTTGCAGTCAAATATCCAAGCCTCTAGCTTAAATATGAAATCTTCTTCTCCAAATCAATTTTATTCAACATCAACCTTGTGTATTCAATCTTGTAGAAATGATTCTTCTTCGGAAACATTTCCACATGAATCTATGAAGAACAATTAGGGAAGTAGTTTAATCTTATTCAAAAATACCCTCTTTGGTTTCACACCTCTCACATAATTTCTGCATCCAAATTATTCATTATTGAAAGTTTCCACATTTACATCCGATTCTTTCACTTTCAAACTCTATTGTTTGCCTATAAGTTTGATCACTCACTATCATATGTGTATCTACATAAATATAAATAAAAATAATCATATGAACTATAAAGAGATGAGAGAAACATTGTTTATTCCTCATCAGACCTATGATACATATATCTTCATAGAAGTGACCATACAAACTAACAATTTCATACCAAATTATGAGTATAAAATACAAATACAATAATGCAAAAGCCTAGAAATATATAATTGTTACTTGTAGTATGTGGTGTAAAATCATTGGTTGTGGTGGAATCTACTGGATCATATGGCATGAAAAGATTAAAAAATCCAATCCATCCCGCAAGATAAATCACCTCATAGGTGGAGGGGGAACATCTATGTTGAAATGCTTGAAAAATTAAACAAAAAAATATTATTAATGAAGGGAAAAGGCTTACAGAAATTCCTAAAAAGGAAAACAAGGGATACTAAAGACAATGAAGATATGAATTAAAATTAGTCATTAGAAACACAACTTACAGTATGTGTATGATTTAATTTAATTTGAATTAATTAAATCTAAGTATTGTAGATTCACTACTAAACCAAATGATGTATAAAATCTGAAATGAAGAATTGAAACAAGAAAAATAAGATTTAAAATATGAAACCCTAAGGAAAGGATAAAGAGAGAAGATTTAGATGATTTCCTCATAGTTTGAGACTAATCTAGACTTGGATGTGCTGAAAAATCTCTCAAATTGGTGTTCTCCTTGGACTTCATCCAAGTCCTCATCATCTCCCTCTTGTGGCTTAGGTGAAGTAGTTGCGCACTCAACTTCATCCTTATTTGGAGGCTGTGTTCTACCTATGTGTCCCAAACCACCACTATCCTCATACTCCTCCTCTTCTTCATCGACCTAAATTGTTTATTTGGGCTTGGGTGTTGGAACATTTTCCATTGTATGCTTACCCTTTGGCGGCCCTGAGAACGTGAACTCATTCTTTACATACTTAGTGTTCTCTAGCTTGGGTTTGAGTTACAGGTACACAAGCACTGCTCCTAGTCCCCAACTTCCAAGCTCACAGGTTTCATGCTTATAATATCTAAAATAAGTATTTCAATGTATGCATTATGCCCTGGATATACATACTTCTTCCTCAAAGTGTGGTAGTCACAATCTACCTTGTCTGCATTGAAGGTTAAGCAACGTGCATATGAGAACCAATGAACTGATGCCTAGAAATACCTTGCTATGAAGGCTTAAAAAATTTTACACCACGGGCTCCAAGTCCCGTTCTTCATCACAAATCATGTAATGAAAAAATGTTGGTATACTACAAACTAAACTGCCTTACCCGCCACTGAAGGCAAATCCTTGGGTATGCGCCACTCTTCCTCGAACACCATGCTGAGTCTATCATACCACATCTCCACCCTCTACTTGAATGGTCCATTCATTGATCCATCACACAATTACTTGCCAAACCTTTCCGTAGGTGACTTGTATTTTGTGGGATACTCCCAAATCTTCTCCTTTAGCCCATCAGGCACCCCAATCTCCATGAATACTAAAGATGACAAAACAATGCCAAAATTGACTTTTTCACCTATTTGCACTTCTTCGATGATTTTCATTTCTATGTGATCTGCAATGTTGTAGACCACTCCTTGAGACATCTTTTTGGTGATGTGCAACCACATTGTCTTTACCTATGACCACCTTCTTGGGTCATTCAACTTTATCACAAGATGTGCAACTTCCTGCACTATTGTGTACTTATTGAACTTATAAATGTCCATGTCGCATGGACCCTTGGTATAGCCCAACTCCTTCCTCATCTCTAGGATTGTGGATTTATCCAATAAATCATTATCCAGATCCAACCTTGAGGCAGTTAGTCCTATCACCATTTAAATCAAAGCAGCTATGATTCTTACCCTCTGTCTAGTGAAGTAGAAGAAGTCCTCATGGAATCTACTCATCAGCATCCGATACAATGGTTCATACTTTCAAAAAAATGGTAGCTCATACAATTAGTAGAATCCATTCTAATTCAAAAACTTCTCACCAATGTCATCATATACTATCATATCCTCTGCCGTGCGCTTGTTTGCTTTCGTGCTTAGCAATGCATCGAGCTCTTTCTCATTATCTGATGTTCGATGGTTGTAGTCATTGATTTTACATTGGTAGATCTGGAAATCCCATTTTTGTCCCACAATCACACTCTTCAGATACTAAATTTCTAAAAAATTACTCTCAAGAGAAATCTCTTCCTCCACTTTAGCCTTCTTCTTCCCTTTATCCCCTATTGCAAGTGCTTTCTCTGGTGCCATTTGAAAAATATCTCTTTTCTTCCCTTTGTAGTTGAGCAAATCAAAACTATAGCTTAAATATTCATTCCCTAGTGGAAATCACGTACCCTAGCTTCTTTGTAATGTGTCTACTTTGCTTAAACCCTTTTCCTATGGGAACACAATCTTCTCTAGTGCACAACCCTTCTCCCCATGTCTGGTTTCACACTCTATGCACCTCAACACGATCGCACTTAAACCTTTTCAAATTCTCTCAATTGTAATGGTAAAAATGAACTCGCATCCCATCCTTATATAGAATTTCAAAAATTTAGTGCTTTTATTGCTCCTCCACCTACTAACAATCTTCTCATTACTTGACCATTTTCATTATTTCCATGCGGTACATCTTCATGCCCAAGCTATAACCTTCTAGCACACCCTCCTACCTTTTGGTTGTGGAATTCTCTTTAGCGTGCTTCTATGTGCCTGAGTACCTCATCATTGTGCCTTCCACTGGTAGTCTTCCCGACCCCTTCTTACCTCGTGTTATACTTGTTTCTTCATTCCTCTCTATCTATGGTCCTTGTGTCTAGAAGAAATATCTCTCTATTTTTTTTTCAATTTTCCAACCTTGAATAGCACCCATAGATAGTTCCTTTCATGTGTACTTATTTTCAATAGTCCTGTACCCAAATATCAACAACCTACGCCACACTAAGGGTATGTGTTGTCCTCTGTGTATAAAAATTCTTCAAATAGTAATAAGCTTCTGGCGCGTAAACGCACTTATTACACAAACACACCAACTAAATTGACAAATCATATCAAAAAAGAAATAAATACATTAAACAAATGCAGATTTTGAAACCTAATCTAAATGGAAATACTTTCTTATTACAAACACCAAGAAGACTTATTTATA
The DNA here is from genome assembly GCA_019776745.2 of Taxus chinensis. NCBI lineage: Eukaryota > Viridiplantae > Streptophyta > Pinopsida > Cupressales > Taxaceae > Taxus > Taxus chinensis. The sequence goes on from CM034146.1 coordinate 489,206,445, forward strand.
AGAGGGCTTCAACCTACTCCTGTTGAAGTAACTAGGTAACCGTATTCCATCAAGGGCCTCTAACTGAAAAGTACTTGATTCAAGTATGTGAGTGATAACATATGGCCCCAACCAATGTACTTTGAGTTTTCATGGATGGCACAAAAACTTAGAATCATAAAGGAGAACCATCTATCATATCTCAAACTTTTTATCGCTGATATGCCTGTCATGCCATGATTTCTGCCCGGTCTTCTCTTGTTTTTGAATCCAACATGTTGTGTCTCAGTGTTCATATAATTTTATCAATTGTTCAATCCATTTTTATAATTCTTGCTCATTAGCAAGACCTCTAGTGCGTGTAATATGCAAAGAAGGTAACATAAATTCCATAGGAAGAACTGATTTTGTGCCAAAAACTAACTGAAATGGTGTGGCTTTTTTTAACCTTTTATATGTTGTCTGATATGCCCAAAGTACTACAAATACCTTATCATCCCAATCCTTTCTTCCAATATCATAGATTTTGTCAATGTATGGCTCAAAATTTTATTGAAAGCCTCAGCAGTCCCATTCACCTAAGGATGATAGGGTGTAGTCTTATTGTGTGCAATCATGAATTCATCCAATAGAATTATGATTGTCTCATTAAGAAAATGTGTGCCCCTATCACTGGTCAAACTTAAAGGACATCCATACCTTGTAATAATATTTTACCAAAGAAACCTAGCGACTGTGGCCACTGTTCAATCCTTTGTAGGTGCTTCTTCTACCCACCTTGTTAGATAATCTATGCAAGTTACGATGTAATGTGATCCAGTTCTACGCACAACTGGTGAAATAGGACCCACAAAATCGATAGCCCATTTTTCAAATGGTTTTGCACTAGTAATTGGTCTTAGAGACATTTCATCTTGTTGACCTGGTTTCCCAAGGCATTGAAAATGATCAAAAGCCATACAAAATTCCTTACAATATTTATATAGAGTCTCACAACATAATCCAATGAGTAGAATCTTGCACGTAGTGGCATCACCTGCATAATGGCCACCTGCAATACCACCACGAGCTTCTTCCATAATATCCATGCACTCATGTTAATTGAATTAATGATCTTAATTAAATTAATTAATATCCTCACTTAACCACCTCACTCAACCAACTCACCTAGCTACCTAACTCAAGTGACCCACTCAGACCTCATTAATGACCTAAGGCCAAGTCTAAGCCTATCGTAACCAACTAGGACTTAGTATAAACCTAGAATTAACTCCTATTAAAAAACCTGAGAGGACTCTTACTCATCCTTCCATGATCTATCACTCAAGACTCAGACAAAGATTTTTGACCACGCCAAAGATAACAACAATCATGCAATTTTTGGCCAACATTGATATTCCCACCTTGAACGACATCAATTATATCTCAATCAACGTCAGTCCCCTAACTATCACTAGTTAGGTTAAATACATTTCCAAAATCCTTTACCTAGGTTGGTCATTTGATTCAGGATCTCATATAAGCAGAGACTTGGAGCACTCAAATTTTTTGAAGCACTTAGGCAAAGGAAAATATACTGGAGCACTACCAACAACCATTGAAATTCATCATCTTCTTGACGATCACAGATTCACATAGATAAACATGGAGGTTTGAACTGGCATGGAACTAACACAACTTCTCTTTTCTCCATATCTTTGTCATCACCATCCTCATAAACTGCATCCTCCAAACCTACTCTTCAGTAAGTACCTAACATCTCTTCATTTATTTCTATTTTATTCTAGTAAGATTTATTATTTAGCTCAGTAATTTATCTTTCTCCACATCTGTACACTCCCCTCCTCCTACCAACCTATCATCTTACCATACCTAGCCCTTTCACCTGCCTTCACCTCCTTCTAATCATCTATGTTGAGTGGATGATAGTGGGATACTTAGCGGAAGGCACACAAAAGGTTCACATGTGAGAGCAGGGTGTAGTCAAAGGTGTAAAAGGATAGGGAAGGACACACACATGAAAGACAAGGGAAGATTCAAAACTTAGCCATTTTCACACGAGAAGGCTATTTTTTGGAGATAGCGAGTAGAGCACACAAACCAGGTAAAGAATTGTGTGACACACATCGACTATTTTTGGAAGAGTGGCTACTAAGCTCTTTGCATGGGTGTAGGCTAAGAATAGAATTGCTACTACCAGTTAACTAGAAGAGGTCTATTGTTAGCGCACTTACATGTGTGGCTATGATTGTAAAGGTGCATGGCTATTTCCAGCATGTGGCCTATTTTGGAGTTATGTAAGTGGTGAAGGGAAATTCCCCACCCTTATAAATATGTAATGATCTGCTTAGAATAGAAGAACGTCGTAAGAATTGAATTACTGTGAAGCTATGCTACCAAATTTGATGTGGCATAAGCTATGATATTATCTATTGTAATGATCCTCCATGCATTTACTGTGTTTAATAGAATGGAGTGTATTAGCTGAATCAAAGTATTAATATTGAATATAATTGGTTCTTTCATGGTTGGTTTCATATGGAGATTGTTTAAACATGTTATTCTTTAGATCTAGATCTGAACATGCACTGTAGAATGATATATTAATTATGGATCTAAATGTATTAAGTCTTCATCATGTTAGCATCATACAACAACAACCCTAAAGAGGGGCCTGGTACCTTTTCACGTTTCAGATGAGCACTCAGTCTAGGCTGAGTGATGTGATAGCATGTTTGGGATTTTACTGGTAAATTCTAGGCTACATCATTGGTTCCATTTCCAGGACCTATTTTTTTTTAGTTATTTTTAGGATGGTTTGTAATGAAGACATACCGGTTGAGCCTAGAAAGTGTTGAGGAGCGGATACATGATCTAGAAGAAGAATATGCAGAGAGGTTCAACACCGGATCTAAGTTTAACGCATGCGCATGGTGGAAAATAATCTATATGATAGTTTGTATGAGAGATTATTCATTATTTTTCTAGTAGAACTGTACGAGTGGTTGAGTACTTATGTGTCTAAAAGGAATTGGAGGTATCATGCACTTGTTTGGATGCAAGAATAATTTTAGGCCCTCTATGATGCTGATCTGATTTGGACACACACTATGGATACTTGGTTTCAAGGTATTTTGAATAGCTATATTCTAGAGTACTCAATTTCCACATATTATTTCCCAAAGTTAGTAGAATTCTAATATTTATGATATCCCAGGTGAACTTACCTGCAAATTATTCCACTGGTGATCAAAATTTTGATGGTAACTTTGAACTTAGAAAGAAAAATGATGGCTAACTAATCCCCACCATGTGTAGGGATAGGAGCAGGTTTGGTAAAGGATGACAGACCTAGCGACAAAAAGATAGAGAGAGGAAAGGTGACTTAAGTATAATGAGGCACATGAGAGGGAGATAGAGAAGTAGCGGGATGTTGCAGAGTGAATGTCATTGTGGAGAGAGATTGCTCACGAAGGATTTGAAGTTCATGCAGAAGACATGGAACCTGAGCATCAGGAACTCCTCCATTTGGGAAAGCATGATAGGGAACCCCCCTCAACATCATGTAGAAGCATGCCAACAGAGATGATCTAGGCTATGGGCATGCATCTGAATCTACCTGACAACCTTTCCCTTGTACTTAGTCTTCCAGAATTTAGTACATCAAATAGTCAGAAAGCTAATTTAGGAAGTGAAAGAGAAGGAGTAAGTCACATAATAAGCACATTTATGGAAGCGTAAACATCTTCATTGTTGTTTTTAGGTACCTTTTCAGGTGTATCATCCACACATAATTCAAACGCGTAGAATTTTGGACTCACTTCTGGGAGTGGTAACAATTCACAGACTGTAGGGGTGCAGTTTAATACTACTTTTGGGACATAGGGAAGTACATATTCTAGTCCGACTCTAGCTATAGGTTTAGGATTAGGAGGTATAGGTGGTTCTAGTTTTAGTGGATCTTGTGGTTTTGGAGGTAGAGGAAACATAGGGGTTATGGATATGGTGGGAAAGTTCTACACCAACCCTAGAATATTTACATGGATATCTCTCTTCATCTTTCAGAGTACAGGGGCATAAAAGATACTGCTGAACATGTGCACATGTGTGAAATACTGTGGGACACAAAAGGAATCATGAATTCTGAGCACAGGGTAAGTCAATTCCCCACTATGTTATAAGGACATGCACATAGCTAGTATAGAAAGTTTGACCCTGATCAAATTTACGTAGACTATGTAGCTTTAAAAGATGCTTTCCTTAAAGAGTTTCACATCCCTAAGTTTGAGTAGAAGAGTATAAGTGCACTGAAGGATATTAAGCAAGGCACTATTGAGAGTGTTAGAGAGTATGATGCTCATTTCAAAATGATTTTATCTAAGATTTCTTATGATATTCATTCAAGCCAGCATGTATAATGGTTTTTTGGAGGTATGATTACACATTTTAGAAGGGCATTATCACATAAGACATACACTTATCTACGTGAAGCACTTGAAGAAACTTTAAGTGTTGAGGAATTCAGAAGTATAGAAATTGGGGTGAGCCCATGTTTGGAAGCACCAATCACAACTATGGAAAAACAGTTGGAGAAGCTATCAGAAAATTTAGCACATGAGACATGCACAAGGATTCGGTGCACAGATTGAGAAATGGAAGGTCACACAAAGGATAGTTTTCCCCACAGATCAGTATGCTAATTACTGCTAGACTATGAGATATGTAATTTAAACCATGATGTTTGCCGTTGCCCATTATTACAACACGTAATAAGGAAGAATGTCTCTTGTTACTGTAAAATTTTTAGGTCCACAACTCATGACATAGAATACTGCCAGCTGATTGGTTAGATCCATTATGTTGTAGATATTGGTGTACAATAGATAGGACTATCAGATAACTCTAAAAATAATAATGAGCATGAATATTGTGATCATAGTCAAGCACGCTATGATCGGAATGAAGGGTGTTTTGAAGGAGGTCATGGTAGAGGTCGAGGATATCATGGTGGATTTGGAGGATGAGGCCATGGTGGTGGATGAGGTGAGTTCCCTCCTGGAACATGTTATACATGTGGATCTCCTAACCACTACATGCGCAAATGTCCTCAGAATATTACATGTTATTTCTGTGGAAATAATCATAGTTATGAGGAATGCTTGGACTTGTATGAACATCTTAGTAAGAAACATAAAAAAGAAAAAAAAGGCACATGGATGGTTAGGATATAATGTGCTATGGAAAATTAGTGGAAGCTAAAGTTGGAACCAAAATTTGAGGCATTTCCGGTAAGGATCACTACCCACGCTGAAGCAGCATGCACCAAAGAAGCATTACAATAGAAGCCTACCATCACTAAGGAGGAGGTTCTACATGCATGCTATCCATATCCTGTCCATAAGAAGGAGGTTTATCAAAAAACCATGGAGGTACTTAGAAATCTTCAGGGTGAAATACAGTATTTAAAGGAGTAATCATAGAAGATGGAGCAAAATAAAGCATTAGAAACGGTCCAGTTAGATATGGATGACTTGAAAAAGTTGTGCAAGATGATGCGCCATGATAATATAAATCCAATGTTAGGGAATTGGTTAAAGGGAAAGACTCCATGTGCAAGTATTGATACTAGATGCTAGATCCTGCATGTAAATCTTCCCCCTCATAGCCTAGATTATGAAAAGGAAATCAATATGAATGCTATTGTAGATGGGTGGCTTTTGAGTAATATATTGATTAATAAAGATGTGAAATTCAATGTTCTTACTTTAGATTCATGGGTACAAATGGGGAACCTCCATTACAACCATATTCAAATTTATTGTTCATGGATAACTAGACTAAGGCCACTCTTGTCGGAGTTTTAAAATATTCATTCATTACCATACATTGAGCCAAGTTCATTAGAGATTTTGAGGTTTTAGCACTGGCAAAGGAAAATAACTTCCCATCTCTACTACGGATTCCTTGGTGCTATGAAAATAATGGTGATCTTTGGTTCAAAAAGGGTTATATCAGTTTTGAAAACAAGGAGGAAAGAGTTATTATACCTTTAAAAGATGGAAAATCTGCACCCTATGTTGAGCCTTTAAGTGAGGAAGACCTAAATAGGATTTATGTACGTGTCATTTAGGACCCAGAGGAACTTGAGCCATCTAAAGAAGGAATCCTTCAGTGGGAAGATGCATAGTCTGTTACTGATACTACAAGTGTTTCTTGTGACAATTTGGCTCATAATACTTATGATTTGGTAGGGTGAAAAGTAAAGAGTATATTTACTAGGGACAACAAAACTCATTGTATCAGGAGAATAGGTAATAACTCTGTACCTCGTTACACTGGAGAATGAGATCTTAATAATATCCTATGTGCTATGGAGGAGCAGTGGATAAACCAGTTGGAAATACAAAATATGCTAGCATACACCCTATGCAGGACAACAACACGCTGGTGGGTGGTTCACAAGGATAATCTTGTAGGAGGAAATGAAATTATGATTGCTCTTACTACTAGATTTTTCAATAGCAATGCACCTAATCAAATGTATATGTATCATGGTAATCAACCTATTTAGCACTATGTTCAGTAGTGTGAGAGACTCTAGATAGAGGGGTACAAGGCTTTACCACCTTCGCTCTGGGTGCACAAATTTTATTCCACTTTATAAGGTTGCGTGCGTGCTTGGTATGTATATGTAGAAATCCATAGAGAGAATGGAAATTAACATAATTTAATTACAGGAATGAGCCAGACATTTGAATTTTTCTCTACTAAACCTCTGGTAGAAGATGCATTAAAGGTTCTAAAGTGCTTAACTATGGGGGATAGTGTCAAGGTGGAAGAATTAATTCAAGAGTTATTTGATGAAGGAGACTCAGGAGCACATTTTGCTGAAGAAACAGAGACAAATGCCACACTACTTAAGCGCGTTTGGCTTGAGAAATAAAAAGGAAAAATAGTCTACTTGGTGGATGATGAAGAAGTAGAAAATTTGGATGTAGACCATTTAACAAGTAGGCGTGAGGTTTTGGAAAGTGCAAATAAGACCACGCGTGCCTATCATGAACATATGAAGATAAAGAAAGTTAATATTGGATCACATGCTGAGCCTAAGGAGGCCATAATTGGGGACTATTGGTCTGACTTTGAAGTGGAAAAAATCATTGAGTTACTACAGGATTATCAGGACTTATTCCCTCAAGGATACCAAGAACTAAAAGGCGTGCATGAATCATTAGGAAAGATGAAGATAAATCTTAAGGAAGGTGCATGCCTAGTCATAAAGAGACCCTATAGGATAAACCCCAACTTGTGCAAAAAATTCAAGGAAGAAATTGAAGTTTTATTTGAAGTCTGGAATCATCAAGCCCATGGATGAGTTAGAATGGGTTAGTCCAATGGTGATCAGTATTAAGAAGGATGGTTGGATTAGGATCTATGTGGACTACATGGAATTGAATGCTACATGTATGACTGATCCCTTTCCTACGTCATTCACCGAGGAAATATTAGAAGGAGTTGCAGGGATCAAAATATATTCATTTATAGATGGGTTCTCTGGGTATCATTAGGTCAGGATTGTACATGAGGATTAGGAAAAGACTACTTTTACTACCGAATGGGGCAGATTTTCCTATACTGTGATTCCTTTTGGTTTGAAAAATACTCGAGCTGTATTTTCACACATTGTTGTTCAAGAGTTCAAATATTTTATTCAAAACTTCTTATAGGTTTATTTAGATGATTGGAAGGTGTATGTACTTTTTAAAGATCATTGTGAAAATTTGTGTTTAATGTTTGAAAGATGTAGACAGTTGATTATTTATTTGAACATCAAGAAATGTGTATTTACTATGCCATTTGGAATACTGTTAGGGCACATCATCTGCAAAGAAGGTTTGTTGGTTGATGTAACTAAGGTTACAGTTATTATCAGCCTAACAGAGCCTACCAGTCAAAGTGAGGTGCATAGATTCTTGGGTCACATTGGGTATTATAGAAAATCCATAAAGGGGTATGGTAAGGTTGCCACACCTTTGAAGGAGTTACTAAAAGGAAAAGGGATGTTCTACTAGGGATAACCGCAACAACACACATTTGAGACATTGAAGGAGAAACTTACTACACCGCATATTCTATGTTTTCCTTCGTGGACCAACCATTTCATGTACATGTGGATGCCTCTAACATGACCATTGGTGCGGTGTTGGCTCAGCCTAGAGAAGGTATTATAGATCATCCTATCTATTTTTCTATTAGAAAGTTAACTCCTACAGAGAAGAATTATATAACTACATAGTGTGAAGCTTTTTCGATGATCTATGCGCTCCAAAAATTTAGACAATACCTACTCGCAACACCATTTTTATTTTATACCGATCACATGACATTGAACAATTTGGTAAACAAGCCCGTTTTTCAGGGGCACATATACAAATGGGTACTCTTATTCCAAGAATTTTATTTCACAATTGTGGTAAAACCAGGGAAAATTAATTTTGGACCGGATCATCTATCCATAATACAGTTAGGAGAAGAAGCAAATACAATTAAAGATACCATGCTTGATTCACAGTTATACAGGCTACAACGCGGACCATCAGAATTAGAGGACATCATTGTCTTTATACGAACATGTATGGCGCTAGAAGGAATGAAATCCTTAGAGAAGAAATAACTTTCTATATGTGCGACACCATTTATGTTGATTAGCGATGACCTATAAAAGTTAGGCCAAGGTGAAGTATTGTGTCATTGTGTATTGGAACATGAGCGCATAGATATCATGGAGGAAGCTTATGGTGGTATTGTAGGTGATGCCACTGTGCACAAGATTCTACTTGCTAGATTATGGTGGGAGGCCCTTTATAAAGATTGTAAGGCATGTTGCAAGGCTTGTGATCACTGTCAGTGCCTTGGGAAACCAGGTAAATGAGATGAAATGCCTCTAAGACCTATTACTAGTGTAGAACCATTTGAGAAATGGGCTATAATTTTTTTGGGTCCTATTTCACCAGCCGCGCATAGGAATGGATGATGCTATATCATTACTTGCATAAACTATCTGACAAGGTGGGTAGAAGAAATTCCTACAAAGGATTGTACAATAAATACAACAACTAGGTTTCTATGGGAAAATATTATTACAAGGTATGGATTCCCATTGAGTTTGACCAGTGATAGGGGCACACATTTTGTGAATGAGACAATCATATTTTTTTGGATGAATTCATGATTGCACACCATAAAACTACACTATATCATCCTTAGGAAAATGGGACTACTGAAGCTTTTAATAAGATTTTGAGCCATACATTGAATTTTTTTTTTTGATTCTGGAAGAAAGGATTGGGATGATAAAGGTTCTACAGTACTTTGGGCGTGTAAAACAACATACAAGTGGTTAAACAAGGCTATACATTTTTAATTGGTGTTTGGTGCAGAATCAGTTCTTCCTATGGAATTCATGTTACCTTCTTCATGTATTGTGCTTGCTGGAGGTCTAGCTGATGAGAAAGAATTAGAAGAATAGATTGAAAAGTTGATTAAGTTGGATGAGCGACAAGCAATAGGACACTGGAGTCGGAAGCAAGAAAAATATAGGTAGAAAGCATGGCATGATAGGCACATTAGGGAAAAAAATATTGAGACAAGAAAAATGGTTCTCCTTTATGATTCTAAGTTTTTGTGCCATCCAGGAAAACTCAAAATACATTGGTTAGGACCATATGTTATCACTCACATACTTGAAACAAGATCTTTTCAGTTAGAAATGCTTGATGAAATTTAGTTACCTGGTTACTTCAATGGGAGTAGGCTTAAGCCCTACTATAAATAAGTCTTCTTGGTGTTTGTAATAAGGTAGTATTGCCATTTAGATTAGGTTTTCAATTATGTATTCCCTCAATCTATTTCCTTCTTCGTCACTATGCTTTGTCAATTTAGTTGTTGTTTTGTGAAATAAGCACAGTTGCGTGCCAGAAGATGATTACCATTTGTAGTATTTTAATTCATAGAGGACTACACATACCATTTGTGTGGGGTGGTTATTGAGAAATGGGTACTAATAAAGGAACAAAATACTACAAGTACTATTCAAAGTTTGAAGAGTTGGTGAATAGAAGATTTTTTCCAAATGAGGACCATGGATGGAGTTAAATGAAGGAACAATATAACACAAGGTAAGTGACGACGATGGAGACTACCAAGAGAAGGTGTAATGATGAGGTACTCAGGCGCATGGAAGTGCGCTAAAGAGAAGATTGTATCCATAAGGTAGGAAGGCATGATAAAAGGTTATAGCTAAGGCAAGAAGATGTACCACGCGGAAAATTGTGAAAAGGGTCAATTAATGAGGAATGTTGGTAGGTGAAGGAGTAATAAATGCACCATTTTTTTTAAAATCTATATAAGGAAGGGATACGAGTTCATTTTTACCATTGTAAATCACAAAAATTTGAAAGAGCTAATTGTGACCGAGCTGAATGAAGAGTATTGAGGTGCAAAGAGTGTGAAACCACACATGAGGAGAAGATTTGTGCACAAGGTAAGCTTACGTCCCCGTTGGTGAAGGGCTTGAGAAAATAAGAGCATTCGAAAGATATAGGGCACATGATTTAAACTAGGTCATGTGGATTCAAGCTAGGGTTTGAGTTTACACGTTGCAGAAGATAGAAGGTGATCATTTGAGGATAGAACGTTGTGATTTATAGATGGCACCAAAGAAAGCACCTGTTGTAGGAGCCAAAGGGAAGAAGAAGGTGGAAGCGAAGGTTGAAATTTCTCATGAGAGAAATTTTTCAAAGACAGGATAGTGGGACAAGAATGGGATTCTCACGTCTGAAAGTGCAAGATCAGTGACTACAACCACCGCACATTAGAGAACAAGAAGGAATTAGACATGCTGTTGAATATAAAGACAAACAAGCACACAACTGAGGGCATGTTGGTGTATGATGGCACTGGAGAGAAGTTGCTAAAGCATATTAGAGTTTATCAGTTGTAAAAGCTTCCATACTTTGGCAAGTATGAACCTTTGTACCAGTGGTTGATGAGTAGGGTACATGAAGATTTCTTCTATTTTGCCAGACGCAAGGTAAGGATTACACCCACTCTGATTTTGACTATAATAGGGTTGAGGGGCATAGGAGTGGACCTGAACAGTGACTTGACAGATAAAGTATCCATCTTGGAGATGTGGAAGGAGTTAGGATACACCAAAGGTCCGCGTGAAATGGATATCGAAAAACTGAAGAAGTACCTAGTGGTACAAACAACTACACATCTGGTTACCAAATTAAATGATCAAGAGAGATGGTCCCAGGTGAACACAATGTGGATACACATTATAAGGTGAATGTCAAAGGGAACAATATACAACATATTAAGCTACATTTCAGACACTATCATTGAGGAAGCGTGCACAGGTGAGAGAATCAGTTTTGGCACTATCCTATTATACTTGGTATTTTTGGAAATTAGAGTGCCCGATGGGCCAAAGAACAAGATCTGGGAGTACCCCATGTAGAATAAGTCCCTGGAAAAAAAATTTGAGAAGTAATTGTGTGAAGGGTCAATGAGTGGGCCGTTCAAGCAGAGGGAGGAGATGTGGCATGATAGGCTCCATGTGGTGTTTGAAGAGGAATGATGCATCCCCAAGGAGTTGCCTTTAGTGATGGGAAAGGCAGTCCAGCTCGCAGTATATAAACAATTTTACATCATGGGATTTGCAATGAAGGATGGTACTTGGAGCCCCTAGTGTAAGCTTGCATATGCCTTCACATCTCGCTACTTCCAGGCATCATTCCATCGGTTCAAAAATGTGCGATGCCTGAATTTTTTTACAGACAAGGTAGACTGTGACTACCGTATGTTGTGTAAGACTTATGTCTATCTAGCGTAGACCACCTATATAGAGAGGATAATTTTAGACGTGATAAGCATGAAGCCCATGAGTTTTGAGATTTGAGATAGTGGGGCCATGCTTATCTACCTTCAACTCAAGCCTAAGTTGGAGGGTAACAAATATGTGGAGAACAAGTTTGCGCTCCTAGGGCCGACTAAGTGAAATCATACAATGGAGAATGTACTAGCTCTAAAGCCCATTGAAACTATAGAAGTAGATGAAGAGGAGGAAGATCATGAAGAAAATGGTGGCTTGGTACATAGAGGATGAAGGAAACCGTCATATAGGGTAGAATATGAGCATGCAAGTACTCCACCCCAGACATAAGAAGAAGGGGACGAAGAATTGGAGGTAGGAGTATACCCTAAGGAATATTGATTTAAGAGGGTGTTCAGATGAACACAGAATCAAGGTGCTACTCCCTAATAAGTGCAGAGATCATCACGACATTCTCCACAGAAGTAGACAATTGATAAGAGAAGGAGAAATTTGAAGCTGAGCGAGGAGGTAGAGGATTCTGAAGAGAGTGTGCCTGAATCTACCACACCACTAGAGGACATGGAAGAGCCAAAAGATGAAGAAGTGAAAGAGGAATATGTGAAGAATGAAGGATAAGGGGTAAAGTAAGAAGAGGTAGGACCATATAATGCTTAAGACATAGAATATCTAACTCCAAATCTCAGTGCACCAGTTCCTAAGGGGCCAAGAAGTAAAAGGACAAGTGGAGAGTTTATTGTTCTGGCTTTGGGCTATGCTGAGGACACAAGTAAAATTATCTGCACCTAGTTCTAGAGCATGGTGAGAGCTAAGGAGTTATATGGATGGGAGATGATGGATGAAGACATGGCCACCACACGCACAATAATATAACTATCTTGGTCTATGAGAACACAATTGGACGAGCCAAAATTTGACGTATGCTAAGAATCTTGTGTGTGAAAAAGGTTTAAGAAATCACCTCAGGTGAGACATATAACCATGAAACCCATTGTTAAGTCTAATGAACAGGTAAGTAATGCCTTGGTAAAACTATCTACAGTGGTGGTGTAGAGGAACATAGACAAATCTACCACTATCAAAGTTGCGAGAGAAGAGATCAAGGCCAAAGCTGCAAAGATCGCATGCTTGAAAGGAGAAAAGGACCTGGAACATAAGAAGAATGGGGTTGTTATTGGCATGGTAGAGGAGATTGGGGATAATGTCCTCCAAGAAAGACCACACTTAGGGCCTAAGGTACCCAAAAAAGTTCCCTTTAGTTATGCACTATGTGCGCACATTAGTCGATTTGGTGCTTGTGGAGGGACCAGTTAGGATGCCAACACCAAGAAACCCTGAGTAGGAGGTAGAGAGGGAAAAGGCTGTAGTAGTTAGAAAAAATTCATCATACGAGGCACTGCTTCAAACCTTACGGGAGGAGCAGAAGAAAGCGAATCAAGCATTGAATATTTTTACAACTCTAGAGGAACTCATCAGAATAAGGACAATGGTAGAGGAAAATGAAGTCCTAAAAGAAATGAAGGATGAAAATTTAGGGTGCGTGTAGAGACTGACACTGGTAAATAAAAAGCACAAGGCCCTTACAGCAACCCAGGAGCCCCATAAGAATACGTTGGATGAACTTGGAAAAATTATAGCACAAAAGATGGATCTTCTAGAAGGGAGAATGTTTGTAATGGCTAAAATTATACTGGTATTACATAATGAAAAGGGAGAAATTGTCTAGGATGAATTAGAATATATTTCTGTGAATATTCTAGAAAAGGAAAAGGTCATGCTGAGTGGGTGGTAGACATTAGAGGCATAAATAAAAGAAGAATATCTAGAACTGATTCTTCCAGTTGAAGCAGAGGGTGATACAAAATAAAAAAATGTTCTCTATGAATAAATTCTTTTACATTCTTTCCATTACTTTATTCTTTATTATTCAAGGAGTAGCCATTTCTGGGGTGGTAATGCAGTTTAGTGTGAGGTAATGTTGAGTGGATGAAAGTGGGATACTTAGCAGAAGGCACACAAAAGGTTCATGCATGAGAGCAGGGTGTAGTCAAATGCGTAGAGGGATAGGGAAGGACATGCACACGAAAGACAAGGGCAGATTCAGGACTTATCCATTTTCACACGAGCGAGCTATTTTTTGAGATAGTGTGTAGAGCACAAAAATCAGGCAAAGAATTGCGTGACATGCATCAGCTATTTTTGGAAGAGCAGATACTAAGTGCTTTGTATGGGTGTGGGCTAAGAATATAATTACTACTGCCATTTAACTAGAAGAGGTCTATTGTTAGCACACTTACATTTTTTGCTATGATTGTAAAGACGTATGGTTGTTTCCAGTATGCGGCTTATTTTTGGAGTTATGCAAGCGGTGAAGGGTAAGTCCCCACCCTTATAAATATGTAATGATCTGCGTAGAATAGAAGAACGGTGTGAGAAATAAATTACTATGAAGTTATACTACCAAATATGATGCACTCATAAGATATGGTGTTATCTATTGTAATGAGCTTCTATGTATTTACTGTGTTTAATAGAATGGAGTGTATTGGCTAAATCAGAGTATTAATCTTGAATATATTTGGTTATTACATGGTTGGTTTCATACGGATATTGTTTAAACTTGTTATTCTTTAGATCTAGATCTAAACATGCACTGTAGAATGATATATTAATTATGGATCTGAATGCATTAAGTCTTCATCATGCTAACATCCTGTAACAACAACCCTAAAGAGGGTCATGGTACCTTGTGCGCTTCTGGTGAGTGCTCAATCTAGGATGAGTGATGTGCCAATGCACCTGGGATTTTAATGGAAAATTCTAGGTTGCATCAATCTCTGAGCCTACAAGGCCATTTTATGACCTCAACCTCACCATTTCCAACCTCTGTGCAATCACAGAGAGTCTAAAAACCAAGCTTTAAGTGTTTTTTACTAATTACCCCTATCGATGTTGGTTATCCAACTGACATTAGTCATTCTACCTATCCGAAATTAGTCACACAACCGACATCGGTTAATATGTATGGCAATATAGCTCAGACCGGCAAGCTAATCATTTTGAATTAGCCCAAAACCATTTCTAATATTTACCAGACCTTACTCAGATCCTGTACCAGACCTAAAACACAACACCAACTAATCACCTAACCCATTTTGACCTGAATCACATTTTACCTGACCTTTCTTATTGTTTTGTATAAGATAACTAAATCATTTCAATTCCAATAAGATTGCTATTTCATTTACATTTTGAATAACATTAATACTTCTATATAAAAGTGGATTAATATCCTATTCAAGAAGCATCACGCTTCCCATATCTAGCTCCCGCTAGGAATTCCACTCATTGTTTTTTTTAGCTCTATATAGTGGTATTGTTTTCCATTTACAGGTAGTTCCTCATAGCCAAAAAGGATCTCTCATAATCAACTTGGATCAAGAAATCAGAACATGCGTAAAACCTTTAACCAACATCAAAAACATGTATTCCTCCTTGGATTTCAACCCTTATCTGTTTCATTAATTTGTTAAGAATCTGGTGAAATTTTTTGGCACACCTAGTGGGACCTATATGGGGTTCCTTGCATTTATTCATTCTTTGGGAATTGTTGTATGTCTGGTTCTTTTCAAAGGGAAGTTAAGATGAAATTATCTCCCTAGGAATATTCTCTCTCTTCTATTTTTCTAAGTGGCATTTGTATTTTGGGACTAAAAATAATCATTCTTTTTCTTCTTCCATTTGTATTCATGAAATTCATTCTCTTTCCTATTCACTCTTTGTTTACATCGAATATCACATTTGGATTTGGGTTATAAAATACTTTCATTTCATAATTCTATGCTTGCATTTTTATCTCCCATTAAAATTAAGGGCAACCTATATGCTAGAATTCATTCCCAACTGATGGTTGACATAATTGAATTGTAGAGCACTTTATCTTCTCTCTCTTTGCCAAAATACAAAAATATAAATTTACACATCTTCTTAAACAACACCTTACCTGGAAGAAGCTGTCAATGATCACACAATCAGAGGATTGACAGTGGGAACCCAGCTGGTTTCTTTGTCCAATCATTAACTCAGAGAAAGGACCGCCCTCACCAAAACATAACCTGAAACCACCCTTAGATCTTGCCACTTCATATGACACCTTTCCAACCAAAAAACTCTGTTATGTTCACAAGTTAGTCTTCAATAGAATAAGCTAAAAAATTAAATTCACTTATAGGATTTCATGTTTTTCTTAGCTTTTTCTTGAGTTGTGTATTGAGTTGCGACGTCACGTTCTTAATTTTCTTCTTCCTTTCACACTCTGCCATCATAGTTGGTGTATTTTTATTGTTTCTAAATGTTTCAGGATCCATTACTATCATACTTAGGTTTCTTGGTTGATATTCCATCTGACTTAATTCACAAAATCATTTTTTCTTCATTTTTCTCAAATTTCATAGTGACCGGCGTTGGTCCAGTGATCGACATTGGTTTACATCTAATCGTCATCAGTTTACCTAACCATTGTCGATTTCTAGTTTTTTTGGTCATTTTACCAAAAACAACACTCATCACATCTTATATTCATTTTGAAGTTCTCAAGACATCATCATACCCCCACAATTTTAAAATCATAGTCAAATACAACTTTTTTATTTCATTTTCATCAATTTTTTGCTTCATTTGAAAAACTGTTGATTTCCCATAGTAACCGGTATCAGTCACCCTAACCATCATCGGTCACCCTGTCATCATCATCGGTTACCCTAATCGCCATCAGTTCCTATGTTTTAATTTTTAATTAAAACAACGACCAGTTACACCTGTTAGAATCTATTTTTCTCCATTTTTACTATTTTTTTGTGTCAGTTATAGAGAACAGATTACCAGCTTTACGCTAACTCACATGGTTTTGTCTCATAGCCAAATGAACACTCTTGTGTTTCACGTTAGCCTTCATCCACTTCCACATATCCCATCATCACCTTCCATCCTGTCGCCTATGGATCCAACTCAGCCCATTACCATTAGTATCGGTGATGAGGAGTTCATGAGACTTCTTGACCAGAATCTTGTTACCCTACAACACTATCTCACCCACTCATCTACTCGAGAATCATTAATAAAGTTGGTATACAACATGCTTGTGTCTATCCCTCCTTCCCTCGTCCCCACTTCTATGTCAGCTACCACTAACTTGGCATTACCTTCATCCACATTACCACTTGTGGTGTCTCAACTGGACCCCACATCCTCTATAACTGTTGTACCTATGACATATATCACACCCATGGTGTCAATTATTCCTTCATCAGTCACCTTGAGCATAGCCCCATCTGCACCCTTCACCTCAGATATACCTGTTGCGTCACAACCACCCATGGTGTCAAAAACCCATCCCCCATTCCAAAACCTCATCCTTTCCATCCCACAGTCCCTACCCCTAATTACCACAAGATTTGTTACGACTACCCCACCTACTTATACATATCACCAACAACCCCCAATCTCTTCTATCACCTATTTAGGATACCTTTCACCTGCATCTATTCTCCCTTCATAGTTCCCATACTAGACACCACCATATATTGGGATGCCGTCCACATCATATATTCATCATCAACCTCCTTATACTTTAGGGGGTGCCCAATCATCACAACTAACCAACGAACTTATTAAAATGATAATAGAAAAAATTCAAACATTAGAAGCATTAGTTTTTGGCTCTCACAACTCCTTAACCTATGATGAAAGTTGTAATGAGCCTATCCATCTATCTATTCCCATTCTCCTATACCTTATGCATTGGGAAATGCCCAAATTCAATCGTTTCAACAGTAAAGAGGACCCGCAACAACACTTGCCGTATTTGAAACATGGGTGTTATCTAATCACCCACGATGATGCTTTACTCCTAGAAACATTCCCCATGTCTTTAACGAGACCAACCTTAGACTGGTATAGTTGTTTTCCTCGACATTCCATTTACTCATTTAATCAAGTGGCTCAAGCCTTCCTGGAATATGTTTCAATCAATATGGTCAAGAATGTCACTATGACCGACTTGTACTTAACTTGACAATACGATGACGAGTCTATCGTTGATTTTTTTGCTCGTTAGAGGTGCCTCATCATCTAGCTAACATTCTAGTTTCCTCAAACCGAGCTTATAGATTTGTTCACTAGAGCTTGTGCCAGGCACATCTTAGCATCTATGCAAGTACAAACCTTCTGTACATTTAAAAAATCATTTACCATGGCATGAAAAATGGAAATTTGTTCCATTGAAGATAATAAAATTCAATTGTGTAACAAAAATTCTGCATTTAAATCAAATGATGATTCTTCCTCTTCAAAAACCAAATACAATTATTCAAAGTCCAAAGGATTTTTGAATGTAGTAGTTTTAAATGCTGGCCCATATCACCCCTCTAATCAATCGAAACCTACCTCTAACCTTTCTCCTAGTCAAACTTTTTCAGTTCAGGTGGGAGCAATGAAAATACACTCTAATCTGGGAGCTTTATTCTTCAGTATTAGGAAAACTTCTTAAGGTCGGAGCCATTGCTCTTCCACCCATAAAACAACATATTGGTTTTGACCCCGCTACCCTTCAAAAAGTTATTGGTAACATCGAGATCAACTAAATTAATCTGAAGGATGAATTCATTTGGAATAATTCATTTGACGGTTATTACTCAGTCAAGACTGGATATCAATTGATCTCAGGTGACATCCATAGTGAATTTTATTGGAGAAAAATTTAGCACAAATAACTTACCCCAAAAATTAACCATTTCCTCTTATTGGTGTTAAATAAAAGGATTCTTACCATTAACAACTTGATCAAAAGAGGTTCTGCCATACCTAACATGTGTTGTCTTTATAGGCATGAAGCAGAAAAATATTCACCATCTTTTTCTTCATTACTCCTATGCAACAAAATTGTGGTGGCTCATATATTCAAAACTTGAGGTCTTATGGACTTTTCCAGAAGATATTTTGTAGGCTTGGGAGAAATGATAACCCCCCTTCAAGCATTGTTTACTGAGGAAGTTGTGGAAGCTTATTTTTCCTCTTCTTATATGGAAAATTTGGAAGGCCAGGAACTCTATCATTTTTAGAAAATGTAAGAATACTGACAATATACTCCTTAAAGATCTCACTATTGAAGTTAAGGAATTTTTTCTCAAGTTGAAGCCTCCTAAGAAGCAAAAATTTCCTAAAGAGTAGGATAGATTCCTACTAAATTGGAATATTAATTTGGAGGACTTACAAAACATAAATCCTACCATTGACTGTTCCCTCATTTAATAGATTCCTCCACCTATGAATTTGTTCAAACTGGATTTTGATTCTGCCTCTAAAGCAACCCAAGAGCCTCTTCTGGTGGTGGTATCATCAAAAAACATCTTGGAAATCTCATTTTTTGTTATGCAAGCCCTATGGGTACCCAGTCCAATCATTATATTTAGGCACTTGCTGTACTTTGGGGATTAAGAGATACTAAAGATTGTCATACTTATAACCTAATTATTGAGGGTGATTCCTTAAAAATTATCAATCATATCAATGGTAATCACCTTGCTAGTTGTAATATTAAAGAATTTATCAGAGAGGCCATCTTCATTTGAAACATCTTATCAAATTCAAAAATTTATCACACCTTCAGAGAAGGGTATAAAGTGGATGACTCCTTTGAATATTTCAGGGTTACTATAAAACACCTTAATTATTGTCATGACACTAATGTAATCCCCCAAATCTATAATTTTATCATGTTTAAAGAAACAATGACCAAATGTACAAAAGATTAGTACCCAAAATTAGTGAAAGAAAGTGAAGTTATGGATAGATGATCACTTCAAATGCTTAAGCCATAACCCCCCCCATTATTTTTAATGAAAGTAACAAGATAGTTTATTATATCTTTGATTACCAAGATGTGGTGAAGAATTCTAGGTTCCTGTCAAAATCCTGTGTGTGGTTTACTAACAATTTTCATTATCTTTCTCGTAATAATTGTTAGTGCAAAATCACAGCACCCGTGGATGCAAATCAAGGTTCTAAATGATGTCTTAGCATCCAGTGTGATTACACAACATGGAAACCTCTCTCCAAGTGTGGGACTTGTGAAACTGAGAGAGGAATCTCCAGATTAGAGGCTGGTTCCTCAAACTCCTCTGATTTAGATCTATATTTTCACAACTACAGAGGTTCAGATCCTAATCCTACTCTAAATGCAAGGAGACAGGGATAGAAATGTAAAAATTGAAACTAACTAAAGATGGTGATGCACCAAAAGGAGTGGTGAATATTTTTGTCATGCAAATAGACAAAAACCAAATATTGCAACATAAAACATACACACGCTGATAAGATATAATTTAGGATCTGAAATGAAGCAAATAATACAAACAAAGGACTGAAACCCATTCACAAAGCTTGCATTATCATTTCCAATGTCAAAACCACTGCATTACAACCTCAGAGAGGTAGAAAAACTGTTACAATATTTGAAGAGGTCTGATTCTTGCAACAATCACTTGCTGGAGGTGAAAGAAGAATTTTTCTATGCCAAAAAGTGTTCCCCTTGAAGAAATGAGCCAAATCCGGCTTTTACATTGCATGGGTCGAGCCTAGGAGAGAGAAAATGTACAAAACATGGAAGCCCATTCCTCATTGACTGCAAATGCATTAAATCGGCATGGGGGACCTTAAAAACCCATACCCTATCATTTTTGACCAAATTGGAGGAGAATGTGATCCATTCTGTATTAAATTTGGTTGCTGAAATGTAATTTCTGGCCATGGACGCATGACAGAGCTGCTTTTGAATTTTATCTCTTGAAACTGAACCAAAATTTTATATTGACCATGGAATCCTATAGAGAATTTCATACGCTTTCCAATGATATAAAGAACATGCAAATCCGAGCTTTGGATCAAAAGATATGAAGGTCTGAAGTTTTAGGGCAAAACGGCCCAAAAAACGGATCGGCGGGCAAAACTTTAAAATTTTGACCTTTTGCATTTTGGAATTTTTTTTGAAAAATTTCCATGCTCCACCGGTTAGATGCCACATGTCAGGTGCTGGTTCGTTGACTGGGGTGCGGGGGCATCGTTTACCTTTTAGTTTTTTGGCCAAAACTTTTGCCAAATTCTCTTAAGTCCTCCCCGAGCTCCACACTCCCCTTCTCCTTAGGACACGTGTCCTCTGTCTATTGGCTCGAGCCAAACCTTCAAACCTTGCTCTTTGAAATTTTTTGGCCAAAAAACACTTAGCCAATTTACATTGCGCTTCCCCTTGTGACATGTGTCACAACCTGATTCGTTGGCAGCTCTTTCGGCTCCCCGCATCCCACGCATACTTTTGGCTCGGATGTCCCAAATCGTCTGGGAAAAATTTCTCCGAACTTCCCGATTCGGGCTTCCTTGTCCCTATTTGACGCGAAGACACGTGGCAAGATTTGATTCACTCTCGGCTCCTTCGGCTTTTCACGTCTCGCACGTACTTTTGGCCCGGATGTCCCAAATGAAAATCCTCTGTTTCGGCCGAACCGGCTGGTTCCCGTCCTCCGCGTACTTTTGTCCCAACTGTCCCGGACTGCCTGGGACAAATTTCTCTGGCCTGCCCGAAATGGACCGTCTTTCAGCTTTTCAGCCGGTTTGCGTCCCGCGTGTACTTTTGTCCCAACTGTCTCGGACTGCCTGGACTTAGGACTTAGCCGATTTTCATGATTTTTCCTGGCCCCCAAGATCTGATGCATGTTATCAAAATTTACCCTGAGGGGGTGAATTTTGGATAACAATTTGGCAACCCAGTGGGGTCATCTACCTGCTAGATGAAAGACCAATAGCCTGAAGCGATCCATTGGGCATGGAGTCACTTGATTCTCTGTTTAATACCCCAACTGACTAGAACATTGTAAGGAGGAAGATGTAATATCACCTGATGGGAGCGAGGACTGCAAAACATCTCCATGGACAGCAAGCTATGCCAAAGCACTTAGGGAAAATGAAACTAACCTATAGCAAAACAATGTGCACAAGCACTTGGAGGAATGAAAATCTAATCTAATATTTACAAGGTGGTAAATTTCCCTCTAGAAGCAACGCTTGAGATAGATTCCATTGACTGGAATCTGCAGTTCTTCACCATCCAATGAGGCCAATTGGAAAGCATTGTTGTTCTTGCACTTCGTGACCATGTATGGGCCACTCCAAATGGCATCAAATTTTGAATGCCTTCCCGGTTTTTCTCTATCCACATCCCATTTCAACACTAGATCTCCAACCTGAAAAGGTCTATCCTTGGCCTTCCTATCAAAGGTCTTTTTGATTAAAGCTTGATCCTTTTCCATTGCTTGGGATGCCTGATTTCTGACCTCCTGCAGCTCCATCAACTTTGCATATCTCACCTCCATGGGCTCAAACTCTAACAACTCCAGCTGCTTCATGAGTTCCAATGCTGGCAACTCAAGTGACATGGGCAAGATTGCCTCTCTTCCATAGACAAGTTTGAATGGAGAGTTACCTGTGGATCTTTTGGGAGTTATCCTATCAGCCCATAAGGCTGATTTTAGTTTGGTATGCCAAGACCTCTGATTCTCGTCAAGAGTCCTCCTAATGATCCTCAACAAGTTCTTGTTTGTAGACTCGGCCTGGCCATTACCTTGAGGGTAATAGTTTGATGAAGTGCTTAGGTAGATACCATTCTTGACAGCCCACTCAGTCACCTTAGATCCAATGAACGCCAATGCATTATCAGAGATTATTGTAGCAGGTACACCAAATCTGGTTGTTATCCCCTCATAAAAGTCTAAGATGCTAGACTCATTTGCCTCTTTGAGTGCTATTGCTTCTGTCCATCTGATGAAGTAGTCCGTGGCTGTCAAAATCCATTTGTGCCCTTGGCTTGAATTGGGATTAATGACTCCAATGAAGTCCAAACCCCATTGCATGAATGGCTGGTCAACTGAGATTGGATGTAATGGAAGGGCAACAAGTCTCTCTTTTCCTGTGAAGAATGCACAATTCTTACACCTCTTGATCCATGCATAACAATCACTGAAGATTTTAGGCCAATAATAACCAACCTTCATGATTTTTAGAGCTATCACTCTTGGTGCAAAATGACCACCAGCTGGTCCACCATGGAACTCTTCCAACACCCTTTGAATTTTATTTGTGCTAATGTATCTCAGTAGCACTCCATTCACATCTTTCTTGTACAAAACTCCATCAACAATGGCATACGGGACAGCCTGTAATCTTAAGTGTCTTCTTTGGGTCTTGCTCATCTCCAGAGGGCATATGCCTGTGCCTAGGAAGTGTATAATACCTTGGGTCCAGCAGGGAGTGGGGGCATCATTGTCTTCTTCTTGATTTCCACTTGGCTCATGGCTGTCCTAGACTGTCAAAATAGCCTCTTCTTCATTGCATACTTCTTTTTTCTTCCCCAAAACCAGCTGCTCACACAATCCTTTCCCTCTTACCAGCGTGGTGATCCTGATCTCAATGTCTACTCCATGACACGGGTGATCCAACCTACCCTTTTCTCATTCAAATCCTTGTTGAGGAGGAAGTCCTTGACCCCAGCATATGAGACCAGCAACTGGACCTTGTTGTTTGAGACTAAATGCTTGAATTTCTTCAAGCTTCTGATTACTGCAAGTACATGCTTCTCAATAAAAGAGTACCTCACCTCATAGTCATCTAGGCTCCGGTTGAAGAAGGCAATTGGCTGCTCATCATTATTCTTGTTATGCTATACCAAAATGGCAGAAATAGTGTCATTACCTCCAAATGCATAGAGGATGAAATCCTTGGAGAAGTTCGGGTTGATGAGAGTTGGTGCTTGGGAGATGGCTTCTTTGATTGCTTTAAAACTCTACTTGCCTTATGCTTTCCACTTGAAAGCCATGCTCTTCTTTAACATTTTGGTGATGGGCTTGACAAGGGCTGCAAAATCTAGGACAAACCTCCAAACAAAGTTTATCCTTCCCAAGAAACTCTGAAGGGCTTTCTTTTGGCTTGGAAATGGTAGTGCTCTTATGGCTTTAACCCTCTCTGGATCAATTGCTAATCCTTCTTTGGAGACAATATGGCCAAGGAGCTTTCCTCATGTGCAAGAAAGATACACTTCTTAGGATTCAAAGACTTGTCTCAAATGAGAGAGGTGGTCTGCTGCATTTTTGGAAAAAACAGTGATATCATCAAGGTAAATCAGCACCACGTTGTTAATTAAACCTTTGAATGCCATGTCCATTTCCCTTTGGAAGGTAGTACTAGCGTTGGACAGCCGAAATGGAATTTTCTTGTATGCAAAAGTTCCCCATTTGGTTGTGAAGGTTGTCTTGAACTGGTCCTCTTCCTTCACCATAATATGATTGTAGCCTGAGTAGCCATCAAGTAAAGATTTGATCCATGGAAGGGAGTGGGTAATGGTCCTTGAGAGAGGCTCTATTCAAGTCTCTGAAGTCAACACATAGTCTGATATCTCCACTCTTCTTTCTGACTGGAACTAAGTTGGCAACCCAACTAGAATGCTTGATTGGGAATATGATCCTTGACTCAATCAACTTGTCCAATTCTTTCCTCATGAGAGTATCCATGTGTGGATTGACTGGTCTTTGTTTCTACCTGACAGGCTTAGTATTTGGATCCAATTCGATGGTATGCTGAGATAAGTTGGGATTGAAACCTTTCAAGTCTTCATAGCTCCAAGAAAACATGTCAGGGAACTCTTGACACAGCTGTATGAACTCATACCTTTCTTGTTCAGTTGTCATCCTTCTAATTTGCAATGGTTTGTTCTCTTCTACCAAGATGGGTACTGAATCCTCTCTCTTGACCTGAATGTTTGCTTTCTCCTTTCTAAACTGATCATTAGGGTTAAAAATGGACTCCAAAGTGATAAGTCCTTTGGGCAGCTTGTTAGTTCTCAGCTGTACCACCTGGTCACCATACTGTTGTTCCAATTTTTCTTGATTCTTAGCTGAGAACTCAGCTTCTTCTTGCAAGAAATGGATGATTTGCTGGTCATTCTCAAACACATGCCAACTAACATTGTTATCTGGCACTGAATGCCTCAAAATCACGTGGATGTTTGGCTGTACCTTGTCTTGTTGAATGCTTTCCACAATGTCAAAGGCTGCCCCTACTGCTGCAAGCCTGTCAGTAGCTTGATTCTCTTTCCTAGGAATGGATTTGATGCCAAAACCCTCAAAATCTTCCATGAGGTCCCACACCCTGTTCTTGTAGCACCTGAGTAGATCATTCTTGGTAGCATCCTGTCCCTTGACCTAATTTACAATCAATTCACTGTCACCAAAGACTTGCAAGTTCTTTATTTTCTTCTTTATTGCCTAATGCATCCCTTGCACCAAGGCTTCATATTCAGCAGTGTTATTGGAGCATGCAAACTGAAATCTAAAATCTGAATAGTACTTTACTCCTTGAGGTGAAACAAGCATGGCTCCACCTCCTGTACCTTGTCTACTCCTTGATCCATCAAAAAACAACTGCCATACCTCGTTGTCATCCTTGTGGTTTGGCTTGGTGATGCTAGGAATAGGCTGATTTTCTTCGTGTATGCAATAGACCCCTAGGTCAGATTTTTCCACTTCTTGATAAGGATCAAATGCATGTATCTTGTTTGCCCATTCATCAAGAGTTAGATCCGGGATACTTCCAACCTTGGTGTCAGCCTCATTAGTGCTTGGGTGATCTTCTTGATCAAATGCTGA
The DNA here is from genome assembly GCA_019776745.2 of Taxus chinensis. NCBI lineage: Eukaryota > Viridiplantae > Streptophyta > Pinopsida > Cupressales > Taxaceae > Taxus > Taxus chinensis. The sequence goes on from CM034146.1 coordinate 489,232,068, forward strand.
GAAATTGGCATTAATCTGACTTGGAGTGTAAGGCTCAATGTGAAAGTTTGCAATAGGTTTAGACCTGATTGTGGCTTTGGTTCCATACCTCATTCTGAACAACATGTGTGACCAATCAGTAGACAAATATCCCCCAATCTTGGCTGTGAAGTCCCTTGAAAAACATAGGGCAAAGAGTGGTGGAAGGTCTATGACTGATACATCTTGTAAAACAACAACATTTGGACATGCATGCAAGGTAAGATTCAAGTTTCTAATCACTCCAACTGTTGCTACTGCTGTCCCATCTAGCTGCACTACCCCTTTGGATATTGTCTCATACTGGAGCCCTAGTTGATCAGCTATTTTTTTAGGCATTACTGAGCTACTTGCCCCGGAGTCTATCATGCAATTGTGCACTAGCTGATTTCCAATGATCAATGAAACATAGAAAGGAGGGGGTTTCAACATTTTACCTTGCTATCCTCCATGATTTCCCTCAGGCTGGGCAGCATTTGTAAGCACTTTGTCTTGCATCTGAACTTGTTGATTCGAAGTTGGCCAGTCCTTCATGGCAGCTTGCAGCAGATCTCTTTGGCCTGGGATAGATAGGGAATCCCACATTGATATATTGACATTTGTCTTCTTCATCTGATCAATAATACTGAATGGTGATGAAGGATCTCTTTTCTATCTCTTGGTTTGCACATTCACTCCTTGCATATGGGCAGCAACAACTGGTATTTGAGTTGGCTTAGGGGCTGTTCTTGGCTGCCCTTGTGCATTTACAACCGGATTTTGCTTCCCAACCATTTGTGGAGCCATGGAAGGTTGTGGATTGGTTGGGGCTAATGGCTGTTCTTCACCCAAATTCCTCCTTTTTGACCTTGTGTTGGCTGCAACACCTTGAGAAACTACTTGGTTCATGCCACAAAAATCCTCTGCTTGCCAATTTACCAATGTGGTGTCATTTGGGGCTGATTTCTGTTGGAATGTTTCTTGTTGTTGGCTGTTTTCTTGACTGCTCTCACCCTCCACACCAGTAGTTGTCACCATTAATGCTTGAGTCAAAGCACCATTGAAGCACATGGATTGATTATGAGGCTCATTGCATGGAAAACACCAATCGTACTCCTAGGCAATGTTGTTTTGTGTTGGCACCAATTCCTTAGAGGCAGATATGGCATTTGGATTATAGGGCTGGAATGGTCTATTGGCAGGAGGCCTTGTTTGATTTATATTTGCAGCTGGATTAGGAGGCCTTTGTGGTTGGTATGGCTGCCTGTTAGGCTGAGCTTGGGGTTGATAAGAAGGTCTAAAACCTTGGGCTTGTTGCCTCTTGAGAGTAACCAGCTCATTGCCTAGGTTTTGCAATTGCTTCATGACTTCTTGAAGCTCATTTGGAGCACTTGGAGATGAAGTGGAAGCTTCATTTGAACTCTGATTTCTAGGAGTGGGAGAAGGACCCAAATTAGGTGCTTGATTGGTGTTTGGACTCTCTAAACTTGGAAACAGTGGCATGGGAGGTCTAGGGGCAAGTTTGCCAGCTTGGATCAAATAATTTTCAGCCCTAATGGCAATGCTATAAGCCATAGGGATAGTTATGCCTCCCATGGACTAAATCAACATAGAAATATCATAATTTAGAGCTTTGAGATAGTAGAGAAAATCACCTTCTGCGGTTGGCCTGACTGCCACTGGAATTTTCTCCCAAGTCTTTTGAAATCTGAAGTTGAAATCGGTCAGCTATTCATTGGGAGCTCTCTTGATGGTTGTCAGCTGCTCCAAAAGAGACAAGTTGTCTCCCTTTTCTCCAAATTTCTCATGAAGTGCTATACATAGCTGATTCCAATTTGTAATAAAACCAGCTCCAAGGCTCCTAAACCATTGCAATGCTTTACCCTTGAATGAAGATGCCAGTAACTTGACAGCCACTTGCATCTCATTGATTTCATGAATTGCACAAAGGTTAGCAATATCTTTAACATGATCACCTGGAGTAGTCTGATTTTCTCCAGTGAAGTACGGAATGTTCTTCAAGGCTGCAATAGGAATTAGATGTTGTGCATTGAGGGCAAGTGGGTTGCTACCTGTGAAGTTGACATAGGGGTTGTTTTGTGCCATTCTAATTGGTCTTAAAACCCTTGTATACTGAATGAAAGGCCTACCAGGTAGAGGAGTTGAGAGAGTTCTGTTTGGTGGAGATGGAGACCTTTGAGTCCTTCTTCCTCTTTTCCTTCTTCTTGAAGATAATTGCAGGTATTCAAATAGCACTTCTTCTTCTCCAACTCTTGACCTTGTGGTGACTCTTCTCATGAGTTTTCAGGCCTGCACTGCTGAAACCAGTTGATTCTTCCCCTTGGAGTCACCAAATATGCAAATAATAGCTCCTTTCAAGCAAGAAAATTGTAGCAGATGCACATCAACTTTGCTGCAATAAAAACAAGACCTCTAGTGTCCCACCGGGTGTGCCAAAACTATTAGTGAAAAATCACAGCACCCCTGGATGCAAATCAAGGTTCTAAATGATGTCTTAGGCATCCAGTGTGATTGCACAACATGGAAACCTCTCTCCAAGTGTGGGACTTGTGAAACTGAGAGAGGAATCTCCAAATTAGAGGTTGGTTCCTCAAAATCCTCTAATTTAGATCTATATTTACACAACTATAGAGGTTCAGATCCTAATCCTACTCTAAATGCAAGGAGACAGGGATAGAAATGTAAAAATTGAAACTAACTAAAGATGGTGATGCACCAAAAGGAGTGGTGAATATTTTTGTCATGCAAATAGACAAAAACCAAATATTGCAACATAACAACATACACACGCTGATAAGATATAATTTAGGATCTGAAATGAAGCAAATAATACAAACAAAGGACTGAAACCCATTCACAAAGCTTGCATTATCATTTCCAATGTCAAAACCACTGCATTACAACCTCAGAGAGGTAGAAAAACTGTTACAATATTTGAAGAGGTCTGATTCTTGCAACAATCACTTGCTGGAGGTGAAAGAAGAAGTTTTCTATGCCAAAAAGTGTTCCCCCTTGAAGAAATAAGCCAAATTTGGCTTTTACATTGCATGGGTTGAGCCTAGGAGAGAGAAAATGTACAAAACATGGGAGCCCATTCCTCATTGACTGTAAATGCATTAAATCAGCATGGGGGACCTTACAAACCCATACCCTATCATTTTTGACCAAATTAGAGGAGAATGCGACCCATTCTGTATTAAATTTGGTTGCTGAAATGTCATTTCTGGCCATGGACGCATGACAGAGCTGCTTTTAAATTTTCTCTCTTGAAACTGAATCAAAATTTGATATTTGACCATGGAAACCTATAGAAAATTTCATAAGCTTTCTAATGATATAAAGAATGTGCAAATCCGAGCTCTGGATCAAAAGATATGAAGGTCTGAAGTTTTAGGGCAAAACAGCCCAAAAAATGGATCGGCGGGCAAAACTTTAAAATTTTGACCTTTTTGCATTTTGGAATTTTTTTTGAAAAATTTCTGCGCTCCGCCAGTTGGATGCCACGTGTCAGGTGCTGGTTCGTTAACTGGGGTGTAGGGGCATCTTTTACCTTTTAGTTTTTTGGCCAAAACTTTTGCCAAATTCTCTTAAGTCCTCCCCGAGCTCCGCACTCGCCTTCTCCTTAGGACACGTGTCCTATGTCTATTGGCTCGGCCCAACCCTTCAAACCTTTCCCTTTGAAATTTTTTGGCCAAAAAACACTTAGCCAATTTACATTGCGCTTCCCCTTGTGACACGTGTCACAACCTGATTCGTTGGCCGCTCTTTCGACTCCCCGCGTCCCACGTGTACTTTTGGCCCGGATGTCCCAAATTGTCTGGGAAAAATTTCTCCGAACCACCTGATTCGGGCTTCCTTGTCCCTCTTTGACACGAAGACACGTGGCAAGATTTGATTCACTCTTAGCTCCTTCGGCTTTTCACGTCCTGCACGTACTTTTGGCCCGGATGTCCCAAACGAAAATCCTCTGTTTCGGCCGAACCGGCCGGTTCCCGTCCTCTGCGTACTTTTGTCCCAATTGTCCCAAACTGTCTAGGACAAATTTCTCCAGCCTGCCTGAAATGGACCGTCTTTCAGCTTTTCGGCCGGTTCGCATCCTGCGCGTACTTTTGTCCCAACTGTCCCGGACTGCCTGGACTTAGGACTTAGCTGATTTTCATGATTTTTCCTGGCCCCCAAGATCTGATGCATGTTATCAAAATTTACCCTGAGGGGGTGAATTTTGGATAACAATAATGGGAGGTTCTCCTTGTTGAGTGGAACTGGTATATGACCCGACATATAAAAAAATGAGGAGCTTTGGAAGGTGTTAAGTGTTGATGGGTTTACATATTTCATGCAGTAGATCAAGGGCCATGGAAAGCATATATTAGTTTCCTTTGCAAAGAACTGGAAGGAGAGGGTTGCCACCTACAAAGGTAAGGAATACATCATCACTAAAAATCTTATATCCTTTGTTACTGGTTTAGGCATGGAAGGGATCAAATTTTTTAGAAAAAAAATTTGATAAAGAGGCTGAGGAAAAGAAATTTATTGAAGGTTATGAAACCCTTAATTTTTTCAAATTTGGGATTATTTTATCCTCAATCCATACCCCTTATGATGTATTTTACCACATGGTAGTGCACTATGTTACCCTTGAGAGCCACTTTATAACCCTTCCCCTACACCATCTTTGCCTTTTCAAACATTTCCGCATGAGTCCTCAAGTGACTTTATCCTATTACATCATGTAGTCCCTTGAGAAATCCATTCACGAAGTTCACTCCCATCAACGTCGCCTCCCTTTTCATTAGGGTGTTACACTCCTGCTACACCAATACTGCTACACTATTTCTATTAACATCCCCACCCACTCCATTCCTTCTATCTAACCCCCCATATAACACAGAGTGAAGACAAAGAATCTCAGACCCCCTTTTCTTCCTCCATCTAAACGTGTCCTCTACAAGAATGATAAAGGGAAATAAATTTTCATTGCTAAGACCTTGTTGTCCATTGGCTAAACCTATCAAGACAACCAATTTGATCTAAAGTCTCATGTCATGAAGCATGATGAAAATATTAATAACCTAAGGAAATATGTAGCCCATTTACTCAAAGAAGTCTCCAAGGCAAAGAAAGATCATGATAAAATCCCCATTCTTGAGGCTAAAATTGAAGAAATTTATAAGAAGTAGAATGCTTTGGAAGAATCCATTACACATATTGTTAGCAAATAAATTGATCACTTATCCATGCACAAGGATTTCCTTGATTTCATTGAAATTTAGGTTAAATAGACATCTAACCTAGAAATATTCCAGTTGGGATATGGAAGGGAGAAAAATAAAGGAAACATGCTACCTCTACCATCAACAAGGATGGCCCCTCACAACTCACTACCTTCAATCTATTTAATGTGTTGAAGGATGTCAAAAAGTGTTTCAACAAAACTCTCAAGTGAAGGTATCTCTAGTTTCTTCTTTGTGCTCTATTTAACTGGTTACTCAAGATTATGGAGTTGCAGTGATTTTTTTATTTGGCTCCATTTTGGTAGGGTGTCACCTGCTATTGGTTTTATTTTCCTATTTTGGCTTATAGGCCTTTTTTCTAGGGTGTGATCCCCACATGTCAAAAAGCACTAATGCAACTATGTTTATCTGGTTTTTGAATCTACTTTTGTAATTTTGGGTATGGTCCCTCCCAAAACCATTTACCAATAATAAAAAACACAAGGAAACTATTGAATTCCTTGAAAAATATATTAAACTTTTAGACGATCTATAGAAAAAAATAATAATTCAGGGAATAAAAAGAAGCTTTAAAGTAAGACAAATTTCAGCCATGTAACTCAAAAAGGCTAAGAACAAAGACTATATACTTTATGTTGTAAAATTTTTAGAATTTGAGGAAATAGGTAATATTTCCATGGAATACCATTCGCTTCTATGAGAGTACAATGATTTATTTCCCAAAGAACTATATGGAATTCCACCAAAATGAGAGTTTTATTTCATAACTGACATCAAACCAGAAACCGAACCAAGTTCTAAGGATCCTTATAGAATTACCATGACAAAGCTTGTTGAGATAAAAGCACAACTTCATGAATTATTATCCAAAGGATTTATTAGACAGAGTGTCTCTCCTTGGGGATCACCAGTCATCTTTGTCATGATAAAGGATGGACCGTTGAGGTTATGCATCGATTATCAAATGCTTCACAAATCCATGATAAAAAATAGATACCCTCTACCAAGAATTGATGACCTCTTTGACCAGATGCATGGGCATCATTCTATTCTAATATTGATCTATGATCATGTTATCATCAACTGAGAATAAAAGAAGACATTTGAATAAAACTACCTTTAAGACAAGGTATGGACATTACGAGTTCATTGTGTTACCATTTTGACTTACCAATTCTCTGACAATGTTTATGAACTTAATGAATAATATATTTATGGATTACTAGGACAAGTTTTTGTTGGTTTTATTAGATGATATTCTGATTTACTCCAGAAGTATTGAGGAACATAATGAACATCTCATAAATATTTTAGATGTGCTAAGAAAGAGAAAGCTATATGGTAATATTTTAAAATATTTTAAAGTTCTCATTTTATCAAAATGAGGTAAAGTACCTCGGGAACATAATAAAAAAGGATGTCATTTATATGGATCCATAAAAAATTGTTGCAATAACTGAGTATCCCACTCCTAAAAAATGTGCTTGAAGTTAGAAGCTTCATGGGTCTGCGTGGATATTACCAAAAAAATTTAAAAGATTTTTCTAAAGTTGTTGCTCCAATAACTTTGCTGCAAAAGAAAGATAAGAAATTTATTAGGACTAAAAAATGTGAAAATTCCTTTAAATTGATCAAATAAAAACTAACTTCAGCTCCTGTTTTAAGAGTTCTAGATCCCAACGGAAGCTTCACCGTGGTGACAAATGCCTCTGGTGAAGGAATGTGAGGTATAATTTTTCAAAATGACCATGTGATTGTGTATGAAAGAAGAAAATTGAAAGTACATGAGCTATTTATGCTACCCGTCACTTGTAGCTTGCTACCATTATGCACGCCTTGCAAGTTTGGAGGCACTATCTATTGGGAAATCCCTTTAAATTGAAAACAGATCATGTAGCACTAAAATACATCTTCACTTAGCCTAAATTAAATGTGAGATAATGAAGATGGTTACAATTTTTATCACAGTATGACTTCGATATAAGATACATAAAGGGTAAATAAAATAAAGTGGTAGATGTACTAATTCCTAGGAAGCATATTTCCACTCTTGTGACTTTAAGAAATCAAATCAAATATTTAGTTAAGAAAACAATTCTGGATGATTCTTATTATCAGCATGTTAAGAATATGCTTATCACAGATCCAAATGATAAAATGTATAAGAGATTCAGATTTGACAATGAAGAAGTCCTAAGGTATGAAAACCGAGTATATGTACCAATGGGAAATGAATTAAGGAAAAAAATTATTAAATAATTTTATGACACTCCCTATTTTAGACATACCAGAGTGACTAAAATGCTTACTTATGTAAAACATCAATATTTTTGTAAAGGGATGAAAAAATACATAGTAAAATATGTTTGAGATTTCCTTGAATGCCAACGTGTCAAAGTAGAACATATGCTTTTAGTTGGATTGTTTTACCCTCACAACATTCCAAAATTCAAATGACAAGTTATAAGTATGAACTTTGTGCAAGGAATGTCAATGTCAAATGATAGGCATGATGTGATCTTAGTTGTAATTGATAAACTAACTAAATCATCTCACTTTATACCAAGAAATATGAAGGATGATTCTCCTATGTTTGTAAAAATGTTTGTGCATGAATTTTCAGATTACACAGAGTACCTAAACTAATAATTTTTGACCAAGATCCTAAGACGACTTCTCATTTTTGTAAAACCTTAAATTCATCCTTGGGGATAAAAATGAATTTCAGTTTTGTGTACCATCTAGAAACAGATGGAAAAACTAAAAGATTCAATCAGATTATAGAGGATATGCTTAGGATGTACTGTATGGATCAACAATACAAGTGGGAAGAATACCTTCCACCGGTTGAGTTTTCTTATTACAAGACTTACTATTCATTGCTGAAAATGACTCCATTTGAAGCATCGTATGGGAGAAATTGTAGAACTCCTATCATTTAGGATAATGTGGAGGGTATATAAGTAGTAGGGCCTGAGATGTTGATAGAAATGGAAAAAGTCAAGATCATTCGCGAGTGGTTATAAGAAGTTTCCAATAAGAAAAAGAGCTATGCATATTTAAAGAGGGTTGACAAAAAAATTTGAACAAGAAGACAAAGTATTCTTAAGGATTACGCCTAAGAAAATTTAAATTTTGTTTGGCAAGTCAATAGAATTATTACCTCGCTATGGTTGGCCTTTTGAATTGATTGAAGTGATCAATCCTGTGGCATACCATCTAGCGTTGCCTCCCACAATGTCCAAGATGCATGATGTTTTTCCTATTTTCTTTCTTAAAAAGTATGTATCTTATTTATCACATGTTCTAAACTAGAACTCCTTACAGTTTTAGGATCCGTGAATCATCGTTGTTGAACCAATAAAAGTGTTGGAAAATCACAGGTTTCACTTATGAAATCAGGATATTGTTCATTGTGAGGTCCAATGGGATAAGTTTTTGGAAGAAAGTGCAACCTGGGAAAATCTTAATGAACTAAAAAATACTTTTCCTCACTTATTTCAATGATAAAAAATTATATTTTAATATCTGATATGATATACATGATATTTTATTGTTTAAATTGATTGATAAATGTCATAAAGTTGGTTGTTTGGAAAAACTTTGTTGAATAAGGGTTTTTAAAACCAATAGATTCTAGAGATAAACTTTTGAAAACTTTTTTTTTTTTCAAATTTTACATAATCTTGTGATATTTTTTATACATAAATAAGTATATTTATATAATTTTATTTGATCTATTAATGGTTTAGAGTTTAATCATTGGGACAATAATTTTTAAAGGGGGAAGTATATCACACCCCACCTTTTTCATTTTGTTTTGATTTTAAAATGAGTTATGATATTAGGTAATTGGCAGACACGGGGAAAAGTTACGGTATGCTACCCCATATGTGGCTGTACATACCATAGCTAAAAGGGTATGCATACTAATGTACAAATGTATACGCGACATCATAGTGGAACCTATTATAGTGATCCCGCAAGTTGCCTAACATCATAATATATTTTACATACTTTAGATGTTGTGATTATATCATTCTTGTTGTAATTGATGATTTTGTCTTGTCATCATACTTTCACAATTTGTTTAAGGTTATAATTCATTTTACACATTTTCTATTATGAATGTACATTACTCTGTTGGATGTTGATAATGACTTCATAATATTGGTGAACAATTTCATGATTGTGATGTTTTGGATGATCATAATTTTCTTTTGTGTAATGTGGATTTGTTACTATATATTTGCATTAATGAAACAAAAATTATGATAACACTTAGGTGTTATTATTAACTATATTCTATTTAATCGATATTTAACCAAATTACATCTAAGGGATTATACTGTTGAAAACAATATAATATTTTGATGATGATAATTCACTTTCGTTATTGACATAAATTCCTGTTATTACCAACATACAGGTAAGTGGTTACACACCTTAAGATATTATAAGTGTTTGTTAAATTTTTAAAATCCATTTATATGGAAGAGAAGGTAAAAAGGTTATAAATATTGTTGATAGGCTTTATGGGTCATTCAAATAATCTAAAGACAAAAAGGTTGATACGAATAAAGTTTGATTATTAGTATGGTTTGAGACCATGAATAAAGGTATTAAAATTATGACCTTTGACCATACTGTGTATAAAATGGTTTATAAATTATTAAGGTTTTATTTGGTCATTGTCGACCCCAAACAATGATTAAGGGTGAGTTGTTTTAAATCCTTAACCATATGTTTAGGCTAATGATTATCATGATTTTCAATGTTTAAAATTTTTTGTCAATGACCGACCCAAGCAATAATGGTTATGGGAATTTAATTGACCAATGGTTGACCCATGAAAATGATTAATGTTTATTTTTATAGTCTTCGAATGATTGAAAGGTGACCGCCATGTAAGTTTAGAATGGTAGTGATAATTATTTACTATCATGCAATTTATAATGTGTAATTGTTATGTTAATTCGTTGTTAGTAATCCATTTTCATTGGAGGGACAACATGGAGTTATAATCCCCATGCCACCTACATGGAACCTGTATCCTTTAATGACATTAACACCTCCTACGGATCTTAGGAGAAGCATGAAGCTTCTTGAGGAAGCTGTCGAGGGTTTTGTGGTATTTTTTGTTTTCATTCCATTCATACTATTTTTTCACTCCTATGAGCTCTACATGTAGAAATTTTATAGTGGCCATTTTTGGACCAAAATCTGTTAGTTCTGGAGGAAATTTTACAATTCTTTCAGTTGTAATTTAATTTGGAAATTTATGGCACTCTCAAATAAAGTTTTGGAAGAGTTTTGGGTGTTTGGTGTGTCGAACGAGTCTGTTGTTTTTGAGCAAGATATTTGGAGCCAAGTTGGGGAAGTTATAAGAAAAGAGAAAGGAAATTTATGGGCTTCTCTTGACAGGAATGAATTATTTTTATTTCTCCCTTGTCGTTTATTTATTTATAATGTCATGTAAATAATACATATCTCTGTGAGTTGATGGGCACTTCGATATCTATGAAATTGATTAGATATATAAGTAATGTTATTTATTTGAAATGATTAATGGATTTCAAATACATGTTGGGTTTGGTTTTCTATCTTTGGTGTTTAAAGGATATGGGTTCTACCCTAAAAAATCATAATGATTTTTTTTAAAATATTCTCATTCTTATTAAAAACCCATTTTTTGTATTGTGGAAATCTCTAGTGGCTTAGTAATTGTATGTAATACATGGAAAATGTAGGATATTTCCATGTTGCGTATGTATGGACATTTTGGTTAACTTGAATAGATCTGGGTTTGATTTTATTTGTTTGTTTTGGCCTGGGATAAATTTTGAGGTTTGACTGTTAAATCAACCTAGGTTAGTCAATAGGGGTGTTTGTAACCCTACACCTTAAGATGTGAATAAATTTTGGGTACTTTCAACATAAACCCCATTTCCTAGGAATCATTTGTGTAAAAATAAATGTGTTTTCTATATTACATCCCATACATGATGATTAGGAAATTATTGGGATTGTTATCTAATTTGTATAGAAATTTTGTTTTAAAATCTTAAGCTTCCTTAAGGCCTTTTTATCTGGTTGATATGATGAGAAAGATTCACTAGAAATAATTTGCATTTGGTTTAGTTTAAATTCATTTCAAATGATTATTGACTGTTAAAGGAAATATGTTAATATTGTTAGGATATGATAGCAATCATTGAATGGTCTATTATGATAAACGTATTATAAAAAATTTGTTTGATTAAATTAAAGAACTTAAATTGTTTTGGTTTAATAAGATTAAGGTATTAATATTACATTGTTTGATGTGATAAAGGCACTCTCATATTCATAGTTTGGTAAGGTTGAGGTAGTCCAGTGTATACTATATGAAAAGGTTAAAGAAATCAAAATGTGGAATTAATTAAAATACCTTGTTGTGAAAGTCCAAGATGTCAATTTGTAACATTTTTTATTTACTAAATACATTAGTTGATATCATTGTTTTCATAAATATAATGTAAATCATTACCATTCATGAAATAGTGGATAGAATAATTGGTGTAATAAAAGGCAACGGTAAAATGTGGCATTGATTAAAATACATTGTTATGAAAGTCCAAGATGTTAATTTGTAACATTGTTGATTTGCTAAATACATTAGTTGATATCATTTTTTTCATAAATATAATGTAAATCATTACCATTCATGAAATATTGGATAGAATGATTGATGTAATAAAAGGAAAAGGTAGTTGAGACTTTGAATGACTTCAGTGACTTGTTCTATTAAAGAGAATTATATTTGTATTTATGTTTGGATCCTATGAAAAGTAATTTGTAATAAACTAATCTTGGTTAACCTTGAATGCCAAATGATAAGGATTTTAAACTATTCCTGAGTGTCATCGTTATGAATTTATTGATTATCATTAAAATAATAAGTTGTTTCCTTAAGGAATAAATTTTACCTTTATGGCAAGTAATGATAATGTATGTGATAGGGATTGCTACATTAGTCACATTATTTAGTATATTTGATATCCTAAATATGTTGAATTCTTGATATGTATTTATATATTTGTTATATAAAAATAAACTTCAAAGGTGATGAGAATGAAAATTCATACCAGTTCATTTTTGAACTGACCATTTTTACCTTCTCTCTCCTCTATAGGTGACGAAGTTCAACAATCTTTCACAGTTGACTAAACATATTTTATGCATGCTTAACTTGTCTGATAAAGATGATTAAGTTGATTTTTTTAGAGTTGGTGACTATTTGGTTATGGGGGGGACCAAAAAACCCACAATACATATATAAATTCAATAGAAACTAGGGAAAAAACAACCCAAAAACCAGCAACGGCCCATATAGGAAAAAACAACTTGACCAACACAAAGGCCCAACAAGGTGTGAGGAAAACACAATCTCAATTACATATAATTTTTTATATAAAATCCTAAACACAAACATATACCTAAGGAAACAACTAGAAGGAAAAAAACCAAAAGAGACAATAAAACAATCTGCAAAAGGTCAACTAATGTTTTGTTTTCATGTTTATCCTAGTACGAGAGCTAGGGCCTTGATTTAGAACTTCCATATTCTTCCTATGAGTGAGATGGGTCTCCTACTTGGCATCCTTAGTGCCAACAACCTCCTCATCATTGTCAATGTTTATGAGATCCAACCTAGCACCTCTCTTCTATTTGTCCTATTTGGCCAATTGATCTTACAATATAGTAATCCTCTACTCCTGCATGATGAAATATGCCTTAAGGCCATTGATTCTTTTTTCTTTGACAAAAGACTTAATGTGCCACTCATTCATATCCTAGACCAAATTTTTGGTCACTTTGAGAAAAGTATCAATAACCACCTCCATATTAGTTGGCATGGCATCTTTGTTTATGTCACCAATGTTAACATTTGTAATACCCTTCCCTTTAGAGGACTCCCCCTTCTTCATGACATAGAGAACCTCCACAACCACATCTTCGCTGTCATTCTCGATAGGATTCTTCTCTTTCAACTTTCTCAACATGTTTGCTAAGACTTCCTTGTCTGAGCCAGAAGGTTATGAGATGGGGGGAAAACTTGGTTTACCATTCTAGAACAACAACATAAAGATGACATGGTGTAGGGGGAATCAAATTTTTACTCCTGAAAGTCCAAATTATGAATAGTGAGGGACTGCAACAATAAAAATAGGAAACTCATTTCCTGATTATTCTTGAAATAGTTAAGGATTGAGAGGTTATGTGTGTATATTTTCTAAAACTTTCCCTCTAGGGTTAAATATCTCATAACCACTTTACATACATCATCCCACCTCTCATGAAGATAATTCCTAGAAATTCCTTCATCATACAGGTGCACCCTTTCAGTAGGCTCAAAAAATGTGCAGATCTCATAGTTTCTATGATTCTTATCTTTGAATAATTTAAGCCCCTCTATAGACATGTCAGTGAAATCTGCAATAAATTGTTCTATAACTTGTATTTCTACCCCCTAAACTTAACTCTACCATGGTCCTATGTTTTTCCAAAATCTAGGGATAAGTCAGGGTCATTACCTTTAATATGTTTGATGAATTCTTTTAAACCGCCCTTCCTTGGTAGGTGCAAAACTGTGGCATCCTATTTATTTGATTGAAATGAGGTGGGTTAAATTATTACACATTTACCTCCCATGTTGTGACTGCTATGATTTTTTGTTTTACTCTACCTCTTCTTCAAAAATGTTTTCCCTTTAAGACAACAGGAAAATCCCTTCTCCCCCATTGAACTAGAGGTATCATTATTCCTATTTCTACCTTACAGATCCTAACTAGATCATTTGTGGTTCTTACAATCATCCTTATTGTTTCCTTTAATTATTAATGATGGTATAAACATGGCTCCATGGTACCATTCCCTCCCATTCCCCCAGTATTCCAAATAATTACCTTGGTTTTCCAATCCAACCATGCTAGAATTTCTCTCCCTAAACACATGGCATAATTCCATGTCATTGAATACACCAATCATGCTTCGAGCCTCCTATATCCACCTTGCATTTACCTTCAATGGCCTTAATAATTAATAAATATTCTCCTTCTATAATGATTTTCTTGATTTTAAGTATTTTATCAATCCTTATGCCCTTCTCAACCGCAACCTCCTCAATATAGTTTTTGGATTTATTTCATAACAAACCTACATAGGCCATAATATAATTCCCCCTATGATCCCTTATCAATCCTCCTCCCAACCTTTCCTTCCCTTAATTTTTTAGACCCATAGAAATTAAGTTTAAACAAATCCATTAAGGGAGGCTTCCATTTCAAATTGGTTTTGTCCTTATTTTTCACATGTTTCATTCATGCTTTGTCTGGTATAATCTTTAAGGCTTAAAGAATCCTTATATCCTCCTTAGAATATGAGTCCTCCCACTTGTGCTTATGGATACCAATGTTATCCCTCAGATTTTTCTTATTTTTTGACCACCTTAGAGATGTTACCTGACTTATTTTGGAAAATTTTGTTGTTCCTCTCATTCAAGATGCCCCATAGGATGTGTGGAAAATTACAATTCCATATCAATTTGATTAGCCAAGGTTTGAAAGGATATTTCCATTGATGAATCAAATTACTTATACTTCCCAGAAGAGGGATTTGAATGTTGAAAATGTTTAATAACTTCTCTATAAGCTAGAAAGTATACTTACATTCCATAAAAAGATGATAAACCCACTTCACATTCTCCTCATTGAGAGATCATATGTTGATAAAGATCATTCATCTTTTCCTTAAATTTTCCACAGTTAGGATTTTTTTCAAAATTTATTCCCACATAAAAAATCTGATTTTAGGAGTAATATATTTTTTCCATATTCTCACATAGTCCTTATGCTCCTCATTTTCAAAAGAAATTTCATATCCTGATTTTACTTCATACTCTCCTGATGTAGACTTACTCCAAATTATCTCTTCCTCTATAGTTCTATTGGGAATGAGGAGTCTCCTTATTTAGTTGTTTAGCTCCTCAAATGGTATGATCGGTCCTAGAAAATTAGGAGGGGGAAGAATAGTAACCCACCTTGTCTCTTCAGGGCTGGAGATCCACTAATTTCTAACTTTCTCCCCAAAATTATGGCTATAGTGGAGTTTTAGTTCATTCTAGGGTTCACTCATACTTAAAGGTTACTTGTACAACCAAGATTCCTCCTAGAATCTTATTTCATTCCCATCCCCAATATTCCACATCATTCCTCTAAGGAGGATATGCCTACTTTGACTAAGATTATTCTAAAATATGGACATCTTAGTAAGCTCAGCTAGAGTTAACAATGATTTTCTTCTGCTAACAGTCAAGAAATATTTTTCTTGTAGTATATCCACCCAAAATCCTTGTTCCTTGTAAATTCTCCACCCTATCTTTGTAATAAGGGCTTCATCCATAATTTTTAAATTTTTTAGACCAATGCCACCATATCTTTTATGTTTTGTAATATTCTCCCATACCACTAAGGGTATCTTGGATTTGAATTTTATACCAGAGCAAAGAAATCTTCTTTGAATTTTTTCAATAGTTGTTCTTACTTTTCTTGGTATTTTAAAGATGGACATGATATAGGTAGCAACCCCCTATAGGGAGCTCTAAAGGAGTTGATATTTTCCCACGTGTGTGAGTAGAGCTCCTTTCCACGAGGATAGTTTCCATTGAAACTTTTCAATTAGAGGATTCCATGTTTCAATAGTCATCTTACTTCCATACAAGGGCATTCCCAAATACTATCCAACAAAGATTTGATTCTGCACTCAATGATGGCCTCCAATCTTCTTTTTTGTTTAGGTTGGACATTTATGAAAAATAAAAATCTCTTATGAAAGTTGATTAGTTGTCCCAACAATTCCTCATAATATTTAGTAATTTATTTAAAATCCCTAGCTTCGTTCACATCCGCTTGACCAATAAGAAAAGTGTCATCCACAAATTTCTGCAGGATAATTAAGTTGATTTCATTGTATTAGATGCATGGCATTTTTTGTAAATTGAAAGTTATGCTTTGCTATTATATTAAGGAAGGAAAGGAAATTTAGCCTGTTATAAAAAAGTATTATCCTTGATAATTATATTGTAATTGTAATTAATATTATCTTAATAATGAAAATGTTGATGTTTAATTGTATTAATGCATATGATAATTAAAAGGTTATTTTGCAGTAGTATGTCATTATTTAAATTATTTGGAAAATGTTACCAGTAATGATGATCTATCATTAAGTTGAGATTTATGTTACTAGTATGAAAGAAAATTAAATAAAGGTAATTTTGATATAATGTACCAACGTAGAAAATAATACTACGATTAATAGTTAAGTGATATACATGAAAATGTTATAATGCACATATATAGGTTTGTTGTGATAAAACAGTAAGTTATCTTATATCATAATAAATATAACAATGAGTCTACATTCTAATTACTCTTAATGTTATCGTAAAATATTAAGATACTATAACCTCAGTTCAATTAAAAGACATGATTTGATGCAGTAACCTTATCATTGTGAATAAAAGTGGATATCTTATAGACCAATTAGTTGTAGTTAATCAATCTTCGGGTCCTTAACAAATGGGACTTGATCGGGCCAGCCTTAGATGGATAATTTAAGTCAACGATCACTTAATAATGCAATTCATTAATGTATCATTACTTTATCGTAGGTATCTAAAGTTTTCCTATTAAGATTTGATCCTTATGAGTATCACAACTAGATCCAAAATGAGTCCCTCATATAAACAATATTTCTCTAACCTGATTGATAGGTACATCTCAGTACCAACTTAAGCTGCCTACGGGGAAATAAGTGATTGTGTAATGATGCAAGTCATTACTTAAACATTTTATTTCCCATAGGTAACCGAAGTTGGCACATATGTGTCCTTTTGCGCATGTTGGAAAGGTCTTGTATCTTGTGTGTTACCTTGTAATATTAATGTCTTATCTAACTCAATCAAATCTAGATAACTGAATGAAGTGATATGGTCAGAGGACACATTTCTAATAACGAGTGTTTTGTCATGAAACTGAGCATATAGGTAAGTCTCTTAAACTTTGGAAAAAGTAGTGTAAGTTGCTGATTGCACTATCAAATTCACCAAGTTTCTAATTGAGGCATGATATGCTGAATGTAATTTAATTGACTGAATTTCATGTAGAAATTTAGAAACAAGACTTGATTATCAATACATTTTTAAGGTAACCAATTGTATATGATCCAAAAATTGGCCAACAATTTTTTACTTGACCACAGATGTTGTAGGAAATTAATTATTTTACCAAAATTACCCCATTATAACCAACTTTAATCAAATGCACAACAAGAATAATAACCATAGTGAAAAAAGGTTGATAACGAAGTTCAGTAGAATGCCTATGTCTCCAGGTTCAAAATACTGAACCAATTTACTATTCACTTCTAAATTGTAACTCTATTACATAATCAAAATTGAAGCTATAATAACTTGATACCAGAAGAAAAAGAACCTCCTTCATGAAAAGTGTCTGATGCTAAATATTTTATCTCTAATGGATCTCTAATGTGAAATACCATATGGCTCCAAAGCCAGAATTCATGCGCTCCACAACAGTTTTGGTAAGTTTTTTATAATAAATCTAGCAATAAGGAATACCTCAATGCCTCTACTACATGGTGTTAGGTCTCCTTTCAAAATACATCAATACCTCCATTACATGGTGTTAAGTATTCTTCCAGAAGACCTCAACACCTCCACTGCATGGTTCTAAGTCTCATGATATTGGTAGATAATAAGGATACCCCTTCACACTATTGTATGGAAGAAATAAGCCTCTACATAGAGCTGATATTGATATGATGTTAGGTGTTGACGATGACCTCCTTCCAATATATTTCATGGAAAATGAACCTCTTCGAAGAGCTAAGTGGATCAAATGTCACCAATGAGCTCAATAGAGATAATGACCCTCCTCCAAAGCAAACAATCTGACGATACATCCAATGTACCAAGGATTTGAGCTCTAGTGTTTCTCTGATGCTTAGTCATGTTCCTTAGATCTATTGCATCTCTAGGATCCAACATGAGAATAAGGAATCATTTTTGCCTTTGCACCAAAGGTGAGATAATAAATAATAAATCCCGTTATTTACATGTTCCTACTAATTCATAGGACTTATTTTTTTTCATAATGTCAATTATAATATCGGTCTTCAATAATGCCTATACTAATACAATATAGGACTTATATTATTCATGCCTATAATAATACAATATATGCCTTATCTCTCCATTCTTATTAAATAAAATAATAGGAATTTAAAATAATGCCTATCAAAATACTATAGGACTTATAATATTTTTTTCTCCATAATAATAGCCTTTATATCTAAGGCCTTACCTTTCATTATCCTAAGCTTGGGCTTGGAGAATTGATTTTTTCTTGAATGAGAAGGGAGAGGATTTTATAGTGTAGGCAGACCTAATTTATGTGGTTAAATACCACATCCACTAACCATTTTCCAACCAACTTGGTTGGCCGAGTTGGTTAGGCCGCTGCGTAGTATCTTGGGAGGTTGCGGGGTCAATTATCCCGGCCCCAATTTCACTTGATTGTTGAACCAACCACCTACCACTTCATTATGACTTCCTTTCCATTCACCAACTATTGTTCCCACATGTTCTTTGACCTCCCTTTATCGACTTCCACATCACCCCTATCATTTCGAATCCATCATTTTCCATACCATGTGATAAGACCCTTTAATTACTATTTTAATTGTCTCATCTATTGTCTATTTTGTATACACTCATACTTGTTTATCCCAGTTTTCTTGTCAAAACAATCACTTAAACTTAAACTTATGACACTTATATATTAATTAATATAACTATTACTAAGTTACTCTATTTTATGGATTTTGAATGTCTATGTTAATCTCTTGGATGTAATGAAATGATTAATAGTGCTTTTTTTGAATGCCATACTTGTTTGCAAGAAGCTGTTATATATTATCACTAACATGCAGCCGAAGGAAATTTTTCAAAATGAAAGGGAATCATTTATAGTAACTGACATGCAATAACTAGGACTCGTCCACAACAAAACACTTGCATCCAAAGGAGAACACACACATATACAATATCATGATTGTGGGAATCTTGATCAACGTGGATAATTCAATTGATTTCATGCATGCCAATAAATAATTAGTTATAATAGTAAGAAAAATATCTCACATCAATCCCTGATTATTCTCTATCATTACTATGGAACTAGTTGATTTAACTTGATTACTAGATTGAACAGTTAATTATGTTGTTGCATTAGAACACATTTTATTTTGATTACATGCATACGAATCTACATATTTCTTGGGAGTGATATTTTACTTAATTAAAATGTATCTGTTAGTTTGAAAGAGTCTCTTCTCGTCTCTTCTGATTATAAAAAGAGTGGTGAGACGGTAGTAGATATCGAATAATAGTAGAGGAATTGTTGTAAGTTTCATTCTAAATCTTCATGCTGCTGAATAAAATCTAAGTTCTATCATTTTGTTGTAGACACAAGATTTAGGAAGGGTTAGAACCCAAGGCAGGGCCCACTTTTGGTTTGCTAAACCCCTTTCCTTTCTATTTTTTGTTTTAGTTCCTTACATGCATAGATCAGAATTACAGCAGTTCATTTCTTTACTTATGATATTCTTTTATCTGTTTTATTACTTAGCGGTAGAATTTCCTTACATATGCAACATAGTTCATTTCTAAGTATTGTACTTACAATTTTTGTGACAACAATATTTTAGTTTAAACCTCTTAACCACTTATAATTGTGTATACAACATTGGTAGAGTTGAAATTTTACATCCCTAGGTTTGATGAATAAACTACAATGGATTAGTGAATAACATATTAATTATTGTGAATTAATTTATACCACCACCACGTGTCTGTTATGTCAGGTCTACTATCCCACCATTGGTTTTTGGTGTGGGCTATGGATTAGTCCCACATGCATGGGCTTGGGGATTGGATAAGGCTTAATATAGCCTAGCTTTCCCATATACCACGTGGCCTAGGAAACATATCTTTTTTATTTCGTCATATAAATATAACATCTCGCCCAATGGCTCCCCTATGGTTTTTGGCTCAACTAACCACCCTTACTTATGTAACTTGTCAAATCTCAACTGAGTTGCTTACATGGTTAGCTCACTTGATGACTCACCAATTTGGATGGATCTCTCCCTTAGCTCAGTGCATGTAGACTGATGAGGTGGAAAGCCACCTAGTGGCATGAGGACCCACCACGTTGGCAATATTGTTTTTCGATTGAGATGAAGATGAAGATATCAAGCATCGAAGATCAGAGGTCTAAAACATAAATCAGATTTGTCACCTACACCTGATTCTCACTTTTACCACATTGTAATGTGACTCACCAGTTGACCCTATTGCATTTAGGAGCTGACCCAACTTTTACCAGCCATAAATTTCATGTACGACCTCTATTTTCCACATTCTTGTAGTTGACAGAAAACTCTTAGAGTCTATTTCCATACCATAGAGATCTTGGGAGGTTTAGGGACCTTATGTACTTTGAATTTCCCTCTTTATCTTACCTCCCCACTAAGGAGGATTTTTTTCCCAAAAATATTCTATTCTCTGCTCCTGGATCATGAACCCTATCACTATCTGTGAAGATATCTTTGAAGATGATATTGTAATCTTTGAACTGCTACTATTCCAATCAGACATTTGGTTTGATCTCTAGGACCTGTGACACATGGGATCACTACCTTATGATGTAAAATTAGGATGAATAATATTCATCTTTTTTTCTAAGGAATTGATATAGATATTTTACTATCACTGATGCAAGTAAACACTAAGCATGATAAACTTGTCACATAGTGTGTACTTACTTGGTGGCCTTGGTCCCTTGTCATCTGTTCTGCACGATCAATATCTCTACAAAGTATAAAATTGGTTTCTTACTATGCCTGGACATCTTAGTAAAGTAAATTTGATATAATGTAAAAAAAATTCCCTTGCATGATGGTCTTACAATTTCTATCATATCAGTACAATTAATACCCAAATTCTATCAGAGACTTAAACCTGTCTTTTAGCTTTTGCTTCTTCTTCTCTGCTTCCACGAGCTATATACATTTCCTCAATTAAGAATCCTTCTCTATGATATAGTGTGAATTGGTACATGTCCATATCACTACCACCATAGATGAAAACCTAGTTCTCGATATCAAATTTCTCGAAGATAATCAATTTTATAGGTGCAATACCTTCTCTGATACCAAACATAATCTGAAAACCAACTAATAATTTTTTTCTTAACCATAGACCCTTATAGGAAATTAATTATTTTAATAAAATTTCCCCATGATAATCAAATTTAATCAAATTCATATAAATAATAATAACCACAGTGCAAAAAGGTTGATAATAGAGTTCAACATAATGCCTATGTCTCTGAGTTCATAATACTGAACTGATTTATTATTCACTTCTAATTTGTAACTCTAGTACAAAATAACAATTGAATCTATAATAAACCTGATACTAGAACTACAAGAATCTCCTTCATGAAATTTTTTTGATTCCGAAGATTCAATATCCAATGTGAAATACCCTATGGCTCCAAATTCAGAATCCAGGTGCTCTGCAACATTTTTGGTGAGTTATTGATAATAAATCCCATAATAAGGAAGAACTCAATGGATCCATTACATGGTGTTAAGTCTCCTTCTAGAAGACCTCAATGACTCTGATGCATGGTGTTAAGTATCCTTCCACGAGACCTTAATGCCTCTGCAGCATGGTACTAAGTCTCCTGATATCAACACACAACAAGTATTATCCTTCACTCTATTGTATGACAGAAATAAGTCTCTCCATAGAATTGATACTGATTCAATGTCGAGTGTTGAAGATGACCTCCTTTAACTCTATTTCACATCAAATGAATCTCTTCATAGAGACAAGTGGATTAAATGTCACCAACTAGCTTAATAGAGATAATAACCATCCTTCGAAGAACATGATTTGACGATACATCCAACGTACTAAGGATATAAACTCTAGTAATTCTTTGATGCTTCATCAAATCCCTCAGCTCCATGGTGTCTCTGACATACAACACAAGAATAAGGCATCATTTTTTCCTTTGCACCGACGGTGATCTAATAAATAATAATTCTTGATATTTACATGTTCCTATTAAATAATAGGACTTATTTTTTCATCATACTGATAATAATAATACCGGTCTTCAATAATGCCTATACTAATACAATATATGACTTATATTATTCATGCCTATAATAATATACTATAGGCATTATCTCTCTATGCCTATTAAATAAAATAATAGAACTTTAAAATAATTCCTATAAAAATACTATAGGACTTATAATATTTTTTTCTTCATAATAATAGCCTTCATATCTAAGGCTTCACCTTTCATTATCCTAAGCTCGGGCTTGGAGAATTGCTTATTATTTGAATGAGAAGGGAGAGAGGATTTTATAGCCTAGGAGGACCTAATTTATGTGGTTAAATACCACATCCACCGACCATTTTCCAACTAGATTGGTTGGCCAAGTTAGTTAGGCCATTGTGCAGTATCTGGGGAGGTCGCGGGGTTAGCTCTCCTCGCCCCCATTTTTCTTGGTCGTTGAACTGACCGCCTACTAATTCACTATGAATGCCTTTCAATTTATTGACCATTATTCCCACATTTCCTTCAACCACCAAATCACCCCCTATCGCTTCAAATTTTTTGTTCTCCATGCCACATGTCATTTGCGTCACATTTAAGCTCCTACCATAGGGTTAATAATAATGAAGAACATGTGCTCTTGAAATAGAGGTCACAAGTGCAAATCCTGTAGGGGGTAGGGTATGCACGCCTCATTTGTAGCAAAGTTAGTTTCCTCCCGCATGTGAGTACGAGGTAGTCCCATATGCTATAAGCCGCTTGTCGACCCAAAAACAAGCTTCCCATAGCATTGTGGACTGTAAAAACCTATTATTATTATTTTATCACTTCAAACTTTTTTGTTCTCCATGCCACCTATCATTTGCATCACATTTAAGCTCCTGCCATAGGTTTTGGGTGTGGAATGTGGATTAGTCCCACATGTTTAGGCTTGGGGATGAGATAAGGCTTAATATAGCCCGAATTTCCCATATACCATATGGCTTAGGCCACATAGCCCATTTTTTCCATCGTATAAATATAATAACTTACCCAATTACTTGCCTATGTTTATCTACTCAAGTCGCCACCCTTACTTTCCCAAGTCGCCATAGCTCCATCGAGCTTCTTACATGGTTGGATCACTTGATGACTTGAAAATTTTGAGGGATATCTCCCTTTTCTTAGTGCATGTAGACCAATGTGGTGGTAGGCCACAGGGTGGCATGAAGACCCACCACGTTGGTAATATTTTGTTTGATCAAGACGAAGATGATGATATCGAGCATCAAATACCAAATGTTCAAAACATAAACTTGATTTGTCACCTACACCCGATTCTCACTTTTTCCATGTCATAATGTGACTCACCAATTGACCTTGTATCGTCTAAGAGTTGACCCAAATTTGACCAGCCATAAATTTCATGTACGGGATTAGTTTTCCACGTTCTTGTAATTGATAGAAAATTATCGAAGTCTACTTCTGCACCATAGTGATCTTGGGAGGTGTGAGGAAATTTTATTCTATGAATTTTCCTCTGGATCAGTATACCTTGTATACACACTCATGAAAGAGTGAACTATGGGGGATCAGGTAGATCTAGTTGACCCATACAACTGCACATGGTTTTTGATGTTATCAGATGGATTGTATTTAAAATTAATGTTGGATTTAAATGTTATGTATTTAAATCAGTGAAGGCATAAAGTTAGTATAGGAAATTAAAAAAAAGTCCCTAAATTAAAGCATTGATAAAGTAGGTTGTATAACTTTGGTATCATCCTAGCTTGGTTTGCAAGGAAATATTTTCAGTGTGAGCATTTAGAATTTGTGTGTAGCCACTCATTGATTGATATCAATAAAGGATATATCCTATTCTATGTACTACTATTTTAATTTTTATTGGTAAAATAAGGTTAAAGGGTCCCTTCCCCATACATTGCTAAAGCCCCCATAGGGGGAAATCACTATTACTAACCAAAACCCATAGGAAAAAAAGCTATCAAAAGCTAATAAGAAACAATAAAATCTTAAACATACTAACAACATACACCAAAAAATTAAAATCAACCTAAGAAAAACTAACCAAAAATAAAATGAAAAAAACATGGACATAAGACACCACTCATCAATTAGGGTCATCATTCTCTTCCATATATTTTAGTATCACAATCCATTCCTTGGCCAATTTTTCAATGGAGGCACCCAAGTTATTGATATATGACTGAGACAAACCATGTTTCCTCATTTTTAAGTCTGCTCACTCTCAAGTTACTTCTAGGCTTGAATTAGCTGGGCCATAATATGCAAGTGATAGATAGTGGATTTTATATGGATCATGCTCCAACTACTAACCTGATTAAGGATATCTGTCAGATGGTCCACTTCCTTCTATAAAAAATTACATCTATCTTGAGCCAAATCCATACTACCATTTTTCACAATAGCGTCCATGCTTTAAATATGCTCACACACGGTGTGCAAATCCTTAAGCATAAACTAGAGCATGCTCTTGTCAAAATTAGTGTCTGTCTTGAATTTGTTAATATCCACATGATCCTTAGCCATCTTCACCTAATAAATTTATCCTTCCTTAGTATGGGTGGTAATAATGATAGGGTCATCAACTAGATTTTGTTCCTTTAGCTTGTGAAGGCCTTACAAGGCCTCATCTGAATTCTTGGGATGATTATCCTATTCCTTGAAGAGGGGGATTCACTCTTTCTTTTTTCCTCCTCTCTAAGGGATTCAGACTCAGATGATCCGGCGGTGGCCTCCATAAAAGTTCCTAGGTACTTGACATATTTAGAAACATCAGAGGGACCTCTTGTGACCAGGGCCATTATCGATCCTTGTTGAAGGGGGACCGAACCTAAATTTTTTAAGACTATTCAATGGATGTGCATAAATACTGAAGGATAAAATTGGGGAATCTATAACTCTTTCCATGATGGATGAAATTGAGCATACATAATTGATATGCATAAATTTATTTATGCTTACCCTCAAGCATGATGCACACAATAAGATGAAGGGATGCCTCATTATAGGAATCAAGAAGAGGATCATGCAGGTGCCTAGAAAATTAAGGGACGAGGAATTACTCACCTTTGAGAAACATTTTTATCTCCGCTTAGTATTCTTTCTTAGTATTATATAATTCCCAACCACCCTTCTTCAACTCCAAAATGACAACAATAGTTTCAATGGAGATTTTAACCTTTATACCCATATGGCGATAGAGCCCCATTTCTAGGCCTTTGATGTCTTGTAATATTTTCCAAAATCAATACTGAGTTATTCATTAAAAACTATAAAAATATTAAATAAATGGCATATTCCCACCTTCTCAAATATTGCCAAATCCTAGGGCTTTATGTCCTTAACAATGAGAGGTTCAGTTCGCACCAAATCACCCTCATTTTCACTACCGAGAAGAGAAGTAGAAAAAACCAGCGAGAACCCCAAAAAACACTACTCCTAATGACCTTACTCCTATGAAAACATTGAAAACATAAAAACTCCTCCATGCATGGGATATTAAACCCCACCTTCAAATGCCATCGATCAATAATTGATTTCACATGAGTTATAGGACATCCACCAAGACCTGAAACACTTGACAAGAGTCTCTCCTCAACCTATAATTATTCATCTTCATAACATCCATGAAACTAATATAATTCCACAAAGGACAATTTTTCATTATGAAGATCCAGAATGGGTACCAAGAGAAACTAAGTCTTAATAAGGGACCCATTTTTACCATTTTTAAGCCCATGATTTCCTTGGTTATCAAAGTTCTTATAGGGGGTTCAAGGTCAGTATAATTCTTCATGGTATTTTTTGACAAGAAAACATTTCAGGGGACAAATTGGTGGGTTTCTAGCCAAATCTTTGGAACACTAGGTTCCTTTACTTGGGTGGTACAACTCCACTTTGATTGTCAATAAACATAAATAAAAGTTCATTATTTGCCAATGAGGTTTGGGATCCAACAAACACACTCCACTGCACCCATGTAAAATTATTACAATGGATTGTAAGGGAGGAATTTTCTGATGAATGGAGGAAGGGGAGTTAAGAAATTAGACAAGGAAAATTAACCCCATGAGTACAAAATCAGATTCTCACCAGAGCCAATTAGAAAGTTCACATCCACAATTTGTAAGAAAGAAACAACAAGATTATAGTGTTAATTATCAGAGGAAACCATGCACACAAAGTTGCACACATTCATGAATCATGAAAGAAAACAATCCCTTTCTTTATTGACATTTTCATCAAGTTGTACAATGCAGGAAATGGAGGAAAATAGTGAAGGAAATTGGAAGAATTGTTATCTCTCTAGCTTAGCTCAAAGAAATACTCTCTTTAGTGTACAAAATTGACAACCCTTAAGAATGAGGGTGTCATTACATTATATAGAATCAAAATTGACCTTTCGGTTCCCCCCACATGACTCTTCATTGCCTCATTCATCTCGTGACTTTTCATCTTCCTAGGACTTAGGAAATTAAGTTCCTTTTTTATAAAACAAAGGGACTTTTACAATTCAACTTTATAAAGTCACTTTAATGAATAAGATGAAATATCATGATTACACATAATGAAAAATTAGAAGAGGGGGAGAAAATGTGAGATAAGGAAAGGAAGAAGAAGAGAGAGATTATTGTTCTAAAGATGATCCTACAACTGACAGAATTTCATGAAATAATGTTGATGGAATCTCGACGCCCTTAAATGCCTTACTAAATCTTTCTACCATTGGTATCACTTTCTGTTCCTGAGGGAGCTGGAAAAAAATGAGTGACTTGATGCAATTTTCCATAAAGGAGTTGATGTTATTACATTCTGAGTACCAAGCCAGATAGTTCTCTGCATTGATGGAGATGATCACACATATCTCTAATAGAGATTCCAAGGTATTTTCTATGAATGAGAATGGATCTCCAGCCTCTTCTTGACTTGGTCCTTGAATGCTTTCAACATGTCATCTCTTGAAGTGTCCAGGTTCACTACTAGCACCCCAAGCTTTTGAATTTGAGCATTTTCATCTTTTTGTATCTTCTCGACATCCTCTTCATATGATTTTATTTCATCAATGATACATTTGATCGGTTCATATCAAGAGAAAAACACTTGGGCCCAAACTTGATACAAACCCTCTTCAGCATATGAGAAGACGCCTTTAATTACTAGAAGAGATGACTTAACCTTTCCCATATCCATAACCAATGAGTATATATGGTCCCAGTGGTTCTTTTGCTTCCTCGATTTCCTCCTTGGTTGTGAGAACTTTCATTTCTATATTGTCCATGTACCTCTTCAAGGTTATCATCTCTGGAAGCAGTGTTTTTCCTTTCTCAAGAATCATGTCCACCCATTTTTCATTTTCCTTTCCTTGCATGGTGAATTCCTGAGTCTTCTTGATGGACTCAGGATCAATGTTGCTAACTGGAGTGACTTCTTCAGTAGGAAGAGAATTGGAGGTACTAGGATCCAGGAGCCCTTGAAGATAGGAAGTGAGGGTGGGAAAATGATCTTCTACTTGATCCAACTTTCTTTGTATTCTTGAATTCTCGTGACAAGGTGAGTGGAAGATTCATGATATAGGTGCATGTCACCCTCATATGTTTCTAGTCCCAAGGAGATGGTGCTCATCTCATAGTCACCAGACTTCATCTCTTCAACAGGTTTGACGACATTCAACTTGACTATATACACGTACTAATTTACCAAGGCATCATAGTAGAATTTGGAAGCTACCTGAGCTAACCTTCCCTTCTTTGATTTGACTGTCAACGTGATGGTTGAGAAGTCAAGGATGGTTGCTTATTGCACCGTGTGGGTTACCATTGTGATCATTTCTTCCATCGAGGGGAAATTTTATTGGACTCTAGCTTAGTAGTGGGCATGATCCCAACTTCTTGCTCTATCTCAGGAGGTGGGCTCTGTACAAGTGAGATCGACATAACACTATTGGATGGAGGACTCAGAGACTGTTGCGAGGTTGAAGGTTTAGTTGGATCAATTTCTTCTTGTTTGAGGTCCACCATAGGTATCTCTTCCATTCTTACTCTCTTTCACAATCTCCTGTAGCGAGGGGTCTTAGGTTCTTCTGCTTCTCTCTTTAAACTCCCTCCTGAATGGGCTGAGCTCATGGCCCGATCCTTGGTCTTGGAAGATGAGTGGTATGATGTTTACCTCTGTATGGATGGAAATTTTCCTGATACGAGGAAATCAGCCCTCTTCTTCTTGAACCACTCTTTCAATCTCTTGATGAAGACCTTTATAAGTACTTTGATATCACTAGATTTATGCACATTCCACTGCACCTGTGGGAGGGGAGAAGTTTTGACTGTGGGATACTTGGGATGAAACATTTTAGAGCCATCTTTGGGAACACCATCTTCATACCTTTCAAATATGAATTTCTTCATCTGCTCCACAACCATCCTCATATTGTCACACTCATAGACCTCATACTCATTAATGTAATTGGCCCAGAAGTCTTCGATCTAAGGCACGTGGTGCAAGTCTGGGAAGTGGAAGGACTTTGGACTCTCCCTGAGATCAAAGTCTCCCATGGTAATATATGAGTGCATATTGATGGGTGCAAGGGTAGCTTCAACATTGTTGTCGTCATGATGACTCTTGCACGTGAAAATGCCTAGTGAGATGGGGAAGGAAACTTGTTTTCTCTTTCGGCTCTTCAGCTTGTCATTCACATGTACTAACTGTCTGCACAACTCCATCAACACCATTTTATCACTCGGATAACGAGGCAACCTCTATGGAGCGTGATCGAAGCCAGCCACCCTGAGATAGGAGAATGTGGAGAATTAGATGAAACTTGACCTAGAATTTCTAACCAAAGCGGTGGCTTGAGATGACATTCTCAAGTGTTGACTCCCTTTCAAAAGTTTGACCACACACATTATGAATGTGTCATTCAACCTGACGTAATGTTGATTGCTTTCTTTCGGGGCCAATTGTGGATATCTCTAAAACACGGGATCCTTCTAAGGAAAATTTGGTGCAGGAATCCAACCTCTGAATGATCTCATGCTTGTCAGGGCGGAAACAAGATATGAAGTCATGAAAAATATTTAGGAAGCATGAACCTGAAGCAAATGGAAATGTAATCCATTGTCGATAAGATGCCCCCAATAAAATATTTTCTTTCCTTCGATGATTATGGTGATGAAGAGCACCATCCAATCATAAAAATCCTTGGTGCTTTCCTCACCCATGACTCGGCTCAGAAGAATGATCATATTGGAGAAGGTGTTGTGGAATTAGTTATAAGAGAGAACTTTTGGGATACGACTAGGCTTCCTCTCATGTTTCAGCCAAGAGTCGAGAGCAAGGTCCTAGAGGTATGAATCCTTCTTGAACCATTATGAGGTTGAAAAATCTTTTGCGATCATGATCATCTCCTTCTCAATTGGGATCTCCAAACTCTGCAATATGGCTCTTGGATTGAGCACCACCATGATTGAATTATCATCAGCCTTGATTATTCTGGTATTTGGTTCATAGTATTGGGCACAAGCCAACACTAGCTCGATGTTTTTAGGAACTAAGGATGACCACTAGGTACATACAAGCCACTGGAAAATTTTTTTGTTCCATTGTTTCCCTAGGCCCACTGAACATTCTGTGTTTGAGTTTCTCTAAGTCCATGTGTGTGATATTGCTATCACCCACACTCAGGTACTCTAATATAAGGGACGAAACATAATTTGGGCCAGTGAAATTGAACTTCATGGTGGAAAAAGCATTAGTGATATATGTCGTTATAGAGGTGACATCAAGTTTCTGCAAATGAGACTGAAAACTACTATTTTTGGAAATCAGGACCCAGGGGATGTTATTTCGGGAAGGTTACTTTTTTTGTATGTTACTTTCACCGAAGTGTTTCTTTCACATTCTGGGTTTTCCACAGGTGTCTTGGGGCCAATCTGAAGCACTTTTAATTTTTAGAAAGTTGGTTTTTTTATTTTTTCTTTTTTTCTTTTTTCTTTTTTGACCCATGCATGCCCTAGTTTTCGATTTGTTTGATTTTCAGTATCTGTTCTTCTAGAGGAGTTTGTCGTTTTTGGAAACTTACTAAAAATGGAAAGTTAAAACTAGTGACACTTGCTTTTTTAGAAGCTAATTTCTGGGTGTTGGATTGACAAAAAATCAATGGATTCTTTTTGGGTTTTTTCTTCAGATGCTCTATTCAATTTTTTAGCTCAATCCACTTCATAGTTTGGCGACAAACGAAGAAAAAGCATTCTAGGGTAGAAAATTTTGAATGGTTGCTGTAAAAAATCTAGAATGTATCATATATTTCTATTTTTTTCTTTGCCAAGGCATTTGGATAAGGGATGTTTCTAAAAAATTCATAGGAATCCAATGCACAGTTTGGGAGATATGAGCAATTGCTAGTTTTTGTGCCTTAGGAATTCTGATAGCTCTTGATCATGGAGTTTGCTTAAGAATATTTATTATGTTCTTAGCAACATGGAATAGTTGAAAATGATGGAGAGGATGTTATGGAAGGTCATGGAAGAAACAACAATGGAGAAGAGGAAGAGATTCCGGCAGTTGGAGAAAACCTGTGTGCGTGCAAGAAAAATGGAAACAGCTAGTGGCAGCCCGACAGTTAGAAAATTTGACATGATTTTAATGATTTGGGGAGAAGAAAAATTTTGTGCACCACTTTCAACAAAGGAATTTAGTGCACTTGGTGCAAAAAAATGCTCCTCATCCCCATTGGTCCACTTTTCATAGCGCAATTTGTCGTTTGTTTTGAGCAAGGGGCATAGAAATAACACCTTTTGGGTTTGTCGGGGTCGCATGATGAACTGAGGGATTAAAAGGGAGGGGGCACATTTTTTTCACCAGATGCACCAATTTTTTGGCACACTTGGTGAAAAAAAGTGTGCCACATTCTGATTGGTTGGATTTTTAACTCAAAAAATGACTTACTGTTGGAGCCTTTACCTTGGGGAGTCAACTGTCGGGACCATATATTGAGCTTTTGGAGGAGTTTCTTGATAAAATTTTATATGATTTTGTATGAAATGGACCTTATAAATCCAATGGTGGGGGTATCAGCTCCTGATTCATCCATTTGATCCCTAAAAATAGGATTTTTGTACTAGCTTCAAGGTTGTGTATGAGAAAAGTTGGATGGGTACATAGTGCGCCTAGGTGTTGTGAAGAATCTGATTTCACCATCCTCTAGGGCTCTAAAATAAATTTCTGATGATATTTTATTTGACCCCTAACTCTTTCCAGAGCTACTGAAATTGCTACCTGAAGCTCAGTAGTTTTTTTAACACTGTACATTGTTTAGGCCTCCAAGATCCACTTTTGATGAACTTGCTCCAAAACTTGTGAAACTTCCCAAAACCTTCCAAAACTGATTGTACAATGTAATTAGATATTAGGTACACCTCTATGATGGTTTTGGTCCTTTTTTCTTCTCTGAGGGTGTGCACCAGCTTTGAGAAGATTAAAAAATGAGCCTTTCCAAGCTTTCCAAAAAGCCTTGTCTTGATGAATTTTGCTTGGGAAGCACTTGAAATGATTGGGTACCCCTAAATCACATATGGGAACACTAACTCGGGTATTAGGGTTATATGAAAGAGGGATCAAGATGGCCTTTGAGAATTTTTTTCACGTAGGGTATGGTTGTCATGCTCGAAAATTGTGAATTTTCTTATCGCTCATTTACATGACAACAACTAGCTCTAGCTAGGGGACATGTCATGGATTACGCACAATGAGGAAATTACATGAGAACTCCAGAATCTCCATACATAAGTTGACAAGTTCCTTATACATTGGACCTTACAGAACACACACAACCGGTGAGAGATAGCTAGAAAGGGACAACACAGACAAAAACACACGACATAAGGGAAACACACCACACAACGGGAAAAGGGGAAAACAAACCTAAACCACCTCTAATATAATGCAAGAGATTACTCACTTTCATTGATGGTACTATTTCAAGTATTTCTTGTTGTGGGGCAACTCTAATGGTCTTTCATCTAGATACGACAAAAGGAGAGTATTTTCTCCGCACGCATCGCGAATCTAGAATGGACCTAGCCAAAAAGAATCAAACTTCCAATGGCTTACTTTTGGTTCCCTTCTCTTGTCCCAAAGTAGGAAAAGATCTCCGAATTTGAATTATCTAGCATTAGCCTTCTTATCGAATATATTCTTCACCTTCAACCGGTGTTCCTTGTCGTGGTCCATCGCTCCAAGCCTATTTTCTTCCATTTTCTCAAGAAACAAAATTCTCTTGTCAATTGAATCCCGATATTGTTCATACTCTACTCCCTGGAGCAACTTGAGGGCTGACATCTCGACCGTGACTAGTATCTTAGATTAAATTCCTTAGAGCAACTGAAAATGTGACATGTCAATAACTTTCTTCAGTGTTATTTTGTCCGCCCATAGAGCAACATAAAGTTTCTTGTGCTAATTTCTCTAATTTTCATCCACAAGCTTTCGGACTATAGTCACCAGGTTCTTATTGCTTGACTTAGCTTGACCATTCCCTTGTGTTAATAGTATGATGAATGAGACAGGGAGATACCGTAGCCATAATAGAACTCAATTAACTCTCTTGAAGAAAAGTGGGTGGCATTATCTACCATGATCTTCTGCGGAACTCTGAAACTTACTATGATGTTCTCTTTAATGAAACTACATACTGTTTTAGTATTGGCTTGTTTGATAAGAATGGCCTCCACCCACTTTGTGAAGTAATCTGTTGCCATAAGTATGTATGTGTGACCTATGATTAAATGGGGATCCAAAGTGCCAATGAAGTCCAATCCACACTGGTAAAATGGTTCTTCAATTACTACCAGCCTGAGAGGGAGTGTTGCGAGTTGTGGTATGCCGACAAACTATTGGCACACCTCACATTTGGAAACCCATTCTTGAGTATTTGCGAAGAGAGTAGGCTAATAGTATCTTCCTCATAGAATCTTGTGTGTTGTGACCTTTGCTGAAAATTTCTCGCCACAGGCTTAATTGTGATATGGCTTCAAGAGTTTCACCTATTGTTCTTTGTCCACACATTGAAGAAAACATCCATCAAGACCTCTCTTGTAGATGACATGATTCCATATGAAAAAATTGGATGCTTTTAGTTTGAGTATCCTCTTCTGCTTGTAATCAAGATGGGCAGGGCATTCACCGTAGGTCAATTAATAAGCAATATCCGCATACCATTCATCAGTGGTGTTTACAAAGAGAACTTGTGACATGTCTTCAAAACACTTGGAATAAAGACAATCATTGCCACCATGTTGAGCTTTGTGTAGACACCAAATTTAGGTCACACTCCCCTTAGTCCCATTCAATTAATTAACATAATGTATTCACCTAACCATGACCACTTACCCCACATTCATATTAATTTAATTACTTAAAATTGAATTAATGTTCATCCTCACACTATTAATTAATTTAATTACTTTACTTAAGTTAATTTACACCTCACCTAGCCACATCACCTAGAAACCTACCATGGACTTATTACTAGCCTATTAATTAACTAATACTAAGTCTCTACTTATCTTAACCAACTAGGACTCTTTCAAACCATAAAATTAAAGTCCTATTCCTTCTCCAACAAAAATCCCACTTATCTAAGTTCTAACCCTTGCTTGAGACCCGGATTAGTAATCAAGATCATGCCAAACATAGTAAAGATTGGGCTATTTTTGTTAACTTGGACTGATTCTCCCCAACCGATACCAATTTTCCCTCTGCCGGTGTCAGTTCCCTAACCGCCATTAGTTCCTATATATAAAAATATAAAACTCTTCATCTGGGTTGGTCATTCAATTATTATATCCTTATTGCATTCAAGCATGAATCTTTAAGCCTTCTTACATCCAGACGACAAACACACACAACCACAATGCAAGATAAGCAACTGGTTCTCCTTCCAGAGCATTGGAATGCACACGAGAGCACATAGGTTATATTGCCATGGCACTAGAATCAAGCACCTCTTCTCTGATCAACCATCAACCATATCCACTTGCAGGATCTACAAAATACTAAGTAAGTACTATGATACTAATAATTTATGATTATTCCATTAGATATCTCTTACTTCTTTTAGTATTTCCTTTTTTTTTGTTACCCGTATATCACCTTCTTCCCACCAACCCACTATTCAACCACCCTAAGCATTTTCACAATTCTTAACCTCCTTAGTATTCTTGAGTCTTCTTAACCATATTACGACCCAAACCACACTACCCTCACTCTTTGTGCAATCATAGAGAGCCTAAAAACCCATTTTTAATAGTTTACTACCTATTGCCCCTAGTGACGTCAGTTCCCTGACCATCATCAATTTCATCCCTATACCAGAATTGATCACTCGACTAATACCGGTTTATATGTCATTTAATATTCTCATACCAACAAGATTCCCACTCACATAAAACCAACCCAGACCTCAACCAATAAGCCCCAGACCTGTCTGACCTGAACAAACCTTGGTTCTAATTAGATCTAGTGTTTCATTTTGATATTTGGCATTGAATGTAGTGTATTTTGTGTATGAGAAACCTAAATAATTACATTGTAATAAGACCTATTTATTTACATTTATTATTCACATTAAATTTTTATTAAACAATGGATTGACAATCTTTTTAGGAAGAACCACACTTCCTGGATCTAGCATATGCTAGTTAGTCCATTGTCATCTACAGGTATTCCTTCCTAGATAATAAGGAGTTCTGTATGATCAGCTTGGATAACGTCAACAACGGGTGAATTCTACCTTCCACCTTTGCTTCATAGGTATTCCTCCTTAACCATTTACCTTCTATCTATTTTGTCCTAGAAAGTGTAATACTTATTAGTGAAAAATTTTGGCACACCCGATGGGACCCCATTTGGGTTCATTTGCATTTTTCATTTTTTAGGGAATCATTGTGTGTCTATTTCCTTTTGAAAGAGTTCACATTAAAATTTCTCCCTTGGAACATTCTTCCTTTTCTACTTGTCTTAGTCAAACTCATATTTTGGACTAAAAAGAACACTTCTTTTTATTCTATATTGCATTAGTGAAAGACATACTCTTGCATATTCATCATTGATCTCATCGAATTTCATTGTGGATTTGGGTTTAAAATATTTGCATCTCATTTCTTCCTACTACATTTTAGCTCATTTAAATTGTGGGCAACCTATATGGTGGAAGTCATGACCAACTGATGGTTGAAAAATTGAATCGTAGTTCACTTTGTGCACACACTCCCAAACCAAATCACTGAAACACACAAATCACTACGTAAACATATTCCCTTCCAGTATTTACTATTAACTATTACTAATTAGATTAGCAGTGGAGCCAGCTGGTGTTCTAGACAGTCATCATATCAGAGTAGGGCCTTGCGTACTGTGAAGTATATATTCAAGACCCCAAGCCAAAATTTACTTGAAACCAACCATAGTTGTTAGTTTCCATAGGGAAATTTTGTTAACCAAAAATTCTATTCTATTCACAAGTCATTCCTAAATGGAATAAGCCACAACATAGGATTTCGTGTTTGTTATCTTTTGCTTGATTTGTGTATTGAGTTGTGAGTTTTTCTTTCTCCATTTTTCTCTCCCTAAACACTCCACAATCATAGTTGGTGCATTCCAACTATTTCTGCGCGTGTTAGGATCTATTATTACAATACTCAGAATTTTGTGTTAGCCTTTTATTTGATCTAAATCACTGAAATTCACTTTTTTCATCTATTCACAAATTTCATGGTAACCGGTATCAGTCCAGCGATTGACATTAGTTACATCATCATATTGCCATTTTGTGATTTTTTGGTCATTAATGCCAAAATAACATTCAATCTACATTTTAGTTCTTTCTGTGACTTGTTCTGACACCTTATCATCTTTTTTATGTTTTGTTATTGCCTACAAAGTTCGGATCCATTTCATTCATACCTTTTCATCTCCATATTTTAATATGTTATTCATTCATAGTAGTTGCTATCATTCTAGCGATGGCCATCGGTTTACTGACTATTGTTGATTCCTTTCTTTTTTGGTCACTTAACTAAAACAATGTTCAAATCACTTCCATCACTTGTTGTGACTTCATCTTTCACTCTACTACATTTATAGGTCTTTTATATCACCTTCAGAACCTAGTTTCACATGATATTCACCATCTATAGAAAAGTTTTAAAATATTTCAATTTTCCATAGTAACTAACATCGGTTCATAGACCAACATCAGTTAAGATCCTATATTGACATCAATTACTTAACAAGTGTCGGTCTCTGTGTTTTGGTTTTTAATCAAAACAATGACTAATTTCCACTTTCTAGATCCATTTTGTTCCATATTTTTTGTGTTTCTGTACCATCAATAGAGCTCAAATTACTAGTTCTACTTTTAGTCACATGGTTTTCACTCGTAGACAAGCCAATGCTCTCATGTTCCATGCTAGCCACTAGCCACTCCCACCTAGCCCATCACCACCTTAAATTTTATCACATATGGACCCCAACCAACCTATTACCATACATACCGGTGACGAGGAGTTTGCAAGACTCCTTGATCAAAACCCCAATGCACTGCAGTATTACCTCTCTCACTCATCGACCCATGACTCATCTGGAAAACTTATATATGACATGCCTATATCTGTTTCTCCCCATTTTGACCCCACTTCCACATTAGCCGCTACTAGTACATCATTACCCACTTCTTCCTCATTGCTTTTGGTTTCTTAACTTAACCCCACATTATTGATATCTGTCACACCTACGACAACTACCATGACCTCGATGTCTTTCACCCCTATGACATCTACCATATCATCATCTCCTTCCATTAGTGTAGGCATATCTACATCATCCACTTCCCATGTACCTTTTACATCCCAACCATCTCTAGTGTCACAAGCCCACACTCCCTTCCAAAACCTTTTCCTCTCCATCCTGCAGTCTCTTCCACCAATCTCCATGAGATTCTTTATGTCCATACCACATACCTACACCTATCATCAAAAACCACCTATTTCATCTACCACTTATCCTAGGTATTTTCCCGTGACATCCATCCTGTGTTATATTCCCTCATCATAGTTTTTGTACTCAGAACCACCACACACTAGAGTGTCATCCATGTCATACCCATCTTACCTCTCCCCTCATACTACAGGGGATGCTTCGTCATCACAACCTATAAATTATATTATCAAAATGATGATGGAAAAGATGCAGATATTAGAAGCATCTGTCTCCAGATTGCATAACCCTCTAACATATGATAAGATTTACAACAATCCTATTAAATTTTGTGCTTTGATTCATCCATACCCTACGTATTTGGAAATGCCAAAATTCAACTGATTTAATAACAAAGAAGACCCATAACATCATTTTTTGTCTTTTAAACATGCATGTTATCTCATCGCTCATGATGACACTTTTCTCTTGCGAACATTCCCAATTTCCTTGACAAGACCTGCTTTAAATTGGTATAGTGCTCTACCTAGGAAATCCATCTTTTCATTTAATCAGGTAGCTCAGGATTTTCTAGACCACTTTTCTAACATTGTCAAGAAGGTCACAATGACCAACTTGTACGTGACATGCCAATATGAGGATGAGTCTATTACATAATTTATCACTCGTTGATGTGGCCTTATTAATCAAATCACATTCTAACTGCCCCAAATCAAGTTGATATAGTTGTTTACACGAGCTTGTGCTAGACACATATCACCAAATCTCCAAGTCCAAACTTTCTACACATTTGACGTGGCATTCACAATGGCCTGGAAAATTGAAATCCTCTCTATTGAGGAGAAGAAGTTATAGTTGCATAACAAAAATTCTCCCTTAAAAAAATGATTCTTCTTCTTTGTCTAAACCAAAAAATAATTATGCTAAAGTAAAAGGGTTTTCCAATGTAGTGGTTTTAAAAGCTGGCCCTTCTCATCCATCCAATAAATCAAAACCTTATTATAATTTTTCCCTATTCAAACATTCTAGATCAAGCGGGAACAATGAAAATATACTCCCATTAAAGAACCTTATTCTTTCATTTTGGAAAAACATTTAAAATATGGAGTAATCACTCTTCCACCTGTCAAAACACATACTGGTTTTAACCCTTCTTGTCTTGTACTTGCATAGTACAAGGAGAATGATTACTACAATTATCACCGTGTTAGAGGTCATAGTGATGGTAATTGTATAACTTTCAAAAACATCGTCCAAGAATTGTTAGATAATGGAGATATCGTCTTGGATAACCCCAATGCATCAGCTAACCAAAACCTCTAGATCTTCAAGAAAATATTTCCAAATCATACCCCATCCTCCAACCAAGCTGGTGAAACCTTAACTAATGATACCAATTTTCAAGAGGTCCATGCCATTTTTGATATCATACTAGATCCTTCCACTCAGTTTCCTTCCATCCCCTCTATTGAGGAAATTATTTCACAAGCTCCTCCACCCACAAAGGTGTTGATTTTTAAAATAGCACTTTTCAGGGGACAAAAATCCCCTCCTCTTTATGGGAGAGGTTCCCTTATTGAAAGAAAATAACAAAACTTATATACAAATATAAAACTTTTATATTGATGAGGACTTCTGATACTTTGAAATGTTTCATACTAACATCGATGATCAATAGTTAAGAGTGGAAGAACAAATAAACTGAAAGGGAAGAACACAACAGTACTTTTAGGTAATATAGATAGAAAAATATAACCTTATACATACTTAGCAAAAGGAACATAGAATAGAATCATTCACATTGGCAACATCCAATATTATTCCACAGACACAAAGTTCTAGAAATCATAACACAAGAACACAAAGTTTCTTAACATGAAATATTTATGATTCATAAATTTCAAACAAGAACAAAAAGGATAGTAGATGAGAATGAGAGATAAGGGAAAATATTTTTTATTGATTTACTTTCGATTCTATACATTTCAAAAGTACCAGGGTCTATCACTTAATAGTGGCATGAAGATTCCATTAAATAACTTACAAAGACAATTAAATTTGGTTCCAACTTCTTTTAATCTAAATATTACAGACTACTTAACAAATACATTAATAGAATGTATTTAATCAAGAATTACATCATGGGTTTTAAAACCCCAAAAATAAAAGAAGTGACTTAGGACTCGGGAGTAGAAACGTCGGAAGGAGGTTTAGAAGGACCAACTGTCCTAAGAATCCTATGTCTAAATATTTTCAATGCTTCAGCTATCTCCATGCACTTTGGTATGGTGGATTTAGAAGTGGCATGAGTCCACATACTAAGAAACTTCTCCATATCCTTCTCAAACTCTGTGTTTTCTAGAAACTCTTTGTTTTCCTTGGTGATAGCTGATTGGAGAGAACAAACATCTTTCATCTTCTCTTTAGACATTGACTCCTTGAAAATATCCTCTTCGACGAATGTGTTGAATTGGGACTTGATATACTGTATAGAAAACTGATTACCTAAGGCTTCATTCTGGATTTGACATTGAATTTCTTAGAAGACATACAAAACAAAAGTCTTGAAAGATTCTCCTTTCTACCACATATTTTTTAGTTATCCCACTACTTCCTCCAGAACCTTGATCTTCTAATTAATATTGAAAACCTAAGATTTTGATAGATTTTTCTTGCCTTCATCAAATACTTTGCTTGCCAATAAAATTTGATCATCCATCTTTCTCATCAAATGAAGATCTTGGATACATTCACACCATAAATTCAACTCTTTCGCCAAGCCATTGAGTTTTTTGATGAATTTTAACTACAATTTAGACACCTTTTCAAATGACTTGAAGGCGTCTTCAATGAAGTTCAATCCAACCATTGTCATATCATTAACCAGTAATGCAATGGCCTTTTCATAAGTGGCATGTTTATAAATATCCTTGATGGTATGAATTTCATCCTTGCTAAGAACTATGGGAGGGGGAAGAATGGTTAATGGAGTTGGATCCAACACCTTATCTTTTTCCAACAAGGATTTTATAAAATCTGAGAGAACATTATTATGTTCTTCCAATTACTCCATAGTTTGTTTTCCCTTCTCTACTCATTCAATGACTCGAGTGACAGTTTCCCTGAGGTTATGAACCTCACTTTTAGGCATTGATTCTCCAAGTGGAATCCTTGTGAGTTCCAATTCATAAAATAAAAGGTATTTCTCTTCTTTATCGACCTTAGGCCTTGTAATCTCCATGAATTGTTGACCCTTAGAATCTAACACTAACCTTGAGGTCATCTTTTCTTTATTTTTTGGAGGAGGGGGAGTAGTAACGAGTAAGGCTGCCATAACATCAAACTTGGGAACCACAATTTGAGAGGTGGAATTCCTTTTACTACTATCAACAAAAGGCTGGACCCAAGAAAAGGAGGAGGAAGAGGTAGAAGGAGAAATGAGTTTGAGTGCAAGTGTACTCATTACACTCAAATTTTTCACCAAAAATGTTTCTAATGGAGAGGTTGGCATATTCTCAGGACTATCCTTGGAAGAAGAGTCAACCAAACCTAGAGATTCAGACATTTGGCCTTTATTCTCCATCTCAGTAGTGTTGACATGGGTTTCTTCCTCTTCCTTCAGTTCTTCACTGTTATCCTCACTCAAAATAATGGCATTCTTTGACTTTGCGAGAACTTATGACTGCTCCAAATAAAATTCCTCCTTTTCTTATAGCATATGCTATTGCTTGACAACCTTACCTTTCTTCATGTTTACCTTTGTCGAAGAGGAAGGATTGGATTTCTCAGGCATCTCAACATCGAGTATAGGTTCTTCTTTCCTAGGAGAGGATGTTTCATATGAAGAAGACATAACTCTATTCATCTTGAAGTTTTGCATATTTTTATCAAACCAAATCTTGGTTCTAAAAAAAATAGGTTGATCACTTCTTTCAAATCATCCTTCTCTTTTACAAACCAATAAATGGTTTCAAGAGGAGAGTGTTTGATGGACCTATCATATTCAATAGATTGCAGGTCTTCATCATTATCCTAAATCTTCTTAGGTACTTTGTAGAGATTGAAATCTATTATTTTTTGAAGATAAATTTTGCCAAATTACCTTCTCTTGGCCTCAAATTCATCTACGCAATCGACCCAATAATCTTCAATATCAACAAAGTGGATGAAACCTAACCTGATATTCTTAGCAATATATCCCTTGATATCAAAGCAAGTTCAAGACTTGAAATGATGAAGAGTAAGAAAAGAAATGGTTCTATCAATGTTCTAAGGATCAAGGGATGTTCTACATGTATAATTTCCCAAGGTGATAAGGAAACAGGTGCCAACAATCTTTTTATCTTTGCAAGTCAGATGAAGTTTATCTAGCTACCTGAAAATTTCAACCAGGGTCATTTTATCATTGGAAAACATATGAAGCTTTATAGGAGGGCCTTCAAAACCATCCAGCTTGAGATATGAATTTTTTTTTGAATTGAGTGAAGAAACTCCCATATTCAGATATTAAGGTCTTTGCTTCCTCAGAAAATCTTTGAGTAGTATATCCTTGTAAAAGCATCACAATGTACATGGTGAAGGTGTCATTGACTCTACTAAAGTGATGATTGCTGAATTTGAGAGTGAATTAAGGACAATACTCATATATAGGAGCATCATTCCAAGTCATTCCCTAGATGTTGTAATAGTGTACATGAGATAAGAATACATGTAGAATGTATTTGTTCTTTGAACATTGACCAACTGCTCTATTATATTTTCACAGATTATCTCACCCTAATTCAGATTCTTCTTCCCCTCACAAATGATATTGATATAGGGACACATCCAAAAATGAAATTCATTTATAGAGG
This sequence comes from Taxus chinensis, assembly GCA_019776745.2. Lineage (NCBI taxonomy): Eukaryota > Viridiplantae > Streptophyta > Pinopsida > Cupressales > Taxaceae > Taxus > Taxus chinensis. The sequence continues at coordinate 489,274,449 of CM034146.1, forward strand.
GCATTCGCATGATCCTAGCCAGAAGAGTGATGATGTATGAAATTTCTTCATTGAAATCAACCCTGAACAATGATATAAAAAGTCTGGATGCTCCCTTTTTAGGGTTCTTCAACCATGATTTATCTACCCTAGCCTTGTATCTCTCACTATTCTGGTCAAATAATGCTTGCACTTGAGAAAGGGCGAGGTTATGAGCATCTTCCACCACTGGGATGCGAAGGGAAGTGCAAATAGCATTGGAATCTAGTCACGCAACCACTTCACCATGGATGTTGAGAATCTCTTGAGATTATTGATTGAAATAAGCCCCGCAAACGAGCACAGTATCAACACACTGAATAGACATAGGGAAACCTCCTGGAAATGTAATTCCACTATATTTGATTAATTGTGCAATAGAAGTAGGGTTATCGCATCTTACCCTGTCCCAAAAATCATCAAGGTCAAGATGTTGAGCTTCGCTGTCCCCGAAAAAGGTCACAAAATTTTCTAATGAGGAGAGATAATCATTCCATTTGTATTGAATCTTCATTTTGATATAGATAGGAGAAATAACCTTCAACTGAATGCTCAAAAATCCTTGCAAGAGAAAACATAGAGCCACGGACACAGGTAATGGCTACTTTGTAAGAACACGAGCAGGAGAAAATGAGTAGGCAAGTGTGAGAAAGAAAGAACAGTTACACTCCATTAAATAGCCACGAATTTAAATGATGGAGAGAGAAAATAATGAATGTGTAATAAATAACCCTGCGCCAACTCAAAAAAGGTGATATGCAAGAAATTCAGAAAAAATTGGCCCAGATGGTCCATGGGACATAGGGACACGAGGGACGCACAAAACCGTTATACCCGATCCAAGAAGAATGCGGAAAAAGTGGGTTTGGAGAGCACAAATGGTCCATGGGACATGTGGGATGATTTAACCGATATACAAAGAAGTGTGGGAAATTTGGTGAATCGGCAAATAGAGGGCCCAACAGTACTTGGGACATGCAAGACGTGCAGAGCTGATTTAGCTGACGAGTAAGCGGTGTGGGTAAAGTGGTGAATCAGTGAACAGGAAGCCCGATAGTACTTGGGACATGTGGGAAACAAATGTCTAATTTAACCGTAAAACACTAAAAATGACCCCAAAGAGTGAAATTTTCTAACTTCTTGAATTTCTCCCTTTACCATAACACTTCCAAAGGACACTAACTCAAAATTTTGAAAATTTGCCTTTGAAAAAGGAGGGAATTTTGAGGGTGACAACAAGAGGCACCTATTTAATCTACTTCTCTACCCATGGAGGATTCTACCTTACCTTCTTCTTTACCCATAGAGGATTCTGCCTTATCTTTGGATGCATCTATCCCACTCATCTCGCCACCTATCGAGCAACCCACATTATCCATTCTTCTACCTATGGGAGATCCTATCGTACTCTCTTCTTTACCAAAGGAAGAGCCTATGTAATCAACCTTTCCTCCTCCTCCTCTGCCCACATAGGACCCACTAGTGGCATCTCTTACAGTTGGTGATAATTCCCCATTAGCTTTTAAATATCCTGTCGATTTATTATCCTCTCTTCTACCCATAGAGTTTGAAGCCAACCATTTCCATGTCTCAGAGAAATTCTTTATAGTGATTACTATCAAATCAACATCATCCCCTATACTTTGGTGCCATTCTCACATTTGGCCGACTACTTGTATTATGTTGAAAATTCCATGCTTTGGGTATGCCTTTGGCTCTCTATCTCAACTCAAATGTAGATGTTGTCTATCGACACTTCCATGATCTGTCTAAAGGTGTTTTAGAAAACCAAACCCACCATGCCCATGTAAATTGTAATCACCTCTTATTCATCACCCTCATCCACACCTAAACCGCTACCATCAACCAAATTTTTTCCTTAGCCTAAAACCCTACCTACACCCATATATTACTCTGTGTCCAGACCCATACCCACATTGGGAGTCATGCCGACATCAAGCCTATTCCATCCTACTGTCAAAATGGATTTCACCATGTCCTTGTAAGCCATCGCAAAGAATATTCCTCCACCTAATAGGAAGACCCAACCTCTTATGACATATACATCAGCTTCGCCCACTACCCTTATGTCACCTTCACCACTTTCATCTATCCTAGGTCCACACCCATCAACCTTGGTCAAGCAGCCTCCTACCCAAGATAAACCAAAAACACAACAGCCCACCTCCTTGTCACAATCTTCTGTTCCACCTAAATTACCTACACAACCTATGCCTTCACCCTTACCTGCATCCTTCCTACCTCCCATACCTACACCACTTCATGTAGCCTCATCATTACCAATGCCATTCCCTTCTCCTCAACCAGTCCTCTTGACATTGGCTCCTACCACCATCTTCACCGCACCTCCATTATCACCTTGGCTAACCCATCCCCTTCTGCCATTGGCCTTCCCTTCTACATCACACACTCCTTCTACACCTTTACCCAAGAAAGTTCAACCCAAGCCCAATTCCCCACTACCTTCCAAAGATATAGTTAAACCTACACTTCATCCAATAACTAGCTCACTAGCTATACCTTTACCCCAGAAGGTCCAACCCAAACCCAAACCCATACTATCTACCGAAGAGGTAGTCACACTTACTCAACCTCTAATTCCACCTCCATTGATGTCTCTCCCACCAAAATTACCTAAACTTCCATACAAACCCACACTCACTTCACATTGTGATCCATTGGTAGGGTTTTATGCCAACATCTTATCGAACCTTTTGGAAACCTATGTCATCACATTTCCACCGTTTATACCTTACAACCCACTCAGACCTAGACTAGAAGGGTTTGATGATATCAAAATTTATGCTTACCATCATGTGCCAGGGCATGATGTAGAAAAATGTAAGGCTCTTAATACTATTCTTTTCCAACTATGTCCTCTTGAAGAAAACTTTGACAATGATGATCTTTTAGATGAGGACCCTATTCCACCTTTTCCTATCACAACACAACCTCACCCCATACCTATTCAGTGACCTCCATCTCCACCTCCATAACCCTTTTACCTTCCTTAGACATTTGAGATTAACATGATACACATCATAGAATTATCCCAAACTCCTATAAAATGCTAGTGCGCAGTAATCCTTTCATAGGACTCTTTCCCTTCACCACTTTATTTCCCATACTGCTGCTACAACTTTCATGACACACCTTATTATTCACCTCAGATCAATATGGTTCAAATTTCCACTTGAGATTAGAAGGAAAAAGGTAAGGAGAAAACAACTAGCTCATCTGCTACAACTTTACCTAACATTCCATCTCCACCTGCACCCAAAATCACCATCCATGGACCTACATACCCCATTTCTAATGGGGGTTCCCATCGTACAATGATTAAAAATTACACCAGTATCCTCTCAAAATGTCTTTGTATGACCTTGTCCAAACCTTTGAGTCTCATCATTAGGCCCTCATCGAAGTCCTGTAATCTATTAAGGTTCTACCTAATGTCACCGTCATTATCACTCCTCATCATGTGGTTGCTCTCACCACTTCACCTCTATATTATGCTCCCACTACCATTCATCAAGTCTAAGATCTTAGTTTCTCTGAAGAAGAGATTTTCCCTCTCTAATCAGATGATTTTGACCCTACCCTATTCATTTCTTTCTACGTTAATAATATACATGTTTGACATGTTATGATTGATGGAGGTACTAGTATTAACATCATTTCCTCCCGTGTGTACAACCAAATGTTCATCCTTACCAATTACATGCATAATAACCCAGTTATGCTATGTTTATTTAATGATGCCATGACTTCCACCCCCGTAACCATCATTCTCCACATTCGTGTGGGCCCCCGTGTCATTCCTGAATAATTCTATGTCTTAGAGGGGGAATTCCAGTACAATCTGCTACTTGAACAACCCTAGATTTGTGCCATGGGTTGTGTTCCTTTAACCTTACACCATTGTTTAAAATTTGAACATGAAGGGCACAATTATGCCATTCCATCCGACCCTTTTCCATTCAAGACCCATAACATGTTGTATTGAACCAATGATGTCCATATACCAGTTAAGGCATCTACTGCCACTACCGCTTCTTCTTCAGTCACTGCCTCATCCACCACTTCTACCGCTACATATTCCAAAACCAATTCCTCTATTCCCACTGCTACTACAGCTGACCCATCAGTCAACCTATCTACTTCTCAAACATCTAATACTTCTTCTTCCCAACCTTCCAGTGATACAGTTATCCCAGCTACCCACATACCAACTACTAATCCCTTATAAGGTTTTTTTTAATGCCTCACTCTGGGGGAGTACCACCTTTATAACATTGACACATTCCTTACTCCTTAAGAGTATGGTAAATTTCATCAACACCCACACTATAATCACCGAGTAGGTGAAGTTTCCCCCTATGGTCCTCCCCACCTTCGCACCAACCTAACGTATGGGGGACATGATATTTCGACTTACTCTCCTGACCTACCTTCCCAAACTCGACCATTTTCATCCAATATATAATTTCTCACCAATAACCACTTTACCCACACCTTCCTCTATCACTGTGCTTGGAAGGTATTTTACTTTGGCTTCTATGATCAAGGCCTCCATACTATCATTCCTTCCACAATTTCATAAACTCCATGAAATACCATTGTGGTATAGGATTTTCTATAAGGAACAATGTACCAAGAACCCTGATTCAAACACATTGGGATGATAACTCTTCGTGGACCCCATTGACCCTCCATCTTCTCCACACTCAACGAGGTCTATGGATAATGATGACATCCATTCCTATCTAACTCTATTTTTTTTCATAATCTCCACTATTACCTTTGGGACCTGGTCACTTATCATGCATGAAGGTTAAACTAGGTCTTCTCTCCCACTTCCTAATATCCTAGAAAATGATAGATTAAGATTCACACCTACCATTAACATTTTTCAATGCACTGGGATGATGATTCCATCCTCTCTCTACATGGGGTGCAGAAGATTCTTATCTTCATATGGACCTTACCACCACACACATCCACTCTTCTTGAACAAATCAACCATCTGACATCAACATTCAGGGACTGTAGGACGACCCACACATTTTGAATATAGTCACCATCTTTAGATGTTGCTCAACATATCCAAGCCTTCACTTATTTCCTCTAGGATTGTAGCACCAATTTTTGTGGTCACTACCCCGATCCTTCCGTATGTTTTCCACAACATCATGGTACCAAAATATTCCTAACGTTAAGTTCCTGATGTAAAACCCGTGAAACAAAAACTTTGCAAAACATACACCTCATGAGTTTACCTTCATTATCAAAGAAGGATCTCTAACGCATATCCTTTCAACTACTTTCATTTCACCCATGATCGACTATCTGCAATGGGTTTCCAACATCATGTACCCATTTCCAAAGCAACATGGAAATCTATGCATCTACACTGGAACTTTCGATGATCTTAACCTGGCTTCCCGCCCTAAAGACAATTTTCCCTCTCCCTAACATCGATCAACTGAGTGGACCTCAACCACAGGCCATGAGATGCTATCTCTTATGGATGGTTTATCTAGGTTATAATCAAAGATCCTCAACGCACCAAAAGACCAACATAAGACTTCCTTCATCACTCCTTAGGGGACCTTCTACTATCGTGTCATGCCCTTTGGTCTTAAAAACATTGGTGCCACATATCAACGGGCTATGACTTATATATTTCACGATATCATGCATAACATATTGGAAGATTATGTCGATAATATTCTTACCAAATCCAAACATCGGGCCAAACACCTTGTATTCCTAAAGGTTTCCTTTGACCGTCTCATCAAATATTACGTCCACCTTCAACCTAATAAGTGTGTTTTCATTATTCTCTTAGGAAAGCTCTTTGGTTTTATTATTTATTTACGTAGAATTTAAGTTGATCTCAATAAAATCAAGGCTATTCTTGAGATGCCTCCACCTAATAACCTTCATCAAATTTGTAGTTTACAAGGAAAGTTGGAATCTATTCATCACTTTATTTTTCAACTTTTCGACCACTGCCATCCAATCCATCATGTTCTCAAAAAGGATGTCTCCTTCAAATGATGTGATGAATTCCGCAAAGCCTTCGATGCCTTAAAATAATACCTCCTCCAACCACTTGTGCTCATTCTACCTAAGGATGACCAAACATTTTACCTTTACATTTATACCATTGATCATTCCATGGGTGCCATGCTCGCTCATCACGATGAGAAACACATGGAGCAAGCATTTTATTGCATAAGTTGTATGCTTTTATATTATGACACTAGATATACTCACACCAAAAAACTATGCTTAGCCCTAGTATTTGTCGCCACCAAACTTCACCATTACTTACTCAACCAAAAAACCTTTGTTGTCACCAATATTAAAACCTTCCATTACATGTACACTAAGCCTTACCAACACCAACATGCTGCACATTGGATCATGCTTCTTGTAGACCTAGATCTTGAATTCATCCATCAAAAGTCTATTAAAGGACAAACCATTTTGGACCAACTTGCAAATGCACCTCTTTCCAGAAACTAATCCTCTAACTTTGATTTCCTTGATGAATCCATCGCTACCCTCTCCCTTAATGACACATTTTATCAGATGAATTTATTCTTTGAAGGTTCTAAATGTCAACATGGGGGTGGCGCAGGGGTCATCCTTATTCCTCTTGACGGTGAGCTTATGCCATTATCTTTCAAACTAGATTTTAACTGTAATAATAACATTGACGAATATGAAGCAATCATTTTAGGTCTTCAGACCACCATAACCTTAGATGTTAAATCCATTAATATCTTTGGAGACTCCCAACTAGTTGTGAACCAAGTCAATGGTTTATTCTAATGTCATAATGAGTTACTTTAAAATTATAAACAACACTCTGACATACTTTTGACTACCTTTTATCATTACAAACTTAAAACTACTTCGTGCTCCACTAACAAATTCACAGATACAATGGCCTACCTTGCTTCTTAAATAATTGCTTTGACTTCTGACTCAAAAAATATTTTTCATAGTACAACAATTGAAATCACCATGTTATCTATTTTGAGACATCAAATTAGTAGGAAGAATTGAAACTGATCCACGTGACATTTGGTATAAGTAGTTCACCTATTACCTTTCCCTCTTAATTCTGCCTCTAGAAATCACTCACAATGGACAATGAGCCTTCCTCAAAAGAATCTCTCAAAATTTTATCATGGAGGGTCTTATCTACAAATGTGTATTTTACGATACCCTCCTATAATGCCTTACAAACTCTGAGATCCCATACACCATTAAGGAAGTTCACAATGGTATTCGTGGTGGTCATTTCAATGGCCTCACTGTCACTAAATGCTTTCTTCACCTCGGCTACTATTGGCCCACCCTAAATTAAGATTGTTGTGACTATGTCAAAAATTATGTGAAATGTTAGCAACACACTAATCTTCACCACATCCCTAGTCATGCCTTACAGGTCGTTAGAGAACTTTAGCCTTTCTCCCAATAGAGTTTGGACCTCGTCGTAGAGATTAACCCTCATTTTTCTCAATGTCACTAATGGATCATCACCGCAACTGAATATTACACTAAATGGGTGTAATCCATACCTCTCATTTCTACAAAATCTAAGAAAATTTGTGAGTTCATCAACCATCACATCATTTGTCACTTTGGTGTTCCTCACTACCTCATCACTGATAACGAAAAAAATTCAAAAACAAAACCCTACGCAAACTCTACGACACATTTGGTATTCAACTTAGTTTTTCTTTTCCTTATTATCCTCAGAAAAATGGCCAAGCTGAATCAACTAACAAAACCCTTAACAAAATTCTTATGAAAGTGGTTGACGATAATGGAAAGGATTGGCACACATACATTCCTTTCACCTTATGGTATTATCACACTAGTATTCACACCTCAATTTCTGCCACACCTTTCTCTTTGGTTTACGGTAATAAGTTTTTATTACCTCTTGAATTCCAAATTCCATCACTTCGTATCTTTCATAAAGACATGCTCAATGATGATGACTTTTGCTAAGACCGTTTGGCCCAACTTGAGATTCTAGATGAATTTCATTTAAATGCTCTCGATCACCTTCAAATCTATCAAAAATTTATCAAATGTGCCTATGAAAAACATGTCCATGAACGAACCTTAAATTTTGGTGACCTTGTCTTGAAGGAAAATCAACATGTAACCAAAGCTGAGAAAAGTAAACGGGGAATTTTTTCTCCTAATTGGCTTGGACCCTACATTGTCACACATACCTATGGATCTGGTGCTTACCGTTTATCTTTTCTCGAAGGTAAACCTGATCCTGAGCCCCTCAATGCCTTGCATCTTTGACCATTCCCTTTTTGAATCAAGTACTATATCACCTTTTTCTTATTATACACTCGTCCCTTGAGTAACCATTCCTGTCATCTACCTCTTTTAAGGATCAACGAATAAACAAAAAACATGTGATTATTTGTCATCTTTCAACCTTATCTTGAATATGAGTACCATGGATCTACTCATGGCATGATTCTCATGGATACTTTTTGTCCTTTTTAGGATGGAATTCCATGATCGTTCATCACTTAAAACATTTCTTTCATAGCTAACCTATGTGTGCTATGGTTTTTCCTTCATAAAAGAAGCATATAATCCTTTATAGTCTTGTCCATGACTTAAAAGTTCAAAAGTAATATATGATATTTTCAAATTAAACTCCTTGAGTCAAAATTCTTATAAATAGATGACTGCCTCAAAAAGGACATCTATATTTCTATCTTTCTGCTATAAATACATTGCTCCCTCAAAGGACAGCTATAAAAATCTAGTCAAACTATAAATGGTCTATCAAAAAAGATGACTATTTCTGCAAAAATAAAAAATAAAATATTATGAAGCTTCCAGCATCGATCAGCTTCACGAAGACCTCAAGGAGTCATTCTATTCATCCCACATAGAATTCTTGCATCGATCAATCTATAAATAGAAAAAGAACAAAAAAACATCAAGAAAAATGCAACTTTTCCTTCATGGACTTTCCTATTCTAGTTTTGGGTATCTTGCAGAAGGGGCATGTTGTCTCATAACAAGGTTACAATAAATAAACCACTCCACCTCACCTTCCTTCCTTTCTCTTCTTCTACCTACTCAAGGGATGTGCCAAAAATGAGACATTTTGTGATCATGTAACTTATTTCACCCTTATAACATTCTATCATGCATTGTCTTTAGGGGTTTAAGTTCCTAAACCCATCCTCGGTATGCTCATTATAGTCCTTGACACATATGGAGAATTTTTCCTCTTTTACTATTTGCCTATTTTCTTACTTATTGATTCTCCTATACAGGAATAGACCTTCGACACTTACTTTCTAGGATTTCTCTTCCTTTCACCTACCTCAATCATTCCTCATCTATTTTCATCAACCTATTTTAAACATTCCACATGGCCTAAACAACCTAGATTTAACCATGCCTAAAAAACCTAGACTCAACTGAAGGTTGTCGTTATTCCCTTCATTTTATCAACTCTTGGTTGATGTCATATTCAAATCAGGGGTGTGTCTGAAACTATATGCAACAAGAGGAATCTTAGTGATCTAGTAATTGATTGTAGGTATTTATTATTTTTTATTTTCTGGGGGATTTTAAAGTGTCTTTGAGATTTCCTGGCCAAAGCCTTATTAGAACTAAACTATAAGAAACTTTCTAAAATAAACACACATTTTTGAAATCAATAAATCTTCAAAATTGAACATGTTGTTGTACATAAACACCCTTTTGTAGAATGAAACAAATTGTTGGAAATAAACACACTTTTTGTAGAATGAAACAAATTGTTGGAAATAAATGTACATTACAGAATCAAACACATTGCTTATAAATAAACACACATTTGAAAATGTTGTTGGAAATTCTTGCAAAGAAATAAGAGTTAAATCTACAACACCTATAGGCACAACAACGTAACAAATTTTAACTGAAGAATCAAAAGCACTTATGAAATTGCTACTTAGTAAATTTTACATGAATTACTTGAAAATATAAATACCAATAAAATAAAGGATCTTGTTTCTTAGAGGAGTTATCCCTTGCTCCACCTTGAATCGGGAGTTGAAAAAGTATAATACTCTCAAAATTAAATGGCTATCTTATTACTGAACTGTTCTATCTTACAAAAACTTTTATATGTCTGTATATCTATATCATCTATATATCTATCCTTTTTGATCTATCTACAGGTCTTTATAAATATTTCATCATCTGAAGATGCATTTACAATCATAAGTTTTCAATAGATTTTTATCCACCTATAGTTCTAGTGAAACAAAATAGTGCTCAAAGTAGATATGAGATTTAGAAACCTAGCTAGACATACAGTTGTATGGTCTTCAATAAGTATTTATGAAGTGTGAAGCATCGGCAATTTTTTGATCTGTTCCTAATTGGAGGGGCCATTAATTTCTCTATCACTATATTTTGTCAAAATAAATAGATTCCCATTGATTCTGGAACTTTGGAGAAGTTTTAGAACTAAAGGGAAACATTCAGGAACTAACTGCGGAAGTTTCAGAGTTAAGCGCAAGAGTTCTGGAACTAAGTATGAAGGTTTTGGTTGCTAAGTGAGAGAGTTGCTTAGCTGAGTGATGGAGTTCCAAAACTAATCCTGAAGGTTCCGAAGCTAAGACGCATTAAAACCAATGTTCTCAAAAAGGTGTTAGTTGCTTCATACTTTTCTTATCTGACTGAATGTGACCTGTTTTATTCCAAAAACTAAATTTCCACACACTTTGTTAGGAATTATAGAGTTTTTAGATGTTAGAACTACATCAAAAAAAATATGGACAATTACATGCTAACTTATACTAGATCAAACAAAAGCTAAAAAATATATCCAAACTTGATTAAAAGGAGAGTAAAATGAGATCATTAATTATTCATTGATGATGCATATTTTGGCCTTGTCATGTCCCCCACACTTACTTGTTTGTAAGTCCTCTTACAAACTCTATTCTTCAAAACTGGGATTGTGAATTCTATATTCCAATTGACTGCTAAGGTTAAATGGTTAAAACTGAATGTCTCAATGCTTCTATTTAGAAGTGTTGTATCCTAATCCCTCCTTTAGATTTTTCTGCCACTCCTTAAAGTGAGTGGGATCCTGATGTTCTCTATTTTTCCATAGAGATATGGGAGTGAGAAGGAGAGGAGGCATTGTTCTCATCCCCATCCACATGCCCTTGCATTTTTCACCGATTTGAGGAATGAGTGCACACAAAGCTCTGACCCTTTCCAAAATCCATATTAAATACATGGGAGATATCACTTCTCTTCTTCTTAATACAACAATGAGAAATTTCCATCTCTTTAGGCATCCATCATAAATGTCTTCAAATTTTTCCCCTTCATAAGAGGTCAAGGCATCCATACGTTTTTGTAGACTGGCAATATAATGTGCCTTGAATTGGTTGTCAAAGGTATGAGATCAAAAATGTATAAAAAAGGAAGAAGGATTTCCATAATGAGCTCTCATACAGAGGTCAGATGAACTAGCCTTTAATAAGTGTTCAATATCCCTCTCTTTCCAAGATATCTAATTTTGGAGTATAGAAACAAATATATTTATCTGGCTTTCCCCTATAGATAGATTAATCATAAAACCTATATTTTTTTCTAATAAAAATTTGCAGAGATAAAATTCACAGAGAAGATTTTTTTGCTTTGCACTGGCTGAGGAATATTCTGTCATGAATTCTTACTCATCCTTTATTTCATGTGGAAGACCACATGCAATCCTTGATAGTTTCCAATGGATAAATTTCTCTTCTAGAAATACATTGTATACAGGAGAAGGTCTCCTACATATGAGTTATATTTCACTCATTATACAGACCATCTGTATGTTTTTCAGACACTAAAATTTTTCTTCCTCTATTTTGTAGAATTTTTCTTCCCACTCTTTCCTTGCCTTCTTCTCCTCTTCCATATTGCTTCTTGGTTCCTAATTTGATATTTTGAACTCATTAAGCTTTCTGCAGGTATCATCCCATAACTGCTTGATTGGCCAATAAGTTATCTTAGTTTGTAAAATTTTATCCATTGAAGATATTTTTGTCATAGCACTCTTTTTACTAGCCAATTGACATTCTTTTTCTTTTTCCACCATTTTTTGTTTGACTAATGTCAATTCTTCACTCTTATCCGTGAGCTGAGTTTTCAGTTGTTTAATGAGAATTTCCCTATGCTCTATTTTTTTTGAGGAAGTTTAATTCCTCATCCTTCTCCCTAATGAGAAGTCCTGCTCTAGACAAGAACAAATCTTGCCTAAATTATTTTTCTTCTTTCTCTAGAAGTTCCTTAGGGAATGAGTATTGCTCTTCCACCAAATGGGATTTCCCTTTTTGTTTCCAAGATATCAATTCCTATTCCTCCTGTGACAATATTGTTGAGTCACCCATCTCCTGAAAATCCTACTCTTCTAATCTTTCATCTTCTTTGTCCAACTCCTCAGTTTGACTTGGTAAAGGAGGAGACATTACCATATCGCCTAGAATATCAACAACTTCTTTCTCTAAACCCTCATGTACTTCAATATCCATTGGAGTTTCCCTAAACTTCTTATGAATTATTTTCCCTTGAGGAGCTTCAACATGTCCTGAAGAGTGATTTCTCCTTGAATTTCTTCTGATTTTTACTTCACAGTCCAGCTTGGGTGAACTGTCACTTTCAGAGACCGTTATTAGTTCTTCTAGTATTTTTGTAGAGGAAGGAGTTTATTTTGAAGAAAAATTAGGTATTACAACTTTGATCGTCCTTTCATATCTCCTCCTCTTTGGTAATTTAACCCCACTTATTTTCTTCTTTTTCTCATCAGGGTGATCAATTTCCAAGTTACTTTTAGGAGAGAAAGGGGTTGGTATTCCTCTTCTGATAATATTAGGTCTTTGTCTAAACTTATTAAGGAATTTTTCCCATGCTTCTTCTCATTTTTTATTTGAGAGAAAATGGTGATGAAAAACTAGATGGAATAATCCATGGTGCCTAATCATCCCAACTCCCCAGGAATATCTCTGAGCCATTGTCTGGATGGATTCAAAGAGGAAACTAGGAAGGTTTACTATATACTCCTGTTTTTCTGCCCCATACCTAAGATATATCAACATTTTAACAACCTCCCTTCCAACATTCCCATATTGGTCATCACAAGTTAGGTACTTAACTACTCAGAATGTTACTCTATCGAAGGGTTTGAGAATGCTAGTTCTTTTTACCCCCTTGATGATCTTCTTAGTATTATAAATATGCTAGGGTTCATATTCACCCTATTGCCTTAAGGTTTCTACTAGTTCTTTTAGGGTTCCCTTTACAGAGTTTGGAACATGTATAATTGGTACCCAAGATACATTACTCATTATATTAATAGTAAAGGGAATTACAATGCTTTTAACCTTAGTTCTGGAATGCTCTAAATTTATAAAAAATCTCTTACCAGTTCATCATTGTATTTTGAGAATTTCCTTAGAAAATCCATCCAACTTGCTTGCTCAAAAATGGTTGCTACTTCTCCATCTACAAGAAATTACATATCATCCTCTGGCTCTGACTTCTTTTTGATACCCATGGCAAAGAGGAAGCTTCAAATTATTTATTCTTTTAAATCCTTATTCTGTTAGGAGATAGCTGTGGAACTAATGGATTTGGCTATGGAACTATTATAATTGGTTGTGGAACTACTGGATTTAGCTGCGGAATTTCAAATATGGTTATATTGTTTCTTCCTTGAATTTATCTGCAGCTGATTTTAATTTTCATTTATTCCGTCAAAATGATAGTTCATTATTAATACTCCACCACTTTTATTTATTTATTCAACATCACCTTCATGATTACGTGCTTTTAATAATAATGTGCAATAAGTGACTCATTATACCACCTACTTAAATCAAATATAATCACACATGTGAAATTTTAATTTAACCTTTAATAAGATCAAGACATAATTATTGTCCTTGTTGATGTAATCCATCCACCTTAATGACTCGACATTCCTAAAAAAATGCAAAAGAAAAATAGTTGGAAAAATACAACTAGAATTCCAAAGAAGTTTTTTTTTAATTTGAATTAGCCACTTATTGATGAGACCAACTGCCATTTCTAGTTTTTAATTGTCCTTTTGAGAGAATTTTTTAGGGGAAGAGAACGCCATTTACTAGTTTTCATTCCCTTCCATTTTGTTTATATATATGTATATATGGGGAACATTTATTTTAGATCCTTGCATCTGATTACTTGATCATTTTGGAAGAACTAGGTTCTTCCATATGATCAAATTTCTTTTATGCTTCAATTTGCTTCAAGAATTCATATTTGGTAGGATGATTCCTATAGAGTGTTAGCCTTTTTTCATTGACCAAAAGTTTCCTTCTCCTTCCATCAATGGGAAGTACCTTAATAGAGCCATTGTCATATATCTGCTCAATTTGATAAGGTCCTAACCACATGGTTCTCAATTTTCCTTTGAATTGTTGGTACTTGGAATCAAATAGTAATGCCCAATCTCCTATCTTGAATTACCTTTCCTTGATATGTGTTTCATGCCACTACTTCCTTTGGTCTTGGATTATCTCTTTTTCTTGAAGTGCTTCCAATCTCAACTCATCCAATTCATTGAGTTGTAGAATTCTTTCCTATTGTGTTGTATCCAATTAAATACCCAGTTTAGCTGATGTTCTCAATGTTTGTAGTTCAAATTCAATGGGTAATAAGGGATTTTTTCCATATACAAACTCATATGGTGAGAACCCTATTGTAGTCTTCCAAGTTGCATTATAAGCCCAGACAGCCTCAGGTAGCCTCTTCACCCAATCTCTTCTATCTTCTTGAACTATTTTGGTGAGAATGTTTTCCAATTCCTTGTTTTTCACTTCTTATTGTCTATTTGATTTTGGGGGATAGGGATAGGACTTCCTATTATTGATCTGATAGTACATTGTGAAGGCCTAAATCATATTGGACATGAACTTTGGACCTTGGTCTGAAACTATACTTCTTGGTGCACCAAACTTCATCATAATTTTTTGCCAAAGAAAATTATCAAATGCATCTTCATTAGCATTGGTTAAAGCCTGCACCTCTACCCACTTTGTCACATAATCAGTACATACAAGAATGTGCTATTTTCTTTATGAAGGAGGACTAAAATGTCCAACAAAATCCATCCCCCACCTTTCAAATGGTTTAATAACTACTTGAGGTTACAGAGGCATTTCACTAGTGAAAGTTGGTTGTCACATCCTTTGATAGGGATCACACTACCTAATGTATTTCTTCAAATATTTATACAGAGATGGCCAATAATATCCAATGATAATTATTTTGTGGGTTTTTCTTTTTACTGAAAAAGTGTCCTCCACTTGGTTCATCATGATATGCCCTAAGTATGTCAAAGATTTCATCTTCTCTCTCACACCTACGTAAAACAAAATTAGGGTCACATTTAAATAACATACTAGTTAACCATTTAAATTGTCCACTGGTTTTGATTAATCTTTTCATTTGTTTCTTAGTAAAAGGAGAAAAATTCCCTGTTGCAAGATAATTTTCCATATCAGCAAACCATGGTGTATCAACTGAAATAGCAAATAATTGTTCATCTAGAAAGTTTTCCTTAACTAGATATTTCTCCCTTATAGTGGTTAATCTTAACAAGAAATCAACTACCACATTAGATTTTCTTAGATTATCTATGATGTTAATATCAAATTCTTGTAAAATTAATAAGCATCTAATTATCCTACCTCCAACCACTAGTTTTCTCATTAAGTATCTAATTGTTGAGTGATTTGTATGTAAAAATATTTTGTACCTTGTAATACAATGTTTGAATTTGTTAATTGCATAAATCACAACAAGAAATTATTTTTCAGTGGTGGTGTAATTTCTTTCAGTGGGAGTAAGTTTTTTACTAGCGTAGTAATTAACATACATTTTCCCTTCTTCATATTTCTGTCCCAAAACTACACCAATTGAGTTATTCGAGGCATTTGTTTGGATGTGAAAGGGTTTATACCAATTAGGTCATCTTAATATCGGGGCCGTGATTAAGTTTTCTTTAATCTCTTCAAAATCATGTTGACACTTTTCATCCCAACGAAATTCACAATCCTTTGTAATCAAACCAAACATGGGGGCAACAATTTTACTAAAATCTTTGATAAAATGCCTATAGTACCCATCATGTCCTAAGAATGAATTGATATCCGTGGGGGTTTTAGGAATAGGTAAGTCTAAAATAATCTTGATTTTGTCTTGGTCAACTTGAATTCCTCTTTTTGAAATGTGGTTTCCTAGTACAATTCCCTCATCAACCATCATCAAGCATTTCTCATGACTGAGAGATAAATGGTGTTGCTCACATATTGCTAATATTATGTCTAAATTTTTCAAGGCATCATCAAATGTTTCTCCATGCATAGTAGAATCATCCATGTATACTTCCACACAATCATTGGTTAGATCTGTAAAAATTGCTAGTGCATCCCTTTGGAAGGTTACTGGAACATTACATAGTCCAAATGGAAATACCCTGTAGGAAAAGGTACCCCATGGATAAGTAAAGGTAGTTTTGTCCTGATCCTCAGTAGCTACCCTGATTTGATTATATCCACTAAAGCCATCCAGGAAGGAAATGTATTATTTACTTGAAAAGTTATCTAAAAATTGATCTATGAATGGTAAGGGAAAATAATATCTAAGTCTAACTTGGTTCAATTCTCTATAATCAACACAAACTATCCATTTTCCATTCTTTTTAGGCACAATCAAAAGATTATACACCCACTGACTATCTGAGATGAGGTAGATAAAGCCTACTTGCAATAGCTTTTCAATCTCCTGGTTGATTATGTATCCAAGTATAAATATGATGGGTACAAATACTTGGATGGATTCCTTTCATGTCTTCACTTAAGAAAAATCTCTAGTATGACCTTTCAAAACATAAAACAATTTAGCTTCTTGATCATTTTCCAACCAGCTGTTAATGTTCAAAATTTTACCTAGTTGAATCTCAATTTGTTTGGTTCTAGTGTGTGATGAACTGGTTTGTTGAAAAGGTTCCATTAGGGCGTTTAGTGTACATGAATTTGGTAACAACATATGATATGCATCGATGTCTGTAAATTTCCCTTTAGAAAGAATACTGGACAAAGGACAGTAGGAAGAGTTATGATACTTATCTTTTCATTGGTCAAACTCCTCATCATTGTTGTTTTCCAATCATTCCTTATTGTTCCCTAATATCTTTGAGACTAAATGTACTGATTTTGTAGCTATTTCTTCCCCTCCCTAAGAGAAATCACATTTGTCTAGAGGGAAATTATTTACATCTCCATTGAATTGTTATGGTTTCAGACGTAAGTCTGACTGTTCCAGAACTAAGTATGAAGGTTCCGGAACTAAGCTCGAAGGTTCCAGAACTAATTCTAAAGGTTCCAAAACTATCCTCGATTGCTCCAAATATAATTGGTGATCATTTAATGGATGGTTAATCATATTCTCTACCTCCTATACATGATCCTGCAATGTTATCGTAGCCAAAGAAGATAATTATTTTTATTAGTATCAGGATCATCAACCCATAATTGTTATTAATTATCAATAAAAGGTCATGTAGAAGGATATAGGTAAATTTGTTTAGAATTCTTACCATTTGAGATAGTCATATCACCTGATCTGTAATCAATTAAGGAAACAACTATAGCTAACCATGGTCTACCCAAAATAATGGGATAACCAAGTGTTTTACCTTTTGGCCGTAATATAAGGAAGTCCACTAGATACTCCCATAAATTCACCATAATTGCCACATCTTCAATGATCCCTTCTGGTTTTGCTACCAACTGATCTACTATCTACAATATGGTATTAGTAGGTTATATACCTATTAATGGTAATGTTTTCGAAGTGTCTATTGTCATCAAATTTATAGCTACTCCCAAATCGACCAAAACATTATGTATATGTTTATTTACTATAGAGATAGAAATAACAGGGCTTCTATGATCCCCGTATTTGGGAAGTAAGAGTTTTCCTGCTAATAAATCAAAAATTTTCCCATCTACCTTAATAGTCTGAGGGTACTACTTCTTCTTTCCAGGTATTTTCAAACATAACATTTTGATTAATTTAGTAATGTCCTTGATTACTTACAACAATGGTATTTCAGTATTTAGTTTCCTTAACTCTTGCACTAATTTAGATTCCTTGGTCTTAATAACTTCCTTAAATATTTCTGGAAATGGATTTTTTGTAGAGTTGTTATTTGGCTGCATCTCTTTTTATTTTTCATCCTCTTTAGGAATAAATAAACTAGGAGTTTTAGTTGTTTCTATCATCTCAGTAATTATAACAGGTGGACTATTAATTATTTTTCTAGATCTTGTTTGAATATCCTTATAGTCAATGACATTAAGATCATCTGGTTTTTCTCGCTTTGTTCCATAGACATGGGTTGTTTGTTTGTTTTTGGGATTAACCACTGGTTGTGTTGGTATATATGTTTGAACCACATTTTTAGTTTGTGAACCTTGTGCTAGAGACCCCATTACATCCTTCTGATGTTAGTTGGGATATGTTTTCCCTTGAGCGTAGTTATTAGGGTTCCACTTAGATTGTGACCAAACATAAGGGTTACTTTGACCAGACCATGATTGTTGGTTTCCTTAACCATACCAGGCTTGTCCTAACCAATCCTGGGGTTCCATGTTGGTTGAGGTGCCCAAGGTGATTCTCCCCAATTTTTTGGTACTGTCTAAGCTTCCCATGGCATCATCTAGGGATTAGGAATAGATCTTGGTATGAACTTCCCTTGGCTAGGTTGTCTCTGGACAAAGTTTACTTATTCTATAGTGGATGAAGTGATGGTTTATTTAAGCTGATTTTTTATAAATGGAAGAAGAGAACAAGCATTAATTTCATGTTCCCTAGATTCACAAATAAGACATATTTCTATTTTATCCAGAGGACAATCTCTTATTACATGCTTCTTTTTGCATCTAGGACAATACATACCTAATGGTTTAGTATCAGCATTTTCTTTATCTTGCAATCCACCCATGGTGGAAGTTAATTGAACTAAGATATCTGTTTTAAATTTTTCTAGTTCATCCATAAGTTTGTTCATGTCTTGATTTGCACTTTTCACAATTTTTCCTTTCCTAGCTCCACCCCTTGTTCTCAAATAACTTCTACAAAGGTATTTAATATCATTTAGTCTTAATTGGTTGATGTTTCCACCTCCCATTAAATTAAGGGCTTACCTAGATTCATCATTCAGACTTTTAAGAAAAATGGTTTTTCTTAACTCTTCTTAGAGTACAAATCCACACCTTTTACTTAAAAAGAGGAATCTATCTAAATCATCTTCCATATTTTCATCCTCTTCCTGTTTGATCCTAAAAAATTCTTCCTTCATGTTTCTCCCTCTATAGTAGTCTTGATATTTATCTAGGAAGGTAGTTTCCATTTTCCCCCAAGTGGTAATAGAATTGGATGTTAATCCCATAAACCACTTCATTGCTACATGTTTTAGGGTAGATGGGAACAACTTGAATTTTTGATTTTCTGTTTTTTAGTCATAGGTCTGACACAATACTTTAAATTCAAAAAAATATTGGTCAGGGTCTTCCAATGACATACCTATAAATCTAGGAAAGTGTGCAGGTGAAATATTCTTCATAGGTGTATCATCATCCTCCAACTTAATTAGATAAGTAAAGGTCCTATCAGGTTCTCTTTCAGCTTCTCGTGTCATTTCTGTAGTATCTTCTAGGTCTTTTTTCCCAATCAATGTGGTCTGTGATCCACCTTGGAGAGGGTGAGAAGTCATGAGTAGGAGTTTGAATACTCAATTAAGAATCAATACTTTCTATAAGCGGGTCTTGGGATATAATCCTTCTCCTAAAAGTTCCACTTCCTTTTGGTGATTGATCCGAAAATTCCAAAGGTGGAAGTTTCACTTCTTGTTTAACAGGGGACTATGGTTCTTCTAATTGTTGCTCAACTTCCTTATTTAAATTAGAGGATGCTAATAATTATTGTTGAAATATTATTGGGAGAAATATACCCTTTGAGTCTCTTAGTCTACTCATAAATTTTATGATAACGTAGGGAAGATTTTTTAATTACTAGATGTATGATTGTTTTTCCTCGTTGACACCTAGTTAGAAAATTCTAACTAGTGGGTCCTAGGAAACGAGACCAAAAATGATGGGTGTCGTTATTATCTTCATTTAATCAACTCTTGGTTGATGTCATATTCAAACCAGGGGTGTTTCTGAAGCTATATGCAACAAGAAGAATCTTAGTGATCTAGTAATTGATTGTAGGTATTTATTATTTTTATTTTCTGGGAGGTTTTAAAGTGTCTTTGAGATTTCCTAGCCAAAGCCTTATTAGAACTAAACTATAAGAAACTTTCTAAAATAAACACACATTGTTGAAATCAATAAATCTTTAGAATTGAACGTGATGCTAGAAATAAACACCCTTTTGTAGAATGAAGCAAATTGCTGGAAATAAACACACTTTTTGTAGAATGAAACAAATTTCTGGAAATAAATGTACGTTGCAAAATCAAACACACTGCTAAGAAATAAACACACGTTTGAAAATGTTGTTGGAAATGCTTGCAAAGAAAGAAGAGTTAAATCTACAACACCTACAAGGATAACTACATAACAGATTTCAACTGAAGAATAAAAAACACTTACAAAATTACTACTTAACATATTTTACACGAATTGCTTGAAAATATAAATACCAATAAACTAAAGGATCCTATTTCTTGGAGGAGTGGGATCTTACTCCACCTTGAATCGGGAGTTGAAAAAGTATAATACTCTCAAAATGAAATGGCTATCTTATTATTGAACTGTTCTATCTTACAAAAACTTGTATATGTTTGTATATCTATATCATCTATATATCTATCATTTTTTATCTATCTACAGGTCTTTATATATATTTCATCATCTGAAGATGCATTTACAATTATAAGTGTTCAATATATATCTATCCACCTATAGGTTCTAGTGAAACAAAATAGTGAAATCATAAGTGTTCAATAGCTATCTATCCACCTATAGGTTCTAGTGAAACAAAATAGTACTCAAAGTAGATATAAAATTTAGAAACCTAGATGGACATACAATTGTTTGGTCTTACATAAGTATTTCTGAAGTGTGAAGCATTGACAATTTTTTTATTTTTTCCTGATTAGAGGGCCCATTAATTGCTCTATCACCAGATTTTTTAAAAATAAGCATATTCCCATTGATTCAGGAACTTTGGAGAAGTTTCGGAACTAAAGGGAAACATTCCAAAACTAACTGTGAAAGTTCCAAAGCTAAGTGTAGGAGTTCCGGAACTAAGTACTGGAGTTCCATAAATAATTCTAAAGGTTCCAAACCTAAGTGATAGAGTTCCTTAGCTGAGTGATGGAGTTATAGAACTAAGCCGCATTGAAGACAGTGTTCTAAAAAAGGTGTTGGTTGCTTCATACTTTTCTTATCTAACCGAATGTGACCTATTTTATTCCAAAAACTAAATTTACACACACTTTGTTAGGAATTATAGAGTTTTTAGATGTTAAAACTAAGTCAAAAAAATATGGACAATTACATCCTAACTTATACTAGATCAAACAAAATCCATAAAATGCAGTTAAACTTGATTAAAAAGAGAGTAAAATGAGATCATTTATTACACATTGATGAGGCATATTTTTGCCTTATCATTAAGCATACCTAAACAACCTAGATTTAACCATGCCTAAACAACCAAATATCAACCATACCTAAACTACCTAGACTCAACCATACCTAAATGAACTAGATTCAATCATGCCTAAACCTACCATCCTACCCATCCCCCTAATCATATTCTTGCCTATCCTATGGGAGAACTACATCAGTCTGAGGCCCCTCTTCACCGGGGTTATGTAGGCAACACTCCAAGGGCATAGGGACCTTGGAGGTTAACTTGATCACTCTTTTCCCTACCCATTATCCCCTTTTTACCACACATCATAACCTAATTAGTTTCATTCTACACAATAACTTGGAAATTAACATATCACAACACATACATCATTTCATCATACTTCCCATAATAAAACATCCATCACAACATACCAAAGTCATTTATATTTCCATAAATATCTATTACTTGGAAATTAAAACCAGACCATATCAACAACACATAATTTCCATAAAAATAGTAACTTGGAAATTTTCAACTCAACCATGCCTACACCTATGACTTAACCATGCCTAACATAACCTACATTCCACAAATAAAAAACACTTTAACATGTCCAACCCCATTATACCTAATCAACCAAGACTCAACCATACCTCATTGACCAAGACTCCATCATGCCTACACCTTCTATATTCAACCAACACTCCATCATGCCTATACCTAACTCAATCATGTATAAGTCAAATAGTTTCAAATGTAATAATAATAACACTGAAACCAAGTACATCATTCGTTCAATATCATCATCAACTATATAAAAGGAATGTTTGTGTATCAATACATTTTCATACAGGTACAAATAATATATGTATCTCAAAAATAATCATGTACAATCTTGCATCTTTGGCACGCAGGCCAGTATATATATCAAAAATGAAAATTTTGTATCACCTATCATCCTAGATCACCCCACATAGTGCCCTTGCCTCCGCTCTCACCTGTATCCTCCTCTTTCCCTATCCTCTACCCAACCATCATCTCTCATGTACCCTTATCTGGTCTAGCTTTTGGTGTGCTTGTCACCTCCCTCTCGCCATGTCTACAAGACCGATGACTACCTGTAGTGTTAGTGTTGTATGTATTCTCATTCGTAACTTGTTGGGCCCTATGCTTAGCATATGATAGAACATCAATACCAGATATGGTCAAATGATCCTGATAATATTAGGCCTCATTCAGGGCATCCCTTAATCTAGCCATGGATAATATCTGAGGTGTCACCATCGCCCTGACTCCAACCTTTCCCCTTGCTTAAACCAGTGGCCACTGTCCTCTTGCCTAAACTAAGGGACCATGTCCTGGAGTTTCTGCCTATATCATGGGACCTTATCTTGGTGCATGTACATGTGTCTATGTGGCTATCTACACCTATAATTTCATAACATGTGCCTGTGCTGCTATCAGCAGACCATGTAAACCTATTACATGTGCATTGTCCCCTGTAGGTACCTATACAAGAGCCTATGCCTAGGTTGTTGCTAGATGACCTTGTAACATTGTCACATGTCCTGACAGGGTGGTTACATGTGCTTGTGTTGTTGTCAACTACACCCCTAAATAATTCACTTGCCCCTGTAATGCATCTCTCTGAACTATAATAGTAGCCAAGTATGGATGACCTGGCCACTATGGTAATGCCTGTAGCTAGGCTACCCACTAATGTATGTACCCATCTATCACACTGGCATCATTTATCCTCTTTTCTATCACCTGCTCCTCCTACCCTATAGGATCGGTTGGATGTGGTGGAGATAGTGGTCACTCAACATCATCTCTGCGGTGCTGAGGGAGTGGTGGAGGAAAATCCTATTATAGTCCGAACTGACGTTGGAATCTATCCACCAAAATCATCTTGTGCTCGCTGGCATGCCTCCCTTGTATCCACCTAAGTAACTGTAAGCCATGTAACTCTTGTGTCTTCCCTTAATAGGTAAGAAAACCAACATAGGGTCACCATAATATATCCATCGCATATATCCCCTCCAATTGTTGTCTGTAATAGGTCACATCATGTGTTTCCTCCTCTACTCATGGATGTGCCCCTAATGCCACCCATATCTTGAGCCTACTCTCATCCCATCCTAATGCCAATATGTTATCGGTAATCCCTGTGTTTACACAATCACTATGTGCTCATATGCCCAAAAATGTAGTATAAATGTACAAAAATACCATAACGTTCCATCCTCTGATAATCCCACAACTCCCTATATGGTTACACTAGATATGAAGGGACACATGCAAAACAAACTTGCTCCTTAATCATATCCTGCAAAACCCCCATCAGTACTTGGGGAAATTGTTCACCCTCTGAGTTAAGAAATTCGTAGCATCCAATGGCCTCCATCATCAGTATTGTTAAAAAGATCTCCTACGGATGTGTCGTGTACATAGCCCCATAAGAAATACTAGCCTCATGCTTAGTAATGTCACCCACTTCCTCCCCAAACAATGCAACCATCGAATCAATTTCCACATCCAAAGAAATCTAATAAATAGGATCCCCAACAATCAGTAGTCATAGAATCCTATATACATCCTCCAACGTGATCGTTATCATGCCAGTGGGTAGACAGAAGGTATTGGTCGATACATTCCATCTATTGATGAGAGTGACCATAAGACTATGATCCTACCTAATACAGATAGAATTCCTGATACAGATCAGTCCAATGTCTCGCATATGAGTCTACTCAACCTCTGTGATGTTGGGTTTCATCCACACCAATAATGGAGGTACCTTATCACGCATTGTCAGTTGGTACCTTACCACTCCGAACTATCAAATACTTACCTCCTTTACTCATTTCTTTGCCTCTACCTTTTCCCATACCACACATACAATTTCTCTCCCTACCTACCTACTTTCCTACCTATTTCACTAACCTCTAAATAAATTCTATATAAGCCTCACCAATTCCCCATATTCTATTTCATCTCTATCTTCCCTTCCTTATTTGACCTAATTTTCACCTAACCACCCATCCTTGCCAACATTCCCACCCAACCCACTAATTTCTATCTTTAGCTACCTTTCCTCTATCTATGTTTACCCCATACCCACCTCTCACTTCTACAATTTCATTTGTACCACATTTTAAACTTCTAAACCTAGCCTATTAAGCCCTGGTCACTTTTCACACTGACCAAAACTGGTCACCCTGACTGGTACCAATCACGCTATTTACCCACTGACGCTGGCATACCAACCGAAATCAGTCAATGGATGACCAACGTTGGTTACTGGTTCGGCTCCAAAGCCAAACCCCCATGCCCCCAAATTTCAAAAAATTTAAAACGTAGCCTAAAATATACCCAAAAACCACCCCAACCCTACCGATATTCATTTTCTATTCTAGTTAACCCACAAAACAAAACTAGCTCGATACCAAATTTGGTAATACATGCTCACCTTCAAAGCTAAATAGCAGTAGGTACCCTAACGGCTATATGTAAGGTTAAGCAAAAAAAATGTGGGACAGTGCAATGTGTGCTTTGATAAGTTAAGCACTATTTCAATAAAGACAAGCTCAAACAATCAAAGAGACAATACTATTCCTTAATCAAACTGATAGCCCTCTAGATAATCACAATGCTCCAATTGATCTCATGGGTCCACTCACAAAAACTCCAACTCAACTTGGATGGTTAATTTTATCAATTTCACCACATCAAACTGCTAAACTCCTCTCTCTTTGTCATTTTTCACAAATAACAAAAGCATAAATGAATCCATAAAATTCATATTTTACCTTTTTTTATCCCAAATATGACTTGACCGACATTGGTTTATCTTGACCGGTATCAGTCACATGCTCTAGTGCACCATGATCAATTTATGTTGACCATGGTTGGTTCCCCTCAACCGGTATCAGTTAGCCTGTTTAAGCCTAATATACCCCTTATCATCACATTTGATTTCCCAAAACCCTTTTCATCTAACCCAAGTCTACAACTACCCTTATCACTCAACCTAATTACCTAAATTACCTATCACCTAACTACCTAGTCATTTGGGGCATATTGTTTCCTTTACCAAGGCCTTGCCTATGACCGTAGTTTATTTCCCAAAAAAAAACACGACCGACACATATTTGGCACTTGAATAGACTGGACTCGTCATACCTTACGACAACGGTAGTCGTGTTATTGAAATGTGAGAAATCCAAGAGAAGAACCTTGAAAATGATAATCTCTTGGCTGATTATCCTAACCATACGCTTTGGTGTTTTGGAAGATACCTAATGTACTAGTATAGCTACCTAGTCTAAGAATAGTGTCTCTTAGGACCATATCCTGTACCTTAAGATATCTAGGTCACTAGTATAGCTATAGTCTGATAGACCTAGTGTCTCTTTGATGATATAGAGTATATAGGGGACAGCTGCTTCAACCTAGTACCTAATCCCAGGGGATTGTGCCCTAATATGTGCGGGATTAGGTAGTTAGGCGAGGGACTGTGCCCTATATACTATATGGCATAGAGATCCTACCATTGCACCTAGATATGCCCTATTTATGTATTTCACTATTGTAAACACTTGAAAAAGAAATTTATTGTGAAAATAATAACTGAAACCATATATGTTTTGATGACAGTTTTTGGATTCCTCTCAAAAAAATACACACTTCCAAAAATCACTTGGGGCACCCTAATATTCGACTTCATATGCTGAGACAGTTATGGCCTCATGTTTTTTAGAGCGACGTTTATCCCCTACATAGATACATGACAAAAAGGTGAAAATGTAGACACCAATTCGTTAGTGGTCGAACACGCCTTCCTCAGTGGCAGTTGCGCATTCAATCAATGTTGAACATAATGCGTTCACGTAACCATGACCAGTTACCCCACATTCGATATTAATTTGATTACTTGCACATTCGAAAGAGATGATTGCAAAACCTATACTTCTAAAGAACGTAGATGTTCCATTTCGAGTCCGTAAAAAGGTGAATTTGAAGCATGATTGAACACGTATCCTAACTTCTCAAAGCTTTATTTCATGGGGATATTTTGGGTACCTTTTCTAAGGAAGATAGAATCAACCCAGGAAACTAAGGGATCTTCAATTATCCATCAAAAATAGTGGCAAAGGATGTTATAAAATGAGAGATCTTCCATCCACTACTAGTAAAGTATGAGGTTAAGGTCCAGATTTGTTGGAACTCAACTTTGTTCATATGGCAGTGGTCAATGCATGAGAGTGTTGGAGGAAGGATTGGAACAAGGATGTTATCCCAAAGTGTTAACTAAGTCTTGTACAAGTCATCAAAGGTAGAGAAATTTACTATTGACTATCTATGAAGGCCAGGGAATGATGGCAGTATGATGTACGAGTTGTGAATTACATAGTGTAAGGGGAGTGTTGAAACTATCCCTCACTTATTTCTGGATACCATTTCCCTTATTCAAGCTTTCTCCAATGTAAACCTTGTGTATCTTGTGTGCTTGCAGTTGTTCTCATCTCTTGTCTACATTATGTGTGTGTTGCACTTCATTTCCACAACTTGGAAACTCTCAATTTGTATGCAAAGTTGAGTTGTTTATTCATCACTTGTTGATTTGGAATAATAAGTATTCGTGTTGGTGAAGCCTAGTGTGGAATATCCACCTGGAGTATGGATCAGGAATCTGGTATCAGAGCATAGTTCTCCTTTTTTCAAGTACAAATCAGTTAGCTTGTAACAGGGTTTCTGCAGAAATTTGTGTTAATTTTTGTTCCATTGTAGCTTGATGACTCCAAGTTTCAGTTATTATGCCCAAGATAGGTCAAAGTGCTTGCCCAAAGTGGTGACTTGGTTCTGCTTAGGAACTTAGAGGATGGATCCTCCTTCACCAAGAAGTGGAAGAAATAAGTGAGAAGCATGGTACACTTTGATGATGAGGAGACCTATACAACTGTCAGAATAGTGGCTGCAAGTTGGAGGAGGATTGTATGCAAGTATTTCTCATTTCATTGAAAAGTTGGATGGAGGTTGGGGTCCATTCATAGAGAATCTCATGGAGAAGCTATTTGTGTTGGTCGATTATTCAGGAGACACTAGAAGCAAATGAGGAGGATGCTCCCAAACATGAGAGGAGGCAAATAACCACCCCATAGCCAACTAAGCTCCACTTGCGATTCATAGGATTAAGGAAAATATTGAAATTCAGCCATATGACGAAGAGGTGAATGCGGAGAGGCTAGACCATTGGCTGACCTCAAGCTTGAGGTAGAAAGTTTGGTTTGAATCAAATTAATGAATGTTAGTGAATCTCATTTGCAAGGTAGAAGTTATCTAAACATGCATTATCTTGGTTTGATCAAGTGGTCATGTCAACATTCTTATTGTGTTATGAAGAAGCTGCCACCCCTTAGTAAGTGGGACTGGAATTTAAAGTTTTGTTTAAGAAACAATTCTATCCTATTTGTTATGACATGAGATTGGGATCTATGAAATCCTTGGCAATCATCTTACTCATATCAACAATGATGATCCAAAGTGCGGATGATTATACTGGCGTGTTTTGGAAGATAGCCCTAGTGCAAATGCGTCAACACACCTTATGATCATGACATCCTTAATGAAGTATGTTGGGGGATTACCAACAAGTTTCTCACTTACCCGAAACCAACCGGTACCTGCTAGCAATAAGCCCAAGGATCTTGACAAGGCGTGTTTTCAAGACTCGTTATCTTGGGATCTAATGAAGACCAGGGTTCTAATTAGATCTAGTGTTTCAGATGAGGATATTTGAAGATGAGTTGAATGCTACTGTATTATGTGTCTGAGAAACCTAGAATGTAGTACATTAGCAATTGTGGGCTATTGTGATGTGAATGGTCATTATTCAGAGGAGATTGTTCTTAAAGAATGTATTGACAACCTCTCTAGGAATTGTACCACACTTCTTAGGAACAAGCAGGACACTAAGCACTCCACTGTCATATGGCCATTGAATGCTCTTTTGTGATCTTTAAGAGGATGGGTGCAATGGAGATCCTTTCTAGAAAGAAAGTAGCTTCACTCTATTTTCAACTTGGATAATGTCATGTTTGGGCACATTCCGACTGACAAGGCTGTTCTTCACAAAAAGGTGATTCCTCCTTCTAAGATTTTCCATATCTATAAGTTTCAGATCATAGAAAGCGTAAAACTTATTGGTGAAACACTTTGAGAGCCTCATCCTCGGAAATCAATTTACATAAAAATATTTCCTCATAAACGATTAGTAGGGTCAAATATTGAGATGATACTCTTGGGTCTGGAAGTGGAACCCAATTTCATCTTAATGGCTCTATGCATCTTGGTTGGGTTAAACAAGAAGCAAAGATTAAGTTGTACATTCAACCAGCACTATTGTATATGTCATGAGTTTGCTATAATATGAACATTCTTAATAGATTGGTCAACACTGCATGTGGATGTAGTCTCCTATTGGCTATAGTTCGTAGCTCATAGTTCTTTAATGGGCAGCCCCTAGATGTATGAGAAATGATGCGATCTTCATATGGAGGGTGAAACAATATCATTTGGACCAAGGATGGGAAGAGCTAGCGTTATCCATTCCTATGAAGGGAGATCTCATATCTCCTTTGTAAGTTCATGCTCAAGGTCTTAAGTCGTTCAAAATTGCTAGTGGATACCAGATGTCTTATCTCCTTTTGAAAGCTAGGCTCTATTGATTGGTGCAAATACCACTTTTGCATGACATGTCTACTAACAAGGGCAGAAGTTTCTACCTGGGTGTTTTCATCATGTTAGTGTTGTAGTCTTAGTCAGCTCTGTAAATTTGATGGAAGTCAAAGTACTAGCCATGTAAGATGACTTTTCCAAAGAAGGTGAACGTTGGAGTTCACTAGATGTACCTCCAAGAGTAGGGAAAAGACGTGGGGGGGAATATATTTCGCACTTTCTAGATCAATGCCTTCACAAGCATTAAGCTTTTTTACAATGTGCCTCAAATTGGGAAGGTCTGATCCAAAATTGGATCTAGATATGCACTAATCTTATGTATTTCATATTGATATAACATCTTTTTGAAAACGGATGACATTTACTTGCTCCAAACTCGCTTACAGTTTTAGAACTATGAATGTTAAATCTGATCACATATTTGGATTCTTATCTGAAACAATACACACTTGATCAAAAAAAACAGCACCTGATTTTGAGTTATGTATGCAAAAGTTATGGCCTTTGGAAGTTGATGAAGGACTGTCTTCCCTGGCATAGAACCACCCCAGTGATTGCACATTCAATCTACTTGTATGGCGAGAACGCGCTTTCACAAGTAGTCGAACGTGCATTTGTCAATGTCGAACGTGTGTTCGTCAGTGGCGGTTGTGCATCAATGACAGTGGTGGTTGCGATAATCTCCTCCTACAAGGGAAGGCTGGAAATTCAGGTTTCAGAAGTCCAACAAAAAGGTGAATCTTGAAACGGTTGGACATGTCTCAACTTCCCAAAGCTATTTTTGGACTTTTTGGGTAGTTTTCGTAGAGTGGTGTATAGGAAATATCATTCTAACAGGTCTGAGGGATCTTCAAGAATTATTCATAAAAAATGGTATCAGAGGATTTTTGGACAAAATGAGAATCTTCCGTCCACCTAAAAGAAAGCTTGACATTCATATTCTGTTAGCATATGGATTTGCACGCATGCAAATGACATGTAATAGTGTGGGAACGAAGTCCCTCCTCAATGAAGGTGAGGCTGCCTTTATTGAAAGCCAAAACTGTATTTACATCTGTACATTCAAAATTGTATGTGGGGGGGTGTTTTGGAACATCAATGGAAAGAAAAGTGTATGAAGGAAATGGAATAGAAAGAAGGAAAGGAGTGGAATGGAATGAACTGAAAGAACATGCAAGAGTTAGGTAAAAACAGAGCTTAATATTGCATGAAGAGGAAAGATGAACAACCAACACAAATAAAACGAGAGTTTGAGTTAGTTAAACAAGAACATGTAAAAGGGAACACATATGAGCAAGTAGACAATCAGAGCTTGATCACTGTGAACTAGAACAACTGATTACTAATGTTGACAATAAGATCAAAGATAATATTTGCATGCAAGATCTAAAACACCTAACATCTAATGAACATAAGAACACCAAATGTTACCAGAGACAATGAATGAGACATAAAGTTCTTATTCCATTAACTCCAAAATGTTTTTCACAAAAGAACACAAAGTTTCTTCTTGAAACAAAGCTTGCACACAAAAGTATTCTCTTCTCCTCTCTCAAAGTCACCCTTTACAAATGAGCCCCTGACTTCCTTTTATAACCCAAAAGTTGGTTACAAAGTAGTTAGGGTTTTACATGATCATTAAATAAGGTACTTAAGTGACCTTTGACTTTTTCTAACCAACTTTATTAAAGACAACCCAAAAATAGAAATTACTTAAAATATCCAATGTTTCCTGAAAACAAATAACAACACCTTTTAAAATATACAATAATAACCAGTGCCTTATCCATTGAACAGGGTCCACCTATCTCAAATGTATGAGAAATGGACTCTCCCACTTCGCTAGATATCAAGAAAATCAACTCCCTACACTGCCGATGAAATTAGGATCCGCTGCTTTTGCCAGTTGAAAGGATCTAAACCTTCCCAAAGTTTCAAACATCTTTTCTTCTTCTGGAGGTTCACTTGGCCGAAGAATAGCCTCACAAAATACCTGCAATTCAAGAATTCTACTTGGCATATCATTTAAATTAACAATTTTAGACTGAGCATTCTCAAACAAGTTCTTCAATTTGATACACCGCTCCATGGAAACTGACGAGAAATTGTTGGCAGGAGTGTACATGTCTTTGAACAATCGTGAAAATTGTTCTTCCACCTGCTCCGATGAACACCTTTGATTATGCTCATTTATTAGGTTGCAGGGAATCTCAACCATGAATTCCTCGAATCAAGGAAAGTGAAGTGAAAACTTCATTGCACATGTTGTCATAATGGATCATAGAATGCACAAGAAGCGTCTTTCTTGATTTGAGATGTAAACACCAAAGAAAACGTGTCCCTCGATGTTCAAATTCGAGAATCCCTTTAATAGCCAACACTGAAGATTCCATACTTGTCATCTCCTGCAAACTGGGAAATATCTCATCCAAATTTGATATAGTAGAAACAAAAGTTTCTTTGAAAGAAAGAATTGGATCCAGATATACACTAATATCTTCATGAAGCTGTAACTGCAGTCTTGATCGCTCCCCTGGCCCAAAACGAGAATCTCCGAAAGCCAAGTTTTAGTGACATGGCCCAACGTGTTTATTTCCTTTAACAAATTAAGAGTCTCTTCATCTAGAGGCAGCCACTGCATCAGGTACTGGGAAGGTGGATGATATGGGATTTATCAAATGCTGAACATACTCCACCAATTGACTCTTTTCAACCTTGAGCCGAGAATTTTGGGACTCTGTATTTCTCCAGTCTTTTTAGCACGATATCAATTGAATCTCGAGCCATCGCCATGTCACTTTCTAACGTGGATCTCCCAAGTCCTAGTCTGGAAAATTCATAGTCGGCTGGCGTCATAGTATTGCGCTCTTTATCCACTTGTGGAATGGCAAGGTCTGCAAACTTGTTTCCATCATTATCCACCATTATTCGAGAAAGTACCTTAGGCTTCTTAGGAATGGCGTCATTCGACAGTTTGAAAAGGGCATCAAAATCAATGTCGATTGGCTTGACAACTCTCTTCCTTTTCTTCACTTCAGAATCAACCCAAGAAGGAGTTTCATTTACTATCTCGGCATATAGAATCCTGGAGTTCAAATCAATATTCTCATTATTTCCAACATCATGAGATCATTCTTGAATCCTATCTATGACCTCAATTTGAGGAGAGACAACCTCAATATCCACTTCCTGATCATTCGGGAGATTTTGGGAAATATCCTCATGAACTACATGCTCTGAAGTGTTTGATATTTGAATTACCTGCACCTGAGTGGATTCCTGTTTGAAGCATGGATGAGGATCATTGGCTGCTAGCTTCTGATCACTATTAATAATGTGGGTAGAAGAATCCCTACTCGAGGTAGAAAATATGGACACACGCTCTTTTCCTTCTTCGGGGTTAGGATCTTTAGATCTTTCTCCTTGTGACATGTTGCTTGGCGAAGTGGATTTTGGCAACCACTCCTTTCTTGCTTGTTGTGTATGATTGGATGGTAATGAGGTTGATCAAGAAGAGACTTTGGTTGAATGGAGGCCCCCTCGTATTGGCAATTTTTTTGATCCTGAAATGTGATCTGGAATTGATTACAATTTGGCAAGTTCTCTATCATACCAAGACATGCTTCTTTCAATAATTGGTTGGTTCTTGCCATCAAGAGAAAATTCATCTCTCTTGGTCCAGTCGATTCGAGGCAATGGGGTAAAGGAAATGGCATCATATGAGGGATTGACGACATCCTCATCATCATCTATGAATGAATTAGGAGGACTCTTGATGCAGAAGGCCTTGATCTGAGCAAGTGTTAGTCGAGAGTACTCCCGTCTTCTTACCTCATGTTCATCCGAACAAGCAGCCCATAAATCTTCCATTGTAGGACTATGTTGGTACTTTGCCCCCAGAATATTTTGCATATATCCATTGATATCAAACTGGGCTCTCTTCACATATGGATGGATGGTTATGAGAGTGAACTATTTCTTCATGATTTGAATCAAGAAATGAATTCCTGAACAATGCTTGTCACTAAGAAGGCAGTGAACTTGGAATAATTGTCGTGCCAGATCCATTAATGCCCATCTGTCACTGACATACTTAGGAAGTTTCCATGGGGTCCCAGCAAAACCACTCATGTGAATGTAGGAAAAAGATGAAAATTGAATAAACTAGGTTCCCCATTGGGAAATGACACTCATGGCTTCTTTGGAAAACCTTTCCTCGGTATTCCAATTCAGGTTCCGGATCACACAGAAGGTGAATGCATCGTTGACTCTTCTAAAATGGTGAGAACTGTTTTTGAAGTTGATCTAAGGGTAATAATGAAAAACACTGTTCGACAGCCCCATGACCCCTCTTATTTCAAGTCCCGAAAATAGCTTTCTTCGTGTTACTGCATAGGTCAGGTATGAAGTCATGTAGAAGCATCCAGTCATCTTAACTTCTATCAATTGTTTGTGAAGGGTGTTACTGATGATGGTGACCCAATCCACAAACTTCTTCTTGGCTAGGATGATATAGATAAATTGGTACATCCATGGGTGGAAAATCCTAGCAGAAGATAGACCAAAAACTCGACTTAGGAGAGTGATCATGTCTCTGATTTCTTCCACGAACTCAATGCGGTACAGTTCTTTATGGAGCCTGTCGATTCGAGGTCTCTTGGTTACTAACCAGTTGTTGTTGACCATCTTGCTCCATCTCAAGGGTCCTTCATCCCATAATTATTGTGCTGATTGGTGAGTGATATCCACATTCTTGGGAAAGTCAGGTATGCCGAGAAACTCCTCAATGTGTTCTAGTTTGATTAAGAGGAAACGCTCACGATTATCTTTAAAATTTCCTCGTCTCTCAGGGTCATAATGATCTGCACAAGAAATAACCAATTCCATACATTGCACCAAGACATGAAATGTTGCTACTTGGGGTAGACCACTATGGTAAAGTCTATATGAGAAAATGGTTTTGTCTTCAGTTTTCACCCGCTTGCAAAACTGGTGCATGTTGATGTGACCTAGATTTGTATCGGTGATGTTGTCATATGCTGACTTAATGGAACTAAGAGGGATAATTCCTTGGAATTCATATTTCAGGGAAGATTTGTTAGATTTCTCCACTATATTCCTCGATCTCCCCGCAGATTTGGATTTTTCAGCCATTAGGAATTTAATAG
This sequence comes from Taxus chinensis, assembly GCA_019776745.2. Lineage (NCBI taxonomy): Eukaryota > Viridiplantae > Streptophyta > Pinopsida > Cupressales > Taxaceae > Taxus > Taxus chinensis. Next base: position 489,309,152 of record CM034146.1, read on the forward strand.
AAAAGTGACTTAGGCATGCCAAACAACGCAAATGGGGCCGGGTCTCAGTCTCCAAAACCCCGTCAACGCAAGAAAAATATTTCCCGTTATATTATTATTATTATTATTATTATTATTATTTTAAAAATAATAATAATAATTGTCCCAAATTAATATTTTTTTTAAATGTCAATACAAACATATTGAGACTAGGCACGATTTTCAAATCTGGCGACAACAATGATATCTATTTATTTATTTTAATTAAAATCTCCTGATTTTAATATTTCACGCGGATCGATTTAATCTCTTTTTTTAAAATTCACCTTGGCTACATGAACTACTGATTTTTTGTGTTGGAAGACCCCTAATTTTGTGGACGTGTGGAGAGTGTTTTTTTTTTCTTCTGCTGTCCTCTTTTTTCCTTTGCATGCATGGGAGCTCCTTTGGATGGGTGTGTGGAAAAATGCTCTAAAATTTCTATTCAATTTTGTTGTCCTTTAATGTTATTAGCACTATGGCGTTGGAAATTTGTTTTCCTATGACTTCAAACCAATCTTTTTTTCCTCCTTTCCTTTCTCCCCTGCAATTTCTCCCCAAGGCACTGATTTTTTCTTTCTTTGGTGTGGAAATATTCTTCTTCTTTTTAATATTTCTGTTCTTCTTTTCCTCACATGTGGAAAGGAAAAGAAAATTGTTTTATTGGAAACTTCTCCCTCCTAGGCACGTGGGTAATGTCTTTGGCTTCTGTTGCTCTTTTTCTAACTTCTTCACGCGTGGAGATTCCTTCCTTCAGTATTTTCCTTTTTTAAAATTTCTGAACTTCTCTTTCTCTCTTTATGCTCACGTGCCTCCTTCTTTCCACGTGGGATTCCTGTCCTGAGGTGGCCTGCTCTTTCTCTTTCTCCCTGCATGGGAAGAGTTCTTGATTTTATTTCTTTGCCCTTTCAAAACACACGTGGATTCTCCTTAAGATGCATGGAAAGATGTGTTTTAATTTTGCTGTGCGTGGAAGCTTCTTGAATGGGCGTGTGGGGTTTGAAAACAGTTCCTTTTCCCTTCCTTGGCGCCTCCTCCAATGTGTGAAAAACAATCTTGGTCTTCTGCTCCTTCCTCTACCCAATGCATGGCATGTGTGGAAAAGTGCGTGGGAAATTTTTTCTTTATACTTGGCACCTCCTCTGCCCAATGTGCAAGCTCAAAACAAATGCCTCTTTTTCTTTTCCTTGCATGGGAATGTTTTGACTGTTCCTTAGCTAGAGTTTGTTTGGATTTTGATTAAACCTCCTTACATACACGACTGATGTTTCTTCCTTCACAATGGCGTGAGTTTCTCTTGCATTATGCGATGTTGAAAAAATATTATGTCCTCCTGAAGAAATAAGAAGCAATTGGAAAGCTTCACATGAATTTTTCCAACGAGTTTGACGGAGGAAGTTATGGGGATTAATCCAACTTCCTCTCTTCCCGGGTAGTGGACTTAAGTGCCAGGGGGAAATGAGGAAAGCAACAGACAATTGCCAATGGGAATGGCAAAGCAGGCTGACAATCTCCGTTCAATTTCCCCATGTGGGAAATTGGGGAATTTCCTACCAATTAGCCAATCCATGATTTGGAAATTGGTGGTGAAAATCCCACGTGCTGGAAATTTGAAGAAGATTGCCATGAAAGGGGAAAACTGGGTTCGGGAAGCCAAATTGGCATTCCCGGCAGTTGGAAGCATAAGCTTACTTCCCCAGCAATTAAAATTTGTCGAATGAACTCTTAATTAATATTCATTTAATTAAATACTCTCAAGTTATTTAAAAATCAATTTTATCAATCAAGAAGCAATCAATTAATTAAATATTAATTAATTAATTTTAATGTATTTTAATGTGATTTAAAGCCTGGTGGGAAGAGTTCTTGCCCAAAAAGGACGAAACGAAGACCGAAATGATCACAAAAATGAGACGATCACATTGAGGGAAATGAACCATGCCAAGTAACACTTTCAAAAAAATTCAAAATTTTCATTTTTTTTATAATTTTGCAAAGTCAAAATTAGCTGATAACAGATTCAAAGGAATTTAATGATGCATTTAATTCAGTTGGAAGGATGGTTTCCCCATATTTCATCCTGAAATCTATGACTACCCTATCCAAAAAAATTTCGTACTTTTAAAATAATGGGTCATTTTGTGTTTTTATTACCTGAAAGTTTTGATATTGCATCAAAATATTCCCAAAGAGCCATATTGGCCATTTTCACCAAATACCCCGATGCCCAAAATTGTTATATTATGTCGTCAGGATTTATCTATGGGAAATTTGTATTTAATTATTTTGAGCTCCGTTTGAGGCAATTTGCGCTCCGTTTTAGCCCTGTTTTGATCAAACATATCATTATTCCTATATACCAGAAGGGTTTTAACTAGGAATAAGTTTTGGGCTTTATTTGTGATTTTTGGCAATTTTTTGTGTTTTTGTGTTTTCCCGTTTCATTTTCTATGAAATTTCTCTAGATCAATTCCTTTATCGGGTTAGCCCGATTCTTGGCCTGGAGTATTCGGATATCGCATATGCATATTGTTTTAGAAGGAAGTCACCATCAGAGGTCTGGTTCTCTGGGAAAAGGCAAAGTCGTGCACTAAAAATCCCCTGCGGGGTTGGACGCATTTTTGGAAAACAAAGGATTTAAGTGGATCATGGGAAAAATAGAAGTAGCAGGCAGGTGGGAGTTTATTACCTTCCTAGCAGGGTACTTTTTCCCATAGAAGTCAAATCACTTAAGTGACAATGGGAAAATTAGAGGTAGCAGGTAGGTGGGAATTTATTGTCTGCCTTGCAGGGTAAAAATTCCCATGGTGAAATAAAAGAAAAGTGACTTAAGTGAAATCATGGGATTTTATTACTTGCCATGCAGGGTAAATAATCCCATTGTCATGTCTTTTTAAAAATAGAATTCTATTATGCTAAAAAGTGTGACCCCTTTAGGGAGAACATGACAGCCTTTAAAGTGATTATTTTAATTAATTTTTCTTCTAAAATTGGCGCCCAAGCATGGAAGAAAGTCAAAAAAGTAAATGGGAATAAAAGAGATGGAAATAGATGGTCTAAATTGATTAAATTTAATTTATTTAAAGGCTGCCCCCTTCATGACAAAAAGTGCGCCCCTTTTAGTATATAGTTAATGCTTTTTGAAGCATTAATTGATTAAATTAAATTCTATTTTCAGTGGCTATGGTCAAAGCACACTATGAAGTTTAAGTGAAGTGAAAATTGGATGATTAAATTGATTAAATTTAATTTAATGGATGGTTGTCATTAATCATGCAATTTTAGCACACTAGTTAAAGAGAAGAGCATGATTTTTAATTAATTAATTGCCAGGAATAGGAAGGGCAATTATTAATTATAGAATTATGAGGGTTATATAAGTATGGGCTGCCATAAGGGTGAATTAATTAATTCATAGGTGAAGAAGTGCAGCCCAGAGGAAAAGTGTGCCCCATATTGAAAAGGATTTTGCTCAAAAGAAGATCAAATCAAGGCTAAAAGCTTTCAATTTTGGTGCATACATTAAAGGAGGTTGATTTGTGTTTGCATAAGTGATATAGGTGCTTAGGTGAAGTTGGAAAAAATCATGCTCTCTTTGCATGCAAATAAAACATCAATTTTTGGGGTAGAAGGCTTGAAAAGTGCAGATTGTTATGATTAAAATTCACTATTCATGCTCCGGTTGTCATCTTTGTCTGAATTAATTGCAGGAATTAATTACAAGTGCTTTACAAAAGAAAAGGAGCTCTAATCAATGTCCAATACATTGAATATTTCCTCTGAATTTGAAGAATTATCTAGATCTGCACCAGTTTTGAAGAAATCCGGCCAAATAAGAAGAAAAAGAATTATTCAGACAAAGATAGACAAAGCCATGACAAAGAGGGACGAAAAAGAAAGCGCAACGGATTCATGCATCACTTCCAAATTTGCCGACATAGGAGACATAGATCTAGGTCCAGAACCTCTTTCCAAATTTATTGATAGATCCAGAGCAGGAAAGACTTCACTTATGCGTGTAGTTAAAAGAAGTGGAATTATTCGAGCTGCAGCCTTTCCATACACAGCCCAGCTGCTAGAGTTTGTTATGGAGTGTGCTAGATCTTACCATCCTTCCTCTAGATCAGTGTGAGACATTATGGGGAAAACAATAATTTAGCTGGATGCAAAGTTCATCAATTATTGTTTGAAGATTCCAGTGCGAAAGGTGGTGACTTCCATTAGCATTCAGGATGTCGACAATAGGTGGGATAAGCATAGAGTTGACTGTGTGAACATAATGAATAGTAGATACATGAAGAAGCCTAAATCTCCTTCTAAGTTCCCAAGAACTCTTCCGCAGTCCAATATCGTGCAAGAGGTTGATGATATTGTCAAATTGTTATGTAGGATTAATGGCGAGGTGAATGCTTACACTTTCCGTACATGGATGTATGCTTTCATCAAGACCATTGAAGTCAACAAGGTTGATTCCATAATCAATTGGTTAGAAATTATTAGCGACAACATTGGTGAGCAAATTCAGAACGTGAAGCGTACTTTTAGCTTCAAAATGACTTCCTACTTGGTATATGTTGTAGCTTCACAAGGCATCTTCTCCAAGCTAGATAGATGTGGCATTTTTTCTAAGGACCCCATTTTCGAGTGCTACCCACAACTTATTGTACCTACATGCGAGAAAGATTTCAAAGTGTTCAGTTATGGATTCATCTATGATTTCATTTGCAGGTTAGATGATGACCTAAAGGCCAACAAGGTAAGCAAAAAAGTGTGGGAATCCGTATCCAAGATTGACAGTCTATTCATTCAGTTTGTAGATTTCACATACCTTAGGGTTACTAGATTTTCTAGAGGACCAATAAAGATTCCCAGATATATGAATGATAGATTGATTACCATGGATCTGAGCAAGTAACTTATGGAGATACACAACCTTCAGTCAAAATGGCACAAGTCTACAGGATTTTTCCTGATCACTTTGGGACATTATAGCTGCTAGAGCATTCATAGAGCTTGAGGGATGGAGATGCAGATATTATCTGAGTATGAGCAAGAGTTATTCATGTCACAGCTAAACTTTGATGCATTTGGAGTAGCCGGGAAGATGATCTCCTAGGAGTACACACATGTGCCTTCATTGGAGGATTTATAGATGAAGTGCAAAAGTGAGTACGAGGTTAGAAAGAAGGATTTCAACAGGCTATCAACAAGGCAAGTGTTCGACTTTAGACTAGCGTGGATACCTGTGGATCTTAAAGATGATGGGAATGTGTTACTTGACACTTACCATCAAATGGGAGGAGATAGAGCCATACTTCAGGATAACGTAGGAGGCTGCCATACAATTGAAGAAAGATCTAGAGCTATTTTGGTGAATACTTCAAACTGGTTGTTGACGAAGGGATATTTCCTTGATGATTGATGAATCAAGTCATAGGTAACTTTGGCACAGAAGATTCCCTCAAGTGGAAGCACAGAGGAGAAAGCAGTGGAAGGTCTGAGAAGTTGAAAGTACACAGAAGATCTCAGTCAAAGGAGAAGATCACTTCTACAACCATGACTTTAGTTCTAGCTTCTCCAGCATCTAGTACTTCACCAACTGTTACACCTCAGTAGGACACTTCCATGCCTCCACTGAATCCAGAAACATTCATCTTATCTCCGCATCCATTCCGTTCAGCACCTGTTCTAGAAGAGACGTTGAAGTTGCAGATGGCGTGGTTCGAAAGAGATTTGTCCTTAGATGATTTAGAAGATGGCAGCCATAACATTGTGGCCCTTTTTGATGGAGAGGAAACAAAGTAGGAGATAGTGGTGTACTCAGCGACTTCTCATTCTCTGAGAAGTAACTTCTCAGAATGGTTGGCTTCACAGTTGGTTCCAGAAACGAGAGTGGAGATGAACTTGGAAGAACATGACTTGCAGCTACTCCAGCGTCTAGGCGGGAAAGATAAAAGGCCTAAATTAGCTAAGGTAACTTCAAGGTTGATCATCGAAGAGTTGGGGTAGAAGTTTGCTGAGATGTCAGTTCTGGCATAAGGGAAGAAGGAGGATGAACTCACGACAGAAGATGTAACAGTAACTAGAGTACCCCTCTGTCAAGCCACCACAGAAGAATTGAATTAGGATACACAGACATTGATAGATGCTCTATTCCTTAGGCTTGACAGTGAAAATGCGGAGAAAGATGAGCTTCAGAAGTAAGTATCTCAATTGTGACAGATCATAGCCAAGGTTGCTAAACCTTCCATTCAACCCATTTCAGAGCAGGTGAGTGATCATCTTATGCAGGAGATGGAAGATGCAAGAAATTAGGTGAAAGCTATTGACGAATGGAAGAATATAATTATTCATCAAGCTTCTGTATAACTTAGAGAGGTTCCAGCCCACCTGAAGGTTATGAATGATGTAGCAAATCAGCTGAAGCAACTGGTGATGAGCATAGTAGACATGAACATAGTTGCTGAGAGTAACCTGAGTATTTTGGCCGAAATCAACAAGTTACCAAGAGATGTATTGGTTGTGAGAAAATTGTACCAGACATATCAGTTGAGAAGGGGAAGCAGCTGGAGTTTGTATTATCTTTCCATTTGGAGATCTGCAGAGTTTTGCTAAAGAGGATGCAGGTACTTGAGAGTAGGACATTGTCCTTACCAGACAGTATTATTTATTTTACTGAGGAGGAAGTAGTCGGAGATGTTACTTCATACATACGGATTGTTCTAAATAAAGTGCCTAATTCCCTGGAATGGTCTCTTCTGATGGTACAAAAGAGAATAGATAGAGCTACTAAGCCTTTCATGATGAATTCTATTAGCAGACTGGTGGCACTACAGGTGGATATTGTGAGGTTCGGGCCGAGCTTGGAAGATGTGGAAGCGTGCATCAAAGTGTTGAACGAAGGATTGTTGCAGTTCAGCATAGAAAAGGAAGCAGTGGCTAAAACAGATGGGAAGATGTTGAATCACATGTTCAAAAAGTATATCCAATATCAAAACAAAAAGAAGACATAAATGTTACAGTTGGCTTGAATTCTTCTTCTATTCTTTTTTATTCTATTTTCCACATTCCCGAATGAAATTGTAAGACTTTTAAGTTATTGGTTTTGAAACCATTACTTAAAGTCATGTGGAACAATTCTATTAGTTAAGTGGTACATGTGTCACTTAAGGAGAAGCTAGTTGAAGATGATTGCAAAATGTCATCTTTACTTGTTGTTTGTGTTTCAGTTCAGTTAGATTTCCCATTTGTACTTTCCCTCTTACATTCTATAAGTAGGAGAAGAACCTCCGGGTTAATGATCAGAATTTGTAAGCAGCAACCTTGTGTTCTAGACTATGTGCTGAAACCCTTGAGAGCCACTTGAAGCAAAGGAATATAAAGGAGCATATTTTTGAAGAACTTTCTGTCACGGTGTATTATGTTTCTTACTTTTTATCTTAGATATTTTAATAGACTTTGTGTTATTTCAGATCTAGATCTATAGCTAGAGCTACCTTTTCTAAGAATTTTGTGGTTATATCTATTGGTTTCTTCTATGTGCATGCAATCAACTCTGCTCTCTATTGATTGGGATGCACATCTTCCCCATTTCTTCTCTGTGTTGATATAATTCCCTTTCCCTTCTTCTATAAATATTTCCTTTCTTTAAACAATTGCTTACTTGTTGCAAAACTGTTTAGTTATGGTTCATGAACTGAGTAGTTAAAGTAAAACCCCATTTAGATATTAGCATACTTTAATTGACAAATCTGACATGGGAGCCTCACTGGTAAATGAGGGATATTTATCTCATGACTACCTAGGTTTTGTGCTATGCAGAAAATCTAGCCAACAAAGGACTTAATCTCCTTGTAAGAATAGGCCAAACATGTGAATATTTTTTAGCAGGGAAACAAACCATCTCTTTTCCTGGGGTGAATAACACTTTCTAACATTGATCATTATCAGCTGCTCTGTGGTACCTATGTTCTCCTTCTAAAATTTGGAGGTACATCTTGATGGTCCCTTTTCCTTATGCTTGATGAAGTGGTCATGCTTATCAAAATATATTCCAACAACACTAGGCCTCTACGGATCTTGTTTCCTTTGAGCTTGAGTACTTCATCTCCATCAATTCCTTTGATTCATTGTTTGTATTCTTTAGACATTGAATCCCTATGAGGGTTCTTTCTCCCTTTCAAGAAAAGGTTATTACAATTATCTCTCTGTTCTAATAAGGCTAGGATCTTATTTTCATTGTTGAAAATCTGCTAGTGATTCACATTATCTGACACACTGACTTGAAACCATCTCTATGGTCACTTTATCCTTTCCAAAGAAAGGATGTAGTGTCACCAAGGAAGCTGACACTACAAGATAACTCACCCTCTTGTTTTGTTCTCGATGGATGGATTGTATAGAAAATGCATCAAATTATTCAATGCAGCCTCATACCCTATTTCTATAATGTTTGATCCTTGGAGTTTTTACTTGTTATTTCTTCCTTACCTACTTGACTATCACTTCATCTTCACCCAAACATCTCAACTGCTTGATTCTCATTTATTTAGTAAAACCCATTCCCAAGAAGACATATTTGTACTTTTCCATATTATTTGTATTATCAGATTGTAGCTTATATGCGAATGTGTATAATTCACATGAAGGGGAAGTTAATATGACACCTGCACCAAATCCAACACTAGAATGACTACCATCAAACTCCATTGTCCACAATTATTTATCTTCATCCTCTGTGAGAAGAGGAAAATTCCCATCTCTCTTTGAAGTGAAGAAGTAATTTCCTATCCCACTATCTTAGAACAAGATGTTTGATCTTGGATCTTCTGATTTCTGAAATGTGTATTTCATATTTCATACTGGAAATAATTTCTTCATCTCTTCCTTCACTGGGATGGTCATAGAGGACCAATGTATCTCAATTTCACCACCCAAATCTCTGTAAAAACTTCTTCTCAATAGCATCCTAAAAGATTATGGATTGTCTACTACTAGAATGGTGAGCAACACTTTCTTCTCAGGAAAATTAGTGAAGGCTACCTGAGCATCCTTTATTCTACCCACTAATGAAACTTATTTGGACTCCATGGAATAGAAAGAGCCATTGACATAGGTCAAGGTGAGTCCTAGGGAATTTTCTACCTTAATGGGTATAACGTTGTTAGAGGATCCAAAATCTATGATACAATTATTGAGTCGATAACCTTTGACAGAAAGGGACAGGTATAAAGGATCTACTTTATTGGTCTTAGATTCACTAAGTGTCAGCATGTTCTATGAAGAGGGCATGGAGGGCATAGGAAAAAAACCTTTAATGTTGGAATTTGCAACATTAGGCTTCGGGGTACCACTTCACATGGTGTTAAAAAACCTCTCATGTTGAGCTAGGTGGGGTTCTAAATATTCAATCTCTATTATTTGAACCTTAGTTATATGTGCAAGCTCGACATAATCAAATGGTGATGTGAAGGGTGAAGGTGAGGTTCCAAAAATAGTAGAGGTTTTACATTGTGTGGATGATGCTACCTCAGGAGCTTGGTTCTCTATGATAAATGTGGTAGGAAGTTTAGAAGGATATGGGGAAGTAGGATTTGTTGGGGTTTTGGATGATTTTGTAGGAATAACACTTAGAGAAGAATTATTCTTAGAAATTTTAGTAGTAGGAGAGGAACCATAGGAATTAATTAACATGGAAATATGCTTCTTACTTGCTAAAGGGGTTGTTTCTCTTTGGTCGAATCCATAGATGGTGGGAGTGGTGATCCTTTGTTGATGATCTTGTTCTATGGGATTTTAGGAGGATCTTATTTCTTCTTCTTCACTGAATCTGTGGAAGATGAAGCTCCTTTCTTCGATTGAGAAAGGGTTAACATGACACATGAGAATCTTAGTTCTTCTTCTTCATCATCATCTTCACTTACTGAAACATACTCAATAAGACCAATTTGGGTGTCGTCATCAACTTATTATACTTCAAGGTAGTTTCCATCATCACCCTCTTCTTCTTCTTCTTCTGGTTTGTAGGCATCATAGATAGCATTGACTGGAGGGGATTTGAGTGCAATCCTATGTGGGGGCAGAGTGATCCTTGGCCAATTCAAAGTGTTAGAATTCCTGGGAGCATTCAACATGGTGATTTGAGACAGTTGTTTCTTCAAGGAAATTATGTCATTGGCCATATTCCTGATCATAGGATCATTATGAACCAAGATTGATCTCTGAATTTTTTATTTACCATTAGGACCCTTCACCTATTCATCCAAGATTAAATCATATTCAGTTTCAATTGCATAATCCTACACTTCTTTTAAATCTCTAGGTTGGGATCTTCTGAGGAAGAAACCAACTTCCGGTGGTAGGGAACTGATGAAGAATATTTTTAGGTTATTATCAGGAGGCATGACCTCTTTAGGGATCGTTCTGATTATCCAATGATATTTGGCTACAAAATGTCTCATCAACTTGGATTGTTCCTTCTTCATTTGCACTAATTAGACTGGGAGATCTTTGAAGTCCTCTGTAGACTTGACCCTATGCTAAAATTTGCTCCTTATATCTCCCAATAAGTGATAGACCTCATGGGAAACATATAGAACCATTTGGAAACCTTCTCTTGTAATGATTCCATGAAGATTCTGACTTATGTGTATTCATATTCCACATCTAATACACTGTAAGTAGTGATAAACGCTGTTACATACTCCTCAGGGAGTTGAGAACCATCTCCTCTAAATTTTGGGAATTTCTTTCTCTAATCTTGTGGTAGTTCATGGAGTGGTTTTTGAAGTGAAAATGGGTCAGTATTCCCACCCCATGGTACATTTGGCCTACGTTCTTCACAATATTCCATTGTGTCCCTGAGTCTGGCTTCTAACCTTTCTAAGGCCGTGGTTTCAGCCACTGCTCTTGCATCTGCTTCAGCTTGAGCTCTTTTAATCTCTTCAATTTGAGATCTTATCTCCACTTCAGCTCTTTCTTCTCTTTCCCTAGCTTCTTCTTTTGTCCCCACATCAGTGAAATCTTCAAGGTTCTCATTGAAATTTGGAAACTCCACGTTTAATGGATTGATGACTCTTAGGATTCCAATGGAAGAAGTTACTTGATACAAGGGAGACCTTAGATTTCTGAGTAGCTCTTTCCTTCGTTGAAGTTATTCAAATATGGGGTCGGTTTTTCCTCCTTTCCTATGTTGCCTAGTGTACCTTCTATCTGCTAGCTTGAAAATCTGAAATGATTTTAAGCTCTCCTTTGAGGTGTTTGGACTTTTCTTTCTCTTTCTAACTCAGCTACATGTTCTTCCTCACGATCTATTACTCTCGTGCCGAAGAAGTGTTGTGTGAATATTGTTTTGTTATGCCAAATGGATTCCCTCAAGTCGGCAGAGATGTCTTCATGAATATGAAACAATAGTTTGGGTCTTTCAACGGAAGGGTTTTTAAGTATAGCCATTGATAGAAGGTATAAGGCTCTTATTTTTCTCAAATTCTAAACATTTTAGTTTTTGGATATTTGATTTTTTTTGTATTTTATAGATGTGTGTTTGGTGCAGAGTTTTGCCAAGTCTTCCCCATGGTGCCTAAAAAAAATGTTGGCGATAAAAATTTTCAGGGGACAGATTGGTGGGTTTCTAGTCAATGCTCTAGAACTATAGGTTCCTCTACTTGGGTGGTATAACTCCACTTTATTGTGAATGAAAACAAATAAAAACTCATTTTTGGCTAGGGGGTTAGGGATCCAATGAGAACACTCCAATACCCCCATAGAAAATGCCTACAATGAGTTGTAAGGGAGGAATTTTCTGGTGAATGGGGGAAGGGGAGTTAAGAAATTAGATAAGGAGAATTAACCCTGCTAGTAGAAAATCATATTCTCAAAAGAGCCAAGTAGAAAGTTCACATCCAAAATTTGTAAGAAAGAAACAACAAGATTATAGTTTCAATGATTAGAGGAAACCATGCACAAAAAGTTGCACACATTAATGAATCATGAAAGTAAACAATCCCTTTCTTTATTGACATTTTCATCAAGTTGTACAATGCAAGAAATGGAGGAAAATAGTGAAGGAAATAGGAAGAATTGATATCTCTCTTTTTTATCTCGAAGAAATACTCTCGCTTGAGTGTATAAAATTGACAACCATTAAGAATGAGGGTGCCATTAAATTATATAGAATCAGAAATGACCTTTCGACTCTCCACCCACATGACTCTTCATTTCCTCATTCAACTCATGAATTTTCATCTTCCTAAGACTTAGGAAATTAAGTTACCTTTTGATAAAACAGAGGGAATTTTACAATTCAAATTTATAAAGTCACTTTAATGAATAAGATGACATATCATGATTACACATAGTGAAAATTTTGAAGAGGAAGAGAAAAATGTGAGAGAAGGGAAGGAAGAAGAAGAGAGAAAGTACTATTCTAAAGATGATCCTGTAGCTGATAGACTTTCGTGAAGAAATTCTAATGGAATCTCCACACCCTTGAATGCCTTGTTGAATCTTGCTACAACTGGTATCACTTTCTGTTCATGAGGGATATGGAAAAAACTGAGTGACTTAATGTAATTCTCCACAAGGGAGTTGATGTTCCTACATTCCAAGTACCAAGTTGTATGGTTATCCACAGTGACGGAGATGATTGCATGTATCTCTAACAGGGATTACAAGGTATTTTCTGTGACTGATAATGGATCTCCAGCCTTTGTCTTGACTCAGTCCTTGAATGCTTTCAACAGGTCACCTCTTGAAGTTTCTACATTGACTGCTGACACCCCAAGATTTTGAATTTGGGCATCTGTGTCTTTTTATATCTTCTCAACATCCTCTTCATATGATTTTATCTCTTCGATGACATGCTTGATCAGTTCATATCGAGAGGACAACACTTGGGCCAAAACTTTAAACAAATCATCTTCTGTAGATGAGAAGACATTTTTAGTTACTAGAAGAGATGACATGACCTTTCCCATCTTTATAACCAATGATTATACCTAGCCACAGTGGTTATTTTATGCCTTGATCACCTCCCTGGTTATGATCACTTTCAATTTCATGTCGTCCATGTACTTGTTCAATGTTATCATCTCTGGAAGTAATGTTTTTCCTTTCTCAAGAATCATGTCCACCCCTTTTTTTTTCTCATCCTTGCATGGTGAATGCCTAAGTCTTCCTGATGGAATCAGGATTAATGTTGCTAACTTGAGTGACTTCTTTAGTAGGGACAGAATCGGCAGTACTAGGATCCAAGATCCCTTGGACATATGAAGTGAGAGTGTGAATATGATCTTTTTCCCAATTCATCTTTTCTTTGTATTCCCAAATTTTTGTGATGAGGTGAATGAAATATTCCTAATATATGTGTATATCACCCTCATATGTCATCATTACCAAGGAGATGGTGCTCATCTCATATCCAACCAGAGTCATCTCTTCAATTGAGTTTACAAAATTTGGCTTCACTATCTCCACGAACTAATCTTGAGGTGCCACTGTATAATCTTGAAGCTTCCTAAACTAACCTTCCATTCTTTGATTTAACTGTTGAAGAAATGGCTGAGAAGTGAGGGAAGGTGTCTTGTTGCATCGTGTGTGTTCCCATTGTGATCATTTCTTTCATACAGGAAAACATTTTGTTGGAGTATAGCTTAGTAGTAGCATGATCGAAACTTCTTTCTCTATCTGAAGAGGTGGGATCTATATAGGTGAGACTGGTGTAGCAGTAGTAGATGGAGGGCCTAGAGACTACTACAAGGAAAAAGGTTCAATTGGATAATTTCTTCTCGATTGAGGTCCACCATGAGTATCTCTTCTGTTCTTACTCTCTTTCGAAATCTCCTATAGCGAAGGGGCTCAGGTTATTCTTCTCCTCTCTTTGAACTCCCTACTAAATGGGCTAATCTCGTGACTTGGTCTTTGGTCTTGGAAGATGAGAGATATGATGTTTTCCTCTATAGGAATGGAAAATTTCCTAATGCGATGAGATCATCCCTCTTCTTCTTGAACCACTCTTCCAATATCTTGATGATGACCTCTGTGCATTATTTGATATCACCATATTCATGCACATTCCACTACATTTGTGGGAGGGGAGAAGCTTTGGCTACATGATACTCGAGATCAAAAATTTCAGAGCCATCTTCAAGAAAACCATCTTCATACCATTCAAACTTGAATTTATTCATCTGCTCCACAGTCATCCTCATATTTTTTTTCTCATGGACCTCATACTAGTTGATGCAATTGACCCAGAAGTCTTTGATCTGAGGCATGTTGCATAATTTTGGGAAGTGGAAGGACTCTAGACTCCCCTCAAGATCAAAGCCTCTCCTATTAATATATGAGTGTGTTGGCGAGAAAAATTTTCAAGTGGAAAAACTTGTGGATTTCTTGCCAACACTCTGGGAATTTAAGTACCTCTACTTAACCGGTGTAGCTTCCGTATGTGCATGCGCGTGAAAATGTGGATTTCTACAGTGGCCTTTCGATCAAGGATCCAACAGGGGAAATCCATTGACCCTGTAGCAAAGCTAGCAATATCTTGCTATGGGATTCTTTGTCTATAGAGTAGGAAAGGGGAGTGAGAAAAGAGGTAAGAGAACTAATGCTGCAGGTAGAAAATCAGGTTCCTTCATGCACTAGTTAGAAACTTCAACACATGCATTCATGAGAAGAAACAACCCTGCAAATATCAACAAGACCAAATAGAATTTGATGAACACAAAGTATCATGAAACCCCTTATTCAAAGAAAGATAGAAACTCCTTCTTCTTGTATTGATTGCTTAGACAAAAGTTGTAGATAGTGGAGAAATGGAAGAAATTGAGAAGGGGGGGAATATAAGAAAATGGCTATCTCCTTTGTTCTCTCAAGGTGCAATATAATCTTGATTTTACAAGATCAATCAACAACCCTTTGAAATGGGAATGGTGTTTTAATTTATAGAGTAGAATATGACTCTTCATCTTCCTCATGACCTTTCAAATACCTTAATATGACTTAGGACTGTTCATATTCCACTTTAAATATTTAAGTCCCTTTTATAATAGCAAGGTGACTTAATTTACATTATATTTCTAAATTTGTTTAAGTCATATTAAAAATTGCAACCCTCAACGCAAAATATAACATTTGAAGAGAGAGAGTGCCGTATGAGAAGCGAAGAGTGAGAGAAAGAAGAGGAAGAAGAAGAAGAAGAACTATGCTGAAGGATGAGTTGCTGCAATGGACTTGGCTCCATTCTTTGACTGTTCTCCACTTCGTGATCCTGAGAAGGCTTCTGACCCATCCACTTTGGCTTCATATCTCCCTTATAAAAATAAACTTGCTATTTTTAGTAAGTATGAGAAATCAAGTCCCTGATCTTCAACTAGATGTTGTGGCTTAGTTTTCCTCTTTCTCTCTATGTTCCTCGTTCCTTCTGGATCAACTTTCTATTTTTAGCAGGTTCTCGGGGGGCCACTTACTATTTTTAGTAAGTGCGAAAAATGTCCATTCTGGTGAATTTTCAGTTGTATTGCACCTCCAATGTCTTCATCTCCTTCGCAGGCTCTTCTGTTGATGACTTTCCTGAAATAGTAGTTCTTGTGTAGTACACCTGCTATTTTTAGAAAGTTGGCCTCTGGGGGTTGGATTGACTTGGAATGAATTTTTTTGATATGGTTTTTTTCCCAATATAACCCCTCTAAAATTTCGGACCCGCCGCTTAAAAATCTAGGAGATTTTAAACTTTTAATTTTCAGACCTCACAGTGCTTCTGGGTATAACAGCCATTAATGGACCTCAAAATTATAGGTCTGGTTTTCTCCTTTTTTTTTGAAGAAAATCATATTTATGATGTGTGTTTTTTCTTCTGGTGTTTCACATGTGATCTTACTTCAATCCGGAAGCCGGTTTGACGGGAAATCCCACTTCTTTCTTCGTTGAGCCGAAAAGGAGATTTCTTCGTTGTGGATGCTCTGTCACACATGGGGGGAGTTTGAAGGTGTCTTTTTGATAGCCTTGGATAGAGGAATGAACAAAAATAAATGGTTTATTGATTCATGCACTGATTTGCAAGCTTTGTTTAGATTTCCATTTTTTAGCTATGAGGATTTTGTTGTTCTCTTCTTTATTGTTCTTTGTTTCTCCTTAGCTTGATGAGGATTCCTTCTTAGACTTGTGCATCACCATGGGAAAGGTATTTCAGTTCCTTTTTTTATCTGGTCTGAGAATTTGTAATGGCGGAGTGATGGTTGATTGTTACAGAGGAAGAATGGAGGAATGGAGTGCACATATAACTATTAGAAGTTAGAAGCGGGAAAAACGACACTTGATTTTTTTTTTAAAAGATATGCACAATTAGGGCTTGGGCCCATTTTTCCATTCTTGATGTCCCTAACATAATGAACATGAGGGACATCAAATTTCAAGGTGGTCAAGAGTATGACATGTGGCGTTTGATCCAAGGGTAGGGAATGAAGGAGGAAAAAGCTGCTTTAAAGCACTGGGAGCTGAAAGGAGGTCACATGGGTGTCCATAAGACTCCCTATGGAGGCTGGGTGCATTTTTCAATGTATTATGTCCCCCGCCTTAGGTGAATAAGGGACATTAGTTTTGAAGGTGGTCCTAGAGGTGACATGTGGCGCCTAATCCAACGCCAGGGAATGGATGCTCCAAAACTGCACCTGGGGCTGAACGACGGTCATGTGGGTGTCCAAATGACTCCCCATATGGGTTTGGCACATTTTTCAAGGTCTTATGTCCCCAACATCAGGTGCATAAGGGACATCAAATTCCACGGTGGTCTTAGAGGTGACATGTGGCGCTCGATCCAACGACAAGGAAGGCATGCTCCAAATAAGCACCTAGGGGCTGATCTGTCAAGTCTGGAGGTCATATGAGGGTCCTAGAGGTCACATGAGGGCTGGAATCATTTTCCAAGGGGTTATGTACCAGACCTTAGGGACTTCGGGGGCATGAAATCCCACCAGGCTCCAAGTGTTGACATGTGTCCTCTCGAAAAAATGATTGCCTTTGAGAGGGTAACCTGGAATGAAGATAACTTGAGCTCCCGGTGGAATTTATTGGTGAAATTTTATATGATACCAACTAGAAATGGAATTTTTAATCCAATTATTGTGGGTTTCATTTCTTAATTCGACCATATGATCCTTGAAAAATCAGATTTTTGATCTAGGACTCCACTTGTGCCTAAGAAAAAATGCCTTCCAATCATATGCGCCAAGGTTTTGTGAAAAATATTATTTCACCATCATTTATTTCTTGGAATCCTCTTTCTGAAGATGTTTTGTTTTACTTCCAAGTCCATCCGGAGCTCCCAGAATCTTCTTCTGAATCCCAGCAGTTGTTTTAGGCCTGTGTACCGCCTAGGCTTGAGAACCTTGTTTTTCTCTCAAACTGCTCCAAGTATTTCAAAACTTCCCAAAGCCTTCCAAAATAATTCCCTTGATGTTATAATGTATTCAATTCATTTCCATGTTTAATTTGGCCCTTATGTTCCGCTCCAGGGGGTTGAATCCAGTCTTGGGAAGGCCAGCGATAGCCCTTCCCAATACTGCCAGAAGATAACATCTTTTCAAAACTCCCTAAAATCACCTAGGGGGGATGAATAGAATTTCCTAAATCACCTAAGGAATAATTTTACTTCAAATAGAGGTGAACAAACTAACGGATTTGGCTTGGGGTTCCTGGGAATGATAAAACATTAAAATTTTGACATCTGGGTATAGTTGTCGTGCTCGGAAATTATCAATTTTCCTGTTGCACATTTTCACGACAATAGCTAGCTCTACCTTGGGGACATGACATGGAATGAGTGTAGTGAAGACATGACATGGGAATCTAGAATTTCAATTTTAGACCATATAATTTGTTGACCAGTGCCTTATCCATTAGGCCCTGCGGAGTCATGCACAACTTCTAGAAAGGAAGATTAGAAGAAGGAAACACACACACACACACAAAATGAAAGAAAAGAAACACACAACACACAACATGAAGGGAAACACACACAATAGAAATGGAAAAACACCTGTCAATCACCTTTGGTACAAGGCGGGGGACAACCCGCTTTCACTGAAGTACTTTTCATTTCTCAAAAGTTACCCCTGAAGAGGCAACACCAAATGATGATGTTCTTGGAAGCCGTTGATGGGTTCCAGAAAGTAGCATCCTTTCCTTAATTTTTTATGAAAGCCAGGTGCTTTCACAATTGTCTGTGTACTTGGTTGGAGTGATTCCATGTGATCTTCTTGATGCTCAGGTCCTTGCTTGGAAATTCCACTAACTTCATGCTCTTTGAAATCAGTTTCGTCGTGCCAATTGCCTTCTATGTTTATAAATATAGCTGATTCTCCATAGAGCATCTCATCACTACCCAAATGCTGATTTTCATTCCAATTCCTTGAATCTTATGAGTTAATTTCTTTCTCGGGTCTATGCTTATTGACATCTTCTTCATGAGAAACATTTAAATCATCCCTTATCTTTATTCCCCTGTGGGGCGTTTGAGTCCTGATGGGAGGATAAGAGGAAAACTCATACTTGTATTGCATGTCCATGGCACAAGTGAAGAGATCAAGAATCAGCTCGGGATCTTCTGCAAATTCTGCTGCATCAAAAATTTCTTTCACGGAATTATGCTTCATTGTTTCCTACAACTCATCTTTGTACATATTTGAGGAATGCAGCTCAAGGCAACTATCTAGAGGGATTACCCCATCATCTTGGGAATCATTGTACTCTAACGATCCTTCATCAAAAAGATCTTCATTTTTAGAGGCTTCAAGAATCCTTGCTTCAATTTCTTCATCATGGAAAGAATTTTCATCCTCAAAAGGGAAAGAAAATATCTCCATTTCGTTATTGCATTTATCAACCATTAGCTCCAAAGTACCATCATATTTTTCAATATGGCCAACCTTCACATTGGTTAAGGCTTCCAAATTAGCTTCATGCTTGTCTTACAGATTTGTGGCTTGCATCAGGAGCTCGAGACTGATCTCGGGGTCTTCTATTTCTTCCACGGCTCTTAGCAGTTCTTATACAGATAGTTCTTTCCCATTACTCAAGGGCTCATTATAGACTAGATTGGTCTCTTCCTAGGTGACATGATCAAGGGAGTCCTCATCTTCAAATGGGAATGAGAAAATTTCTTCATCATAGATAAGCATATAAGCTATTTTTTTCTTTTTGAAAATCTTCAAGAACCATATCCTCTTCTTCATGGTTTGCATCATCCAGTAATTCAGGGATGCCCTCTTGTAACTTGAATCTCCTCAATGCTTCTTCAAAATCCAAATCTCTCTGGGAAGGCATGTCTAGCCCTATCAAAATGGGGATATCCTCTCCCTCCTCTGTTGTCACCAAGTGATTCATCCACCTGGTATTTTGGTACAAAATGTTAGCTTCTAGGCTTCCAGACTTTTACATAGTTTACCTCATCTTTTTCTCAGGAATAAATTTCTCCATGTCTCCCTTCACTGGTATGGTTGCGGATGACCAATTCATCTAAATTTTACATCCCAAGTCTCGACAGAAACTTCTACTCAACAACATTCCGAATGAGGCCGGGACATCGGCTACCAAAATCATCACTATAATTTTCTTTCCTGGAAATTTGGCGAGAGACACTTGTGCATCTTTGACCTTCCCTACAAGTGAGACCTTTTTCGAATCCAAAGAGTAACAAGAGCCACCAGGTGGAGCCATGGTGAGTTTGAGAGCTTTAGCAACCTTCAAATGCATCACATTATCCGAGGCACCAAAATCTATTATGTAATTACTCGGTACATATTATCCAACAAGTAGGGAGACGTAGAAAGGTTCAACTTTATCAATATTTGATGCGCTCACAGAAAGCATGTTGTGTGAGGGAGGTGCAGGTGAGATTGGTAGCGTGCCTTTGGAACTAGAAGTTACGACATTGGGTTTTAGACTACCACTCTTGATATACCTGAAAAACCTCTCAAATTGTTTAGGATGAGTCTATAAATATTCAGTTTCAGTAATCTGCACTTTGGCTTTGTTTACATATTCTATGAAGTCAAAGGAAGCAGATGCAGACAAAGGGGGTGAAGGGAGTGCTTTTGGATTTAGGACAGGTTTGGAAGCCAGAGTAGATTTTTGGGGAATGGAGGGTATTTTGAAAGGTACACTAGAAGCTTTCAAGGTATTAGATTTTACAGGAGCAGATTTAGATTTAGGCTTGGAAGAGACATCAGCAGAATTACTTGGGATTACGGGAGTCTTCTTACTTGCTATGGGATCAGGATCTAACAATGCAAACTTCATGGAGGATGGAAGTGGAGATCCTTGACTGATTATTTTATTTTTCAGACTCACTACAGGAGGATCATACACCTTCTTTTCTTTTGCAGTAGTGGAGGGAGATGATCTTTTCTCGGACTAAGAACGAGTGAATACTGTGCATGAGAAACTGGGTGCATCTTCTTCATCTTCTTCATAACCTCTAGAATACTCACAAAATCTGATTTGTGTATCATTCTCAAACTCATCACTTTCTATGAAATTGCCACCTTCACTTTCTTGTTCAAACTCTTCTTCACTTTCTTGAAATCTGCAATTTACATTCACGAGTGGGGCCTCCAAGGCAAGTATTTGGGGTGCTCCTACGATCTGATTTATGTTGCTTCTTTGAGAAGAAACTCATTCAAATAATTCCCTCTTTAAAGAGGCCATCTCATTCACCAAATTTTGTAGCGATGGATTAGTTCTCTCATCTTCAGCATGTTGGGCCTTGCCCTTTGATGGATTCTTGATCTTTCCAGAGTGGATGAGATCTCATCTAATTCAATGGCCCTCCTTTGTGTTTCAACAATGTTCTTTGGTTGAACTCTTTGTAGGAGAAATCCTACCTTTGATGATTGAGTGTTTATGAAGAATATTTTGATATTGTTCTAAGAGGGTGAATCTTCTTTTTGTATCCTATGAAGTAACCGTTCAAAACGAGCCACGAAGTCTCTCATCGTTTCACTTTCTCCTTTACTCATTTGAGCCAACTACACCAAGAGGTCTTGACAATCTTCAATTGATTTAAATCTTTTTTCGAAGGCAACCTTGATGTCATTCCAACCAGTGATGGATCGAGAAGGTAGGAGGTAGAACCATTATGTTGCTTTTTCATGGAGGGACTCTAGGAACAATCTTACAGCAACATCTTCATGTTGGACACCAAGAATTCCACATGATGTCGTGAAAGCAGCAATGTGTTCTTCAAGATGTTGTGTGTTGTCACCTTTGAACTTTGGAAAGTTCTTACGGGAACCCATTGGTAGATCGTGGAGAGGTGGCTCAAGAGAAAGCGGGCCCATATTCCTTCCCCATGGAACAATGGGTTGAGGTATTTCTTCTTCATCTAGCCATTTTTATCTTCTACTTCTACTCTTGCTTCTATGAATTCTTCTTCAATTTCTTCTTCTTCTAGGAAGCTCAATGCTCAATGGTGGTTGAAAAATTGGAGAATTTGAAGGTGGAGTATCCACAAGAGTTTGGATAGGATTACCCGGTGAACTTCGTGAAGATCCAGCTAGAGAGGAGGCTTGAGAGAAGAAGTATGGATTATCTCTAATTAATTCTTGTTGATTTTGTGAAGCCTCGAAATTGAAATCATCAACACCTCTTGACCCAATCAACCTGGTGTATCTTCCTTCAGCCAGCTTGTTGAAATTCTTACGAAAGGACATTGGGAATGTGAAAATTCACGTGCAGAAATCAGCAGTGTAGTCTTCAACAATGGAATTTCAAGAAAACTTTTTTCAATATTTGATTTTTTTTTAAAATTTTGGGACCTTACGGTCGTATATTAGATGCAGATGCTACTAAATCTGCCCCATGGTGGGTGCCAAAAACTGTTGGTGAGAAAATTTGTCATGTGGAAAAACTTGTGGATTTCTTGCCAATGCTCTAGGAATCTAAGTCCCTCTACTTAATTGGTGTAACTTCTGTATGTGCATGCGCGTGAAAAGGTGGATTTATGTGGTGGCCTTTCGACCGAGGATCCAATAGGGGCACTCCACTGACCCTGCGACAAAGCTAGCAATCTCTTGTTAGGGAAGTATTCATCTGTAGAGTGGGAAAGGGGAGTGAGAAAAGAGGTAAGAGAACTAATGCTATAGGTAGAAAATTAGATTCCTTCACGCACTAGTTAGAAAATTCAACACATGCATTCATGAGAAGAAACAACCCTACAAATAGCAACAAGACCAAATAGAATTTGATGAACACAAAGTATCATGAAACCCCTTAGTCAAAGAAAGCTAGAAACTCCTTCTTCTTGTATTGATTTCTTAGACAAAAGTTGTACATAGCGGAGAAATGGCAGAAATTGAGAAGGGGGGGAACAGAAGAAAATGGCTATCTCCTTTGTTCTCTCAAGGTGCAATATACTCTTGAGTTTACAAGATCAATCACCAACCCTTTGAAATGGGAATGGCGTTGTAGTTTATAGAGTAGAATATGACTCTTCATCTTCCTCATGACCCTTCGAATACCTTAATATGACTTAAGACTGTTCATATTCCACTTTAAATATTTAAGACCCTTTTATAATAACAAGGCAACTTAATTTACATTATATTTCTAAATTCGTTTAAGTCATATTAAAAAGTGCAACCCTCAATGCAAAAATATAACATTTGAAGAGAGAGAGTGTCATATGAGAAGCGAAGAGTGAGAGAAAGAAGAGGAAGAAGAAGAAGAAGAACTATGCTGAAGGATGAGTTGCTGCAACGAACTTGGCTCCATTCTTTGACTTTTCTCCACTTCATGATCCTGAGAAGGTTTTTGACCCATCCACTTTGGCTTCATATCTCCCTTATAAAAATTAACTTGCTATTTTTAGTAAGTATGAGAAATCAAATCCCTGATCTTCAACTAGATGTTGTGGCTCAGTTTTCCTCTTTCTCTCTGTGTTCCTCGTTCCTTCTGGATCAAATTTCTATTTTTAGCAAGTTCTCGAGGGCCCACTTAATTTTTTTAGTAAGTTCCAAAAATGTCCATTCTGGTGAATTCTCAGTTGTAGTGCACCTCCAATGTCTTCATCTCCTTCGCAGGCTCTTCTATTGATGACTTTCCTGAAATAGTAGTTCCTATGGAGTAGACCTGCTATTTTTAGAAAGTTGGCCTCTAGGGATTGGATTGACTTGGAACAAAAAATTTTGATATGGGTCTTTTCCCAATATCACCCCTCTGAAATTTCGGGCCCGCCTGCTTAAAAATCTAGGAGATTTTAAACTTTTATTTTTCAGACCTGGTAGTGCTTCTGGGTACGGTAGCCATTAACGGACCTCAAAATTTTAGGTCTTGTTTTCTCCTCCATTTGCAAAGAAAAACATATTTTTGATGTGCCTTTTTTCTTCTGGTGTTTCACGTGTGATCTTACTTCAATCTGGAAGTTGGTTTGACGGTAAATCCCACTTCTTTCTTCGTTGAGCCGAAAAGGAGATTTCTTCGTTGTGGATGCTCTATCACACATGGGGGGAGTTTGAAGGTGTATTTTTTATGGTCTTGGATAGAGGAATGAACAAAAATAAACAGTTCATTGATTCTTGCACTGGTTTGCAAGATTTGTTTAGATTTCCATTTTTTAGCTATGGGGATTTTGTTGTTCTTTGTTTCTCCTTAGCTTGATGAGGATTCCTTCTAAGACATGTGCATAACCATAGGAAAGGTATTTCAGTTCCTTTTTTTACCTAGTTTGAGAATTTTCAATGGTGGAGTGATGGTAGAATGTTGTAGAGGAAGAATGGAGGAATGGAGTGCACATATAACTGTTAGAAGTTAGAAGCAGGAAAAGTGACACTTGAAATGTTTTTAAAAAGATATGCACAATTAGGGCTTGGGTGAATTTTTCCATGCTTTATGTAACTAACCTTATGGATGTGAGGGAAATCGAATTCCATGGTGGTCAAGAGTATGACATGTGGCGTTTGATCCAACAGTAGGGAATGAAGGAGGAAAAAGTTGCTTTAAAGCACTAAGAGCTGAAAGGAGGTCACATGGGTGTCCAGAAGGCTCCCTATGGGGGATAGGAAAAAAATTTAAGGTCTTATGTCCCCCACCTCAGGTTCATAAAGGACATCAGTTTCTACAATGGTCTTGAAGGTGACACATGCCGCTCGATCCAACGACAGGGAATGAATGCTCCAAAACTGCACCTGGGGGCTGAACGACGGTCATGTGGGTCTCCAAATGACTCCCCATAGGGGCTGGGTGAATTTTTCAAGGTCTTATGTCCCCTGCCTTAGGTGAATAAGGGACATAAAATTCCACAGTTGTCTTGGAGGAGACACGTGGCGCCTGATCCAATGGCAGGGAAGGCATGCTCCAAATAAGCACCTAGGGGCTGATCTATCAAGTCTGGAGGTCATATGAGGGTCCCAAAGGTCACACGAGGGCTGGAAGCATTTTCAAAGGGCTGATGTATTGTTGGGGGCATGAAATTCCACTAGGCTCCTGGTGTTGACACATGTCCTCTCGAAAAAATGACTAAGTCCTGAACTGCCTTTGAGAGGGTAACTTGGAATGAAGATAACTTGAGCTCCCGGTGGAATTTATTGGTGAAATTTTATATGATCCTAACTGAAAATGGAATTTTGAATCCAATTATTTTGGGTCTCATTTCTTAATTCGACCATATGATCCCTGAAAAATCAGATTTTTGATCTAGGACTCCACTTGTGCCTGAGAAAAACTGCCTTCCAATCATATGCGCCAAGGTGTTGTGAAAAATATTATTTCACCATCATGTATTTCTTGGAATCCTCTTTCCTATTTTTTTTTTTACTTCCAACTCCATTTGGAGCTCCCGGAATCTTCTTCTGAATCCCAGTAGTTGTTTTAGGCTTGTGTACCACCTAGGCTTGAGAACCTTGTTTTTCTCTCAAACTACTCAAAGTATTTCAAAACTTTCCAAAGCCTTCCAAAATAATTCCCATGATGTTCTAATGTATTCAATTCATGTCCATGTTTAATTTGGCCCTTATGTTCCACTCCAGGGGGTTGAATCTAGTCCTGGGAAGGCCAACAATAGCCCATGCCAATACTGCCAGAAGATAACATTTTTTCAAAACTCCCTAAAATCACCTAGGGGGAATGAATAGAATTTCCTAAATCACCTAGGGAACAATTTGACATCAAATAGAGGGTGAAAAGACTAATGGATTTGGCTTGGGGTTCCTAGGAATGATAAAACATGAAAAATTTGACATCTGGGTATAGTTATCGTGCTCGGAAATTGTCAATTTCCTTGTTGCACATTTTCATGACAACAGAGTGCATACTTAAGTTTGAAAGGGAAGATAAAAAAATTTCTCCATCAAGATTACTCTAGCACATGAAAATACCCAGTGAAATGGGGAAGGAAACTCACTTTCTCTTTCATCTCTTCAGCTTGTTGTTATCATGTACTGATTGTCTGCACAAATCCATCAATACCATCTTGTCACTCAGATAATGAGAAAACCTCCATAGATCATGATCAAAGATAGGCACCATGAGATAGGAAAATGTGGAGAATTGGATGAAACTTGACCCATACTTTTTAACAAAAATAGTGGTCTGAGATGACATTCTCAAGTGTTGAATCCCTTCTAGTAGCTTGACCACACACATTGTGAACATGTCATTCACCTTGGTGTAATGTTTATTTCTTTCCTTCAAGGATTTTTTTTGATATCTCTCAAACACGGGAACCTTTTGAGGAACATTTGGTGTGAGAATCAAACCTCTGAATGATATCATGTTTTCCAGGGCGTAAACAAGATATGAAGTCATAAAAAATATTTTGGAAGCATGAACCTTCAGCAATTGGAAAAGCAATCCATCACTGATAAGCTTCCCCCAATAAATCATATATTTTCCCTCAATGATTTTAGGGATGAATATTTCCATCCAATCATGAAAATCCTTGGTGCCTTCCTCCACCATGACCTAGCTCAAAATATTGATCATATCAGAGAAGGTGTTGTGTAATCCCCTGTGAGAGAGAACTTTTGGGACACAACTAGACTTCCTCTCATGTTTCAGCCAAGAGCCAAGAGAAATACCCTAGAGGTATGAATCCTTCTTGAACCATTCTAAGGTTTTGAAATATTTTTTGATTACGACCATCTCCTTCTCAATTGGGATTTGTAAACCATGTGATAAGGCTTTTGGATTGAGCAGTGTAATTATTGTATTATCATCAGCCCTGATTGTTCTGGTATCTGGTTCATAGTTTTGGGCACATGCCAGCACTATCTTGATGTTTTTCAAGGAGTGAGGATGGCTTCAAAGTGCATACAAATCACTAGAAAATATATTTTCTTCCATTGGTTCCCTTGACCCTCCAAACATTATGTTTTTGAGTTCTTCCAGGTCCATGTGTGCGATATTGCTATCACCCACACTCAGGTATTCTGATGTAAGGGAAAAAAGAGGCTCTAGGCTAGTGAACTTTAAATTCATGGTGGAAAAAGGAAGTGATATATGTTTTTATGGAGATGACAACAAGTTTATGCAACTAGAGCCAAAAATTGCTATTTTTTGAAATCGGGCCCTAAGGGGCTGCTATTTTAGGTAGGTTGTTTTTTTTACCTTGTTACTTTCACTGAAGTGTTTTCTTCATGTTCTAGGTTTTTCACCAATGCCTTGGGGTCAATTTGAATCAATTTCCATTTTTGGAATTTTTTTTTTGCTTTTTCACTTTTTTCTTTTTGACCCATGTGCCCTAGTTTTTTGGTCTGTTTGAATTTCAATATTTGTTCTTCTATAGGAGTTTGTAATATTTGGAAACTTATAAAAAATGGCAAGTGTGAACCATAAACACTTGATATTTTTATAAGCTGAACTTTTGGGTTTCAGATTGACAAAAAATTAATGGATTCTTTTTGGGTTTTTTCTTCAAATGCTCTGTTCAAATTTTTGGCTGAATCCGCTTCACGATTTGACAGTAAATGACAAAAAAACATTCTAGGGAAGAAATTTTTGAAATGATACTGTAAAAAATATGGAATGTATCATATATATATTTTTATTCTCCAAGGAACCTAGGTGAGGGATACCTGCCCAAAATTTCACAAGGATTGGATGCACAATTTGGGAGATACAAACATTTATTCGTTTTTTGTGCCGTAGGGTTTTTTACAGCTCTTGATCATGGATTTTTCTTGAAAAACCTCTATTTCTTCACTGTAGTAACATGAAATGATGGAGAAATAATGGATAGGATATTTTATAATGCATTGTACTAGAATAAATGGAGGATTGAAGAAGAATTTGGTAGTTGGAGAAAACCTGCGTGCGTGCAGGAAAAAATGGAAGTAGCTAGTGGAAGCCCGACAGTTCAAAAATTTACATGGTGTTAATGTTTTGGGGAGGAGAAAACTTTTTTGAACCACTTGCACCAAAGTTTTGGTGCACTTGGTGCAAAAACTTGCACCCCATCTCCATTGGGCCACTTGTCACCACGTGATTTGTTGTTGGGGATGAGAGAAGGGGCTGAAAAAATGCACTTAAGTAGCTGTCGAGGTCGCATGTGCGAGTGAGGGCCTAAGAGGGAGGGGGAATTTTTTTTTACCATATATACCAATGTTTTTTTCACTTGGTGCAAATACATGTGCCACATTCTGATTGGTTTTATTTTCAACTCAAAAAATGGCTAACCGTTGGAGCCTTTACCTTGAGGAGTCTACTGTCATGACCATATCTTGAGCTTATGGAGGAGTTTCTTGATGAAATTTTATATTTTTCCACATGAAGATGACCTTTTGAAACCAATGGTGGGGGTATCATCTCCTAATTCATATATTTTATCCATTAAAAATAGGATTTTGTTTTTGGCTCCAAGGTTGTGCATGAGAAAAATTAGATGTGGACATAGTGTGCCTAGGTTTTGTGCAGAATATGATTTTTACCATCCTATATGGCTCTAAAATACCTTTCCAACAATATTTTTTTGAATCCTAACTCCTTCTAGAGCTCTTGGAATTTCTTCCTAAAGCTCAGTAGCTTTTTTGGCAGTTTCACTGCTTAGGCCTCCAAGACCCACTTTTGTTGAAGTTGCTCCAAAAATTTTAAAACTTCCCAAAACTAATTACACAATATAACTATCTCTCAGGTACACCTCCATGATGCATTTTTTCCTTTTGTTATACTCTGGGGGGGATGTGTACTAACTCCGAGAAGATCATAAAAAGGTCCTTCCCAGGCTTACTAAAAAATTTGGCCTTGATGAATTTTGCATACGAAGCACTTGAAATGACTAGGTAACCCTAAATCACCTATGGGAACATTGAATTAGGAATTAGGGTGATATGAAGGATGGCTCAAGATAGTCTTTAAGAATTTTCAAGTAGGGTATGGTTGTCATGCTAAAAAATTATGAATTTTCTTGTTACTCATTTGCATGACAACAAGCTTCAAACCATCCTCATATACATCCTTAACCATTATTGGAAAATAGAACTACCACTCCATTTACCTCACAGAAGATGTTTTTGAAGGAAATTTTCTCAAAACCTACATAAATCCTCTAAATTCCCTCAATGGAATCCTTTATAGAAATGGAGGTGGCACTTAGATTGAGAATTATGTTGATTATGTTTAATGATTACCCTTCCACTTGCACGGTCCTAAAGTTTCTATGCACTATAATTTTGACCCCCCAAAAAGTAAAAACTTCTTGTGCCACGTGATTCGTTTGTATACCAAGATTACAGGAAAATCGAGGGATAAAGGACCCATTCTAATCTCTAAAAACCCCTCCTATACCTGATTTCCCTAGGTTCCCTTTTGAATCCCCATAAAAATTCAACTTCATCCAGCCAATTATGGGGTTCTCCCACACAACCAACTCCCTTGGATTTGGAAAATAATTCATTGTGAAACCATTAGCCAAACCCTAATTTCTTGAAACTTTTCTCTCTGACTTTAGAAAGACTTTTTTCTTGATTTGGAGAAGAGAAAAATTAGTAACATCATTGCTAAATCTAGTTTCCAATATTTTATCTTGTTCCTTCTTCCCTTTGAAAATCCTTTTGTTTCTTTTCTTCCATATTTCCCAACAAAATTACATTAAGGAAAATGTCCACAGGTACTTCAAACACTAGATTTTGAAGGGGAAGCTCCACTGGTTCTAAACCAACTTCAAATAATAAGGGAAGATACAACCTGCCTCAAAGAGTGAGAGAAATGAGCTTCTCACAACCATTGAAAAAGGACAATAAAGAAAAATATGAGAAATATTTTCCTCTTCCTTTTCACATAGAACACACCTATTTACCATATGGAAATTTTTTTGGGTTAGATTTCCTGTTGTTAATATTTTATCATGAAGCACTAACCACCAGAAGACATTTACCTTAGGGATAACCTCCTTGATCCATAATTTATCCCAATTGAAAATTTCATCAAGGATCTCATCTTCAAAAAATTTGTTACAAGTACTCTTAACACTAAATATACCATTGTCCTCTTTAAACCAATAGATATTGTCTTAATCCTCAGTTCTAACCACTATTATACCACACAGAATATTATTAAGGTTGGCCAAATCTCCATAATTTTTAGCTTCCAATTATTTTTATAGATTTTGAAAGGATCCTCCTTGTTAAACTAATATTTAACTAGAGGACCAAACTTATTAACAACAATTTGTTATAAATTAGAAAAAACATTTTGCAGAGGAGTATCATTCAACTATTTTTCTTTGCAAAAATTCACCCTTCTTCCATTACCTATTTTTCATTTATAACCTCTAGAGAGAGTATCTTTATCCCAGTTAATGGCTTTCTAGAAATGATAACCATCAAAGGATGGGATTTTGAAGCACAAGTCATCAGCTGTAGAATATTTCCAATACTTGTTCCTAAGAATGACACTCCACACAATTTCCTCTTTTGTAAGCCTTCAAGCCATTTTTGTCAGGATATATTTGTTCATTTTGACCCAATATCTCATCCCAAGACCACCAAGATTTCTTAGGTTGACTCTTCTTATCCCAAGCCATGAGAGGGATTCTATACTTACTCTCCACACCGCTCCACAAGAACCTTTTTTGGATACTTTCCAATTTGGATGCCACTAATACAAGAAGACTAAAAATAGACATGGTATAAATTTGTAACCTTTGAAGAGATAATTTTAAAAAAAATTGATCTTACCTGCCTATGAAAGGAGAGACCCTTTCCAACCATCCAACTTCCTTATAAATTGATCAATCTATAAATTTCAATCATCTTTCAAGAACTTCTCGTTCCCAATCAACATTCCTACGTATTTAATGGGAAAGGATCTAATATCACACCCTAGAATCTAAGAGATATTTTTACACCTTCTATTTGAATTATTCACAAAGATAACTGAGCTCTTACTAAAGTTACTTTTTTGATCAGATACCTATTCATAATCCTTGAAGGATATGTTTGAAAGCTCTTACTTTCAGTACTAAGGCTTCTCCGACAAAAAATGTGTCATCCACAAAATGTTGGTGAACCACTTTAGCACAGTTAATAACAGGTGAAATATCCATTATACGTCCTTCCATGGTAACCTGATTCAAGGATCTACTGAGGTATTCATCCATAAGAATAAAAATAAAGGGATAAATTAGGCCCCCCTACCTTGATTGATCTGTAAACTCTCTACTTTGGAATCATTCACAGAATCACATTTCAACATTTTTGTTCTACTTTCGATTAGAAAATGACAGATATATCTAGTGAATGAATTTTCTTATGCTTAGAATCAACAATTATAGAAAAGGAAAGAATGTAAACTCATGAACACCAACAATTTTTATCCTGGAAACCTCTGGAGGAGGAAAACTAGTCGGGAAGGGCAAACGCTCTTTCTTCCCACTTTTTATTGGCCAATTCAAATAAGAAGTATAGAGTTTATAATAAGTATGAAATAGAAGTAAATAATAT
Organism: Taxus chinensis; assembly: GCA_019776745.2. NCBI lineage: Eukaryota > Viridiplantae > Streptophyta > Pinopsida > Cupressales > Taxaceae > Taxus > Taxus chinensis. The sequence goes on from CM034146.1 coordinate 489,340,099, forward strand.
CTCAAACTTCCTCCCAATTACTTGCTTTCTCTGCCTCAAAAACTCCTTTCTTCTACAAACACAATTCCAGCACTAATAATTCCTTGCTCACTTTCTTTCATGCTTTGATGATCAAAAATCTCCTTCCTACATGTATTTATAGTCTTTCTCATGTCCTCCCGTGCACTAGAGGATGTGAAAGGTCATGGACAAGAAGAGACATGGAAAAAACTTTCCAATTATGGGACTATTCATTTTAAATTTTACTTTTTTGTCTGAAAGTTTCAGGACCGTCACCCAATGCATATCAACTGTCACAGGACTTCCACCATGGCTAGGTGGCAGTTATAGGACTACCATTCTGAACGGTGGTTCTGTAACTGCCACTCTGCACAAAGTAGTGATTCTTCATTTTCCTTCTTTGTTTCTAGCTGATTTAATGAAGTAGAGTCATTTTGGATCCCTATGGATTACACCTCCCCTGTTTAGGAGGATTTTGGTCCCACAAAATCTTAGTGGGGGAGCAGTTGAGGAAATAATTCCCTCACTTGCCCCTTCGAGTACCACCGGGCCTTCCTTTGTTTCTTTCCTTTAAGTCCAACCTACCAAGACTCCTACGGACCTTTCCGAGACTCTCTGACCTTCTGCTGTAGCACTACATCCTCCTCCAATTCACCTCGTGGGTCCAAGACGTAATCCTCAATGGAAGGTAGAAATTGTATTCCTTCATCTTCATCTAGCATTTATGGTTCATATAGGTGTAGGTTCTCATAGTTGACTACTGAGTACATCCTCATAAATGGTGAAAAATCAAGTCAAAAGGTATTTTCTCCAACTTGATCCAATATGGTGAAGGGTCCATATCATAGTTGCTTAAGCTTCTGTGCTTGAACTTTTAGTCTCTCTTTACTCAAGTAAATCCAAACTATATATCCAACATGAATCTTATGTTCTCTCTTGTGTTAATCGTGCCTAGCCTTGTACTTGGATTGAGATTTCTCTAACTGTTCTTTGAAACTGAGATGGATTTGTCAGATCCTCTCAATAAGTTTGTTTTCTCTAGTCACCTCCATGTCTCATGTCTCCTCCTCGTCCTACTACCCAACTTTTATGTCCGCCAGATTTGTAGGTAGATATCCCAAGCATGATTCAAATGGTGGCTTCATAGTGGATGTGTGTACTACTCGGTTATAGGAATGTTGATTGTAGGCTAAGGACTCATCCCAAGTCCTTGGGTATTTTCTATTATACCCTATGATCAACTATACCAAATTCCTTTTCACTACCTTTGTCTTTCCATCTATTTGTGGATGGAAATCCATGCTCCTCTATAACCTCGTATCCATCTTATCCCATAAAGTAGTCCAAAACTTCCCCAAAAACCAGGAATCCCTATTAGAAACAATAGACTTTGGAAACCAAAAATGTACCCATACATTAGGAAAGAAAAGATCTATTGCCTCATGTGCTTTTACTGTATTTTTACATGCCATACGAATACACATCTTATTGAATCTATCAACAACAACATAGAGATAGTCATGGCCATGTTTAGACATAGGTAATCCTCCTACAAAGTCCATAGATAGAAATGTCCACCCACATACGAGCAGGTACTAGCAAATACATATACAAACCATCCTTCCTATTCTTAGGCTTGTTGGTACAACAAATTTTACATCCACGTATAAATCTTGATACTTATTCTTGCATATTGGGCTAATACACATACCTTTGCAAGCGGGCTAGGGTCTTACAAACACTGAAATGTCCCCCTACTTTTGAGCTATGTGATTCCCTCATCAATATAATTCTTTCTTCTTTAGGCACACAAAGCTTCCTCCATCGGTAGAGTAGCCCATCCTTTCATCCCCTTAGGACTGCAACTGCTTAAATGTCACCCCAAATTCTCTGTCTTAGGAATATTCCTCTCTACAGGTTTCCTTTGTGAAGGGCTCAAACTGAGAGATAGTGTTTAAGTAGGAGAACTTTTCGTGTGTAGGTGGCCTATAAAACATGTCTACCACCAAGTTTGTACTACCCTTATTGTATTTGATCACTAGATGGAACTATTGAAGGAACCCAATCCATTTGTAGTGCCTTGCTTGCTTCAATTTAGATTGTGCTTGTAAATACTATAGAGGTTTGTGGTTAGTGTACATCATGGTTTCTTTACTCAACAAATAATGCTTCCATTTTTTAATTTCTTTAACTAGTGCATACATTTCCTTATCATATATTGAGTATCCTTTAACAACTGAATTAAAAGTTTCATAATGATAACATATAGGTTTACCTCCCTAAAGCAACACTGTACCCATAGCGTAATCACTGGCATATGTCTCTACTTCAAAGGGCTGTTGTAAATTAGGAAGAGAAAGCACTAGTGCATGAATAATCTTTTATTTTAATAACTCAAAGGATTTTTCTTGTTCCTTGCCCTAGTCAAAACCCTTACTCTTTGTGGTCACTACATGTAGAGGTGTTGCAATCATGGAAAAGCCCAAAATTAACTTCTGCATGTATTGTACTACTCCCACAAAACTCCTAGTCTCTGTGGATCCTATTGGTGTTGGAAAACTGGTGATGGCTTCCACATTCTTTAGATCCACTTGTAGTTATCCTCCTCTAACCATGTGCCCAAGATAGACAAGTGAATGTTTGGAAAATTCACATTTCTTCATATTACAAAGCAGTTGTTTCTCCTTGAGAAATTACAATACTTTATGCAAATGAGTTAGATGTTCCTCCCATGTGGCACTAAAAATCAGGATATCATCTAGATAAACAATGATACATGAATCCATGAAATCTCGCAATACATCATTCATCAATCTTATAAATGTAGTGGGTGCATTTTGTAAACCAAATGGAAGTACTAACCACTCATACTAACCAAATGGAAGTAGTAAATGTAGTGGGTGCACATTCTCCAAGAACCATCCTTCTTTGGCACCTTCACAATAGGTGAACCACATGGTGAGGTGCTCAGACGTATCACACCTTGGTCTAGTAGTTCTTGGAGTTGTTTCTTTAGTTCAGTACTCTCCAGCAAGGATTTCCTATGCAACGTGATGTTCGGTAGAGGGGACTTTGTAAATAGTTGAATCTCATGCTCTACTTCAAGTTTTAGTGGTAACCCACTGGCCTGAAAAATTCCTGAAGAGACTAAATAATACTATCAAAATCCTATTTTACCTGGTTAGAAATATTTGAAACTTCTACCCCATCTTGTTTATCCTTTAACAAAAGTAAACAAAATTGATTATGGTTTTCCTGAATAATTCGTTTTGCTTGGTTAGCACTCACCATAGTAACCCATGTCTTACATCAATGTCTCGGATGTTGTAGTTGATCCCATCCTTGACCCATCGGTATCAATTTTCCCTTATCATAAATATAGCATCCCTGATATACAAGGACTCCCGAAACCATCATCAAAAGGATCAAGTGGAATAACATCAACTTCCAATACATCAATAAACTGGGAATTTATCCCAAACTTGACCTCACATCTTTTTATTACCTGAATTTCAATGCCCTTCTTCACCCAACCCAAAGTATAAGGGTGTGGATGCTCATAAGTCTCAAGACCAAGCTTCTTTACATCTGGTTTACAAATAAGGTTAGATTGAGAACTGGTATCAACCAAAGCATTTACCTTAGTTCTCTTGATCTAGATTTTGATCTGGAATAGTCTACTCATCTCCTCTTCCTAGTTGTCCATGCTGGTGGTCATGCATCCAAACCTCTCATCTAAATCAGATTCATCTTCGATTTCTACCTCCCCTTTTGTCTTTACAACTATCATGGACTTCTTTGAGTCCTTGGTTTGGTTCTTCGGATGTAACTACAGATGCAACTTCCAACATGTAGCGTCAATATGACCATTGATATCACAATTCTTGCAAAAATTCTTGGGATCTTTACAAGTATTTAAAGTAGTGGTAGCTTTTTTACCTTTCCCTTTCCACTTACCTTTGTTACTTGTTTTCCCATGTTATTTCTTTTGATAATTTTTTGACTGCTTTTCCCTTGGCTCTACTTATCCTTGCTTCTTTTCATCATCTATATATTATACTTACACACATGCCTCATTGAGATATTTGGGCTTCGTGGAGATGACGTTTCTTCGAAGGTGAGTGTGAATTCCTCCCAAGTACTTAGTCAGAATATCCTCATCCTCCAAGTACATGTTTAGCAACATGGCCTGCCTGCAAAACTCCATAGTATAGTCCTACACACATTGACCAATGCCTTGTCTAAAATAGTGCCATTTAATCATTTGGCCAGTCTTGTGGCCAATAGGATAGAAGTTAGCTCTAAGCAATTCTTTAAATTCTTTCCAAGATTTCACAATAAGACGTTTCTTCTTTTCACAAGTCGCTAGATGGGTTTCCCACCAAATCAAAGCAGGTCCCTCCATTTTGAGACATGCAAAGGTGACTCTCTATGCCTTAGTGACATTGTTAAAGTATACTTCTAATTTTTTTAACCATTTATCAAGAAACTCTGCATCTATTTGTCCTTCAAAGCTTTTAATTTCAACTTTTGTCTCAACTTTAAAGGGAACAAGATCTGATTTTACCTTCTCTCTTTCATTTGAAGTCCCTTCTTCATGCTCTTCCCCATATTCTTCCTCATGGTGGCTCCTCCCTATGCCAAGATTTTTTGGCTAAGCCTCGAACCACTGAGTCCATAAAGTCTTTCTTAATAGAAGTTGTCTTCTACAAATATGCAAGTTCTTCTTGTCTTCTAAACATCCTATCCATCATGGTCTCCAGCATCTCGATTCTACGGACCAAGTTCTCTTCCTCCATTTTTCCCCAAATTCTTTGTTTCCACTTCCTTGTAGAAATATCTAGATCACAAGGTAAAGCCTCTTCTCCTTTGGATCTCGTCACTATCATACAAATCCAAGAATGAATACCGCAGTCCTAGATACTTGTTAGCTCTGATACCAAAATGATCTATAAAATCCTACTTTGGAATCATTTACAGAATCAAAATTAAATTTTGTTTTTCTAGTTTCAATTAGACAATGATAGATATAGCTATTGAATGAATTTTCTTAAGCTTAGAATCAACAATTGCAGGAAAGGAAAGAATGTAAACTCATGAACACCAACAATTTTTATCCTAGAAACCTCTAGAGGAGGAAAACCAATCAGGAAGGGAAGATGCTCTTTATTCCAACTTTTTATTGGCCAATTCAAATAAGAAGTACAAAAATTACAATAAATATAAAAGAGAAGTAGATAATATATCACACTTCCTCCCAATTACCTGCTTTCTATGACTCAAAAACTCCTTTCTTCTACAAACACAATTCCAACACTAAGAATTCCTTGCTCACTTGTTTTATGCTTCGATGATCAAAAATCTTCTTCCTACATATATTTATAGCCTTTCTCATGTCCTGATGTGCACTGGAGAATGGGAAAGGTCATTGAGGAGAAGAGACATGGAAAAACTTTCAAATTCTGGTATTGTTTGTTTCAAATTTTATTTTTCTATCCGAAAGTGTCAGAACCACTGCCCTCGTTGGGTGGTGGTTATAGGACCTCCACCCTATTTGGGCAACACTTTTGTAACTTTCACTCTACACAGAGTGGTATTTTTGTTAATATAAAGACAAAAGCTTTGTTTCTTCATTTTCCTTCTTTGTTGCTAGTTGATCTGATAAAGTAGAGTAATTTTTAATCCCTATGGATCATCAACCCCCTATTGCTACTAAAGAAGCCACGAGGGGTGTCATTAACCAAGGCCAAAAATATAGCAGTGGAGATTCAAGTTAGGAGTAAGCTACAGAAAGTAAAATCAAATCCAAACCTTCCTAGTACTTTAATCATGCATTCGCAAGAGACCCTATCATATGACTTCTCCTTATCTAACCTAATCAACATGGCCTCTTTCTTATTTTGCTTGATGGAGTGAAGGTCCTCCAAAATGGTAATTATTCCATCTTGAATTTTTTGTCCCATAACAAACCCACCCTTTTATTCAGAGATCAGCAAAGGCAGGAGAAGTTGAGTTCTAAGGGATAATATCTTAGTACACATCTTGTATATGTTGTTGCACAAGCTTATAAGTCTAAAATTTATGAACTCTTCAGCATTGTGATTTTTAGGAATTAAGGTCAGAAAAGTGAAATTTATATCCTTCAACATCTTTTTTGTTTTTAAAAAATTATTGAATGGCAAGACAGACATCCCTCTTGACACAATCCCAAAAGAATTAGAAGAAGAGGGTTGGGAAACAATTTGGGCCAGGATATTTTTCCAGACTCATGGATTTAACCACATATTTGATTTCCTCTTGTGAAGGGATCTTAACCAAAATATGATTGTCCTCTAATGAAACAAGAATAGAAATTCAATTTAGGAAGAGGTTTTCCTTACCCTCGTTAGAATTGAACTAGGAGGACAAGAGGGTACTAAAAAAAAATACAACGACCTTTTGAATTTCCTTAGTTTCATTCCAAAAATTACCTCCTTCTCATTTAATTTTTTCAATCTTGTTAGGGAATATTTTCTTAAGACCATAAATGTGGAAGAATTTGGTATTCTTATCCCCTTCATTTAACCAACAAACATGTGACTTTTGTTTCCAAAATATCTCGTCTTCAGAAAGAATGTTGTGGTAATCAGCTAGAATTTCCTTCTCTTTTATCTAGCTATCAATAATACTTTCCTCATTTTCCTCCTCCATGGAAATTTTAAGAGAGGAGAGATCATGTTCCATATTACTCTTATACTCAAATATATTCCCAATATAGGTCTTGTTCCAACCCTTAAGATTTATTTTGACGTTGGCTAGCTTCCTAGAAACTCTAAACATAACAAATCCTTGTACTTTGCTATTCCACTAGCATCTTAATTTCCTCATGTTGTAGCCACGTATTTTCAAATATAAAGAGAATCCTTCTCCTCTCAACTTCTTTAACCATAAAGAGAATAGGACTATGGTCAAAACCAATCTGTGGGAGGGAAGAAAGAAAAACATATTTCTTCAACCAATCTCCAGATGCCATGACCCTATCCAATCTGACTTGAATCAACTAATCACCCACTCTTCTATTCAACCAGGTATACTTACATCATTTCAATTCTATATCCATGAGGTTGTTAGAAGAAATTAAGTTTTGCATAGCCTCCATAATTTTAGTAAGCTCAGTATTTCCACAATTTTTCTCTCCAGGTATTAAGGGATTGTTAAAATCCCCCATGATTATCCACTCAGACTCCTGGATGATTTTGTGAAATCCTGATAGTTGATCCCAAAAAATATTTCTTTCTAATTTATTGTATGGAGCATAAATTCTAGAAAGGACCCAAAAAACATTGGTATTTATGTCTTTGAAGATAACATCCAGATGATTATCTTTCCTAATTAAATGTATACCCTTGAATATAATAAGATCCCACACAATAACCAGCCCTCCCGACGCACCCCTATAGCTAATAACCATAGCTTCAACATTGTTCCATAACATTACTTTAATCTGCATAAATTGCTCCTTGCTCATCTTGGCTTCTTGGATAGCTAAAAATATATGTTATGTACTTCGACCTCAAATCCTTGATCACTTTGTACCTAGTGGGATTATTTAAACCCCTCACATTCCATGATATCACATTCATTTAGAAACTTGATTTTTATATTTCTTAAAGCTTCTCACATCTAGCTTAAACTAAGTCCCATCATTAATTTCCTTCTGATTGTTCTTCTTTCTAGTTTCTTGTTTATTTGGCCTCTCAGATCTCATCTTCCTCTCTGGAGAAGAGACATTAACTAGACGTTTACCTATAGATTTAGAGGATTCTCCTTTCTTTCTAGGTGTACACAACCCATATTTTGGACTTAGCTCACTTTCAAGATCGGGTGAGGGGTCCAACATATCTTTAGGTAGCGGCCTAGACTCGGTTCTGCCAGTATCATCTTGTATAGGGAATATAGCAGCTTGAATAAGAGGTATGATTCTATTAGCTTCATCCTCTTTTTCCAAACTAACATTTTATTTTTTTATTTCACTCAAAGGGAGGAATGTATCATTTTGAAATATCCATCCTAAACCTTCCCTTGATACAGTTTCACTCTTAGGTTCCTCTTCCATAATTTTTTTTTGCTTTCCGACAAAGACACATTCTAAAGAAAAGGCTCTAAATTCTTAACTTCCAATGTCTTCTCCACTTGGTTATGAACCTTGGTAGATTGGAAATGAGGTTCAAAAAGGGATTTAAGATTTCTTTTTCAAGATATAACTTCTATAAAACCCTTCTTCATCCATCATAGGAGAGTTGTTTATTATATTGATCTCATATAATCTAATGTTTTTATGAAGGGTTGGGGGAGTTTGGTATGTAATAATTTTAGTTATTGAAACCCATTTATTAGGACATAAATATCTAAATTTCTTCCTAACTGGATCCGGAGAAACAATACCTTTTTCTTTATCTACTTTCTTACCAAACTTAGGAACTTCTTTCTAGACCAGAGATGACTTCACCTTACACTGTTGATTTGAGTGACCCCAGCCTTGGTACTTCACACACTTAGGGGGAAACTTTCAAAATCATTTTTTTGTGGCCAATTTCCCAGTCTGGATCTCAAAGTGATGGTTTGAGAGATTGAAGCTCCAATTGGAGAGTAAATACAAAACCACACATAAACCAGACGAGTTTTTTTTAGAGTTAATTTTTCAAAAGAGACAAAATTCCCTAGAGACACAAAAATCCCTTTGATGATATCATGATCCCGCATCTCCATAGGTAGTCCAGGTACGCAAAACTAGACCAGAAACTGATTGATGTTCTCTTTTATAGGTTTGAATTTAGAGGAACTTTTTCTAAGGAACAAAATCATTCTACCAAGGAACCAAGGACCTTCCACCAAAAACCTTTGAGGGTCTTCAAGGTTGTTAAAGTTGAATAAGATAAATTCATTCGAAAGAACACTCACCTCTAGATATTTTTTTAGCTTCCAGTTTTGGGAGGACTAGGCCCAAATCAAATCTAGGTTTGTATAACCTTCTACCATCTTTCCAATCAAATCACTTTCCATCTTGTCAATAGTTTTGTCTAAAATACAATGAGGGACATCTAGGAATATACATGAAGCATCCTTCTTGGACTAGATGATAAGACTCATTCCCATATTTTAAGATGCCCGCCCACATGAAAGGAGCATTAGGTACACCAATCAACATAGGATTTGCAGAAAAGGAGACCCCACTGTCTACAGCAGGGGAATATTCCTATCATCGGTTTCCCAATCTTTCTCATTTGAATATCTCTCTCCATATCTAAATCTATCACTCTCCATATCTCAATCACCCCAAAAATTACTACTATTTCAATTATTAGTCAAATGTGTGTTGATATTTTCAATAAAATATTTTCATTTGAGATGCAATCATAACATTATAACAGTAGTGAATGTATTTATCATTATGTGTCATTTTTCCATATTTTCATTTTGTTTTGAGCACAACAATAGTGCATGTATACCAACTATTTATGGAAATGTTAATGAATGTTTCTCATTTTCCAATTGTTTATGAATATGCCAATAAATACTTGTAATAGTTATAGTTGTAAGTATAGAAATCAGAGAAATTTACATAGATTATTGGTTTATTTTGAAAGGTACATTACAAGAGTTATGATAGTATCCATATTTCTATTTGTTAATTGAGGAGGCTATTGATTTGGTCTTTCATTTTGGTCTGCATAACCTACATCTCTATTGGAAGTTATTCAAATTCTTTGGATTGAGTCACAACCACCATATAGAGGGGGGGTCCATTTTTTTGTTTTTCAATATATTTACACTAAACTTATCAAGACAAAGAGTAAATATATTTGGGATCAATGTAAAATAGGCATAAAAAACTACTATACTCATTTTATATATAGTTTTGAAAATGTCACCAAATACTCATATTATCTCAAAGAACCTATAAATTATGATTGTATTTTATTTGATGTTATCTTCCATAATTTTTGTTTCAAAAATTTGGCAAGTGGTGGATTTATTTGACTCAAATGATGCCTAGGTTTATCACACGTGGGGTTTTGTCAAAGAGGGTTTGTTAAATGGTGTTTCCAGTGTGTTTATTTGTATATTTCTTGATCAAATCAATAAATAGTGTTTTACAATTGTTTCAAAGTAATAACTTTCAAATATTACCATTCTCATAACCTATTATCACATCTTCATTATAGAATACAAGTAACTTCCTATAGTTAATCACTTATCATTACACCATAAATTACAAATGGTTAAAGGATTCCTATTATTAGATTTCAAAAACAAAAACTATGGTTTCTTCCCATATACCTAAAATGTACATGGAAACTCAAGACCATGTATATTTTTTTTATAACTTTAAGGTGATGGATGAAATCCTTCCCCACTTCAAACCAAGATCTTTTGTTTTATCCCAGAATGACAAATTTCTATGATATTTTAAAACCCTCAACACAAAGTATGAAGCTTAAAAATAATAATTTCTTAAAATGGAAAAATGTGAAAAATTTGAGGAAAAAAGCTTAGTTTTGTAATATTTATTACCACTTTTTTATCATCAAGATACACAAAGGGTGAGGAGGGCATAGTTTTGGTTCCTAATCTAATACCCTAAAACAAGACTGAATGCAAATTTTCATGGAGAGGGAGAAAACGAGGAAGATAGAAATGTCATTTTGTCATTTATAGTTGGGGATGGATCTATCTTATCATCATGATCAAGCCTTGTAGGGATGAAAGGGAGGAAATTTACTAAGGGTGTGGTTGTTCACCTACTACTTTATGGATCTACCTAAACCAAGGTGAGAGGACCTGAGGGGTGGCTTGAAAGGGGGTATACTAGGTTTCAAAACCCCAAACTTGTTAGATTTTCAATTTGAGAACAAATGAAACAAAAAAATCAATACTCATTCAAAATAATGGTCATACAAGTATTGTAAACACTTTATACTTCAAATACAATCCACTAAAGACATATTTAGGATGATCACAAACATCATTTTGAAGAAATATGTTGAAAACTTGAAGTTAAATGATACTTGAGATGCTAAACTTCATAAATAATAGAAAACCCACTCAAAATATGCACAGGATGTTGAGTTTGTATGTAGATATCATATTGAATTAGTAATAAGTGATGAAATCTATCGTGTTAGGATAATGGGTAGTGTAAGATGAGATGAAAGGGGACAGAAATGGTGGGAACTAGTGAGAGGAAGTAGCTACATTTACCAATTTGTATTGATAATTATTTATGCTTTCAAACATGGAATCAAAGAAAAATCACCCTCTAAATGGTATTTACCCTCATGGACACCCAAGTAAGGAAAATAATAAAAAATAACTCTTAAAACCCCCTCGCAAATACCTGAGAATGAATTCTCAAGCACTCATCACACCAAATTTCCAACACCAAAGGACACCCTGAGGGAAACAAGTATGTATTTTCATAATTTACAAAAAGGATATTTATAATTGAATTCAATGATATAAGATAACACTAAAATGTAAAAAACATCAATGCAAAATCAAATAATCAATTGAAAAATGCTTCTCTGCAGTTATTTAGCATAATTTTTTTAGATAAGGTAAAAAAAAATTGTTGTAAAGGGACCAAAATACCCTATACAAAAAATAAAGTCAAGAAAAAGAGAATCCACCAAAAGAAAAAATGGGGATCTATGTCAAATAGACTTAACTAACAAGACACTCCAGAGAATGACACAACCCATATCAGGTCTAAAGATTTACATTTTTTACGAAAATATAAAATAAAATCCATGGATGCAAGAGAAGAAAAACCAACACATAACCCATACAGAAGGGAAGCCAAAGTGTTGTATTATTTCACTTTTATAGTGGAGGCTCTGCTTCTAGTCCATGGTACCACCGAGATCATCTTTCCAAGAAATAACAACCTTTTTAGGGATATTCTTGGTGGGATAATTACCTTATATTTTTATAGGTTCTTTGTCCTTCAAGCTTCTCAACTCCAGTCACATTTTATCCTTACCAACCATAACTTCAACCTTATCAATTTGATCCTAGAGGATGGAAATCCTATGTTTCTATATAACCATTTCTGCATTCAACCCTCCAATTCTTTTACTCTGCACCTCATTTTTTCTATGACACTCCCTAATCTCTTAAACAATATTTTTTTTGATCAGGAGGATTGTGTTGGCAGAGGATTGAACCCTTAAAATCCTAACTTCCCAATCCACCAAGTTTTTATCTCTCTCCTTGCTAACAAAGCTTTCCCAAAGGGATTTATCTTCTTATTTCAGATTGCAGATGATATCGGCAATGCCATCCCAATTTTCCTACATCTCTCCTTTTTAAATGTTTTTCACATGCTCAACAAGGGTTTAATTTTCTGAATCCACCTCCATTTGGTCCAAAGGTTGGGAGGGGACCAAATTTTTTCCTTTCTGGTACATTAACAGAATCAACCCGTGATGCAACAGAGTTTCCACTTTCTCATTTTGGTAATCATTGATAGAGGAGGTGATGGATCTCAGGAGAAAGAAGGGAATGCTCATTGTTTGTATCCTACATAGGTAATTGAGGATAAAGAGGTGATAGGAAAATATATTTATAATTTTTCCCTTTAGGGTGAGGTACTTCATTACAACTAAGCACACATATGTCTAATGGTAAAAGAGGCATATTCTTGCAATTCCATCATCAAACATGAGGATTCTTTCATCTGGGTCAAATAAAGTAGAAATTTGATGCCTATGCCTATTCTTATCCTTGAAAAATTTAAGTCCTTCCAAGGATAAGCTCATGGCCTCAGCAATAGACTCTTTTGTGACTATAATAGCCATACCCCTCATTTTAACATGCCTCCCATCCCAATAATTTACCTTACTTAACATGATAAACATAGAGTTATAGAGGAGAATGAAAATTTATTGATTTTAGATTTGTTTACAAGAATGAACTTCAAAATCATACATGGAAGAAGAGTTTTATGTGTCCATTTACAAAGAAGACAAGGAAAACATATAAGAATGAGTCTCAAATATTGATAATGGATATAAAACAACAGCCACCTTAGCATGAACTTGCAAATGACAAGAAAAACTAACCAATTCTCTACAAAGCTACTCTAAAATGAAAAAAACATGCACATCGGAAGTAGAGACCCCACAAACTGCAACTAGAAGCCATATCTTTGTGAAGAGAAACCATCACTTTTTATAAAAAAAAATTCTTAATCCCAAAATAATATCCCATAGATGTTAATATAAGGAGTGTGAGAACTAATTAGTGATATATGTTCTCAGGGAGAAAATCTATTGAAAACCATATAATCATGAATAAGGACAAAGAAAACATTTCCAAATGTTCATTCCATGTCACTCTTATCAATAACCTTAATTTTGGTGGGGGAATGGAATAATATGACCTTTTACAAGCATATCATGATGGAGGGGAATCAATCATGGCATCTACAACTACAAATATCATCAAATGATTCTTGAAAATAATGTTTCATAGCCAAAACTATTGCAATTAAAATATCACAAATTGTTTCACCATTTTCTGCAATATTGATCTCTTTGGAAAGCATCATCCAAGATGTTCCCAATGCACCTGGTTTGATGTGAAATATATTCTTGAGTTAAAAGTTATGGGTAAGAATACAAACCCAACCATTCCATTAAAAACTCACTTTTTTCACAGATTTCGATATAATATGCCTTTGCTTCACAGCTTCTTGAGTGTTCATTTGATGGCATAGATTTAGTTTTATTTTTTAGGTCTATAATGACTGTTACTTTTTTGCGGGGTCTTCCTTGATGTGCAGATTTTTTTCATGGATTCATTAAATCTATGGAAAATTAAGTGTTTGATGTCCACAAGACACCAAATTTCATTATCCTGTGGGTTTTCCAATTTTCTACACTTAGTCGTTTAATACTCTCACAATTAATTTTCTTACGTCATTATGTCATAAATTCTCATGCCCTAAATTGATACCATAAAGATATTATTCCTTTTTATGTGGAATATTTTCCCTATGACCATATTTATTTGTTTCACATCTTTTGTAACTCCATAGAACACTAAACCTTGAAAAACCTATGAAATGTTAAGTTCTTCGCTCCGGACATCCATTCTTGGTCGCATTCTAACTTCTTTATTCCTTCTTCATATCTCCTCATGGAATTTTTTCTAAGAATTGTGGCTTCTTCTGATCAAACTGCACCCTCTGTTTCATAGAAATGATTAATTCTGTACAATACTATAATTACCAAGTCCACGAGGCACTAAGTTTATTTACCCTTTGTTTTGTAACTTTCCTTTGCAAGTTCCTTTAGTCCATTGAACATTGTCCTTTGACTTCCGTAGCTTCTTTACTTTTCTAGAAAACCCGCCAAATACTACATTCTCTTCAATCCATAGAATACAACTTGAAATCCATCGAACATTGTAACTTTGTGAAATTCTACAAAACCAAAGGGAAAGTCAAGATGTAAGTATCAATCCACATTACATGGTTGTAGTTAGACATAAACATAAATTTGAGCATCACGAAACCACATACAAATTTACATAACAAAGGGAACATATGGGGAAAATGGTAAGGTCAATTCAATAGTTTTTGAAGGGTTTTACAAAGATGGTTCAAAGAAACATGGGGATCAAAATGGGCACCAACATTGGCTCTATCTAAGGGATTGAAACCCCCGGTGGGTGTCCAAAGGACCACATAAAAACTCATGGAAGTAAACCAAGTGCCTATTCATTGGGAAATGAAGTCAAATGGGTAAACACTTGGTTTTTGCATTTCCATATCACACAATTTACAAAAACATGCCAAGGAAAAGAAAAAGGGACAAAGGAAACACAAAATAAACAAGGGAGTAGAAAAAATTAGAGGAAAGACTATACACTGCACAAAGGAAATGATTTGGGATAAAACTGATCCAAAATTTTCTTGAGATGCCTACCATTGACATGAACCTCAATTATTTCACCATCCAAATCTCTTAAGAAAAATTATGCTCCCCAATGTTGAAATCTATGGAGTAAGGTCCCATCCAAAGAGCTTAAAACTTTCCATGTTTTCCCTTACCTTCATGTATATTGTTCCATAATAACACCAAGTCCCCAATTTATAAACTTCTTGGAAATACTTTGTCAAATATATTCTTCAAATTTACCTTGAAATTTATGTGTCTCTAGTGATATTCTCTCTTAACCTCATCAAGTTCAACAATTTGGTTAATGCTTATTGTGTAAGGATCGATTCCTTCCTCGTCTCCAAGTTGTTGCATGAATTGATACATTGATAACTTCAAATGAAGAGGAATAATTTCTTGGGTGTCATAGAATATCTCAAACGGGATCTTTCCAAATGACCTTTTTGGTGTGATTATATCAACATATACTACAAATTCCAATTTCTCAACCCATTTCTTCTTGTTAACCTCTAAGGAAGTCTTAATTATCTTGATAAATTTCTTGTTTCTTGAATCAACTTGCTCATTTCCTTAGGGGTTATAGTTGGAGGCATTAGTTAGGTTTGTACCATATTTTTTGCATATTTCCGCAAGAGGTTTATCTCTTAAACTCATATAATGATAAAAAACTAACTTGGTTAGGACACTAAACTTACAAATAATGTTGTTCACAAGGAATACCATGACCACCTGATGATTATCCTTCTTGCTGGGGATTGCTTTAACCCACTTGGTGAAGTGGTCTATAGCAACCAAACTCCACTTGTGGCCTACACTAGATGCCTCTGTTATTTCACCAATAAAATCCAGCCCTCATTATCTAAAAGGAGCCTCCATTGAGGTGAGTTGTAATGGTAGGGATCCTGAATCTTTTAGCCTACTTAAGAAATGTTGGAAACCTTAAAATATCCTCACAACTTGAGCAACATCCTTAAACAGAGATGACCACCAATAACATGTCCTCAAAATCTTATGATCATTCACTCTAACACCATAATGGAAACCATAAATTCCTCCATGAAACTCATTAATCATCCTAGGAGCTTCATCTTTATTTATACATATTAACAAGATCCCTTATGGATCCTTCTAAGCTAAACCAAATTCATTAAAGATGTATTTTTACGACACCAACTTCAGTTCCTTCTATGATTCTTGTCTAGTACAAAAGGAAAATTCAAATGCTTCAAGTAATACATAATTTCCTTATACTAAATGGAAGAACATACCTTTTAATGAGGATCCCCTAGATCATCTTCAACATTTTTCACTTCAACAACTTGTAGATTTGATTCTTCCATTAATCTTGCCAAACCAAATCCTCTTACCAACTTGGTGGTTTGAATATTCATGTCATATTCTTGGATTTTTAAACACATTTGCACCTTTTTTCTTGAATCTTTCATTTCTATCAGAATGTATTTGACCATGGTATGTGGGTGTTAGGAAATAAGAGATAAAATATGTGGAATAATCCCTCACAAAATCGCAACAGTAGAAAACTAATATGCAAAAATTATTACAGATCTCAAATAAAATTGTAGAATAAAATAACACAACACAAAGAGACAGTATTTAACGTGGTTCACCCAATTTGGGCTACGTCCACCAAGAATCACTTGCTCATATTTTATTACAAGCCACCGCTCTCTTAATACAATACCCAAATCCGTTTGGAGCTATGCTCAACAAACTCTACAAAATTCACAGCCGAATTCAAAACACATCTGCAATACATTTACTTGTACATCTATCATATGCATAAGACCATATAAATAGACAACTGCTTAAGCAATTTGATACAAAACCATGGGTATCAAAACCAAGGGCAAAAACCATGGGTATCAAAACAATGGGCAAAAGACCGAAAAAACCATGGGCCCAAAAACAGCCCATAACGGTTACCCATTACCCATGGGTTAATAAACCACCCATGAAAATTTTCTTCGGGGGCTTCACCCCCGAACCCCCCTGACCCGCTCACCGGCAAGCGAGACCACCGTAAAAATACCCGAGTGTAACACATAGAAGGTGTACCACATTCTAACATGCAAATAGGCTCCACAAACATAACAGTGGGACATAGGAAACAATCCTTGAGATCAAGATGGAAGGTATAAAAATTTTAGTGGCATTTAACAAAGAAAAAAACTTATTTTCCATGATTAAGTCCCTTAATTAAAATCCTTGTAAGGCCATGCTAAATAATACAATTAGTTTCTCATGGATTTCATCATTATTTTGCAATAGAACCGAGGTAATGGAAATTCAAATGCAAAGGAGAAAATACAAAACTCCAAATAATCTGGACTAGCCAACATAGGAAAATCTTCAATGCATATTCCACTCCTTAAAATGTTTGTAGTGCCTAATATGGTCTTTCTTCAACATAATTTTGATAGGCATACTGATCTCCACAAAGTTAGATACAAACCTGTTAACACCAAAAAATATCACCCTCTGATTTTTCATGAATGAGAAATCAGTGTTTTGGGAAACATGGGATTGTCTCCAAGTTGTGGGAATTTCTACTTGAGAAAAACTTAGAGAGAATATTAGTTTCTCTACCTATTACTAATGCTAAAATACTCATACTGTTGGAAATTTAACTATCTAATCCTATTCTAACAATCCAAGGTACCAGGGGAAGAGAGAGGTGCATGAAAAGGGGAAATTCTAAGCTAATAGAGGTGATAGTATGAAGAAGAGGGGGAAATACACTTTAAGATGAGTGAAAATTGGAGGAAAATGAGGGAGGAGAGGGAAGAAATGAGTGCCATGGACCAAAACATCATTAAAAATATCATCTCTATGGAACACAACATAAACAAATATTGCAAAAGAGAATGAAAATGTACAATACACCACAAATGTAATAGAGAGGCAAGATAATGTAATAAGAATAGCTAGGACAAAGAATAGCCACCAAACAACAGGTTTTTTATTGCTTTAAATAGAGGAAAAATCCATTACAATGAAGGATAAAGGTAAAATCATCTTATAGAGGTCCATATTTAAGGCCTGCAACTAAAAATAAACATGTAACACTTGTATAATGATTCATCAACATTATAAGAGGGTCCAAGATTTACAAATGGGCATCATTTTACAATATATAGAAGATGGGAAAGAGAGAGGAGGGAAAATAGATGGAAAGTTGGATTTCTACCTTTAACCACCAACAACATGCATTGAATGTCTAAAAATAGGCATGAGTACCCTACAAAGGCCACCCCCCCATCATACTTTTCTTTTAGGAGAAGGAATGAACACCATACCTCATCAAATCTCGTAGTTGAGCTACTTGTAACTGCGTCTTTAATGTTAGGATAGCATTTCCTCTTTTCAACCTACCTAACCTCATCAAATTTAAGATTTCCATTTTAATAGTGTAATACATGATGAGACCTTTCCAACGAGTCCAAGTTTGTGAAATTTGGAGTTACAAGGAAATATTTATGGTCCTATTTAGTTTAGGAGCTCGGGAAGGTTATGACAAGGTTCCCTGTGGGATTCTACAGTCCGTTTTAATGCTTTTATGTTGGGTGTGAATGAACTAGCCAATCATATAACTAAGGGAAGGGTGAAACTGGTCTATCTATTCTCGCGGGTCCTAACTTAACCAATTTTTCCACATTCTTCTTTGTGTTGGCAGAGAGTCAGGGTTGGGGTGGAACTGTGGAACAATTCCACCCGTTCCTTCTGGGCCCATCATAACCACTTTTACCATAATAATTTCTCGTCACACCTAATATAATTGTTCATCAGCCAAGTCAGATATGTGGAAAAAAATAGGAATACAAGAACTATTCTGTCAATTCCACATAGACCTGATCCATCTAACTATAATTTCCCAACCCCTCCTTTGCAGACAATACGGAAATGTGGAGAACAGGAGGAACTATTGCAACAGTTCCTCATGTTCTTCCAAAGTTCAATTTTACTGATTTACTTGTGATTTATCTCATTTTTTGATTTTTTGACTAGGTATGGAAATTAGGGGCTTGGCAATGAGGAAAGGAGTATCAAAATAGCCAATTCCATATTGGTTTATATTTTATCAATCTATACTTTCCAAGTTTAAATGAAAATGTAAGTTATCAAAATAGCCATATGAGGGGGTATTTTGGATAAAAAACCTTCTCACAAATTTAATTTAACCAAAGAAATATTGTATACCTTTCTTAGAATGGGAAATGGGTACTGTTAGAGCTCAAAATTATACCCTAGATTTGATCACGAATGACCAAAAATTATGAGGCAACATGGGATTGTCTCTTAGTTGTGGGACATGTGAACTGTGACATACCTCCAGAGAAGGCCAACTTCCTCTACCTATTCCTAATGATAAACTATTTCTAGGAATTGAAATGCAACTATCTAACTCTACTCTAAAATTCCAAGGGACCAAAGTGAGAAGGATACACATGAACTGAAATCCTAAACTAGAGAGGTGATAACACCAAAACAAGGGGAAAAATATTTAACCAAATAGAAAATGATAGAAAATGATGATGAAGAGGGCCAAAATAGTAGCCAACGTTCAAGAAAAAGTTTAAATTCCCACTTTCACGATGCACAGTAGAAATGGATTCAGAAAAAACACTCAAAACATACCCACGAATGAATGAAAAAGAAAATAAGCCTAATGAAACACTAGCTAAGGCAGATATGAGCCACAAAACAGATGATTCTATTGTTTAAATATTATGCATAGATCGTTACAATGAAGGTAGAAGATTTACAACATATACAAAATCGTGATCCAAGGCATGCAACTCTTAGAACACTTGTGCATCATTAAAAAGATGCCTTCATATTCCCAAAGTATCCAACATTAAAACTGAGCATCATTTTACAATATATAGAAAAGTGGAAGAAGAAGAATAAAATTAGAGGGAAATTTGAGTTCCTCCTTCCACCCACCGACCATTTTAAATATTTTTTTTGAAAAGATATGAGCACCTCTACAAATTCACTTCCCCACACCTTTTGCCTTGCTGAAGAAGAAATGGGCACCCATATTGCATTAAATTTTGAGGTTGCGCCGCCCGGAATAGTACCTTTGCATGTTGGGGAAATCTTCCACTTTTTCTCCCACCTACCCTCATTTGAATTGAGAAATACATATTTCATTACATAGAGGAGGTTGAAATTTCTTCAATGATATAAGATTTGCAAAGATCACATCATTGGACTGAAAGTTATATCCAAATTTATCCCTACATAGAAAAATATTGTTTTCCTTTGTTGCGCGACTTTTAACTTTTGTGATTTTCTCTGAGATTTTGTGGTTTTCACATTCCTTTTACTTCAAGCCTCGGCTTCATCCAGTATAGTGTGGCTTTTGAATCATCTCTCACAAATCTCTTTTATCCACCGACGGTTTTGCTTAAGTTCTCCGTAGCATTTTTCAACCTCCACGGTACGCTCCAGGATTTGGTACCTTTTATCTTTTGGCTGCGTATTTTCCAAATCATCAGTGACATGCTCAAAATCATTTGCGGCTCTTTCCAAACTTCCCTAGTATTGAAAATAAATTAAGTTCTCAAGTCGATACCTATCCAAGTTGTCTAATTTTTACAAGGATGTAAAAATGGACAACATTTTTAGTGACTCACATGGAACATTTGTCTACTATATGAATTGGTCAGTGGCCTTGATGCATCCACTGGGCATGGAGTCAACTAGATAAACATGAAAACTTATATGAAATGTTGAAACATCCCCAAGCCACTTGGAGCATTGTTGAACCTGGAGTTGTTATATGATTACTCGAATTTTTCGCTTTTATAAGAAAATATTGAAGTTTAGATCGATTAGAAAATTGTTTTGAACCTGAAATCTTCTTTCCTCTCTGCAAATATGATCTATTGGGATGAAGGATAAACTTCTAAAACTTTCCTCGAATTTGATTTTTACCAAGTTTTTAAGAAAACTTAACTAAATCATGGAAAAGGATGAAGCACTATAGAGGTTTGGGACACATGATGATTTAGACACACTTGGAACTTCCTTAAAAGAACTAATTTCCCTAAACACTACCTGTTCTAGATGGATTGTGCAAACACAACAATAACACAAGCTATATATAAAGAGAAAGATCATACATGTTCTAAATGGAACATGCAAAGTGTTCATAATCACTTCTTCTACTGAAAAAAATCTACTCCTACCTACTCTAACTAGACGTAAAGTAAGCTCAAACAAATATTGCCACTGGTAGGGAGAAGTAGCTTCCCTTCCTCAAAATTTTAGACCATGTGCTTGATTTGACACTGGACATGGTCTTGTACATGAGTGAAAAACTAACTACAAGCTGATTTTTCACCCAAATCATCAAGGTATCAACTAGAAACACAAGAAATAACTCTTTTATTTACTCTACATTTGGATTGAAGAGGCATTGTAGCTGATCCTTGACACGTTGAAGAAATTCCTCATGCTTAGAAGTAAGCATGACTAGTGACAACCTTGATTTTGGCTCCAAGCTAGATAGAGATCTGATTGGATATGCGGCCTTAGGAACCATTGGGCCAATCCATGTGATTTTTCCATCTCTTTGAAGCTCAACTCTATGAATGGAGTCATCTTGCAAACTTTCCTAAAAAAGGTGATTTTTTACAATGTGATTTTAATGCTTCTCGGCCTCTACAAATAACTTTTCCTCCTTAAAAATTTTATTTTCCATGATGACTTCTTATTTTGTAATGATTTCATCATCTTCCTCCTGCTCAAGCGTGAAGTTTGAAAGATCAAACTCATCTTTTTTTCCTTCACGAGGACTGCTTTTTACAGGTTCTTCCTCAATGTTCTCCTCCATGGATGACTCTTGGGAGTATTTTATAACAAGAGACTCTCTATGTTGGAAGATATATGGTGGGATTGAGAAGGTAGTGATCTCAATGGGATCTTCCTCACCAATACAATCCTCCAAGTCTGATAAAAAATCATCCTCTTCATTGTCCTAATTTGTAACACACTCCTCTTGTGCATTTGGAACCGATTCTCCCTTCACTTCTGATTGTGATACTTGTGAAGACAAAATAGCAGCCTCTAAGAATATAATTCCATTATGCACGCGTTATTATGATAAAATAGACTGTTGGTCATCTTCCTCTTGAGATTATTCTTGTGCAATCATAGTCTCCACATTGTGTTCTTAAGCTCCAACCTCCTTGATGTCTTGATCATGACTCAACTTAGCCTCTACTGAAGGCTTAACTAGTATGGGGATTTGATCAATGTTGAACCTTGCAGCCCACTCTTTCAAGTTTCTTGCAAGCACTTCCTTGCTAGACTCTTCAATTTTCTTCCCTCCTTTATTGATTTTTTGATTATGTTCTTCCAAAAATGCTGCAAGAGGAGGGATGGGTTGGGTCTCAACTAGTTTTTGTATTATTTGTGGTGAAAGGGAAAGTGCAATGTTTTCTTGTGGAGGGGATTGAGCTTTAGAAGGAAAATGTACAGAGAATTAAAGATGAGGTGGAAGGGAAGAAGATGGAGAAGGGAAACTCTCAATGGGAGTAGGAAAAAATAGATAGGAACAAGAGAAATACAATGAGATGACATAGGTTGGGAAGGAGGAATGGGAGGGCTATAAGATGGTGTAGAGTTTCCCCATTGATGGGGTTTCCTAACACTAGATTGGTAAGCCTCCATTTCTTCAACTCAATCTATAACTTTAGGCATTATCTCAACTAAGAACTACAACTTTTGTTGAGGGCTGAACTAGTTTGGTGTAAATATTGTCCATGGGTGGGGCTTCCTACAACCAATCACGGTTACCTTCACTATACTTGTAAGTCTAGTCTACACCATATTCATCCCCATCTATTCAATTTACCTCTAGAAATCAACGTCTGCCATGGAAATGTCACCATCACCTGCATAACCTTGTTCTTCATAAACATCTTGATTAAGAAAATAACCACATGGGTTAGTGGAGGGTGGGTTATATGCATGTTCTTTATGATGGGGCTCCTAAAACTGATTTAGAGGAAGATTTTGAAACTGTGGGGATGGAAAGGAATGGATCTGTTACTGCAAATAAGAATCCTAGGAAGGAAATGAAGTCATGATTGCACAACTTCATGGGAAGAAAATAGAAAGAATGGAAAGAAAAGATGAATGGACATGAATGGAAATAAAGGGAAAGGTTTGCAACAAAGATAATGGGTTAGTTGGATCAGTGGAGTCTTCAATTGTGCTTGAACATGCCTCCAAAGGCTGAAATTCCACCAAGAGCACAAAAAACTTGATGAAATTAAGATATAGACCAAAGTATACACTTGTCAAATGTATAGATTTGAATACTTGTCCAATCGGGCATGCCAAAAAAATTGGAGCTCAAAATTTCACCCTGGATATGATCATGAATGAACAAAAATTCTGAGGCAACATGGAACTGTTTCTCAATTTTTGGACCTGCGAACTGAGACAGACCTCCAGAGAAGGCTAGATTCCTTTACCTATTCATAATGCTAAACTACTCCTAGGAATTGAAATGCAACTATCTAACTCTATTCTAATATTCCAAGGGACTAGGGTGAGAAGGAGATGCATGAACTGAAATCCTAAACTAGAGAGGTGATAACACCAAAACAAGGGGAAAGATACTTCAGTAAGAGATAAAATGAGAGAAAACGATGATGAAGAGGGCGGAAACAGAAACCACAATTCAAGAAATCATTTAAATTCCCACTTTCACAATGCATAGTAGAAATGGATTCTGAAATAACACACATAACATACCCATGAATGAATGAAAATTCAAAGAACTGCAATGAAACACCAGCTAAGGCAGATACGACCCACAAAACAGATGATTCTACTGCTTAAAGATTATGCACACATTATTACAATGAAGGTAAAAGATGCAAAACATATAACAAATCATGATCCAAGGCATGTGACTCTTATAACACTTGTGTAGCATTAAAATGATGCCTTCGTATTCCCAAAGTATCCAACATTAAGATTGAGCATCATTTTACAATATATAGAAAAGTGGAAGAAGATGATGAAGAAGAATAAAATTAGAGGGAAATTCGAATACCTCCTTCCACCCACCAACTACTTCCAATAATTTTTCTGAAAAGATCTGAGCACCTCTGCAAATTCATTTCCCCATGCCTTTTTATTTCTGAAGAAGAAATGGGTGCCCATACTACATTAAATTATGGTGGTTACGTCACTCAGAACAGTAAATTTGTGTGTTGGGGAAATCTTCCTTTGTTTCGCCCACCTACCCTCATTTGAATTGATAAATATAGATTTCATTACATAGAGGAGATTAAAATTTCTCAAATGATATAAGATTTGTAAAGATCATATCATTAGACCAAAAGTTATATCCAAATTCAGCCTTGCGCGGAAAACTGTTGTTTTCCTTTGTTGTGCATCCTCTAACTTTCGCGGTTTTCACTAGGCTTTCGTGGCTTTCACATTCCTTTTTCTTCAACCCACAACTTCATCTAGTGTAGTGCGACTTTTGACTCATCACCTGCTAATCCCTTCTATCCACTTGCAGCTTCGCTTAAGTTCCTCGTGTCATTGTTCAACCTCTGCGGTATGCTCCAGGCTTCGGTGGCTTTTGTCAATTGGCCTCAGTTTTTCCAAATCATCTACAACATGGTCAAACTCCCCCGCGGTCCTTTCCATACTTCCATGGTATTGAAAATCAATTAAGTTCTCAAGTCCACACCTATCCAAGTTGTAGAATTTTTACAAGGGTGTAAAAATGGACAACATGTACTTTATCAATTGCTTCCACCCTCTTAGGGTCAATCATAACTCCTTATTAAGACACAATGTGCCCCAACAACTTTTCCTTTCGCACACTAAAATGGAATTTTCTACGATTCAATAAGATGCCAAATTTTCTACACATGATCAAGATATTTTTTCAAGGTGTTGGGAAATATATGTTAGTGCTCCATTATTGTGGTAGTAATTAATACTTAAGAGGGTAATTATTAATAATATATGTTATAGGTTAGTTAGTTTAATATATTACAAATAGTTTGTAATATATTATTGTTGGTACGGTTCCAACACCCACATGATTCTAGGAGAGAATCATGGGTTGTTGACTCCCTAAATATCGGCCATCTCTTGCCTATAAATTTGTATGGTGTCCCATATAATTTTGATATAGAAGAAATATACGAAGATTATTGTGTATTTTATATTTTCATCTAAAACCAAATTTTTGGACTCATAGTGATCGATTTTGATAGAAGAATAAGCGGTTTAGAGGGACAACTCTGTTATTATCTGTGGTCCTGAATTATGTTGTTAGTTCATGCATTTTTTTTTATCCAATCTGGTATCTTGACATTTGTGTTCACCCTTCGAGACAAATGCATCATAAATGTGGTGGTTTTAATAGTGTGAATAGAGAATTTCCAAAGATTTCCTACGCATGTATTTGTTCTTAAGCATGATTTGGTGATTTTGTCCATTCTTGATCCACATTGAGATCTGAGTTTGCATAAAATTAACATTTGAAAAGTTTACATTAATCGCATATTAGTTTGAATTGGTTCAGTTTTCGTAGCACATTGGATTGAACTTGCTTTTTCATTGACACCTGCATCCAACGTGACAATCTTCAGAGTGGATTCTCCCTTATTTACCATCCATGGTTTTAAATGGTAAAAGCAATATCGATTCCTTATAACTGTCTTGATATTTATCCATTGAGCATAGTTATATCTACGTGACGGCTCTTTTGGCCATGCTCTGGTGATCACAATTTAAGACGCGTGCGGGAGTTACCAGTTGGTATTGGATATGCATTTATGCCACGTAGACTTAAGGTATTTGATCTGCCAAGTGTCATTCTTATTTCTTATTTTTATGGGAGTTTCTCTTTATTTGTCTATTCGTGTGTCGAGTTTGACGAGTCTATTGTAGAAATTGGGCCTCTCAATGCCTAATATCTAATTCTATAGACACTTGGCATTATATATATACAGTTTTATAGTCTTGTGTCAAAAACTATTTAATGAATAATTATTGTGAGTCAAGTGTAATTTTTCAAATACTATGAAATTAATTTAGTCATCATAAAGAGAAAGAATATTGTCATTTTCTTGTTGTAACGATTCAAGATAAGTAAAGCATACCTTTTTTTAAAATTTAATATCATGTTCCTTCAAGTCATGTTAGTTGTTAAAAGAGTTAAAAGTTTTGGAATTTTTTCAAAAAAATGTCAAGTTATTCAATTTGAGTTATTGTAAAAATAAAAAAATTGCCTTAAGGATGCATTTTTGATGTACCCCGACGTCTGAGTTGTAATTTGGATTCATGATCAAATTCGATTAAGTTAGCAGCACATTCATAGGAGGATGAAGGCACAGGAGGTTGGAGGTTGATCAACAACCTCTCGTCAGTCACCAACGACATGGTCACATTTCTTGTATGGTGACTTGTTTTTTCTGTTGTGTGGTATGGACTTTGGTTTTTCTATTTTTCAGTGTGGTGTGTGGATGCTGGAAAACAATTGTATTGGAAAGTAGATGAATGTATATATCTTTTGACTGTGGTGATCCTCTGACTTTTGTACTTCATTAGAAAATGATCAGTCAATGAATATGTTCATCGGCAATGGTGATCATGTGCAACAAGATCTAGACAGTAATATGCAGTATGATACAATTCACTTTCATAGTGTTCTTGTTTGATGAATAAGTGGAAATTTCACATTTTGGGGGGAACATGACACCAATGTTCCATTTCCATTGGGTGCCAAACTGGATAAAGTTAAGGGAAGATTCTAATGGCAGTGGTAGTTTCCTGTGTTGTTCGAGATCGACTGGCAGTGATCGACAACAATGACTACAAATAAGACCATTATGATTCGTATAAGATGTTATGTGAAAATAGGAAAAAAATTGGTGGCAAATCTTCCTTAATTCATGAATATTTTTAGATTTTGAAATTTGGTTTTGGCAAATTTTTAGGGGGTTAGCATCTTGTTATTTCACCTAAATTTTATGGGTAGAAGTTATTTTTTGGGTCATTTTGTCATTCATTGAAGCTAATAGCGGACTGTTTATGTTAAATTCTCCTTTATCACGAAAGAAAATTTACCACATTCTCATATATATATATATATTCAAAATAATTCTAATATTAAACATCAACTCATAATTTTGATTTTAGTGTGGGCATTGACAATCGATAAAAAATCACTACCAGGTGATGTAAATTTTAACTATTTTAACTATTCCATTGATTATATATAATATGCTTCAACCTTTCTTGTAAGGTTGTAGGTAGCGTATATACTATCGACCTTTAGCATAAATATATAGACTAGTAACATGTGGTACAAATTTGTATCTTATTTTATAGTTTACATCCATGATTACATACTTAAATTACATTTGGATTGGTCTTAGGTAAAATGACATCTAGTAATAATAATAAGAAGGCACATCAATTAAAAAGGAAAAGAAACATATTTAACTATTTCAGCCATCCAAAAAATCACACACGCATCTTACATCCACTTCAAACACAGGTAAGAGATTGTTTTTAATGCATTTATTAGTTTAATTTAAAGTTTCAATATCACAATCAAACCCTAGTCCTTTTTGAATGCATGAATCCATATTGATAATTGTATTCCACATGAAACAATTAATGAGAAGAACGTGTCTTAACACTCACCATATGGAATAGTTAATCATAACAACGTATAAACACATGAAGATAT
Organism: Taxus chinensis; assembly: GCA_019776745.2. Taxonomy (NCBI): domain Eukaryota; kingdom Viridiplantae; phylum Streptophyta; class Pinopsida; order Cupressales; family Taxaceae; genus Taxus; species Taxus chinensis. The sequence continues at coordinate 489,367,810 of CM034146.1, forward strand.
TATTGATGATGACATGCCAGAGCTGGAAGGAATTCCTAGTGATAAGATTCAACTAGTACAAGATATTTTCAATTCTCAATCTCATAAAGCAGAGACTCAAGTTGAATATTATAAATAAAAATTTGTGCGAAGGAAGAAAACTAGTTAGACAATTGGGAGGTCATTTAAGGTAGATTGGGCATCTAAATATCCATTCATTGAACTTATAGAGCCAAAGAAGGGTAGTTATACTTCAAGAGAATGTAGATGTATAATATGTAGTTGAAAACTAGAAAATACCACAGATTACAACTGAAGTAGGACACAATTGAGAAACATTGTGGAAAAGTATATGTGACAGCCACAGAAAAAAGATGAAAAAAATAAAAACACATAAATGTAAAACTACAAAAGATTGCATGCATATAAGATATGTAAATGAGTATGAAAATGAACAAAAACATTGATAACAACTTGTTGAGAAATGAGGAATAATTAATGCACAATTTAAAAAAGTTATGAATACTAATCAATAGGTGAAAAATGTACAGTTCTCTACTATATTCTACATTCTAAAAAATGGTAGACCAATTTCATATTTTGCAGATTACAAGGTTTTATTTCAATATAATGGGTTTCTCAACATTCCACAATCTCATTAGTCAGAGAGTAGTGCTTGGGAAACGCCAAAGTGTCTAGCAATAATTGAAATGGAAGATTTGAAATAAAAAATTAAAAAAAAACAATGTTTATCTCACTATCCATCAATGAGGTTCTAACAAATGACAACACATCGTGGGTTTTCATGCACGTCTACACTTTTGATAATCATTCAAGGCAAACTCATTTGTTAGCTATTAATAAAATGGTTGAAAATTGTAATGTTGAAAACCTTTGTGAATTGATTATTTCTAATTTGAGGAATTTAGCTGAGATGGATAACTATGAAATTGCTACTAAGTTGGTGTGTGTTGGTACTGATGGTGCATTAGTAATATATGGTCATAGAAGTGGACTTTGTGTTCACCTATAAACAAATAATTACACCATATATGATTCCAATTCATTGCATGGCTCATAGAATGAACCTTGCATACGAAATTGTTAGCACATTTGAAAATGTCACTAAAGTGGAAGAGCTCAGCCGCGAATTGCACACTTACATGGAAAATAGTCTAAAAAATATTTTTAGAGTTTCAAAAATTTGCAATTGGAGTTACTGATGGTAAAAATATCCTTAAAGATGTTAATAAAAGATGGATTACAATGTATGATCTTGTATGTAGGAATTTTTAAGAATATCCATCTTTAACATGTTTCATATTTAAATACCGTAGAGAAGTTGACAAATCAAAAGATTTTTTGTACCGTTTAAAAGATTTGTAAATATTATTGACACCATGCGGTATTCTCTTTATGTTGAAGGAAATCAATTTCTTAATTAAACATGCTCAAGAAATATCCATATATATTTATGACTTCATACAGATAAGAAAACATGTATTTCTATCTCTTGATATGTTATACAACTATGAAGAAAGTTTTAAAGGACTAGTTTTCACTAGCTGGAAAAATTTAATAGATATAAAGGATCTGAAAATCTATTTGAAATTTAATATCAATGATCATCTTTGTATCGTTGTTAATGGGATGAATATTTCAATGCACACTTTCTAGAAAAGTATAGATATCACAATACCAGATCTTGAAGAAGTACCTATAACACATAATTTATATGAAAATGTTATATATGACACAAGAGTAAAATTAAGAAAAAATTCATAAATTTTATCCCATGAGATCAGAGAATGTTTTAAAAGGGATGACTTGTTTAAGGCCATGACATTGGTTTATCCTAATTTTTTGAATATTGATAGAGGTAAAGAAGGCATAAAAAATTTATTTACAAACTTATGGAAACTCTCATTAAAAATTTCATTAAATCTATAGATTTCCAAGGAGTTGAAATTAAATATATTCTGCACAAGGAATTACTAATGTCTCAGTCATCTCATTTCGCACTCATAATGATTGATCAATATAATTGTCTAACTGAACCAATAAAAAAAGGTGCTATTACACGACTATGGAAAAATGTGTATCCTAGTAGTATCCTGCAGGAAAGTAATAGTGAATATTTCCGATTATATGAATTGTGTGAAAAATGATATTGGGCTCAGTGGAAGATGAAAGGGTTTTTATTGCATTAACATTTGTTAATTCAAAAATCTAAAATAGATTAGATAAATATTTAGAAACTTTTTAAAGATTATATGTTTCATGATATTTTGTGGAACATTCCCCTATAAAAAAGTATTGGAAAGATAGAGTTCTCTTACAAATAGTAAAGGGGTATTTAATACAGCCACTAGAAAGGAAGATATGGACATTCACATTGATTATGCCTATGGGAGGTTAGATATGAGTGCAAGTAATGAAGAACAAAATAGTAAAGGTCCAGGAATGTTTTAGCTACTTGATTTTAACTAATGATTTAAAAAAATTGAATTTCTACAACTAAATTTCATATAACATTATTATATAGTTGACATGTTATGTTCTTTATTGAGAGATATTTTTAGTATCGTTGTTTACTATTTTTTTCATAAATCTATGAATTACTTAATTTTTTCCATTATCTTTACTAATTAAGTTTTGATTGTTACAACTTACTATATGAATGTTTTGACTCTTGATACTTTGAATACGTTTAGAAAATAAACAATAGTAAGACAATTTTTTTAAAAATAACCCTAATTAATTATTTAAAATAGTCAAGAATTGTTTGAGCTACCTGATATAGACTAAAGATGTATGTATGCACAAAATATTTCTAGAAATGAAATTTCATAAAATCAACATAATATAATAGCATTATTTGTAGAACATACACATGAAAATAATACAAGTACAACACCATATAAATTTAAACTCTCAATTTTTCATATAATGAAGAAGATAAAAATTAGTAGAAAAGTATGAATATTAAATTGTTTTACAAATTACAAGTGTTTCAAATGATAATTTTCACAATTTCAACTTGTAGCTAATTTCTTAAGAAGTAGGTTCTTTCATTTGTGTTTCTGAGTCCTCTGCACTAGAGCCTTCTTTTAAAACACCTTACTCAACCCGATCCTTCACAACTACATTGATATTAGAAAGTATTTGACATTCTGAATTTTCTACATCACTGACTGACAATAATGTTGGATTCTCTTTAGTTTTCTTCTTCAATGGTATTTCAGGATCCATTCCATTTTCCTTTATAATCCTTCTTTAAGTATTATTTTTCTTATTTAATGTAGCAAGTTTTTTCTTCAAATCAATAGTTGTAACTAGAATTTTCCTTGCACTTTGTAAACAGACATCAAGCAATGTTGCTTCATTCTTCAAATTTTGGTACTTCGACTGCATTTTAAAACAAAAAAGAATTAATAAAATTTAAAATTTATTGTAAATCATATTTGAAAATTATTTAAATCTTATCAATGTCTTATCCCTTTGTACATTTGCAATAAAAACAACGCCCTTGTCTCTTGACCACATATTATGATATGTTTGTGCTTATGCATTCAAATTCTCTATCTTGTTCAACATATTATCTAATACATCATCACCATAAGTATTAGTATAAGACACAGTACCAGAAACAACCTTATTCATCAAAATATCAAGCTTAGTTGGTTTGTTTTAAACTGAAGAATATAATAAATGTCTTTGGGAGTGGTTCTTAAATTGAGAATTAATTTCTTTAATCAATTTTTTTCCATAAAATCCCACAATCTTAATAATTCCATATCCTTATATAAAATATCATTCACCATGACTAGACAGTTGTCATCTAAAAGACTATTAAGCAAAAAACTATTTTTTTCATCATCATTCAAGGCAGTTTCTCCAAGAGAAGGTGTGTTAAATGGTGTTCTCTCGATGGAGAAGGTTTCCTTATCCCATGAATCATGTATTTTGTATTGAAATCTCCATGGGGTTGATCCCCGCTATCGCTTGCAATGTCAATATATTCCTCATTCAAAATAGAAAATCCACGCACACTAGTAATATTACACATTGAAACTTTTGAAAACTCAGCTTCAAAATTAAGGGTTCCCTTGCTTGAAGTTGAAGCATAAATGATATATGTTTCCCACCATTCCTTGTCCTAATATTTTATTGTGGTGGTGGCAACAAAGCATATTTTTCCTCAATAAATTGGATGTTTTCTAATTGGAGGAGGAACTGCAAAAATCGATTGTAGAAAACATGAGAAAATTGAAACAACAAACATAAATAAGAAGGGAATAATGGAAACTTATTTATCATATATGATTTAAAGACATTACGTATTAGTGGAGTTTGCATTTGGGATGCAGATGGTTCCTGTTGTATTTTTTGTAGTTGTAGTTTTTGTGGTGACTAGGAGTGGGATTAGTGATGGTATTGTTGATCTAAGTGTAATTATGTAATTTATCAGTTTCTTCATTTTAAACAAAATAATTTATAACAAACTAAAAATTAATTAAAATTAAAACATTAATGAGATACATACGTTGTTGTAACGAAGATATGTCTTCATCCTATGTCTCATCAAATTCATATACAACTTTTGTTGGGCTAGAACGAGCATGAAGATATAAACCTAAGCTACTAGAAGTTACTGCACCAAAGGAATGTAAAAAATTTATTTATATTTAGATGAAATTATATATACATTTAACATATTGGAATTAGTGGCACGGTGGACGTTTCACTTAAATGAGGAGTTATGGAACTCATCATCCATTTCAATGGGTAAGATAGAATTTGTGGAGTGGACCAAGTGGTTTCCTCGGTCTACAGATATTCAGAAACACTAATTGAATCCCCTAAATCTGGTGGCATATGCCCTCTTATGTAAGCCTCTCTTCTGCTTGCAGTTGTGACAGTTATCCCCTATTGTCATTCACAATAAACTAAACGTTAATTCCAAATATAATTTATAAACTATTAATAAAACTAATCATATGATTAAACATAAAATAATCATAAATTCAGGAGATGGTACTGATTTACTGTTGTTCAATAGTTAAAGACATATCTGCAAGCACATATCTGCAAGCTTGGTGTGTAGAGAACTAGGAATAGGTTTGCAACATAAATTCAAAAGAGATTCATAATACAAAGCAAGAATAAAATTTGTAGAATTAATAGTAATGTTGACTTTTCAAGTCACCTTGCCCATTTGCATGACTATTCCTTGTAAAATCCATGTTTCTTAAAGTTTTGATGCAATAACCTTTTTTGTGAAAATATCGAAAAATGCCTAAGTATTTAAAATGCATATTTGCATGCATTTTGGGTTTCGGGTTCCAATTTACATATTTTAGTGCATTTTGGGTTTTGGGTTCCAATTTGCATATTTTAGTGCATTTCAAGTTTTGGGTTCCATTTTACAATTTGCATATTTGCATGCATTTCAGGTTTCGGGTTCCAATTTTGCAATTTTCATGCATTTTGGGTTTCGGGTTCCAACTTGCATATTTTAGTACATTTCAAGTTTTGGGTTCCAATTTACATATTTTAATGCAATTCAAGTTTTGGCTTCCAATTTGCGTATTTTAGTGCATTTTGAGTTTCAGTTTCAATTTTTCAATTTGCATTTTTACATGCATTTTGGGTTTCAGGTTCCATTTTTCAATTTCATGCATTTTGGGTTTCGGGTCATGTTTTGTAATTTGTATGCATTTCAGGTTTTGGGTTCCATTTTGCAATTTGCATGCATTTTAGGTTTCGGGTTCCATTTTGCAATTTTCATATTTGCATGCATTTCAGGTTTCGGGTTCCATTTTGAAATTTGCATATTTGTATGCATTTCAAGTTTCAAGTTTCATTTTTCAATTTGTATGCATTTCGGGTTTCAGGTTCCATTTTGCGATTTGCATATTTGCATGCATTTTAGGTTTTGGGTTCCATTTTACAATTTGCATATTTGCATGCATTTTTGGGTTTTGGGTTCCATTTTACAATTTGCATGCATCTCCGGTTTCGAGTTCCATTTTACAATTTACATATTTGCATGCATTTTGGGTTTTACGTTCCATTTTGCAATTTGCATATTTGCATGCATTTCAGGTTTTGGGTTCCAATTTGCATGCATTTTGGGTTTCAGGTTCCAATTTACATATTTGTATGCATTTCAGGTTTCGGGTTCCATTTTACAATTTGCATGTATTTTGGGTTTCAGGTTCCATTTTACAATTTACATATTTTAGTGCATTTTAGGTTTCAGGTTTCAATTTACAATTTACATGTAACATAACAAATGAAACCCCAAACTCAAAATACAAAGGACTTAGTGCATTTGGGGTTTCGGGTTTCAATTTACAATTTATATGCAAATTGCAAAATGAAACCTGAAAACTGAAATTGCAAAGTAAATCCCAACTTCCCCCAGGGAGGTCAACAGTTACAAAGTAGGTCCCAACTTCCCCCAAGGAAGTCAACAGTCGAAAAATAAGTCCCAACTTCCCTCAGGGAAGTTAGCAATTGAAAAACATGTCCCAACTTCCCCAGGGAAGTCAACAGTTGAAAAGTTTGTTTGACTGGTCAAAGTTGCACAACCGTCTAACTATTTTTTAGGAGGACACTTTCATAGATGTAAATGCATCCTATTTTTAGAATGTAATTGATTAAGAGGAGAGGTTGATATTGCTCAACCTATTTAGCTATATACAAGGATGCACAATGTATTCAAGGACTTTTGATCAATTGTATAATGAGTCTCTTCCCTTTCGAGTACTTGTATACAGGCTTGAGCCTTAATATTATCTATACATAATTGATATTTAACCTTCTTCTACTTTATGTTTTGTGTATTTTGATGGTGAATGTTTTACTTATGAATCCTTCTTTCCTAGTACTTACATCACCCATCCTTGCCTCCATTTTAAGTTTATTCTTCTCTTAAAAGGTTATATATTGTGATATTAAACTCATCTATGATAGTTGTGGAATTACATATGAATCCCTTCTATTATTATTTAATTTTGTAACCTTCGTATAATTTCTTATGTTAAGAAAGAAGTAAGGAAGTTGTGTGTTTTAATATCCTTTTGTTAAATATTTTGTGCTTGTATAAGCTGGTCATTTTGTTCCTTCACTATTAGTGCATCGCAATTATCTCTATTCCAGTTATCCTTCTTCACTTTTCTCAACAAAGTTCGGAATAGTTTTAGTTTATTTCTAGTATTATATGGTTGCAACCTAGTATTTTATCATATGCACATAGTTTAGTAGGAATTCATACTTCTCTGAAGGTTTATCCCAAGGAGCTAAGGTCCCGCACATTGGGGATGCTCCCATGTTGCACTCGGTCATCTAACGATTTTGCAGTGCAAGATATAAGTGATAACAAGTAAAATTCTCATTCACATTAATGTTTCTTAGGTCATTTCTTATCTAGGAGGATAAGAAAGTGCACCCATCATATTTTTGGCTATTGAAGGTGCACACGATATATATAAGGAACCAAAGGGGAATATTCATATATCTTCCCTGTAATATGATTTGGCTTGGAAAGATTGCACCATACCTTGTAGAAAGGGGTTAGTGAAATATTTGATGGGAATTCCCCTTTTTGAAGGATTTGCGGAACCTATAAATAAAAAGAGACAATTTATACATATTAAATAAGACAAAATCAAAAAAATTAAAATTATAAAATTATAAAAGAATAATATGATTACTTGAAACTTATTTACTTACCAGCAGTTGCATCAATGGATAATTAGTAGAAAGACTCCAAATACTTGATAACTTCATCAGATAAAATAGCTTTTGTTGTGACAAGATCCACATCTTTGTGTGGTAGTGTTGTCAAATGATGATTGTCTTTAGGGGACGTTCCAAATTATAGTGTGTGTGATGGGATTTGAATGGAAAAAGTACAAGAGGAACTATCATAGGTTGATATAAGTTTGTTGAGTGTTTTGGTATCTCTAAGAAACTGGGGCAAATAAACTATCCCTGAGAAACAAGAGGCATAAATACATTGCAAAAATTAATTGGGATCCATTAGAAGTTTGTATAGTTGAGGAAATACAAGGATCTTATAAGAAAACTTACATATTTGAGCCTAAAGTTGTTCCCGCACTTTGGATATGGTCTTCCTTAGTTTTTTTCTAATAACTCGAATATCTCTTGTTTGGACTCTGGAGATAACCCTACCATTTGGAAATCACGTAAATTCCTCTTTTAGGACTCAAGAGATGATGTTCATAGTTTGGAGATGACTTGGCTCACAGACTAGTTTTTTGTGGATGAGAGAGACTACTTTCTCATTTGTTATAAAGTGAAAAAATGAATTTATATAGAGAAAGGAGGAGAGTGCTACCGGTTGGTACCATCATGAATGCAACCATCCGACAACATTATGAATGATACTGGTTGGAAGCATGCAGGATGTCATGGGACAACATGTAGGATGCTACCAGTTGATAACATTTTGCATGTTATCGACTGAAAGCATCCTGCATGTTACTAACCGGTAGCATATTATATGCTACTGGTCAGTAGCATATTGAATGTTACCGACCGATAGCAATGTAGAATGTTACCAACTATTAGCATCTTGCATGTTATCTTCTAGTAGAATCCATAATGCTACCGACCAGTAGCATTTTGTAATCTTCTGGTCTATAGCTTTCTGGATGTTACCGGTTGGTAGCGTTCTGATGCTACCGGCTAGTAGCATTATGAATTCTACCAGCCATTAGCATCTAGGATATTGCCATCCAATAGCATATAGGATGTTGTCATTTGGTAGTATTCTGAATGTTACCAACCAATGGCATCTAGAATGCTACCAACCGGTAAGATACATGATGTTACCATTTGGTAGCATTCTAGATGCTACCATTTGGTAGCATTCTAAGGCCTATTAGCCATCGGTAGCATTCTGCATGTTGTCATTTAGTGTCGTATATATATTTTTTATGTCATCAACATTTCACTCAATTTTCTATAAAAAATTCCATCCTCACAGAAATTTTTTTCCTAAAAAACACCTTACATTCAAAATTAATTTTTAAAAATTTGCCAATTAATATCTATGTTTTTTAGGGGGTATTAAAATTTACACTTGTGAAATATTTTTCTATTATGTTTTCTATTTTTTAGTTTTGTAATAAGCAAGCTATGATTCTTATGTGCTTCCCTTATGTAAAAGCATAGTGGCGAAAAAACCCACCAGAGTAATTCAGCTTATGGATCTTGAAAAGGTTTGTGGGGAATTCGTAAAACCACATGAGGTGGACATTTGATGAAACCTATTCATGTTAAGGTTTGTGGTAATCCTGTTTAAAATCATGGAAGGAGAGAGCCCTTAATTTGTATCAAGGTAATAAGTCACATAGTAGGACATGCTTCACAAAGGTGAGCATACTGCAGATGAGTGTGTGAATGTTTTTCTACCATGTTCACATTAAGAGGGGAATGTTAAGAAATATATGTTAGTGCTCCATTAATGTGGGAGTAATTAGTAATTACTAAGGTAATTAATAATAATATATGATATGGGTTAGTTATATTAATATATTACAAACATAATTTGTAATATATTATTGTTTTGTTGGTGAAATAATATGTCACAAAGACAAATTAAATGATTTTCACCAACTTTTCAAGACTATGTTCCTCCTGCTTTTGAAAGGGGAGGATCCCTTTATTAAATGTAGATAAAACAAATATTGTGGGTGGCTATTAATTTGGGGATCACACGGGAGTACTCCACTAGACCTGTGGCAAATTGCTTGCACCTAGTACAAGGGAGGAATTTTCTTGGGAGACAAGGTGAAGGGGAGTAAGAACTAAGGAAACAAGGGTTTATATTGTAAATAGGAACTAAAAGAGTTTACAAGCATTAACTAGAATTAATCCACACTCAATTAGAAGAATCTTTTTGTTATCAATGACAAGAAACAATAAATCATGGGCACAACATTTCATTAATTCATTCATCAAAGGCACTAACACCTTCCTTGGTTGTACAAGATCATCATATGCACAAAGTTGGAAAAGTAGAGATATAGAAAGAAACATAGAGAAAATAAATAAAGGAATGTTATCTTTTTCTTCATTCTTAGTAGTACCACAACGACCTAATTAGAAACTTACAATTGACAACCTCTTAAAATGGAGCAGTCATTTCATTTATGTAGCTTTACAGAAAGACTCTTCGTCTACCTTTCTCGTATGACCTTTCATAATCCTCCACTTCTGACTTTTCATATCCCATTTAGGAATTGAAATAAGTTTCATTTTCTTATTAGAAAAAGGAGCTTTTACAATGAAAAATCAAAAGTCACTTAAGTGAATAGGAAAAAAAAGTAAAAATTGCATTCATAACAAAGGAATAGAAAGTGGATGAAGAGAGGAATAGAGAACGAAAAAGATTTACAAAAGCAAAGTCTTCAGGTAGAACTCAAAGAAGCGGAGACCTTGAGTGTCAGCACGTGCATTATAAATTTGATGACCTCTATAGAATTTTCTTATTCTTTAGGAATTATATTATTTGTAAGATTGATCATCCAACTTCTGAGATTATTCTAAAGTTCAATGGTTGTACCATCAAGTCAAGCCAATTTATTCGAAGCTTCAATGATCACAATGTTTATTTTAGAAAACTCATCCATTGTAACCTAATTTAAATTTTCTATTTTGAACAATTCTTATTTGATTAGTTTCCTTAGGGGTCAAATCCTTGAACTCTACGAGGCGAGGTATCGAGAGAGACCTATATTAATGTGATGAGCATCTAATTGATCAATGATCTGGCGTTATGATTCCTTAGGATCCTTAGTCTGTGTGTGAAAATAGGATGCGCAGGTCAAGACGGTATTTTCACCTTGTACTAATGAGAGAAATCCAGTTGTATGAGCCAATCCACTATCTAATATTCTTTGGGCGAGTGTGGTGAATTTTCCTCTACAATTATACCCTAGAACTCTGTAACGTCCATATGTTTGACATCGTTATCTCCAAGTTCTAGGATGGTGGTCTTAAGGGAAGAAATGGACTCATAGGCCACACATTGGAACTTCATTGTTGCGGAGTGGAATGCAAGAAATGTGGGCACAAAGAGAAAGAAAGATCACAACAAGAGAGAAGAGAAAACCAGGTAAAATGGATAATACGGGGGGCGATTTTATCAAAAATAATCAAATCCAGGATGAAAAGACTCACTGATTGGATGAAAATGAATCCCAGGAGGAGACGATTACACCAAAAGAATTGACACAATAGATAGCGTAGAGTTGATGGAGAAATTGGTGAAACAAGTTCTTCGACAACGTTTTGTAAAGATAGATGCAGAGTGAATTTCAAAACACGATTTGGGAAAATAATAAGTGATGTGGGCCTCCACATTCCAACTATTAAAAAAAAAGGCGGTGCCCAATGTTTATATCAGCACAATCGTCATTTCAGTGAACTCGTGGAATGCAATAACATTCCACGGGTTCACTGCAGGAGAGATTTAGGCGACAAACTACCCAACACACAAAGTGGTCAGGAAAAGTAGAGGTGTGGGGAACTAGCGGAACCAAGGAATGTTCCATCAATTGAAGAAAAGGCTGACATAACCGACCCAACACAACTAAACTCCCCTCAAGTCAGTGAAAGTGGATAAGAAAGGAAGTGATAGAATGACAAAACGTTCTCGTGGTTCCCACATAACCAAACTTAACCGATCCAACACAAAAAACTAGTGAAGGCGGAAAATCGAGGAACTAAAGAAACAAAGGAACTATTCCTTTAGTTCTGCTAAAAGCCGATTTGACCGATTAAGAGGAAAGATACTTGAAAAAAATACTAAGTGCCAAAAGATAAAAACTTCATGAGGTGATAACAAAGAATTTGGGACCCACATTAGGTTGACATGACCTTAAGATTCAAATAAGTTTTTGCGCCAAAAAATTTCATGACAATTGTTGGCTCTAACTCGGGGACGTTGGACTACAAGGGGTAGCAGAGGAGAAAACCATTACCTTATTCAATTGGGTAGTAGATTCCTTATTACAAGCAATAGACGTGACAAATAAAACACACACACATGATGGGAAGAGAACACACCAAAATTGGAAAGGAAACGTGCTCACAATAGAAATGGGAACACACAACATAAATCACCTAGGGTACATGGTTGGGGACAACCAACCTCATTTCTTGTATAGTTTGAGATGTTTCTCATTGCGAGGAAACTCTAATGGAGTCTCGTCAAGATAAGCTAGATAGTATGTGTTTTTTCCGCAAAATTACTCGCTATTGAAAGGTCTAATCAGTAGAGAATCAAATTTTTTGTGGCTTCCTTTAGGCTCTCTTTGTTTGTCCTAGAGAAAGACAAGGTATCCAATTTGAAAGCTCTTGTCATGTGTCTTCTTATTAAAAATATTCTTTACCTTAGACTGGTGCCTTCTTAATGTATCATTTTTTATTAGCTTATCTTATTTCAACTTCTCTAAGTAACATATCCGATTATCAATAGCATTTGAGTACTCTCCATTTTCTATTTCCTTCACGAGTTATAAGGAAGGTATCTCTTGAGAAATGGAAAATTGAGCCTCAATTCCATACATCAATTGAAAACGTGATGGACCAATAGCCTTTTAAGATGTTATAAGGTTAGCTCATATGGCGTCATACAACTTCTTATGCCAATCCATTTGATTGACATCCACTATTTTACAAATAATTATGACAATATTCTTGTTACTTAACTCTATCTGACCATTGCCTTGCAGGTAGTGATCGATAGAATGAGGCAAAGAAATTCCATGGTTGTAACAAAAATCCATTAATTCACCCAAGGAGAAGTAGATGGAATTATCCGTTATGATCTTGCTCGGCACTCCGAACCTGACAATGCTATTCTCTTTCAAAACATTGCACATAATTTCTAAATTTGCGTGCTTCGTCGAAATGGCTTCTACCCACTTTGTAAAGTAGTTTGTGGAAGTAAGTACATACAGGTGGTCCACACTAGAGTGAGGATTTAGAACACCAATGAAATCAAGACCCCATTGTTGAAAATGTTCCTCAATTATTATGGGTCGAAGTGGTAGAGTTGTGAGCCTTGTCCTTCCCTCAAATTATTGACACAAACCACATTTGTTAACCCATTTGTATACATCATGGAATAGATTTGGCCAGTAGTAGCCACCCCTTAGTATCTTTTAGGATGTGACCATTCTAGATAAGTGACCTCCACATGTTTGATCGTGATATTCCTTGAAGATATTCTTTTTCTTGTAACATCCCCATTTTAAGATACCAGAACAAGGGAAATTTTTTTTATTTTTTTATTTTTTTGATAACGTTCTCTGCTATGAATTTATAAAATTCAAACACATGTTCGAGTTTTAATAATTGTTCTCTGCCCAAACAACACAGTTTGGATCACACAATTTTTTTTAAAACTAATGTTCCCTGTTCGCATATTTACAATATGGAACACACATTCAATGCCATTCAATCCTATAACAAATTCTATATGCTGCTGTAAATGACTCGAGGAACTGTCGATCTTCCATTTTCATGGCTCGAAGTTTCAACGATCCTTCATTTCATGACTCGGCAACAACCGATCCTTCATGTTCATTTATGCATAGTATATTATATATACCAGTTCTCTTAACCGTTTCTGGTTATCGAAGTGATCCATTTAAGAAGCCTATCTGAATATTTGTTACTGATATTCATCTGACATCCTGCATCTTAAATTAAGTGATAAGGACAACGCAACCAGCACTTGCGATACTTTGGCCAAAGATTTTCACATGCTTTGCATGATCATATTCCTGGATGTGATACACATCAATGGAATACGTCCTTCACTTCACTTCACCTGTTATCTAGAATGGTCTTTCCTGGTTCCTACCAGTCCTCTCGAGTTTAAGGTCAGATTTAAACTTCCAATTTCCAACTAGTAATATGAACGGATATAGGAAGGCACTCCTGGTAACTAAAGATACGCAGACATACGGTGTCGTTCCCCACGACTCCGTGTGTCTAGTTATCTTTAGTATTCCGGAGTCACTCCGTATACCTAATCATACTCCTATCCCCTGCCAAGAACTTCACATTCAGCCTATGTATTCTTGATGTTTTAATTCGGGAGGGCATTGCAATATGTCAGCTGCAACATTGTGTCGTCATGAAGACCCCGTCTTCATGAAGACACCTTGTTGTAGCTGGCGTATGCCAATGTCCTACGGAATCCTCCCATCGAGAATACACATCCTGCTCAAGTGATTTGGATATGATTTTAATAATTAAGAATCAACTTTCAGCAACCATGCTGATCCCTTTATCCTCGTTTCCGTTACAGTTGTATATAGCTAAGAGAGACTAAATCCGTCCTTTAGCTTGCTATGCATCTTCTCCTTCGTGTCGAAGGGCTGCATTTCTCTACTTGGTTCTCTTCTTAATCATTGGATTAAGCAGCCCGTTACCGACGGACGTGATAAGTTTAACCTATTAAAGTTAACCAAGATTTTCCCAACTGTAACTAAATTCAGAATTCTAGCTTATTAGACGTCATTTAAACGAGGTCTAATTCCCAAGACATGTATTCATTTGTTCTCCTTAACATTACCTAGTTAAGGTCCATTAGTTATGGATATACTTATCCTATATCCTTTATTCTGAATTTAACATACGAGGTCATTAATGGAGTTCGAAAGTGAAGTTCGATTACTCCGAAGTTAATTGATATTCTTTAGCTTCCAAGATAATCCTGAATACCTATCAGTTGTGGAATCATATTCTTCCTAATCCTTTTTAATGTCAATTAAAAATTCATCTTTACCCAAGTATGAACTAATTGCATATTTCAACTTAAAAGTTGCATTTAGGTAAGAATAGATATCAGTTCCTTTTTATCATCCATCCAAGGACAATTAAACAAATCCAAATCAAGAAATAACATTATATTTCCAATTTAGTCAACAATATCAAACTGATATAATTATTAAAATATCACACTTGTAATTGTATTCATCAATTCATGTCATAATCCATACATTTGCCAATCCAACTGAATGGACATTGTTTACATAAAACATCATTACAACTCATAGATAGAAGAATATACTTTCTTCTTTTCACAATTCCTCGAAGAGGAATAAAAGCAAACAAATACAATTCATCTTCAACCAATCAAGAAGCATCAGAAAACAGCCATGTCTTCATTCTAATCAATTTCCATCTGCAAAATGATTTGCACGGGTCAGTTCAATGAACTGAGCATATTAAGCACTTATCATTAAAATGAGGTGCTTCAACTAACTGTCTCAATAAAAGAACCCTGCTTTTATGAAACGACAGTAAGACATCAATCCAGAAATAGGCACAAAGAAAGATCAGCATAACAACTAAACCATCAAAATATCATCACAATCAGCCAAGGAACTGCTGTCCCATTTTCCACATAACCTTTACAAGTCTCAAATTACAATATTTGTAAAGTTAGGAATACAAGTAGCATACTGCTGATATAACATACTGTTATCCTTTCCACACCTTTCATTAATAATAAATGCAAAGGGATTAAAATGAACTGAAACGTAAATCCATTACTTTCCTTTCAGTTCATGCATCATATTAGATTCCAAGCAATCAAGCACAGACAAGAAAGTGAATAGAAATGCATATAGTTTCTCATATCTAAGCACTACAAAATTCGTTATTAACGATTACAGATTTCCAACTGAATGAAAGAAGAAAAGATCATTTTTCCAAGTCATCCATCCACATCCCTATTTCTTTCCACATGACTGTCAATAAAAATGGAATCCAAACGAGGCACAAATCAAGATAACAGTTCAGAGTGAAACTTACAAAATCCATTCAGAATTCACTTTCCGGCAGCAAGAGTAATTTCATTCATAATCAGCTTTAAATGAAAACAAGGAAGAATTCATCGTCCTTATCCATACTTCATTTAAATCAGGCTCATATGAAATATCCGAAACAGGTTAGTACAACATCGTATTTATCATAGATCAAATAGTATAAGGATGCATACTTTGTACTTACGGTACTAGAAGAATCCATATTTCTTTCACTGTATTTTAACCAAATAAACAGTTATACAATCACGAAATCAATTATTCACATGATTTTCTATTTCCATGAATGCATATAGTTCAAAATACAATTTTACTCATTGTTGTTACCTACAACAAGACCAATCATAAGGCACAGTAAGGCTCTAATGCTATCCCCAGAATTCAAACAACAAAAAGAGAAAATTTCATTCCTTTAACCTTTCACCAAGAAAACAACCATTTTCTCAGACTCAACAAGAATTGTTCCAGCTGATTTCAATTCTTCAACAAGAATTGTTCAAGCTGATGACAGTACCAAGATCAGAAGACCACACGAAACAATTAAATATTTCATTTATCACAGAAAGGCACAGCACTCAGAAAAATAATCTAATTACCACTGTCACTTCCAACAATCTGATCTTATAAGGTTCAATAAACTCAGTTACTATCTCTTTCGAAATCTAAACAACAGAGAAAGGAAGAACTAATTTCCCATAATTTCAGTAAGAAACACTCATTTGCTCATAATGAAATAAAACACCAAATCGAGCTCACTGCCAACAAACATTTCTACCGAAATCCATTTTTCGAGTTCATGATAATATGCAGAACTCAGAATCATCAATTATCTTCTTTCAGCAAGTAAATCAGTATAGGGTGTTCATGCATAATGTGGTACAGTCAAGACAGACCCAAACAACAAGACAAATTTCCCATGCATCTCTTCTTTTGCAAAGCAATCCAAAGTCAATTTCACATTCACAAACAGTCCGTATAGGGTCGAACAGTTATCAATAAAACACAGACAACATCATCAATACCTTCTGGTAGCAAGAAAACAGCATATTACACTTATAACAGAGGAAAAACATTTCTTTTCCAACTTTCAGAACTCGTATAAAACTCCATGCCAATTCTTTAAAGATCAAAATTCTATTTGCTTATAATCAACGAAATAGCAGAAAGGAAGAGAAAAGTTTTATTTCTTTTAAGCAAGAAAAAGAAAGAAACAACAAAAACGTGTTACCATTTCTTCTCCAACAAACATAATTCGTATGCTCATACAAAAAGCCAATGTTTGTATTCATCGACTAATCAAACACAGCAGAAAGAGAAAGGATCTATTTCCTTTTTAAAAGAAATTTCAGTATAGAAACGACCTCATGCAACTCGTACATCCTGTAGAATGTATATCACTAAAGACCATATAAGAAAAAGAACATTCTTATAGCAGTGAAAACAACCCACATCAGTCTTCCATATTTCTTTAGCAGGAATCACTTAAGAACAGCAAGAAATATTACCATTCCTTAAAGCTCGAAAAGAAATGATATTCCCAAATTTAATCCCGAAACAACAGATAGTAAACAAGAAAGATCTTATTTCCTTTAAGAAAACTTCAGTATAGAAACGACATCAAGCTGCTCGCACAACCTATACAATCTTATCACATAAATTTCATGTGAAAAAAGAACAATCGCACAGCAATAAAAAAATCCACACTTACCTACACAGTTCCCATAAGCATAATTTTACAGAGTAAAAACCAGTTTCAAACTTCCATTTAACGTCAACAACCAGCACAACATGGAGGTATTCCATTCAAGAAATGCAAAGACAGTTAAACACAACAACCAGAAGACGATTTTCCTATCATTTCCAAAAATGACAGCAAGGGTCGACTAAACCCAAATCATATCAAAACAATCAACAATCACATAAACCCAAAACCCAAGAGCAGGGTTGTTTTAATGAGACATTTAAACAAAGCAATAATTTTTAAAGAGAAGGGCTTAACATGCCTGTGATCCTCTTTTCCAAAACTTGAAGAAAACTGTGGTTTGCCGAAGTTATTTCCTTCCACGGCGACAGCAAGAACTTCCCAACAATCCTTTCCTCTTCAGGCTCAGCAACAGCCTCAAAATCTCCCAAGAACAGTGATAAATCCAAAGAACTGGTTCGACTGAACCAGACCAAAAAAACCAAATGCAGAGCAACTTTGCAAGGTCCGAATCGACACAATGAAAAATCAATTTTCCCTCATACACTTTCCAAGGTGAGCTGGTCGCGAGGACCAAGAGAATTTAATGCATTAAAGGCTCTGCCTTTTCCCAACTTTCCACGCCACTGCCAACTTGAGTTGGCGAACTCAAATTTTCAAATTCCACAAGCAAAAACCAAATTTGGCTCTATCTCCAAATAGATACCTCCGCCACTTACCTGCCCCGCCAAACTGGCACTGTCCACGTATGGACTTTCCATTAAATGCCAATGAATACCCCCTTCATCCTTATCCTCTTCCTCCAAGGGTCTGTGCGTCCCCTTTAGGTTAGGATTAGTTTAGGTTGTATATTAGTGTTCAACCTAGGTCATAGTTTAGTCTTAGGTTATTAGGACTTAGGTTCATTTCCTTCTTTTTTTTGTAATTTAAAAATCCACTTAGGATAGTAGTTTAGGATGCATGTTAGGACTTAGGATTAGCTTAGGATTTAATTCCTACTAACCACTAACACTAATCAACCCCTAACCCAATCTCTCAACTAACTCTCGTAACAATGCTGTGCAGGACATTCCATCCTTTGAATCACATGCCAAGGCCACCCGTGTCCAGGCATTTCTTGCCTCACGAGGTTTTAAGTTCGACAGTACAGGGTTCAAGGATCGAACCTTTGTCGTTGGCATTTACGTGCCAGCTGCCCATACCTGCAATCAGGCGCTGCACATTCATATCAACCTCCGGTTCAGTTCCAGAGTAAATCAACACAGAAATCACAAGAAGACCACAACATACTTTGGATCAATGAAATTGATTCAAGGTGTGCTGTCAATCAGCAACGAGAGTTTAGCAAGTATACGACAATTTGTCGTCACATCAGCAAACACACAAGTACAATAACTGCTGTCCTATGCAATAAATCACAGCATGCAAGAATCCAAGTTAGCAACACATTCTCTTAAGATCAGAACATATCTTAACATGTTTGCCTTCATTTCAGCAGTTATAACAGTATGAAAAATATTCACCAAGATAACTTACAAAATCAGAGTGTTACATTCTTCCCTCCTTAAAGAATCATCGTCCCGATGATCAGATTAAACAAATCAAGGAGTTCCTAGGACAAAGTTCAGTTATTGTCCTTTCATTCATAAGTTCACACCAAAAACAGATTCACTCTTAAAAACAGCGTTTTAAGACAACTGTACAATAGACTAATAATTGTCTAAATTTGGTAGAATTATCAGTTCCTCGAATTTCAAATTCGATTAAACAGATGTGGAAAAGTAGATCTCATTTCTTCGAGATTTTCCCAAGTTGCACTTTCTTCGCTGAACTGGTCCCACTGGACCTTACATTGGTTCACTTCACGATTTCTCAAGTACAACTGGCGAGTTCCCAGCACTCGAATGGGCTTAACCACGATTATTCCTGGGTCTTGGACCTGCAAGGAATTCCAATTTAGCACATGTGATAAATCTGTCACGTATTTCTTAAGCAAAGAAATATGAAAAACATCATGCATTTGAGACAAAGCAGGAGGTAATGCTAGACGATAAGCTACAGGGTTGATTATTTCAACAATTTCAAAAGGTCCCACGTAACGTGGCGACAACTTGGCAGCCTTGCCAAAAGTTATTGAGCTCTTTTTCAGCTTCACCCGAAGAAAGACCTTCTCTCCCAGTTTATAATGCCTGTCAACCCGCTTCAAGTCTGCATAGCTCTTTTGCCTATTGGCAGCCTCCTTTAGATGTTCCCGAATCATTTTGATTTTTTGTTCCATTTCCATAAGGATTTCTGGCCCAATTACCTCTCTGTCCTCAACGCTGTCCCAACTGACAGGGGTTCTGCATTTTCTTCCATACAATGCTTCAAAGGGTGCCATTTTTAAAGAGGCATGATAGGTGTTATTGTAAGCAAATTCTACCAGCGGAAGGTATTCCTCCCATTTATACTGCTGGTCCATGCAATACATCCTTAACATGTCCTCTAAAACCTGATTAACTCTCTCAGTCTGTCCATCCGTTTCCGGATGATATGCAGAACTGAAGTTCAATTTAGTCCCCAAGGCCGCATTAAGCGTTTGCCAAAACCTTGATGTCATCCTCGGATCCCTGTCCGATATGATTAATTCCGGTATTCCATGCAGTCGGAAGATTTCATGTACAAATCTTCTTGCTAGCACTGGTGCATCGTCCTTCAAATTACCAGCAATGAAGTGTGCCACTTTGGTCAATTTGTCGACTACAACCAGGATAATGTCATGCTTATTTCTTGACATAGGCAATCCTTGAACGAAATCCATCGTTATCACTTGCCATTTATACTGCGGAATACTGTGGGGATACAATAATCCAGCGGGGTGCATATGTTCCGCCTTAACACGCTGACATTCCAAGCAGTGTGTTACAAATTCTACCACATCCTTTTTCATTCCCTTCCAGAAATATTGCTGCTTAAGATCAGCGAGCATTTTTGTAATGCCAGGTTTGTCCAGAAAAAGGTGAATTATGAAATTCAGTTAACAATTTCCCTCTTAAGTCATTTGCCAAGGGTATATATACCCTGTTTTCGAACCTCAGAATTCCTTCATTATCAAAACGGAATCCCTTATACCTGACATCCCTCGGGTCTGCAGCAAGTGCTGATTTGACTTGCTGGAAATAAGGATCTGATTCCAAGGCATCTTTCACCTCATCCTTAAACTGAGTTCTTAACGTTATAAGAGCAGAGATATGCTTCCTTCGACTCAGAGCATCTGCTACTCTATTTTCCTTGCCCTTAATGTAGCTTATATCGAAATCATACTGAGACAGAAATTCTAACCATCTTCGCTGCCTTGCATTCAGATTTGGCTGAGTAAAAATATACTTCAGCCCCAGATGGTCTGTTTTTAACTCGAAGGGCTTGCCTAAAAGGTAATGCCTCCACATTTGAAGTGCATGAACAATGGCAGCGAGCTCTAGATCGTGTGGAGCATAATTCTGTTCATGTAACTTAAGCTTCCTGCTTTCATAAGCGATGACATGATTATTCTGTAATAGAATACCTCCAAGGCCTTCTCCTGAGGCGTCCGTTACAACCATAAAATCTCCATTTGGATCAGGTACAGTCAAAATAGGTGCTGTAGTTAACTGTTCCTTTAAATTCTTAAAGGCAGATTCACATTTGTCTGTCCAGACAAATTTCTTTTCTTTCTTTTGCAGCGAAGTGATTGGGGCAGCAATTTTTGAAAAGTCCTTAACAAACTTTCGGTAATATCCTGCCAACCCCATGAAACTCCTCACTTCGTGCACGTTCTTAGGCGCAGGCCACTCAGTTATAGCTGTGATCTTTGAAGGGTCAACAGCTATCCCATTCTTGCTTATAACGTGTCCCAAATAATGCACCTCTGCATCATAAAAGGAACATTTGGACAGTTTGCCATACAACTTCCTCTTTCTTAAGATTTCCAGCACTATCCTGAGATGTTCTTGGTGCTCTTCGACATTTTTAGAGTATATAAGAATATCGTCCAAGAATACAAGCACAAACTTGTCTAAGTACTCTTGAAAAATATTGTTCATTAGATTCATGAAGGCGGCAGGTGCATTAGTCAACCCAAAAGGTAACACCGTGAACTCATAATGTCCGTACCTCGTTCTAAAAGCTGTTTTATGAATATCTTCTTCCTTTATTCTCAGCTGATGATACCCTGATCGAAGATCTATTTTTGAATAAACTGATGCTCCTCGCATCTGATCGAACAGATCATCAATCCTAGGAAGTGGGTATCGATTTTTAATAGTTGCTTTGTTCAGCATTCTGTAATCAATACACAGCCTCAATGTGCCATCCTTTTTCTTTACAAATATTACCGGCACTCCCCAAGGTGAGATGCTCAGTCTTATCAGCCCCTTAGTCAGAAGTTCTTGTAACTGAGCCTTCAACTCTACCAACTCAATGGTAGTCATTCTATAAGGTGCCTTAGATATGGGTTCAGTTCCTGGTTTGATTTCTATTGCGAAGTCAAACTCACGTTTGGGTGGAAGACCTGGCAATTCCTCCGGAAACACATCACGGAAATCCCCTCAACAATGGATATCTTTCCATGAAATCATTATCTTCCCCCACATTTTCTGTCACTTTTACTGCATACAAAGTGCAGCCTCTGTTTTTAGCCCTTTTTAGTTGCATAGCCGTCAGTTTCCTAACTACAACTTCCCGTTTTACACCTTGAATGACTGCTGCTTTCTGCAGGTCATCGAAGCAACAGATTTGTTTTTCATAACAGTCGACCTTTGCCTTATGTTCAGCCAACCAGTTAACTCCAATAATGATATCATATGATCCTAGAGGAGTGACATACAAGTCAACTTCGGTGGAGAAACCAGGCAGATCAAGAATTGCCCCAAAAAGGCACATTTCGACCGTATGGACAACATTATTCCCATAATGCACTGTCCATGTTTTATCCATTCTTGCAGCCTTTCTTTTTAATTTCATAGCAAGTTTAGCAGAAATAAAACATTCTGTAGCTCCAGTATCAAAAAGTATAACTACAGGTGTACCGAATAACTTACCCGTAACTTCTATGGGCATCACTTGCTTTTCAGCTTGTCTGTTAGCCACTGCAGTGTGTATCCTATGCTGCTGTCCGCGATCATCCTTCTTCAGAGGACAGTGATTCGCATAGTGGTCCTTTCCACAGTTGAAGCATCCTCCAACTGGCCCTTTTCTAGGCTCAAATTTGTTACCAGCCTTGAAGTTATCATTCTGGCTTCCATAGGACTTCTGTCCAATGCCATTAACTTTTGTGAAGCTGTTCCACACGCTATTTACAGGTCTGTTCATCAGAGGTTTCTTGTTGTTATCTACAACAATTTTTTTTTTCACACCAAACCTTTTCCAAGGTCCCCTTTTTGGTGCAAGAGACGAAGAAGAATTGGGAATCTTCTTCCTTATCTCTTCCCTATGAGCAGATATTGCCCTCAATTTCTGTTCCTGTCTAATTGCCTTTTCGACAACTCCATCCATGGTGGTTGGGCCGTGGACATCCACTTCGCCACCAATGATGGGATTCAGTCCCATTATGAATTTCCGTATTCTGAACTTCTCATCAGCTTGGTACTGCGGCACATACTTAAGGAGTTTAGTAAACCCTTCCCAGTATTCCGTCACTGATAGCCTTCCTTGCGACCAGTTCTGAAATTCAGTCATTTTCCTATCAAAATAGAGTTGAGGCAGCCATCGTTGCCTAAAATAACCCTTAAATTGATCCCAAGTTATGTCTGATTCGACAATATTCAGCTCAACCTTACGGTTGTCCCACCATGATGATGCTTCATGAGAAAGCTGATATGCTCCCCATATCGCTTTAGTCTCTTCGGAGAAGTTTCTTATTGCAAAGTATTTCTCCATTTCACTGAGCCAGTTCTCAGCTCTGTCCCCAAGAGTTGTTCCATCAAACTTTGGAGGACTTATTCTCTTTATATCATTTGTAAGTTCAGCTGCTAATCTTGCCCTTTTATTTTTAGGGGGATTAGGAGAAATTACATTATTATCATCAACACTTGGATTCTCTCTGTTGATGTTGTCCACAGGAGGCAGCTGATCATTTATTTCAGCTTCATTCTCCTCCTCTTCATTGCCCATTGAATGATGTTCCAGAACAGTCAAACGATCCCTCGTATCAAGTAGGGCAGCAAGGATTTCATCCAGCTTTTGGGCAGTTGCTGCTTCTCCACCCTGTAACGGGTTATTCGCAGCATTCTCTCTTGTTCTGACCATTTTCTGTTCAATAAGAAAATGTAAACCTTATTAATATCGTGGACTCATTAGGTCCAAGAGCTACAACCTTCAGCTCTGATACCAAGATGTAACATCCCCATTTTAAGATACCAGAACAAGGGAATTTTTTTTTTTTTTGATAACGTTCTCTGTTATGAATTATAAAATTCAAACACACGTTCAAGTTTTAATAATTGTTCTCTGCCCAAACAACACAGTTTGGATCACACAATTTTTTTTTAAAACTAATGTTCCCTGTTCGCATATTTACAATATGGAACACACATTCAATGCCATTCAATCCTATAACAGATTCTATATGCTGCTGTAAATGACTCGAGGAACTGCCGATCTTCCATTTTCATGGCTCGGAGTTTCAACGATCCTTCATTTCATGACTCGGCAACAACTGATCCTTCATGTTCATTTATGCATAGTATATTATATATCCCAGTTCTCTTAACCGTTTCCGGTTATCGAAGTGATCCATTTAAGAAGCCTATCTGAATATTTGTTACTGATATTCATCTGACATCCTGCATCTTAAATTAAGTGATAAGGACAATGCAACCAGCACTTGCGATACTTTGGCCAAATATTTTCACATGCTTTGCATGATCATATTCCTGGATGTGATACACATCAATGGAATACGTCCTTCACTTCACTTCACCTGTTATCTAGAATGGTCTTTCCTGGTTCCTACCAGTCCTCTCAGTTTAAGGTCAAATTTAAACTTCCAATTTCCAACTAGTAATATGAACGAATATAGGAAGGCACTCCTAGTAACTAAAGATACGCAGACATACGGTGTCGTTCCCCACGACTCCGTGTGTCTAGTTATCTTTAGTATTCCAGAGTCACTTCGTATACCTGATCATACTCCTATCCCCTGCCAAGAACTTCACATTCAGCCTATGTATTCTTGATGTTTTAATTCGGGAGGGCATTGCAATATGTCAGCTGCAACATTGTGTCGTCATGAAGACCCCGTCTTCATGAAGACACCTTGCTGTAGCTGGCGTATGTCAATGTCCTACGGAATCCTCCCATCGAGAATACACATCCTGCTCAAGTGATTTGGATATGATTTTAATAATTAAGAATCAACTTTCAGCAACCATGCTGATCCCTTTATCCTCGTTTCCGTTACAGTTGTATATAGCTAAGAGAGACTAAATCCGTCCTTTAGCTTGCTATGCATCTTCTCCTTCGTGTCGAAGGGCTGCATTTCTCTACTTGGTTCTCTTCTTAATCATTGGATTAAGCAGCCCGTTACAGACGGACGTGATAAGTTTAACCTATTAAACTTAACCAAGATTTTCCCAACTGTAACTAAATTCAGAATTCTAACTTATTAGACGTCATTTAAACGAGGCCTAATTCCCAAGAAATGTATTCATTTGTTCTCCTTAACATTACATAGTTAAGGTCCATTAGTTATGGATATACTTATCCTATATCCTTTATTCTGAATTTAACATACGAGGTCATTAATGGAGTTCGAAAGCGAAGTTCGATTACTCCGAAGTTAATTGATATTCCTTAGCTTCCAAGCTAATCCTGAATACCTATTAGTTGTGAAATCATATTCTTCCTAATCCTTTTTAATGTCAATTAAAAATTCATCTTTACCCAAGTATGAACTAATTGCATATTTCAACTTAAAAGTTGTATTTAGGTAAGAATAGATATCAGTTCCCATTTAGCATCCATCCAAGGACAATTAAACAAATCCAAATCAAGAAATAACATTATATTTCCAATTTAGTCAACAATATCAAACTGATATAATTATTAAAATATCACACTTGTAATTGTATTCATCAATTCATGTCATAATCCATACATTTGCCAATCCAACTGAATGGACATTGTTTACATAAAACATCATTACAACTCATAGATAGAAGAATATACTTTCTTCTTTTCACAATTCCTCGAAGAGGAATAAAAGCAAACAAATACAATTCATCTTCAACCAATCAAGAAGCATCAGAAAACAACCATGTCTTCATTCTAATCAATTTCCATCTGCAAAATGATTTGCATGGGTCAGTTCAATGAACTGAGCATATTAAGCACTTATCATTAAAATGAGGTGCTTCAACTAACTGTCTCAATAAAAGAACCCTGCTTTTATGAAACGACAGTAAGACATCAATCCAGAAATAGGCACAAAGAAAGATCAGCATAACAACTAAACCATCAAAATATCATCACAATCAGCCAAGGAACTGCTGTCCCATTTTCCACATAACCTTTACAAGTCTCAAATTACAATATTGTAAAGTTAGGAATACAAGTAGCATACTGCTGATATAACATACTGTTATCCTTTCCACACCTTTCATTAATAATAAATGCAAAGGGTAAAACAAACTGAAACGTAAATCCATTACTTTCCTTTCAGTTCATGCATCACATTAGATTCCAAGCAATCAAGCACAGACAAGAAAGCGAACAACAATGCATATAGTTGCTCATATCTAAGCACTACAAAATTCATTATTAACGAATTATAGATTTCCAACTGAATGAAAGAAGAACAGATCATTTTTCCAAGTCATTCATCCATATCCCTATTTCTTTCCACATGACTGTCCAAAAAAAATGGAATCCAAACGAGGCACAAATCAAGATAACAGTTCAGAGTGAAACTTACAAAATCCATTCAGAATTCACTTTCCAGCAGTAAGAGTAATTTCATTTATAATCAGCTTTAAATGAAAACAAGGAAGAATTCATCATCCTTATCCATACTTCATTTGAATCAGGCTCATATGAAAATCTGAAAAAGGTTAGTACAACATTGTGTTTATCATAGATCAAATAGTATAAGGATGCATACTATATATTTACCATACTAGAAGAAACCATATTTCTTTCACTGTATGTTAAACAGATAAATAGTTATACAATCATGCAATCAATTATTCGCATGATTTCCTAATTCTATGAACACATTCCATTCAAAATAAAATTTTATTCATTGTTGTTACCTACAGCAAGTCCAATAATCACCTGACTACGGATTTTACCAAATCAAAACAACAGACAGAAGAAGAATTCCCTTCCAATAAATGATTCTACCCGAATCCATTTTTCAAGTTCATGATAGTATGCAGAACTCCAGAATGCAAAAATCAGATGTCATTACCTTTATCAAAGTAAACCGTACAGGGTGTTAAATACATGGATCTGATACAGTCAAGACAACCCACACAGCAAGACAAAATTTCTATGCATTTATTCTTTTGTTCAACAATCCAAGGCTAAGTCGTAATCACCAAAATAGTCTGATCTTAAAAGACCGATCAACATCAATAAACACAACTAATCATCATACCTTCTCAGCAAGAAAACAATATATTTCATTATGAGTTCAGAAGGAGAGACTATTCCTTTTCCAGCTTCCATGATTGCTCAAAATCGTATTTGTCCATTTACATAAAAGAAGAAACACAACAATAATTGTTTTACCAGCATATCCTTCTAACCGAGTCCGAATTGCTCAGATAGAACTCACAAACCCATCTCTTAAAGATCAAAAGAAATGCTATTTCTTTTCAACGAAACAGCAGAAAGAAAAAGAAAAGTCTTATTTCTTTTAAGCGAGAAAAAGAAAGAAACATCAAAAACGTGTTACCATTTCTTCCCTCAAACCCAATTCGTATGCTCATACAAAAACCAATGATGTATTCATCATAATCAAACACAACAGAAAGAGAAAGGAACTATTTCCTTTTTAAAAGAAATTTCAGTATAGAAACGACCTCATGCAACTCGTACATCCTGTACAATTATATCACGAAAGACCATATAACAAAAGAACATTCTCATAGCAGTGAAAACAACCCACACAGTCTGCCAGTTCTTTATATAATACTTAAGCAGAGAAATACCCATTCCTTAAAGCTCGAAAAGAAATGATATTCCTTTTAATCCCGAAACAACAGATAGTAAACAAGAAAGATCTTATTTCCTTCAAGAAAACTTCAGTATAGAAACGACATCAAGCCGCTCACACAACCTATACAATCGTATCACAAGTTCATGTGACAAAAGAACAATCGCACAGCAATAAAATAACCCACACTGCCTGCACAGTTCCCATATCACATTTTACAGAGAAAAACCAGTTTGAATTTCCATCTAACGTCAACAACCAGCACAACATGGAGGTATTCCATTCAAAGAAGTGCAAAGACAGTTAAACACAACAACCAGGGATGATTTTCCTATCATTTCCAAAAATGACAGCAAGGGTCGACGAACCCAAATCATATCAACACAATCAACAATCACATAAACCCAAAACCCAAGAGCAGGGTTGTTTTAATGAGACATTTAAACAAAGCAAGAATTTTTAAAGAGAAGGGCTTAACATGCCTGTGATTTCTTTTCCAAAACTTGAAGAAAACTGTGTTTGCCGAAGTTATTTCCTTCCACGGCGACAACAAGAACTTCCAAACAATCCTTTCCTCTTCAGGCTCAGCAACAGCCTCAAAATCTCCCAAGAACAATGATAAATCCAAAGAACTGATTCGACTGAACCAGACCAAAAAAACCAAATGCAGAGCAACTTTGCAAGGTCCAAATCGACACAATGAAAAATCAATTTTCCCTCATACACTTTCCAAGGCGAGCTGGTCGCGAGGACCAAGAGAATTTAATGCATTAAAGGCTCTGCATTTTCCCAACTTTCCACGCCACCATCAACTTGAGTTGGCGAACTCAAATTTTCAAATTCCACAAGCAAAAACCAAATTTGGCTCTATCTCCAAATAGATGCCTCCGCCACTTACCTGCCCCGCCAAACTGGTGCTGTCCACGCATGGACTTTCCATTAAATGCCAATGAATACCCCTTCATCCTTATCCTCTCCCTCCAAGGGTCTGCGCGTCCCCTTTAGATTAGGATTAGTTTAGGTTGTATATTAGTGTTCAACCTAGGTCATAGTTTAGTCTTAGGTTATTAGGACTTAGGTTTATTTCCTTTTTTTTTTTGTAATTTAAAAATCCACTTAGGATAGTAGTTTAGGATGCATGTTAGGACTTAGGATTAGCTTAGGATTTAATTCCTACTAACCACTAACACTAATCAACCCCTAACCCAATCTCTCAACTAACTCTCGTAACAATGCTGTGCAGGACGTTCCGTCCTTTGAATCACATGCCAAGGCCACCCGTGTCTAGGCATTTCTTGCCTCACGAGGTTTTAAGTTCGACAGTACAGGGTTCAAGGATCGAACCTTTGTCGTTGGCATTTACGTGCCAGCTGCCCATACCTACAATCAGGCGCTGCACATTCATATCAACCTCCGGTTCGGTTCCAGAGTAAATCGACACAGAAATCACAAGAAGACCACAGCATACTTTGGATCAATGAAATTGAATCAAGGTGTGCTGTCAATCAGCAACGAGAGTTTAGCAAGTATACGACAATTTTTCGTCACATCAGCAAACACACAAGTACAATAACTGCTGTCCTATGCAATAAATCACAGCATGCAAGAATCCAAGTTAGCAACACATTCTCTTAAGATCAGAACATATCTTAACATGTTTTGCCTTCATTTCAGCAGTTATAATAGTATGAAAAACATTCGCCAAGATAACTTACAAAATCAGAGTGTTACATTTCTATTCCTCCTCCATGCATCTCAATCATGTGTCATCCAATCCTTTCTTGTATAGAAAATTTTCCCATATGACATACTTTCCTTCTATGAGGAGAAGAGTTATCCTCTACTTCTGATCGAGGATGAGAGGAAAGTATCCATAGGTTAATAAATATGTTATATCAGCATACCATGGATTGTTTGTACTCATAAAAATTACAAGAGGGGAATCCTTGATTAAGCGGTTATAACAATTTGAGTATTCTTCCCACTTCTCTCAAGAAAGAAGATCACACAATCCAGTTGATTACACTAGCTTGGAGGGTTTGATCTCAAGATATTACTCCTGCACCTTTCAAACCCAATTTCCTCTCCTTTCCCTTGGGTCTTGTTGCATCACAATAGATTTCACTTCCAGACTTGGGACCATGACCACAACACGATAATTTAGAAGGTGGAAACTAAATTTTTTTATTGCTCTGACTACCGCATAAGAAAACTTTTCATGTTGTGATTAATTGAGCTCATGTTTGTAACACCTTGATTTTTGTAAGTTATCTTGGTGATTATTTTTCATACTGTTGTAACTGCTGAATTGAAGGAAAACATGTTAAGATATATTTTTGATCTTAAGGGAATGTGTTGCTAATCTAGATTCTTGCATATTGTAATTTGTTTACATGGGACAACAGTTACTATTGCTTGTATGTTGCTGATGTGACGACAAATTTGTTGTATGCTTGCTAAACTCTATATGTTATGGCCTTCTTGTGATCGCTTTGTCGATTTACTCTTGAACCGAATTGAAGGTTGATATAAATGTGCAGCACCTGATTTCAAGTATGAACAGTTGGCACGTAGATGCCAACGGAAAATGTTCGATTCATGAACCATACACTGTCGTAACGTGAGACCTCGTAAGGCGAGAAATGCCTGGATATGGGTGGCTCAGGTATGTTTAACGAAGGACGAAATGTCCTGCACAGTGTTGAAATTGGAAGTCAGTCAGGAAGACTTGACTGGAAGTTGATTAATTAAATGTTAGGTGTTAAGGGGAAATTAGATCCTAATCTAATCCTAAGTTCTACCTTACATCCTAAACTACTATCCTAAGTGGATTTTTAAATTCTAAAATGATAAACATAGACCTAAGTTCTATTAACCTAAAGACTAGGCGGTGACCTAGGTTTGAACACTATTATGAATCCTAAACTAATCCTAACCTATAAGGGGACGCACAAACCCATGGGAAAGGATAAGGATGAAGGGGAATTAAATGGCAATTAATGTGAGTCCTTGCGTGGACAGCGCCAAGTTTGGCGGGAACAGGAAAAAGGTGGAAGTATCTAGTTGGTCATGGAACTAAACTTGGTTTGCATGCAAAATTTGAATTTGGTGGTTCGCCAACCCAAGTCGGTGGTGGCGTGAGGAAATAGAAAAAGGCAGAGCCTTTAATGCATTTAATTCTTTGTGGTCTTCGTGACCAGTCCGCCTTGGAAAGAGTTTGGAGGAATTTTTGTTGGTCATTTGTGTTTGCTCGGGTTTTTGAGAAGTTGCTCTGCATTTGGTTTTTGATTGGTTTAGTCGAACCAGTTGTGTTTGGTTTCTGTCTCTGTTCTTTGGAAATTGAAGGCCGTTTGATGAGCCTGAAGAGGAAGGGATTGTTTGGAATCTCATTGTTGTCGCCGTGGAAGGAAAAACCTTCTGTAAACGTGGTTTTCTTCGAGTTTCGAGGAAGAATACCAGGCATGTTAAGCCCTTCTCTTTAAAACACTTGCTTTACTTAAGCGTCTCATTAAAACAACCCTGCTCTTGGGTTTTGGGTTTATTCGATTTTGCTGTCATTGTTTGAAATGATATGGGTAGAATCATTTTCTTGTTATTGTGATTTGAACTGTCCTTGCATTTTTAATTGAGTGGAAACACCTCCATGTTGTGCTGGTTTGTTTGACAGTAATGGGGAATTTGTCATGTGTGTTATGAAACTATACATGTTGTATGAGTTTGTTTTCATTATTGAAACAATCGTTCTTTTGCTAATATGAAATGGAATGATGGAAAGTATTAGCTGTGCGAGTTGTTGAAGTTGTTTCTTTACTGAAATCTTTAAGAAAAGGAAATAAGACCCTTTTTCCTTCTGCTGTTTTGGGTTTAGAAGGTAATAGCATTTTTGGATTTTAAAGGAACTGGAATTTGAGTTTTATTTGAGTTTATGAACTCGATTTGAAGGAAGTAATAGTAATATTTTATGGCTGTGCCTTCTTCTTGTATAAGAAATGAACGAATACGTAGTGGGTATTCGTGAAAGTTAAGGAAAGTAACTGTTTTTCCTTTTGAACTTATAAATGAACTGTATTTTCTCTTGCCTTGGTGGAAAGTTGATTTTTTTGTGTCTTATTTGATGCAGTTTGATCTCCAGTTCGGACTGTAGTTGTCAATAAGAACTCAACTTTTTATTTCTGTACAATGAATGGAAAATTATGGAAATAAGCTGGCTGATTGGGTCTGTCTTGACTGTACCTTGTTGTGCATCTGATATCCTATGCGGGTTTTCATTAATAAGGGTATTGTTGTATGAAAATTACATTTTGGGTTCTGTACATCATTGTGAATAGAAAAATGGATTTCGGGTAGAAACAGTTGTTGGCAAGGAATTCAAATTGGGTATTCATTGCTTATGGTATATTGAATTGAAACAGTTCAGGCTATGTGATTTTGCTATTCATTGTTGAATGATTGTTCAGTTGTCATTATGAGTTGAGCTGTCATGGTAAGATAAACACGATTTGGGTGTTTTATTACATTTTTAAGAAGATGATTGTTTCTCTATTGAAGGTAGAGGGATACGAGTTCTTCCTTTCTCTGCTGTTTTAGATTTTGATAGAAACAGTAATTGGGTTTATTGAACTTTATAAGTTTGGATTGTCGGAAGTGACAGTGATATTTTGATTAATTTCTTGAGTGCTGTGTTTTTCTGTACAAACAAAATATTGAAAGGTTTCGTATGATTCTGATTTTGCACAGACATTTAAAAGAAATGAAATCGACCTGAATAATTCTTGTTGAGTTGAAGAAAATGGTTTTTTTCTTATTGAAAGGTTAAAGGAATGAATTCTTCTCTTCTTGCTATTTGAATTCTGGAAATAGCATTAGAGCTTTACTGTGCATTATGAATTGGACTTTCTGTAGGTAACAGCAAGGTGCAAATGAATATTTATGAACTGTATGCGTTCATGGATATAGAAGGTCATGCGAATAATTGATTACGTGATTGTATAACTGTTTATTTGGTTAAAATATACAGTGAAAGAAGTATGGAATCTTCTAGTACAACAAGTACATAGTATGCATCTTGATACTGCTTGTTCTATGATGAATACGATGTTTTACTAACCTGCTTTTGGCATTCATATGAGCTTGAATTAAACGAAATATTGATAAGGACGATAAGTTCTTCCTTGTTTTCATTTAAAGCTGATTATGAATGAAATTATTCTTGCTGCTGGAAAGTGAATTCTGAATGGATTTTGTAAGTTTCACTCTGAACTGTTATCTTGATTTGTGTCTCGTTTGGATTCAATTTTTAGGACAGTCATGAGGAAAGAAATAGGAATGTGAATGGAAAACTTGGAAAAATGATCTTTTCTTCTCTCATACAGTTGGAAATCTGTAATCGTTTAGGAACAAATTTTGTATTGCTTGGGTATGAGCAACTATATTTATTGTTGTTTCCTTTCTCGTCTGTACTTGATTGCTTGGAATCAAATGAGATGCATGAACTGAAAGGAAAGTAATTGGTTTACATTTCAGTTAGTTTTACCCTTTGCATTTATTACTAATGAAAGGAATGGAAAGGATAACAGTTATGTTATAACAGCAGTATGCTACTTGTATTCCTAAACTTTACAAATGTTGTAATCTGGAACTTTGAAGGAAATTGCTTCTTGTATGGTTATGTGGGAAATAGGACATCAATTCTTTGGCTGATTGGGATGGTATTTAGATGGTTCAGTTGTTATGATGTCCATTCTTTTGATGCTTAATTCTTGATTGATGTTCATACTGTCGTTTCGTAAAAGCAGGGTTCTTTTATTGAGACAGTTAATTTGAAGCACCTCATTTTAATGACAAGTGCTTAATATGCTCAGTTCAATGAACTGAACCGTGCAAGTAATTTTGCAGATGGAACTTGATTAAAATGAAGACATGGCTATTTTCTGATGCTTCTTTTGATTATCTGAAGATGAATTGTATTTGTTAGTTATTATTCCTCTACGAGGAATTGTGAAAAGAAGAAAGTACATTCTTCTATCTATGAGTTGTAATGATGTTTCATATAAAAAAAGTCCAGTCAGTTGGATTGGCAGTTGTATGGATTATGAAATGGATTGATGAATACAACTACAAGTGTGATATTTTAATAACTATATCAGTTTGATATTGTTGATTAAATTGGAAATATAATGTTATTTCTTGATTGGGAATTATTTAATTGTCCTTGGATGGATTTAAAAGGAACTGATATCTATTCTTACCTAAATGCAACTTTTAAGTTGAAATGTGCAATTAGTTCATACTTGGGGTTAAGATGAATTTTTAATTAACATTAAAGGGATTAGGAAGAATATGATTCCACAACTGATAGGTATTCAGGATTAGCTTGGAAGCTAAGGAATATCAATTAACTTAGGAGTAGCCAAACTTCGTTTTCGAACTCCATTAATAGCCTCATATGTTAAATTCAGAAAGAAAGGATATGGGATAAATATATCCAGGGCTAATGGACCTTAACTATGTAAGGTTAAGGAGAATAAATGAATACATTTATTGGAAATTAGACCTCGTTTAAATGACGTCTAATAAGCTGGAATTCTAAATTTAGTTACAGTTGGAAAAACTTGGTTAAGTTTAATAGGTTAAACTTATCACGTCCGTCGGTAACGGGCTGTTTAATCCAATGATTAAGAAGAGAACCAAGTAGAGAAAATACAACCCTTCGTTACGAAGGAGAAGATGCATAGTAAGCTAGAAGACGGATTTAGTCTCTCTTAGCTACATACAACTATAACGGGAACGAGGATAAAGGATCAACATGGTTGCTGAAAGTTGATCTTAAATATTAAGATCATATCCAAATCACTTGAGTAGGATGTGTACTCTCGATGGGAGGATTCCGTAAGACATTGACATACGCCAGCTACAGCACGGTGTCTTCATGAAGACAGGGTCTTCATGACAACACAATGTTATAGCTGACATATTACAATGTCCTCCCGAATTAAATCATCAAGAATACATAGGCTGAATGTTAAGATCTTGGCTGGGGATAGGAGTATGATCACATATAGGGAGTGACTCTGGAGGACTAAAGATAACTAGACACACGGATTCATGGGGAACGACACCGTATGTCTGCATATATTTAGTCACCATGAGTGCCTTCCTATATTTGTTCATATTGCTAGTGGAAATTGGAAGTTTGAATCTGACCTTAAATTGAAAGGACTGGTAGGAACCAGGAAAGACCATTCTAGATAACAGGTGAAGTGAGGTGAAGGACATATTCCATTGGTGTGTATCACATCCAGGAATATGATCATGCAAAGCATGTGAAAATCTTTGGCCAAAGTATCGCAAGTGTTGGTTGCGTTGTCCTAATCACTTAATTTAAGATGCAGGATGTCAGATGAATATCAGTAACAGATATTCAGATAGGCTTATTAAATGGATCACTTCGATAACCGGAAACAATTAAGAAAACTTGTATATATAATATACTATGCATGAATGAACATGAAGGATCGATAGTTGCCGAGTCATGAAATGAGAGATCGTTGAAACTCTGAGCCATGAAAATGGGAGATCGGTAGTTCTTCGAGTCATTTATAGCAGCATATAGAATCTGTTATAAGATTGAATGGCACTGAATGTGTGTTCCATATTACAAATATGTTAACAGAGAACATTAGTTTTAAAAGGAAATTGTGTGTTCCAAACTGTATTGTTTGGGCAGAGAACAATTATTAAACTTGAACGTGTGTTTGAATTATATAATTCATAACAGAGAACGTTATACAAGAAAAAAAAAAAAATCCCTTGTTCTAGTATCTTAAAATGAGGATGTTACATCTTTATATCTTGGAAATCATGAACACACTTGGTGACTATACCTTATCCTCATTTTCTTGCACAATAATTGCAAAGATAGTATGTTCATAGGCATAACAGTAGAGGATGAACTCCTTACCAAAGTTGGGGCATACCAAAGTAGGTGCTTTGGCATTTTTTGGACTCAAAGGATTCATTTCCCTTCTTGTTCCATTTGAAGGATTTCCTTGGGATCATCATATTGACAATATATTTCTCGAGATTTGTAAATTCTGGTACAAATATTCTCAAGAAATTGACTTTAACAAAGAAGGAATGCACTTATGGTTTAATGGTAGGAAGAGATAATCTTTGAATAGCCTCCACCCTATCTAGATCAATTTAGGTACCTTCCTTTCTCACGATGTGACCAAGGAACTTTCCCTTAGTAACCCCAAATATGGAATTAATTGGGTTTAAGGATATGTGATGCCTCCTCTAATGGATCAAACCATGTTCAAGATGTTCTAGATGATCTTCTAGTCTACTGTCAAGTCATCGAGGTACACTACTCTACATTTTCCTTTCAAGTCCCAGGAAGATAGGTCCATGGCATTTTGGAATGTTACCCTTGCATTGATCAAATTGAATGGCATGCGGTGATAAATGAAGGTTCTCCATGGGGTAGTGAAGGAAGTCTTGAATTGATCTTGTTTAGCAACTTCAATCTGATTGTACCCCGAGAATCCATCCAACATGGACATCATCTCTGAACCCTTGACTGCCTGCAAGATGTGGTCCATGACTGGAAGTGGGTAGTTGTCTTTCAAAGAAGCTTGGTTCAGATTTTGAAAATCCACATAGAGGCAGATTTCACCACTCTTCTTCCTCACTGGTACAATATCAAATATCCATGTTGAGTTGTGGATAGGAAATATGATGAATTCATTCAACAAATTCTCAACATATGCTTTGATTGTTCTATAAATCTTGGTGTTGCACTTCCTTTTCTTCTACCAGAAGGATTTTATACCAGGCTTCAGGGGTGTATAATGTTGCATGATTTTGGTTGGATGGAATTCAAATCATCATATGAGTATGCAAGAAAATTGGGGTATCTTTTTAATAGAGCTATGAAATATCTTCATTCCTTAGGTGAACAACATTT
Source organism: Taxus chinensis (assembly GCA_019776745.2). Taxonomy (NCBI): domain Eukaryota; kingdom Viridiplantae; phylum Streptophyta; class Pinopsida; order Cupressales; family Taxaceae; genus Taxus; species Taxus chinensis. Next base: position 489,404,514 of record CM034146.1, read on the forward strand.
TCCTATGTTCACCATCCTTGGTTGCTCACTTGTTCCAATGTTGAATTTTTCATACTATGATGAATCCCTAGGTTGATTATTTAATTTTCCATGAATGAATTTGTCATGCTTATCGAATAGTTCCTCCATAGACACTATTCCCTTAGCGATCCTATTACCTTTCAATTGAATCACTTTGTCTTCATCCATCTGATCAACTAAATTATTGTCACTGTTATTATTAGAAAACTCCCATGGGAGTGAGTCACCTCCTTTAAAATACATGGACCTAAAGTCCCTAGTTTGTTGTAGGAAGGAAAAAACCTGATTATCTAGCACGCTTGGTTGAATGACCATTTCCACTCAAAACTTTTCTCCTTTTACATCAAGGTATGGAATCATTAGTGATGTGGACATGACCAATGAGTCGGATCTAATAGTTTGTTCTCTACATACTTATTGTATATTAAATGCGTTGAAGTCCCTGATACACTCCCAGAACTTATTCCTGTAATGGCAGAGATGAGAATTTTTTACTTGAAAAATTTTTCTCCCATGTTTCACAATTAGTTCAACATCACCTTATGTAATGAGATTTTTAATCCACATCTCTTTGAATGCTTGCAATCCTAGTAAAAAAGCTTCATACTCTGTCATGTTGTTTGTGTTTGAGAATTGCAACTTATAAGATAGGGTAAAAAATTCTCCCTATGGGGATGATAAGACAATGTCTGCTCTTGAGCCTGTTGTAGAACAACTTACATTGAACTCCATTTTCCAAACTTCATTGGAGATGTTTGTTATCATTTCCTTAAGAATGGATAGTTATTCATTCCACTTTGAGCTCATGAATTAATTATCATTACTTCTTTCTTCATATGGCACTCTTCCCGACTCTTCAAATGAAGTTTCTCCCAAATCCTTGCTTTGGAAGAGGATTGTAGCTCTAGGGTCATATGAATTCTGCACTTTCTACTTTATCTTGGGCTTGAGAAGAATTTTATTCATCTCATCCTTGACTAGAAATAATGTGGAAGACCAGTCCATTTTGATTCCACCTCCCATCTCTTGGAAGAATCTTCCAATGATAAACATTTCATATGTAGTTGGCATGTCAGCTACTAGAACAATTTCCTTCACCATATTTTCTGGATAAGCTACAAGGGCCATCATTGAATTTTTAATCCTCCCAACCAATGAAACTTCTTTGGTCTCCATAGAGTAATAATGGCCAAATTCTCGTGAGAGACTCAAATCGATGGATTGAGAAACATTGACGGACATGAAATTATCTGAGGCACCGAAATCAATGATACATGTATCTAGACAATACCCATTAATCAACAAGGAGACATAAAATGGTTCAATTTTTCCAGTTGAAGAAGGGGTAGAGGCTAAGCAGTTTTGGCTTAGGCTCAGCTTAGGAGTAGGAAGCAAAACTTTGGAAGTAGATGACACTTTTGAAGAGGATGAAACTTTGGAATTAGAGGTTCCACCCTTGATGAGTTTGACAAGTTTCTCAAATTTCTCAAGATGGGTTTGTAAATAATCGAACTCTTATTTGGACCTTATCCTTTTTAACATGGTCGATGATGTTAAAATTTAAAGAAGGGTTTTCAAGAGTATGGGAAACATTAGCTTGGTTTGACTTATATGAGGTGCTTGTTAATTTCTCATCACTCTTATGCTTTGCAAAAGTCGAAACATCATTTGTGGCAGAGCTTGACTATCCTTTCTTAGAGGAATTATCTTGAGGGGGTGTATCTTCAAGCTTCTTCTTGGATGACTCCAAGGATGGAGGAAAAGGATACCCTATATTTGTTATTATTTTTCCAGGAAGTAGAGTCACCAGTTGATGGTCCTCTTTTTTATTTTCTTTATTCTTGGAAGACTTTTCCTTCTCGAGAGTTTTTGATTAGGTGAAAAAAACACATGAGTGATTGTTCATAGCAGCCACAGATTCCTCATATTCATCATTTGATGAGGATGCATATTCACAAAAACCTACTTTTATGGAACCAACTTCCGTCAGAAGATCGCCTTCTTCTTCTTCACTTTCTAACATTACTTCTTCATCACTTTCTTCATATGATATGGTCTTTCATGTTGTGTTCATAGGAAGAGCTTCGAGAGCAAGCCTTTGAGGCGATGGACCAAATCTTTGTTTTTTTGAAAAATTCTTCATAGGAATATTCTTGTACATGGAATTCTGGGCTAATTAATTTTTGAGGGAAAAATGTCATCAGCTAATTTTTGCACTAATGAGTCTGTAGATTTAGAGGTTGAACTTTGATATTTATCCTTACTTGGGCTTTCTTGATCTTTCTAGACATTAGCAAGTCATATTCCACATCAACCACAAGTATTTTGCTTCATCCAAAGAGGAAGGCAAATATATTCTTAATATGGAAACCCACTTTGGGTAGTTGTACATTGGTGAAGAACCTTAATTGATTATCTTCCATGGGTTTGGTAGAATCTGGAACTTTATAGAGCCTCCTATTGAATTTAGCTACAAAATCCTAAGGTTATTTCTTCAACTGAGACCTCTAGGAAAGAAGAGCGTGAGAATCTTCAATTGGTTTAAACCTAGCTTCAAATTTAGATTTCATACCTGCCAAATTAGTGATTGATCTTCTTAGAAAATGATAGAACCAGTCTGCAACGACATCTTGTAAGGATTCTACAAACAGACTGACTAAAATGTCTTCGTATTCCACACCCATCACCCTAAAATATGTTATGAATGTTGCGATGTGATAATCAAGGTGTTTTCCCATCTCCTTGGAACTTCATAAAGTTATTTCTAGATCCCATGGGTAGGTTGTGCAGTGGAGGATTTAGAGACAATGGGATCGTGTTCTATCCCCATGGAATTGGTACTTGTGCTGCCATCCTGGGTTCTTGTTATTCTTTTAGAGGAATGAGATTAAGTGATTCTACTTGTGGTTCTTTAAAAGGGAAATTAAGATCAAACTCAGATGGATATTCTTGACCAGTTCTTTTTGTTTTTTGAGTGATAGGAAGTCTAAAATCAACTAGATATTGCTCTTCGAATATTGTATCAGTTACACTATTAGCTTGAGAATCCCTTGTGTATCTTCTTTCTACCATATTGCTAGATTTATGCACCACTCAGAATAGATTGATTATAAGATCTTCTTTGTTTATCAGGAACTTGTCTTGCACACTGTAGAGCCTGAGTACGTTATTCTTCAAAATCCAAAACTCTTGAGGCAACATGATAATGATTAAAGCTTTCGCTGTTACTCTAGATGCATTTCCTCAAATCAGTTGTGAGATATTCTTGAGTTTCCTAAAATAAAACAAGATTAGGATACAAAACAAGACAGTTTACAAGAATAGTCATGGAGGGAAAAATGAAAAGTATACATCAAGAATCTTAGGATTTTTTAGATAAGATAAATAGGTTTGGTTTTAAATGGGGACCAAAAAACCCCATACATAGAGGAACAAATTTTCAAAGAAAAAAACTTACACAAGGCCATGAAGGCAGAGTCAAAAGTACTTGACAATAGGCCCCCACACAGATGGGCCAAACTACAAGATTTTGCAAAATTAACAGAGTTTTTTTTTATCCCAAAGGGGTAGAAACAAAAAAAAACCAAACAAAAAATGGCATCAAAAGGTACGTAATTAGTTCACCATGACCCTGCTATGTGATCTAGTGCTCAGACCTCTATCCCTCCTACCAACCACCTTGATAATGACCCTTTTCGGTCAGTCGACAACATAGTTCTCTGTTTGGGTCTCAACATGTTATTCCTTTTGTTCCTTGCTTTAATTGGAGTTAGCAACCATACCTGAGCTATATCCAGTGTATGATTCCTCGCTATCATATGAACTCAACATCAACTTCATCTTTCTTTTTCCCTCCTCAGTAGCAACCTAATCCTACAAAATAGAAATCCGTTGCTCTTGTATAACGAAATCAGCTTGGATACCCCTGATGGTTTTGTTATGGGAAACAAAACGTTGATGGAAATATTTCAACTCTTTAATGAGGCTTTTGTTGACACTGAGAATAGTGTCATTGGTGGTCTCAACCCTCATAATTATGGTCTCCCAATCAACAAGTTCTTGGGCCCTTTTGGTGGAATTATGATTTAAATTCTTGATACCCTTTTTGAGATTGCACAAGGTATTTGCAATGCCCTTATCTGAGTTAATCACTTTCTGTTTCTTAATTTTGTTGATGCGGGAGGCTAGGGTTTCCTTAACTAAATCGTGATAATTAACAGGGTAAGGGATGGCCATTTTACCTCTTTGAACCATGAGGAGGATGAGACCCTGGTGGAGGGGGATATCCATCTTAGGATTTTTAATCTCTGATTTTCTTTAGATTTTTCATATATTTGATTTTTATTGGTTTTTTGGTTTATGAGGTGATGTAGAAACAACAAAATCTACCCCACAGTGGGTGTTAAAAGTTATTAATGAAATAATTTATCAAAGGAAAAATTAATTGATTTTCACCAATGCTCCAAGACTATGTCCCTCCTTCTTATGAAAGGGGGGGCTCCCTTTATTAAATGCAAATAAAAAAATATTGTGGGTGGTTGATAAGCCAAGGATCACATAGGACTACTCCACTAGACATGTGTCAAATTTCTTGCACACAGTGCAAGGCAAAGAGTTTTCTTGGGAGACAAGGTGAATGATCTGTAAACTGGTAGTGTTTTTCAATCTAAATTTTAAACTAACAGATCCATATAAGAAAATTATTTTTTGATGTTGAATATTAAACTCCAAAACTAAAATCAACTGAAAGAAAATGTAATGCAAATAATGGACACCGCACACAAGTTGTTAACAGATTTCATAAAATGCCTACGTCTTTGGGTTCGTTAAATGAAGAACTTATCCATTATAAATTTATGATCGTAATTACAAAGAAACTTATATAATAATGTATATTTTGGTCTACTATGAACTCAATGTTAATCGGTCCTACAGAACCAAGACTAGTCTTAGAAGGATTGCTCATGTTCTGGCACGGCCTCCTAACTTCACACTTCCTGTAGAATTCCGCTCTGCTACATGGTCTCCATCCTCTACACACGACTAAGTCAAAACAGTGTGTGTTGTTGAGATAAGCAACATGATCCTCCTCTGCAGCCTCCAAGAAATATGAACTTGGATTAATAATGTCTAGCGAATAGTAGAATCTGAAATCCCATATAACACTTATGTAGCACTTTAAAACTCCTCTCGATTCCACACTTTAGATTTGGGTCACACCATAAGAACTAAGGATTTATTAGCATTTTACAAAATATTAATGAGTTAACAACAATAACTCATAATGATGCCTTAAAAAAGGACTTATCTCTTTAGCAATGCCTTAATAATCTTAAGGCTCTCTAATATTCATAAGAAACTTTTTATTTAACCCTGAATGTGCTTGTGTTTGTGAATGGGCCTCGACCCCCTTTTATACTAGGTTCGGGATTGAATTTTGTGGTTAAATGACTTATCGGTTGTGGATTTGTTAACAACTCGGTTGGACAAATTGGTTGAGGACGTCCGTTGCAGGCGAGAGGTCACGCGTGTCAACCACCATGCTATATTTTACCACGCCATTGTTGATCTTACCACATGCTCTAAGATTGGTCGCTGACTCATCACCATTTACGAAGTCTAATACGCTATGCACTTGCTCGTAACCACGTGTCCATTGCATCCACATCTGCCTATGAGCTCTAATTTTTTCCAAGCTAGTCACCTTGTCCCATGGGTTGTTTTCCCTTTGCCACGTGGGTTAATCCCACATCAACTGGGAAGGAGATGGTTTAAGGCTTTGAAAACCCTTACCAATACTTTTGGTTACATTGCTTCGGCCACATGTTTATTTGCCATTTTTCCCATTGTTTGGACTCACCAGGTTACATGGCAAGATGGATGGTCTTTTTGAATGGTTATTGAGCTCGTAATTTGACTCGGTGGTAACTTGGTCCTTAGATCGCCATGAGCTCGATTAGCTTGCTTGGTCAATAAGCTCAATTGTCAACTCGTCCATGAGCTCACCTACTAGCTCAGTCTTGGCTTGATCCCAACTCACCATCTTGGTCTCTATCTCGATGAGCTACTTGTAATTCCACGGTGAATGGGCCCCCCTTCAAAATTACAGTAGACCCCACTGTTGCAAACCCCCTTTTAATTTGTTAAAGACTCGAGGTGAAACCAAATTCATTTCTTCTCCACCACACAATTCCATTCGTTGATTCCATGTTGACCCTCTTGTGTTACGTCACTTATGCCTGTATTATACCTACAAGCTCACATTCCCACACGGATGATATCTTGTGCATATGGTGTCCATTTTGGTCCATTCAAAATGTGTCAAAAAGGTGACTTTGAGATATTCTGTAAGGAACAGATATGGGAGATCTTGGGAACTTCTCATGCCCAACGTTGATCTCTAGATTACACCTCCCCATTAAGGAGGCTTTTGGTGCACCAAAAGCTTCTTGTCTTCTACATCGGATTTAGTTTTCTGTGTTTCCTTGAGGAGATATCTGTAGTTGACTCGATGGTCTTCAACATTTCTACTCTTTCAATAGGAAAACCACCATATAGTTCGATCCAAAGACCTATGGCAGATGGGACCACTACCTTTTACTGCGCCACACTAATGTTGACATTGCCGAATTGGGATAGAAAATATTCATCTGGTATTTTATAAGGAATTTATAATAGAGCTTAAATACAAATTTTTTAAGAGAAACATTAAACATGATCAGCTTGTCACAAATTATTTTCTTACTTGGTAACTCCAGTCTTGCGTCATCTTCTCACTACACCGTAAATGATTAAGACGAGGTAGATTTTCCTTGTCTTCATCAACCATACCCTCTTGGCAAGTTTCTTTTGTTTTCCATACCAAATCACATAATGGTTATTGGATCCATAGTAAATACATGTATCTCCGCAATATATTTTGGATTGTTATAGGATTTTCTTTCTTGTAATTAAAGAATACACGATCATACCTCTAAGGTTTGTTAACTTTATAAGACTTATGGGGATAAACTGAGCCTTCTTTTCTTGTGTTGGCTTCAGGAGATTTCATGTGTTCCTTAGTAGTCTTTTTCTTCGGGATAGATGATCTCTCCCTTGGAACTTTCTGCTTTCATTTTCGCTCACACTTATTTGGAGAGTATGGTTTATACCGTGTTGCAGGCTACTTTAGGAGGACTGGTGGCATGGATATACACTCGATGCTTATTTCACTTCGAATGTCTTAGAGAATTATCTTACCTCATTTTTTCCACTATTATAACCTAGACCTGCATATTGAGGTCTTTCCTCCACCTGGATAGGGTTAGTTATACCTTGACTATTTACACCAAAAACTTTTCCTTCATGTCCCATTTTAAATATCATTTTTGATCCAATACCTCTAGCATGCTTTTCAAATTCACCAAAACTCAGATATGGAGTTCCTTGCGAAGGAATAAAATTCAATGAATCACTTACATTGTTTTTATTGGTGGGTTTATCTTTCTTCATCACCTCTTCACCATCCTGAAATTTTTTTAGGAGCTCTTTCTTAGCTTGTAGTTCACACTATAATTATGTGATTACTCCTCCAAGGAATTATGTCTAAAACCCAAACCTATCTTATAGCTCTTGCTTCTCTGATTCCATGAGCTGTAGATGTCTCATCAATTCAGAATCATCCTTTTGGACTACAATATGTGCAATTATTATTCCACACATAATTTCTTGTTTTATCATTCGGGTGAGTAAAATACTCATTATTATAGAATTCAGATTTTACCTGATCTTCTTCTAAAACATGGAATTCTCCAAGAGGAAATATTTTCCAAATCTGCCTCACATGATCTTGATCAGTGGTCAACTTGACACCATATCTTTGTGGTGTATTTTTTGTGTTGAGCTATAGGTATACTATATTGGATGTTATTGGGCTTTACTAGTGCCTTTCCATGTTCCACTATTCTATGTTGGAATCACCATGGTGCTCAGTCTGGGAACATATACCAACATTGTCCCATATCATGGCTATTCATATAGCTATGTGTCATACATGAGGACCATATCGTTCTTCTTGGGTCCCTTGGTGTTAGCTTTCTTCTTGAAACGCAAACTGTAGGATTCTCATGCTTCATCTCAATTCAAAAATCTAACATTCTTGATTACGATGATGTAATATCACCATGTACATTATAGTACCTAATATGGTGAGCACAATGGGCCACTAGATGAATTGGTGAATATCCATTTTCACTAAAAAAGAAAGCTATTGTAGGTGACAAACCAACTCTGTTACAATTTTTTTTTTCTATATGGAAATTTTGTAGGAAGGAAAACATGCTCTGATACCAAATTGATCCATAAACTACTAGTGTTTTTCAGTCTGATTTTTAAACTAACGGATCCTTATAGGAAAATTATTTTTTAATGCCAAATATTAAACTTCAAAACTAAAAACAACTTAAATAAAATGTAATATAAATAATGGAAACTACACACAAGTTTTCAATGGATTTTAGAAAATTTCTATCTCCAGGTTCGTTAAATGACAAACCGATCCATTATAAATTCTTGATCGTAAGTATAAATAAAATTATAATACTATGATGAATGTTCTGGTCCACTACGAACTCAATGTCAATTGGTCCTGCAGAACCTAGAATGGTCTGGGAAGGCTTTCTCAATGTTCTGGCATGGCCTCCCAGCTTCACACTTTTTGTATACTTCCCCTTTGTTACATGGTCTCTAGCCTCTACATAGAGCTAAGTCAAAACAATGTTTGTTGTCAAGATCAAAAACACGAGCCTCCTTTGTAACCTCCAAGTAATATGAACTTGTCTTAATAATATCCAACTATTAGTATAATATGAGCTCTCGTATAGTGCTTCTCCATTGCTTGATAAATGCTCTCGAATCCACACTTGAGCTCCATGTCACTGCATGAGAACTAAGGCTTTAATATACTTTTACAAAATATTAATGAGTTAAAAATAATAACTCATAATGATGCATTAAAAAAGGACTTATCTCTTCAATGATGCCTTAATAATCCTAAGGCTCTCTAATCTTCGCACTAAGATTTTGATTTAAGCTTGAATGTGTTTGTGTTTATGAATGGGCCTCGACCCCACTTTTATATTAAGGCCAATCTCAAGTTGTGTGGTTAAATTCCTTATCAGTTATGGCTTTGTTAAGCCAACTCGGTTGGATGAGTTGGTTGAGGTCTTCTATTGTGGGCAGGAGGTCGACAGGTCAAACCTCTATGCTATATTTGACCCCTCCGTCATTGAGCTTTCCAAATGCTCCAAGCTCGGTCACTGACTCCCCGCAATATGCATTTTCTGTTGTGTTATCCACTCTCTCATTGCCATGTGTCTATTGTATCCGCGTCTACCTAAAAGCTCCGAGTTATCACCAAGTTGGTTGCATTGTCCATTAGGATCTTTTTCCATTTCCGCATGGGTTAATCCCACATCAATCAAGACAATGATGGTTTGAGGCTTTAAAAATCCTTACCAATACTTTTAGTTATGTGGCTTTGACCACATGTTTATTCATTGTTTTTCCCACCGTTGGACTCTTCTAGTTATGTGGCGAGATGACTGATCTATTTGAATGGTTGTTGAGATTGGAATTTGACTCAGTGGCAACTTGGTCCTGAGCTCACCATGAGCACACTACTTAACTCACCATGAGCTTGATCAACTTGCTCATTTAATCATCTGAACCATAAAATTGGCCATGAGCTCACCTACTAGATCAGTCTTGGTTTGACCCCAAATCACCAGCTCGGTCTCTAGTGTAATGAAACCCAAATTCTTTTTTTCTCTTCCGTACAACACCATTTGTCAATTCCATCTCAAAACTTTTGTGTTGCATCACGTATTCATGTATTCTGACCACTAGCTCATGTTCTCACGCGGATGTTCTCTTGCGCATACGATGTTCATTTGTCCCATTCAAAAAGGACCAAAAATTTGAATTTGAGCTCTTTCGTCAAAAATAGTCTTTGTGAGATCTTGTTAACTTCTAATGACCATTGTTGTTCTTTAGATTAGTAAAGGGGAGTAATAACTAAAAAGGGGTTAATCTTGCGTAGACACAAAATCTGTGCACTTGGGTACATTTATAGTTCCTAGAGCATACTAATATATACATGATTCCTAAGAAAGAAAACTTGTAATTGACAATGTATTTTGGGCCTCTTTATTTGTCTCTTATATGTTTATTGACATTACACACCCTACAACCCTGACAATATTTGACTGATTTATCTTGTATGTCCTAGGATACTAGTGCCCAATTATGACACTAGTGCATAGGTGCTCTTGTCCCTTCTGGGCGCTCCTGGCCCTTTCTCCCGTTTCTCACTCTTTTGGGTCAGCCTTCCAGTTTTTAGCTATGAAATTCAAACAAGGGAATCATAAATACACACACACACACACACACACACACACACACACACACAATTATAGTTCTCAAATAAGGGGTCAAACATTAAGCATTATCTACTATAACCTAAGCTTACATTCAAAAGAACAAGAGCATCACAAAGCATCCATCTAGCACATTCACTCAAGGGACAAGGGTGGCAGCACTATGCATACACATCATAGGAGGGGAAGTTTATTCTATTTCATCTCACACATTCTGTACATTTTCTATATTCTAAATCTAGCCTATTATCATTGTGCAACTTATACAAGGGCATTCTAGGGCATCATTACACACACATTCACACATAACTACATGGATTTTGAGATGTAGTGTAGTGCTTGGTTATAAGTTCACTCTTTGGGTGACTATCGAGGTCAGCCTGACTCCACATTCTACATATTTTTTTATTAGATTTTATGTGGTTTGTGGGCATGTGCAGGAAGAAATTTTTTGTAGGTTACAGGTGCGATCGAAACCCTAATAGAAAATTTGGAGCGATAAAAAGAATATTAGAGTGAAGACCTTCCGACCCAGAAAAAATTTAGGACCTGAGCATCTAAGCAGACACTAGCACCCAAATCGGACACTGACATCTTCTGCTACTTTCCTCCTAAGGACATTTTGGTCCTCCACATTTATGTACTTACAGATCTTTTTCAATCCTTTACAACATTGTTTCAAGCCTATTCCAATAGATACTCAGTCCAGATCACTCCTGGTTCACATAGAATCAACTAAGCCACTTTTCCTTCTTGTTTGCTTATGGTTACATATTATTGCATGCTAATTGCTTATTTCTTATCATATTTTATCACCTGTATATCATTAGTTACTCTGAAATTAAAAATTTAATTCAATTTATATTAAATCGTCTTGAAAATAGGCACTAACGAAGTTTACAACCATTAACCATAATTAATCCACACTTAATTATAAGAAAACAACTTTTCTATCAATGAAAAGGCACAATAAATCAAGGGCACAAAATTCCATTAATTAATTCATCAAAGGTAGTAACACCTTCCTTGGTTGTACAAGACCATCATATCCACATAGCTGAAAAAGTAGAGATATAGAAGAAACGTAGAGAAAATAAATAAAAGAATGTTATCTTTTGCTTACTTCTTAGTAGTACCACAAATACCTACATAAAAACTTACAATTGTCAACCTCTTAAAATGGAGCAGTCATTTCATTTATATATCTTTACAAAAATAATATTCGAATACCTTTCCCACATGACCTTTCATAATCCTTCACTTGTGACTTTTTGTATTCCATTTAGAAATTGAAAATAAGTTCCATTTTCTTATTAAAGAAAAGTAAAATTTTACAATGAAAAATTAGAAGTCACTTAAGTGAATACGACAAAAGAGTCAAAAGTACATTCATAACAAAGGAATATAAAGTGGAAGAAGAGAGGAACAAAAAACGAGAAAAATTGATGGAAGAAAAGTTTTTGGGTAGGACTCGATGAAGTTGTGGCCTTGAGTTTCAGCACATGCATTCTGAATTTGATGACTATTGCAGAAATTTCTAATTCTTTGGGAATTATAGCCTTTGTAAGATTATTCATCCAACTTCCAAGAGTATTCTACAAGTCAGAGGATGTCCAACCAAGATAAGCCAAGTTCTTTAAAGCTTCAATGATCACATTGTTTATTGCAGACAACTCATCCATTGTACCTGTCATCACCAATCTGACACTATGATAATTCTTCACCAGGAACTCCTCATGCTATGATTATTTACTAATGCACAACCTTTAGTTTGGTGGATGTAATCTGGAAACAAAACAACAAACATAACACAAGAATACCATTGACTATGATAAGACGGAATGATGGCAAATCTGAAATATCAAAGTAAATTATAATATTAACATGAAATTGTTACAATATTACCCATGAGGTACTTCAAGTGTTATTGATTTCACTTGCCTTCCACCAATACTATGGGAGAAACTTTACAATTACACCTCTTAATGGCTTCTTCAACACACCTTTAAACTGATGGCTTCCTTTACACACTTTATACAATATTTCTCACTACTTCCTTTTATGCTAAATGAGGGGGGGTGGCCTCTTTATTTATAGAACTTCCAGGCTTACCCATCTTATCTCTAAGATAGGATAAGAAATCCACTCTGACGAATCATATTCCATACCTTAACTCTTATCTGTACATGTAAGCTTATCTTTTAAGATAAGATAAACCTTATCATTTCACATGGGTTCCACATTTTTAGACTTTTTACAAATAAAATACACAAAATATTTATGACCTCACTCCTTGTCCTTATTACCAATATAATATTTCTAATTCCTAATCATGTAGACCCTACTTCTCTACTTATCCCAACTTTGACATTTTAACATTACCGGACCACTTACGACAAATATTTACTTTTTACAACATTCCTATTGTACTTTGACTGTTACCATACTCTACATTATTGGCGGTACCGTACTGACGGCGCCGTTATCTTCTATCAGACGCTACTACTAATTACACTTAACAACATCCTATTCCTAATACATACATTAATGAAATAGAAATTATGGAGGAAAATTTTAGTGTCGACATCTTCCCCCTTCCTAGCTTCTACTCCGTCCTCGGAGTAGACTATTCTGGTGCTTGGAAAATCTTCAACTTGTCATAGTTGACCCATTTCGTAAAAGGAGTGCCATCCAATTCCTCCAGTCGGTACGTACTATTTTCATGCACAACTGCTATTTTGTAGGGCCCCATCCATTTTGGAATAAATTTTCTGTCTTCTTTTTTTGTATCTGGAATCATATACTAAAACCAAGTCATTCACATGAAATGGAGACCAACGGATCTTTTGATCAAAGTATTCATTCTGCTTCATTTTCTTCTTATGGCTTGTATCATTTGCTATTTCCCTCATTTCCTCTAGCAAATGAAGATGTACCAACCTTTCTTTTACTGAATCACTTCCATCCATCCTTTCATTTTTTATAACTCTCATAGTGGGAATATCAAATTCAATAGGAAGAACTGGATCAATGCCATAGGCCAACTAAAATGGGGAGTATCCTGTTGCTGACTTTGATGTTGCCCTATATGCCCACAATGCTGCATGAATCCTTTTATCCCACTTATGTACCTGCAAGGCTGCATCTTTTGCTAGAATTTGACACAACACAAAATTTGTTCGTTTCACCTGTCCATTTGTGCTTGGCTTGTATGTTGTTGCCTTCATGTGCTTAATAGAAAATTTATTGACTAGGGCTTCTACTACCTCATTAATGAAGTGGCTTCCTTGATCTGTTACAATTTCTAATGGACAACCAAATCTGGTGACAATGCGTTCATATATGAACCTTGCCACCTCATCCATGGAAGCTGTTTTCAATGGCCTAGCTTCAACCCACTTGGTTAAATAATATGTGGCAACTACAATATACTTATTTTGGCATGAGGTTGTTGGAAGTGGACCTACAATGTGTATTCCCCACTTTTCAAAGGGACCAAGTGGAAGAATATGACATAATGGAGCTGATGAAGTCTTACGGTTACCATGTGTTTGACAAATATCACGTCTTACAGTAATTATAACAATCTTTAAAAAGAGTGGGCCAGTGATAACCTGCATCCAAGATCCTTCTTGCTGTAAGTTTTCCAGAGAAGTACCCTCCACATGTACCATTGTGGAATTCTTCTAGCAATTCCTTCCCTTGATCATGTCCAACTGCCCTCTTGTACTATCCATCAGGTCCTATTCGAAATAATACTCCATGCAGAATAGAATATGGACGACTGGCTTGAGTAATCTTTCTCTTAGTCTTTGCATTGGCACCATCAGGAAACTTGAATTCATTCAGATAATTCCAAATATCTATGTATTCACTAAGGATTGTGTCAAGGGATAACAATGCTGCATTGGGGAAATCATCATCATCACAAGATGATCCTAAACCATCATAGGCTCGAGAGAGTGCATCTGCATTGACATGCTTCTTTCCTGGCCTATCTATAATATCAAATTCAAATTCTTGTAGCAAAATTATCCATCTTGCTATCCTCCCTAATGGGTTAGGCTTATTGACAATATATTTTAGAGCCTGATGATCTGTTACAACTATAAATTTATGCCTTAGCAAGTAATTTCTAAACTTCTTTACAGCAAAAATGATAGCTAGAGCCTCTTTTTCAGTTACAGTATAATTTACTTCAGCACTACTCATTTGTCTGCTCCCAAAGTAAATTGGATGTTCATTCCCATTTTCATCCTTTTGGCTCAAAGTACTTCCTAGTGTTGCATCTGAGACATCAGTGTACACAATGAATGGCTTGCTCCAATCTGGATTCTTTAAAACAGGTGAAGATACCAGGGATTCCTTCAGTTGTCTAAAAGCTTCACGTGCCTTATTTCCTGGTTCATAAGTAACATCCTTCTTCAAGAACTGGGTTAGTGGTTGTGTAATCTTTGAGAAATTCTTGATGAACCTTCTATAGTAACCCACATGGCCTAAAAATGATCTCAACTTACTTCTATTCATAGGAAATGGTAAGTCTTTGATTTTTTAAACTTTATCAGGATCAGTACCAATACCATCTCTGGATACAACATGCCCTAACAAAACGCCTTTAGAACATCCAAAGACACACTTTGTAGGTTTTAGTGAGGCTTGTGCTTCATCTAACCTTTGAAATGTTGTCTCCATCTGGTGCAGGTGGTCCAACTTGCTCCCATAGATGTAAAAATCATCTAGAAATACTCTGATGAAGGTCCTAATGTAGGGTTCGAACACCCTATTCATCAAATGTTGGAATGTTGTTGGAGTATTACACAACCCAAAAGGTATAACTCTATAAGCAAACGTTCCCCAAGGAGTGGTGAACGTGGTATTCAGCTGATCTTTCTCCGTTATACAGACTTGGTTGTATCCGCTATATCTATCAGCAAAACTATAACACTCCTGGCCAGCTACTTCGTCTAAGATCTGATCTGAGAATGGAAGAGGGTAATGATCCTTCTTTGTTGCCTTATTGAGCTTCCTGTAATCAACACAAATGCGTAGCTTCCCATTCTTTTTTATTGAGATCATAATGGGAGAAACCCATTCTGAATTCTCCACAGCAAATATGAATCCTGCATCAAGCAACTTATCTATTTCTTCTTTTACAGTCTTGGAAAAATTAGGATTCATTCTATATGGCATTTGCTTTATAGGCTTAGCACCATCTATCAGCTCAATATAATGTTCTACCCAACTTACTTGACGGAGTTCCTTGTAATCAAAAGTGAATATGTGTATGTACCTTCGAAAGAGCTGGAGGTAGGATTCCTTCTCACTCTCCATCACAACATCACCAATCTTTATTTGTTGGAGATGATCATCAAATTTTTCTTCAGATAATTTTATGGGGTCATGAGTCGGTGTGACTGGAAAGATATCCATGACTGAAACATCAACCTCACTTTCTTCATCTTCAGTGTCCACTTCACTAGTACTAGATTAATCAGAGGATGTCCAATCATCAGTTTCATCACTTGAATCCACAGGTTCTGCCTTATGATGTCGAGGGATCACATTTATCTTCACCCTCTCTCTACCACGTCCAAGTGTCATGAAGCCTTCATTCCAGTAGTTTCTTGCATGAACTCTCCTTAGATGAAAGAAAATCCTAGGAGAAGATGATCACACAAGAAGAAATGAGACAATAGATAGTTGAGAATTTATGGATAAATGGGAGAAACAAGGTCTTTGGTGTCGTTTTACATAGAGAGGGGTAGAGTGAAGCTTAAACATGGGGAAAATAACAAGTTATTTGGGCCTACACAGTCCAAATATATATAAATAATGGCGGTGTCCAATGTTTATGTCGGCACAGTCAGCGTTTCAATGAACTTGTGAAACATGGGAATGTTCCACGGGTTCACTACGGGAGTGACTTAGGTGATGAACTACCCAACAAACAAAGTGGTCAACAAATCAAAGGTGTAGAGAATTTGCAGAACTAAGGAATGTTTTGTTGGTTCAAGCAAAGGAAGACATGACCAAATAAAAAAAACTCAACTCCCCTCAAGTCGATGAAAGCGGATAGGTAGGGAAATGATAGAATTGTAGATTGAGCAACAGGGGCAGAAGCATGATAATACTTATTAAACTCAATCAACCAATTTACAATAGCAGGACTGCAATACTTATAGGTATTGTACAATCATGTGCAGACAAAAGAAAGGTTGCACAGGT
Source organism: Taxus chinensis (assembly GCA_019776745.2). NCBI lineage: Eukaryota > Viridiplantae > Streptophyta > Pinopsida > Cupressales > Taxaceae > Taxus > Taxus chinensis. Next base: position 489,421,175 of record CM034146.1, read on the forward strand.
ACAACCAAAATTACAATAGCTTCCATAATACATCCGAGAAGCACAAAAATACAATCAAACAATTATATTGTTAAAACAATATAACATCATCTGTGATGTTTTGAATAAAACAAATAATATGGTTGATAAAACCAAATAACAACATTATTTAATTAATAACATTAATTAAATAATAAATTATATAATGCATAATTAATTAAGATAATAATAATATTTTATCCTAACATTCCCCCCTTTAATTTTGCATTGCCTCGAGGGATGAGGAGAGGAACTCCCTGAAAACCTCAAACTTGTCACGTGTAAGTGACTTTGTGAAGATATTTGCTCGTTGTTCAACTATTGGACAAAATTGAAGTTGGATGTTCTACTTCAACACATGTTTGCGTATGAAATGAACTTGTACCTCAATGTGCTTTGTTCTCTCATGAAAAATTGGATTGCGAACAAGTTTGAGAACACCTTCATTGTTAACATACATGGTGGTCGGTTCTTGTGGTATTCCAAGTCTTTCTAGTATGTGACGTAGCCAAATCGCTTCACAGACAGCTTCTCCTGCAGAATGATACTTGGCTTTTGTGGAAGAGCGTGAAACGAAATGTTGTTTCTTGCTTCCCCATGATATTGTTCCAGATCCCATAAAGAATACGAATCCAGAAGTGGATTTTCTATCATCAATGTTACCTGCATGATTTGAATATGAATATCCAGTCAAGAAGTTATCGTTCTTCTTGTATTCTAGACCAAGATCCACTGATCCTTTGAGATATCTCAAAATGTGCCTTGCTACTTTCCAATGACAAACTTTGGGTTCTTGTATGAACCTGGATAGATAGCTCACTACAAAGTTGATATCTGGTCTAGTGTAGGTCAAGTAAATGAGACTCTCGATCAGCTGCCGATAGAGAGTGACACTTACCTCAGGATATGGATTTGAACAAGATAACTACAATCTATTCTCCATGGGTGTAGCAATTGGTGTGCAATCCATCATCCTTAATTTCTTGAGCGTAGTCTTGGTATATTTCATATGAGAAAAAAAATATGATTCTCTTTCTGCCACACTTCCAATCCAAGACAATAGTGCATTAGCCCGAGATCGGTCATGTCGAACGATCAATTAAGATATTTCTTCATTGCATTGATCATCCTCACTGAATTACTAGTGATGACTAGATCGTCGACATAGAAAATGACAATCACAATCTCCCCCCTTGCCTTTTGAGGTAAATATTGGGATCATATGGATTTCTAACAAATCCATTTTTGTACGAGATGCTCATCAATCTTGATGTACCATGCCCGGGGTGCCTATTTGAGACCATACATAGATTTCTTGAGTCTGCATACCTTTGCTTCTTGACCAAGTACTACATATCCCTCAGGTTGAGTCATGTAGACTTCTTCTTGTAAATCTCCATTTAGGAAGGCACTTTTTACGTCCATTTGGTGGACTTTCCATCCAAACTGAGTAGCTAGAGCAAAGATCATCCTGATCGTTTTGATCTTAGTTGTGGGAGCAAATGTCTCTTCATAGGCAATGCCTTCTTTTTGTGCATACCCCTTTGCTACAAGTCTTGCTTTATACTTGTCCACTATCCAATCTGCTTTGTACTTTGTTTTAAATATCCATCTGCATCCAATGGCTTTCTTCCCTGGTGGAAGATCGACAAGTTGCCAAGTTTTATTCTTCATCACTGATTGATATTCAGAATCCATGGCATCTTTCCAAGCTTTTGATTGTAGGGCTTCCTATACCGTAGAGGGCTCATTAGATTCAATAACTCTACTCATCAAAGAAAACTTAAATTCTTCTCTTGATTTACTGCACGTTCATGGTCCAAGGTTAGATGTATCCAGTGGAGCATCCATTCTTGCATCTCGTAATGTGCTTGTACACCATTTAGGCATACGTTGAACTATTCCTGTGGGTCGTGGTTGTGTCTAATCAACACCATCATCCCCATCATCACTTTCATCTTTAGAGGGAACATCAGCTTCAATTTTTACAACTGGTGAAAAATATGCTTCTTGTGAGTTCAAAGGAGGTGTCTCTACTTCCTTCTTCTCAAAAAACTCAACATCTTTGTTGGTGTATACTTTTCTAGTCTTGGGATCCATCAATCTATACCCAAGAGTCTCTTCACTGTACCTAATGAAGACGAGTTTTTGTGACTTCATGTCTAATTTCTTTATGTTCTGTTTGGGTATGTGTATGCTTTCTTTGCACCCGAATACTCTGAGGTGTGCGATAGATGGTTTCCGTTTTGACCATGCTTCTTGTGGTGTTACTCTGTCAAGAGCAACAGTGGGCACTCTGTTCAACAAATACACTATTGTCTTTGCTGCTTCTGCCCAGTATCTCTTTGCAAGTCCGGAATCATCGATCATGCATCACACCATTTCCATGATAGTACAATTTCTTCTCTCAACAACACCATTTTGCTACGGTGTGTGTGGAGGAGGCATTTGTCGACAAATCCCGTGTGTTTGTAGGTAGTCTCTGAACTCATCATTGGTGAATTCCCCCCCTCGATTTGAGCGGAGAGTTATGATGTGATGACTAGTTTCATTCTCAACTGCTACGTTGAACTTTTTGAAGGTTTCAAATGCTTCACTTTTCTTGCAAAGACAAAAAATCCACATTTTTCTCGAATAGTCGTCAACACAAAGCATGAAGTGCTGGAACCCAAAATGACTTGGCTGCATCGGACCGCAAAGATCAATATGAAGTAGGTCAAGTTTACCATGAGCTTGAAATGTACTCCTCTGGAATGAAGCTCTATGTTGTTTACCTATTAGGTAGTGAGGACACTTATCTGTATCCTTCTGAAGAGATGGTAGCCCATGTACCATATTACGTTGGTAAAGTGTTTCGAGATATTTGAAACTTACATGACCAAATATCTGATGCCACAACTGTGCTAAGGTGGAGTTCTTAGCCACAAGTGCTTGATCGTCTGTGTGAACAAAATCAAGTTGGAACATGCATCCCACATTGGAGGCTTTTGCAATTATTTTCGAGCCTCTTGATTTGTCTCGAATCAAACACGTTTTCTTGTCGGATTGACTATCAAAGTCAATTTTTAGGTTGTGATCTAGGAGTTGACTGACTGAAAGAAGATTCTTAGTCAACCCAGGGACATATAGGACATCTGATAGTCTACATTTGTGTGAACCAAGGGGTAGAGAAATGTTCCCAATCCCCTGAACTGTATATGAAGAATCATCTCCCAACAAAACATGATTTTTTGATGGCATGTCCCTCATTGAAATAAACTAGTCTCTGTGGTCGGTCATGTGTCAAGTGGCCCCCGAATCAACATACCAAACATCACTAGATGACGTGGATGGTTCACTTGATCGAGCAGTGAACAAGAAGTCTTCATTTTCTGACTGTTCTTGTTGCTCAACAATATTACCTTGCTGATGGGGTCTTCTTTTCCAGTTCCCCTTTTTCTGCCCTTGATTATAGTTAGAATGTCCCTTGTGAGATTGTTGTGGAGGTTCAGAGTTGCTTGATGAACCTTTCTTGTAAGTATTATACCAACAATCTTGTAGGTTATGTCCTCTTTCGCAGATTGGACATTGTTTCTTCTATTGTTTATCCCCTTGATACTGATTTTGATTTTGGGACTTTTTATAGGAATTAGGTTTTCCTTTACCTTTTCCTTTCCATTTTTGATGTGAAGAAAGTGCCTACTCCTCTTCATCATTCTTATTGTGCATGGCTTCCTCTTATTGCAGTAGGTTTACCAACTTGTCAAAACTAACTGTCGTATCTGACACGTTTAGTGTTGTGACAAAAATGCGGTAAGAAGAGGGGAGTTCTCTTAGAACAATAGTAATGAGAGCATCATCTGTGACTGCTTCTCCCAGGGATAGAAGTGAATCCCTCAATTCTACAACTCTTCTTAGGAAAGCTTCTATTTTTTCATTATGCTTGAACTTCAATGTGTGTAACTCGCCCTGTAAATTTAGTATAACATTCTTGTTCTTGGCCTCGTATATTGTGCTCAACTTATCCCATGCTTCTTTGGTTGTTTTGGCATCTCGAATGTGGGGTTGCACATCATCGGAAACTCTAAACAAGATGATGAGTTTGGCCTTCTGATCTGCTTTATCAAATTGCCGCTATTGTGTTGTATCAATAGTTGATCTGGTTAGAGTACCATTCACAACAAGCCATATCTCTTCAAACTCAAGTTGTGTCTTAATTTTGTCTGTCATGCAGCATAGTTGTTTCCTCTGAGTAGTTATGAATCCGGAAGAAAAAATTTGGGGGCATTGGTGCGCATTTTGCAGAGATCACTGACAGGGTTTGGATCTTATCACTTCGGGTATAAGGTCTCCCAATCTATATACCGTTAGTCCGATATACCGAACCTTTCTATATACACGCCCTTCTGATATACCTGGCGGTACGTGGAAGAATATCACCCTTTCTATATACCCGGCGGTATGTGAAAGAGGTGTTAATGTATGTGGTACCAAGACAATACTGAAAGGGGTCTGTGCGATTATTAACACCGACTCAAAGAAATATCCTCATACGCGCGCGTAACTTTGCTATATACTTCGATAATTTCTCAGTCTGGATTTATGTTGTGCAATCATTCACAGATAGATGGGATGGCTCATAGTGTATACACTGTGACCTTATTACTCCTTGTCAATTTAAAGGGACGAGGCCCAGATGACGTTGTTGTAGCTATTTTAGGCATTAAGTGCAGTAGTAGTCACGACGACTTTACCCGTAAGTGCTTCCTAGAGGCACCATATATACCGAATGCTACGAATGAGATCTAGGATCTCATGAGTGTTACAGAACCAATTTTTACTATTTTGTATTACAATTTTTATGCCAATTTTTGAGTAGTTACAAAGTTTTCAGTTGACTATGGCAACTTGTAAATTAGTACAATATAATGTAGTATACAAATTACATTCAAAAAACTAGAAAAATTGAATGGCGGGAAAAAAAAAAATTGGCCTCCAGAGCCCAAAATGACCTAAAATTTTGGAAACCTTTAAAAAAAATTCCCAAGATGAAGTTTATGGATGGTCTTCCTTTTGCAAAAAATGCCCAAAATGAAAAAACAGGCCTAGTGGAGAAAAAAATAAATTACCCTAAATTTAGGGTTTTTCTCACTAAATGTTTAGATGCCTGTTTAGTTACGACTAAGCAGTTTAGTCAAGGTTTTTCGGCTACATAGCCCTCTAGACTTGATGATTTCACTAAATTTTTCTCCAAATTTCAAAATTTAAAAACTTGTGTTTTAGTTGTGATTTGAACCATGCACCTCCTATTCCTAACTCTTTCCCCCTATCCACCTAGGCACCTTGTGCACTAAGCATATGAAATTGAGCACGTTATATTTAAATTTGAAAAACGTGACTAACCTTTTTTAATGCAAACATGGCTAAGGTGTAGGCCTGCATGGCTGGAGGAGAGACCACGTGGATGTGTGAAGAAGGGCAGTTAGGGCTCACGGATGCACACAAAATGGATTTGAATTCTTTTTTATCTCTTTTCCTTCCTGTTATTTGTTTATCTGTCATATTTTGTATGTGCATTGACAGATAGAGTTGATTTTCTTTCATTGTTCTATTGCTTTGACTGATGCTTCAACATTTTTATTGGATTTCCACCACTTTGTATTTGATTTTAATGTTGGTTTCTTGTGCAGGTGCATTTGGAGTCGCTGTGTGAGCATATCCTTTGTAATTCTACATGAATACGCTCAGTGGAGGATGATCCCATAGCCGCCACTATTTTTTGTTTTGTGCAGGTTCACAGGGTGGGTGGAAGGACAAATTTGTTGGAGGAGGGACACAGTCGCTTGGCACATGGTAGCAATGTAAGACGGTTCGGCCTAATGGATCTTCAAATGTCCACAGCTCGGCCTGGCACAATGCATAATGAACACGACTTCTTCTAATGTAATTCGGCTGTAGTATACCTCTAACTCGGTGCACATCCAATTTCCAATGCCTGATCCCTCGAACTTGAGTAGAGGCCTTTTAACCTTGACACAAAGACCTCCAATTAGAGCAATGACTAAAGATACCTCTAAATGTAGAGGGAAAACCCCTGGAAGGGGAAAATAATTATATATATATACTATATATATATATATTGACTTCTGCAGCAAATTTTGCTTGGTGCATCATGTACTGGTGCAAAAAAAAAATTACATTCCAAACACCTGGAATGGAAAAGGGGGTTGTGGAGATGCAAGGATGTCTGGGAAGTTGCTGGAGGCAACACATGCTCTCCTGGAAAGCAAATTCTTCTCCAAGACTCTTCTCTTCCTACTGCAACCTCTCTTCAACCCTTTACTGCTTCACAGGCCAGATTCTCGCTCTGGTACCAAATGTAGATTGAGCAACAGGGGCGGAAGCCTGATAATATTTATTAAACTCAATCAACCAATTTTCAATAGCAGGACTACAATACTTATAGGTATTGTACAATCATGTGTAGACAAAAGAAAGGTTGCACATGTACAACCAAAATTACAACAGCTTCCATAATACATCCCAGAAGCACAAAAATACAATCAAACAATTATATTGTTAAAACAATATAACAACATCCATGATGTTTTGAATAAAACAAATAATATGGTTAATAAAACCAAATAACAACATTATTTAATTAATAACATTAATTAAATAATAAATTATATAATGCATAATTAATTAGGATAATAATAATATTTTATCCTAACAAGAATGGTGGAATTTTATCATTGTGCCCACATAACCCGAATTAACCGAACTAACACACAAAAAAGGTGAAGGAGGAAAATCAGGGAACTGAAGGAAAAAAGGAGCTATTGCTTTAATTCCACCAAAAGCCAATTTGACCGATTAAGAGGCAGAGTACTTGAAAAAAATACTAAGTCCCAAAAGATAAAAAAATTCATGAAGGGACAGTAAAGCATTTGGGACCCTCATTAGGTTGTCATGGCCTTAAGATTTGAATAATTTATCGTGTAAAACATTTGCATGACAACATGTTCTTATGGGTCTATCACCCACATGATTCTAGGAGAGAATCATGGGTTGTTGACTCCCGAAATATAGGTCATCTATTTCATATAAATTTTTATGGTGTTCTGTATGATTTTGATATAGCATAAATATATGAAGATTATTATGTGTTTTCTATTTTTATCTCAGAAAAAATTGAACACAAGGTGATCTAAGTGATCACCCCTCATCTTGGAAAATACTTCTATATCATCTTGGTAAACCATGATAAACTCATTGATGAATCTAGCAGATGCTACATCTATTTTTATTTGGAAACTAGCTACTGCATTCACTAGACCAAATGACATTCTAAAAAATACATAGGTTTCCCATGGAGTGGTGAAATCAATCTTGTATTGTTCAATTTATTTAACCACCACTTGATTGTAACCAGAGAAACCATCCATTGTCAAAAATAATTTCTGACCCTGTTAACTTTTACGAAATGTTATCCATGTTTGGAAAAGGGTAATTGTCCTCCAATGAATCCTTATTTAAATTTTTGAAGTTGAAACATAATCTGATGTCCCCATTCTTCTTTCTTTTCGGACCTATATTGGCAACCCATGAAGAGTATCTTATAAGTTTAATTTTGCCTTCATCCTTGAGTCTCTTAAGCTCTTCTTACATTTTAGTTACAAGGATGGGGATTATTGACCTTTGTTTTTGCCTAAAGGGTTTTGTGTTAAGCTCCAAAAGTATCACATGTTGAAACAAATCCTCCCTATAGGCCTTTAATTCAGAATAGGACTAAGCCAAACAATCGTGATATTTTCTTAACAGTTTGATATAGGTTTTTTTTTATTTGCATCTAAATTACCGCCCAACCAAAATTTTCTTGGATCTTAACAAGTTCTTAAGTTGCATTCAGTTACAACTCTTGGGCCATGGGTGGACTTGTTCATATCTCTATCAGTGCCATAAAAAGTGGATTTGAGACTGACCAACGCTCTTGAGATTGTGTTAGTCTTCAACTGAATCATCTCCTTCCCCAAAAAGGTATCTTTTCCATCACACGTATCTATCATAGGCTTGAGGTCAATCAATTCATTAGAAAAATCATCTTTGCAACTAAATATTTTCATTATGTGAGAGCCATCATCAAATACTTTCCAATGTCTAATGTTTTTAGGTATGTGAAGGATTAACAAGCATTTCAACTTCAAACTTGCAGGATGGGGATATAATTTCATTATCATATTGAGAGTCCAGTACTACCAACCTATCAACTACTGCATTTTAACTTCTTTTATGGCATTTTGTGTTAAACGAGTCAAAAATTGTAATCAAATCCCATGTTGCATCCCTGTAATATTTTAACCTCTGACACTTGGTTGCATATAGTTTTTTTATTTTCTTTACAACTAATTCAAAGTCTCCCTTTACAATCAAGATTTTAATCCCATGTCTCAAATCAATCCTCAAACCAAGTATGAGTGCCTTATATTCAACAATATTATGTGTGCACTCAAAATATAGCTTGAAAGAAAAGTTAAAGGATCCTTGGTTATGCGAAAACAACACTATACCTACCCCACTTCTAAAAATAAAACAAGCTCTATCAAAAAACATCAACCAAAGAGCAATGGAGTATTCGAACTGAGCACCGAGATCAAGGCACTGATCATCAAAGTATATCAATACCATATAGGAATGTTGCATGAAATAGAAAATATATGATATGAAACTTGATACTGATGCAGTTGATTGGGTCCTATATTAATATGTATTACCCTTAGCAGTCTTATCTATGGACCGCTTTCACTAAAGTGTGTCTTCTAGGGTAGTGAGTGATAGCACATACAAACTGGATGAGTAAAATGTGTACTCTATGTCCCACACTTGATGAGAAATCATCCTGTGATGTGTATCATGTATCCAGTGTTTAATGTAGGATGAAATAGTATGTAATGCTAGATGTGTCAGATGACTATAAGATGTGTGAGATGTGTAAGAGGGTACAAAAACCTGCAAGTGAGGGTCATGGAGGGACGATCCGTGCAGCATCTAACAAACGTTGCACTCAATGGCAAAACGATGTAGCTTCAGAGATCAAAGGGAGGATTGATTCATGGAACCGAATGTGCATGCAAAGATTTGAAAACATGGGTAGAACCTGGTTAAGCCATAAATTTACTCCATTCCTCATATGTTGCTCATATATCAAATGGAGTATACATATAGGAGTGTGTTGAGTAACTCCCCCAGTGATGCAATAATGAAAACTCAAGTAGAGAAGGGGGAGTTACATTCCCATAATAGAATTGTAACTCCCAATGATGCATATGACTGCACTAATGCACTGATGCGCTGATGCACTAATGTGTAAGGGAATATCATAATGACACCCTAAATGACACATGGAGCCTGGTGATCTCACCTAAGTGGAGGTATGACGTGTATTTTAAAATAAATACATGGAAAATAATACTACACCAACACCCCCCCCTTCATCATAACTTAGGATGGATGACGGTAAGATAAAGACAATGAGAAATGGGTCCCGGCACAGAAGCCTAATGTTGTACCCACATATCAAGAAAAAGATCCCAAGCAGTGAAGGAAAACCCAGTGGGAAAAAACATCCACCACAAGAGAACAAACACACTCTCTGATCTAAAAAAGATGCCAAAGATGGGTCCCAGCTATAGACGAGCCTGAAAAGGTACCCATGTACAAAGAGGTAATCTCTCGGAAAGAAGAAGAAGAGAGAAGAAGAGGAAGACGAGAAAAATGCAGAAGATGCCATGGACGGATATAAAACTCTACAGCTCTAGGAGGTCTCCCAAAAGAATGTCAATGACGAGATCCTCTGCCTCTAGACTGAAGAAGAGCCACCTACACCATGAACTGTGTGCATTCCCTTAGGAAGGATAGAAATGACATGTTGAAAATTTTCCCACTCCATGAAGGAAACTGAAGGCATTAGCACGAAGAACTCTGAGTCTGGTCCAACGAAAGTGTGACATAGGTCTAGCAAGTGAGTGCAAAGGAACTGAAGGTAATGTCACGAGTGCGTAGAATTATCAGAGTGATGAAGAGTGAACACCCGTAGAAAGGATGTCCAAGCTGATGTGAAGGGAAACAAAATATCCCCCACAATAGAAAAGAGATCCACAAACTGAGGGTGGATCAATGAAGGTCTCCGGAAAAGTGGAAGTGGTACATGATTCCCAGAAGGGGCACTCCCAACAATAGAGATGATGAACTCCTCTAAAATACCTGTAGATGGATGATGAACCTGTACAGCATCACAAGTGGACTCTACGAAAAGACGAACTAAGGTCAAGTAGATACTCATCCCAATGAAGGGGCTCAACAAACAGAAGAGCGATGTCAGATAGGTATGAGTCATCCAATGAAGGTAGAGGAGTGAAAGGGGCCTCGCGTACACTAGAAGTTGGAAAGGAAATGGGTGTGATGACTGTATAATACTGAATAGGAGACTACTCGATAGCTGATGAGATGTGAGGATGTGTCATACACTCTCTGGAATAGTGAGAGAAAGAGGAGAAGAGTCCTTTGTAGTACTCTCAACATCATAACTAGGTGCACAATCCTTATCATCAGAATTAGAACCAAGTGAGTCTATGTCAGTGGAACTGTCATCACACGAAGAAATGGAGGAGAAAACTGAATCATCAGCAGACAACAACAATGGCGGAAGTATGTGAAGGGTCTCCATAGATGGACTGAAGAACGCTCCAGACATGGTGAGGTGGATCTGAGTCTGCCACGTGAAACCAGAGAGAACGAGAGACATGCATCATCAAGTGACCAAAAACATGATCACAAGTGTCAAGGAAGTCCTCCAGATGACGATGATCAGTGGGTGCAGGAACATGGCCCAAGTAAGAAGGGTGAAATACCGCTCAGTGAGTGAAGTAACGTTCCATGGAAGCACGCCCACACTGAATAGTTCCCTTTCCTGGTGAGAAGTGGCGGAGGGTGTAAGGTGATCCTATGACACTCACAGTCTGGAAAGAGCACTCTCCATGATGCGGAATCAAAAGTGCAAGGTGCACAAAAGCAAGATGCCAGACTCGACCGATAAATGCGTCTACGTGTGAAAGCCCAAGAGTACTAGTCAACCCCCCCAGAATGTGGTACTTTCATAAAATTAGTGCATTTACAAAACTGATACATTGTCATCATGTAAAGCACAAGAAAATCATGCAACTTTGACTAAAGAAGTGCTCAAAAACGAGCTAGCGAGTCAAAATTTATAGCATTATTACGATTTCCTGCAACTGATGGAAAAATGCCAATAAATGCTACGAAGGCATTTAAAAAAGTGCCCTGACATGGGTGTGAAGGGTGTCATATGGGTATGCTCGTTGGAAACGACATGGAATTTTAGGCAGGGGTATTTTTTTTTTCTTGCGAGGGGGGATTAGCCTCCTGCCAACCTCAGACCTCGCCCTCCGTCTTCGACACTTGTAGGAGGGGATTAAATTACAAGCCAAAAACAGCCTTATAAATTAATACATGCCAAGAAATGAAATGTTTTTTATTTAACCATCTTAAAACATTAAAAAAGGAGGTGGAAAGAGGGCCCACGTTGGAAGAGTCGACGAATGCCAAGTTGGAGGGTCCACATGTTGGGCTATTTGGAGGGAAAACCACCAAAAAGAGTTTTACAGGCTGTTGAGGGTGCTGCAAACACGTGGGAGGCTGCTGAGGGTGCTGCAGACACATGGGAGGTGCTGGAGGCTGAGTGGCAGGTTTACACAAGCGGGAGGAGCCGTTTGAAGACCCAAAACACCCAAAAAATGCCCAAAAACGCCAAAAAACCCCCAAAAAACGTTTCAAGCAAAGACTGAGCTGTTGAATATGATGTTGCAAGTTACAGGTTACTGGAGATGTGTAAAACGATTGCTAGAGGTGCTAGGAGCAGGGGTTGCAGATCTGCACAAGCTGGAGGAGCCGTTTGAAGACCCAAAACGCCAAAAAACACCCAAACACGCCCAAAAACGGCTGATTGCAGTGTTGAAATGTGCTAAGCTATTGGAGGAGCGGTTGGAGATGCGCTAAGTGCTAGGTTGGAAGGAGCTACGTGCCTGAGATTCCTAAGATGTGTGCAAGTGGCTGGAGCAAGGACCAATGACCTAGAGCAGAGTGCAAAAACGTTTTTCCAAAGAAAAAAAACACAGTTTGGTAGTTTGTTGGTGTTCCATACAAGGATTCGTCCAGACATTCACAGCCAACAAGAAGGGAGCTTTCTAACCAACGTGAAAACAAGGTAGGACTGAGTACGAGCTCTTGGTGCACGAAGCAAAGAGAGAGAAATGTCTGATGGTGAACTTGATGCACAAGGATGGAGTGAGGCCGAGAAAAGACCAAAACCAAACACTAAGTTATAGACAAGGCCCAAGGAGCTTGAAAAAATGAACCGTCAAAGATTCCATAGCATAACCTGATGTAGAGAATGCAAATACGAGCATATGCAAGCAAGGAACTAACGAGCCCAAGAAGACACCAAACTCTGAAAACACCAGAAAATTGAACACAACCAAACAAACGCTGATCAAACCCAAACGGAAGTATAAACACCTGAATCAATGCAAGAAGAGCACAACTAGAATATCCATTACGATACACGCTGAAAGAGATCTGTATATCATGCCGGAAGCCAGAAAACACGCACAGAAATGCCGATGAGTGCACGGATCCACAAGATCCGCTCTGATACCATGTCGGAGGAATGACGAAGATCTGGAGGGAATCCGTGAGCACCAAAAATGTTGCAGTCAACTGCAAAACGATGTAGCTTCAAGATCAAAGCAAGAACTCATTCATGGAAGCAATGTGCATGCATTGAGGGAAAAAAAGCTGAAAAATCCAAACTCTATTCCATTCCCCATATGTTGCTCAAGATGAAAGAGTGTACAAATAGTAGTGGGGTGTGTAACTCCCCTACAAATGTAGTTGTCGAGAAGTGGGAGTTACATTCCTAGAATAGCCAGTCAAATGTAACTCTAATGATGCTCTATGACGTGTGTAAGAGCCATAATGACACCCTAGGACACCTAATCATGGTGAATCACCTATGTGGAGGTATTCCATGTATTTAAAATAAATACATGGATAATAACCTACACCAACAAGATGCAAATTGTACAACCAATCATATTACACATCCAACACTGTGTAGTTCTCTTGAATCCATGGCATAAAATCTTCCATAGGCATTTGTTATCTTTATAGCAAGTTCATTCATGACCACGAATGACATGATATTGCAAGAAGCACCTGATTTAAACATGTAATTATGTAGAATCCAACCATTAACCGTTAGTGTGGTGTAGAAAGGATCAACATCCAATTGGATCTCAACTAGGGAAGTCCCCAAATATACTTCAAGGGATGGTTCAATGGTCTATTAGAGATTCTTCAATCTCGTTCTCAGCAACAAGGGGAGAGATATCCTTGTTTGCAACAACATCCGCATTGAATTCCAAATACTCAAATGCCATCTTTCTATGCTCAAGAATCCTAAACAACTCTACGAAATGAACAGTTATCTTCATTTGGCTTAAGATTTGGGTCATATCATAATAATGTACTTAAGCATGGGGATGTTGGAGGAAGGGTGACTGCTTTTTAGGAGGGAAAACTAGTTTTTAAAGCACACACAACAAAAGGAACACTTAGATTTGGCACAACAGGGGCATTGCATGAAAGATTCTTCTTGGGGATACATTTAGGAACATTAGTCAAGATTGGCATCTTAGTCTTTGAGGCTTGGACAGGGCTCTTCACTTGCCTACTTCCTAGATTGTACTCCTGGGCAACAGCTGCATTGATCAACAATTCCCTATCCTCCTTGGAAGGGATTTCTCCATCATACTTCTTAATCATCAAACCTCTTAGGTACTCAAAATCATGATTGGGAAATTCAAAGGATTGAGCCATATCAACTTTAGCATCAACTTCAAAAGGAAGATAACATACCTTGTTCGAACACATAAAAGATCAGTAGAGGTTGCACCTTGATCGAAGTTTACTTGATGATCAAACACATACACCATCAAAGTCTAATCTAGCAACATCCTCATTCAAGGCAAATTGTTCACATGGATAACGAGGCAATAAGCATTTATCACACCAATCAATGATGTGTCCTTCAACAACTGCAATTCTTGCACCCAATGGATCAGGAACTGCCTTATTGTCTCTAAGTGGATGTTGTCTATCATTTTGACTTATAGGTCTCTTTCCTCTATCATCTACTCTAGAATCTCCTATAAACCTATTTTGATTTTGATTATGATTTTGAACTTGGGTGCCCAAAGACAACCCTTTCTCAAGTCTTGGTAACTTATAGGAGATTTTTTAACTACCCCTGCCAAGGTCTTAACCATTTCTTCCATATCAATAAACTTGTCAGCTTGTTTTTCAAGGTTGACACATTTTACCCCTTCCCTTTTTGGTGGTTTGCCATCAACCTTGATGTTGTTTTCAATTTGAATGGCCATGTTGAATGCTTGTCTTAGATTCATGGGGTTCTTGTCTCTCAAGTAATAAGTTGCTTTCTTGTCAAATGCATCACCATACTTGATCAAACAAGATTTATCACTCAACCTCAAATTAGCATGTAATCTCATCAAGGTCTTATTGAACCTTGTGTTGAAATCTTGTACACATTCATTGGGATTTTTCTTTATGTTTTCAAATTCAGACGGGAGGAACCTGAGATCAGTTCTATCACCATATTGAATTTTAAAGGCATTCATCATTTCATCCCAAGAGTCAATTGAACCACGAGGCTAGGCATTGAACCACTCTCTTGCATCTTCTTCAAAAGTATGCACAAATAACTTTAGGCAAACATCTTCATGTTCTATTTCATAATCATCAATAATATTTTGGAACAACTTAAAATGTTGATCACCACTAATAGCATTATTTCCTTGAAATTTAGGCAGCCTATTCCTGATTTCATTAGGCAACTCATTTGGATATCCACGCATATCCCCAAGATTGATAGGTCTGAATGCTTGAACTCTAAAAGGGGCACAAGGAGGAGGATGATCCATGTTGTTATTAACAAGATTCTCAATAATAGGATCAGCAATATTGTGAATAGCATAGATCTATGAACCAAAGGAGGAGGAATGTTACTTTACAAATTTCTCAAAGAAGAACCTCCAACAATTAGAGGCCTAAATTATTGTTCAAACAAACTATGGAGTTGGAAAACATGGATGTTAGGCTCTAACCTATCGAGAGAACTCAAATATTGTTCTATCAACGGAGAACCACCTAGATTAGATGTTTGTATGTTCTTACCTTGTGAATTTTGATCAACAACCGGTTTCCAAACTTGTCTACTCCTACGCAATGTACCCAACTCAAGAAATAGTTCTTTAACGAAGTTTGATCTGAATGAAGTTCTCAATCCCTCCAGCTTTGTAAATGCGGATTCACCAACAAAATATAGAAAATAATATAGCACTGGTTAAACCCAGAATTCAAAATGGAGTTGCCACTAGAGATTGCACTCTAGACATAATAGATCAACATGAAAATGCAATGAATACTACTCCAAAAACAGCAAGCATATGATGACATGATAAACCCTTGTTAAACCCTGAAGAAATCAAAGCATGGTATACATACTTAAACCCTTCTTAAACCCCGGGAATTGATAAATATTACTTCAAATATCCTTGTAAACGGCTCCAGTAAAGGTGTTGGTTCCCAAGCTAACACCCCACACAGACTCGACGATGTAAATATGCATGAACCAAGGAGCAAGGAAGAATGATGGATTTGTTAATTTGTCGTTTGCAGTCGGGGATGGATCCATAATCCTTTCATGACCTAGTCTATGGAGATGACAGGGAAGCACCTAACTAAGGGTGTGGTTGTTCACCTGCTACTTTATGGCTCTGCCTGAACCAAAGTGAGAGGACCTAAGTGGTGGCTTGAAAGGGGGAGGGAGATCTTATGTTTCAAACCCTCAAACTTGTTAGAATTTCAATCTGAGATCAAATACAACCACAAAATGCAATGCTCATTTGAAAGAATGGTCACACAAGCATTGCAAACACTTGATACATCAGACACAAGCCATTAAAGACGGATTTAGGGTGATCATAAGCATCATTTTAAAGGAATATGTTGACAGCTTGGAAAGAAATGATACTTAAGACGTTGAGCTTCACAAATCAGGACAAAATCACTCAAAATATGTAGAAGTGATGTTTGCAAGCAAATATCATGTTCGGTGTGCATAAGATGATGAAATCTACAGGGGCAGGACAAAGAATAGTTATGCAATGAAGGTGGGGATGTATGATAATGGGAATAGGAGACTAATGGGAGGAAGGGGCTGGATTAACCATATTTATCTTGATAATTCATGGTGCATTCTAACCCAAAACCAAAGAACACTGACCCTCCAAAGGTTGTGCACCTTCATGGATACCCAAGAAAGGCAAACAATGCAAAATAACCCTTACAACTTTATCACAGACACCTGAGAATAACATTTCTTGCGCTCACCATATCAAAACCCTAAAAATCAAAGGACACCCAAGATAACAGATGTTCATTCGAAGTTATTGTAGAGAGGAATTTACAATTGAAGCAAATGATGCTAGGTAGCATTACAAAAACACCATTCCCTCAATATCCAATCAATAAATCAACTACATAATTCTTCCTTGTAGTAATTTGACATGACAAGGCACAGTATTACAAAGGGAGGTTATTATTTATTCATTTCAAATCTGATTACATCAAGAAACATCAAGCATGTACATGGCAGAATGGTCATGTGCATTCATTTGCAAAGGAGACAAGGGAAACATATAAAATGAATCTCAAAGCCTCTTAATGGTTATATAGTTGCAACCACCTTAGCATGAACCCAAAATGGAGTCACTAGCAACCAATCTTTTGCAAGAAACCCATACTTCTGAAGTAAAGACCCCGTAAAGTCCAACCAAAACCTGAAACTCTGTGAACAGAAGCCTTCAATTTTTTATAAAAAAATGTCTCAATCCCAAAGGAATATTCCATAGATGATAATATGAGGAATGTGAGCATGCTAATTGGTGATATGTGTGCTTAGGTAGCAAATCAATAGAAAATCGTATAATTAGGAAGAAGGAAAAAGAAAACATTGTCAAATATCCATTCCATAAATAATTTGGTGGGGAAAATGGAAGAATATGCCCTTCTAGAAGCATCTCGTGGCATAAGGGCATCAATCATGGAATCTAAAAATGTAAATGGCATCAAATGATTCTTGAAAATGATGTTTAACAACAAAATGTTTTTACTAAAAATATCATTAATTGCTTCACCATTTTATACAAAACTGTTCTCGTTGGAAATCATCCTCCAAGATGTTACCAATGCACTTGGTTTGAGGTGAAATGGATGCCCGAGTCAAAATTTATGGGAAAAATCCAAACCTGGCCATTTTGTGAAAAAACTCCCTTGTTCCGTAGATTTCAGGATAATCCTTCTTTGCTTCACAACTTCCTAAGTGTTCATTTCATGGTGTGGATTTGGTTTTATTTTTTAGGTCTATCATAGATTTTTCTTATTCCGTGGGGTCTTCATTTATGTGTGGCTTGTCTTTTGTTTTGTAGATTCATCAACTTCGTGGAACATTGAATGTTTGATGTCCACGAAACACTGAATTTCATTGTCTCGCGGGTTTTCCAGTTTTCCATACTTATTCATTTGATGATTCCACAAGTAATCTTATTATGTCACTATGCCACAAATGCTCATGCCCTCTGTTGATTCTGCAAAGATCTGATTCCTTTGTTATGTGACATCCTTTCCCCACGGCCATATTTCTTTGTTTCGTGGCTTTTGTAACTCCTCTGAACACCAAACCTTGAGAAACTCGCGGAACATTAAGTTCTTTGCTCCACGGCATCCATACTTGGTCGCAATCTAGCTTCCTTCTTCCCACTTCATGGCTACTCACAATACTTTCTCTAAGAATTGTAGCTTCTTATCAGCAAACTACACCCTTTGTTTCATAGAAATGAGTAATTCCACGGAACACTATAATTACCAAGTCCACTAGGCACTATGTTTATTCACTCCTTTGTTCCACAAATTTTCTTTTCAAGTTCCTTCACCCTATTGAACATTATCCTCTGACTTTCACTTTTTCTTTTCTTTGCTTCAAAACCTACCAAAGACTACCTTCTCTTCAATCCACAGAATACTACTCCTTGAAATCCGTGAAACACTTTAACTTTGTGAAATCATCAAATCCAAAGGGAAATTCAAGATGTAAGTACTAATCCACATTATAGGGTCGTAATTCGACACAAACATAACTTATAGGATCAAGGAACCGCCAATAAAGCAAAGGGAACATATGGGGAAAATGGCAAGGTCACTTCAAAATGAATAGGACAAACGTCATCATTTCTCACAGCAAAGAAGAGGAAGAAGGAGAGAAGAGAAGGAAGAAGGGGTGTTGACGAGGATGAGAAAACCTCTTCCTTCGAAGAAGAACTTGCCGATGATGATGATGCATGGGCATCCGAACCATGAAAAGAGTGTTTAGAAACACTGTTTCAAGACCTCATGATGTGAGCTTAGGAAAAACAAGGGAAATGCTCGGGATGATCTTCCTTGACTGCTTGATTAAGGAATCTCCTTAGCTCATTGAGCTCACCCTTACTAACTCATATTGGCTCAGCCAACTCACCAAGAGATGGTGATGGACCCATTCGTTGCACCTTGCGATGCTCTACATTACTTCTGAGCACACTTGAATTTAGTTAATCAATACTCTATTTGAGCTTTGGAATCATCTTGAAATCCCACGAGGAAAAAAAAAACAATCATTGATATAAGGTACTACGGAGACGATAGCAAGTTTCTACAAATGAGGCCGAAAAATGCTATTTTTGGAAATTAGGACCCATGGACTTCTATTTTGGGTAGGTTACTTTTTTGGCCTTGTCATTTTTGTCGAAGTATTTTCTTCACGTTTCGAGTTTTCCATAGGTGTCTTGGGGTTGATTCAAATAAATTTCCATTTTTGTAAAGTCACTTTTTCATTTTTTGGTTTTTTGTTCTTTTTTGCCCATGTACCCTAGTTTTCAGTTTGCTCAATTTTCACTGTTCTATTTTTCTGGAGGAGTTTACCTTTTTTGGAAACTTACTAAAAATGGCAAGTGCAAACTAGCAACACTTTATATTTTTACAATATGAAAATCATGGTGTCAAATTGATAAGAAAATTCTAAATTCTTTTTGGGTTTTCTCTTCTGATGATCTCTTCAGATTTTTAGGTCAGTTCGTTGCACAATTTGATGACAACTGAGGAAAAAGTGTTCCGAGGGAGAATATTTGGAATGGTTATTGATAAAAATTTTGCCCGTATCAGAGATATTTTTTTTTTACTTCCCTAAGGCATTTGGGTGAGGAAGGTTTTCTCAAAATCTTGTAGGGATCAGATGCATGGTTTGGAAGATATGACTAAATTGTGATTTTCTCGTCATAGGGTTTTTGACAGCTCTTAGCTATGGAGTTAGCTTGAAAATCCCCATTCTTCACGTTGCAAAAGTTTGGAGTGATGGATAAATGATGCTGGAGGTGATGTCAATGTTTTGGAAGCAAAAACAATGGAGGAAAGGAAGAGATCCCAACAATTGCAGAAACGTTGTGCGTGCATACAGGGAGAAAGGAAGCAACAAGTGACATCCCCATAGTTAGAAAAATTCACACATTTTGAAAGGATGGGAAGGAGTGCACTTTTGTGCACCAATTGCACCCAAAAAACATAAGAAGTTGTCCCATTCCTATTGGTCCACTTGGTAGCATGTAATTTGATGTTGGGTTGAGTGGGGAGCTTAGAAAACCCACCTTTTGTAGCTTTTGGGGGCACATGCATGACCAAGAGGTTAAATGGAAGGCTTGGGGATTTTTTTACACTAGCTACACTAAAATTTTGGTGCAAAAAGGTGCTCCCTATTTAGATTGGTCCAATTGGTAGCTCGCGCTTGCGCAGAGTGGGGGCTGGGAAATGAGGCCTAGGGGGCTTAACTTGAGATAAATGGCTAAACAATGGTCATCTAGAGATCCAG
The DNA here is from genome assembly GCA_019776745.2 of Taxus chinensis. Lineage (NCBI taxonomy): Eukaryota > Viridiplantae > Streptophyta > Pinopsida > Cupressales > Taxaceae > Taxus > Taxus chinensis. The sequence goes on from CM034146.1 coordinate 489,441,288, forward strand.
GGGCTCAAATGGGGTAGAGGCACATTTTATTGCACCTGTTTGCAGCAATTTTTTGTGCACACTTGGTGCAAATAATTACGTTGCATTCCTATTCGCTGGTTTTCTCAGCCCAAAATTTGGCTAACTGTTTGAGTTTGTGCCTTGGAAAGTGACTTGTCGGGACAATAACTTGAGTTCCTGAAGTGGAGTGTTTTGATGAAATTTTATATGTATTCCCCCTATAAATTACCTTTAAAATACAATTGTGGTGGTCGCAATCTCCTTATTCATCTATTTGATCCCTGTGAAAAATGGGAATTTTGTTACTTCTCCAAGGATGTGCATGAGAAAAGTGTGGATGGGGCCATAGTTTCTCAAAGGTGTTGTGAATAATTTGATTTCACCATTTTTTAGAGATCTGAATTAAATTTCTTACGATATATTGTTTGACTCTTAACTCCCTTCGGAGCTCCGAGAATTGATTCCTGAAGGTTAATAGCTTTTTTGGCCCTTTACACTACTTAGGCCTCCGAGACCCACTTTTGTTGAACCTGCTCCAAAACTTGTGAAATCTTCCAAAACCATTAAAAAAATAATTGCAAATTGTATTTAACTCTTTGATATTATTCCTCCATGATTGAATTTAGTGCTTTTTTCTACTTTGAGGGGGTGTGCACCAGCTCCGAGAACATCAAAAAAGGGTCTTTCCCAAACTTGCCAAAAGGAGTTTTTTTATGGATCTTGCATGGGAAACACTTGAAAATGTATGGTTACCCCTAAATCAACATATAATGGATCACTAACTCAAGGATTAGGGTGACATGAAGGAGGGCTCAAAATGGCCGTTAAGTAGATTTTTGGGTAGGTTGTGGTTGTCATGCTCAAAAATTGTGAATTTCCTTGTCGCACATTTGTATGACAACAATTGGCTCTATCTTGGGGACATGTCATGGATAGAGCACAACGAGGACATAAAATGAGAACTCTAGAATCTCCACACATACATTGACAAGTTCCTTATCCATTAGTTCATACAGAACACACGCAACTTTTGAGAGATAGATAGAAATGGACAACACACAAACACAACTGAATGTAAACACACCACACAATAAAGGAGAAAACACACACAAAGGGAAAGGGGAAAAAAAATTAAATAACCTATAATACAATGTGGGGGACAACCCTCTTTCAATGTAGTGCTATTCTCTTCTTAGAGGTTACCCCCGAGTGGGAAACACTGAGTGATGTTGTTCTGCGAAGCCATTGACCGATTCAAGAAAGTAGCCTCCTCTCGTTAACTATTTTTGAAAGCCATGTGCTTTCATGATTTTATATTTACTTGGTAGGAGTGAGTATACATGAGATTCTTGATGCTCAAGCCTTCGCTTAAAATGTCCATTACCTTCATTCTCTTTCAAATTAGTTTCGTAGGGCTAATTTTCGTCCATGCTTACCCACGTCACTGATTCTTCATTGATCATCCCATTGCTTCCCGAGGGATGATTTTCATTCAAATTTCTTGAATATTATGAGTGCCTTACTTTGCCATGTTATGCTCATTGACCTCTTTTCCATGAGAAACCTTAGATTCATCCTTTTTCTCCATTTCACTATGAGGTTCTTGAATACTAACTAGATGATTAGAAGTAAACTCGTACCTATTTTTTATGGCCATGACATGAGCTAAGAGCTCAAGACTTAGCTTGGGATCTTCCGCATTTTCTACCACATCAAATATTTCTTACATGGAGTCCTCTTTTGAAATTACCAACATTTCACCTTTGTATTCATTCTAAGCATCATCATCTTGAAGTTCAAGAAAACATTAAGAAGGGTTGTTTCATCGTCTTGGGACTTGTTTCATTTCATCTCTCCTTTTTCAAGGGAAGTATCAACTTCAAGGGCCTCAAAACGCCTTATATTAAATTTATTCATCAAGGAAATAGTATTCCTCTTCAAATGGAAAAAAAAAACCTCAATTTCATTGTTGTATCCATCAAATATTAGCTCATGAGGGACATCAGATTTTTCACCTCACTTTATTTTGACATGGCCAATATTCACAATTGTTTAGGCTTCCAAATCAGATTCATGATTGTCTTGTAGATTCATGGCTTGTAGCTGGAGTTTAAAATTGATCTCAAGATCTTCTGTCACTTCAGTGGCTCTTAAGAGATCTTGCATAGATTGTTCTTTCAAACATTTTCAGGGCTCATCACAGGCTGAATTTGTCTCTCCATAGATGGCATTATCAAGATTATCTCCATCCTCAAATGGGAATGAGAATATATCCTCCTCCTGGGTAAGCATACAAGCTGGTTTCTCCATTTGAGATTCATCAAGAACCATTTCTTCTTCTTCATGGTTTGCATCGTATGATAATTTGGGGTTACCCTCTTGTAAATCAAATCTCCTCAATGCTTCTTCAAGGTCCATACCCTCTGGGAAGGAATGATTGGTCCTATCAAGATGGGAATCTCATCCTCTTCCTTAGTTGTTACAAAATGGTTCGTCCTCCCACTATTTTGGTAGAGAATATTATCCCTAGGGATTCCCACCTTTTGCATTATGTACCTCATCTTCTTCTCTGGAAGAAATATTTCCATATCTCATTTAACTGGAATGGTTGCATAAGACCAGTTCATCTAGATTGTACCTCCCAACTATTGGAAAAAAATTCTACTCAACAACATTCCAAACGAGGATGGAACGTTTGGTAACAAAATCATCATTGAGACCTTCTTGTCTAGAAATTTTGTGAGGGCTACCTATGAATCTTTGACCTTTTTGAAAAGTGGGACTTTTTTGGACTCCATAGAGTAACAAGATCCACTAGATTAAGTCATGGTGAGTTTAAGAGCCTTGGAAACCTTCAAAGGCATCACATTGTCTGAGGAAAGAGAATTTATTATGTAGTTGTTCAACACATATTCTCCAAAATGAAGGGAGACGTAGAAATGGTCAACCTTCTCGGTTTTTTATGAACTCAATGCAAAAATGTTATGTGATTGAGGCATAAGTGGGTTTGGTAGTATTCCTTTAGAACCAGGAGTTACAACATCTAGTGTTAAACTACAACTCTTGATATATAAGATGAATCTCTCAAATTGTTCAGGGTGGGTCCACAAATATTTGGTTTAAGTAATCTACACTTTGGTTCTGTTCACATATTCTATGAAGTCAAAAGGAACAGATGTAGACAAGGGGGATAAAGGGAATTATTTTGGAGTTGGGATATTTTTGTAAGTAGGGGTAGATGTTTGGGAAACAGAGGGTATTTTGTAAGGTGCACTAGGAACTTTAGAAGTATCATATTTTATAGGTGTAGATTTAGATTTAGAACTGGAAGAAGAATTGCAAGACTTACTTGGAATTATGGATGACATCCCAATTTCTATAGGATCAAGATTCTCCAATAAGGACTCCATACAAGGTGGAACTGGATATCCTCCACTTATTATTTTGTTTTGAAAATTCACTATAGGAGTATCTTCAGTATTTTTTTTTAGAACCAGTGGAGGAATAATATCTTTTCTCAGAATGGGAATGGGTGAACACTGCACATGAGAGGCTAGGTTCATCTTCACTGTCATCTTCATCACCTTTGGATTACTCAAAAAATCTTATTTGCGTTTCCTTATCTACTTCGTCAATCTCTAGGAGATCATCATCTTTAATTTCTTGGTGAAGCTCTCCATCATCTTCTTGACTCCTATAACTTGCATTGACATGTGGGGACTCTAAGGAAAATGTTCAGGATGACCCTACAATATAATTTATGTTGATTATTTGAGGAGATAATTTTTCAAAAAATTCCCTCTTTAGTGATGACATTTCATTTGCCATCTTTTGTGAAAATGGACCAGTTCTCTCGTCTCCATGATGCTGGACATTTCCCTTTAAGGGATTCTTGATCTTTCCAGATAGGATGAGATCATCATCAATTTCAACAGCCATTATTTGTACTTCTGTTAGATTCCTTTGTTGAAACCTTCGTAGGAAGAATCCTACCTCTGGTTATTAAGAATTGATGAAAAATCTATTGAAATTATTTTTAGATGGTGAATCCTCCTTCGGTATCCTACAGAGAAACTGGTCAAAATGATACAAATTTTTTGTCATAGTTTCATTTGTGCCTTTCTTTAATTGTACTAGGTTAACAAGGAGATCCCGACACTCATCAATAGATTTGAATCTTTCCTTGAACTTGGTTTTGATATCATTCCAATGAGTGCTTAATCTGACAGGTAAGAGGTAGAACCATTCTACAACTTTTTCTTAGATAGATACGATGAAAAACCTCACTGAAACATCTTCATGTGTGAGTCCAAGCATCCCACATGATGTGGTGAAAGCATAAATGTGTTCTTTAGGATGTTTTGTGTCTTTGCCTTTGAAATTTGGAAAGTTATTATGGGAACCTGTTCGCAAATCATGAAGAGGGGATTCAAGAGAAAGCGGTCCTGTATTTCTTCCCCATGGAATGATGGGTTGAGGTCTTTCTAATTTATCTTCCATTGTTTCTTATCCAAATTATGTTTTTGATTCTTGTTCTAGTTCTTCTTCCTCCTCACCAAGGAATTTGATATTCAATGACATTTAAAATATGGGAGAATTTTTCGGGGGATTATGAACAGGTGTTTGAATGCGATTGTTAGGTGAACTGCTTGAAGACCCAGATGGAGAGGAGGCTTAAGAGAATAATTATGTATTGTATCTGATTGGTTCTTACTAGTTTTGCAAAGCCTCATAAGTGGGTTCAACAACTCCTCTCGATCTATTCAACCTGGTTTATCTCCTTTCAGCCAGTTTTTGGAAAATCTTGTAGAGGGAATACAAAAGGACACTATGAAATGTGAAAGGTCATGTGTAGGAATCAACAGTGTGTCTTTCGGTAATGGGCTTCCAAAAATCATTTTTATTGTGGATTTTTTTAAATTTTGAATTTTTTTAAATTTTTGGAATATTTTACCTTTTTTTGGATTTTGGATCTTGTGGTTGTATTTTGGGTGCATATTATTTCCAATTCTGTCCCACGGTGGGTGCATAAAACTATTGGCGAGAAATTTTTTCGAGGGACAAATTTGTGGATTTCTAGCCACTTCTCCTAGAATCTAGGTCCCTCTACTTGGATGGTGCAACTCTACTTTATAGTTAATGAATATAAATAAAAAAAAATTGTTCACTAAGAGGTCGGGGATCCAATAGGAACACTCCACTATACCCATGGAAAATTCTTACAAGGAATTGTAAGGGAATACTTTTTTGAAGTGTGGGGAAAAGGGAGTGGGAATTTAGACAAGTAAAATTAATCCTGCAAGCAGAAAATCATATTCTTTCCAGAGATAATTAGATATTTTAGATTCACAATTAATTTGCCAACGGCCAAAGGAAAGAAACAACAAGATTTTATTTTACAATTATGGAAGAAAAATATGAATCCTATCCCAACGGCCAAAGGAACCCAAGCACATAAATTTACACACATTCATAAGCCATGAAAAGATTTTTATTTTACAATCCTATCTCTCTTATATTTCTCAATAGATCTCTCTCTTGAGTGCACAAAATTGACAACCCTTCAGCAAGATTATGCCATTACATTTATAGAATTTCATAAGACTCCTCATCTACCCCCCATGTTAATTTTTGTATGTCCTACATAACATATGACCTTTCAAGTTCGTAGGAAATAACATTAATTTCCCTTTTATCAATTACGGGCAACTTATTACAATGTTTACTAAAGTCACATTTAAATGAATAAGACGAACGTCATGATTTCTCACAGTAAATAATTAGAAAGGGGTTAGAGAAAGAAGAAGAAGAAGGAGAGAAGAGAAAGAATAAGGAGGTGATGTTAATGAAGATGAGAAAACCTCTAGCTTTGAAGAAGAACTTTCCGATGATGATGATGACGCACGGGCATCCAAACCATGAAAAGAGTGTTTAGAAACATTATTTTAAGACCTCCTGATGTGAGCTTAGAAAAAATACATGGGAAATGCTATCGTGATGATATTATTTGATTACTTGATTAACGAATCCCCTTAGCTCATTGAGCTCACCCTTACTGCACTCACCCTAGCTCATCCAACTCACTCGAGAGATGGTGATGGATCTATCTACTGCACCTTATAATGCTCTACTCTTACTCTCTAAACACAATTGAACTCAGTGATCAATGCTTTGTTAAGAAATCTATGGAATTTTTTATTCCTATGTTCAATCCCAAAACCCTGTGCAGATTCCAAAAAACAAAAATGATGACTAAGGTAATGACTGAGCCTCTGATGACTTTTTTTTCCTGCAACTAAGGCCGAAAACTTTCTATTTCTGGGAATGCGAGGTCATGACCAGCCATTTTTGGACCTATCACAGTCATTTTCCCTCAATTTCCCCTTCTGAACCTTTTAACACGATTTCAGTCCTCTTCCATTGCCGAGGCATTACTGATTTTTAGCACATTTATATATTTAGCAAGTTATTTTTTGGGGATATGTTCCATTTTGGAATAATTATCATTCTGGTCCTGCTTCTCATTTTGCAATCTTTCGTGATTGTCCTAGATGAGCATACTCGCATATCGGGGGACTCGCTAGTCTTTAATAGCATGAGGAAAATTCAATATTCTATTTTCTTCTAGAGGAGTTTCAAAAATGGCCTTGGTTTGCGACGAGAATGAAATTTCTAGATTCATCTCACCGTGCACGATCTTATGCTATAATTTTCACTTTGATTCATTCACTGGGAAGTTTAGGAATATAAAAAACTTTTCACTTGGTAAGATCTTCAGGTACATAGTTACCAAGGTAGCCATTAATGAAGTCACCAATATTTTTTGAAGGTTTTCTCCCCCACCTCTGATTGATGAAAAATCAACTGTCTCTTGTGATGGGTTTTTTTCTCAAGATGCTTCATTAAAAATATTAGCTTCGCCCACTGGTATTGGATAAACGAAAAACTAAAGAAAAAGTGAAGCTAGGAACACATATTTGGAATGGTTCTCTGCCATTAACGGTCTTGGAAACTGTATCTGAGATTTTCTATTTGTTTCTCAGCATGAAGGCATTTGGGTAGAGGGAGATCTTGTTCAAAATCTTGTAGGGATCAATGTATTCACGGTTTGGAAGATATGAGAAAATTCTTCATTTTCTCGTGCCATAAGGTTTTCTGACATAGCTCTTGATAATCGAATTTAGGTTGAAATTTCTCTTGTTATTCACGTTGTAGAAACATGGAATGATGGAGATATTATGCTTGGAGGTTATGGTAATGTTTTGGAATAAAAAATAATGCCGGAGAGGAAGATATCTCGGTAAAAGTTGTAGAAAAAATTGTGCTTGTGTGTGTGTTTAGGAAGGATGGAAACTGTAAGTGATAGCCCTTGACAGTTAGAAAATTTCACATATTTTCAAGAGAATGGGAAGGAGTGCACTTTAGTGCACCAATTGCACAACAAAACTTTTGTGCACTTAGTGCAAAAAAGATTGTGCCCCATTCCTAGTGGTCCACTTGGTAGCATGTAATTTGATGTTGGGTTGAGTGGGGGGCTTAGAAAAAGAACTTTTTGAAGATTTTGGGGGCACATGGGTGAGCAAGAGGTTAACTAGGATGGTTGGGGAGTTTTTTTACACCAGTTGCACCAAATTTTTTTTGGCACGCTTGATGAAAAAAAATTGCGCCCTATTCTAATTTTTGACCAATTGGCAGCACGACAATTACATAGAGCAGGGGTTGGGAAAAGAGGCCTGTGGGGCTTAAGTTGAGAGAAAGGGTTGAATAGTGGTAATTTAGATGTACATGGGACTCAAATGTGGTAGGGGAACATTTTATTTCACCTGTTGCAACAAATATTTTTGTGCACTGGTGTAAAAAAATTATGCTACATTCCTACTGGTTTATTTTCTAGCCTAGAATTTGGCTAATTGTTTGAGCTCGTGCCTTAGAGAGCAACTTGTTAGGACCATAAATTGAGTTCCTAGAGGAGTTTTTTGATGAAATTTTATATGTTTCCAAAGTTAAAATGGACATTGTGAATTGAATAGTGGTGACTATCAGACTCCTAATTCCATCCATTTGATCCCCTAAAAAATAGGAGTTTAGTTCCTGGCTCCAAGGTTGTGCATATGAGAAAAACTTGGATGGGGACATAGTGCGCCAAGGTTTTGTGAAGATTTTGATTCCACCATTTTGTAGATATCTGCTAATTACCTTTTCGAACTATATCTTTTTTTACTCTTAAATCCTTCTTGAGATCTCTAAAATCACTTGCCCAAAGCTCAAGTAGATGTTTTGGCCCTGTGCATTGTTTACGCCTCTAAGACCCCCACTTTTGTTAAACCTACTCCAAAACTATGAATCTTCCCAAAACCTTCCAAGAATTATTGTACACAATGTATTTAACTCTCTGATCTATGCTTCTATTACGAATTTAGTCCTTTTTTTCTACGTTTCGGTGGGTGTGTACCAGCTCCTAGAAGATTAGAAAATGGTCTTTCCCAAGCTTGCCAAAAGGCTTGTCTGGATGGATCTTGCCTAGGAAGCACTTGAAAAGACTGGGAATCCCTAAATGACCTATGGGAAAATTGACTCGGGGATTAGGGTGATATGAGGGAGGGGTTAGGGTTACCTTTGAGTAAAATTTTCAGGTAGGGTGTGGTTGCCCTGCTCGGAAATTGTGAATTTCCTTATTGCACATTTGCATGACATCAAATAAATTTTTAATTTTTGTTGAATTTTGACCAATGTCAACACCTAATTATAGTATATTAGTTAATTATTTTGGTGCGGGTGTGTTTATGTTGTTATTGATCATTAGTCTGTGCGAGGAACTTATCAACGCACTTTCTTTGGTTTCTCAATCTTTCAACCACATTTCTCTTTTATCGCCTTTTTGTTTTTCTGTGTGCCTCAAATGTCTTTTTTCCTTTAGTTTCTCCAACTTGTTTGAGTTTTTATCTCCTCCCCATGTTTTCCGCTCTATCTAATATTGTCATTCCACAAAGTACATAACATGTCATGTCAATTTCATGACTACAAAAAAATGTTATTATGTCTTTTGGACCCTTTTTTTGCATAGCTTAGGTCCCTTGACATTTTTTGTGTGTTTGTCATTACCTTTCACTTGTTGTGTATTGGCTTATGCGTTAATAAGGTTCTAATGTGAATTCATGAAGACTATAAATACATAGGTGCGCTAGTGCATTTGGGACATTTGACTACACAATAGGGAAAATTTTAGTGGAAATTTTTGCTAATTCATTAATATTTATATTTTTGAAATTTGGATTTGGTGATTTGGAGGAATCGTACAGAGCACCATTTCACCTAAAATTTTGGAATGCAAGTTACTTTTGCAGGTTGACTTGCCTATAGTTTAAAACAAAGTTCATACTTATGCATGTATATCGTCGTTACCTCGAAACACAAACTGGGAACAATATTTACTAAAAATCTAAGCATCTTCCATCAATCACTTGTATAACACTCATTTATGCACCACTACAATTTCCATGCACAAACATGCAAAAATTTTGTGACTTTTTTTTTGTTGGGGTTTGAATCAAACACACGACCATAAAAATAGATGTAAACACATGACCATGAAATCCAAACGCATGACCACAATAAATACGAATCTAGGCGGACGTTAGCAACCTCACCTAGGTTATGTTCCAAAATAATAAAAAAAGATTTAATGGCCTTAGCTGATAATTGAAAGGTGGCAAGCCAATCATCAAAAAAGTCAATCTTTTCTCATATTTTATCCATCCACAAAAGGGGTCATGGAGATGCAACTGACATCCACACCAAATACAAGTATTATGTACTAACTAAATACTTAATCCTTCTTATTTATTCTTAAATTACAAATTACATTAATATGCTTAATAATACAAATGTCAAAAACCCTTTTGTATACAAAACCCACTAATAGTGATATTACACATGAAATTTAATCAAAATAACTTGTCACCACCTCAGAATATTATTGATGATGGCATGCCTCCATTTGAGGACAATCTTTATTATGTTCCTTCACTGGATGACATTCATGATTATGATACACAACAAGCAGAAAACATTCCTTATCATCAAACACCAACTTTAGTTTGAAATTTTACTGTCAATTTTGTGATAAGGAAGAGGAGAATAGATGAACTCCCCAATGATAAGATCAAACAAATAGAAAATATTTCTACACATCGTGATCAAACACCTATTTCAGTTGATAATACAACACAAAAATATGTGGGAAGAAAGAGAAGTAGATGGACAATTAGAAGGTATTTTAAGTTTGACTAGGCAGCTAAATATCTATTCATTAAACCACTAGATCCAGAAAAAGGTAATGATACTCCAACAGAATGTAAATGTACAATTTGTAGCTGGAAACTTAGAAAGGAACACACAATGCAACTCAAATTGAACACAATTGAGAAATATCGTAGTAAATATATCTATCAATTAAGCAAAAATATGGTCAAATAAAATTATTATGTAGATTAAAAAATGTGAAAGAATGCATGAATGTAAGATATGTAGTTGAGTATGAAAATGAACAAAACATCTAGAAAATCTTATTGAGAAAGGAGGAACAATTACAACTCAATTATGAACAGTTATTCAGTGTAATCTATGTACCAAAAACATATAGTTCTCAACTATTTACCACATTTTTAAAAGGGTAGACCTCTTTCTGATTTTCTAGATCATAAAATTTGGTTTCAACATAATGGATTCCCTAATATTCCACAATCACATTGGGCAAATAACAATTCTTGGGAAATGGCAAAATGTCTAAAGATGATTATGAAGAAGGATTTGATTTTTTTTAAATGCACGATTTATCTCATCGTCTATTGATGAGGTCATAACAATTGACAACACATCATGGGTTTTCATTCATGTTTAGACTTTTGAGAACCATTTAAGGAAACCTTATTTATTAGCAATACATAAAATGATAGAAAATTGCAATGTTGATAACCTTTTCAAGTTGGTTATTTTAAGTTTGAGGGATATAGTTGGGATGGATGATTATACTATCGCTACTAATTTAGTGTGTGTGTTGGTAGAGATGGTGCATTAATAATGCAGGGGCATATAAATGGTATTTTTGTTCGAATACAAACCATTTTTACCCCATATATGATTCAAATTCATTGCATGACTCATAGAATCAATCTTGCATACAAAATAGTTAGCAAATTCGAAAGTGTTGCGAAAGTGGAAGAGCTTATCTGTGACTTGCAAACCTATATGTTCAGCAATATAAAAATATTTCTAGAGTTATAGAAATTTGCAATTGGAGTGAGTAATGGTAAAAAGCTTATGAAAGATGTTAATACAAGGTGGATTTCCATGTATGAACCTGCATGCAGAGTTTTTAAAGTACATCCATCGTTGGCAAGTTTTATGTATAAATATCATATAGAAGTTGACAAGGCAAAAACTGTGTTGTACAGTTTAATAGATTTGGAAACATTAGTTACATTATGTCGTATTCTTCCCATGTTGAAGGAAATCAATTGTTTGATTAAACATGTTCAAGAGAGATTTATATATATTGTTTATTTCATACGGTTGAGAAAACGGGTATGTCAAATTTTAGATATTTTATATATGTCTCAAGACAAATTTAAAGGGCTTGTATTTGAAAATTGGAATATTTTAACAAATATATGGATCTTAATTGTTATTTGATATTCAATATTAAGGATTATATTTGTATCGTCATTAATGAGAAGGAGATGCCATTGAATAATTTAAAAAAAAAAGAGTTGAATTGATATGAACAAAAGTTGAAGAAGTTCATGAAACGCTTGTTGTATATGCCACTGTTATTTTTACTACACAGATGAAATTGAGAAAGATTTCACAAATATTATCTACAAACATTCAAGATCATTTTGAAAGGGATGACCTGCTTGAAGGCATGGGAGTAATGAATCCTATATTTTGGAACATTGTTGATGGTCATAGTAAAGAACAAAGAAGTAATTTATTTCTCAAATACATGAGTGTTATGATTAAGCATTTTAGCAAGTCCGAACATATAAATAGAGTTGAAATTAAAGGAATTTTGCAAAAAGATTTACTGACATCTCAGTCAACATATTTTGGACTTACAATGATTGGTTAATATCGGTATCTACATGAACCAATGGAAAATGGAGCTATCACAAGGCTACAGAAAAAATGTATCCCAACAACGTCCTGCAAGAAAATATTAGTGACTATTTTTTATTAAATGATCTTTTCCAAACAATGATTTTGGGCTCAGTGGAAAATGAATGATTCTTTAGTGCATTATCTTTTGTCAAATCAAAACTTTGGAATAGATTGGATAAAAATACGGAGACATGTTCGAGATTATATGTTTGTGTTATCCTATGGACACATTTCCTTATACAAGGGCATTTTCCATATGGAATTCACTTACTGAAAGAAGAGGAGTCACTAATACAATGAGCAACAAAGATCATCTTAATATTGACCCAAAAAGTGGATGCTCTGCTGACATAGTACATATAAATGTTATTTATGAAAAAGGGGTTGCTTAAGGATTGTTTCAGTTGCTTTATTTTTAGCTTAGTATGCATTATAAATATTTATTCTAATATAAAAATTCATATGAAATTGTTACAATTATATATTTATGTTTTTGGGTAAAATGATTTCAGTATCTTTATTTCTTATGATTTTTTTGTGCAATACAAGATATGAAAACAATAATTACGAATAGAACTTCGATATTACACTTCACATTTTTTTGAAAAACAAAACACCAGAGATGTTATGAAAACACACACACACACACACATATTGTCGACTATTAGAAAACAATCTACAGAAGTGCAAAAAATCTCAATTGATATTTACATGTCAAATCTTCTCAGTATCACAATATAAGGAAACATAGTCAAATGTCATTCTTTTTGGCAGTGAGTGACACCCAATGTCTCCACTTATGTAGATGCTCCCTCTAGTCTTGTTATTTTGTCACTTGTACTCCTGATTTAATTAGATCATTTGTTGTAACATTGATACTAGAAATATTGACCCTATCTTGATTGGCCACATCACATGTTGAAAGAAAACTAGGATCTACCTATGATTTCTACTTGAATAATATCTCTTGATCCATGCCATGCTACTTAATTATTTTCTTTGATGTGTTGTTTTGTTTATTTAGGAGCACGAGTTTTTCCTTCGGTGAAATAGCAAAATTTCATCTTTTGCATGCATTTTTGAGATGGAATTCCAAGACTAGTACTTCATTCTTCAATTTTTCCTATTTTGAATGCATTTTTAAAAAGAAATATAATTAACTAAATTTTTTTAAAAAAAATGTAAAATTTAAATGTAAATAAAGAGTTAAAATTATGATAGTTTTATCATTTTCAGCATTTGCAATGACAACAAGGTTTTCGTCTCTAGCCCATTGTTATAGTAAGCTTGGTTTTCACCATTAAATTCAACCCATTTAACATGACATCCAAAACATTATCATTGTAGTCATTGTTTATAGTAATGACACCTGAGAGATCTTAATTCAGTAATACATCTACTGTTGTTGGCTCTTTTTGAACAAAAGTATATGAACAATTTCTTTGGGAATGGTTGTGAAAATGGCCATTTATTTCCTTTATCAAAGCTTTGGCCTAAAATTCTCATGTTTTCAAAGTATTTATATCCTGCATAACAATATCATTAACAGTTGCATAACAACAGTCTACCAACAAATTATGCAACATAAAAGTAGTTAATTGATCATCAGATTGTGGTATCTGTATTGGAGAGGGTGTAGTATATGGAAAGATGGGTGTGGATGTCTGTAAAATAGGAACTATTTAGGCACTTGTGAGCCCTAAATCATATTGTGTGGATTAAAAATAGTCATTGGGGCACCACTCTCAATACTTCAAAAATCATCATCAAGATCAATTTGATGTAATATGGTGGTGCCCATTGCACTAGGAGACTGCCAAAAGAGGAATTTGGAAACTTTTTTGTTGTCACATGCATTGTGCCACCACTTTCAATCGGAAAATATATTTGTTTCTTCCTAGTCTAAACTTGTCTAGGCGGTGGTGGTGGCAACATATTTTTTTTTTGAAAAGGGAAGTGGAACTGCAAAAATAAAGTGAAAATAAAAATGGAAATAGAAATTCAAATCCAATGTTTACTAAAAATATAACATAAAAAGTTGAAGTGATACTAATGATGTACCTTGCAAAGTATGTATAATAGGACTATTTTCTTCCTCGGTAATTAGTTGAAACTGTGTGGTTTTCATTTGTTGATGTGGGAAAGGTTGATGAAAACTATCTGAGGAATCTATAAATGTTCGGTAATGATTTAAAAAAATATAGTACCATTAATCAAAATTTTAAAATAATCTATGTTCCATTATTCATAGCTTGAGAGACTGACAATAGTAATGCCTGGAACAATTGACAAAGTTGTGTGTTGCAATGGAGGGGGTGCAATAGAACTCCTCATGTGTTTTTGTCACAGAAAACTAACAGTGATAATTGTGCATCCATGTCTAAATTTGCATAATTTTCAAGAGTTTGATGACCTCTGAATGCAACTTATCTTCTTGTATGTGATACCATCGCTCTTTTCTAAAAGAAGCGAATAGAATATTAGCTCTATTTGTGAAATAAATACATGAAATCATTTTGCAAAAATTTAAAGTTATCTCTTGATCCACAATTGAAAGATAATTCACTTTCATTTTTTCATCAAGTGCAGTCGAAATATTAGTATTTCGTGACTGCAACTCATAAAAGGCCTCATAATATAATGTAATATATAATTGCGAAATCAAAATTTTGCATTGTCATTGCAAATAGTATATGAAAAATCACTTCTTATCCTATTGGATAAATATATACACCAATCAAATTGTTGACAACTTAGAGAATGGAGAATGTAGACAACAACCCATAACGGAATGCCAACTTGTCTTCCCTGCAATACTATCCTAGCCTGAACAAATTCAATCATGGATTGCAAAAATGTGTGTGCGATAGCTTGCATAAATAATCCCCTTTTTTAATCTATTATGGTTAGTTGCACAAAATTTTAAAAACATGTTATTAGCTTATTGTGATGTTAATAGAAAGGAAAAAAAAGAAAAAAGATATATTATTACCCTGAACCTGTAAGCCATAGTGGGACTCTTGATACTTTTTATCTTGGTCAAAGAGCAAATATTTTGTTATCACATGGTTTACATTCATGTGTGGAAGTCTTGTTAAGCATTGGATATCTTATGGGGATGTTCCTAAAGAAAATTCTTGTGATGGAAACTTGATTGTGAAGATACAGTTGGACATGCCATAATTGGCTAAAAAATTACATCAAACTGACATTAGTGTCGTATTGAGGCATGTAATTTAATGCTCGAAAAGAACATTTGTCTTCCCATTCACTAAATAAATCCTTTAGTTTCAGTAAGTTGACGATTTGCATGCACATGAGGTTTTAGAATTGGATTTTGGGTTGATAAAATGTATAAATGGATGTCATTTTTGGATTGTAGTTGAGACACGCTTGTTTTTCAATTCAAGAGTTTGGTTTAATAGCCATAGGATCTTGGAGGCTGAGACTAAAGTGTAAAAGGATATTTGTACACGTGATAAATGAGGCCCCAACATATATTTATAAGCAGACGAGGACACATGGTAGGTGGAGATTGGGCAATCTGTCAGCGATTACGGGCCACCATGCAAATGGTAGGTTGTGTAGACAACTCGCTTATGTGCACAAATGGAAGCCTATGTGTAAATGGGCACATGTGCACAGACGAAAGCTTATACACAAACAAATGAATACACTAGTAGACAACCAACTCAAGTTGACGAATGCCCTGTACAGACAACTGTCATGCCACATCAACGGTCACCCAAAGAATACATATGTCCATGCGGCCGGCCGACCGGTTCACCTACAGACGTCTAGTTGCATATGTAGATGGTCATCTAGATTGACAGACGTCGACAGACGATCATCTACATATGAAGATGCACATCTTTATCACCCTTTCTTCTCGACATTGATTTTTCCTAGAATTCTATTCGCATGTGCCACTATATAGATTTTGTTCTTATTCACCATCAACATGAAACCCATTTTTACAAATTTGGCAAAAAAAATCTAAGTTGAATTTTGGTAAGGGGTCTAAAATTTTTCCCTACCACACAAAAGAATCATATTGAAGTTGTAATGAAAAAATTTATCTACTTCTAAAAAGTCCATGCACCAAAATGCAAATTTCAAACATACTAAATTTATTGGTTTGCACACATTGGACAAATAAGGCTTAGGGCAATTGCATTACACGAGACTATTTGTTGAATATATTATACTTGTATGTTGTTTTTGAATTTTTTCGTAGTTAAGGGATTTGATAAATATCAATCCCATTAAGGTTTTCTCTAGTTTAGCATAAGGCCTATAGACACAAATATTACACATTAGACAATATTTAGTTCGGTCTTATACTTTTATTTAGAAGGTTCTCAAGTGTACAAAGTACTAATTAATCCCACCTTTTGGCCACCTTTTTCTTATCTTTTATTTCATCTTTCCTGTGTATTTCCCGATACCTATCAGCCCATTTCATGAATTTTTTGACATTTTAGCCTAAAATTAGGGTGCCCTAGCCTATACTGGGGCACATCGAGACATTCTGGTCCCACTTTGGGCGCCCCGATCCATGCACAACCTCTTCCGCTTCTTTTTGGGTCACTTCTAGTTGTTGGTCATCCTTATCTTCTTCTCAATCAACCTTGTCACGATTAATTACAAAATTAAGCTTGAGAGCCCTATAAATATAAAGCTATAAGACCATAATAAGTGTCTTGGGTCATTGCATCTTATCACTACCATCACTCCATCTAGGGTTGCATCCATTGCATCACTTACATCCACATAGTGCCATGCATTCAAGCTATGAGATCTGCATCACACACACTTCATAGGGGGAGGGATTCCATTTTATTCTATGCACACATGCTACTTACATTTCTATAGCCATTATTGCTCACTACTTCAAAAAGTGTGATTGACACAAGAGCACCTAGGGCACAACACACACACACACACACACACACACACACACACACAACATTCGGGTCTCAAATGTAGTGCATCGCTCAGTGATAAGACCACAAGTTTGGCAACTAAGGTCATTCTGACCCCACTAACCTTTTGTTTTGTAGGTCATTATCCACCTCATCCGAAAGATCCAACATGACAAACAGATAGGGTTTTAGACCAAGTTGTGACACTACCGAACTTAGGTTTTGAGCATCTACATTATTCAGAGTGCTCAGATTGTAGATCAGGGTGCCCCAATACACTCCCAGGCATCTCAGACTGCTCAAAATACCCAGATCTTCCTTTCATAGGGCCCCTAAGTATCTGTCTCCACTTCCAGATTCTATGTTTAGACCTGCGAAAAACTATGACAGTCTTTGTGAATCAGCTAAGACATTTCTCTTCTTTCTCTTGCACATTTAGGGTTTCATTTCATCTAGAGTAGTTTATTTACATTTACCTCATCCTGCTTTAGTTCATTTACAACATTTTAGTCCTCCTATTTAGATTAACATTAATACCCTAGATATCCCCTTAGGCCATCTAGGAACCAAATAACCCTTATTTTTGTTAATCATTTTGGTGAACCTGACATCTATTTCAACCACCTTCTAGGTCTTTTTCATTCCATCATCATGAATATTTCTATCAATGAATACCTGCTTACCCACCCTGATTTGCTTCATCGAGCCTAAACCCTTTTCTCTACTACTGATGTTTCTACTGACATGCATCCAGACTCCTTGTATGACACATTTGTCGAGGCTTTTTCTCAACATATAGCCTTCCGGGACAATCTTCCCATTGACATTCACCCTTTCGACGATGATCCACTACTTTACATCATGTCACATCTACAATGTTGTTATCAAGCGTACTCTTATCGTTAATGGCTCAGAGCTTAATCCATGCCCTATGTCCTTTCTTTAAGCCATAGGTTTGTCTTCTCATGACATCAACCCTTCTTCCATTTCACTTCGTGCTTATGATGGTTCTATTCATCCATGTCTAGGCCACATTACTTTGCCTTTAATTGTAGGTCCTAATACTTTCCCCATTATTTTCTTTGTCATTGATTTCCCTGTCTCATATAATTGCTTGTTAGGTAAACTGTGGCTCCACACCATGCAATTTGTTCCTTCTACCGTCCATTGTTGCGTCAAATTCTTACATGAGCACGTTGAGTATACCATCTTCAGAGATCACGATCCATTCAAATATTGTGTCCACAACCCTCATACTAGCATCCATATTCCTCACATTGACACCATCAACGAACCTCATCCTTTGGATGATCAACCACATTTACTGCCGCTTGAGGGAGATATTGGTTTACTATATGAAATTCTCCCTCCATCACCTATTCCCACCACTGTAGTTCCATATCAGCCACCCCCTCCCTCCATGAACAATATCATCCCATCTCCACCATTATCACCCACGCACCCACCCTTCACGTGTACCCTTTTTATCCATTACTCATTCTGGGACCATGTCCCATTTGATCCCACATGTAGTGAAACCATTTGTTCTCCTGCTAGTCTAGCTTGCCTTGGCTTTACTTTCGTTGATATTCAACCTTCTACTCACGCCTCTCATCTCTATTACGGTTTTGTCACCATCAATGCCGCTTATGGTTTGCGTATCTTTGATCTCCTCGTTTATCTATCACACACCCCTTGTTCTTTGCCACTCACATTAGGGGACTCCTGGCTTACTTTCATCGGAGGTATATTAGACCCTAGTCACACTAACATCTCATTCCCCATGCCCTTTGGCCGCATTTTCATTTGCAACAGTTCCTTCCTTGGCCATTCACCAAAACACACTCGATAGTACGCACACAATTGTCCACATCTGCCATTTAGTGATGAAGAATACGCTATAGGCATGTACCAATTGTCTCTCACTGGTTCCTTAAGTGATCAACCTCATATTATAGCCTACCAAGTTGCCAATTCCGATCCATTTGGCTTTGACCCAGAGGATGACGAGTTTACATAGCATCTTGTCACACTAGTACTGGGGGGCATCACACATGACATACACCTCCCCCCCCTCGATTTGCATACTTGTATCTCTTTATGTCCTACACTTCATCTCTATAATTTATCAACATTGCAGCTCCACCTATCCCATCACATATTATTGCACCCTCATTACCCCATGATGCACCCTAGTGCTTCGGTTAACACTAGACTATCGAGGGATTACCATTACACTGAACCCCTCACACCACACATCCTACATCATCCTATACAAACCTTATGTACTAGTCGTTTATACATCATCTATATCGTACACGCTACACTAGATTCCATTACACTTGGGTCTAGTTCCATCTATCATCATTTCATCCGCCATTTCTATACATTGCCATCATTACATTCATACATCTTACTTATTCTACACCCTACACTAAATTTCCTTATACTTGAGTCTAGTTTTATCTATTATCATTACACATTCTACTTCTATCTACACATTTCTTATTACATAGTCTACATTACATGACCTACACTACACATTCCAATACTTTGGTCGTCTACACTACGTTGTTCTACACGCTGCATTCACCACCATATGACTCACTTTAGTTCCTCAGTCAATACTTGACTACCGAGGGTTTACCAATCAAATAGACCTTACCTACATCAGACATGTCATCCTACCACATTTCTCATACTAGCTATCGATGCTCTAGGCTATATTGTCACCCACACTCATCATCACACCCCATAGTGGTATACACCTTAAGTTAAATCGCCACTCTTTTCATCACTTCTACATCATTCTATTATGTTCTATCATCTCCTATTACCTTTCACTTTTATCAATTCCAAACTATTCCATTACATTATCATGCCTTTGATCATCATGTAGTGGTATACACCCAAGGTTAAATCACCACTCTCTTCATCAACTTCTGAGTATCTTCTTATATCCGTTCATCACCTATTCTATTGTCCTATTATATGCCATTCTATTACCTCATCATTTATCCTACTCGTCACTTAGTGGTATACACTTTAGGCTAAATCACCACCTCATTCTTATTAATCACATAGTGGTCTACGCTTAGTGTTAAAATCACCACCTTCTGTTATCCACTGCTTACTCATCTACGCTTCATACGCCCTCATCACCCATCTCGTAGTGACATACACTATAGGCTACATGGTCACCTTCTTCTTCCATCATGTAGTAATATACACTTACGGCTAAATCATCATTCCATTATTTCAACCAAGTCGTGGCATAGGTTAAGGCTATAGGGTCCACACACCTCTTTCCATATATCTCATTCCCATACACTCCTTCTATAATGATATACTCTTAGGGCTAAATCATCACTCCTCCACTCAACAAAGTCGTGATACACACTTCGTCTATAGGGTCCATGCACATCTTCCCCCCATGTCGCATTACATCGCCACTCCCCATACACACTCATCGCAGCGCGTTAGACACAACCAAAATTACTCGACTATTTCCCAATGATGCACTCTCATTTACGGTTCATTCTTAACTGCTAAGGGGGAAAACAAAATGAAACTTGCTGCATACACATTCCATCCACCTAGGGGGAACGTTGCTCCTATCATTCCATATTGCATTCCATTCCATCCATCAACAAAATACTGCATTGTCTTGGTAGCATTTACTTTTTCTTACTAGTGTTTCGCATGCTCATTCTATTACACATGTTAGATTTATTTCTTCTACGTCATTATCATACACACATGCACATACACGCCTTTGTCTAGTGTGATCATAGATACAGGACATTTACACACGACATGGTTTCTTGCCTTCTACCCTTACTATATTAATCACTGGGGGATCTACATTCGTCTCATACAAGTGCTATTGTTTCCTTTTGTCCTTAGCATCTTTTACTACTTGCTTCTACATGCTTTGACATATTGGTTTTCACTCTAACATGCTAACGGATGTTCCATGTGCAACACTTGTTTTGCAGGACTATATGTTTGTTTTTACTTGTCTTCTTTGTTTGCTATTGTTTGCAGGCTTTGCCCTTTGCTTGTGTGTACACTTGATTGTTGTTTGCGACCATGATGGCCTTGTGTGTCTTGCGACATCGTGAATGATGTCCCGTGTTTGAAACTCGCTTTGTGCGGTCTCCTTGTTTTCTTGCATGTTTACACTACTTTGCTTGATAGTTTTTACATTGTCTGCGTCTTTTACATTTATTTGCATACATGTGTTCGGAAAAACACTTGTATTGGCTAGCCATACCCTTTTGTGTTGGTATCTACCAAGCATTTTCCCTTTCCCCTTGTAGGGTAGACTTATACAAGTCAGAGTGCGGTTGCTCCTCTTTTGGGGCCACATTCTCCTTCCAGAGTCATCGCATGCAACCCCAAAGAGGGGGGCATCATTGAGGGTTTATACTAGCACAATGTATCTACACCGGTTCATACACGACGAGTGACTTCAGACAAGTCTACGAACTCCATATACAGTGACCTTAATAGGCTATGGTGTCCTTCGGCAATTCTATGGAGCAATTATAGGATCAGGGGTTACAGTGGGTGGCCTCTCTACACTTCTTTGTCCAGTGGCGTAGGATCACCCAAAAAACTAGTGCAGTACATAGATCTCTTCAACAAATTTTAGCAAAAGCAGTTAGAGCTAGAGGACACTGAGCATTTCCTCCCTACACTTCTTCAGCCAGGGTGGCATGAGATCGCCCGAAAAACCTGCGACAGTACAAGATATCCTTCTACACCATTTTTCTCGACATGGATCAGGTGCACATGTTCCATTTACAATTTTTCTATCATATTTTACATTTGTGTACTTTAGACATGCATATTTGCATAATGGTTTTACATACATACATATTTTACTACTTGATCGTTTTTCTCCTTGCAGGTCCGCCGTATGAGAAACAAGCAGTGAAATTAGGGACGACAACGACAACACACCGTGACGTTACTTGTCATACTAATCATGCAAGTACATTACACACCGAAACAACTACACACGCATTCTGCCCTAGGCTCACTCTCATTACTTTGTATGCACATTTTTCATCTTTAGAATCCATGCTCCTCCACATTTTTATTTTTGTCATTTCATGCTTGAGTTTAGTCTATCAGCATGTCCTCTTCTACACTCTACATGGATATTAGGTACACATATCTATCTACTTTATGTTATCGAGCTTTCCGCACACCAACATAAAGTGAGGGAAAAATGTAGACACAAATATTGCACATTAGACAATATTTAACCTGATCTTATACTACTTTTTTGAAGGTTCTCAAGTGTACAAAGTACTATTTAATCCCACCTTTTGGAAACCTTTTTCTTATCTTTTATTTTATCTTTCTTGCGTAGTTCTTGATACCTATCAACCCATTTCATGACCTTCTGACATTCTAGCCTGAATTAAGGGCAGCCTAGTCTATATTGGGGCACCCTAATACGCCCTGGTCCCACTCTAGGCGCCTCGATCTGTGCACAACCTCTCCCGCTTCTTTTTGGGTTACTTCTAGTTGTTGGTCATCCTTATCTTCTTCTCAGTCCGCCTTGTTGGGATTAATTACGAAATTAAGCTTGAGAGCCCTATAAATATAAAGCTATAAGACCATAATAAGGGTCCTAGGTCATTGCATCTTATCACTACTATCACTCCATCTAGGGTTGCATCTATTGCATTACTTGCATCCACATAGTGTCATGCATTCAAGCTAGGAGATCTGCATCACACACACTTCATAGGGGAGGGATTTCATTTTATTCCATGCACACAGGCTACTTACATTTCTATAGCTACTATTGCTCACTATTTCACAAAGTGCGACTGATACGAGAGCATCTAGGGCACAACATGCGCGCGCACGCGCGCGCGCACACACACACACACACCAGAACTACATCCGGGTCTGAAATGTAGTGCAACGCTCAGTGATAAGACCACAATTTTGGCGGCTGAGGTCAGCCCGACCCCACTAACCTTTTGTTTTGCAGGTCATTATCCACCTCATCTGACAAATTCAATGCAACAAATATATAGGGTTTCAGACCAAGTTGCGACACTGTTGAAATTTGGTTTTGAGCATCTACAGTATTCAGAGCACCCAGATTGTAGACCAAGGCACCCCAGGGCACTCCAATATACTCGCATGCACCTCAGATTGCTCAGAATACTCAGATCTGCCCTTCGTAGGGCCCTTGAGTGTCCGTCTCCACTTCCAGATTCTGTGTTCAAACCTACGATAGTCTTTGCAAATCAGCTAAGACATTTCTCTCCTTTTTTCTTGCACATTTAAGGTTTCATTTCATCTAGAGTAGTTTATTTATGTTTACCTCATATTGCTTTAGTTCATTTACAATGTTTTAGTCCTCCTAACTAGATTAATAGTGTTACCCTTCACCCTACTTAGGTTTTATTTTTGTTGATAAGGGCCCAAACACACCTTACACACTATGTAAACATAGGGATTGAGTTAGGGATTTAGAGAAGGAGATGAGTTTCTCGACGACTCATGGCGCATTTAGGAAAAGTGGACAAGGTTTCTAAATATTAGGGCAGAATGATCATAACTGCATCAACATTTTCTCCTTTATCTTGCACACAGACACTTTTTCAGATGAGCCCGATGTCCCTTGATATCTCGTCATCTTCTTTCATGGTTCATAATAGAAGTGTATACATGTCATTTTGACACCTTGTTGACTCTATAGTTTTATATTCACCTCATTTAATCAGTTTGTCTTCAAATTTCACCATTAAATAAGTCATTATGTTACTGGAAATTGTGATCCATTGCTATAACTTTTGTTTCCCCTGGCTCAGATTTGAGCATTGTTCATATGGTCTAGAAAGCCTACTATGTTATTCACGTAGCTCTACATTGATTGACTTCTATTTATTAAATTGTACAAGACATTGCTATTATGTATAAAGTTTAACATTAATGCATGGGGTTTTTGCAAAACCTCTATGGGGACTTGTACTTTTCGTGTTTAAGTTATCACATTAGTGCCATCTGGGATAATTTTGTGGGTTTATCTACATTACCAAGAGTTTCCACCATGTTTAATGGTAATAATGCTCAAGCTCTAGGGAACTTGTTGTACCTTGGAAGGTAGACATTATCAAACATTGCACTAGTAGCAGAAACATTTGTTGCACCTACCTCCATAGGTTGTCATTCTCTAAGCCCGATGAGCCTCTACAAAAAAATGAGTGGTTTGAACTACATATGATGACCTTGTCTATGGCCTTCTTGGTAGATGTATAAAGTTAGGGGTCAAATTTGTGGCGATTTTGGTCATTTTTTGCGGGCAGGACCGATGGCGCCCCTTTCACTTCCTAGACCATGTATATGACAACTATATGGTAACATTGTCTTCATCGAATCTAAGAGGTTCAACACTTTTCTGGACATCTCGAATGCCACCATAGGATGTACTCCCCCTTGAAACACATCCCTTTCATTATTGATCTGTTGCTTATGGAAACTACAAAGGGTTGTACACCCTTTGTGAGTCCCATAAATTGACCATTTGCAACATAGATCTTGTTCAAAGGGTGTATGAACACTCTTCTTACTATTTCCTCTACAGAACTCATTGACTGTTCTTCACTGTTAGATAGCTTCCACTCACTCTCAACACGAACTGAACTTCGTTTTATTCAGCCAAGAAGACTTTCCTCTGAGGATTTTGAATATGTTACCATTTCTCTTCAGTGAGGCACATTACATCTTGATTGCTCAGTTTGATGTACACTCCACATACACTAGATTTTGCGACCTTTGAGCAAACCCATATTGAGTCTATCTTGGACTTCCATACAACTCTTCGCATACAATCTTCTCCTGCCTACGAAGACATAAAACTGATGCGTATATTCAATTACTATGTCAGACTTTGGTCTACATTGAGTATAACCCCATTGGGACGAGTATGATGCCTGGACCTAGTTGTCTATTCGTAACAGTTTCACTCATGTTGCATTGTGACGAATCATGTTCTAATTAATCCTTCACACATTCTAGAGGACCCATTCATCTCTCTCATTGGGAGTGCCCCCTTGGGAAAATTTTCACCTCCACTATTTCAAATAGGTTTCATGATCCACCTCTTCTTTTGGATCCCTTTGTGAGGGTTATTGGGCCACCACCATCTTCTTGACTCTGTAAAATCATGTATATTTACAGATGGCATTACCATTTTATTTGTCGTGCACACTAAAATAAATCCACAACATATGCCACCTTTCAAAGGGTGTACAACCTTAGTTTATTCAAAGATCATAGTATAGCAGGGTTCTTCTTCCTTTACAAAGTGGGTCGACTTTAAGTGTTCCATTTTTGTCCTTCCCAAGGGTAGGAACATTTTTTGGTCCAAGCAAATTCTCTTCAGTCTTTACGCAAAGGACCACATAATTGATACTCTTCTTGGGGTACCTTCATTTCCTCACTTCTTTCTCTCTCTACAAAAAAAAAAAATGATTATTGTACTTGGGTACATCATCAGGCCAAGTTGTTGGAACCCACTTCTTCTTCTCCAATTTTTTTGAATGAGTTTCTTGGTCCCTCTTTTGGGGGGGATTTTTTACTCCACTTTGTGAGAGTTGCATTGTGCATGGGTACCTCATTAGGTTGTTTTCGGGACCCACTTTCTCTTCCGCCCACATAAGCTATGCTTCAGGGGGTGTTGGTGTAGGATACTATTTTCCTCTTATTTTTTTACTTGGGAATTCCTCACCTTTGTTTAAAAACAAAATCAAATCTTAGGTGTCGTTTGGTATCATATGAGTTACCATGGCATGTCTTACATGTCATAGTGCGTCATAATTTGTTATAGGAGGGAAAGATTCCCATGGAGGAGTTAAACAACACTCATATTTGTACACGCTACCACTTGAGTTATGATGAGGTTGGGTTAATGGAGTTCATTTACAACACTTTATAAATGCTCTTGTGAGTTCTTGATAATTTTGCATCTTTCTATTAGTTATTTTGATGTCCATACAATCAATGCATTGCATTATGCTTTTTCAAAAATTTACTATGATCCTCCTGGAAACTCTAATAGTGAATGAGTGATGAATGTGTTTTCGAATGAGTGTTCACCCCTATGCAAGGTATGAACAACTAGCTCTAAGTTGATAACATTTAGACAAGTTATGCTCAAGAATGCCATGGAATCACATATAGTTGATGTCATTGGCTAAGACAAACTACAAACCTAAGGACGTCGACCATGGCCGATGTTGTCAGCTAAGGAAATCCACTCACTAGACAACATCGACCATGGTTGATGCCTTCAGAGAGAGAAATGTGGGCATGGGGAGGTAAAATAAGTAGGTCAAACTACGGATATCGACAGGGACACTCATATGTAGGCTAAGAGAGATAAAATCTATGAAATTGTGAGTATGTGTGAAAGTGAGGAATCGTGAGAGCTGCATAGATAAGAGGGTGACAAGGTGATATCACAAGGAGGATGTAAAATAAAAATGTTCCACATGTAGTGGCTAATTACGATGCAACAAACACAGGGTGTAAACCAACTCAGTGAAATGTTATGGTGCGATATAGATTGACAAGTTGTAACACATTTAAGCTAAGTCTCATAAGCCACGGACTACTTATCAAGTGTTTAGCGGAATCCAACCCAAAGGAATGACGATGTAACCATTTCTAGTTACTTTTTTGTCCTAACAGCATCCGTGAGGGACACATCTTAAGGGAAGCTAATGTGTCAATAATGCTTATGAAGAAAAAAAGTTCCGTAAAATGAAAAATTAGGTGCATACAATTTACAGAATACAGTGTCGAATTGTTGAATAAATAATTAGAAACAAAAACAAGGCAACTTGTAGATAAGATGATGAAAATTTCCACATGAACATCTCAAGATGAGCAATATGTATTAAGAACAAGATTACAAATACAAATGCATTCATATCAATTGAATGAGTTAGAAAGAAAATATAGACAAGAAATTCATGATGTCCAATACTATATATCATACTACCCATATATATATGATAGTATGGTGGTCGTATATATATATACCTGATAATGTGTGATTGAATCAGGTTGACATTAATTTGTGAAGAAATGAATCTAAATATCAAGAAGATTCGTGTGCCTCAAAACTACCAGATAATACAACGCTGCAAAAATGTAATGGATGTTGATTACTTTGATTCGACGAGATGTACAAGGATAATGATACTAAAAGACAAGACAGTCAACTTTTCATCTTCTGGAAGAAT
Source organism: Taxus chinensis (assembly GCA_019776745.2). Classification (NCBI taxonomy): domain Eukaryota; kingdom Viridiplantae; phylum Streptophyta; class Pinopsida; order Cupressales; family Taxaceae; genus Taxus; species Taxus chinensis. The sequence continues at coordinate 489,468,655 of CM034146.1, forward strand.
AGGAAAACAAAATAATGATTTAGAAGAAGAGTCAACATCGCAACCTAGAAGAAGAAGTTCTTTTTTGTTACAAAATCTAGAAATTCAAACTTATGAGCTTGCGAATACAACTATTCCCAATGGAATGCATGGGAGAGATTTGAAAAAATTTCCTAAATCGGCCCTATTTTTTCACATGGTTTAGATGTAATCTTGCTTCATGCAAGCATGTGATCACATTCCTGTCAAGAATGCTACGCGTTAGACGTAAATAGTTTTCTCAAACACGTGCAAGGCTTCACTGCATGTCCATTTTAAATGTCATCAAGAGAAATGACCACATCTTTTTAAGGCTTCACTTTGCATGTTTACAACTTGTAAACTTTAAAGACACAATTGAGGAAATGTTCATAGTTCATGGTGCATCACCTCCAGTCCTTTATTTTAAGTTGACATCCTCAAACTAGACTTTGTTTCAATGAAATCTTTATCTTAGGACATAAAATAAGTTTAGAGTTCAAGAAAGCTAGTATAGTAGTAATTGCTAAATTTTTGCCACTGGGGTGAATAGAAATATACCCTTTTTTATGGATTATTGTTTGAAAGAGGGATCCACATACCTGGTGTACACCATAAAATTGTTGCACTTGGAAATCTTGTGATACTCCCTTTCAACAATTTTGCGTTTTTTTGACCCCCTTGTGTTAATTTGCACCTAGGAGTATTGCAAGAGGTACATGCTTAGAAATCCAAATTCAAGGTGTCAATAATGGATCTGTATGAAAATAAGAAAAAATTACTGCCACCATAGGTGCCTTGTAGAGTCTCTCCGAGGTCAATTATTAATGCACTTTTCAGAAAAAAAAAAAAAGATGGCCACTTATCCCTCTTTTTGAACCCCATTAACCGCATCTATCCCCTTGTCTCGTTATTCCTACCAATCATGTATTTGTGTTAACTAATTTAAGGCTTCCATAGGCATTTTATTTATTTATTTGTGCAATTTCAATTCTATATCGTGTACGCCATTTCGAAATGACCTTTAATGGTAATCATTATATTAATAACAATTTTCTACATGAATATTGATAATAATCATAAGCCAAGGGCACCCACTTAACACAAAAACACCCTTAAAAATTTGTTGGTAGGGGGTAGGAATAATAAATATAATCTCCTCCCTTTGGCTTTTCCCTCCATAACCACTTACCCAATTGTCAATATTTTTGGAGCATATATTGCCTATGATCATCACTAAACAAAGAAAAAATGTGTATGAGATGATCCACAAGGGGAATATTTCAATAAACACATAATTATCTATTAAATAGTTTCATTAATTAGAGGTAAAAACAGTTTTTTTATGTTCAGTTATGTAATCTATAATGGTGGCTAAGGATGGTGGTGGACTATAACATCTGTGTGATGTTAACATTTAATGTTCAACCTTAACTTTAATGTCCATTTGGCCATTGTAAGGAAGTTTCAACCTTAAATTTGACCATCACATGATTTTTTCTTCTTGCTTGGAGAAATTAATAAAAAAATCATAATATCTTGGGTGTATATTGAAGCTTGAAACCTTTTTTTTTCCAGGAAAATTGTTTTTAAACCTATCAACGCAACTAAATTTAGGCTATATGCTACCAATTAGTGGGAAATTTGTTGATAAAGTAACAAAGTAATTAATCAATGTGGTATGTGAAAAATCCAAGACAGGGACCTCAAAATTGATATCTATTGTCATTTTTCAAATAAATATATGTAAGATATTCGTATTAGCTTTAGGTCATTTCTAAGTGAAACACTAATTTGATTTCTCCATTTACCTTATATATTGTTCATATTGGACATACATACCATACCAACCAATGAATTTAAACATGTTCATCTTCTATGTAGTACATAGTCATATGTACACACCCTACCCCTTTTTGAATTCAACCTTGTACAATCTTTATGGAATACAGATACATTCACCACTAAGCCCACTCACATTATACAAATGGACATAATTTTTTTAATCTTAAATAAATAAGAAACATTTTTACAAATTAAAATATTGTTATAAATAATTAGTTTGTGACCCTTATCAGTGAACCCCATAATTTATCCGTTTACAATTTTTATTTGAATATTATTTATGAATTAGTACAATTTTATTCTAAACTACAAGGGGTGGCTAAATATAAAACAACCTCAACACTTGTTTTTCATTTCCTTTTCGCTTGAACATTTTTATTGAATTCAACTCCTCTTGCTTGCATCACTTAACACGCATAACAAAGGATGTTTTTAAAAAAACATTCAAGTAATACCCACACAACTTATTAATATACAAAGACATCCTTATCGATCCTATACATGCACCCTTTACCTAAATTTCAGCTGCTTTGACCATGAATATCCTTAGTTAGGATCGTATTAAAAATGAATAAGTAATATCCCCGTAGCCTCCTTGAGAGAGATGTCTTGCTCCACTATACGATAAGGGGCTCATTTATTGTCATGATATTAAAATCCGTTGGAAATTGTCAATTCTATTTCTAATGTACTACATTTCCCATTTTTACCATTATCCCCCCAAAAAAAGATTACTCCTACTTTCATATTCAATATAGACATGTTCATCTATGACTAGTTATATAATTAGTTTGCATGTGTGATGTGAAAGAATAGAAGAAAGCGATATATATATATATATATATGATTTTGTGTTTTATGAATATTATCCTTTTTAATTTTATTTTATTGTACGAATTACAAAATATTTTAATAGAAATTTAAATAAAACAATAGATGCCTAAAGTATTTATATCTATCGATCAATCCTAATAAAGGAATGAATCTGTAAAATGCAATGTGCTTCAATACAATAAGTAAAACAATTTTTGATATCAAGCAAGTGGGACAACATGTTTTGATTTTGCATTTTAATGAAAAAATCAATGGTTCTTATTCACAATGTTGTACCTAAAGAAAAAGCTAATGTGATTTCACCATTTTGTGCCACCATCCACCCCTGGATGCATAGCTTGCCTTTGCGCCAACTTTGAATGACAACATAAGCAAACAAAGTCCAACAAGTATCACACCTAAAAGTCCTTCCGGCTCTGGGAGTTCATTCAAAAATGGGTATGGATATTCCTAGAGGAAACAAAATCATTTTAATTCAACAAGAACACATCAAACACAATACCGAAAAAACAAGACTAGATTTACATTAAACTTGAAATCATCAAAATTATAAGAGAATTTTCAAACTATACAATTAATTATGTTCATTTAAAAACAACACAACTTCAAAAAAAAACATGAATATCATATTGAAGAATCATCTAGCTTAATTAGCTTCAACATAACCTATTATTTCATATTTAACGTTGGAGTGAATAAAGTGAGTGCTCATAAAATTGAACCTGCAACATCATTTTGAAGGGAAATCCTTCAAAAAAAACACTCTATTGATTACTTCAAGATTAATATGGTTGCAAAGGCCAATTGGGATTTCCAAGGACAATCTAGTGGAAAAGCTTTCATCTAAGAAAACAAAAAGCAAATCATAGTCGTTTATAACCAAAGGCTGGAATCAGCATCAAAGAATGAAATTGAATTACTTGATCCTATCCCTAAGATTAGTCTTCCTCGTGGGGATTTGAATATTCAACATGGACTTTAGGTTCATTGAAAGAATTTTACAATCCAAATTCTTGGAAAATTAAATATTATTTTGACCAAGAAAATCTAATGGTCAGTTGTGTTTGAAATCAACTATAATAGTATCTTTGAATAGAAGGAATTAAGTTAATAACTAAAAGCTTATAAGATAGATGTATAGTCCCTAAACAAAGGGACAGCAATGGACACGGAAGAGATTATAGTAACTTGATATGAATTTTAAAAAAGAAAAATTAGAATTGCTAGGAATCTCATGGTTATATAGAAAGTTAGTTTAGAAGTTTTATGATGGTCCTACCTAATTACTAAGAGATTTGCGTGGGAATCAAATAAATAAATAAATCACTTCACGCCTTCATTGCCTTGATAGCTCCTTCTTTATTGATTACGTCCCAAACAAAACCCATCACAATCCAGAGAGTTTAAACGTACAAAATGAATGAGGTTGAACAAAAATGTTACTGATTCTAGCCTTCTAGGACATGATCAAAAAATGGGAAAATTTTCTTAATAAACAAAGATTGATATGGACCAAAAGCCAAAGGAATAATAACTAGAAACATATATCCACCCAAAAGAGCGTTTAACTAGCAACAGACATTATAGACGATCTAACCTTTGACGAATTCAAACTAATCTACAAATCAAGAAAAGAAAATGTGGACCTTGATGCACCAACTTCAGTGTATCTAATATCATTTATAAAGCCATATATTCCACAGCCTTCAAGGTGTAATAGGCATAGTTACCATGTTCTTACGAACTTAGTGAAAATTTTGGTCTGATCGAATTAACCAAACAAGTTTGCTCGAACATTTTTTTTCTTTTTTTAATTAAAAAATTTGGCATTTAAATTAAAAGAACTTCAACACAAAACAAAAACGAACAAGAAACACTAATACCGATGTATGTAAAGGAAAATCTCCGCAGATAATATATTTATTTATTATTATGTGTAATTAGTTTTTCTTTTCAACTATCATCATTTATGTATGGTATTTATTATGATATATATTTTTTATATTTGTAAATTTTTGAAATCGAACCAAACCGAACCATACCTTTTGAAAATTTCTGAACTTCAAACTTTTTCCCCCTTTCAAACTATCCTAACTTTTCAAACTTGGTAACTATGGTAATAAGAGTATGAAGCTTTCTGAGATAGTTATTGAGACATTGTAGCTGCTACCATTTGATGAACCAGCAACCAATTCTCCCATTTCTCTCCTTCTGGGCCATAGCTGCTCAACACACCAGTTTGCTGGCCCGATCTTCCTATTTCATTTATGAAGGCAGCCATGGACTTCTCTAATCCATTCATTATGCAGATCCCAAATTTTAAATCGGCTGTTTCAGCTGAAATCCCTATCATAGGTAAAGCAGATATCTGGCAATTTTGGCATTATCATGCTCAAAATAATAAAGTGCACATAGTTCGTAGTATTATTTAATTAGAGGTTGTGTTTTCCCTCCAAAAGGGAATTCGAATTTTGGTACTCTTTGTCTATAAAAGGAGGTTATTGGATCATTGTAATGTTTATGCTATGGATGAATTCAATTTGACTCCACGCTTGGAGTAGGGATGGATGCCCACCATTGATGCTTGCTCTCTTTTCTCTCATGCATTGGAAGATCTATTGTAGCTGACTTTTGAATATCAAATTGAAGACTTGTTGATGCTCTTGCAAATCGATTTATTTCTGTGAAATATTTGGACTCATTCCATCTGTAGCAAATTTTCTTGAAGGTGTATTTGCTCTTCAAAACCCGATCATGTGAATTTTCAGTCCCTTTTGATAGCAACTGGCATAGAGCAAGTTTGGTAATTAATTCACATGATTAATGCTCTGATTTTCATTCATTCAAATCTGCTGTTCCTCCCTTAACATTAGCGACTTTATTGAGGGTTTGGATGTATGTTTAGGAGCCTAAAACCAGCAAACTATTTGGGGAGTTTGTTAGGCATTTGAATATGTGTTTTGAGCCAGTTATGAGCAGCAAACTGGGAGATATTATTTATTAATGGCAGTGACTCCATTTGGGTGAACGTTTAGGGTTTTGATGCATGTTTTGAGGCTCCTATGATCAGCGAACTGATTAGTATAATTAACCAAACCCTAGCGACTGGAATAATGCATGTTTAATAATATTAAGTCCTTTTTACAGTGATTTATATGAATGTTTATTGCTGATCTGTGGCGACTTGAATAAGACTTGGCTCAGTGGTATTTTGGAGTTCTTATAACAGCGAACTGTAGAAGTAAAGTAATTTGGGTTTTAAGCATGATTCCATCCCTTGTTGGCAGCGATCTGTGTGTTAAGTAGACTCCATGATTGTTTGAGTGACTCATAACGATCTATATATAAAATATTAGATCAGTTCACATATGTATGCTTCAACGACTTGTATTGGAGGTGAAATCTGGGTTTGTATGCTCTCTGCCTGGCTGCGATCTGTATGAAGAAATTTCAGAGTGATTCCAAGGTGTTCATTACAGCTGAGTCATGCTTGACGGATGATCAATCATAGTGACTTGCATTGGTAACTTGAGATTTGTATTGAAGGATTTAGGTCTGATTGGAAGTCATTTACAGCGGTGTTTGGTTTTCATATTGATGGCAAAAGAAATCTGATTTTCTGAGTTTCATTAGTCCCACTGAGAATTAATTGTTTAAGCTATTTCGTAGAGGCCATTAAACCCCTATCTTTGGGTTTATTGAGTCATCTACTTGAATGGTTCAAGTACTTTTGGCTGGATTTTACTATTTGCAGTTGATTACTAATAATTTTGAGTGTTGAAGAGTTTGTTGGTTTCCTTTTCCCTAATATTCCATTAGGGGGACATAACAATGTCACTGCACAACAGTTTGTTGTGAGACTTTAGTTATAAGGTTCCCTTATTTTGAAGCATGTATTCCTTAATTCTAAAGCATGTAATTTGATCAGATCAACAGAAAGAAAAAAAGTAGCAAATCCAGGCATGGTTGTCGAAAATATGTGAAAGCGCATTAAATTTTAATAAGTATTATTGTGAACAATCTAACAGTAAAAATTCGTATACCTGACAAAATACAATACCTTGTTATTTATTGCACATATTTGTATCCATATGCAGTACAAAAAGCCAAACATCAAAGCAACCTGTAAAGAGAACTTACTGCAGTTTCAAATATTATCAAGTCAGTATTTTGTGACAATGCTAAAATAAATTAATTACTCATATGTAACCCAATTAACTGTCCTTAACAAACTCAAGTATTATGTAAACAGGCTCTTATGCATATGAAAGGCTTAATTATTGGATACAAAACACTCTTACATGTAAATATATAAACATATGCAAGAAAAATAAAAATGAACTAAAGCCTTACCTTTTTGTTCATTTAATAAATGGCTTTTACAGGGGCAACTAAAAGCAACCTCGAAACAACCAGGGCAGGGTGCTCATTAGGGACAAGAGAGGTGACAAAAGAATTAATAAATCTTGGGGTCCATTGGAAACCACTAATAACCTTGATGAAAGCCTTAGTGTCTATAAAGACCTTTACATTGCAAATAAAGAAAGCATTAGGGACACTGTCCATATAACGCTAGTTATTAAAATTTTAAAAGGTAAAACTAATCTGATGCAGGAGTATCTGAGTTCACTCGCAATCTTGCATCGCCCAAAAACATTGTAGTGTAGTTTTGGCACATGTCTTGATTTGGCAAGTCTTTGTTGTCTATTCCATGCAAGTGTTACTTTGCACAAGAATCTGTTTGTATGTTTTGTGCAAGTATTGTTCTCCGCTAATGTTTATTATAATGTTTCATTGCCTCCTGTGTGTGCATCAAGGTAATAATAAACAGTGTTGTTTAATTTGTACACAGTTTCCATTGCGCAAGAGTGTCAGTAGTGTTTTGTATTATCATTTGATACACGGAGATATTGTCATTATAGAGTGGTTGCAACATTTGCAAAGGATGTCGTCAAGTATTGTGGTATCTTTTGGAGTTCACAACTAAGTTCCATGTATCAAAGGGAGCATTCCACCAATAAAATGAGGTTTCATCACTTGGCACAAGAGTAGGTGAGTTCAGGACAATTGGCAACAAAGTCACATGTTTTGTATGTGGTAACACGTCAAATTTTTCCAAGACCTTGCGTTAACAGTGTTTGTTATATCCAATGGTGTGAATCTACACTTGCAATTTCAAAGCCATTAGAACTATCTTGAGATAGCACACAAGAATTCAATGAAAAAGGCTTGTATACAGTCTTATGCATAGTTGTGCATTGTCGCGCATAACTTTTAGATCATACAGTTTTAATCAGCTGACAAGGATTTCATCTCATCGTATAATTATAACCGTTGAGCGGACGCGACTGCATCTAGTTGTGTTGTGATCACTTGGGCCAATACACCTTGAGCGCGGAGGAAAATTTGGCACGTAAAAAGAAAACGGAAAGTAACAAAAGAGAGATCAATGATGATAGAGAACCAGCAGTGAAAGAGTAAGAAGGAGAAGCAAGCACCAATAGTGCACAAGAACGGTCGAACAATGGAAGGACCGCTTCCACAAGTGGTAGACGTTGTGGCGCAAGATTCAATGGTACATGTTTTTGATGCAGTGAAGTAGGACATCTTGAAGTACTAAAACCCAACATGACTCGGTCTCATCTGTCCACAAAGATCGGTGTGCACCAAATCTAACTTTCCAAAAGCTCGAAAGGTACATTTTCCAAATGATGCTCGATGTTGTTTTCCTACTAGACAGTTGGGGCATTTGTTAGTATGTTTCCTGAGTGGAGGCAATCCTCTCACCATATTATAGCGGTTAACAGCAAACAGGTATTCAACACTCAAATGCCCATGTCTTTTGTGCCACAACTATGTTGAGTCTAAATCCTTGCAAGAAGTGTTTGATTGTACCTCAAAACAAAGTTGGGAAATTCTCCCAATGCCAAATGCCTGTGCAATAATTTTTGAATACCTGTGCGCAACTATTAAGGCACATCTTTTTACCACCTTTGTTGTCATAATCAACTTTCAAATTGTGCTCCAATAGTTGACTAGCAGAGAGTAAATTATTGGTAAGTCCCAGGATATATAGGACATCTATTATTTTGCATTCATGTGTTTCAAGGGGTAACAAAAAAATTTCAATTCCGTGCTCCGGTACGGTAAAAGCATTTACCATCCAAAGTTTAGAGAGACAATGTGACGATGCTTCCTGGTTAGACTGAGGGAAACCCTTGCTATAGTCTTTTGTGAATCCCTGACAGTGTCCCTGTGCAATCGTTTGGATTTTTAAATCACGTCCAACTGTTTACCCTCCCAATTCTCAATCCCTTGGGTTGGGATTGGGTTACAACTGTTAAACGTTTGGAGTTTTATCCTTTCGGTATTAACGTTTTGAATTATCAATCAGTCTCGATTCCTTTTCCTTGGCATTCACGTCTCAACTTTTCAATCAGTTTATTTACCTTTTGTCTCACATATCCATTAAATCCACTCGTGGCCTCTTTTTAGTGTATTAAATTTGTGCTTTTGTTTTATCTGTGTGGGCCCTTAGGGGCAGTAGGATTAGTCATGTAAAGGAAAGAGCCCCCTATGACTCGTTCTTTTGAGAAAGGAGAACCCACACGAGACCCCTCACGCATGTCTTTTCAAGATGCCATGCGAGACCCTCCTGATCGGTTTTTTGCCTCCATGTTTGATGTAAGACGTCCAGCCCAATTAGTGAAAGAAGATCCCAGGAAAACTCTAGCAGGATGTATGAAAGCTGCGGATGGTACTCCGGTGATAAAAATTGCAACATCAAATGTTCAATCCAATATTCGGGAGCTATAGGAACGTGCCCTGATAGTTCGTTTTTTGGGATTCAAACCATCTTTGTATGCTTTTAAGGACTGGGCTCAGAAGACTTGGAATATTCCATGTGAGTATATTGTCTTTGTCTACCCTAACAGTTACTTCCTGGTTGTTTTTGCTAATTATGTTGAAAAGGAATACATCTTTCAAGGGGGGCCATGGTTTTTTGGGCGAGCGGGTTTGTTTATTAAACCATGGCAACCCCTTTTCAAAGCTAAAGAGGAACTCCTCTCTGTTGTTCCCGTCTGGATTAGACTTTTTGGATTGCCCGCAGAATTTTGGAATCCAGTCATCTTCTAGCACATCAAAAATTCCATAGGAAAATATATCAAAGCAACGGATTCTTCAATAAAAATGGAACAAATGGTTTATGCTCGGATGTGTGTATACATGGATATGAATCAACCTTTGCCTGCTAAAATAATGCTAGAAGTTGGAGAAGATAAGCGGGAACAACAGATTGATTATGAGAACATTCCATTTAAATGTAGATTTTGTCATGAATATGGCCATCTCGTCAAAGATTGTCCTCAGCGGATGGAGCAAAATCAGGAACAACATAACCCGGATGATTTTATTGTCCCACCAAAAAGAAAGACAGTTAAAGAAAAAAACATAGGAAAAACCCCGCAGCATAACTCAAATAGATTTGCAGCTCTTCAATTAGAAGAAATAGAGACAAATATGGAGGAGCAGGAAACTCAAAATGTTATTGCACCACAACAGGGTCAGGAGAATCCTCTTCCTCAATTAGTATCGAACGCTTTGGTGGTTCACTTGGAACATTTGGGAGTTTTAAAAAGTTACCAGAGGAAACACAAACTCTTAGAGGAGCACATGAAGGAAGAAATGGGAAGTGGTCAGAATAAGGGTGTACCTTTATTGACATCATCTGCAGAGATGCCGCCTCATGTGGAACCATTTCCGGAGAGAGACCCCACGAGAGTTCAACAAGAAAAACATAAAAAGTTGCCAGTGGACTCTACTTTGAAAGCAAGAAGAAAGTCCAACCAACTTCGTTTGCAAAAAGAGGGGTAGCAATTAACTGTAACTGGTAAAGTAGGGGATTTGGCTACAATCTTTGAACAAAATCCCCAATGAAGTTGATCACATGCAATGTTTGAGGGTTAAGAGATAGCCCTTCTAAGGTTAATGAAATTAAACGTATATTGAATCAACATCATCCTCAAATGATATTTCTTCAGGAAACTAAAGCTTCAATAGATTTTATGGCAACAGTGACTCCTAATATTCAGAAAAAACTACAAGTGACGTTTTTAAGCTCACAAGGAGCTTCTGGAGGGATGACATGCATCTGGGATCCTCATTAGATTCAGTGTAAAGATAGTGGCAGACATCATGGAGTTCTATATATGGTGGTTAGATATGGTCCTGATAAGTAGATTGCCTTATTATTGAACATATACGCCCCGGTGCAAGTTGAAGCAAAAAAAGCCCAGTGGAAGGTTATTTATAATATTGTTGTAACCCACTCTGGAACACCTGTCATTATAGGGGGAGATTTTAATATTGTTTTATTCTCTCATGAAAAACAGGGGGGAAATGGAGCCCTTGATGCCTCTTGTGCTAACATGATGGATTTTATTCAAAAAATGAATGCGATTGATATTCAAATCCAAAATGGACTAATGACATGGTCCAACAAAAGAGTGGGAGAGAATTGCATCCTGGAAAGATTGGATAGATTTTTAATATCAGACGAATGGCTAGAGAGAAGCATTATTCCGGTTGCTAATGTTTTGGAAAATTTACGCTTAGACCTTTGGCCGGTTTTATTGGAAATGGGCAAATCAAAGTCTTTCAAAGCTTCTTTCGGATTCCAATTGATGTGGTTAAGACATGAACAATTTCCCTCTTTAATTAAGAAATGGTGGGAGGAGGGCCAACCCAGGTATGGCACTAAAATGTTTTTCTTCTCTAGAAGGATGCAACATGTGACTAATCAATTGAGGCAGTGGAATAAAACTGATTTTGGGAATGTTCATGTGTGGAAACGGGAAGTTTTAGAAGCTCTACAGGAAGTGAGCCATCAAGTGAGACTGCAGGGGTACTCTAGAGAACTGCAAACAAAGGAAATTTCCCTTAAACAGGAGTTGACAGAATGGGAATTAATAGAAGAAATTTTCTGGAAACAAAAATCCAAAATTAAATGGTTAAAAGAGGGTGATCAAAACACTTTTTTTTTCCATAAGTCTCTCTTAGCTCATCGTTCTTACAATCACATTGCTTATTTAGAAAAAGGGGATGGAACTCAGACTACTACGTAAGAAGATATTCAACAATTAGCAATTCGATATTTTTCTGGGATCTTTGCTTCCTCTAATCTAGATGGAATTGCTTAATAACATTCCAACTTTGATTACAGAGGAGGACAATACTTTTCTTTTGAAACCAGTGTCAGAGAAAGAACTCCAAATAATTGTGTGGACCATGAAAAAAGGAAAAGCGCCAGGACCGGATGGTTTCTTGATAGAATTCTATCAGGAATTCTGGGACAATAAAAAATGATCTTTTGGAAGTGGTGGAAGAATGTAGACAAGCGAAGACTGTTCTCAAAGTTATCAATCGAACTTATATTGCTTTGATTCTGAAGAAAGAAGAGGCTTCTACCCTTGCAAAATATCGTTCCATTGCTTTATGCAACGTGCTTTATAAAATAATTACAAAAATCATAGTGGAAAGGCTGACGACCATCATTCATAAAGTAATATCTCCGGAACAAGGGAGATTTGTACCTCATAGACAAATCTATGATGATATTGTTTTGGATCAGGAAGTTCTCCATTCTATGTAAATACAAAAGAAACCGGCTATGTTTTTGAGATTGGATTTGTCAAAAGCATATGATAGGGTAAATTGGTCGTTCCTGATTGAAATCATGTTGAAGTTTGGTTTTTCCCCCCTTTGGGTTCAGTGGATACAAGCTTGTATTTCTTCAGTCTCTTATTCTATTCTGGTTAATGGCTCTCCTTCGGCTAGATTCTCTGCTTTTCAAGGCATAAGGCAGGGGGACCCCTTATCGCCTTTTCTTTTCATAATAGTAGCTGAATCTTTTGGCAGATTGTTTTCCAGGACGAGAATTCAGAAGAAGTTGAAGGGTGTCAAATTGGCTCGACTGGTGGATCCTTTATCTCATCTCCAGTTTGTAGATGATTCATCCATTATGGGAGAAGCATCTTTAAAATAAGCTAACCAGATCCATAATAACTTGGAGCTCTTTTTAAAGGCCATAAGACAAGATATAAACATGCAAAAATCAAAAATCATTTTCTTCCATTGCTCACCCAGGTTGCAGCTGGATATTTTGGTAAAGTTAGGATTTCAGCAGGGAACTTTGCCTCTAAAATACTTGGGTATCCCTATGGATTCAAAAAGATCAACTAATTGGACTTGGTTACCCACAAAGATTCTTCAAAAATTTAGTAAATGAACTCATCGATGGCTAACTTCTGGAGGACGTATTATTTTGATTAAAGTTGTTTTATAGGCTTTCCCTAACTACTTTTCTTCCCTTTTGAATATTCATGTGAAAGTTTTACAACAGCTGGATTCCATCAGCCAGAAATTCTTGTGGGCAGGAACTCAACAAGTAAGGAAATGGCATCTAGTGAAGTGTAAAACATTATGTTTTCCAAAGAAAGATGAGGGATTGGGTTTTAGATCCAGTGTGCTGAATAATAAGGCTTTAGTTGCCAAGTTATATTGGAGACTGCTACAAAATCCATATCATCTATGGGCCATCAATATTAGAGGAAAATATGCGGAAGGAATGATGCCGCAAGAGTTGATCTGACATTCTTTACCATCTCGGGGATCTCCAATTCTTTCGGTTCTTAAAATGGGGGAAGAAATTATTAAAAAACATTATTTTTTGGAAAATTGGGAAAGGTGATCAAGTTAATTTTTGGATTGACTCGTGGGATGGGCATCCTCCTTTGATTGAGCAGTATCCGGAAAAGGTGATCCATTATATTCAATCATCATCTAAGGGAACTGAGTGAATCTCCCCGTCCTTGTGGTAGACCACCTTGTTTATGGGCCAAATTCAATTTTTTCAAAATCTCCTTCAAAACACAATCCTTCCAACTTCCTCCGATACTGATACCCTTGCCTAGGGAAAATCTTCAGAAGGGAATTATTTTGTAGCTGAAGGATATAGTACTTTGATGGGCTCTCAGCCACATCCTTGGAAAGATATTTTTGTTGATCTTTGGCAACCTGCTTTGTGGCCTAAAGTAAGATTCTTAAACTGGCTCCTATTATACAAGAGGGTTCTTACTGGAGACAATTTGATGAAAAGGGGTATGGTGGGACCCTTTTGGTGCCCTCTGTGCAAAGAAGCGGATGAAACTCTGATCCACCTTTTTTTTTAATGCCCTTATGTAATATCTCTATGGAATATTAAGGCGGATTGGTTATCTGTCATTTGGGACTCTTCGATGAATCTTGTGGAAATTGTTAGAGCTTGGAAACGCTTAGCCTCTGATACTTAGGACCTTAGCAAAGGAATCTGGATTGCTATTTCTCTTATGCTGTGGAATGTATGGAAAGAATATACGTATCTGCAAATCAGAAAATAGAGACATTTGGTATGTCAAGGAATTAACACGCAGTAATATAGTGGAAACTATTGAACATAATATGAAAATTCCTTCCCCCTTACCTAGAAAATGGAAAGTTTTAATACAAAAACTCAATTTGGAGGAAAGTGGAGTTGTTGGCTAGACTGCATAGCACAAAACCTAGGCAATCATGAGATAAATCTCCCTCATGTTCACTGAAAATGGCAGGCTCCTCCGTGTCAGACTTTGTTAATTAAAGTACTGCTGGAGCATATCAAGAGGCAATCCGGGTCCAGTTATTTTAGGAGGGGTGGCTCATGATTCTTTGGGAACCATCCCCTGAACAGTTCTTTGGTCAGCAAGTGAAGCAGCTGTTTAAAGAAAGGAAATATTTATAGAAGGCTGAAATTTTGGAATTATATAAACACAGAGAAGAAATCGGGGAAGATGTGCTCCCAATCAATGGGATAGTCTTAGAGTTGATTGCATGCACATAAAAGAATCCAATAGATATAAACATCAAAATTCTAAGTCAAAGGTAGTCTCTAGATCTAGATCCTGAAAATCTGTGACTCACCTATTCGAAAAAATTTCGTACTTTGGAAATAATGGGTCATCCTGTATATTCCTATTGCTTCAGAAAGTGGCTCTCAAGGGGTGTCACGTCACAATAGTCTGGAACAGCCATAGGTTAGCCATGCTTGCCAAATACCTGATCATTAACCCAAAATTGTTCTATCCTCTACTTATCGGAATATAGTTTGCGGGCAATTACAAGTCGGACGCTTTTAGTTGATTTTGAGCACATGTGGAAGTTGGAAAGGAAACAATTTGCGCTCCAATCTTAACCCTGTCCTGATCGAACATATCCTCTATTGCTATATACCATGTATGATTTGCAACTGAGGAATAAGAACTGGGCTTCTATTTGTGCACTTCATGTCACCTATCTCCAAGTAGTTGACTTCTTCCAAGTAATGGCTTTCTGTGACCAATCACTTTAGATCAGTTGTCCTAATTGTCGGTTCATCGCTCTGATTACTTTGTCTGGAGAAAAGAAGGAAGAGGACATAGCTACATGTCTATGTCATTTTTCATGTTTGCCATGCAGAGGTCTGATTCAAACTGGGAATTTGTGAAGCAGCTGGATCTAAAAGCCTCGGCTGGATCTGGAAGCATTTTTAGAATTGATTGGATTTGGAAAGTGGACAATGCTAGAATTGGAAGTAGCAGGTAGGTGGAAATTTTGTACCTTCGCCTTGTCTTCTACTTTTATCCCTTGATAGAAATTTGCAGTTCTTCTCCAGTGGGACAAGCATCAATGCAATGTTTGCAGGTAGGATAACTCATCATCCTTATTTTTAATTGCATATGAGCAGGGTAAAAATTCCTGGAAAGCACTCCAGATGAATTAAAATTCAATGATCAGGCTTCAACTGGAATCATGGGATTTTATTGCACAAGATCTTGGAAGGAATTTTCCATGCACTGACTTCTTCACAGGCTGCATTCAAAACAAGAGGATAAAGCCTTTGTGCCGGAAGCTTTTGCAACTATGAGATCTGGAAATGGATCTGCATATGGATTTGCATCTGCATCTGGATATGGATCTACACCTGCATAACAAACTCTGGCAACTGAGCTGTGGATGGAAAAGCTGCAGCTCGAATAATTCCACTGCTTTTAATCTGCACGCATGAGTTGAAAGTAAATTCCTGCTACGCATTGAGTGAAGTAATTTCCTGCTAATGGCATCTATCTATCGATGTCAGCAAGAGGTTCCGAGCCTTTTGGGAGATCCGATGTCTCCACTATCTGCAAAGTATTAGAAGTGATGCATGACTCCGTTGTGCTTTCTTTTTCATCTTTCTTCGCCATAGCTTTGTCTATATTTGTCTAAAGCACATTCTGTGAAGCTTAAGTTATTTGACTGAATGAATTCTTCAAAACTGGTGCAGATCTGGATAATCCTTCAGATTCGGATGGCTGTCCTTAAATATTCAATGTATTGGACATTGATATAAGTTTCTTTTCTTTATAAAAGCACCTGATATCTAACTCTTGCAATTAATTCAGACAAAGATGGCAACCAGAGCATGCACAGCGAATTATTAATTCACGAAAATCTGTGAGGGTAATGTCAAGCCTGGGCTGCCCCATAAGGATTTGACGTTAATTATTTGCATGCAAAGCAAACATGAATTTTAGCCCAGAGGATCACCTGAGCACCTGTATCACTTCTGACAAACAATTATGTAGACTTAAATCAGCCTTCTTCAAAGCATGCGCCAAAAGCTTCCAATTTTAACATCAAATCCACTTTAAGTCTGAGGTTGAAAATCCTCTTGCATAAGTGGGGCAGCGCTTTTCCTCAGGTGAAGCTGGTAAACTTCATGTTACCTGTGAATGCAAATAATTCATCAAATTCGGGGCAGCCCATGCTTGATATAACCCTGCATAATTCTATAATTAAAATCTATTGTTCATGTTCCTAGTTGTCATCTTTGGCAATTAATTAATTGCAGGAAATC
Source organism: Taxus chinensis (assembly GCA_019776745.2). NCBI lineage: Eukaryota > Viridiplantae > Streptophyta > Pinopsida > Cupressales > Taxaceae > Taxus > Taxus chinensis. The sequence continues at coordinate 489,485,282 of CM034146.1, forward strand.
ATGCTACTTCTGCTTTACTGGTGTGCTAAAGATTGCATGATTAAGGATCAATGTCCAATACATTAAATTAAATCCTTCGAATCTGAATTTAATCATCCAGATCTGCACTTCACTTAAGCTTCACAGAATGTGCTTTGACAAATAAGCCACTAGAAAATAGAATTTAATTTAGATCAATTAGATACTTTAAAAAGTATTATTTCCAACCATGGCAAAAGGGACTGCATTAGATAAAGCTTAGCGGAATCATTCGTAGCTTCTAGATTTTCTGAATTCAATATTTTTAGATTCCTTTTGATCCACTTCTCCTAATTGCAAAAGCTTTTCGGCACAAAGCCTGGGTGCTAAAATTGGGTCGAATGCAAATATTAACAAATATTTATTTAATGCATTATTATTCACTTCCAAGAATCTTGTCGCACTTTTTAGCATCCCAATCGAATTCTATTTTTAAAAACTTCATGGCAAGTGGCAATTTTTACCCTGCAAGTGCAGCCCCGGATTTTTAATTGCCCATGATCCACTTAAAAGTAAAAATGATGACTTATTGACAATGGCGATTATTGCACTGATGCATGTACTGGCAGAAGAACTGCAAAAGCTCCCATGATTTCACTTAAGTCAAGGTGAAGGCAAAATTTAGCTTTCTACCATGATCCAACTTGTTGTACCCTGCAAGGCAGTCGTAATCCAATTCCCATCTTGCCTGCTAGATCCAGCTAATTTTCCCAACTACAGCTTAAGTGACTTTTCCATTATGGCAAAAGAAGTACAGCTGCAAGGCAGACATAATAAAAGAACCAGACTGCAACTTTGCTGCTTCTATTTTTTCCATGATCCGACTTAAAGTCCTTGAGTTTTCCAATTAAATGCGCCCAACCCCGCAAGGGCTTGGTTTAGTGCACGACTTCGCCTTTTTCCAAGTGAACCGGACCTGGAGATAGGCGACTTCCTTCTGACACAATAGAAGCGTATGTGATCTCCGAATCCTCCAAGCCATAGAATCGGGCTAACCCGGCAAAGAGGAATTGATCTAGGATGGAAATTTCACAGTTGTTTCTGAAATGGGAAAACATAAAAACATGAAAAACTGTCAAAAGTCACAAATAAAAGCTTCCAAAACTTATTTTTAGTTAAAACTACATTCTGGTAAATAGGAATAATGATATGTTCGATCTCCAGGGTTAAAACGGAGTGCAGAATTTGCCTCAAACAGTAGCTCAAAATAATGTAAATATAGACTTTGTCCGCAGACAAATCTTGAGAGCCAATAGAAGCATAACAATTATACAGGAGCAAATTTCTGGAGTACTCTGTGTCGAAAATAGCTAATCGTGGCTCTTTGCTTTTTATCTTAGATGCTTTTACATAGGACTTTCATGTTATTTAAAAACATAAAACTAGAGCTACCATTATGCTTAAAAGTACGAATTGTTTTTGGATAGGGTAGTCGCAGTTTCTTCTATGTGCATGAAATCTGGGGACACTCAAGCTATCTAAAGATTGGGATGCACATCTTCCTAGACTATTGGTCCCCTCTATGTAAGAGAAAATTCCTTCCTCCTCTAAATATTGACTTTCTTTAAACTAGCTGCTTGACTGGAGCAGCAAGAGACAATTCTGGTCCAGCTAGTATAGGAGGGGTAGCTCATGATTCATTGGGAACTCCCCTTTTCTTCTTTGGTCATCAATTGGGGCACTTTACTAATAATGTGGCAGAAAGTTTGGCAATTCACGAAAGCCTCTTCGGTAAATGAGGCAGATTAAACTGATGACTGTCCTAGAGTTATAGTTGAATCAGATTCCAAGGTTATCATCAACCTTATGTCAGCTCAAGAGCAACATAGATCCAATAATTGGTTAGTCGCCAGGATACAGGATAATATTAAAGTTTTTGCTCAACAATTTTAGACCATCATATATCAACATGTTCCTAGAGATCTGAACAAGGTGGCAAATGCTTTAGCTAATTGGGCATTGGATCATAATAATCTCATTAACTTTGGTCCTTCACCTCTGACGTGGTCTTCAGAGAAGCGGAAACAGATTGAACAAATCCTTCACTTGCAATAATCTGATGGCTAATTTGCAAATATGTTCTCTTTCTTCTTTAATATGTTGTTGGAATTCCAAGGATATATCTTGGAGTATGAGTATCATCGCTTGGCATTGTAATTTGTATAGTTTATTTTTAATAATATAACATTCGTTTTTCTTTTTTTTTAAATGTCAATTCCTTGGACACTATAGAAGATATCATCACCCAATGAAACATGATTTTGAAGGGTGTCTCTCAAACTAAAGAACCAATTTTTTCTCTCAATCATGTATCGGGTTGCACCCAAGTCAACATACCAAATAGAACTCTGTGAAGTTGTAAGGTTCCCTTTTTCGAATTGAGGCCAAACGAAGACTTCTTGCTACTTTGTTCCCATGGCCAAGAAGGATAAGTGAACAAGCTTAGGAATTGCACTTCATATAAGTTTTCTTTTATTAGTTTTAAAGTTTTAATTTAGTGTTTTTCCATTATGAGGCAAGTCGGCTAGGTTGGAGGAATTAAAAAGCAAAATTAAAAGATAAAGAGAAGCTTAAGAGGTCAGTCCTCTATCTATTTGGATTTAGTGCCAAGCAAGGGTATAAATGAGGATGTATGGCCGCATTTAGAGATCATCTTTAGCACATTTACATCTACAATTGGTTTTTTGGGCGAGTTACTCAATACCTTTCCACTTGAGGATGAAAACCCTCTTGTGTGGCACGCAAGGAGGACATAAATCTTCCTTGTTCCTTGGTGGAGAACAAAAACTCTCCATTTTGGTTGGATTGAAGATCTCTATTGCAAACTCTTTGCTGATTTGCATCAAGGACATCAAGGAGAAGAATTACAAAAGTTTTGCATGATTTTTGAAACTCTTCCCTAGGGGAGCGACTAGGGTTTGATGATGGTTTGGTGCCTTGTAGGGCACATAATTCATATATCCTTTGATATTCTGATTTTCCATAATTTATAAGGTTGGAATCCATAATTTGGCTACTTTAGGAGGATTTTATCTATCGTTTTCAGCCCTTGTTTGTGGCTTCCCTGTTGTTGTCAAAACTTTTATTACAGTTGGGTGTTATCGCTGGTTTCTCCTTTTCTTTGATTCAAATTGGATGGATAATTGTTGTCACACTTAAAATAATTATTTAGAAGTATTTTTCAGTTGTTGTGCATGATTATTTGGTGAATTTAAGCTCCTATACAGTTTTCTGCTAGGGTTTTGAGAAATATTACAGTTATAAAAATCAGAATTTACTTCATTTGGGTTTGTTTGGTTTCCTCTTTTTTCAGTTTAAACCCTTGAAAGAGATATTATAGAAGTTGATTCCTCGTGTGATTGTGCAGCAAATAGGAAGTACTCATCAACAGGTTTGTGTTGCTTATCAACAATGTTTCCTTGTTAATTCTTTTGCTTCCGACTTCCCTTTTCTTGTCCCTGAGACTTGTTTTGTTGTCCCTGTAACGATTGTTGGTTATTCAGCTTCTTACCACTAGATGATCCCCGTTGGAATCCAATATACCAACAATCTTTAAATTCATGGTCTTTCTCACCACAAATGAGACACTGCTTTTGTTGTTTATTCCTTTCTTGGTTCTTCTGACTACTCTACTTTTGGTGTTGTGCATGGATTTTTCTTGTTCCTCTTCATCTTCTTCCATGTGTGTGGATTCTTCTTGTTGCAACATGTTCACGAACTTCTCAACAAATGATGTTTGTCCCGTGACATTCAAAGTGGTCATAAAGATCCTATAGGAGAGGGGCAATACTCTCAAGATCGGTACGAGAGAGTCATATGTCACTATCACCCTCAAAATTGCAACACAACTTAAAAAGGCTTCAATTTTTCACCATTTTTCAATTTGAGACTATGTAATTAACTTTGGAGGTGGAGAATTGTATTTTGGTTTTTCGCATCATACACTGTGTAATGTCCCTTTTCAGTACCCAAACTGAAATAGAAGGGAACCACACAAACCCAAGTGAAATGAAATCTAATTTTCATAAGAGCAGCTATAATTATCCTTCAAACCCTAGGGTGAATTGTATAGGAGCTTATAATTCACCATACAACTATGCACAACCACCGAAAAATATTTGTAAATAATTATTTCAACAACGGAAATCAATATCCATCCAATTCGGCAACGACAAATGGAGAAAATTAGGGAATATATGTTGTAATTAAATTTAGAACAAGAGCAAAACAACCACAAACCAACACTGAAAATGATAGTTAAACATCACCAAAAATCATGAAAATATAGATTCCGTCCTTATAAATTATGTCAAATCAGATTTGCAGTTCGTGCCCTAGAAGACACCCAAATAGCACCAAACCCTAGTCGCTACCTCTAGGAAGAGCTCCAAAATACATGCAAAGCCTTTGTAGATATTTCCTTGATTTCCCTAGGTCCAAATCTGCAATAAGTTTTCAATGAATATCTTCAAATCACCCACAATGGAGGGTTTCCATCCTCCACCAAGCCACAAGGAAGGTTTTCGTCTTCCTTAGAATGCCACATAAGAGGGGTTTGGTCCTCAAGTGGAAAGTCAATGAGCACTATGCCCAAAAAACCAAGTATAGATAAAAATGTGCCAAATATGGGGTGCAAATGAAGTCCTAATGTTCCTTTTATATCCTTTCCTTGGCACCAATAACCAATTAGAAATGGACCAACCTCTTTAAGATTCTTTTAATATTTTATTTTGCCTTTATGATTCTCCAACATAGCCGACCTGCTAAAATAGAGGAAAATACTAAAAGAAACATTAAAATTAATAAAGAAAGATGAAATTAATGCAATTCCTTCCCTTCCTCAATCAAGCTCCATTGCCACGAAAAGAGAATGGAAAGAAGTCCATTATTAGGCTCTCAAGTCGAAAAAGGGGATATTACAGTCCTCCCTCCCCAAAATTGCTTGTCCCCAAGCAATTACAAACTCATATGCCCAAGTATCATCATATCAAAGTAAAAGAAAATGTTGTAGTGTTCCCATAATCTGGGTCGTATACTTGTTAGATGAAGGAGCTTCATTCCAAACAAACTCATACGTCTACTTCCCCTTTCTTCATGGAAGTCTTCATCATCTTCCACTTCAAAAACAGAAATGACATTACCTTTCTTTGCATGCTGAGCTATACTAAAATCCCTGCAAACGCCATCATAATTTTCACGGAATCTTATCCAGTTTGAGGCTATCAAATCAGATTTGTTCTCTCCTTTCAACTGAAACCTTCTTCCTATATCAACCTGTGATGGAATGCTCCTCAAAAATGAAAATTCACTGTTGTTCATGGTTGTTAATGGCAGTCCCAAATCTGATTTTTGCAAATTCACCCCTATAACCACAGCATAATAACTACCAAATGGAAATCTTATGAAAAAGACCATTTCATGAGTAATGTAGGGACTGAAAGTTGTCTTACATAGGCTGAAAATTTAAGAACATCAGGTCTACGATTGAAATCAAGAGGCATCTTGGCATTTAACTCGAGAGAATCAGTCTTCCCTTGCTTAACACTCCCATGAATTTTGATTTCATCAATTGGCAAGTGAAATCCCAACTCCTTGTGAACTTTGCGGGTAATTTCCTCTAAAATTTGGACCTCTTGACCCCCAAAAACAATGTGTGCCTCAACAAAATTAAAAGAAGGAAGTCAAAACAAAATTCATACCTCTTCATGGGGCCATGGGCTAACCATATATGAAACTGAAGAGTAGAATCAGCTGCAAATTCATCATAATTGCTCCCTCTTTCCCATTTTTCCTTTGGTTCATTCATGGAACCATGGGTTAGCAATATATAGAAAAGAAAATCAGAATTCTTACCAAGCTTAGGATACCTCAAACATGCCATGCTAGAATTCTCCTCCATTTCATACAAACTCATCAAATTTCATCCCTTCCATAAGCAAAGAGAGGAAAAATCAAAATTGAAATCCTTACCTTTATTTTTTTGAGTTTCAAGGGTTCACCCGGATTCCAAGGATGTGAGCAATCTACACAACTCTTTATAGTGTAGAACTTCTAAAGTTCCATTCACGCTATCCCAAATATGGTGTAGCTATACCAATGCAATTTCTTGCTCCAAATCAGCATTATAGTGGCTGAAACTCTTTTAAAATAGCGACAAACAATCCCTCTTTGATGGTAGGTGAAAAACTATTCACCCTTGTGATTGAAAACACTTTGGTGATTGTCTTAAAAGGGGTTAACCAGCTGGTTTTGATGTGGACACAGCAAAAAGAATGAGATAACAGTTGTCATACCTCAAACTCTTCAAAAAAATCAACAATATGGGGACTGAAAATGCTTTAACGACATCAAAGGAACTGAAAATTACTCGTGTATGGTTGGGGCTGCTTGTATGGCTACAAATGCAATGTTGAGCAAACTGAAAATGTTAATAACAGCAGTATGAATCTTTATGACAGCGTGCCTTGAATCCCATAAAATATGATTTATACTTACATTGGTTCCACCAATTTCCAGCTGAGTTATAATGCATAGTGCAACAAGATAACATCTATCTTGTTCACTTCCAAATGTAATATTTATGAAATCAACATTCACTTTCCTTGGAAGACTAGGAGTATGTACATGAATTAAGAGATGAAAATCTCTACGATACCGCTGTTGTTTTAACACTGAAAGTGTGGCGATTATCTTACCAAATGTAACCCATAGATCTTGCCTTCTTCTGGTAATTATTTCCATCCTCTTCGCGGTAGCAACTTGAGTATCTCCACTTGTCATGCCTTGAAGCACAACCTTTTGATCACCAAGCTTGAATCTCAATTCCCTAGCTTGATAGTTTTGGGTAAATTCACCAAAAGGATGCAACCATTGAATCTCAAATGTCAAATCCGTACTTTCCATACCAACAACATAGAAATCATGACTTACAATGGGCTTTTCCAAGGTAAGCTTGAGTGGTAGGAACCTTGTGGTGCAAGGGACGATGAGGCCATCTTGTAGCATCTCATCCTTCACAAGGAAGTTCGAATGCACAACCAACTCCATAAGATTTCTCATAGAATTTCTTTCCAACCATCTACACGAAATGAAACACTCACCAGCCATAGTAACATGGAACCCATTGAAGACTTCCCCTTCTTTGTAACTCAAAGGATCTATGAACTCTTTGCCACTTTGTGTGCTCTTCACTTTATCATCATTTCCCCTATGTTGTCCATGATGACACAAATATGGCAGCGACATAGGAGGCGACCAAAAAACTGAAATGTGATTTCCAATATCATACCTTCGGCTGTCCTCAGCTTGTCCATCTTCTTTTTCCACCTCAACTTCATCCATACTTTGTTGACATATGCATGGGGCCTCTTTGTGGTTCTTACCCAAGTCATGAATACTCTCAACTTGACTCTTAAGAGCTGTTGTCATAAGCAAACCAGCAAGCTGACTGTTATCATGTCTCTTTGAGAAATGGGTTCTGACCATTTCTTTTGCTTCTTTTTCAACCCTGGATTCATCACATGTTGATATTTTATCAGTATTAACCAGATAATGATTAATAATTAACTCATAATGATGACTATCTGGAACAATAATGGGATTAAGGGCTAAATCTTCATCCTGCATGGCTCCATCTCTTTCAAAGTGCAGATCTGATTTTTTCACAGCATGTGTGTGACTATTGAACCTCAAAAACTTGTCATGTGGACTTGAGAACCCTCTACCTTCAAGCCCTTCTTTATAGACAATGTCCATACTCTTGAGTGTGGGGTCCTTTTGGAGGGTTGACCCCTTCGTTGATGCTTGGGCTTTTGACCCGGTGCCAATTCCAACTCTTTCTGTTTCCAACTTCACAAACTCTACAGAGGGTAGGGCATCTCATATCTTCTCCGGAAGAGCCTTATACTCATCCACAATTACATGAAGACGTGTCTCCCATCACTTGGCACGCTTTTTGGGTACAACACGCGTTTCCGGTATGGGAGACACATATGGAGACGCCTCCCGCGGAGATTTTTGTTCAACGTCTCCTCCCGTTTCTTGTTGAAAACACACGCGTCTCTATCCAGGAAACCCTATAAAACATTTTCCGAAACCCTAAAATGTGGAATTTTATATGTTAAATACGTTGCACAGGCTTGCTCAAGTCATTCATTCACTGTCAGGTCTGTGTTTGCCATTGGAGGAGGTATGTCTTTGCCATTGGAGGAGGTTGATTTACTGCTGCTTATGCGAGGCTAGGTATTTAATAATTTATCTTTGCTCTGCAAAATTGATTTTTTCATGTTTATGCCCTGCCTCCACCATTGTCTGTATACCTGCGTTTTAATGTTTATGCCTTTCCTTGCCTGACCGCCGTTGTTTTTATGTTTATGCCTTGCCTTGCCCTGTCACCGTTGTTTGTATGCACCACCATATCCTACGCTGCTATATGCAAAGGAAAGGGGCGAAGCCCTGCCTTTCCGTCCAAAGTGCCCGCGCGCTATTTGTATGCACCACCATATACTGCGTTGTTGTATGCAAAGGTAAGGGTCGAAGCCCTGCCTTGTCGTCCAAAGTGCCCGCGGGCACTTTGAACACAAATGCAAGGCTTTTTATTTAAAATACATTCGTAATTTTTAATTTAGGTTTAAGTTTTACTTTTTTATATTTTAAAATTTTAGCTTTACGGTGTTTAATTTTAATTTTTTACTTTTAAACTTCAGTTTTAGTTTGAATTTTTAATCAATATGACATCCTATATTTTAATATTACTTTTCCGTTTAACTTTTTAACATTTTATTATTAGAACTTTTAACATTTTATTACTTAAGTTTTGACTTTTAAGGTTAACATTTTAACTTTTAAGTTTTAAATTTTTATTTATGTAAATTATAAAATTAGATTTAGATTAGATTATTTAAAAGTTTTATTATTTTAATTTTTAAAGTTCAAACTTTAATTATATAACTATATATTTATTTTGTATTTTTAAATTTTCAGTTTTTCAAAATTATTTTAATAATAAATTGATATATTTAATTTTAAAATAATGTAAAGTTTTTTTTAAAAATTTAAAATATCATTTCAATATGATTTCTAGTTGTTTAATTTTGTTTTCGTTAAGGATCTCAAGGGGAGGGAAAGAAGGACTAAACCCACTTTGGAATTATTGCAACCACGTTCGTAAAGGGAATGGTGGTACTGTAGATATCACCTATAACATTTGTGGGAAGTGCTTTCAAGGCACTTACACAAGATTGAAGGCTTGTTTTTTCCATATACCAGGGAAAGGGGTTGAACTTTGTATGAATGAGGTAGAACAGTATGAAGTTATGAGGGCACAAGAACGTGTTGAAGGAAAAGTGACTTCCTTAAGCTCTCACGCTTTGACCACAGATCACACACAAAGTCGTCCTATCAGAAGTTTCGAGCCAGAAACAATATCAAAGATAAGTGTGTCTTCAGGACATGTCGCAAAGGGTGAGGACGCTTCTCGTAACAGACCACACATGGGCAGTTCAAACCCCATGGGAAACATGTTCGATGTGCATGGTCGAGATGTAGATGATGCAGCGATTGCACGCTTTATCTATGTGAATGGAATACCATTCAATGTTGCTCGCTCACCCTATTATGAGGAGACAGTTCATGCAATCAACAAAGTCCCAACAGGGTATAAACAACCAAGATATGAGAAGCTTTGCATGACTCTTATTGAAAAGAGAAAACAAGGATACAACAACAAACCACACTATTCAAAAGAGTGTGGTCTACTGAAGGATGCAGCAAGTGATGGACAGTTGGACCGATACTAGTGACCATCCGCTTTTGAACATTATGGTAATTTTCTCTAAAGGCCCTTATTTTTTGAAGGCAATCGATTGTTCAGGGCAAGAGAAAAATGCAATGCTCCTTGAGAAGTAACTATGTGATGCAATCGAGGAGGTGGGGGCATCACATGTTGTCCAGGTTATTACAGACGTTGCCCTAGTCTGCAAAGCAATTGGCTTGTTGGTACAAAACAAATACAAACATGTATTTTGGACACCATGTTGTGTGCATGCATTGACCAATGCGCTCAAAAACATTGGCAGGTTTCCGTGGATATCTGAGCTTATTGAAAAGCGTAGAAAAATACAAATGTTCATTTGCAATCATCACCAAACGCAAGCTATTTATCGGAGATATGCAAAGGTTGAGCTTCTCAAACCTGCAGACATATGGTTTGCATCTTTCTTCATACTTCTTGATCGTCTTTATGTTGTCAAAGGGGCCTTATGTTTCAATGTTGTTAGTGATGCATGGGCAACTTGGAGACAGTCTACATCAGAGACTGCAGTTGAAGCGAGGAAGATGGTTTTTGATGACCTTTAGGGCCTGATGTGAAATTTGTTGTCGACTTCATTCAACCCATTTGTGAGGTAATCCGCTTTGCTGATTCAAACAAGCCATGTTTGGGCGAAGTTTATGAAGAAATTGACTCAATGTGCGAAAGAATAAGAAAAATCACAGATTCAAAGAATCCTTCTTTATATCCTTTGATTAAGGAAAAGGTACAAGGAAGATGGAAAAAATTTAACACACCTCTACATTGTGTTGCTTATGCCTTGAATCCAAAGGGGTATGATATAGAATTCACCAATAAAAGGGCTCCATATGAGGACAAGGAAGTGATGAAAATTTTTTGGGTTGTAGTGAAAAATATTTATGGTCGAGGAGAGGAAGCTTCTACTATCAAGACTCAATGGAATATGTTTTCACATGGCCGTGGTCAATTTTCTACAATGGAAGCTCTCTATGATATGCGTGCGAAGAAGTGCCCAATAGAGTGGTGGTTGAACCATGCTAGTGAAGCACCTGAATTGCAATCATTTGCAATAAGATTACTCTCACAAGTAGGTAGTTCTTCATCTTGTGAGAGGAATTGAAGTACTTACAGTTTCATTCATTCATTGAAGAGGAACCGACTAGGCTCAAAGAAGCAAGAGAACCTAGTCTACATTCATAGCACACTTGTCTTCTTACTCGTGTAGACTCCGGGTCTAAAGAAGGTCCTTCAACAAAATGGGACCAAATTTCACTTGATGCAGCAGTAGACGTAGAGGATGATGTGCTTGAGGCGAATGGCCTCAATGATTTACCCCCTGTTATATTGCCTGCAAAGGAGCCACAACTTAAGAGTAATGAGTATCTTGAGAGCATCTTAGCGGAGGATCTAGAGAACATAATTAATGTGACAGTGGACCCCTTTGTATCAGATGAGATATGATTCTAGTTCACATTAGTGATTTTTGTTTTCAGTCTCTGTTTGTCAGCATTTTGGTGTTACAATGTACTGTTCCCTCAATATGTGAGATATCAAATATTAATATAATATCTCATCCTTTGTCGACATTTGATTTCCGTACTTCAAAAAGTATAGTTATTTTTAAATTTATGTATTTTTATTCTAAATAAATTAATAATATATAATATATATATATACAATTGGTGTCCCCTAGATTTCACCCTGAAATTTGGGACTACCCGTTTTAAATTTTTCGTTCTTTTTAAGTGACGGGTCACGTTTTTATGTTTTGTTTTGCTTGCGGTTGCTCACGTTGCTCGTAAATGTCCCCTGGAAGTTATAAAGCCATGATCGCCAAATACCCACATGCTAAAGCTCATTCAAATCCCTTCCCAAACTTAGTCTAATTTTATAAAAGTGTTTTATTTATTACTTTTTTTTTTTTTTTTTTAAAATAAATAAAGCTCTTTTAAAAATAGATTGAGCTAAAATTAGAGAATTTGGGTTATATAAGTCACTTCACCCCATCATTGTTACCACGCCAGTATTACTTTCACCTCTAAGTGGAGCATTCACCCGGGGGAGAGTTTTCACAGACTAGCTAATTGACGAATTATTTTCGAGCAATTGTCTGCAACTTCTGTCAGGTATTTTGTTTTTATTTATTTCTTGTGTTTGGTTTTGGTATTTCTCCGTGATCTGTCTGGAAATTCTCCTTGGTCTTTTTTTTTGTTCTACCTAACCAGTTCCCGAGCCTAGGGTTTTTAGAAGCCATCCATGGCCTCAGACAAAGATGTGATTAATTATAAAGTGCTGATTTTCAATGCAGAAGCTTGGAAGCAAGTCACAGTTTCTAAAAAGGAGTGATTTCTTTATGAAAAGTCATAAATAAAGCTGCACCCCATCATCCAGAATCCACGCAATTATCCAAAGATGAAGTTTTTAGCTAAAACGTGAATTTCCATGCCTTTGTCTTCTTGTTGCAAGTAGCTTTCCCTCTGCAAATCAACACAATTATTTTTAAAAACCAATGCAAGGTCTTCTAAGCCAAATTGTGATTTTCAAATGTCTTGTCTTATTTTGCAAATCTCCAGTCTATCTAATTTCCATGCATTTTCCAAAGGGGCACAATCACTTAAGCAAATCGTGATTTTTGGCAGCATAGTCTTCTATTTTCCAGGCACAAATTGGAAGAAGAATTCATTAAGGGGAAATCGTGGATTATAAGGTCTTTGTCCTCGAAAATAAAGCAGCTTTCTCTTCTAATTTCCACGCACCATTTCACTTAAGTGATTATCGTGAAACGCCAGCCTGTTGTCTTCTATTTTAAAAAAATCTTCTACCTTGGAATTCCACACAATCCTTCTTATGCAAAATCCACGCAAGCGTTAAAAAGCAATTACTTATGCCAAATCGTGGATTTGGAGCAGCTTGTCTTCTTTATTTCCACGCCATTATAAAAGAAGGAAGTCACTTATGCCAAGTTGTTGATTCATAGCAGCTTGTCTTTCAAGTTTTAATGCCATTTCCTAAAGGAAAAAGCCACTTAGACCAAGTCGTGAATCTTGAAGCCTTTGTCTTCTAAACAAGCTGCCTTCTCCCTTGAGTTTCAACGTAGATACCAAGTGCAAATCATGGTAGTTAAAAGATGCCATCTGTTTCTAAAATCCACAAAGCTTTCCTTGATGTTTTCCACGCAATTTTTAAATGGAGAAGTGCAAGTGCAAATCGTGGAACCTACAGCCTTTTTCTTCTAATTAAAAGCATCATCCCCTTGTTTCTAACGCAGTTCATGCGGCAGTTATTCATACATTGCATGCAAAATCCCTTTCAAAAGCTTGTGCATGTTCTCCCAATCTTCCAGTTGAAGCCTACATTGAGTCTACTTATATCTGCTTGCACCCGGAGTCATTCCCAGAATTCAAAGTTACTCACATGGTATTAAAATAAATATGAAGGTGATGAATTGCATATTTGTCTGAATTGATTACAGGAATACTTCACTTGTGCCAATATTTGTGAGAAGAAAGCAGAAGTCAATGTTTGATACATTGAATATATCTTCAGAGTCAAGGGAAGCAATTGCAGCTTTTGCACAAATGGATCCAGCTCTCACAATTGCAAAAGATTCTGTTAAAAATAAAAAAAGATTTTAGACAAAAGTTGATTCAGGCAGAATGAAGGGTGATGACAAGTAAAATCCAGCAGAATCATGCATATCATCCAAGCTTGCTAAGGTTACTGACACAAACATGGGGCATGAGTCTATCAGTGATTTGATTGACAGATACAGGGAAAACTGCAGGACTTCCTTCATGCGAGCTATCAAGGATAGTGGAATTATCCAAGCTGCAACATTTTCGGCTACATCCCAGTTATCCGAATTTGTTTTGGAATGTGCCAGATTCTATCATCCTTTATCCAGAACAGTCAGAGATGCAGCAGGAAAGGTGGTGGTGAGACTGGATACCCAGTACATCAACTATTGCCTCAAGATTTCCTCCAAATCCAGAGTGATTACAATCAGCATGTAGGAGGCTATTGATTGGTGGAAGAACAACACGACGGACTGCATAGGTATTGTGAACAAAAGCTATATGAGGAAATCCAAGCAGCCATCCAAATTTCCACAAGCCCTTCCTAGATCTAATCCGATACATGAGGTTGATGATATCACCCGGTTGCTGAGCAGAATTAATGGAGAGGGTAACACAAATAACTTCTATTCATGGATGTATTACTTCGTGCAAACAATCGAGATCAGCAGGGCTAATTTTATGATCATTGTGCAGAGATCATTAGCAACAACATTAGTCAGCAGCTCAGAATGTGAGGAAGACATTCAATTTTAAAATGACTTCATACCTTGTGTATGTTGTAGCCTCACAGGGAGTATTCTCCAAGTTGGACAGAAGAGGGATTCTTTCAAAGGATCCTAACACAGTTGGTGATTCCTGAGTGCTACAAGGATTACATGATAGTGAATGATGGCTTCTTTTTTGGATTCATTTGCAAGCTAAATGGTGATCTGAAGGCCAACAGAGTAATCAAAGAAGCTTGGGAAGCTCTCCCAGTAGAGTTGTATCTTCATCTAGTTTGTTGACTTCACGTATCTCCGGGTTAGTGGCTTCTCAGGTGAACTAGTCAAGCTGCCAAGGTACCCTAATGATAGGTGGATTATCGTGGAGTTATGCAGGAAGCTTGTAGAGTTGTAGGATTTACAATCAAAGCAGCATAGACAGACGGTCAACTTCCCAATCACAATGGGCCACTATAGTCGTCAGACTATTCACAAAGCCAGAGGAGTCGAAGCAGAAATGTTTCTTTGCTACGAGCACGAGTTCTTCTTAGCTTGGATGAATTTTGATCCTTATGAAATAGCAAGGAAGACATTCTCCCAGGAATACTCGCACATCCCTTCATTGGAGGATTTCTGGATGAAGTGCAGAAACGAATAAGAAGTCAGAAAAGGAGATTTCAGTAGATTATCAGCTCAACAGGTTTCTAACTTTGGTCTCGCAAGGATACCTAAAATCTTATAGAAAATGGGCATGTGGTACTTGACACATATCGTCAAATGGGAGGAGATAAAGCTGCAATACAAGCCAGTGTAGGTGGTGGCCAGAAAATCAAGGAGAGGACTTCAGCAATCTTGGTTAACACCTCAAATTGGTTGTTAACAGTATGGATGAGGATTTGATGAACCAGATCACGGGGAATTTTATCACGGAAAATCTCAACAAAAGAAAGCATGATGGTGAGAGCAGTAGAAGACCGGAGAAGCTAAAAGTGCAAAAAAAATATCAGGCATTGGAGAAGGGTAAGTCTTCATCTATTACGCCAGTGCCACTTACTGACGAAGCTTCTCCTGCATCAACTCACAACATTTTAGCAGTTTCGGCACCCCAAGAAGTCACAGTTATTCCACTGTTGAGGTCAGCATCATTCATATACACTCCTCTTCCGTCACTTAATTCTCCACTTCCTCCTCCTCCTATCGAGGAATTGAAGGCTCAGATGGTAGAATTCAAAATGGCACTATCCTTAGATGGCACGAAAGGAGGGAGTCATAATACAGTGGTGAATTCAGATGCAAAAGAATCTGAGCAAGAAATGGTAGTACACACCAAGGCTTCTCATTCCCCAAAGAGTAACTTCTCATCCTGTATGGCTTTGTAAACAGTCCCAAAGGCTAGAGAAGAAATCAACCTAGAAGAAGAAGACTTGCAGCTGCTCATGAGCTTAGGAGGAAAAGGCGAAAGGTCTAAATCTGCTAAAGTGACTTCAAGGCTGGTTATTGAAGAATCAAGGCAGAAATTTACTGAATTATCAGTTCCAGCTAAGGGAAAGCAAAAGGGAGAGCTAACAGCAACAGATGTATCAGTGACCAAGGTGCCACTAAGACAAGTCACCACGGAAGGATTGAATCAAGATACCCAGACATTGATAGATGTTTTATTACTCAAGCTTGACAAGGAGAAAGCAGAGAAAGCCAAATTTCAGATGCAGATCTCCCAGTTAGGTGAGATTATTACTAAGGTTGTTAAACCTTCCTCTCAACCAGTGCTCGTCCAGGAGCAAGTGAGCTGCCATTTGATCGAAGAGGTTGAGGATGCAGGTAATAAGGTCAAAGCTATTGATAAATGGAAGAGGCAAATCATCCACCAAGCATCAGAGCAATTCAAGGAAATATCAACTAGCTTGGAAAGTATGCACAGGGCATTGTCTCAATTGAGGTAATTGATGACAAGTATAAAGGATGAAAATACAGTTGTTGACAGACACTTGGAGATCCTGGCCAATATAAATTTACCATCGAAGAGTGTGTTGGTTGCAAAGCAAATTGTACCTGATGAATCGATAGAAAAGGGTAAGAAGTTGGAAATGACAGTGTCTTTCCGCATGGAGATTCTCAAACTCATGCTGAGTAGAATATAGTTGCTGGAAGACAAGATGGAAGAAGTACCAGCGAGCATAATTGCTTTCACTACAGAGGAGGAAATTGATGGTATTCATTACTATACAAGATACATTCCAGACAAGTTGTCAGTTTCCCTTGAGAAATTTCTTCCAGTCATCCAGAAGAAGAATGATGAAGCTGTTATGCCTTTCACGTTGGATTCAATTAGCAAACTAGTGAGACTTCATGCAGATGTCAAAGGATTTGGACCTAGTTTGGAGAAGGTGAAGGCAAGCATTGACATTCTATCTAGGGGATTACTGAGGTTCAAGACTGAAAAATAAGCTATTGTTAAAGCAGATGGGGAAACAATGAATCACATGCTTGACAATTACATTCAGTATCAGAACAAAGGGAGAGCGTGAAGTGTAGTAGTTGGCATATCTTCTTTCTTCTTCTCTTTCTTCTCTTCTTTCTTATTTTCTCGGACAAAATTGTAAAACTAAAGTAATTGGTTAAAATCCATTACTAAAAGTTATTTGAAAAGGTCCTTTAATTAAGAATAGGTGGCAGCCATGCAGGACTTTGATTTAATCTTCAGATGCATGTCATGTAAAGAGGAACTTTAGGAGAAAGATTCTCAGTTGTTTCCTTTATAGCTTCCGCATGCGAGAATTTGTTTTTAGTTTCCTATTTATATTTACCCTCTATGCCTTATAAATAGAGGAAGAGCCTACGGGTTAGGGGATCACAATTTTGTTCATCAGAATTTGTTTAACAGAGCATTCTTGAGTTTTCAGACTATGTTGGATCCTTTGATGTGAAAGTTGGGGGATTGAATAAAAGGTAGATTTCTGGAGAACTTTGTGTCTACGGTGTTTTGCTAATCACTTCTATTTGAGGTTTTAGATAAACTTTGTGTTATGGCAGATCTTAGTTAGAAGCTATTTTTTTCCCATACTGTTGAATGTTGTGAGTTTTCATCTGTTTATTTAATTTGTGTGGACGAGACCAACTCTGATACCTATTGGTTAAATCAACGCATCTTCCTTTCTTCTTTCCTAAATTCTATTATTTCCCGTACTGCAAATCTTCCAAACACAGCTGCTTACTTGCTGCCAAATTGCCCTGCTATGGTTCACAAGTTGGAGTAATTAAAGTAAAACCCCTAAAAATAGTTATTAGGATTCACCCTTACCAAATTGATAAACATCTTACACGGGAGTCTCACCGTTAAATGAGGGAAACTTATCAAATGAATTCCTAGGTTTTAAACTGTGCATAAAATTTGGCCAACAATAATATATATATATATATATATATATATATATATATATATATATATATATATTGTCATCTCCCCGTACCCATCTCCTAAATTTCTGAAAAATGGCGTACCAGGACACATACCCATCTCCACGTACTCGTATACGTACCAATCTCCTGGCAACTATGTACTCTTCATACCTTGTACCGATGTTGCTCACGAACCATAACTAAGAAGTTCTGCAGCAAGTAAGCAGCTGTTTAAGAAAGGAAAATTATAGAAGAAGGAAGTAAAGGAAATTACAGAGAAGAAATGGGGAAGATGTGCATCCCAATTAGTAGATAGCAGAGCTAATTGCATGCACATAGAAGAAACTTAATAGATTTGAACACACAGAATTATAAAGCAAAGGCAGCTCTAGATCCAGATCTAAAATAACACAAAGTTTACTTTAAAGATCTAAGATTTAAAAGCAAGAAACACAGTACACCGTGACACAAAGTTCTCCGGAAACCTGCTTCTTTGTATTCCTCTGCTACAAGTTGCTCTCAGGGGTTCAGCACAAAGTCTAGAACACAAGATTGCTTGCTTACAAATTCTGATCGATGATTAACCCGAAGGTTCTTCCTCTACTTATAGAATGTAGAGGGGCAATTACAAGTTGGAAGCTTTAGTTGAACTGGCACATGTGGAAGTCGGAAAGAAACAACTGGCAATCTTCCTCCTGGAATTCCTCTTTGCATGACATGTATGATTTGCAACTGAAAATAGAACCTTCTATTTTGCACGTCCGCCACCTATCTCCAAGTAGTTGACTTCTTCAAGTAATGGCTTTTAAACCAATCACTTAAGTTGTATAATTGAATTGATCGCTCAATTACTTTGTCGAAGGAAAGAAGAAGGAAGAGGAAAGCTAACTTTGTCGGATGAAAGAAGAAGGAAGAGGAAAGCTTCATGTCTGCATGCAGCTGATTCAAACTGGATCTGGAAACAAGCTGGAATTAGTTGGATCTTGAAGCGGCTGGATCTGGAAACAAGCTGGAATTGCAAGCAGTTGGAATTGGAAGCAAGCTGGAATTTTGCCTTCGCATTGTCTTCTCTTTTATCCTTGAAGCTTTTGCAGTTCTTCTGTTGTACATGCATCAGTGCAAGGTTGGCCGTAGATAACTCATCATCCTTATTTTTAATTGCATATGAGCAATTAAAAATTCTGGAAAGCACTCAGGGTGAATGAAAATTCAATGAAGGCTTCAACTGGAAGATGAGAGCACATGCACAAGATCTTGGAAGGAATTTTCCACGCACTGTCTTCTTCATGGGCTGCATTCGAAACAAGAGGATGAAGCCTTTGTGCCAGAAGCTTTTGCAACTATGAGATCTGGATCTGGATCTGCATATGGATTTGCATCTGCATCTCATCTGCATCTGGATATGGATCTGCACCTGCATAACAATTTCTGGCAACTGGGCTATGGATGGAAAAGCTCCAGCTCGAATAATTACACTGCTTTTAATCTGCACGCATGAGTGAAGTTTCTCCTGCACGCATGAGGAATGCTCTGGATCTATCAATTTAGCAAGAGGTTCCGAGCCTAGATCCGTGTTTCCAATATCTGCAAATTTAGAAGTGATGCATGACTCCGTTGTGCTTTCTTTTTCATCTTTCTTCGCCATAGCTTTGTCTATCTTTGTCTGAATAATTCTTTTTCTTCTTATTTGACTGGAATTCTTCAATACTGGTGCAGATCTGGACAATTCTTCAGATTCGGAGGATATATGCAATGTATTGGACATTGATAAAAGCTCCTTTTCCTTTGTAAAGCACCTGTAATGAATTCCTGCAATTTATTCAGACAAAAATGGCCACCGGAGCATGAATAGTGAATTTTAATTGTAAAAATCTGCACTTTTCAAGCCTGCTGCCCCAAAAAATGGTGTTTAATTTGCACATAAAGAGAGCATGAATCCTTTCAACAACACCTGAGCTCCTGTAACACCTGTGCAAACAATTATGCAGACAAAGATCAACCTCCTTCAAAGCATGCGCCAAATTTGGAAGCTTTTAGCCTTGTTTCCACCTTGCCTGAGCAAAATCCTTCCTTAATGGGGGCGCACTTTTCCTCTTGGCTGCAATTCTTTACCTGTGAATTAAATAATTCACCCATATGGCTGCCCATGCTTATATAACCTTCACAATTCTATAATTAATAATTGCCCTAACAATTAAAGGCAATTAATTAATTAAAAATCATGCTCTTCTCTTTTAAAAATAGCATGTTTAAGGACAGCCATCCAATAAATTAAATTAATCCAATTTAATCCTTCACACATCACTTCACTTAAGCTTCACAGTGTGCTTTGACCATAGCCACTGAAAATAGGAATTAATATAATCATTTAATACTTTAAAAAGTATTAATTCCTTCTCAAAAGGGGCTGCATTAAATAAATTAAATTTATTTAATTTTAGAATTCTATTTCCAATTGATTTATTCCCCTTTGCTTTTGTTGACTTTTCCACAAGCCTGGGTGCCAAAATTGGGTGAATAAATATTAACAAATATTTATTTAATGCATTATTATTCACCCAAGGTGGGTCGCACTTTTTTGCATAATAGAATTCTATTTTTAAGAATTTCTGACAATGGGATTTTTTACCCTGCAAGGCAGCCCCGGAAATCCCATGATCCACTTAAGTGATTTGACTTTGACAATGGGATTATTTACCCTGCAAGGCAGGCAATAAAATCCCATGATTTCACTTAAGTCACTTTTCTTTTATTTCACCATGGGAATTTTTACCCTGCAAGGCAGGCAATAAATTCCCGCCTGCCTGCAGCCTCTAACTTTCCCACTGCAGCTTAAGTGAATTTTATATCACGGGGTACCCTGCTAGGCAATAAAAGTGCCCTTGCACTGCCTTAAGTGTCACGGGAAAAAGTACCCTGCAAGGCATCAGCTTAAGTGAATTTTATATCACGGGAAAAAGTACCCTGCAAGGCAGGCAATAAAATCCCACCTGCCTGCTGCTTCTATTTTTCCCACTGCAGCTTAAGTGAATTTTATAACATGGGAAAAAGTACCCTGCTAGGCAGGTATAAAATTCCCACCCTGCCTGCGGCTTCTATTTTTCCCATCGCAGCTTAAATCCTTTGTTTTCCAAAAATGCGCCCATCCCCGCAGGGGCTTTTCTGTGCACGACTTCGCTTTTTCCCAGTGATCCAGACCTCCGATGGCGACTTCCTCCGGGCATAATGTGCGTATATGTTTTCCAGCTGCTCCAGGCCAAAAATCGGGCTTACCCGGCAAAGGAGTTGTTCCAGAGAAATTTCACAGAAAACAAAACGGGACACCACAAAAACACGAAAAATTGCCAAAAGTTACAAATAAAGCCCAAAACTTAAAATAAGTTAAAATCCTTCTGGCACATAGGAATAATAACATATTCGCTCATAATAGAGTTAAAACAGAGCGCAAATAGCCTCATACGGGGCTCAAAATAATTAAATACAAATTTCCCGCAGACAAATCCCGACGACAGAATAAAACAATTTTGGGCATCTGGGTATTTGGCGAAAAGGGCTAATATGGCTCTTTGGGATTATCTTGACGCAATACAAGAACTTTCAGGCAATAAAAACAACAAACGACCCATTATTTTAAAAGTACGAAATTTTTTCGGATAGGGTAGTCACAGATTTCAGGGTGAAATCTGAGTGACACCAGTTGGCTCCGTCTGTGGACATCTTTTTCTCTTGTCAGAATGACAAAGGGAAAAGATGAGATCCCAGCATCTCTGGTTTCGTATCTTGTCTTTTGGGCACGGGGTCAGGCAAACAAACACAACACAACACAACACCAAAAAAACTAAACAAAACAAGGAAAAACAAACAAAGTTTTATTTATGTACATACAGGTTTTACCCTGCTTCTTCAGTTGATGAACAGCTTCAGATGCTGCCCGTTGAAAGGCAGTGGTAACTCAATTCCATCCCGGTAGGCAAGGAAGAAAGTATCCATTCCTGCAGCTCTTTTGATCACGAAGGGCCCTTTCCAGAGTGAATCGCCCTTCGGTTCATGTCTCTTGTCCCACCAGAGTACCCAATCTCCGATCTTGAACTTCCTTTCTTTGGCCTTCTTGTCAAATACTCTGGGCAAGTCCTTATCAACTTCATCTGGTGGTGGCTCATCCTTTCTTCTCTCCGTGACAGGTAAGTCTGCATCAACTTGCTCCGTTCCCAGATTTATTTGCTGCATTTCTGAGGAAGAACTATCACCATATTCTTTGTTCTTCTTCAGGTACTGATCATGCTTGTTGAAAGTCTCCACTAAGGAAAGTAAACCCTTGGGGATTTTGTTACCTTTTGGTTGGACTATTCCACTACTGTCATCATAACCTGGATCAACTTTTCCTTTGACTGTTTGTCGTGGTGGTGATTTACTCCCTTCAACATGCAGACATGCAGATGTTTGTTCAGGGACTCTGGGGTGGTAGACCATCTCCACTTTATAGTTTCCTTGTCTGAATATGGACGGTGGTCTATCCGGATTCAATAGTACAGCTGTGACTGCCAAAGAATCTGCCTTGGAGTTTTGATTTATTGGAATGAAGTCAATAGAGAAGGCTGCAAAATCGAATGTGGCGGAAAGCACTTTATCTCTGTAATGCTCCAGCTTATCTCTTTTGACTTGACTTTGCCCTCGAACCTGCTTTACTAGAAGTTCAGCATCTCCTTGGGCTTTGAGGAGTTTTACTCCTTTCTTTTTAGCTTGCTCCATTCCTAGAAGCAATGCTTCATACTCCGCCGTATGATTGGTGTTCTCGAACATCAGCTTGTGGGAGTATGGAAATACCTCATGATCTGGAGATATTAGTAGAGCGCCAGCTCCTGATCCAAAAGAACAACATGTGCCTTTAAACTCTAGAGTCCAAACTTTTTCTTCTTCTTTTGCTGGCTCTGGTTCTGGTTGAATTTCTGGCTCTGGAACATCTTTATTCATTTCCAAGAAATAGACCCCACGGTCAGATTCCTGAAAAAGAATCTGAGATCTAGGATCCTCAGATTTTGTAACCGTGTACCTGGACTTCTTTTCCGGCTCCAGCTTATGGTTAAGCCCTTTGATAGGAATATGCGCACAGGACCAATCCATCTTTACTTCTCCTCCCAGCTCTTTGCAGAAGTTTCTACTCAGCAACATCCCGTAGGAGACAGGAATATCTGCAACTAAGATTGTCATCTTTAATCTTTTGTCAGGAAAAGCTGCCAGAACAGCTTGTGCATCTTTGATTTGTCCGATTAAAGGGACTTGTCTCTCCATGGAGTAGCACCTTTTTATGGTCTTTGTCAGGGTAAGCCCAAGAGCATCTGCAACTTTAGCTGGCATGATATTATCAGAAGCACCTGAATCTAAAATGCAATTGCTTAACTTGAAACCATTAAGCAATAGAGAAACATAGAATGGTTCCACTCTTTCAGAAGATGGTGAGGATTTAACAACTGCAGTGTTGTTCTGGGGAGGAGTATCTTTGGGCTTAGGCAAAAGGCCTTTTGATGTACTGGATTGTCCTGGTGATTGCACATATTTGACTAGCATATTTAACTGCTCAGGAAAAGCTCTCAGGTATTCGGCTTCTGACATTTGAACTTTAATTTTCTTGGCATGATCAATAATGTCAAAAGAAGAAATAGATTCAGATACCTGAGCCGCTTTCTGTGGTTGAGATGAAGAACTTGCATTCTTATCTCTAGGAGCCAAGGAAGAAGGTAAAGGGCTGCCCCTTCTTTGTTCGTCAGCTAATGCCTCAGCTTGGCGAGTTTGTGATCTTGTAAGTACTGCATATGCATGACCATGATCATCTTCATGAAGTTTCTCATCGTCATGTTCAGATTTGTAGTTTAGGAAATTAATGTTGGAGTCGCCAGCAGGAGCTACAAAATCATCATTCTCGAACTGATCAGCATCAGCTTCCTGGTCTTCTTCATTCATCTCCACGTTGTTTCTGGGAGCAGCTTCAATTGCTAATCTTTGGGAACCAGCAATGCGGTTCCGGTTGTTGTTGAAATTCCGAGCAGGGGCAGTATTGTTGCCTTGAGCCATTTGAGCCATTTGTTTCTTCATCTGCATCATCTCATTTGCTAACTTTTGCAGTAGTGAATCGGAAGTAGTAGCAGAGGATGAACTTTCAGCTCTAGAAGTGTTGCTCTTTATCTTTCCAGCCATGATGAGGTCGTCTTCAATTTCAACCGCCATGTTTTGAGCTGCTAACAAATCAGCAGGACGTGCTCTTCGCAGTTGATAGCTTACTTCAGGAAGCAAAGCATTGATGAAGAACACCTTTTGATTCTCGTCATTCAGAGAAGCAGAAGCCGGAATTTTGTACAGTAATCTTTGGAATTTTGCAATAAAATCCCGCATGTGCTCATGTGGCTCCTTCTTCAACTGAGTCAGTTGGGTTATCAAAGTGCTGGAATCTTCGGCTGCCTTGAATCTTTTCAGGAACGCATCCCGCATAGTAGCCCAGTTGGTTATGGTGCCAGGAGCTAGCCGGTAGAACCATTCTCCAGCCAAGTCATGCAGAGTCTCTATGAAGAGTCTGACAGATACATCTTCATGTTCGACTGCAAGCACTCCACAGGATATGAAAAACGCAGCCAAGTGGTCATCTGGATTTTGCTTGCCATCTCCAAAGAATTTTGGAAAATTCTTTCTCGTCCCTTTAGGTAGATCATGCATAGGAGGAGTCAGATTCAGAGGTCCAAAGGCTGCACCCCATGGAACAGGCGCTGCAGGGGCAAGTGGGTTTCGGTTCAGCATGATGAACGGGGCACGTCCTCTCCAAGAGTAGACTTGATGAATAATTCCAGCTGCCGGATTATGCTGAAGATGATCCGGATCTGGATGAGCGTGCACTCTTCTTCCTGGTGAAAGACTAGATCTGCGGCTTCTAACTTGAGGAGGATGATTGAAATTGAATTGCTCCTGCAGTCGGAAGAAATGATCAGTCCTTCCTTGCGCCTTCACGGATCGGGTGAATGGACGTTCAGCCAGGTTGAGATTTGTATGGAAAACACTCTGATCTTCAATAGATAAGCTTTGATCTGCAAAGATAGTTGTTCCCCAGCGGAGTCGCCAAAAACTGTTGGCTAGATTTTCTGCATAGCATCAAACCTAGGCAGTCATGAGATAAATCTCCCTCATTTAACCGGTGAGGCTCCCGTGTCAGATTTGTCAATAAAATGTGTTTTATCTATCAGGGGTTTTACTTTAACCACTTAGTTCATGAACCATAACTAAGAAGTTCTGCAGCAAGTAAGCAGCTGTTTAAGAAAGGAAAATTATAGAAGAAGGAAGTAAAGGAATTACAGAGAAGAAATGGGGAAGATGTGCATCCCAATTAGTAGATAGCAGAGCTAATTGCATGCACATAGAAGAAACTTAATAGATTTGAACACACAGAATTATAAAGCAAAGGCAGCTCTAGATCCAGATCTAAAATAACACAAAGTTTACTTAAAAGATCTAAGATTTAAAAGCAAGAAACACAGTACACCGTGACACAAAGTTCTCCGGAAACCTGCTTCTTTGTATTCCTCTGCAACAAGTTGCTCTCAGGGGTTTAACACAAAGTCTAAAACACAAGATTGCTGCTTACAAATTCTGATCGATGATTAACCCGAAGGTTCTTCCTCTACTTATAGAATGTAGAGGGGCAATTACAAGTTGGAAGCTTTAGTTGAACTGGCACATGTGGAAGTCGGAAAGAAACAACTGGCAATCTTCCTCCTGGAATTCCTCTTTGCATGACATGTATGATTTGCAACTGAAAATAGAACCTTCTATTTTGCACGCCTGCCACCTATCTCCAAGTAATTGACTTCTTCAAGTAATGGCTTTTAAACCAATCACTTAAGTTGTATAATTGAATTGATCGCTCAATTACTTTGTCGAAGGAAAGAAGAAGGAAGAGGAAAGCTGACTTTGTCGGAGGAAAGAAGAAGGAAGAGGAAAGCTGACTTTGTCTTTTTCATGTCTGCATGCAGCTGATTCAAACTGGACTGGAAACAAGCTGGAATTAGTTGGATCTTGAAGCGGCTGGATCTGGAAACAAGCTGGAATTGCAAGCAGTTGGAATTGGAAGCAAGCTGGAATTTTGCCTTCGCATTGTCTTCTCTTTTATCCTTGAAGCTTTTGCAGTTCTTCTGTTGTACATGCATCAGTGCAAGGTTGGCCGTAGATAACTCATCATCCTTATTTTTAATTGCATATGAGCAATTAAAAATTCTGGAAAGCACTCAGGGTGAATGAAAATTCAATGAAGGCTTCAACTGGAAGATGAGAGCACATGCACAAGATCTTGGAAGGAATTTTCCACGCACTGTCTTCTTCATGGGCTGCATTCGAAACAAGAGGATGAAGCCTTTGTGCCAGAAGCTTTTGCAACTATGAGATCTGGATCTGGATCTGCATATGGATTTGCATCTGCATCTGCATCTGCATCTGGATATGGATCTGCACCTGCATAACAAATTCTGGCAACTGGGCTATGGATGGAAAAGCTGCAGCTCGAATAATTCCACTGCTTTTAATCTGCACGCATGAGTGAAGTTTCTCCTGCACGCATGAGTGAATCTCTGGATCTGTCTATCAATTCAGCAAGAGGTTCCGAGCCTAGATCCGTGTTTCCAATATCTGCAAATTTAGAAGTGATGCACGACTCCGTTGTGCTTTCTTTTTCATCTTTTTTCGCCATAGCTTTGTCTATCTTTGTTTGAATAATTCTTTTTCTTCTTTTTTGACTGGAATTCTTCAATACTGGTGCAGATCTGGACAATTCTTCAGATTCGGAGGATATATGCAATGTATTGGACATTGATAAAAGCTCCTTTTCCTTTGTAAAGCACCTGTAATGAATTCCTGCAATTTATTCAGACAAAAATGGCCACCGGAGCATGAATAGTGAATTTTAATTGTAAAAATCTGCACTTTTCAAGCCTGCTGCCCCAAAAAATGGTGTTTAATTTGCACATAAAGAGAGCATGAATCCTTTCAACAACACCTGAGCTCCTGTAACACCTGTGCAAACAATTATGCAGACAAAGATCAACCTCCTTCAAAGCATGCGCCAAATCTGGAAGCTTTTAGCCTTGTTTCCACCTTGTCTTAACAAAATCCTTCCTTTAATGGGGGCGCACTTTTCCTCTTGGCTGCAATTCTTTACCTGTGAATTAAATAATTCACCCATATGGCTGCCCATGCTTATATAACCTTCACAATTCTATAATTAATAATTGCCCTAACAATTAAAGGCAATTAATTAATTAAAAATCATGCTCTTCTCTTTTAAAAATAGCATGTTTAAGGACAGCCATCCAATAAATTAAATTAATCCAATTTAATCCTTCACACATCACTTCACTTAAGCTTCACAGTGTGCTTTGACCATAGCCACTGAAAATAGGAATTTAATATAATCATTTAATACTTTAAAAAGTATTAATTCCTTCTCAAAAGGGGCTGCATTAAATAAATTAAATTTATTTAATTTTAGAATTCTATTTCCAATTGATTTATTCCCCTTTGCTTTTGTTGACTTTTCCACAAGCCTGGGTGCCAAAATTGGGTGAATAAATATTAACAAATATTTATTTAATGCATTATTATTCACCCAAGGTGGGTCGCACTTTTTTGCATAATAGAATTCTATTTTTAAGAATTTCTGACAATGGGATTTTTTACCCTGCAAGGCAGCCCCGGAAATCCCATGATCCACTTAAGTGATTTGACTTTGACAATGGGATTATTTACCCTGCAAGGCAGGCAATAAAATCCCATGATTTCACTTAAGTCACTTTTCTTTTATTTCACCATGGGAATTTTTACCCTGCAAGGCAGGCAATAAATTCCCGCCTGCCTGCAGCCTCTAACTTTCCCACTGCAGCTTAAGTGAATTTTATATCACGGGAAAAAGTACCCTGCTAAGCAGGTACAAAATTCCCACCTGCCTGCTGCTTCTATTTTTCCCACTGCAGCTTAAGTGAATTTTATAACATGGGAAAAAGTACCCTGCCAGGCAGGTATAAAATTCCCACCTGCCTGCTGCTTCTATTTTTCCCACTGCTTAAGTGAATTTTCTATCACGGGAAAAAGTACCCTGCAAGCAGGCAATAAAATCCCACCTGCCTGCTGCTTCTATTTTTCCCACTGCAGCTTAAGTGAATTTTATAACATGGGAAAAAGTACCCTGCTAGGCAGGTATAAAATTCCCACCCTGCCTGCGGCTTCTATTTTTCCCATCGCAGCTTAAATCCTTTGTTTTCCAAAAATGCGCCCATCCCCGCAGGGGCTTTTCTGTGCACGACTTCGCTTTTTCCCAGTGATCCAGACCTCCGATGGCGACTTCCTCCGGGCATAATGTGCGTATATGTTTTCCAGCTGCTCCAGGCCAAAAATCGGGCTTACCCGGCGAAGGAGTTGTTCCAGAGAAATTTCACAGAAAACAAAACGGGACACCACAAAAACACGAAAAATTGCCAAAAGTTACAAATAAAGCCCAAAACTTAAAATAAGTTAAAATCCTTCTGGCACATAGGAATAATAACATATTCGCTCATAATAGAGTTAAAACAGAGCGCAAATAGCCTCATACGGGGCTCAAAATAATTAAATACAAATTTCCCGCAGACAAATCCCGACGACAGAATAAAACGATTTTGGGCATCTGGGTATTTGGCGAAAAGGGCTAATATGGCTCTTTGGGATTATCTTGACGCAATACAAGAACTTTCTGGCGATAAAAACAACAAACGACCCATTATTTTAAAAGTACGAAATTTTTTCGGATTGAGTAGTCACAGATTTCAGGGTGAAATTTGAGTGACACCAGTAATGGCTTTTAAACCAATCACTTAAGTTGTATAATTGAATTGATCACTCAATTACTTTGTCGAAGGAAAGAAGAAGGAAGAGGAAAGATGACTTTGTCGGAGGAAAGAAGAAGGAAGAGGAAAGCTAACTTTGTCTTTTTTTATGTCTGCATGTAGCTGATTCAAACTGGATCTGGAAACAAGCTGGAATTAGTTGGATCTTGAAGCGGCTGGATCTGGAAACAAGCTGGAATTCAAAGCAGTTGGAATAGGAAGCAAGCTGAAATTTTGCCTTCGCATTGTCTTCTCTTTTATCCTTGAAGCTTTTGCAGTTCTTCTGTTGTACATGCATCAGTGCAAGGTTGGCCGTAGATAACTCATCATCCTTATTTTTAATTGCATATGAGCAATTAAAAATTCTGAAAAGCACTCAGGGTGAATGAAAATTCAATGAAGGCTTCAACTGGAAGATGAGAGCACATGCACAAGGTCTTGGAAGGAATTTCCCACGCACTGTCTTCTTCATGGGCTGCATTCGAAACAAGAGGATGAAGCCTTTGTGCCAGAAGCTTTTGCAACTATGAGATCTTTATCTGGATCTGCATATGGATTTGCATCAACATCTGCATCTGGATATGGATCTGCACCTGCATAACAAATTTTGACAACTGGGCTATGGATGGAAAAGCTGCAGCTCGAATAATTCCACTGCTTTTAATCTGCACACATGAGTGGAGTTTCTCCTGTATGCATGAGTGAAGTCTTTCCTACTCTAGATCTGTCTATCAAGTCAGCAAGAGGTTTCGAGCCTAGATCCGTGTCTCCGATATCTATAAATTTAGAAGTGATGCACGACTCCGTTGTGCTTTCTTTTTCATCTTTCTTCGCCATAGCTTTGTCTATCTTCGTCTGAATAATTCTTTTTCTTCTTACTTGGCCGGATTTTTTCAATACTAGTGTAGATCTAGATAATTCTTCAGATTCGGAGGATATATGCAATGTATTGGACATTGATAAAAACTCCTTTTCCTTTGTAAATCTCCTGTAATGAATTCCTGCAGTTTATTCTGACAAAAATGGCCACCGGAGCATGAAGAGTGAATTTTAATTGTAAAAATCTGCACTTTTCAAGTCTGCTGCCCTAAAAACATGGTGTTTAATTTGCACATAAAGAGAGCATGAATCCTTTCAACAACACCTGAGCTCCTGTAACACCTATGCAAACAATTATGCAAACAAAGATCAACCTTCTTCAAAGCATGTGCCAAAATTTGGAAGCTTTTAGCCTTGTTTCCACCTTGCCTGAGCAAAATCCTTCTTCAAATGGGGGCACATTTTTCCTCTTGGCTGCAATTCTTTACCTGTGAATTAAATAATTCACTCATATGGCTGCCCATGCTTATATAACCCTCACAATTCTATAATTAATAATTGCCCTAACAATTAAAGGCAATTAATTAATTAAAAATCATGCTCTTCTCTTTTAAATATAGCATGTTTAAGGACAACCATCCAATAAATTAAATTAATCCAATTTAATCCTCCACACTTCACTTCACTTAAGCTTCACAGTGTGCTTTGACCATAGCCACTGACAATAGGAATTAATATAATCATTTAATACTTTGAAAAGTATTAATTCCTTCTCAAAAGGGGCTGCATTAAATAAATTAAATTTATTTAATTTTAGAATTCTATTTCCAATTGATTTATTCCCCTTTGCTTTTGTTGACTTTTCCACAAGCCTGGGTGCCAAAATTGGGTGAATAAATATTAACAAATATTTATTTAATGCATTATTATTCACCCAAGGTGGGTCACACTTTTTTGCATAATAGAATTTTATTTTTAATAATTTCTGACAATGGGATTTTTTACCCTGCAAGGCAGCCCCGGAAATCCCATGATCCACTTAAGTGATTTGACTTTGACAATGGGATTATTTACCCTGCAAGGCAGGCAATAAAATCCCGTGATTTCACTTAAGTTACTTTTCTTTTATTTCACCATGGGAATTTTTACCCTGCAAGGAAAACAATAAATTCCCGCCTGCCTGCAGCATTTAACTTTCCCACTGCAGCTTAAGTGAATTTTATATCACGGGAAAAAGTACCCTGCAAGGCAGGCAATAGAATCCCACCTGCCTGCTGCTTCTATTTTTCCCACTGCAACTTAAGTGAATTTTATATCATGGGAAAAAGTACCCTACAAGGCAGGCAATAGAATCCCACCTGCCTGCTGCTTCTATTTTTCCCACTGCAGCTTAAGTGAATTTTATAACATGGGAAAAAGTACCCTGCTAGGCAGGTATAAAATTACCATCATGCCTGCGGCTTCTATTTTTCCCATTGCAGCTTAAATCCTTTGTTTTCCAAAAATGCACCCATCCCTGCAGGGGCTTTTCTGTGCACAACTTCGCTTTTTCCCAGTGATCCAGACCTCCGATGGCGACTTCCTCTGGGCATAATGTGCGTATATGTTTTCCAGCTGCTCCAGGCCAAAAATCAGGCTTACCCGGTAAAGGAATTGTTCCAGAGAAATTTCACAGAAAACGAAATAAAAAAACGAAAAATTGTCAAAAGTTACAAATAAAGCCCAAAACTTACTCCAAGTTAAAACCCTTCTGGCTCATAGGAATAATGACATATTCGCTCATAATAGAGTTAAAACGGAGCGCAAAAAGCCTCATACGGGGCTCAAAATAATTAAATACAAATTTCCCGCAGACAAATCCCGACGATAGAATATAACAACTTTGGGCATCTGGGTATTTGGCGAAAAAGGCTAATATGGCTCTTTGGGATTATCTTGACACAATACAAGAACTTTCAGGCAATAAAAATACAAAACGACCCATTATATTAAAAGTACGAAAAAATTTCGGATAGGGTAGTAACAGATTTCAGGATGAAATTTGGGTGACACCAGCTTAGCAGGGTACTATTTCCCGTAATATAAAATTCACTTAAGCTGCAGTGGAAAAGTTAAGAGGCTGCAGGCAGGAGGGAATTTATTGCCTGCCTTGCAGGGTAAAAATTCCCATGGTGAAATAAAAGAAAAATGACTTAAGTGAAATCGTGGGATTTTATTGCCTGCCTTACAGGGTAAATAATCCCATTGTCAAAGTCAAATCACTTAAGTGGATCATGGAATTTCCGCGGCTGCCTTGCAGGGTAAAAAATCCCATTGTCAGAAATTATTAAAAATAGAATTCTATTATGCAAAAAAGTGCGACCCACCTTGGGTGAATAATAATGCATTAAATAAATATTTGATAATATTTATTCACCCAATTTTGGCACCTAAGCTTGTGGAAAAGTCAACAAAAGCAAAGGGGAATAAATCAATTGGAAATAGAATTCCAAAATTAAATAAATTTAATTTATTTAATGCAGCCCCTTTTGAGAAGGAATTAATACTTTTTAAAGTATTAAATGATTATATTAATTCCTATTTTCAGTGGCTATGGTCAAAGGACACTGTGAAGCTTAAGTGAAGTGAAGTGTGGATGATTAAATTGAATTAATTTAATTTATTGGATGGCTGTCCTTAAACATGCTATATTTAAAAGAGAAGAGCATGATTTTTTTAATTAATTAATTGCCTTTAATTGTTAGGGCAATTATTAATTATAGAATTGTGAGGGTTATATAAGCATGGGCAGCCATATGGGTGAATTATTTAATTCATAGGTAAAGAATTGCAGCCAAGAGGAAAAGTGCGCCCCCATTTGAAGAAGGATTTTGCTCAGGCAAGGTGGAAACAAGGCTAAAAGCTTCCAAATTTGGCACATGCTTTGAAGGAGGTTGATCTTTGTCTGCATAATTGTTTGCATAGGTGTTACAGGAGCTCAGGTGTTGTTGAAAGGATTCATGCTCTCTTTATGTGCAAATTAAACACCATTTTTTGGTGCAGCAGACTTGAAAAGTGCAGATTTTTACAATTAAAATTCACTCCTCATGCTCCGGTGGCGATTTTTGTCTGAATAAACTGCAGGAATTCATTACAGGTGCTTTATAAAGGAAAAGGAGTTTTTATCAATGTCCAATACATTGCATATATCCTCCGAAGCTGAAGAATTATCCAGATTTACACTAGTATTGAAGAAATTCAGCCAAGTAAGAAGAAAAATAATTATTCAGAAAAAGATAGACAAAGCTATGGTGAAGAAAGATGAAAAAGAAAGCACAACAAAGTTATGCATCAGTTCTAAATTTGCAGTTACTGAAGACATGGATCTAGGCTCGAAACCTCTTGCTGAATTGATAGACAGATCCAAGCAAAAAAGACTTCACTCATGCGTGCAGGAAAAACTTCGCTCATGCGTGTGGATTAAAAGTAGTGGAATTATTCGAGCTGCAACATTTCCATCCACAGCCCAGTTGCCAAAGTTTGTTATGCAGGTGCAGATCCATATCCAGATGCAAATCCATATGCAGATCCAGATCCAGATCTCATAGTTGCAAAAACTTCTGGCACAAAGGCTTCATCCTCTTGTTTCGAATGCAGCCCATGAAGAAGACAGTGCGTGGAAAATCCCTTCCAAGATTTTGTGCATATGCTCTCATCTTCTAGTTGAAGCTTTCATTGAATCTGCATTCACCCTGAGTGCTTTCTAGAATTTTTAATTGCTCATGCAATTAAAAATAAAGATGATGAGTTATTCACGGCCAACCTTGCATTGATGCATGTACAGAAGAAGAACTACAAAAGCTTCAAGGATAAAAGAGAAAACAATGCGAAATTAAAATTCCAGCTTGCTTCCAATTCCAACTGCTTGCAATTCCAGCTTGTTCCCAGATCCAGCTGCTTCCAGATCTAGTTTGAATCAGCTGCATGCAGACATGAAAAAGTACAAAGTCAGCTTTCCTCTTCCTTCTTCTTTCCTCCGACAAAGTAATTGAGCGATCAATTAAATTATACAACTTAAGTGATTGGTTTAAAAGCCATTACTTGAAGAAGTCAACTACTTGGAGATAGGTGGCACGTGCAAAGTAGAAGGTTCTATTTTCAGTTGCAAATCATACATGTCACGCAAAGAGGAATTCTAGGAGGAAGATTGCCAATTGTTTCTTTCCTACTTCCACATGTGCCAGTTCAACTAAAGCTTCCAACTTGTAACTGCCCCTCTACATTCTATAAGTAGAGGAAGAACCTTCGGGTTAAGAATCAATCAGAATTTGTAGGCAGTAATCCTGTGTTCTAGACTTTGTGCTGAACCCTTGAGAGCAACTTGGAGCAAAGAAATACAAAGGAACAGGTTTCCGGAGAACTTTGTGTCATGGTGTACTGTGTTTCTTGCTTTGAATCTTAGATTTCTTGATAAACTTTGTGTTATTTTAGATCTGGATCGAGAGTTGCCTTTACTTTATAATTCTGTGTGTTCATATCTATTAAGTTTCTTCTATGTGCATGCAATTAGCTCTGTTATCTACTAATTGGGATGCACATCTTTCCCATTTCTTCTCTGTATTTCCTTTACTTCTTTCTTCTATAATTTTCCTTTCTTAAACAGCTGCTTACTTGCTGCAAAACTTCTTAGTTGTGGTTCATGAACTAAGTGGTTAAAGTAAAACCCCCTGATAGATAATAACACATTTATATTGACAAATCTGACACGGGAGCCTCACCGGTTAAATGAGGGAGATTTATCTCATGACTGCCTAGGTTTGATGCTATGCAGAAAATCTAGCCAACAAATATAAGTCCTAATTTGAATATGTATCATTGTATTGTCTTGGACCTGTTAGAATATGCAGAGAGAGAAAGAATAAAGAAATATTAGAATGTAGAAAGAACGGATGAAGAGAAACCGGAATGCACACATTATTAGTGTCCGTCATTTTATTATGTGAAAGATGGTTACAAATTGGTTGAAGTAGTTTCAACCGTTTATTAATAAACTCACACTAATTAATAAGCCTTATATTCTAATACCCCCTCTTAAGGATTACATTATAGAACATAATGACAGAATATTAAAATAACATAACCACACAAGACCACGCACTCTTCAGAAGCTTTCCCTTTGAAAACAGTGCTTTGACCAAGTAGAACTCCATCAAGTTCCCTCTCTGACCCTCGTAAAGGTGTTGTTCCCGAGCAAAAATTCCCGAGTTCCTGGATTCTACCTCCTCAAACTCCCAAATTACATAATCTTCCAAATTGTTGGACAACTATCCATAGAGAGCTACTCCCACAGTGCTCCATCAAGCTGTCTCATGACCCTCGTAAGGTTAAATTCTCGAGATTTACAGACTCCCGAACTATTTGGACAACCATCCATGTTGAGTTTTACCTACACTGGTGTAATGTCCCTTTCTAGGGCTAAAACTGAGAATAAGGGTTTGGCCAAAAACCCAAATGAATCTGATCTGAAAATACACCAACACCCAACCTGCATCAATATGAAAATGACTGAAAATACAGTTCAACCCTATTAGAATAATCAATAATCAATCCTCTAGGGCAGCGAACTGTATAGGGACTTTACATCAACATATAACCATGCAATAAGAGCTGAAAATGCTTCCAAATAATTAATTAAACCACGGCAATATTTATCGATCCAAATTATATCAATATAATATAGAAAGTAGGTGATCACACCCAGCTGTAATTATTTTTATCACAACAACAGTACAGCAAAAACCAAGGGCTGGAAATAGCTCATAAATCACCAACAATGAGAACTCAACCTCATAAATTATGAGGACCAAGTTCATAACCTCAAAATGTCCAAGAGTGCCCTAGATGGTACCAAACCCTTCACCCAAGCAACGCTACTAGGGTTAAAAGGGAAGAAACAAACATAAAATCCTCCTTAAAGCTCACTTGTGACTTCTAGGTGAAGCCACCAATGCACACAAGAAGGTTTTCGTCCCCAACCGTGATCCTATTGAAGGTTTTCATCCTCAGTAAGTAACTAAGGAAGGGGTTTCATCCTTCAATGGAAAGAAGAGATGCTACACTAGCTCCAAATGTCAAATGATGAATAATAATGATCTGATGATCCTCCTCTTCCATTCGAATTTCCTTAAGTACCCTTCTTCGGCACCAAGGATGAATTAAAAGATCATCTTCATGACCAACCACTTAATGAAGGGGGAAGTGCACTTTTTAATCTTCACTTGGCCTCCAAGAAGACCGGCCTCATGTGGAGAACATAGAAATTCCATTATCTAGTTGAATCATTACAAGCCATTATTAGTAGTCAAATAAATAAGTAAAATACAATCACTTACAATTATGGCAATGTTGACCTCCCTTGATTCCCTTCCTTGAATCCCACGGAAGATGGAATGGACCCAAGGCCTTCATAGTGACTAGCTTGGAAAAGGGAACATTACAACTGGATTCTTTCATGTCTTAAAAGTGCGAGGCTTCTTTTAAAATACGTATTCTCTATCAATGAGTTCATCGCTTTCAACATCGGGTGGATTTTTGACAATGGCTACATTAACTTCATTTGATTTGTCTTTCATCTTGATTTTTACTTTCCAAGTATTAAAGTTGAGGCCGGAATATTTGTCTAATGGAATTTCCATTCTATGACAAATTACCTTTGAAAATATCCCTTTTTCCCAAAATAAAGAATGACCCACAAATTATGTGGCAAGAATTTATAAACTGATTTTATCTTTTTTTAAAGCAAAGAAAGGAAACTATACCAAGCAAGTTTGTGCCCTAGACGACTGGATGTGACTGAAAATTGACAAACTGTGTGCCCTAGTGGCGATTGAACCTTGAAAATTGCAAAGATGGACATGCATGACTGTATTTTATTTGTTTTGCACTAGCTACCTTCGAAAATCACGTTTTTTCCTCAACCGTATGATTTTGGATTGTGTTTTCTGCAAAAAATGTGCCCTAAGTCGTGTTTTTCTCTACTAAATTATGCCTATAACGTTTTTACCTAAAATGTCTTATTTTTGTGCCCTAGCTACATGAACAGCCCCAAATAATCCTTCAAAAATGGAAAATTCATGTTTTTGTGCCCTAACACATTAAAATGCCCTAAAATGTCTGAAAACACAGTAAATATTGTGCCCTTAAATGGTGTCTACATAGGCTTTTTTTAATTTTGCACCTTTGCAATGGCGTGGTTATGTTCTCTATATGTGTCCTCAAACTGAAACTAGGTCGTTTTCTGCCCTTTTTATGATTTTGTTTTTTTAACCCTGCATTATTGCTCACTCCCATATGATATTGCTCTTGCGTCTAGCATTCAAACTAGTCTTTTCCTCTTTCGTGCCCTAACAGGACTGGTTTGAGCTACTTCCCTTCTCTTTCTTCTTGCTTTCCCCACTTTGATAACAATGTTAGAATACGCAGAGAGAGAAAGAATAAAGAAATATTAGAATGTACAAAGAACAAATGAAAAGAAACTGGAATGCACACATTATCATTGTGTAGCCGTCATTTTATTAAGTGAAAGATGGTTACAAAGTGGTTGAAGTAGTTTTAACCGGTTATTAGTTAATATTTAACTAATATTAAACTAACACTAATAAATAAGCATTATATTCTAATAGGCCCTTTACTTTTGTACTTGTTTCTTTTGTGCCAGATGTTAAAAAAGAAAAGTATATCAGTTTTACAAGTAGTTTTGGATGTTAGAATTTCAAATGTTGAATATCTTATTACTCAAAGTGAATAAAATCAAATTTGGCACATGCATAGCTATGTACCTATAAATCCTATCAGGTATTGTATGGGAGCTGTATCTAAACAAGTACAAATTCCTACCTCTTTTCTGTTAGGAAAATGATGCATAATAAGTTGAAAAATTGTGTCAATTGGCTGTTCTCAAGTGGTAAATCATTCAGGGTTTCATGGAAAAGCAGCAGGTTCAAATCCCCAGAAAATGCATAAAAACAGCTGGTTTCAAAACTCGATGAAATAACATACCAAATCCAAAATTGGGTGTTGTGTACTTCATTGGTAGTGGGCAGGTGGAAGACTTGGGTGTTTTTGATGGAATTGATAACCTCAATCATAATCAAAAGTAAATCCAGATGTGAATAAAAAGGAGCCATTTACTAATTATAAAAACTTCAATTTTACTTTTAGTAATTCACCATTTTTAAGATCCTCCTGAATATGATTTCTTAGATTCCCTTCTAAATGCAAACAACCAACAAATATAATCTTCTCTAAAACAATAATACACGTCATATGTCACAAAATCATTAAAACGAGAAAGTTGTTGAGCCTTACTTAAATGTGCGTTTTGATACAAGTATGTCAATCCAAGCCACAATCACATTTCCTAGATGTACACATAATGAGGTCCACGAAAATGGTCTTTGCAACCTGCATCATCATTTCATAAAATAAATGCTAACTATATAAAATTAAAACCCTTCAACTCAATAAACGAAAGGAAAAAGGCAAAAAATGTTGCAGATGCAACAAAAACCTTAGTATGAGAAAGCTATTGTTTAATTTCAGCATATGTAGTTCTGAAAGGAAGTTTGGCTGGGAGATGCACAAATAGAATTAAATCTAGAAAAGTAGAGTAAACAATATCACATCACAAAATCTATTACGTTTTTGTAGAGAGTGATGATTAGAATATATAAGAAAGATATTTCTTCTAGTAATAGTTGTATGTAGCTTTCCAATCATGTTAGAAACCTGGAAAAAATGAAATACAAATATACTATAATGTTAATAAATACAGTGTAATGTCTATAAAAAAATGGTTGAAGAAAATTG
Organism: Taxus chinensis; assembly: GCA_019776745.2. Classification (NCBI taxonomy): domain Eukaryota; kingdom Viridiplantae; phylum Streptophyta; class Pinopsida; order Cupressales; family Taxaceae; genus Taxus; species Taxus chinensis. The sequence goes on from CM034146.1 coordinate 489,523,320, forward strand.
TTGCAATCAATCATTATCGTTTTTTATGGCGGTGTTGGCAAAATAATTTGTCGCAAGGGCAAATTAGGGGCTTTCACCAACACTCTGGGACTAAGTCCCTCTGCTTAGGAATGGGGCAGCTCCATTTATGAAAACATGGAAATATGTACACTATTCTAACCATCGGGGGTGGCCTTTTAACTAGGGATCACACAGGAATACTCCACTAAACCAGCGTGCTAAAGGAGGTGGAAGAAAGGTGTGTATATGGAGAGAGGGGAGAAAGTGAGAAGGGGGTTTTATTCAACAAATCGCAAGCTAACTTCATTGACATAAAACCAGAATACTTTCAAGTTAACAATGAGAAGACACCAATATGCAAAGCAAGACAAACAATACAATTAACAAAAAGTTTGACTGCATTATATACATCAAAAGATGCATTCTTTCCCTGGTTGTGCAAGATTACAAAGCTCTATTGGAGTAGGAGTTGAGATGGAGAGGAATACACTAAGCAAGAACTTAAAGTGCAATAGAAAGAGCATTACAAATCTTCACATTCCCATGTGACTTTTCAACTTAGAGTGCAATTCCCAACGAAGAAATAGAAACTTTAAGTGACTTAAGTCATTTTTTATAAATATTGTCCCATCAACAAAGAAATAGAATTCTAGAGAGAGAAAGATAGGAGAAAATAGGAAAGAAGAGAGAGGAGAAGCTCCAATCCTAAATGAAGTAGGATGAAGAAGCTTCAATCATGAAGAAGATCCACTCTTGTGACAAACCAGTGAGAAGCTCCAATGCAGTGATGAATTCCTTATCCTTGACCTCTTCTGCACTATGAGAACCCTCCTAGAATGATGAACTTTTGTAGCCCAGTCAGGTACACTGAGAGAAGTGAGAAGCACTTGAAGAAGGGACCACTGAGATTAATGAAGAATTCCCTCTATTACTTGAAACAATCCTTCCAATCCATGAAACATTGCCATGTCTTCTTCACCAATCATCCACATGGAATGAAGTTGATGCACCTGCCCGCACGATGTAACCATGATGATCCTTCCCCCTTATGATCAAACACCCGTATGAGATGAAGAAAAATGTCCTCCGCGACCAAAATGCACCTTCAGACCAAAGTTGGGAACTGAGAGGGATTCCCTTCCTCCTGAGTAACAAACCAATTGTCACTCCTTCACAAGCATGAATTTCTCCTCATCACTCCCACAAGGCAAGCTCCTGAGAGATGATCACTACATAGTCACAGGAGGAAATTTATAGATATTTTTTGGTGTCCCCAAATTTCACCCTAAAATTTGGGACAACTCATTTAAAAATATTTCGTTCTTTTAAAATAGCGGGTCTTTTTGGGTTTTTATTGCCAGAAGATATATGTATTATGTTAGGATATTTTCAGTGAATCATATGAGCCAATTTCAACAAATACCCATATTCCCAAACTCGTTTTATCCCTCCGCCAAGTTTTGTCTGCGGGAAGTTTTTATTTAATTATTTGTTAAATAAATAGTGTCCCGTTTGAACTAAATTGTGCTCCAGTTAAACCCTGTTGAAGTTTCGCATGCCAATATTCACATATATCAATAGGGTTTTCATCAGAAATGTATCCTGAGCTTTGTCTATGACTTTTTTGGTTTTATTTATTTCTTTTGCGTTTTTCTCCAGTTTTCTCCTCGGTTTCTCTGTGAAATTCCCCTAGGTTAATTCCTTCGCCAGTATAATCTTTTTAATTGCCTGAAGCATCTGGAGATCATCTACCAACACAGCGCCAAAAGAAATCAGCCTCAAAATGCAAACTGCTAACCAAAAATGAAGTCATGCACAAAAAGCCCCTTCCAGGCAAGTCGCATTTTCTGGAATTAGTGAGTGTAAGCTGCAGTGGGATTTTTGGTAGCAGCAGGCAGGCGGGAATTTATTACCTGCCTTGCAGGTTACTTTTTCCCATGAAGTCAAAGTCACTTAAGTTGCGATGGGAAAATTAGAGGCGGCAGGCAGGTGGGAATTTCTTACCTGCCTTGCACGGTGAAAATTCCCATTACAAAATAAAGAAAAATCACTTAAAGCACCAATGGGAATTTTTTGCCTACCTGGCAGGCTAACTTTTCCCATTGAAGGGTTTTATTCACCCATACAAGTCGCACTTTTCTAAAAGAAGCTATTTTTAATACACGTCGCACTTTTTAGAAAGTCACTTAAGCTGCAGTGGGAAAATTGGAGGTGGCGGGCAGGTGGGAATTTATTACCTGCCTTGCAGGGTAAAAACTCCCATGATGAAAGTCAAATCAATTAATTGGAAGAAAGGATTTTTAGAGTTGCGGTGCAGGGTGAAAATTCCCATCAAAAGTTGACTTCTTAGCTTTTGAATTCACCCATGCCAAAAATTGCGACCCATTTGGTGATTAAACAATGATATTTATTAATAGCTTTTCTGCCTAATTTTGGCGCCATGGATGACTAGAAAGTCAATGCATGAAGGCTAGTCAAAGTGAACTGAAGGTAACATGCTAAAAATAAATAAATTAAATTTATTTAATGGCAGCCAGTAGCATGCAAAAATAGGCGCCCAATTTGGGTGAATAAACATCATTGTTTATTAATTAATTGTTAGGAATAGGGTGGACAATTATTAGAAGTATAATGTTGAGGGTTATATAAGCATGGGCTGCCATAATGAAGATGTAATTAATTCTTTTTGCAAATGATTGCAGCCCGGACAGTTTTGGTGCCCAAGGAAGGAGGATTTTTGCATCAAAAAGTGTTTTTCATTGCCGGAAAGCTTCAAAATTTGGCGCCTAGGGTTGGAGGAGCTTGATTTAAGCCTTGTTAATTATTTGCATGCTGGTATAAGTGCCCCAGTGAAGTTAAAAATATTTATGCTTGCTTTGCATGCAAGTAAAGCCTCAAATTTTAGGGCAGCAGGCTTTATATGCAGATTTTTGTGATAAAAATCAAGTGTTCATGCTCTGGATTCCGTCTTTGTCTGAATTAATTGCAGGTATGAATTAATTGCAGGTATTCATCACAGGTGCTTATATAAGTGAAAGGAAGTTCAAATCAATGTCAGGTACATTGAATATATCTTCTGAATCTAAAGAAATTACTAGATTTGCACCAATTGCAAAGAATTCCAGCAAGATTAAAATAAAGAGAGTTCAGACAAAGGTTTCTCAGATAAAGATTGCTTCGGCCATGATGAAGCGGGATGAAAGAGAAGGATCAGCGGAATCATGCATTACTTCCAGATTAGCTGATATCAATGACACGGATTTAGGCCCTGAACCCCTCTCCGAATTGATTGACAAATCCAGGGCTGGAAAGACGTCTCTTATGCAGGCAATAAAAAGCAGTGGAATTATTCAAGCTTCAGCATTCCCAGTCACAGCTCAGTTGCCTGAATTTGTCATGGAGTGTGCAAGGTCATACCATCTCCTATCCAGAACAATTCGGGATGTTGCGGGAAAGATGATAATTAGGTTGGATGCACAATTTATCAATTATTGTCTAAAGATTCCAACGCGACCAGTGGTAACTACAATTAACATGTTGGACGCTGGCAACAGATGGGAGAAGCACAAAGCAGACTGTGTGGGCATAATGAATAGCAAATATATGAATAAGCCCAAGTCTCCATCAAAGCTCCCGAGGACTCTTCCACGATCAAATTTGGTGCAAAAAGTGGATGATATTACTAAATTGCTATGCAGGATAAATGGAGAAGCCAACACTCACAACTTCCGCTCATGGATGTATGCCTTCATTAGAACCATTGAGATCAACAAAGCTGATTCAATAATCAATTGGTCAGAGATCATCAGTGATAACATTGGTGAGCAGCTCCAAAGTGTGAGGCTAATAAATGCTTTATTCCTTAAGCTTGACAAAGAGAAGGCAGAAAAAAATGAACTTCAAAAGTAGGTTTCCCTATTGTGCGAGATCATTGCTAAGGTTGCCAAACCTTCCTCTCAAGCCAATTTCAGCACATGAACAGGTGAGTGATCATCTGATGCAAGAAGTTGAAAATGCAAGTAACCCAGTTAAAGCTATCGACGAATGGAAGAGCCTAATCATTCACCAAGCTTCTATACAGCTCAGGGAGGTGCCAGCTCGTCTAAAGGTTATGAAGGATGCATTAGTTCAGCTAAAACAACTAATGACAAGCACGATAGATATGAATATAGTGGCTAAAAGTAACCTGGGCACTTTGGTCGAGATAAATAAGTTGCTGAAGGAGGTTTTGATTGCAGAACGAATTGTGCCTGATGGATTGGTTGAAAAGGGGAAGCAACTTGAATTCACTGTCTCTTTCTGCTTCGAGATCTTCAGAATTATGCTGAATAGAATGCGGGCACTCGAGGGTATGGTATTGTCACTGTCAAGCAATGTAATTGCTTTCACCAATGAGGAAGTGGTTGGGAACGTTTCTTCATACAAAAGGACCATTCCCAACAAAGTGCCTGATTCCCTGGAAGGATCTCTTCTGATGATTCAAGAGAGGATTGATGAAATTGTTAGGCCTTTCACGATGAATTCAATCAGTAAGTTGGTAACGCTACAATCAGACAATAAGAAGTTCGAGCCTAGTTTGAAGGAGGTGGAAGTGAGCATCGAAGTTTTGAACGAAGGATTGCTGCAATTCAAGATAGAGAAAGAAGTGGCTAAAGCAGATGGGAAATTGTTGAACTATATTTTCAAAAATTATATTCAATATCAAAACAAAAAGAAAGTGTAGGAGTTACAACTGGCAGATCTTCCTTCTTTTCTTTCTTCTCTTATTTCTTATGTTCCCGGATGTAATTGTAAACTTAAAAGTTATTGGTTTAAAAACCATTACTTTAAGTTATTTGGAATGACTCTTTGAGTTAAGTAACAGATGTGCACAATTTTGGCTTGAACACCTGACGCATGTCACTAAAAGAGGAATTAAAGGAAGATGATTGTCAGATGTTCTCTTTGCTTCTTGTTTATGATCTAGTTCAGTTATAGTCTCCCATTTGTAATTTCCCCTCTACGTGCTATAAGTAGAGGAAGAGCGTATGGGTTAAGGGATCGAAATTTGTAATCAGCATTCTTATGTTCCAGACTTTGAGCTGAAACCCCTGATTTCTGCAAGCAGAGGAATATAGAAAAGATTTCCGGAGAACTTTGTGTCAACGGTGCATTTTGCTTCTTACTTTCTGTCTAGATCTGTTCATAAACTTTGTGTTATTATAGATCTAGATTTGAAAGTTTCCTTTGCTTTGAATTTTTTGCTTAATGATCTATTTGTTTTAATCTATGTGCATGCAATCAACTCTGTAAACTATTGCTTGGGTTGGACATCCTCTCTACTTTCTTCCGTTTCCTATTATTTTCCTCTTCTGCATATTTTTCCTTTCTTTTATAGTTGTTTATTTTCTGCAGAACCATATACCTATGGTTCATGAGTTATATGGTTAAAGTAATACCAACAGATAGATATTAGTACATATAAACTGACAATATCTTACACGTGACCCTTACTGGTAAATGAGGGAGATTTATCTCATGACTGCCTAGGTTTTCAGCTGTGCAGAAAATCTAGGCAACAGTTTTTAATTTGGCATGCTCATTTTAAGACACCTTGTGCTTACTACAGCCGGAAATGCAAGGATTTGGTTGAAAACTGAGAAATTGACCTCCGTGAAAGCTTGAATCGGTGAGGCATGAAGAGGAGGAACATGTGTGACCATTTTGACCTCATTGTGGACATTTACTATTCTTAGTAAGCCACACATGGGTGTCTATTTCTTAGCAATTTTGCCAATTTTTGAGTGTTTCGATCATGGAGGAATGAATTGAGGTGCTAAAAACCAATTGTTTCTCAGACTTACTATTTTTAGTAATTCAGCATGGTAGAGGCTTACTAAAAATAGAAAGTAGTCTTCTAGGTGTCAGATCGGAATGAAATCCATTACAGAAGTTTTCATTTTGCATTTCAAGGCTTTGCTCCAATTTTTAAAAGATTCCAAAAGCCAAGTTTTTGTAGATCTGAGAAAATGTTTTTTATGGCTAGAAATTGCATATGGCTGTAAAAAATAGCTGAGTGTATCAATGGGGGCAAGTAAACATTCTTCTGAAAGGCGTTTTCATGAGGAAGCTTCGGTCAAAATCTTGTGGCAAACAGAGTTGGGGTTTACAAGTTATGAGCAGAACTAGATTTTGACATCTAGGGCACGGGAATGAGTTTTTGGTGTTTGAAAGTTATGAACCAGTTTTAAAAACATCTTTAATGGCTCCCAAGGAGTCAGTTTATGTTTTTAAGTTCATGTTTTGTGTTTTTGAGTTGTGAGAGCATGGGTGACGGAATTTATATGGTGGAAAAAGAGGAAAGAGAGTGCACATGGGAAAATGGAGTGAAGAAGTGGGAGGTGGAGAATGGAAGCTCCATTTCACTTGGTCCCACTTTTTGGGTCCAATCGCACCTCAAAAAGGTGTCGTGGGTGCATGGAGGGATGGAAAGTGTGCCATGGGCATGCGGGATGGACGAAACATACCATACACATGCCCACATACAAGTTTTTCCTTATGTTATAAAGTTGACATGACATGCATGTATGCAAAAATTTCAACCAATGGGGGGATGACACACTTTTGGGGTGCAATTGCACACTATAAGCGCACCCAAGGTGCAAATGAGGTTTAAAAAGGACCCTTGGAGGGAAAATGGGGCCCACCACAACTTAAAGCACTCACATAAGCTTCTCCATGCACTTTTTGGCTTCATGATATGTTTTTAAGTTGGGAATTTCAGCCAATAGGAGTGAGGAGCACTTATGAGGTGCAATTGGACCTCAAAAGTGTGCCAAGGCTACAAAGGGACAACAAAAGTACGCCCAAGCTCCCAAGTATTGCATTGGAGCATGTTTGCATCTCTAGCTTCCTTAATAGAATGTTTCCTTCGCCTCAGAGTCAAAAATTGATGAATTTTTGTCATCCAATATATGAATTTGCATGGAAACAAGCCAATGAATCCAATGAGCCTATTTAGGAGGCATGAAAATGAGTTATACATCAAATTTTACCTGCATATCGACTTTTTCCTAGAGCGGTGTGTCAATTAACCGAGTGGCAAGAAGAGTTTTCGTAGAAAACAAGCCAAGCAAACTTGTGTGTCACAAAGAGCATTGAAAATAGCCTCATTTAAGCTTTTGTTAGGCTCCTAACTCTTCACGAGGTGTCTGAAACATTTCGAGCAAGCTCCACCTTGTAGGAGGACTCTTGTGCTACACTGATGGACAGGTTTCCACATTTTCATACTCCCAGAATTCTTCCTTGATCATTGCACCATGAATTAGGCTCTGTTAGCTTTCCAATGCCTAAGATATGATCTCTCAGCACTTCACGAGGCTCCTGAAACTTTTCGAACAAGGTGACTAGCTCTTTTGAAACTTGCATTTCCCAGTGTCTTATCCAAAAAATCCCAGTTTTGCTTAACTTGTTCCTGAACTCAATTTTCTTCACAAAATCTTCCTAAATTGCCTCGGACAACTTCATGGCTCACCCACACAACTCGTGGATGATTTGAAACTTTCCTGTACGCTTCCAAAGGATGTCCACTAGTGACAAAAAGACCAAAAATAACCCATTTGAAGCCTCTGGGAACACTGTTCTTTCTTAAATCTTGGTACCTTCAATAACCAAGCTTGGTGAGTTTTTTTGTACATAAAACATACTTGAAAATCATGTTAGCACATTCCTCTTGGCCAAAATGAGGATACATGGTTGAAATGTTGGCCAGAGAAAAGGTTTACATTGACCGGGAAAAGGAATTTCAAATATAGGTTTGGTTGTCATGACCAGAATTTTAAATTTTGCATGATATAAAATAAGCATGACAAGTGGTATAGGCTCAACCTTCTTCATCTGATAACATTAGTATAAGTAAAAAAACTTACAACACCAATATCACAGTTCTAGAATTTTCAATCAGCTACACCATAACAAAGGATAGGTCATATATGACTAACAAAGCCCAAAACATTTGGTACCATCTGTTGGAAGATGTAAATAGAGAAAATAACAAAGAGGAATTTGACTGCACACAAAATAGATGTGTATCCTTCATTTTATTATGTTGGGAGTAGTTGCAATGTAGTTGAACAGTGTTGGCTAGATTTTCTGCATAACATCAAACCTAGGCAGTCATGAGATAAATCTCCCTCATTTAACCGGTGAGGCTCCCGTGTCAGATTTGTCAATAAAAACGTGTTATTATCTATCAGGGGTTTTACTTTAACCACTTAGTTCATGAACCATAACTAAGAAGTTCTGCAGCAAGTAAGCAGCTGTTTAAGAAAGGAAAAGTTATAGAAGAAGGAAGTAAAGGAAATACAGAGAAGAAATGGGGAAGATGTGCATCCCAATTAGTAGATAGCAGAGCTAATTGCATGCACATAGAAGAAACTTAATAGATATGAACACACAAAATTATAAAACAAAGGCAACTCTAGATCTAGATCTATAATAACACAAAGTTTACTTAAGAGATCTAAGATTAAAAGCAAGAAACACAGTACACCGTGACACAAAGTTCTCCGGAAACCTGCTCCTTTGTATTCCTTTGCTCCAAGTTGCTCTCAGGGGTTCAGCACAAAGTCTAGAACACAAGATTGCTGCTTACAAATTCTGATCGATCATTAACCCGGAGGTTCTTCTCCTACTTATAGAATGTAGGAGGGAAAGTACAAATGGAAAACTCAAACTGAACTGAAACATAAACAAGTAATGATGACATTTGGCAATCATCCTCAACTATCTTCTCCTTAAGTGACACATGTATCACTTAACTAATAGAATGGTTCCACATGACTTTAAGTAGTGGTTGCAAAACCAATAACTTAGAAGTTTTACAATTTCATCCGGAACATAGAAAATAGAAAAATAGAAGAAGTCATGCCAGCTGTAACATTTATGTCTTCTTCTTGTTCTGATATCGGATATACTTGTCGAACATGTAATTCAGCATTTTTCCATCTGTTTTAGCCACTGCTTCTTTCTCTGTCCTGAATTGCAGCAACCCTTCATTCAACACTTTGATGCACGCTTCCACATCTTCCAAACTCGGCCCAAACCTCGCAATGTCTGCCTGCAGCGCCACCAGTCTACTGATAGAATTCATCGTGAAAGGCTTGGTAGCTTTATCAATTCTCTTTTGTACCATCAGAAGAGAACCTTCCAGGGAATTAGGCACCTTAGTTGAGACGATCCGCACGTATGAAGTGACATTCCGTCCACTATCTCCTTAGTGAAAGAAATGACACTGTCTGGTAAATCTGATGTTCTACTCTCAAGTGCCTGCATCCTCTTCAGCAAAACTCTACAGATTTCCAAACGGAAAGATACTGCAAACTCTAGCTGCTTCCCCTTCTCGACTGATCCGTCTGGTACAATCTGTTCCGCAATCAATACATCTCCTGACAGCTTGTTGATCTCGGCCAAAATACTCAGGTTACTCTCTGCAACTGTATTCATGCCTTCTATGTTTGCCATTAGTTGCTTTAGTTGATTTGCTGCATCGTTCATAACCTTTAGGCGGGCTGGCACTTCCCCAAGTTGTACAGAAGCTTGACGAATAATCAAATCCTTCCATTCGTCAATAGCCTTTACTTGATTGCTTGCATCTTCCATTTCCTGCATAAGATGATCACTCACCTGCTCTGAAATGGGCTGAATGGAAGGTTTAGCAACCTTGGCTATGATCTCACATAATTGAGATACTTGCTTCTGCAGCTCTTCTTTCTCCGCCTTTTCACTGTCAAGCCTAAGGAATAAAGCATCTATCAATGTCTGCGTGTCCTGCTTCAATCCTTCAGTGGTGGCTTGACCGAGGGGTACTTTGGTCACTGTCACATCTTCTGCCGTGAGCTCCTCTTCTATCTTTCCTTCTGCCGGAATTGATATCTCAGCAAACTTCTCTCCCGAATCCTCGATGATCAACCTAGAAGTTGCTTTAGCAACTTTAGGCCTTCTGTCTCTTCTGCCCAAATCCTGGAGTAGCTGCAAGTCGTGCTCCTCTAAGTTCATCTCCATTCTCGCTTCTGGAACCAACTGCAAAGCTAACCATTCCGAGAAATTACTTCTCGGAGAGTGAGAAGTCGCTGAGTGCACTACCATCTCCCGCTCTGCATCCTCTCCGTCAGAAAGTGCCACAGTGTTATGGCTGCCATCCTCTGAATCATCCAAGGACAAAGCTCTTTCGAACTCTGCCATCTGCAGCTTCAACGTATCCTCTGGAACAGGCGCTGAACGAAGTGGCTGAGGGGAGAAGATGAATGTCGCTGGATTTAGTGGAGGCATGGAAGCATCCTGCTGCTGCGGTGCAATAGTTGGTGAAGCATTGGGTACTGGAGAAACTGGAGTTAAAGTCATGGTCGTAGAAGTGATCCTCTCCTTGGATTGAGATCTTCTATGTACTTTCAACTTCTCGACTTTCCTACTGCTTTCTCCTCCGTGCTTTCGCTTGAGGGAATCTCCTGCGCCGAAGTTGCCTGTGACTTGATTCATCAATGCTTCATCAAGGCAATATCCCTTCGTCAGCAACCAGTTTGAAGTATTCACCAACACAGCTCTCGACCTTTCTTCAATTGTGTTGCAGCCTCCTATGTTATTCTGTAGTATGGCTTTATCTCCTCCCATTTGATGGTAAGTGTCAAGTACCACATTCCCATCATCTTTAAGATCCGCAGGTATCCGCGCTAGTCCAAAGTCGAACACTTGCTTTGCTGATAGCCTGCTGAAATCTTTCTTTCTAACCTCGTACTCACTTTTGCACTTCATCCAGAAATCTTCTAATGAAGGCACATGTGCGTACTGCTGGGAGATTGTCTTCCTGGCTACTCCAAATGGATCGAAGTTCAGCTGTGCAGGGAAGAACTCTTGCTCATACTCGGATAACATTTGCGCTTCCATCCCTCGAGCTTTGTGAATGCTAATGCAGATGTAATATCCCACAGTGATTGGGAAGAAGCCTGTAGACTTGTGCCGCTTTGACTGAAGGTCGTGTAACTCCACAAGTTGCCTGCTTAGCTCCATGGCGATCAATCTATCATTCGGATACCTGGGCATCTTTATTGGTTCTCCAGAAAAGCCCATAACCCTGAGGTATGTGAAATCTGCAAATTGAATGAATAGACTTCCAATCTTGGACACAGCTTCCCACGCTTCCTTGCTTACCCTGTTGGCCTTCAAGTCTTTGTCTAGCCTGCAGATGAAATCGTAGAAGTCATCGTTGATCACTTTGAAGTCTTTCTCGCCTGTAGGTGCAGTAAGCTGCGGGTAGCACTCGAAAATGGGGTCCTTGGAAAGAACACCACATCTATCCAGCTTGGAAAAGACGCCTTGTGAAGCTGCAGCATACACCAAGTATGAAGTCATCTTGAAGCTGAAAGTACGCTTCACGTTCCGGAGCTGCTCACCGATGTTGTTGCTAATAATTTCCGACCAATTGATTATAGAATCAACCTTGTTGATTTCAATGGTCTTGATGAAAGCATACATCCATGTACGGAAAGTGTAAGCATTCGCTTCGCCATTCATCCTGCATAGCAATTTGACGACATCATCTACCTCCTGCACCAAATTGGACCGTGGAAGAGTTCTCGGGAACTTTGAAGGAGATCTAGGCTTCTTCATGTATCGGCTATTCATGATGCTCACGCAATCAGCTCTATGCTTCTCCCATCTACTGTCAGCATCCTGAATGCTAATAGAAGTCACCACCTTTCGCACTGGAATCTTCAAACAATAATTGATGAACTCTGCATCCAAACGAATTATTGTCTTTCCCAAAGCATCACGCACTGATCTGGATGAAGGATGATAAGATCTAGCACACTCCAGCACAAACTCTGGCAATTGGGCTGTACATGGAAAAGCTGCAGCTCGGATAATTCCACTGCTTTTGACCGCACGCATGAGTGAAGTCTTTCCCGCTCTGGATCTATCAATCAAATCGGCAAGAGGTTCCGGGCCTAGATCTGTGTCTCCTATGTCTGCAAGTTTGGAAGCAATGCATGACTCCATCGTGCTTTCTTTTTCATCTCCTTTCGCCATGGCTTTGTCTATCTTCGTCTGAATAATTCTTTTTCTCCTTACTTGGCCGGATTTCTTCAAAACTGGTGCAGATCTGGACAATTCTTCAGATTCGGAGGATATATGCAATGTATTGGACATTGATAAAAACTCTTTTTCCTTTGTAAAGCACCTGTAATGAATTCCTGCAATTTATTCAGACAAAAATGGGCACCAAAGAATGAATAGTGAATTTTAATTGTAAAAATCTGCACTTTTCAAGTCTGCTGCCCCAAAAATTGGTGTTTAATTTGTACATAAAGAGAGTATGAATTCTTGTAACAACACCTGAGCACCTGTAACACATGCAAACAATTATGCAGACAAAGATCAACCTCCTTCAAAGCATGCGCCAAATCTGGAAGCTTTTAGCCTTGTTGTCACCTTGTCTGAGCAAAATCCTTCCTCTAATGGGGGCGCACTTTTCCACTTGGCTGCAATTCTTTACCTGTGATTTGAATAATTCACCCATATGGCTGCCCATGCTTATATAACCTTCACAATTCTATAATTAATAATTGCCCTAACAATTAAAGGCAATTAATTAATTAAAAATCATGCTTTTCTCTTTTAAAAATAGCATGTTTAAGGACAGCCATCCAATAAATTAAATTAATCCAATTTAATCCTTCACACATCACTTCACTTAAGCTTCACAGTGTGCTTTGACCATAGCCACTGAAAATAGAAATTAATTTAATGTTTTAATGTCTTAAAAAACATTAAATAATACCCAAATGGGGCGCACTTTTTGAGAGGAAGAGGGCAGCCATTAAATAAATTAAATTTAATGTTTTTAAATCCTTTCTTTTATTTCAACTTTGACTTGTTGACTTCCTCCAAGCTTGGGCGCACTTTTTGAGAGAATAGATTAATTAAAATAATCAATTTAAGGCTACCATTCTCTCACCAAAGGGGGCGCACTTTTTTGCACATGTAATTCTATTTTTAAGAATTTTTTCCAGCACCAAAATCCCATGAACTTAAGTGGGATTCTTTACCCTGCAAGGCAGGCACTAAAATCCCATGATTTCACTTAAGTCACTTTCCTTTTATTTTATCATGGAAATTTTTACTCTGCAAGGAAGGCAATAAATTCCCACCTGCCTGCAGCCTCTATTTTTTCCACTGCAGCTTAAGTGACTTTTATAACACGGGAAAAAGTACCCTGCTAGGCAGGTATAAAATTCCCACCCTGCTTGCCGCTTATATTTTTCCCATTGCAGCTTAAATCCTTTGTTTTCCAAAAATGCGCCCATCCCCGCAGGGGCTTTTCTGTGCACGGCTTCGCTTTTTCTCAGTGATCCAGACCTCCGATGGCGACTTCCTCCGGGCATAATGTGCGTATGTGTTTTCCAGTTGCTCCAGGCCAAAAATCAGGCTTACCCAGCAAAGGAATTGTTCCAGAGAAATTTCACAGAAAACGAAATGGGACACCACAAAAACACGAAAAATTACCAGAAGTTACAAATAAAGCCCAAAACTTATTCTAAGTTAAAACCCTTCTGGCACATAGGAATAATAACATATTCGCTCATAATAGAGTTAAAACGGAGCGCAAATAGTCTCATACGGGGCTCAAAATAATTAAATACAAATTTCTCGCAGACAAATCCCGACGACAGAATAAAACAATTTTGGGCATCTGGGTACTTGGCGAAAAAGGCTAATATGGCTCTTTAGGATTATCTTGACGCAATACAAGAACTTTCAGGCAAAAAAAAAAAAAACACAAAATGACCCATTATTTTAAAAGTACGAAAAATTTTCGGATAGGGTAGTCGCAGATTTCAAGGTGAAATCTGGGTGACACCAGAACTTATATCAAAGTCCAATACATTGAATATTTCCTCCGAATCTGAAGGATTATTTAGATTTGCACCAGTTTTGAAGAATTCCAGTCAAATAAGAAGAAAAGAATTGTTCAGACAAAGCTATGGCGAAGAAAGATGAAAAAGAAAGCACAATGGAGTCATGCATCACTTCTAAATTTGCAGATACTGGAGACACGGATCTAGGCTCGAAACCTCTTGCTGAATTGATAGACAGATCCAGAGCAGGAAAGACTTCACTCATTCGTGCAGGAGAAACTTCACTCATGCGTGCAGATTAAAAGTAGTGGAATTATTCGAGTTGCAACTTTTCCATCCATAGCCCAATTGCCAAAGTTTGTTATGCAGGTGCAGATCCATATCCAAATGCAGATGCAAATCCATATGCAGATCCAGATCCAAATCTCATAGTTGCAAAAGCTTCCGGCACAAAGGCTTCATCCTCTTGTTTCGAATGCAACCCGTAAAGAAGTCAGTGCGTGAAAAATTCCTTCCAAGATCATGTGCATGTGCTCTCATCTTCTAATTGAAGACTTCATTGAATTTTCATTCACCCTGAGTGCTTTCCAGAATTTTTAATTGCTCATATGCAATTGAAAATAAGGATGATGAGTTATTTACGGCAAACCTTGCACTGATGCATGTACAGCAGAAGAACTGCAAAAGCTTCAAGGATAAAAGAGAAGACAATGCAAAGGAAAAATTCCATCTTGCTTCTAATTCCAACTGCTTGCAATTCCAGCTTGTTTCCAGATCCAGCTACTTCCAGATCCAGTTTGAATCAGCTGCATGCAGACATGAAAAAGGACAAGACTGCAGCTTCCCTCTTCTTTCTTCTTTCCTCCGACAAAGTAATTGAGCGATCAATTAAATTATACAACTTAAGTGATTGGTTTAAAAGCCATTACTAGAAGTCAACTACTTGGAGATAGGTGGCATGTGCAAAGTAGAAGGTTCTATTTTCAGTTGCAAATCATACAAGTCACGCAAAGAGGAATTCCATGAGGAAGATTGCCAGTTGTTTCTTTCCGACTTCCACACATGCCAGTTCAACTAAAAGCTTCCAACTTGTAATTGCCCCTGTACATTATATAAGTAGAGGAAGAACCTTCGGTTATCAATCAGAATTTGTAAGCAGCAATCCTGTGTTCTAGACTTTGTGCTGAACCCTTGAGAGCAACTTGGAGCAAAGGAATACAAAGGAGCAGGTTTCTGGAGAGCTTTGTGTCACGATGTACTGTGTTTCTTGCTTTTAAATCTTAGATCTCTTAAGTAAACTGTGTTATTATAGATCTGGATCTAGAGCTGCCTTTGTTTTATAATTCTGTATGTTCATATCTATTAAGTTTCTTCTATGTGCATGCAATTAGCTCTTCTATCTACTAATTGGGATGCACATGTTCCCCATTTCTTCTCTGTATTTCCTTTACTTCTTTCTTCTATACAATACTTCTTTTCTTGAACAACTACTTACTTGCTGCAGAACTTCTTAGTTATGATTCAAGAACTAAGTGGTTAAAGTAAAACCCCTGATAGATACTAACACATTTTTATTGACAAATCTGACACGGGAGCCTCACCGGTTAAATGAGGGAGATTTATCTCATGACTGCCTAGGTTTGATGCTATGCAGAAAATCTAGCCAACACTCTCTCTCTCTTGCGTGGAAAGTTAGTGAGCTAGTTTTGATCAATTGAAGCATTCTCTTGTTCCATTTGTTGAGTTCTCGTGTTGAAGTATGTTCTTTACATGATTCATACTTGCTAATATTGGCGACTTGCTTTGGGATGTGGGTGATGATTTTTGATGTCTTTACGGTTGGAATTTAATGCAATAATTATTCCAACTATGGCAACTTTATATGGGTCTTATTTTGGCATGTTTTAAGGGTAAATCATCTATATTCAAGATCTGATATGTGTTGGCTTATTTTTGTTAAATTTGGGCAACTGTTTTGAGTGTATTTAAGGGTTATTGAGTTCCGGAAATCATTTATGCAATTTACTCTAACCCTAGCAACTGGTTTAGGGATTTTGGGGGCTGTTTTTGAGGGGTTTCGGTTATCATAAAATTCACATCTTTATTTCTTTGGAAAGATCTTAATTTATAGAATTATCTACATTTTATTTGAAAACAAAACATGGAATATTTAAGGAGTTATGAATTTTAGAAGATTTCAGCTGTCTGACAGCTATTTGGCGTCTAACAATTAGATATTAATTTTAGATCTGCAGTTTGGGATCAATTTAATATTGAATGTGATTGTAGCAATTAGGAGAAATAAGGAGAAGGTGATTCTATAATTTTTGGAGTAGTTTTGGTGCTCTAAATGTACTGGGCGAGCTACTTTTTAAGGCAAAATCAGGGTTTCATGTTGGTTGTGCGAAATCTGATTTTTGCATATTGTTCTTCATATTTTTGTGGTCCAATATCCAAAATTTCAGCTCATTTGGACTTCTTTAGCCAAAGATATGAATTTTTGAAAATTGGAGTAGTTAGGTTTTGAAAATTAATTATTTTCCAGCAGTATGTGAGCAGATTTATATTATTTCCTCACTTTTGCTAGAAGGGGATATTACAGACATGACACCAATCAGCTTGGTCTGCTTATGACAGCAGGCAATAAAGAGTCGGAAGGTGAAGAATTAGACCTTGGTAAGAACTATGAAGGCCTTTCAAACACACATGAACAAGGTATGAAGGTAGTTCACCCTTGCAAGCAATTTCCAAGTCATGCATGCATCAAAACAAAGGTCACTTTAGGCTCAGGAACTAAAATTGGATTGATAAGAGATAACCTTCTTTCCAAGGCCATCGGTATTCATATTAAGGTAACTACTTCTTTCCATTTGGTTTATAATCCGTCTGATATGATTGTGTTTGAGGGAAGAAATAGGGGTCGCAATGATATTTGTATTGATGGTACTTCAACAAGCCTTTTATGGTCAAGGAGATGGAAGAAAACTCGCCATAAAGGACAAAATGAGGTGGCTGGTCTGCTCCTAACAGTAGTCAAAAGGAGGTTGTTTGATGGAAATCACAGCCCCACAAAAGTTCAAAAGAATGGGGAAATTGCCAATCAAGTACCAAGCAAAGAAGAAAGTAAAAGACTGTTGGTTGTTAATGATATTCCGTTGTTTTCTAATGGTTGCATGTGGCAAGATACTAAATGATCTTGGAAGCATAACCAAAGGGATGAAAAGAAGCACGAGGAGCAAGAGAATAAAGAGAATGCTGGAAAGATGCCAAGCAAGTCTCAAGGGATAAAGGGAATTGAACATATCGAGGATGTCTAAAGGTATGAAGGTGTTCTAAAAACATTGCTTTCTATTGCTCCAATTCAGCTTTGTTGTCTTGACCCATTTGGCAACAATATGACATTGTTGAAGCTCCCCTGCAAACCATGGCAAGTGGATGTACATGTAGATCAATAAGCTAAAAATGGGGTTATAAGTGGAGAAAAATATGAACGCAAAAGGAGAGATGAAGTGGAACTTCCAATGGAAGATGTTGTGAGATGCACACTAGAGACAAGGGCATTTCCAGGTGTCCATGACCTCTTTCAATCCGTTTTAAATTTCAAATCAGCAGCGTATGGTAAGCCATGTGATATTTTATTTGATCATGTCAAAAGCTTATTTCGTCATTGTTTATCATGGCCATGCTTGGGTGATCATATCTATGGTAATGAGGGGCAAGGTTGGGAGAAGGATCTTTGCCAAGGGCTCACTATACACCTTCCAAGCAATGAAGTGGTTTTCAATGACAGCCCAAGGTATGTACACATTTCAGATCTTTTGTTTCCTTCTTTATCATCTCGTTGGGCTGATCATTACAAACACCTTGTCACGAGTTTGGACTTCAAGACAGGGAATACCTTGAATAGGATGATTGTGAGAAGAAGTGGGATGATGAAGGATGCAAGCAATCTATGCCTTACATAGATTGCTTGCATCCTTCGAACCCGGGAAAACCCTTGAGGCCCAAACAAGGTGAAGGTTTCGGTTTTGATTTTTTATGGAAAAGAAGGAATTTGAGGAAGGATTACCAGCTTCTACTTGTATCATAGAAGCACAATGTAAGCATGATGGAGGTCCTACTTGCTGCTTTCAGAAGCTACCGGTTGAGTTTGAATCTTCCAGAATGGAAGATTTTATTGAAGTCTTCCCATAATTTGAAAATTTGGGCAATTATTCACACCATTTCCCAAGGATGATTCGGGATCCAAGCTTTTTAGCTTCCAGTTATATCAGAGTGGTGCAGCAAAATCATGGTGAATAGTTCTTGTAATTGATTTGGGATCCTAACATTGACAAAAAGGATCAGAGTGAAGTAAAAGTTGAACCAACATTGCTCGAGGGTAAGCAATTTTGGGAGGGGAGGCCTCTAATGTCCCCTTCTCAAGATTAATCTTAGAGAAGACCCATAGCCTATCCAGTATTTTCCCGTGGGCTAATGGGGTAGAAAAAGGGGAAATAAATTAATAATTTGTTTTAAGGGCAAAAGTAACTTTAATTATAAGAACTTGTGTTTTATTCTTAATTTAAAAGGTGACTTCATAAGATAAAGTTAAAATAAATAAAAAAGCATTATCTTATTGAAATAAAGTAGGGTATTACACTATTTTAAATAAATTAAAATGTCGAAGTGGGACGTCACATTTGGGGACTTTGTATTGAGATATGAGCCATGAAAAAGCATAATAGGTGGTCTCTTGGGGTCATTTGAATATATTTTGGCCATTATCATAATTTTCATGAAGGGTTTCAGTTGCTACTCCAACTTTTTAATTAGAGGACAAAAACCCTCTTGTTGTTTCAGCAATTGAGGACGAAAACCCTCCATCGCAACCAGATTTAAGGATGACAATCCTCCAATCTTCTAGGGTATCTCCATTCAAGGGTTACAATTGAGCTTCACATCAATTTGACAGAGAAACTTAAGCTAGGGTATCATCTTCCAAGGTTGAAGTTTGATTTTAGTGGGTTTCAAGGTTGTTTTGAGGGATGACGTCACTTATCTAGGGGTTGATGTCACCTTGAAAAGGTGTTGGAACTTGTCATTGATCAATATGCATCAGTAATGTTTCCTTTTCCAAGCTAGTTCGCTATAGAAGACCTTATGCTCATTCCTCTTCCTGTGGGCATAAAGGAAGGAGCAAGGGAGAGAAACTTGCAATGGTTGTAAGTGTTGTACTTTCGTAATTAATTATTGTATTTACCAATCATGGCATTGGAGTGGTTCGACTAGGTGGTGGAAGACTTGTCAAACAATGCAAGGAGGATTTCTATTTCTTCATTATGGAGGTCGGTCTTGTGGAGGCCTACATGGTGACTTTAATGTTCGTTTCCTTCATTAAGGGGTGGTTCAGCCTCTCCAAAGGATTTTATTTTCCCATCGACATCTTCAAGGCATATATAAGGTGGTTCAACTTGCTAAAGAAGGATTATGCTATTTTGGATATTGATTTCTCTTGGAGGTGGAGCAAGTAGCTTCTCTTTTTGCCATTGCAGGACGGAAACCCTTCCTTGGTCACCTATTACGGATAAAATCCTTCAATAGGATGACACTAGGGGAACGAAAACCCTTTTGTGTGCAAGGATGAAAACCAATTAAGAAGTCTCCAACCATGACCGACCTCATAATAGATAATTTCTTTTATTTATCCATTGTCTTTTCACCTCTTCAACCCATCTGACCTGACATATGTGGAAAATTATGAAAGAAGAATGCAAATGTTCATTAAAATGAATAAAAAATATGACAAACACTTCCCTTGTTTACTTCGTTTTTGCCCATAAAAAGTGGAATGGGCTCAAAGTCTCCAAAACGAACTAGCTTGAAAAAGGAGACATTACATCCATCAAGGACGAAAACCCTCTTAGAAGGCCTATTGACAACGAAACCTCTCAATAGTGTGCTGGTTTGAGAACAAAACCCCTAAAACTTGCAAAGGGGGATCTCATATGGAGATTGCATTGAGCTGAATTCAATTTTGAAGGCATTTCCAACCCTTCCCAAGGGTGGCGACCTGCCCTAATGTGGAGTTTGGGGTGTTCAAGGGCACGACAACTTCAAATTAAATCATCACTGTGTTTCTCCTATTTTTAGCAGCTGGAAGCTTTCCCTTGCTATCCCACAGAGCATCATTGATGCAATTGTTGCAGGTCGGGAGTTGTCTTTGATCGACAAGCTTATGGGACCCAGACCTCCACTTGAGGACATCAAGAAGTGGGCTCCCTACAACTCCTTAGAGGTTGCAACACTTCCTGATGGGTTTTTCCTCTTCACCTTAGTCTGAAATAGGACTTCTCAAGGGCGATCCTTAATTGCCCTTGGTTCTTCGGGCGCAAAAGTGTCTACATGTGGAAATGGTCGACTAAATTCAATGCTTTCAATGAACCTATGACAGAAGCCCCTATCTGGGTTCGTCTCTCGTGACGTACGCTGAAATTTTGGGAGCACCCGGTGATTGAAGCTATTACGAAATCTTTGTGTACGCTTATTGCCACAAATATTACAACTAAAGAAAGATCCAGATGCATCCATCCCAGGTTCTATGTCAACGCAAATGTAAGTAAACCCTTCCTCTATTCATCTAATTTCTTCCATTGGTACTTGGGTGCAACCTTTCAAATATGAGTATGTCCCTCACTCTTGCTCCGTCTGCAAAAATCTGGGTCACAGGGTTGTTGCTTGCCACTCCAAATTTGTTACCAAAGCTAACCTTCCCTATGCCAACAAACCCAAGAACAAACTCACCTCGCCTAAATCGAAAGGGATAACTACGATGAAGTCCATCCTAGAGGTAGGCACCGCCAACCCTTTTAATATTCTTGACCCATTTGTTTCCCCTCTAGAGGAAGGGAAGCTTCCATCTATTGCTCCTCCCTCCTCTCAGGAGGTTTCCCATTTGTAGTTTGTTGCCTCAACCTCTATTGTCTCTATAGCTCTTCCCTCCTCTGAGCCAGTGATCTCCAACTTAACTAGTGTTGCATCTTCTGATGCAATTCCGGCCATATGCAAATCTGTTACACCCTTATCACCCGATAGTGTCAATATTGCAATGAACCCCTGCCAGCCTCTTATCCAGAATTTTGTTTAGGTGATTTCTCCTTCTGTGCTTACTTCATCAAAGGATATTGAAGGTTCCCTCGAAGAACTGAGCCCAGCTCGTATCCTTAGAAGAAACTCCAAAAAGCTGGAGTTGGGCTCGCAAAATGCCAAAGGAAGATTTCCTAACTCTACCAAGATGTTGTTGAAGGCTTCCCTAGGTGTCGTTGATGGTATGCAAGGCACTATATCCATTTCGGGTATCACGAAACCAGAAAATTACAAATGAAGCTCCTCTCCTAGAACATTAGGGGAGCTAATGGCTCTCAAAAACTTAGTTCTCAAAGAAATGTGTCTGAAACACAAACCGGATATCATTACGCTACAAGAATCCAAGCTGAAAGATGGTGTCATTGTGCCTAAGCTTTGGCTGGAAACCTCCTTTGTGGACCAGCCTTCGACTGGTAACGCGGGAGGTTTGTGCACTCATTGGGACCCCTATGTTCATTATGGGGAATTCATTCTCAAATCTTCTTCTTATGTGGTTGTATTCTTCTAAGAGATTGGATCCAACTTCGGCTAGATTGCTATCAATCTTTATGCTCCTAATTCTGAAGTGCTTAGGGAGGGGTGCGGACCAAACTCATTAAGCTTAGGCAAAAGCGTGCAAATGTCCCTTGGTTCATATCGGGAGATTTCAACACGCCTTTATTCCATTTTAACAAGAAGGGACGCTCTCCGTCCAATGTTAACAACATCGAGGCGCTCCTCTATCTAATAAATCAAGGTGATTTAATTGATATTGACCTTAATGAGACCCACTTCACCTAGTCCAATAGGAGGCTGGGTAGCAACCACATTCAAATCGGGTTGGACAAGAATTATGGGAACGTCTTATTGGATTGGTCACTTCAGGGATTCCTTCTTACAATCTCTCTCGAGAATTTCTTCTGATGACTCTCCTCTCTTTCTCACGGCCTCTAATGTGGTGGACATCAAAAAGCCCCCTTTCCGCTTTGAACTAGCTTGGCTACATAGAATGACCTTCATGATCTCATCTCGCTTTGGTGGGTGGTGGACATTGAAGGTTTTGATGTGTTCAAGTTTGCAAAGAAGCTAGCCAGTGTCAAAAGACATCTCAAAAGATGGAAAGGCACTTCCTTTGGTGACATCAGGGCCTAGAAGCTAAAACTTTCAACAGACCTTGAGGTGGTCTCCAAGGCAATTGTAGATTCGAGGAGATCCCCACAACTTCATTTTAAAGAGCTTGAGATTCTCTCAGATTATCATAAAACACTACAAGAAGAGAAGATATACTGGAGATAGCACTCTAGAGCCCTCTAGCTCAAGGATGGAGATCGCAATACTAATTTTTTTCATATCATTGCTCAAAAACACAAGAGTAGGAATAAGATAAGGGAACTTATCAAACAAGACAGAGCTACTATTAACAAGGATGCTGACATAACTAATGAAGTTCTTTCTACAACAGGTTGCTTGGCTCAGCTGAGGATGGCCCCCTTGAAAAGATGGAGGAGATGCTCGCTTTCATCCCAAGATTAGTTACTATGGTCATGAAACTTTGCTCTTACCGGGGAGTTTGAACGCTCTGAGGTTAGAACAGCGTCCTTTGAGATGAATGATGAGAAATCACCAAGGTCGGATGGATTTCAGCGACCTTCTTTCAGACTTATTGGGATGTCATTAGCTAGGATCTCTTGAATTTTGTCAGAGAATCCAACAAAATGACGTTCCTCTTAAGGAATGGAGCTCTACTTTTGTTAGTCTTGCTCCAAAGTCTTCTGGTGCAAAGAGACTGACAAATTTCAGACCAATTAACCTCTGCAACACTGATTATAAAATCATTACCAAGTTACTGGCCAATAGGTTGAAGCCCTTTATCTCTTCATTGGTCTTTGTGCAACAAAGTGGTTTTATCAAAAGCGAAATGATACAAGGAGGAATCATCACAGCACATGAAGCTATTCATTTGAATCAGCTCACCAACACAGCTGGCTCCACCCTTAAATTAGATACGTAAATAGCTTTTGATAAGGATAGTTGCTCTTTTCTCATGAAAGTGTTAGGAAAATTTGGCTTTAATGAGAAATGGCTCAAGTGGGTGAGAGCTTGAATCACCACTCCACACTTCTCCATCTTGGTCAACGGTTTCCCTAAGGGGTACTTCCCGAGTCATCGAGGCCTGACGTAAAGGTGATCCTCTCTTACCTTTTTTGTTCAGTCTTATGGTTGACTCTCTTACTAGATCTCTCAGTGTTGCTTATCCCCCCTATTCCATTTTGGGTCTTTTATCACTGCTAGATTGCCCACCTGCACTCACAATCAATTTGTGGATGACACTATCCTCCTGGGGACCTCTTAAGTGGTGGAAACCAAAGCTACTATGAATATTTTTGAATCCTATCAAGTCGCCTTTGGTCAGCTAGTAAATTTTTTTAAAATCCGCATATTCTTCATCCATACCTCCCCTACAAGGCAGGCTAGGATTGATGGATTTTTTGAATGCCACATTGTTGACTTCCCTTCCTCTTATCTAAGTCTTCTGTTTAAAGGCAGGCAAGTCAGTGGGTTGTGGAATACGGTTATTGACAGATTTCATAAAAAAATAGCAGGCTGGAAAGAATCCCTTCTCAGCCAAGCTCGCAAGTTGAAGTTGGTTATGCAATATCCTTTTTAAGGGCTGAAACTGAAAAAGAAGAAAACCGCACAAACGCAAGTGAAGTAAAATCTGTATTTTATAATAGTAGTTGTAATATTCTTTAAAACCCTAGCAGAGAGCTGTATAGAGACTCAAATGCGCCCTAGAACCATGCACAATAGCTTGAAATTACTTCTAAATAATTACTTAAATTACGGCAACCAATATCCATCCAATTTGCAACAAATAAATGGAGAAAATCAGCGAAAATACATTGTTGTAATTAAATCTATGACAGCAGCAGGGCGGCCACAAACAAGGGCTGAAAACAATAGATAAACCACTCCAAAAATAGCCAAATTATGGATTCCCTCCATATAAATTTTGGAAAACTAGAATATAAAATAATTTATGAATTATGTGCCCAAGAAGGCACCGAACCAGCACCAAACCCTTATCGCTCCCCTAGGGAGGAACTCTAAAAATCATGCAAAGCTTTTGTAATCCTTCTTCATAATGTCCTTGATCCAAATCAGCAAGCAAGTCTTCAAGAGATGTTTTCAATGCACCACCATGGAGAGTTTTTGTTCTCCACCAAGCCATAAGGAAGGTTTCCGTCCTCATTAGATGCCACACAAGATGGTTTTTGTCCTCAAGTGGAATGGTATTGAGAAACTAGCCCAACAACCCAAATGTAGATGTAAAATGAGCCAAAGATGATCTTCAAATGAAGTCATATAATCCCTTTTATACTCCTTGCTTGGCGCCAAAGGCCAATTAGATGAGGACTGACCTCTTAAGCTTCACTTTATTTTTTTATTTTCGACTTTAATTCCTCCAATCCAGCTAACCTGCCTCATAAAGGAAAAACACTAAAAGAAAACATTAATATAATAAAAGAAAATTGAAATGAAGTTGAATTCTTTCCCTTGTTCACTTATTCTTCTTAGCCACAAGAAGGGAGTGGCAAGAAGTCTTCATTTGACCTCAATTCGAAAAAAGGGACATTACAGGTTAAATCCACTCTCTAGAATCACGTCATCTACTTCTTATCTCTACTACAAATTCCGACCTCTATTACATCCAAGATTGAACAAATCCAAAACAGATTTCTCTGGTCTGGATCTGAAGATAAATTTCGTACCCATTTGGTGGCGTGGAATAATGTTTCCAGACCCACTGCGTTAGGTGGTATGGATCTACGGAGGATTAAAGATATGAACGCAGCTTTGCTAGCCAAGCTTGGTTGGGCGCTCACTTCTAGGACTTAGGAAGTCTGGGTTCAAACCCTCTTGGACATATCTTCCTCATGACAGATCTTTCATCTCTGAAACCCCCTACCAAGGGGTTCGGCTGTCTATAATTTTTGTTGGGGTTTCCCCCTTCATCTAAAGAGAGAGAATACACTCACAATTTTAAAAATTCAACATATCATTAACTAGCACAATAACTACACATATAATGGAAGCATCTCCTAAAATAAGGTAGATCTTCCTTATCTCCATATCCCTATCGGATTCCCTGAATCACTCAACACAATCCCTAAATCTCTTATTATCTCTAGTAACTCTGATTTCCATTATTACATCCCTACGCAAGTTGTTTTCACAACTCACTTACATTATTTAAATGTATGCTCCACATAATAATTTCTCACACACCTAAATTGTAATGTCCCCTTCTTGGGACATTGAAAACTTGAAGACCCTCAACCCATTCTCTTCTCATGGGCTTGAGGATTGAGCTTGAAGATGATCCAAAGATGTTTATTGTCTATTTTGTGACCCCTTGGCATGCCTAGCGCTACAAGTGGGATTCTTTTTAGTTAGTTAATGTGCACATAGGCTAGCTACTTTTATTATTTAATTAAAAATTAATAAAGTGCACATAGTCTTAGTTTATTAGAGACTTTATTTTATAATGAGAGTTTATGTTTTCCCTCTAACAGGGAAAAGGTCGGTCATTGAATATTGCACCCCTTAACTCTATAAAAGGAGGTCGCATTTCCTCTAGTGGGGTTATGTTTATTAATCATTTTGATTTCACTCCATGCTTGGAGTAATGGGATGTATGTCGTAGTTTTTGCATTGTGCTCTCTCATTGTAAGCTTCATTTGGATCCATTGTTGAAGATATTGAAGACTACATTGTTCTCTTCATTGTGTTCTCTTGTGTTGAATGTGTTTTTGCAGGGTTTATCTTTTTTAAGTGTTGGCGACTTGGATTGGGGATTGTTTAAGCATATTTTTGATGTCTCAAAATATATTTATGTTGCATATCTGATTTAGCATAATTTTGTGAGTATGTGTGACCAGATTTGAGGGTTTTGGGAGTAATACAAGTGCTGGAATTAATTTATGTGCAAGCAACAATTTATTTTGCCCTAGGCAACTTGCTATTTTGGCTATTTTGGGGGTTTGGCAACTGTTGTTCTAATTTGGTTTGGTTCATCTTGTTCCTTGTATTTTTCCGAGTCCGAGCATATCTTATTAGCCCAAATCAGAGTAGTTTTGAGGAAGATATGAATTTTTACAAATCACAGCAAACTGGGGTTTGATTAGCATTTGTTTTCAGCTGTGTATAATCAGATTAAAAAATTTATTTGTCTATTAATTAATTCTGAGAAAGGGGAGTTGATTTGGAGTGTTTGGAAGCTTGGAGAAAGGCTGAAATATTTCTAGCCTAGCGACTTGAAATCAGATTTCTGGGGTAGATTTGAAGTGGTTTAATTACTCAGAAAATTCAAATCCATAGTGCATTGGAAAGGCCTTGGTTTCTAGTTTATTGTGCAATTGATTTCATGCAAAAATACCAAGTATTGAAGGAGTTATTAGTTTTTGAAGTTTTCGTTGTCTAGGTGCTATATTAATTAATTAACTGCTGTCAAAAATCAGATTTGGAAATTGTTAGCTCTTTAATTAGTTCTCTCATCTAACCCACCACTATGGCATACTCCAACCCATTTTGGATTGTATTATTGCCAACATTGGGTTATTTGAGGTCGAATTAAGAAGATCTAATCTTCCTAGGATCGATCGAGTTAATTAATTTTCACATTTATATTTGTCCTAAAAGGAGACATTACATAAATTAATATTCTAATATGGAGCACTATAATACCCATGTTAGGACTAATTCCTAACATTGCCCCCGTAGTTCTAACATGGGGAGAAACATAACATTCTGGAGTTGCAACGTTGGTTGGCCTTCTTGCCTGGATTGCCGATGACATTTGAGATCCACATAGTTTTCATTTACCCCACCATAATGCAAAAACTCAGATGTGGGTTTCAATTGATAATACATTTGTTTACATTTTTTGAAACAATAAATAATAATATTTTTTACAAAAAAATCGAAAAATATCCCCTTTACAAAAGATTTCGTTCAAGAAAAATATGTTCCTTTGAAAAGCTCTCCTCAATAATTAACTCACATAAAAATAAATCTCCTTTGAAAATAATCACCGTTAATAATCATCCCCCTTCTATTTTATATTTTTTAAATTAATGGATTTTGATTTAAAACATAAGAAACCCTTTACCATTGATCTTGTACTTTTAGGGTTTTAACTTTGTATTTCTTGTGTGAGCGGAGGGAGAAATTTTCCGAGAGAGAAGAAATGTGCCGTCGAGGGAGAAGCGGGGATGCAACTCATGGAAACGCCGAGGGGTGAGGCAAGATCGCCAAAGGGGCCGAGCAAATTTGTGCGTTCACCACCACTTAGAACGCCGACAAGGACTGCAACAATGCAAAGACGATCTCGAGTCATAGAGGCATGTTATGTCATAGAGATCCAACCAAAGAGGAGTCTCCAACATAACTCGCATATCTTGATCCACAAGAGCCAAGGCATCACAAATAAGCAAGAGTCCAAATGGGTCACAAGAGCCGAGTTGATCTCAAGGGAATGAGACGGGATTGCACCAAGTTAGGGAATTATCTCATGTTATTGTTCATTGAACTTATGACATGGCCAGCACGAAGATTTGTTTATTCTTTGTAGAGAAGTCAATGACAACCGAGAAAGGATTTCATGAGATGACTAGATCGAGTCATCATTTGAAGCCATGCATCAATGCGAAGCTAGGATGGAGCGTCCACACTGCTTCTGTTGCGCCCGCCAATTGTAAATGGATCCCACTAGAAATAACTTGTTGTAGACGAAGAAAATGGGGCTCGAGTTTCGGATTCGCAACACAAGGGAATTCTGAAGTGAATCCAGTGTTGGTGCTTCCCTATCCAAGGAGAAATAGATGCAGGATTCACATCTAATATTTTGCACCAGAAAATAATGTCAAACCCTTACCAATTCATACGGTTTATGCATATACACTTTCTATAAACTTATACGTCTTGTTGCACCAAATGAAAATATAGATCTGATACAAATAATGACAGTGGGATTGCTTGTGGTCTGCACAGCTCCTTTGCTTTTCAAGCAAAAAATGGTTTGTCGAACGTCAGCTTCAGCACATGGTCTTCATTGCTTCACTCTGAAAATGATGAAGACCAAAAAAAATCAGACCGGTCACACACTCCAATACAAAATGTTGGGGTTTCCCCATCACCACAGAGAGAGCATACACTCACAATTTCAAAAATTCCGCATATCATTAACTAGTACAATAGCTACACATATAATGGAAGCATCTCCTGAAATAAGGTAGATCTTCCTTATCTCCATATATTCTATTCCCAACTGTAAGGACCTTTTTGTCAAAGGCTCGAAATGGAAACTTGGAAATGGTGCAAATATTGACTTCTGGAAAGACAGTTGGGTTTCTGATGATCCCCTGGCTAGCAATCCTTCCTGGGACCCCGTCAGGTTTCACCTGGTTCGTCTACTGGGGGGCTCATGTCAGAGGCTACATTAATAGATCTACCCATACCCCTAGCTAGTCCTTGCCTAGTTGGCGTGGCTGCGATGATACCTGGACACAACTGCTTAAGGCTTTGAAGGCTCTTCTTTCCAATCACTATATTAGTTAGTCCTTGATTCAAGACACGATCATTTGGCTATGGACCACTTCAGGCAGATTCCAGTCAGTTTTGCTTACAGATCTTTATCTTTGCCTTTGGTGGGTCCTCTTAAACTGATCTGGCAGCTTCATCTCATTCCTAAAATTGGAATGTTTGCATCGCTGGTCTGGAAGGATGCCATTCTCACGGGTGACAACCTTCAGAGACGTGGCTTCTCGCTGCCCAACAAATGCAATTATGTTACAAAGCTTCGGAAAGCACCTTTCACCTATTCTTGCAATGCTCTTTTTCTAGTCAGCTATGGCTCCTTTTCCTTGAAAAAGTTGGAGTGCTCTTGACTTTCCCAAGTTCTATTCAAGATGTTCTCCTTCAATCACATTCCCCTTTTGTGAATCAGGATATCTCCTTCTCTTGGAAGGCTTTACTTCCTCATATTTTATGGGGCATCTAGAAAGAGTGGAATAGAAGAATCGTTAAGAACAAATATGTCAGCACTATTGATGTCTTCAGATTTATTACAGAAAGCCTGTAAGAGAACATCAACAAAAATTTCTCGACGAAGTATAAAAAAAAGGTTATCCTAAATGAAAGTGCCAACTGGGAGTCTAATCTGCCTACCTTTCTTGTAATCCCCTCCTCTGTTGTTGTCAGAGATTCCACCTTCTGGAGGCCACCTCCCCATGGTTAGTTGAAACTTAATGTGGATGGGGCTTTGAAAGTAAATCCAGGTCCTTTCGGTTGTGGCGGTTCCCTCAAAAACGTCTCAAGCAATCTTATAGTTTTTGGTGCTTTCAACATAAATTATGAAAGTAATCATAGGGCTGAAGCACTAGCAATCCTCAAAGGTATGGAAATGGCTAGGAAACTCTCTATTGGTCCACTAATCATCGAAAGTGACTCCCTAAACATCATCAACTTGTTGTTGGAGGACAAGGATCCTACTTGGACTACAAGTAGCATTATCAAAGATATCAGAGCTCTAAAGGATGATTTTGATGAGATCAATTTTCAGCACATATATCATGAAGGTAACAAGCTGACAGATTTGTTTGCTAATCTGGGAGTCATTGCTACGGACCCCAGCTTGTGGCTTGATAAATTCCCGGATGAAATTCTAAAAATTGTTATCTCTGATGTTGCAAACTTTAAAGATAAATGAATACCTTTGGGTGACTATGATTAGGTGCAGCCGTTAGTATGGCTACATCCTTTATTTGAGTTGCATCTACTCTTTATGCTACATCCCTTTACATTGCTACATCCATGCGCTTGGCTTCTTTTATACTTGATGTTGCATCTCCTTGGGCGGCATCATTGTGGACAGTTGTCCTATCGCTAGTATTTATAACGATCGATCCTTTCCCACATGCGAAGTTTGCACATTCTCCTGGGATTTTATGAATAGGTGCAGTGGAGGGTTGATTTTTACGAGCAGTCTTTTCCACCTTATGAGCGGTACGTGTGTGGGAGTGGGCTTGCCCTATTTCTTTCCTTTGTGCACCATATTTTTCAAAAACTTTCTCCTTATCACTTTTGTGAACCTTGTTTCCACCATGGGCAGAGCAATTCAGCAAATCGAACCAGACAATTGTCAGGAGGCTTTGACTGATGCTAAAGTTTGGGATATTTTTAAGGAAGGAGGTGTTACCACCTTCATGGAGATTTTAAAAGGTCATTCAACCATGATTACTAGTTGCATTCTGGCCTCTTGGAAAAATGGAAAAGTCAGAGTTGGTGACACAAATTTCACCATTTCTACCAAATCCATTGCGACTACGCCTGGCCTCCCGACTCCGAGTGTTGAGTTTGTAAAGAGGCCCCTTCTTGTTAAACTTGTTGGATTTTCGGGCGAGGAGGTAGCTAAGGACGAGAGGATTTCCAACTATCAGTCTGGTTTTAAAATGCTTTTGCTCAAGTTCCCCTAGGAGAAGGTAGCAAAGAAAGTAATGCGCTTCTTTACGGTGGACGGGCGCTTCATAAGTCCTTCACAGTGTACATTTCTTCCTACTGTCGCATTTTCACCATGGGAGAAAGGTTAATCTCTCTAAATTCTATTCAATTCCTTATCTGATTCTATTGATTCTTCTACGAAAGGTGTAGGGTCGGTTTTACATCAAGGGTTGATATACCTGCTCTTCACTAAGGCTGCTTCAACGGTGGTCATCTCTCGCTATCATGTTCATGTGCCCCAGGGCAAGCGTAAATCCCAGTCCTCGTCCTCTTCTCTCTCTGTTGTTGCTACTTCCTCCATCTCCCCACTGGCTTTTCTTCCAGCTTCCCTACATCACAGCCTTCTACATCAATTTGGCACCCTCTCCTAGGGTGGCGACTTGGGTGAAGGATTTATGTTCTTTCTAGGACACATCTTGGTGTTTTGAGTTGATATTCAGATTTCTCCTAATTTATAAAGTTGATATATCACTCTGGTGTCCCCAAGATTTCACCCTGAAATCTAGGACTACCCCTTTTTAAATTTTTCGTTCTTTTTAAGTAACGGGTCATGTTTTTGTGTTTTGTTTTGCCTGCGGTTGCTTGTGTTGCTCAAAGGTATCCCCAGAAAGTCATAAAGCCACGTTCATCATATACCCATATGCAAAAGCTCACTCAATTCCCTTCCCAGACTTAGTTTGTTTATATAAAAGTGTTTTATTTATTTTTATATTAAATAAATAAAATTCTTTTAAAATTAGATTTGAGATAAAATTAGAGAATTGAGGTTATATAAAGCACTTCACCCCATCATTACTACCACACCATTATTACTTTCACCTCAAAGTGGAGCATTCACCCAAGGGAAGAGTTTTTACAGACTAGCTAATTGGAGAATTATTTTTGAGCAATTGCCCGCAACTTCTTTTAGGTATTTTGTTTTTATTTATTTCTTGTGTTTTGGTTTCGATTTTTCTCTGTGTTCCGTCTGGCAATTCCCCATGGCCTTTTCTTTCTTCCTGCCAAATCTAGTCCAATTGCATGGGGTTTTGAAAAGCCATTCTTTGCCTCAAATAAAGGGAAAGTTAATTGATAAACACCGGTTTTCAACCTATTATTTTCTACACAGCCCTGAGGAAAGAATGCAGTGTTTTGCAAAGGAAATTCTTCTAGATGTTTGTGGTCTTGTCTGCCAAATTGAAAGGAATCCAATTGCTTCAAAATCCATGCAACTTCCCTCTCTAAGATTCCACGCAATTACCTAGACCAAGTCGTGGTTTTTGTAAATAAAAGTCACTTAACCAAGTCGTGGTTTTTTGTTGCCTTCCTCCTTTCATTTCTACGCAAGTATTTTAAGTCAAATCGTGGATTTTCAAGCTGCCTTCCATCCTTAAATTCCATGCTGCCTTCCTCCTTCCATTTCCACGCAAGTCATTAAAGCAAGTCGTGGTTTTTAGAAGACTCTTCCTCTTTTGCAAGGTTCCCTTCCACTCCAAAATTCACGCAAATTTAAGGCAACGCATTTAAGTTAAAATCGTGAAATTGTAAACTGCCTTCCATCCTCAAAATCCATGCTGCCTTCCTCCTTCAATTTTAACACAGCTTTTTAAAGGTGAGTTCACTTAAGTTGTCGTGAATTATCATTGTCTTGTCTTCCAATTAAAAGCAGTTGCCCTTCCTCTTCAATTTTCATGCAAGTCTCTTAAATGAGAATCAACGCAGCCTTGTGTGAATAAAAGAAAAAGCACTTAGGGCAAATCGCGATTCTCCCATGCTTCGTCTTCTCTTTGTAAGCTGCCCTTCCTCTCTAATTTCCACGCAGTCCTTTTGCTATGAGTGGAAATTCACTTAAGTTTTGTCGGGAAACTTTAAATGCATGTCTTCTTTGTTTTCCATGTTGTTGCCCTGGTGTCCCTAGATTTCATCCTGAAATCTGAGACTACCCTATCCGAAAAAATTTCGTACTTTTAAAATAATGGGTCGTTTTGTGTTTTATTGCCAGAAAGTTCTTGTATTGTGTCAAGATATTCCCAAGGAGCCATATTAGTCATTTTCGCCAAATACCCAGATGCCCAAAATTGTTATATTCTGTCGTTGGGATTTGCCTGCGGAAAATTTGTATTCAATTATTTTGAGCCCCGTTTGAGGCAATTTGTGCTTCGGTTTAACTCTATTATGATCGTACATATCGTTATTCCCATATACCAGTAGGGTTTTAACCAGGAATGAATCTTGGGCTTTATTTGTAACTTCTGGCAACGTTTTGTGTTTTCCCGTTTCGTTTTCTGTGAAATTTCTCTGGATCAATTTCTTTGCCGGTTTGGCCTAATTCTTGGCCTGGAGTATCTGGAGATTACATACACACATTGTGCCAGAAGGAATTCGCCATCGGAGATCTGGTTCTCTTGGAAAAGACGAAGTCGCGCACCAAAAAGCTTCTTCTGGGCTAGCCGCATTTTTGGAAAAAGAGGGTTTGAAGTGGATCATGGGATTTTTTGAAGCAGCAGGCAGATGGAAATTTTGTACCTGCCTAGCAGGGTACTTTTTCCCATGGAAGCAACGCCACTTAAGTCACAATGGGAAAATTGGAGGCAACAGACAGGCGAGAATTTCTTACCTGCCTTGCAGGGTAAAAATTCTCATTGTGGAATAAAAGAAAAATCACTTAAGGCATTGATGGGATTTTCTTACCTGCCTTGCAGAGTAAATAATTCCATTATGAAAGTCAAACAACTTAAGTGAATCATGGGATTTTATTGCCTGTCTGGCAGGGTAAATAATCCCATTATGAAAGTCAAACGACTTAAGTGAATCATGGGATTTTCAGGGCTGCCTTGCAGGGTAAATAATTCCATTGTCATGTGACTTTTAAAAATAGAAATTCCTTATTCCAAAAAGTGCGACCCACCTTGGGTGAATAATAATGCATTAAATAAATATTTGTTAATATTTATTCACCCAATTTTGGCGCCCAGGCTTGTGGAAAAAGTCAACAAAGGGAAGTGGACAAAAGGAATTTAAAAATAGAATTCCAAAATTAAATAAATTTAATTTATTTAATGCAGCCCCATTGGGAGAGAAATAATACTTTTTAAAGTATTAAATGATTAAATTAATTATTATTGTTAGTGGCTAAGGTCAAAGCATACTGTGAGGCTCGAGTTAACTGGAAGCAGAAGTCTAAAATTAAATAAATTTAATTTATTTAATGGCAACCATGAGCATGCACAAAATAGGCGCCCCATTTGAAGAGTGAAGCTTATTAATTAATTAATTAATTGCTAGGAATAAGAAAGGCATTAAGTAATTATAGAATGGTGAAGATTATATAAGCAGGGGCTGCCATATGGATGAATTAATTAATTCACAGGCAGAGAAGTGCAACCCAGAGGAAAAGTGTGCCCCGCTTGGAGAGGATTTTTGCTCAGAAGAAGGTGAAATTAATACTGAAAACTTCCAATTTTGGCGCACAGTTTGAAGGAGGTTGATTAGTGTCTGGATAATTGTTTGCATAAGTGATACAGGTGCTCAAGTGAAGTTGGTAAAATCCATGCTTACTTTGCATGCAAATAAAACATCAAATTTTGGGGTAGCAGTCTTGAATTATGCAGATTTTTATGATTAAAATTCACTGTTCATGTTCCGGTTGCCATCTTTGTCTGAATTAATTGCAGAAATTCATTACAGGTGCTTTTATAAAAGAAAGGAAGTTTAAATCAATGTCCAATACATTGAATATATCCTCCGAATCTAAAGAATTATCTAGATCTGCACCAGTTTTGAAGAATTCCAGCCGAATAAAGAGAAGAAGAATTGCTCAGACAAAGATAGATATGGCCATGGCAAAGCAAAATGAAAAAGAAAGCACAACGGCATCATGCATTACTTCCAGATTTGTTGACACCGGAGACAGATCCAGATCCAGATCTCATAATTGCAAAAGCTTCTAGCAAAAATTCATCCTCTTGTTTCTAATGCAGCCCGTGAAGAAGCCAGTGTGTGGAAAATTTCTTCCAGGATCTTGTGCATGTGCTTCCAATCTTCCAGTTGAAGACTTCATTGAAATTGCATTCACCCAGAGTGCTTTCCAGAATTTTGAATTGCTCATATGCAATTAAAAATAAAAATGATGAGTTATTTACGGCGAACATTGCACTGATGCATGTACTGGAGAAGAACTACAAAAGCTTCAAGGATAAGAGGGAAAACATGTCAAAGGAAATACCCGCAAGCTGCTTCCAGTCACTTCCAGATCCAGCCGCTTCCAGATCTAGTTTGAATCAGCTGCATGCAGAATATGAAAAAGGACAAGACTGCAACTTTCCTCTTTCTTCTTCTTTTTTTTATTTCCTCCGACAAAATAATTGAGCAATCAATTAAATTATACAACTTAAGTGATTGGTTTAAAAGCCATTACTTGAAGAAGTCAACTACTTGGAGATAGGTGGCAGACGTGCAAAATAGAAGGTTCTATTTTTAGTTGCAAATCATGCATGTCATGCAAAGAGGAATTCCAGGAGGGAGATTGTCAGTTGTTTCCTTTCCAGCTTCCACATGTGCCAGTTTAACTAAAAGTTTCTGACTTGTAATTGCCCCTCTACATTCTATAAGTAGAGGAAGAACCTTCGGGTTAATGATCAGAATTTGTAAGCAACATTATTGTGTTCCAGACTTTGTGCTGAAACCCCTGAGAGCCACTTGAAGCAAAGGAATATACAGGAGCAGAATTCCGGAGAACTTTGTGTCACAGTATATTTTGTTTCTAGTTTTCCATCTTAGATCTTTGAATAAACTGTATTATTTTAGATATAGATCTAGAGCTACTGTGTTATAATTTTGTGTTGATATCTATTGGTTTCTTCTATGTGCATGCAATCAACTTTGTTATCTATTGATTGGGATGCACATCTTCCCCATTTCTTCTCTGTGTTTTTATAATTTGTTTCTTCCTTCAATTTCCACGGAATTTTTAGAGGGCAGAAAATATTCACCTATCCTGAAATCCACGCAATTATTAAAAAGCAAAGGAAACCATTTAAAGGAATTGCGTGGGTATTTGTGACCTTTTCTGCCAATTTACAAGCACTTTGTATTCCAATTTCAACGCAACTATTCTTTGCCCAAATGCAGCCCATGTAAATGCATGCAATCTCCCAGTTGATCCCACTTCTCTTTGCTTGCATCCGGAGTAATTCCCAAAATTTACAACTGCCCATATATATAAATAAGGAGGTGATGAGTTGCATATTTGTCTGAATTGCTTATAGGAGTATTTCATTGGTGCACATACTTGTGAAAATTAAGCTGAGGTCAACGTCAAATACATTGAATATATCTTCAAAATCAGGAGAAGCAGTTCAGTTTCTCCACAAAATAGATCCAGCTCTCACAATTGCAAAAGCTTCTAGTAAAAGTGAAAAAGGGAGATCACAAACAAAAGTTGGTTTAGACAGAATGAAGGGTGATGGCAAAGGTAATCCAGCAGAATCATGCATAGTGTCTAGGCTTGTTGAAGTGAGTGATACAAACATGAGGCACGTGTCTATCAACGAATTAATTGACAGATCAAGGGCAAGAATGAAGTGTTGCAGCTAGAATGACTTCTTTCTTCTCCTCTTTCTTCTTCTCCTTATTTTCTCGGACAAAAAATTGTAAAACTAAAGTAATTGGTTAAAAGCCATTACTTCAAGTTGTTTAAAAAGGTCTTTTAATTAAGAATAGGTGGCAGGCATGTAAGACATTGATTTAGTTATCAGTTGTAAATCATGCATGTCATGTAAAGAGAAATTCTAGGAGAACGATTATCAACTGTTCTCTTTTCATAGTTGTCGCATGCAGGAAATCATTGAGAGTTTCCTATTTGTATTTGCCCTCTATACACTTTAAATAGAGGAAGATCCTACAGGTTAAAAATCACAATTTGTTCATCAAAACTTGTTTAGCAAAGGCTTTAGTAACTAGAGCATTCTTGAGTTTTCAGACTTTGTGCCGGAAACCCTTGATGTGATTTCTGTGAAAGCTGGGGATTGAATAAAAGGTGGATTTCTGGATAACTTTGTGTCTACAGTGATATTGCAGAAGTACTTAAAATGCAAAGGTTTTAGATAAACCCTGTCAGTATATCCCTTTCATGTTGGTCAAAAATTATTTCTGTTGAACAATGCCCTAAAACTGAATGTTGAAATTGATTTGGACATGTCTCATTTGTGTTGATGATACCTAGTGCTGGTTAGTATTGTTTGATGTATGGCACATCTGGTCTGCTTCTAGACCTGACTTTTATTTTGCTCCATGCAGTGGGAGTATTTCCAGCACAACTGCTTACTTGTTGCCAAATTACCCAGCTGTGGTTCAGGAACTATTGGACTAATGGTGAAGAGGACCCCTTCAAGTATTTGCATTGGGATTCAACCCTGCACTGTAGATAAATATGTTATTACGGGAGCTTCACCTAGTGAAATGAAATAAATTGAATCTACATGGCTTTGCCTAGGATTCTGAGTGGGGTGGAGATTTAGATACTTGCCAGATCTACACTTCATGGGTATGTTTTTAACTTGTTTTGAGGAGTTGTAAGTTGGACTGTTTGTAAACGTGCAAGCAAGTGTTGCGTTATTTAATCCATTCCAGTAGAGTGTTGAGTACATGGCAGCTACTCGTGTAAGCAAGGAAGTGGTATTGGCTTCAAAGGCTAATCTTCTACATGATGGGTTCACTCAAATATGCTGTAAGGATTGATTGTGACTAGTCAAAGTGCAATTTGATCTAACATAAGAATTGCCCCTAAGTATCATTACTAGTCCGCTGAAACTACATGGTTTTTGTTACAAATTACTAGCTGGTTTGTAAGATGCCCTAAAGGTGTGATTTCAGTTCATTGCTAGGGTTTCATAACTGTTGTTCCAAAAATCAGAATTGGTGTATTTGGGTTTGAAGCCAAACCCTTATTTTCAGATTCGGTCCTAGAAAGGGACATTACATCAAGAGACAGGTGTTTTCTTTCGGATGGATAGTATAGGTAGCAAGACAGTTCATTCATTACTGATCTTATCAAAGACTTATTTGAAGACATTGTCATTATTATTATATTTAATTGAGTTGAAAAATGATAAGAAATAGTTTTGGAGTAAAGTATTGTCGAAGTTAATCTTAGTTGTGAAGTTTTAGATGCCAAAAGATACGATGGGATATGTTATTCGATGTAGCTTTGTAGAGTGGATGGGGACTTTTCTGTGCACTAACCATCAGTTCATATGCAATAGCTTTCTTTGTTTATCACTGTGATGTTATTACTGCTGTGGATTCACATTATATATTGCATGTTCTCATTGCTGTTAAAGAATGCATTCAGACCCAAATGAAGTGTTTTGAAGCTGGCCTAGAAAGGTCCAATGTTTCATGTAAGGAAAAAACATGATCAGATTTATCAACACTAAATCAGGAAAAAACTTGTATAATACAAGGAAATTGAACTGATTTATCATGCAACATAAGATCAAATTGCTAACATCTTCGCAAAAGCATTAAGCAACAATAAGTTTGAGGAATTTTGAATTTTGACCCGGCAATACAATAGACTAAATGAGCTGAATCTCCAATGAAGGGGAAACAGAGGAAGGGGAATAGGCCTCTATGATCAGGCATTGGGACTATGCCGAACTAGCTGTCAAACATCTTGTCTTGCTGTATGCAGATTTTTGTGGAATCATGGACAATGATTGTGCATGGGTAGCAGAAGCATCTACAAATTCTTCCAATCTCTTTCATCTACTATGATTTGTAATCCTCTTTTCTCAGGGTATGTGCATTATCCAATAACCACGGTTGGGGTGAGTGTTTTGAATTCTTGTTTTTTTTCCTGGTTAGTATGTTTCCTGTTATGATAGAATAGGTTATAAGGAATGGAGCCGGTTTCAGATCTGCCTTATCACAAAGGCAGGCTGAAAGCTTCCAAATATGTAAAAATAATAATTGTAAATACAAAATATAGCCAAAATAAAAAAGATTCTTGAGATGATCATCCAGGGGTATATTGGAAATAACTAAGGGTCGTCATAAATGTTAAGAGTTAAGAGTTTTTGTTGAGATATTTTATTATGTTCCTTACATTAAGCATGACTTATATTTACATGCAGTAATGTCATAAATATATGATTACACGTAGCAGTTTCATCAGACAGTCTGCACTCAACATAAATAAGTTATGTATTACTCATCTAAAATATCAAGTAATAAAATACTTCCTTTCTTCTCTGTGTTCGACTGCACACCTTATCCCATATCAATACAATGTACAAATTCTAAGTGGTGAGCTGAAGCAGCCACAAACATGGGATCACTGCACAAGCACACCTCCTGGAAGCTACGTTGCATGGATACTCCAAACCCCCCCCCCCCCCCCCCCCCGAATCCCCTTGGAAACGTATCGGATACAGATACGTGGGGGATACGTACCTGATACGTACGGCGTACATCAGGATACGTCACAGATACGTACAGACGTATCCATGCGTACCCTGTACGTATCAGGTACATATCCAGCAGTATATACATGTTTTTTAAGTTCTATTTCATTTTTTTATTTTTATTTTACTTTTCTACTCCCTAAAACTGAACCCTAAACACTAAATGAATAAAATAATCCACCTCATTATTTGATGGCGAAGATGATGCTCAAGGGAGTTCGCAAGGAGCGGATGCAGTTCAGTAAAAACTATTAAGGCACAACATCGACTCCTTCCTGCATCCTTAAGGAGGATCTAGATGATATATTCTAGATTTGTTTGGATTCCTATGAGTGCATATGTATGGCAAACCACATGGACAATGACCTCTTTAGTTATCGTTGGCAAGTATAGAGTCAGCCTAATTGAAATATGTCCTGAACATGGAGCTCGCTAAATACATCTTTTATGGCCACCATCGCAAGTTTTGAATTCGTATCTCAAAGTTAACATGGATGAAACACAAAGGAATATAATATTTATGGCAGCCATCATAGATCAATAAAAATGCAAAATCTTAAGTATATTGAATGTTTTGAACATTGATCGTACTATAGTTTTGTCATTAGTATTTCAGTATTTCTTATGGACTAAAAAATGAATAAAATGAGTATATGTACATAATGTGTATATATATATATTTATATTTATATATTTTTTAATATATATGTACGGACGTATCCAAGACGTATCATATCCAAGGGTTTTTTAAAATTGACGTATCCGCGTATCGTATCGGTATCCAAACCGATACTCGTATCCGTATCCTGGCAACGTAGCCTGGAAATCTATAAGCGATGGGGAGTTCAACATAAACTATCATATTTAGGATCAGCAAGATCTTTCTTCACAAAGTAAAGTTTCCAATATTACACCTTCCCATAAAAAATTTATCATAGAACATTCAACCAACAAAGAGAACTTGCAGGGAAGACTGCGAATCGAGAAACAAACAAACTCTTAAGTATAATCTGAAACAAAAGAACAGGTATGAAGTGGTCTCACAAAAAAATCTCCTACATATAACTTTCCAAGTAGTCTCATATCAACCTTTTTAAGGTAAAACAATATTTAGAATCTCTACTTTATGATAAAAAAGACACTTTATTTCCTTCTCAATTTACAGTTGGCTCTCCATTCTAGTGGGCATTCTGCTTGAGTAATTTTGTGTGGTTTTGTGGGGTTTAGTAATTGAGATAAAATTTATTTTTATAAAAAAATGTAAAACAAGTATACAGATGAACATGCATGTGATAAGAGTCATTAGAGTGTAGTTACTTACAAGAGCTGTCCTTGTTGGACATTTTGATCTACTGGGTTCTTGGTTATGACAAGAAGGCACCAGAACATGACTGTGACAACATTTGCCATAGAAAAACTTGCACAAGATAAATCATCGCTAACACAGACTATCCTGTTTACCTAACAGAAACAACAAAGAAATTTTAGAACATCACCAGACCATTAAGGATTTTACCTTTTAAGCTTCAACGTATTTTATTCCTTACATTGTATTTCATTTGAGAAACCTGGGACTTGTTTTTACACCAGAAGTAAAAAAATTGAATAGTTGCAAAGCTGATATTAAAGGGAAGTTATGAGGACTTTTCTGAAATGAAACAGATCTTTCAATGCTACTCTAAATTTCAAAAAATTGAGCTGCTTTTGCAAACTTCAAACTGTACTAGAACATAGAGAAATTTGAAACATAGATTTCATAGAGAGATTTGACATGTAGATTTCAGAAGAGCAATGTAATTCCATTTAAGATTGAAGAAGTGTAATGTTCCCTTTTTCAAATTGAGGTCAAATGAAGTCTTCTTGCCACTCCCTTCCCGTGGCGAAGAAGAATAAGCGAACAAGGGAAGGAATTGCACTTCATTTCAGTTTTCTTTTATTAGTTTTAATGTTTTCTTTTAGTGTTTTTCCTTTAAGAGGTAGGTCGGTTGGGTTGGAGGAATTAAAAAGGCAAATTAAAAGATAAAGTGAAGCTTAACAGGTCAGTCCCCATCTAATTGGCCTTTGACGCCAGGCAAGGGATATAAATAAGGTTGTATGACTTCATTTGAACATCATCTTTGGCACATTTTACACTTACACTTGGTTTGTTGGGCTGGTTGCTCAATACCATTCCACTTGAGAACAAAAACCCTATTGTGTGGCATCCAAGGAGGACGGAAACCTTCCTTGTGGCTTGGTGGAGAACGAAAACTCTCCATTTTGGTGCATTGAAAACATCTCTTGAAGACTTGCTTGCTGACTTGGATCAAGGACATTAAGAAAAAGGATTACAAAAGCTTTGCATGATTTTTGGAGCTCTTCCCTATAGGGGCAACTAGGGCTTGGTGGTGGTTCGATGCTTTCTAGGGAACATAACTCAT
The DNA here is from genome assembly GCA_019776745.2 of Taxus chinensis. Taxonomy (NCBI): domain Eukaryota; kingdom Viridiplantae; phylum Streptophyta; class Pinopsida; order Cupressales; family Taxaceae; genus Taxus; species Taxus chinensis. The sequence goes on from CM034146.1 coordinate 489,564,741, forward strand.
TTATTCTTTGATATTCTTGTTCGGCCTAATTTATAAGACTGTAATCTGGATTTTGGTGAATTTTGGTGAAGATTTACTATTTTTCCTAGCCCTCAGTTTTGGCTGGACTGCTGTTGTTACAAATATTTAATTCTAGCTGTGCTAATAAGATATTTCTTCAATCTTTTGATGTATTTGTAATGTATAAACATTGTCATGGCTGGATAAATTGTTTCGTGGCATTCTACATTGATTTGCATGGTGAACAGTGGACTGGAATCTCATAGGCAGTTCGCTGCCCTAGGAGACGGCAGATTTTAAATTGGTTTTCAGCTATTTTCAGTTTGTTGTGTGTGTACTTGAAAGTGTTTTCAAATTAGATCTATTGGGGATAGTCGGTAAACCCCTTTTCTTCATTTTTAGCCCTAAAAGGGACATTACAGTGGTATCAGAGCTTCGGTCTTCCCAGCCTAAGAGTTTCCTTGCAAGAAGATCAAAATGATGGACAAAATTTTCGGTGATGCTAGGCTCGAAAAGCTTTCCCTAGGGCAAGAAAGATTGGCCAACACAATGACTCGGCTAATTCATATCATTCAAGGTCCAAATGGTGGAAGGAGCTCATCGAAGGAAGTCAATAATTCTTAGCCATCCAAAGTGAACAACATTACTATATGGTATAAGGAGTATATAGCGCTTCCCGAGAAGGTCTGGGATGCCCTCCCTTTTACTGAGTTCGTGGGGTTGGAGACAGAAAGATTTGGAATTAGCACAAGGTCAAAACCCCAAGCAACAAGGAAGGGGTTAGCGCTCCATACGGACCCCACACTCAAGGGTGCCGAAACTCTACATAAAGAAGGGCTTAAATGTAGAGGTTTCTTAAGTCCCCGTGACAAAATTTTGAGCTCCAATAGTCACACACATGCGGATGAAAAAAAAGATCTGCAATTTGAAGGAAATGGAGCAATGAAGGATGTATAATTGGCCCTTACTCCCATCATTGTTCCGAGGAGTCAACATTATGAGGTAATTATTGATCATTGTTTGGTTAATGCTGATAATATTTCTACATGCGATGAATCCACGGTTGAAAAGAAGGGTGATGAGCAAGAAGGGGAAGCAAAAGGGATGGTTGGAACCTATTGATCAAAGAGACACGATAAAAGTAAGCTTTCTGGTCTGTTTATAACAACAGACAAAAAGATAAAAGATTGGTATCCCTAGATTTCATCCTAAAATCTAAGACTACCCTATTAAAAAAAATCATACTTTAAAATAATGAGTCATTTTGTGTTTTTATTGCCAGAAAGTTCATGTATTGTGTCAAGATATTCCCAAGGAGCCATATTAGCCATTTTTGCAAATACCCAGATGCCCAAAATTGTTTTATTCTGTCGCTAGGGTTTGCCAGTAGGAAATTTGTATTTAATTATTTTAAGCCCCGTTTGAGGCAATTTGTGCTCCGGCTTAACCCTGTTGTGATCATACATATCATTATTCCCATATACCAGTAGGGTTTTAACCAGGAATGAATCCTGGGCTTTATTTGTGACTTTTGGCAATGTTTTGTGTTTTTGTGATTTCTCGTTTCGTTTTCTGTGAAAAATTTTTGAATTAATTTCTTTGCCAGTTTGGCCTGATTCTTGGCCTGGAGTATCTGGAGATCACCTATGCACATTGTGCCAGAAGGAATTCGCCATCGGAGGTCTGGTTCTCTTGGAAAAGACGAAGTCGTGCACCAAAAAGCTTCTTCTAAGCTGACCGCATTTTTGGAAAAAGAGGATTTGAAGTGAATCATGGGATTTTTGGAAGCAGCAGGCAGGTGGCAATTTTGTACCTGCCTAGCAGGGTACTTTTTCTCATGGAAGCAACGTCACTTGAGTCACAATGGAAAAATTAGAGGCAGTAGGCAAGCGAGAATTTCTTACCTGCCTTGCAAGGTAAAAATTCCCATTGTGAAATAAAAGAAAATTCACTTAAGGCATCGATGGGATTTTATTGCCTGCCTGGCAGGGTAAATAATCCCATTATGAAATTCAAACAGCTTACGTGAATCATGGGATTTTCAGAGCTGCCTTGCAGGGTAAATAATCCCATTGCCAATTAACTTTTAAAAATAGAAATTTCTTATTCCAAAAAGTGCGACCCCTTCAGGGAAAGAAAGGCAGCCTTAAATTAATTAATTTAATTAATTTCTTCTCCAATTTTGGGACCCAGGCTTGTGGAAAAGTCAACAAAGGAAAGTGGACAAAAAGAAGTTGCAATTAGACAGTTCTAAAATGAAATAAATATTATTTATTTAATGCAGCCCCTTCATGTCAAAAAAGTGCGCCCCATTTGGGAGAGAAATAATACTTTTTAAAGAATTAATTGATTTAATTAATTCCTATTTTCAGTGGCTAAGGTCAAAGCATACTGTGAGGCTTGAGTTAACTAGAAGCAGAAGGCTAAAATTAAATAAATTTATTTTATTTTATGGCAGCCACGAGCATGCACAAAATAGGCACCCCATTTGAAGAGTAAAGCTTATTTAATAATTAATTAATTGCCAGGAATAGGAAAGACATTAATTAATTATAGAATTATGAGGATTATATAAGCAGGGGCTGCCATAAAGATGAATTAATTAATTCCAAAGCAGAGAAGTGCAGCCCAGACAAAAAGTGCGCCCCATTTGAAGAGGATTTTTGCTCAGAAGGTGTAATTAATATTGGAAGCTTCCAATTTTGGCACACAGATTGAAGGAGGTTGATTTGTGTCTGGATAATTGTTTGCATAAGTGATACAGGTGCTCAGGTGAAGTTGGTAAAATTCATGTTTGCTTTGCATGCGAATAAAACATCAAATTTTGGGGTAGCGGGCTTGAATTATGCAGATTTTTATGATTAAAATTCATTGTTCATGTTCCGGTTGCCATCTTTGTCTGAATTAATTGCAGGAATTCATTACAGCTGCTTTTATAAGAGAAAGGGAGCTTAAATCAATGTCCAATACATTGAACATATCCTCTGAATCTGAAGAATTATCCAGATCTAAACCAGTTTTGAAGAATTCTGGCCGAATAAGGAGAAAAAGAATTGTTCAGACAAAGATAGACACAGCCATGACAAAGAGGGATGAAAAAGAGTGCACAAGGGAGTCATGCATCACTTCTAAATTTGCAGACATTGGAGACACAGATCTAGGTCTGGAACCTCTTTCCGAATTGATCAACAGATCCAGAGCGTTTGGCAATAGAAGCTGCTCCAAGGAATAACTTGGAAACTAATGAAGAGGATCTCGACATTGATGAATCATTCGATGATGAAGACTTTATAGATCCCGCTGGCGACTCCAATATTGGTTACCTGGACTATGAATCTGATGATGGCTATTATGAATCTTTTGAAGATTCTGATGGTCACACTTTTGCGGCGTTTACAAGGTCTCAGACGCGCCAAAATGCCGAAGCATCCACAAGCAGCCGGAAAGAGAGAGAAGATCCTGTCCCAGATGTTACTATCTTGAAAAGAGGTAGCACTCTTCCTTCTTCATTAGCGCCCAAGGATAAATATTCAAATTCCTTCAATTCACAGCAAAGAACCAACGCACATCCTACTGAAGCAAGTCAAGCTTTTGACATAATTGATCACATCAAGAGAAACAAGGTCCAAATGTCAGAAGCTGAGTATTTGAGGGCATTTCCTGATCAGCTCAATAGATTGGTCAATTTTGTGCAAAGTAATGGTCCCAGCCCAACAAACAATAATTCACGTGGTATCTTGTCAAGTCCAAAAATTACTTTACCTTCAAATAATGCTGCTGCAAGTTCTTCTCCTTCCACCCCTTCTCCTGCTACATCAGAAAAGATTGAGCCATTCTATGTGTCTTTGCTCATCAACGGACATAAGCTAAGCAATTGCATCTTGGATTCTGGAGCTTCCGACAACATCATGCCAGCCAAAGTTGCTGATGCCTTGGGTCTTACATTGACAAAAACCATCGGAAGATGTTATTCCATGGAAAGGCAAGTCCCTCTTGTGGGACAAATCAAAGATGCGCAAGCAGTACTTGCTTCCTTTCCAGATAAAAGATTGAAAATGACTATCCTTGTAGCAGACATACCAGTCTCTTATGGCATGTTGTTGAGTAGAAATTTCTGCAAAGAGTTGGGTGGACAAGTCAAGATGGATTGGTCTTGTGCGCACATACCAATCAAAGGAGTAAATCAAAAGCTGGAACCTGAGAAGAAATCTAAGTAAACAGTATCAAAATCTGAGGATCCTAGATCTCAGATCTTATTTCAGGAATCGGATCACGGAGTCTATTATCTAGAAATGGATAAAGAAAAAATTCAACCGGTGATTCGAGAATCACATCAAATTGATAACAAGATTTGGACTCTGGAATTTGATGGTAGCTGTTGTTCATTTGGATCCGGCACAGGCGTTGTTCTTATCTCTCCTGAAGGGAAGGTGCATGCGCACTCCTTCAAACTAATGTTCGAAAATACTAACAATACGGCTGAGTATGAAGCATTGTTGTTAGGCATGGAGCAGGAAAAAACAATGGGAATCAAATTATGACACGCAAGAGGAGATGCTGAGCTGATTGTGAAGCAGATAAGGGGCCTCTACCAAGTCAAAAAAGACAAACTGCGGCACTAAAGAGATCGGGTCTACTCTGCTATCCTAGATTTTTCAACTTTCGCGGTATCTTACATTCCGAGAGAACAAAATTCAAAGGCTGATTCGCTCGCAGTGACTGCAGCCTTGTTGAATCCGGATCAACCCCCTACATTCTTTAGACAGGGAGACTACAAGGTGGAAATGGTTTTTCGCCCAAAGGTTCCTGACAACGTCCAGCAATGGCAGGTTTTCAACGATGATACACAAATTGCTGCGTTTCTCCAAAAGAAAGACAACTTTGAAAAAATCTACTATGAGGGAAGCAATTCACCTCCTAGGCAGACCACTGTCGGAGAAATGGATGCTGACGTCTCAAGAGGTCAGGAGATTATCCAGCTAAAGGGAAATAAAATTCCCAAAGGCTTGGTATCTCTTGAGGAAATGTTTGATAAGCATGATCAGATGCTTAAGAAAAATGAAGAAAATGAGGAAGACTCTTCCTCTGACACACAATTACTAAATTTGGGAGCCGACAATGATCCCAAATTAGTAAATCTTGGTAAGTCTTGTTCAGAAGCTGAAAAGAAAGCTTTCACTAAGCTTCTTAAGAAATACATGGATGTTTTTGCCTGGTCCTACCTGGATCTAAAAACATATCAGCCTGCGGAAGTTCAACACTACATCCCACTTAAATCAGAATAGAAGCCTTTTAAGCAGAAGCTGCGGCGGCACAACCCTACCATTTCAGGAACCATCTTTATAGAAATCCGGAAGTTGTTAGACGCAAAGATCATCTATCCCATACATCATTCGGAGTGGTTGGCCAACATAGTCCCTGTAAGAAAGAAGAGTGGCAAAATTAGGCTGTGCGTGGATTTCCGCAACCTTAATCAAGCTTCATTAAAGGGTAACTATCCTATCCCCATCATCGATCACACTCTGCAGGTGGTCACTGGATCTGAGATGCTTTCCATGCTTGACGGCTTCTCATGATACAATCAAGTCAAGGTGGCCGAAGAAGATCAATACAAAACAGCGTTCATCACACCTTAGGGAACCTTCGCATACCAGAAGATGCCGTTTGGCATGATTAATGCGGGTGCTACATTTCAAAGAGCTATGGATCTAGCCTTTGCTCATCTCAAAGATATAAGCATAGTTGTGTACCTGGATGATTTGACAGTCTTTTCCAAAGATAGAAGCACGCATATTTCAAACTTGGAAGAGGTCTTCATACAATGCCGCAAGCATGGTATCTCTTTGAATCCTAAGAAATCCATCTTTGCTGCAACCGAAGGAAAGCTGCTTGGGCACATTGTTTCCAAAGAAGGAACAAAGATAGATCCAGAGCATGTCAGATCCATTCAGACATTGCCTTTGCCCACATCCAAAAAAGGAGTTCACTCTTTCTTTGGAAAAGTGAATTTTCTCAGAAGATTCATTCCTGACTTTGCTGAGCTAACCCGTCATATTTCGAATATGATGAAGAAGACACAAGATTTTAAATGGAGCAGCGAAGGGAAGGAAGCTTTCGAGAAAATCAAAGAGGCCCTGTCGAAAGCTCCAGTCTTGGTTTCACCCGACTTCAGTAAAGGATTTATTCTTTATTGTTATTCTTCCGAACACACTATGTCAGCAATTCTGATGCAGAAAAATCAAGAGGACGCAGGAAGCTCCCTATTGCTTTCATGAGCACGCCCCCTTAAAGCCTATTGAGTTGAAATACACTCCAATGGAAAAGCATGCATATGCAGTGGTGAAGGCGTGCAAAGCATTCAGGTATTATATTCTTTCCTCACACACTGTTGTTTTGGTTCCAGATACTGCAGTTAAATCCATTCTTACTCAGCAAGAGTTAGGATTATTGAGAGGCACATGGGTGACAAAAGTTCAAGAATATGACCTGGACATTAAACCAACAAAGCTAGTCCGAGGAAGAGGTCTGTGTGAATTAATGACGGAGATGAAAACATCAGTGCCTGAAGTGGATCAAGATGAGATAGATGAAGATTTACCTGCAGTACTTTTTATAGATCTGGTAGAGGAGTGGTACAGTAACATTGCTTACTTTCTAACGTATGGAGAATGCCCAGATCAACTTTCCAGAAAAAGAGAAACGAACTATCAAACTTAAATCCAAAGATTTTGTTCTTTGGGATAATGGTTTGTACAAAAGGGGAATTGATGGTGTATTTCTCAGATGCGTGGACAAAGCTCAACAGGATCAGCTACTACAACAGTTTCATGACATGGTTTGCGGTGGTCATTTCTTAGCCCGAGTCACTGCACAAGATCCTCAGAGCAAGGTATTACTGGCCCACCCTTTTTCAAGATACTGCAGAATGGGTAGCTAAGTGTCAAGCATGCCAACATTTTGTTGGGCGTGTGAAATTGCCTGCATTACCTCTAAAACCCATTGTGATTGAAGAACCTTTCCAAAAGTGGGGAATGGATTTTATTGGAATGCTTAACCCGGCTTCTAGCGTCAGTCATCATTACATTCTAACAGCTACTGATTATTTCAGTAAGTGGGTAGAAGCTATCCCTGTGAAGGATGCCACTTCCGCCGAGGTGTGCAATTTTATAAAAGAAAATATTATTGTCAGGTTTGGCGTGCCCAGCAAAATTGTAGCAGACAACGCTCCGAATCTTTCTTCTGAGGAGTTGGTGGAATTCTGCTACACTTATGGGATTCAACTTGTTCATTCCTCAAACTACTATCCACATGGGAATGGTCAAGTTGAATCTAGTAATAAAAACTTGGTAACTATCGTGCGCAAGCTGGTAACAGACAATCAAAGGATTTGGCATAAAAAGTTGTTTGATGCATTATGGGCCGATAGGATCACACCAACGAGGGCGATAGGCATGTCCCCTTTTCAGCTGCTATATGGTAGAGACACAGAGCTGCCTCTTACCTTGGAATTGTCTGCCCTACGAATTTCTAGAGCCCTGGAGGATTCCACATTCACGGATGCTATTGATAAAAGAATCATGTACCTAACTGAACTGAGGGAAGTACAAACTCAAGTTGCAGATAGGTTGACAGAGCATCAAAGGAAGGTGAAAGTCATCTTCGACAAAAAGGCCAGGGAAAGGAAATTTGAAGTCAATGACTGGGTCCTTCTATGGGAGAAAAGAAGAGAAACAAAAGGCATGCATGGAAAGTTCGATTCACTATGGAAAGGACCTTTTGTGATCAAAAAGATCGTCGGAGCAGATAGCTTCATTCTTGCTAATCAGGATGGAGTTGAATTACCGTTGCCTTTCAATGGGCAACACTTGAAGCTGTTCCGGACATGAGAAGCAGGGTAAAACCTGTATGTACATAAATAAATTTTTGTTTGTTTTTCCGTGTTTTGTCTTCTTTTGGTGTTGTGTTGTGTTGTGTTTGTTTGCCTAACCCCGTGCCCAAAGGACAAGATACGAAACCAGAGATGCTAGGATCTCATCTTTTCCCTTTGTCATTCTGATAAGAGAAAAAGATGTCCATAGACGGAGCCAACTGGTGTCACTCAGATTTCACCCTAAAATCTGCGACTACCCTATCCAAAAAAAATTCGTACTTTTAAAATAATGGGTCGTTTGTTGTTTTTATTGCCTAAAAGTTCTTATATTGCATCAAGATAATCCCAAAGAGCCATATTAGCCCTTTTCGCCAAATACCCAGATGCCCAAAATTGTTTTATTCTGTCGTCGGGATTTGTCTGCAGGAAATCTGTATATAATTATTTTCAGCCCCGTATGAGGCTATTTGCGCTCTGTTTTAACTCTATTATGAGCGAATATGTTATTATTCCTATGTGCCAGAAGGGTTTTAACTTATATTAAGTTTTGGGCTTTATTTGTAACTTTTGGCAATTTTTCGTGTTTTTGTGGTGTCCCGTTTCGTTTTCTGTGAAATTTCTCTGCAGCAATTCCTGTGCCGGGTAAGCCCGATTTTTGGCCTGGAGCAGCTGGAAAACATACACGCACATTATGCCCGGAGGAAGTCGTCATCGGAGGTCTGGATCACTGGAAAAAAAAAGCAAAGTCGTGCGCGGAAAAGCCCCAGGCAGGGTGGGAATTTTATACTAGCCTGGCAGGGTACTTTTTCCCGTGTTATAAAAATCACTTAAGCTGCAGTGGGAAAAATAGAGGCTGCAGGCAGGTGGGAATTTATTGCCTGCCTTGCAGGGTAAAAATTCCCATGATATAATAAAAGGAAAGTGACTTAAGTGAAATCATGAGATTTTAGTGCCTGCCTTGCAGGGTAAATAATCCCATTGTCAAAGTCAAATCACTTAAGTGGATCACGGGATTTTGGTGCCTGTCTAGCAGGGTAAAGAATCCCATTATGAAAAAAATTCTTAAAAATAGAATTACATGTGCAAAAAAGTGCGCCCCCTTTGGTGAGAGATTAAAAGGATTAAATTTGATTATTTTTATTAATCTTTCTTCTCAAAAAGTGCGCCCAAACTTGGAGGAGGTCAACAAGTCAAAGATGGAATAAAAGAAAGGAGTTAAATGCATTAAATTTAATTTATTTAATGGCTGCCCTCTTCCTCTCAAAAAGTGCGCCTCATTTGGGTATTATTTAATGTTTTTTAAGGCATTAAAACATTAAATTAATTTCTATTTTTCAGTGGCTATGGTCAAAGCACACTGTGGAGCTTGAGTGAAGTGTTGTTGTGAAGGATTAACATTGGATTAATTTAATTTATTGGATGGTTGTCCTTAAACATGTTATTTTTAAAAGAGAAAAACATGATTTTTAATTAATTAATTGCCTTTAATTGTTAGGGCAATTATTAATTATAGAATTATGAAGGTTATATAAGCATGGGCAGCCATATGGGTGAATAATTTATTTCACAAGTAAAGAATTGCAGCCAGGAGGAAAAGTGCGCCCCCGTTAGAGGAAGAATTTTGTTCAGACAAAGTGCTAACAAGGCTAAAAGCTTCCAGATTTGGTGCATGCTTTGGAGGAGGTTGATCTTTGTCTGCATAGTTGTTTTCACAGGTGTTACAGGAGCTCAGATGTTGATTGAAAGGATTCATGCTCTCTTTATGTGCAAATTAAACATCAATTTTTGGGGCAACAGACTTGAAAAGTGCAGATTTTTATAATTTAAATTCACTATTCATGCTCCGGTGGCCATTTTTGTCTGAATAAATTGCAGGAATTCATTACAGGTGCTTTACAAAAGGAAAGGAGTTTTTATCAATGTCCAATACATTGCAAATATCCTCCGAATCTGAAGAATTGTCCAGATCTACACCAGTATTGAAGAAATCCGGCCAAGTTAGAAGAAAAAGAATTATTCAGATGAAGATAGATAAAGCCATGGCGAAAGGAGATGAAAAAGAAAGCACGATGGATTCATGCATTGCTTCCAAACTTGCAGACATAGGAGACACAGATCTAGGCCCAGAACCTCTTTCTGATTTGATTGATAGATCCAGAGCGGGAAAGACTTCACTCATGCGTGCGGTCAAAAGTAGCGGAATTATCCGAGCTGCAGCTCTCCCATGTACAGCCCAATTTCCAGAGTTCGTGATGGAGTGTGCTATATCTTATCATCCTTCATCCAGATCAGTACGTGATGTTGCGGGAAAGACGATAATTCGTTTGGATGCGGAGTTCATCAATTATTGTCTGAAGATTCCAGTGCGAAAGGTGGTGACTTTTATTAGCATTCAGAATGCTGACAGTAGATGGGAGAAACATAGAGTTGATTGCGTGAGCATAATGAATAGCCGGTTCATGAAGAAGCCTAGATCTCCTTCAAAGTTCCCAAGAACTCTTCCACGGTCCAATTTGGTGCAGGAGGCAGATGATATCGTCAAGTTGCTATGCAGGATGAATGGCGAAGCAAATGCCTACACCTTCCGTACATGGATGTATGCTTTCATCAGGACCATTGAAATCAACAAGGTTGATTCTATACTCAATTGGTCGGAAATTATTAGCAGCAACATCGGTGAGCAACTTCGGAACGTGAAGCGTACTTTCAGCTTCAAGATGACTTCATACTTGGTGTATGCTGCAGCTTCACAAGCTGTCTTTTCCAAGCTGGATAGATGTGGTGTTATTTCCAAGGACCCCATTTTCGAGTGCTACCCGTAGCTTATTGCACCTACAGGCGAGAAAGACTTCAAAGTGATCAACTATGACTTCTTCTACGATTTCATCTGCAGGCTAGACAAAGACTTGAAGGGAAACAGGGTAAGCAAGGAAGCGTGGGAAGCTGTGTCCAAGATTGGCAGTCTATTCATTCAATTTGCAGATTTCACATACCTCAGGGTTACGAGCTTTTCTGGAGAACCAACAAAGATGCCCAGGTATCCGAATGATAGATTGATCGCCATGGAGCTGAGCAGGCAACTTGTGGAGTTACACGACCTTCAGTTGAAACGGCACAAGTCTACGGGCTTCTTCCCAATCACTATGGGATATTACAGTTACATCAGCATCCACAGAGCTCGAGGCATGGAAGCGCAAATGTTATCCGAGTATGAGCAAGAGTTCTTCCCTGCACGGCTTAACTTTGATCCATTTGGAGTAGCCAGGAAGACAATCTTCCAAGAGTACGCACATGTGCCTTCGTTAGAAGATTTCTGGATGAAGTGCAGAAGTGAGTACGAGGCTAGAAAGAAAGATTTCAGCAGGCTATCAGCAAAGCAAGTGTTCGACTTTGGACTAGCGCGGATACCTGCGGATCTTAAAGATGATGGGAACGTGGTACTTGACACTTACCATCAAATGGGAGGAGATAAAGCTATACTGCAGGATAACATTGGAGGCTGCCATTCAATTGAAGAAAGATCTGGAGCTGTGTTGGTGAATTCTTCGAATTGGTTGCTGACGAAGGGATGAAGTATTGATGAATCAAATCACGGGCAACTTTGGCATAGGAGATTCCCTCAAACAAAAGCATGAAGGAGATAGCAGCAGAAGGTCCGAGAAGTTGAAAGTACACAGAAGATCTCAAGAGAAAGAGAAGACCACTTCTACGACCATAGCTTTGACTCCGACTTCTCCGATACCCAGAAGGTCACCAACTATTGCACCGCAGCAGCAAGATGCTTCCATGCCTTCATTGAATCCGGCGACGTTCGTTTTCTCTCCGCAGCCACTTCGTTTATCACCCGTTCCAGAGGAGATGTTGAAGCTGCAAATGACGGAGTTCGAAAGAGCTTTGTCCTTGGATGTTTCAGAAGATGGCAGCCATGACACTATGACACTTTCTGATGGAGAGGATGCAGAGCGAGAGATGGTAGTGCACTCAGCGACTTCTTACTCCCCGAGAAGTAACTTCTCGGGATGGTTAGCTTTGCAGTTGGTTCCGGAAGCAAGAGTAGAGATGAACTTAGAGGAGCATGACTTGCAGCTACTTAAGGATCTGAGTAGAAGAGACAGAAGGCCTAAAGTTGCTAAAGCAACTTCTAGGTTGATCATCAAGGATTCGGGAGAGAAGTTTGCTGAGATATCAATTCCGGCGGAAGGAAAGATAGAAGAGGAGCTCACAGCAGAAGATGTGACGGTGACCAAAATACCACTCGGTCAAGCTACCACTGAAGGATTGAAGCAGGGCACGCAGACATTGATGGATGCTTTGTTCCTTAGGCTTGACAGTGAAAAGGCGCAGAAAGAAGAGCTGCAGAAGCAAATATCTCAATTATGTGAGATCATAGCCAAGGTTGCTAAACCTTCCATTCAGCCCATTTCAGAGCAGGTGAGTGATCATCTTATGCAGGAAATGGAAGATGCAAGCAATCAAATAAAGGCTATTAACGAATGGATGGATCTGATTATTCGTCAAGCTTCTGTGCAACTTAGGGAAGTGCCAGCCCGCCTAAAGGTTATGAACGATGCAGCAAATCAACTAAAGCAACTGATCGAAAGCATAGAAGGCATGAATACAGTTGCAAAGAGTAACCTGAGTATTTTGGCCGAGATCAACAAGCTGCCAGGAGATGTATTGGTTGCAGAACAAATTGTACCGGATGGATCAGTCGAGAAGGGGAAGCAACTAGAGTTTGCAGTATCTTTCCGTTTGGAGATCTGCAGAGTTTTGCTGAAAAGGATGCAGGCGCTTGAGAGTAGAACATCAGATTTACCAGACAGTATCATTTTTTCACTGAGGAAAGAGTGGACGGAGGTGTTACTTCATACGTGCGGATTGTTTCTAACGAGGTGCATGATTCCCTGGAAGGTTCTCTTCTGATGGTGCAAAAGAGAATTGATAAAGCTACCAAGCCTTTCACGATGAATTCTATCAGTAGATTGGTGGCGCTGCAGGCAGACATTGCGAGGTTTGGGCCGAGTTTGGAAGAGGTGGAAGCATGCAGCAAAGTGTTGAATGAAGGGTTGCTGCAATTCAGGACAGAGAAGGAAGCAGTGGCTAAAACAGATGGAAGGATGCTAAATTATATGTTTGACAAGTATATCAGATATCAGAACAAGAAGAAGATGTAAACATTACAGCTGGCATGACTTCTTCTATTCTTTCTTCTTCTATTTTCTATGTTCCCAGATGAAATTGTAAAACTTCCAAGTTATTGGTTTTGCAACCATTACTTGAAGTCATGTGGAACCATTCTATTAGTTAAGTGATACATGTGTCACTTAAGAAGAAGTTAGTTGAGGATGATTGTCAAATGTCATCTTTACTTGTTGTTCATACTTTAGTTCAGTTTGAGTCTTCTATTTGTACTTTCCCTCCTACATTCTATAAGTAGGAGAAGAACCTCCGGGTTAATGAGGAATCAAAATTTGTAAGCCGCAATCTTGTGTTTTAGACTTTGTGCTGAACCCCTGAGAGCAACTTGTAGCAGAGGGATACAAAGAAACAAGTTTCCGGAGAACTTTGTGTCACGGTGTACTGTGTTTCTTGCTTTTAAATCTTTAGATCTTTTAAGTAAACTTTGTGTTATTTTAGATCTGGATCTAGAGCTACCTTTGCTTTATAATTTTGTGTGTTCAAATCTATTAAGTTTCTTCTATGTGCATGCAATTAGCTCTGCTATCTACTAATTGGGATGCACATCTTCCCCATTTCTTCTCTGTAATTCCTTTACTTCCTTCTATAATTTTCCTTTCTTAAACAGCTACTTACTTGCTGCAAAACTTCTTAGTTATGGTTCATGAACTAAGTGGTTAAAGTAAAACCCCCTGATAGATAATAACACATTTATATTGACAAATCTGACACGGGAGCCTCACCGGTTAAATGAGGGAGATTTATCTCATGACTGCCTAGGTTTGATGCTATGCAAAAAATCTAGCCAACAGTGTTTTTATTGTCTGAAGTTGTCTTCATTACATTAAGATATTCCCATTGAATCATATGAGCCAATTTCGACAATACCCATATGCTAAAACTCATTTTATCCCTCCACCAGGTTTTTGTCTGTGAGAATTTTATTTAATTATTTATTAAATAAATAAAGTTTTGTTTAATGTGAATTGTGTTGCAATTGCACCCTGTTAAAGTTTTGCATGCCAGTATTCTCACATCTCAATAGAGTTTTCACCAGGAATGAAATTCAGAGCAATTGTCTTCAACTTCTAGCAATGTTTTTCGTTTTTATTTATTTCTTTTTGCATTTGTTTTTGGTTTTCTCCGCGGTCTTTCTGTTAAATTCCCCTTGATCCGTTCTTTGTTCTGTATAGCCTGTTTAATTGCCTGGAACATCTGAAAGTCATTTATGGCCTCAGTAATGGAAGGAATTAATCACAGAGTGCAGACTTCTAACCAAAAAAGAAGTATGCACTCCAGTATTCTCACATCTCAATAGGGTTTTCACCAGGAATGAATTTCAGATCAATTGTCTTCAACTTCTGGCAATGTTTTTCGTTTTTATTTATTTATTTTTGCATTTGTTTTCGGTTTTCTCGACGGTCTTTCTGTTAAATTCCCCTTGATCCGTTCTTTGTTCTGTATAGCCTGTTTAATTGCCTAGAACATTTGGAAGTTATTTATGGCCTCAGTAATGGAAGGAATTAATCACAGAGTGCAGACTTCTGACCAAAAAAGAAGAATTTAAGCAGAAAAAACTTCTCCTAGGCAAGTCGCACATTTTGGGATAATAGATCTAAGCTGCCAGTGGGAATTTTGGCAGTGGCAGGAAGGCAGGAATTTCTTGTCTACCTAGCAGGTTACTTTTTCCCATCAAGTCAAAATCACTTAAGCTGCCAATAGGAATTTTAGAGGTGGCAAGTAAGAGGGAATTTCCTACCTGCCTAGCAAGGTGAAAATTCTCATTATGAAAGAAAAATCACTTAAAGGACCGGCGGGAATTTCTTGCCTACCTAGCAAAGTGACTTTTCCCATCAAAGAAGTTTATTCACCCATGCAAGTCACATTTTTTAAAAGAAGGCTACTTTCCATGCAAGTCGCACTTTTTTGAAGGAAGGATATAAGCTGTTAATGGGAATTTTGACAGTGCAAAGCAGGCGGAATTTTCTTACCTGCCTAACAGGGTGAAAGTTCCCATTATGAAAGTCAAATCACTTAAGTGGAAGATCGGATTTTTGGAGCTGCATTGCAGGGTGGAAATCCCCATTGGTTTGAATTCTCATTGTTTTTCTATTTTTGCTGTACAAAAGGGAAGCTACTAGGGCATATTGTCTCAAAGGAACCAAGATAGATCCCGAGCGTGTCAAATCTTTTCAGACTTTACCATTGCCAACATCCAAAAAGAGAGTTCACTCTTTCTTTGGTAAGGTAAATTTCTCAGAAGATTCATTCCTGACTTCGTTGAATTGACCCGTCATATCTCAAATATGATGAAGAAGACAGGATTTCAAATGGAGCAGCAAAGGAAAGGAAGCACCTGAGAAAATTAGAGAGGCCTTGTCAAAAGCTCCAATCTTGGTTTCACCGGACTTTAGTAAAGAATTCATTTCTTTACTGTTATTCCTCAGAACACACCATGTTAGCAATTTTGATGCAAAAAAATCAAGAGGATGTAGAAGCCCCGATTGCTTTCATGAGCATGCCTTTAAAAGCTTACGAGTTGAAATACACTCCCATGGAAAAACATGCTTATTCAATGGTAAAAGCATGTAAAACATTCAGGTACTATATTCTTGCCTCACTTATTGTGGTCCTGGTTCTAGATATTGCAGTAAAATCTATTCTCACCCTAGGGTTACTAAGAGGAACGTGGGTGACAAAGGTGCAGGAATATGACTTGGATATAAAACCCACAAAGTTAGTTCGAGGGAGGGGTTTGTGTGAATTAATGACTGAGTTGAAGAGAACAAATTCAGAAGAAGGTGAAAGTTTGCCCATGGTTCTTTTCATAGATCTGGTAAATGAATGGTACAGTAATATTGTCTTTTTCTTAACTTATGGGGAATGCCCAGATTATCTTTCTCGCAAGGAGAAACGTACTATTAAACTGAAGTCCAGGGACTTTGTTCTTTGGGATAATGGTCTATATAAAAGAGGTATTGATGGGGTATTTCTCAGCTATGTGGATAAAGCTCAACAGGATCAACTTTTAAAACAATTTCATAATTTGGCTTGCGGTGGTCATTTCTCAGCCCGAGTCACAACTCACAAGATCCTTCGAGCAAGGTATTACTGGCCCACACTTTTCCAAGATACTGCAGAGTGGGTGTCCAGATGTCAAGCATGTTAACACTTTGTCGGACGCATAAAATTGTCTGCATTACCATTAAAACTAGTTGTAATTGAGGAGCTCTTCCAACAGTGGGGCATGGATTTTATTGGTATGCTCAATCCGGCTTCCAGTGCCGATCATCATTACATCCTAACAGCTACTGATTATTTCAGTAAGTGGGTAGAAGCCATTCCTGATAAGAATGCCACTTCCGCGGAGGTGTGTAGTTTTATAAAGGAAAATATTGTTATTAGGTTTGGCGTGCCTAGTAAAATAGCAGTAGATAATGCTCCTAAGTTGTCTTCTGAGGAGCTGGTCGAGTTTTGCTACACTCATGGAATTCAGCTGGTGCATTCTTCCAATTATTGCCCACAAGGGAATGGCCAGGCTGAATCAAGAAATAAGAATCTGGTGACTAACATGCGAAAATTAGTAATTGAAAATCAAAGGACTTGGCACAAAAAGTTGTTTGATGCACTGTGGGCAGATAGGATTACACCAAAGAAAGCTATAGGCATGTCCCCTTTCCAGCTGATATATGGGAGAGACGCAGAATTGCCTCTTACCTTGGAATTGTCTATTTTACAACTTTCTAAAGCTCTGGAGGATGCCACATTCACCGATGCCATTGAAAAGAGAATAATGTATCTGATTGAATTGTGAGAAGCATAGGTTCAAGTAGTCGACAAATTGTCAGAACATCAAAGCAAGGTGAAGGTGATCTTCGACAAAAAGGCCAGAGAAAGAAAGTTTGAGATCGGTGACTAGGTCCTTTTATGCGACAAAAGATGAGAAACAAAGGCATGCACGGGAAGTTTGATTCACTTTAGAAGGGGCTTTTTGTGATCAAGACGACTGTCGGGACAGATAGCTTCATCCTTGCTCACCAGAATGGGATTGAACTACCGTTGCCTTTCAACGGGCAACATTTGAAGCTTTTCCGGATCTAAGAGTGCAGGGTAAAACCTGTATGTATATAAATAAGTTTTGTTTGTTTTTTGGTGTTTTGTTATTTTTGTTTGCCTGACCCCGAGCCCAATGGACAAGATACGAAACCAGATATGGTGGGATCTCATCTTTACTTTTGTATTTTTGACAGGGGCAAAGATTTCCACAAACAGAGCTGACTGGTGTCCCCAGATTTCACCCTGAAATCTGAGACCACCCATTTGAAAAAAAAATCGTTCTTTCAAATAACGGGTCTTTTTGTGTTTTTATTGCCAAAAGATGTCTGTATTATATTAGGATATTCCCAGTGAATCATATGAGCCAATTTCGACAAATACCCAGATGCCCAAACTCGTTTTATCCATCCGTGGTGTCCCCAAATTTCACCCTGAAATCTGAGACTACCCCATGTTAAAAAAAATCGTTCTTTCAAAATAATGGATCATTTAGTGTGTTAATTGCCAGAAAGTGTCTATATTGTGTCAAGATATTTCTAGAGAGTCATATTCGCCAATTTCGCCAAATACTCAGATGCCCGAAATCATTATATTCTGTCGCTAGGGTTTGCCTGCAGGAATTTTTTATTTAATTATTCTTAGCCCCGTTTGAGACAAATTGTGCTCCGGTTTAACCCTGTTGTGGTCTTACATGTCAATATTCTCATATACCAGTAGGGTTTTAACAAGGAATGAATCCTGGGCTTTATCTGTGACTTCTGGCAACGTTTTGCGTTTTTGGTGTTTTCCTATTTTGTTTTCTGTGAAATTTCTCTATGTCAATTCCTTTGTCGGTTTAATCTAATTTCTTGCCTGGAGTATCTAGAGATCATCTATGGACGTTATGCCAGAAGGAATTTGCCACATTTGCCACAGGAGGTCTGGTTCTCTCTGAAAATGACGAAGTCATGCACAAAAAAGCTTCTTCTGGGCAGGTCGCATTTTTGGGAAAAAAAGACTTTAAGCTACAATGGGATTTTTGGTAGCAGCAGGCAGGTGGGAATTTGACTAAATTCATGTTTGCTTTGCATGCAAATGAAACATCAAATTTTGAGGCAACAGGCTTGATATGTGCAGATTTTTATAATTAAAATCAAGTGTTCATGTTCCGGTTGCCATCTTTGTCTGAATTAATTGCAGGAATTCATTACAGGTGCTTTTATAAGAGAAAGAGAGCTTAATACAATGTCCAATACATTGAACATATCCTCCGAATCTGAAGAAATCTCCAAATCTGCAACGGTTGTAAAGAATTCTAGCTGAATAAAAAGAAAAAGAATTGCTCAGACAAAGATCGCTCCAGCCATGGCAAAGCGGGATGAACGAGAAAGATCAGTAGAATCATGCATAGATCCAGATCCAGATCCAGATCCATAATTGCAAAGGCTTCATCCTTTTGTTTCGAATGCAGCCCGTGAAGAAGTCAGTGCATGGAGAATTCCTTCCAGGACCTTGTGCATGTTCTCCCAATCTTCCAGTTGAAGCCATAATTAAATTTGCATTCACTCGGAGTGCTTTCCATAATTTTTAATTGCTCATATGTAATTAAAAATAAAAATGATGAGTTATTTACGGCAAACATTGCACTGATGCATGTACTAGAGAAGAACTGCAAAAGCTTCAAGGATAAGAGGGAAGACATGTCAAAGGAAATACCCGCAAGCAAATCACAGCCACTTGCTTCCAAATCCAGCCACTTCCAGATCCAGCTGCTTCCAGATCTAATTTGGTGAGAATCAAAGTCAAAAGAATCAGTTGTATGCAGTATATGAAAAAGGACAAGACTGTAACTTTTCTCTTTCTTCTTCTTTCTCTTATTTCCTCCGACAAAGTAATTGAGCGATCAATTAAATTATAAAACTTAAGTGATTGGTTTAAAAGCCATTACTTGAAGAAGTCTACTTGGAAATAGGTGGCAGACATGTAAAATAGAAGGTTCTATCTTCAGTTGCAAATCATGCATGTCATGCAAAGAAGAATTCCAGGAGGGAGATTGTCAGTTGTTTCCTTTCCGACTTCCACATTTGCCAGTTTGACTAAAAGCTTCATATTTGTAATTTCCCCTCTACATGCTATAAGTAGAGGAAGAACCTACGGGTTCAAGGATCAGAATTTGTAAGCAACATTCTTGTGTTCCAGACTTTGTGCTGAAACCCCTGATAGCTGTTTGAAGCAAAAGAATACAAAGGAGCAGATTTCCGGAGAACTTTGTGTCATGGTGCATTTTTGCTTCTAGCTTTTTATCTCAGATCTACTTATAAACTTTGTGTTATTTTAGATCTAGATCTGAAAACTACCTTTGCTTATAATTTTGTGTGTTAACATCTATTGGTCATGTCTATGTGCATGCAATCAACTCTGTAATCTATTGATTGGGTTGCACATCTTCCCTATTTCTTCCCTGTGTCTTTATCATTTCCTTCTTTAGATATTTTCTTTCTTTAACAGCTGCTTATTTGTTGCAAAACTATACAACTATGGTTCATGAGTTGCATGGTTAAAGTAAAACCCCTAAATAGATACTAGCATATTTTATTGACAAATCTTACACGGGAGCCTCACCGGTAAATGAAGGAGATTTATCTCATAACTGCCTAGGTTTTCAGCTATGCAGAAAATCTAGCCAACAATCCGCCAAGTTGTCTGCAGGAAACTTTTATTTAATTATTTATTGAATAAATAATGCCCCGTTTGAAGTCAATTGTGTTCCGGTTGAATCATGTTGCAGTTTTGCATGCTAGTATTCACTCGTCTCATTAGGGTTTTCACCAGGAATGAATTCAGAGCATTATCTGCCACTTCTAGCAACGTTTTTTGCTTTTATTTATTTCTTTTGTGTTTTTCTCCGTTTTTCTCCTCAATTTCTCTATGAAATTCCCCTAGGTCAATTCCTTCACCAGTATAGTCTGTTTAATTGCCTGAAACATCTGGAGATTATCTACCAACATGGCACCAAAAGGAATCAGCCTCAAAATGCAAGCTTTTAACCAAAAAAGATGAAGTCATGCACAAAAATCCTCTCCCATACAAGTCACACTTTTTCAAAATAAGTTATTTTCAATACAAGTCGCACTTTTTGAGAAGTCACTTAAGCTGCAGTGGGAAAATCGGAGGCGGCAGGCAGGCGGGAATTTCTTACCTGCCTTGCAGAGTAAAAATTGCCATTATAAAAGTCAAATAACTTAAGTGGAAGAAGGAATTTTTAGAGCTGCAGTGGACAGTGAAAATTCCCATCAGAAGTTGACTTCTTAATTTTAGAATTCACCCTTGCCAAAAAGTGCGACCCATTTGGGCATTAAACAAAACTTTTAATGATATTTATTAATAGTTGTTTTGTCTAATTTTGGCGCCAAGGATGGATGAAAGATCCCAAACCCCTTTTTGCCTGAATACTTTTTTTTTTAATATATATTGTTGTGGCTCAAATCTGAACTGATAACATCAAAAGGATCCATAGAACACCATTTACTAAAACTGCATAGATAAATTAAATAAAACACCCCGCAAACCGGGTGACTTATTAGAAATAGGCGCCTAGGGTTTGACAGTCAGCAATTTCTTCATATGAACAATTCAGTCGTGTATTTAATAATGATTTCTGATGGTACAATATTACGGCAATACAATTAGGAAATCTGCATCTAGATTAATAATAAAGATTGTCCAAAAACCAATTGAGCCTAGGATTCAAACCAAATTGATTATGATGATATATCTGCATGTTGTTGGGAATTACAATAATTATCTTTATGAAGTCAAATACCTCATCATTTTGCATAAAACAACTGTACAAGAAGTCGCCCCCCTTGAATAAAAAAAGTTTGTATGCCCACTGGTGCAATTCATTTCTTTGTAATTCTTAACTGCTAGAATAGTTAAAAACCTGTGAATACCATGAAAGAATCCCTCAATGTCAAACTTCTCTCACTGCTCCTGGGGTTTCCGTCTGCAAGAGGAATAATCCAGAAGGGTTTCCGTCCTTGGATTTTATCTAAAAAGCTCAGAGCTAACTCATTTGATGAGAAAATAATTGGTGATAATCTGAATCTTTCCCCAAGTGTAAGCAGATTTCCCTTATCAATCACCAGTATGAGAGCCCGAAACCATTCCAAAGGAACAAGTTGCACTTTTTCCAAATCCTCATAATTAATTATTTAATTAATTATTTTCTTTTCCAACTCAAGTTCGAATTTTTTGTGCGAGACATTTGACCCTTCCAGAACAAGGCAAGTCGCATAATTTTTGCCTAGGAAGGCACATTAAATCAATTTTTCTAATTTATTAAAATACATGGTTTCCTAAATCAAAGTGACTTAAACAGTCTATTAATTAATTATGTGCTTTAATGATATTTTACTTTATTTTGAGAACAATGATAATGAATATTAATAAACCAAAGTCACCCTTGAAAACACCCTTTGGCCGTCGGGTAGACAAAACAGGCCAAAGGTCTTCGACCGAACTATTTGAGAAAGAGGGACATTACAATGGAGGAAAAGTCAATGCATGAAGATAAGGCAAAGAGAACTAAAGGAAGCATGCTAAAATTAAATAAAATGAATTTATTTAATGGCAACCAGCAGCATGCAAAAATAGGCGCCCAATTTGGGTGAATAAACATGTTTGTTTATTAATTAATTGCTAGGAATAGGATGGACAATTATTAGAAATAGAATGCTGAGGGTTATATAAGCATGGGCTGCCATAATGAAGAAGCAATTAATGTTTTTTGCTAAGGATTGCAGCCCAGTCAATTTTGGCGCCAAAGAAAGGAGGATTTTTGCATCTGGAGGTGTTTTTCATTGTCGGGAAGCTTCAAAGTTTGACGCCTAGGGTTGGAATAGCTTGATTTATGCTATGATAATTATCTGCATGTTGCTATAAGTGCCCAGGTGAATTTAAAAATATTTATGCTTGCTTTGCATGCAAGCAAAACCTCAAATTTTAGGGCAGCGGGCTTCATATGCATATTTTTGGTGACAGAAATCAAGTATTCATGCTCTGGACTTCATCTTTGTCTTAAATAATTGCAGGTATTCATTACAGGTGTTCATACAGGTGAAAGGAAGTTCAAATCAATGTCAGGTACATTGAATATATCTTCCGAATCTGAAGAAATTGATAGATCTGCACGAATTGATCCAGTTATAAAGAATTCCGACAGGATTAAAAGAAAAAGAACACAGACAAAGATTGCTCCAGCCATGATGAAGCAAGATGATAGAGAAGGATCAGCAGAATCATGCATAGCTTCCAGATTTGCTGATATCAATGACACAGACATGGGCCTAGAACCCATCTCCGAAATAATTAACAGATCCAGGGCCGAAAAGACATTTCTCATGCGGGCAATGAAAAGCAGTGGAATTATTCCAGCATCAACATTCCCAGTCACAGCTCAGTTGCCCGAATTTGTCATGGAGTGTGCGAGATCATATCATCCTCTTTCCAGAACAATCCGGGATGCTGCGGGAAAGACAATTATTAGGCTGGATGCACAGTTTATCAATTATTGTCTGAAGATTCCGACACGAACGGTGGTGATTGCAATCAACATGTTGGATGCAGGTAACAAATGGGAGAAACACAAAGCAGATTGCGTGAGCATAATGAACAGCCGATATATGAAGAAGCCCAGGTCTCCATCAAAGTTCCCGAGAACTCTTCTGCGATCCAACTTGGTGCAGGAGGTGGATGATATCACTAAATTGCTTTACAGGATAAGTGGAGAAGCCAATACTCACAACTTTCGCTCATGGATGTATGCTTTCGTGAGGACTATCGAGATCAACAGAGCTGATTCGATAATCAATTGGGCAGAGATCATAGATCATCGATGAGCAACTTTGGAGTGTGAGGCGGACTTACAGCTTCAAAATGACTTCATACCTGGTATATGCAGCAGCCTCGCAGGGCATATTTTCCAAGCTGGATAGACGAGGCGTACTGGTGAAAGATCCTATCTTTGATTGCTATCCACAGTTGACAGTTCCTGAGTGCCACAAAGATTACAAAGCGGTCAACGATGGGTTCTTTTATGAATTCATCTGCAAACTAAACGGTGATCTGAAGACCAACAAGGTGAGCAAAGAAGCTTGGGAAGCTGTGTCTCAGCATGGCTGCATTTTCATCCAGTTTGTAGACTTCACCTATCTCAGGGTGACTAACTTTTCGGGAGAACCAGTTAAGTTGCCGAGGTATCCAAACGACAAGTGGGTCATCATGGAGTTGTGCAGACAACTCGTGGAGATGCATGACTTACAATCAAAGCGGCACAAGTCTACAGGTTTCTTTCCAGTCATAGTGGGTTATTACAGCTGCCAGAGCATCCACAAAGCTAGAGGAGTCGAAGCTGAAATGTTTTCTGAGTATGAGCCTGAGTTCTTCCCAGCCACGACTAAACTTTGACCCATATGGAGTAGCGAAGAAGACAATCTCCCAAGAATACTCACATGTGCCTTCGTTGGAGGACTTCTGGATGAAGTGCAGGAACGAGTATGAAGTCAGAAAGAAAGACTTCAGCAGGTTATCGGCGCAACAAGTGTCTGATTATGGTTTGGCACGGATACCTGCAGATCTTGCCGATGATGGGCATGTGATACTTGACTCGTATCATCAAATGGGAGGAGATAGAGCTGCTCTTCAGGAAAACATTGGTGGCTGCTAGACGATTGAAGAAAGTTCTTCCGCAGTTCTGGTTAACACTTCGAGCTGGTTGTTGACAAAAGTATTGGGTATTGAACCAGAAAGAAAGATTTGGATCGGCGCAAAGCTTTGATGAATCAGATCACAGGCAACTTTACCACGGAGAGAGTTCTGGTTCTAGCAAAAGGAAGCACGAAGGTGAAAGCAGCAGAAGGCCGGAAAAGCTTAAAGTTCACAAGAAGTCTCACATACAGGAGAAGGCCAAATCTACAGCTATCGTTCCAGTTCCAGCTTCTCCAACATCAACTCATAGCACTTCAGCAGCCCCGGAACCTCAGAGAGATCTTGTTGTTCCTCCTTTGAATCCAGCGTCATTTGTATTTTCTCCTCGACCACTCAGGTCTTCACCTATCCATGCGGAGAAGTTGAAAGCACAGATGGCGGAGTTTGAAAAGGCATTATCTTTGGATAATTCAGAGGGTAGCAGTCATAACACAGTGGCAAATTCTGATAGAGCGGAGTCAGAGCATGAGATGGTGGTGCACTCGGCGACTTCTCATTCCCCAAGAAGCAACTTTTCATCATGGTTAGCTTTGCAGACAATCCCAGAATCGAGAGAGGAGATCAACCTGGAAGAACACGACTTTCAACTGCTCCTGAGTTTGGGAGGAAGAGATAGAGGACCTAAAGTTGCCAAAATGACTTCTAGGTTGATTATTGAGGAATTGGAACAGAAGTTCACTGAGTTATCTGTTCCAGCAGAAGCAAAGCACAAGGGAGAGCTCACGGCAGCTGATATAGTAGTGACCAAGGTGCCAATAGGTTAAACTACCACAGAAGGGTTAAAGCAGGATACACAGACGCTAATGAATGCTTTATTCCTTAAGCTTGACAAAGAGAAGGCTGAGAGATCCAAGCTTCAGAAGCAGGTGTTCCAGCTGTGCGAGATCATTGCTAAGGTTGCCAAACCTTCCTCTCAGCCCATTTTAGCACATGAGCAGGTGAGTAATCATCTGATGCAGGAGGTGGAAGATGCAGGGGATCAAGTCAGAGCTATTGCCCACTGGAAGGAGCAAATCATTCACCAGGCTTCAGAGCAATTCGAACCAATACCGGCTGAATTAGAGAACATGCACAGGGCAGTGTCTCAGCTAAAGGATTTGATGACACAGATAAAAGATGAGAACATAGTGGCTGAAAGTCATTTGGATACTTTGGCTAAGATACACTCGTTGCCAAAGGATGTGCTGATTGCAGAACAGATTGTGCCTGGCGGATTGGTGGAAAAGGGGAAGCAGTTAGAGATTTCAGTTTCCTTCCACGTAGAGATCCTCAAGCTCATGCTGAAGAGGATGCAGTTGCTGGAGAGTAAGATGGGAGAAGTGTCAGAGAGCATCCCAGATGAATTACCTGCTTCCCATGAGGAATTAATGCTGGTTATGCGTAAAGAAGTTGATGAAGCCACCATACCTTTCACGATGGATTCGATTGGTAGACTCATAAAAGTTCAGGCAGATATTGAGGGATATAGGCCTGGTTTAGAGAAAGTGAAGGCTAACGCTGTTGCTTTGTCCAGAGGGTTGTTACAGTTTAGAACCGAGAGAGATGCTATTGTTAAAACAGATGGGAAGATGTTGAATTACATGTTTGACAAGTATATTCAATATCAGAACAAGAATAAAGTATAATTGTTACAGCTGCAGATCTTCTTTCTTCTCTTCTTTTTTCTCTTCTTCCTTCTCTTATTTCTTATATTCCCAGATGAAAATGTAAAATTAAAGTTATTGGTTGAAAAATCATTACTTTAAGTTATGTAGGAAGATTATTTAAGATAGGTGACAGATGTGCACAATTTTGACTTAGACTCCTGATGCATGTCACTAAGAGAGGAATTATAGGAAGATGACTACCAAATGTTCCCTTTACTACTTCTTCATGTTCTAGTTTAGTTGCAGTTTCTCATTTGTAATTTCCCCTCTACACACTATAAGTAGAGGAAGAACCTACGGGTTAAAGGATCGGAATTTTGTAATCAGCATTCTTGTGTTCCAGACTTTGAGCTAAAACCCTTGATTTCTGCAAGCAGAGGAATAGAGAAGAGATTTTTGGAGAACTTTGTGTCAACGGTGCATTTTTCTTCTTATTTCTTTCTAGATCTATTCATAAACTTTGTGTTATTATAGATCTAGATCTGAAAGTTTCCTTTGCTTTGAATTTTGTGTTTAATAATCTATTTGTTTTAATCTATGTGCATGCAATCAACTCTATAAACTATTGTTTGGGTTGCACATCCTCTCTACTTTCTCTCGTTTCCTATTATTTTCCTCTTCTACAGATTTTTTCCTTTCTTTTACATCTGCTTACTTGCTACAGAACTGTCTAGCTATGGTTCATGAGCTAAATAGTTAAAGTATTACCAACAAATAAATATTATGACATATAACTGACAAAATCTTACACGGGAGTCTCACCAGTTAATGAGGGAGATTTATCTCATGATTGCCTAGGTTTTCAACTGTGCAAAAAATCTAGCCAACAATATTCTTGATTTGGAGAAGGTGGAAGCTAACACTGTTGCTTTGTCCAGAGGATTGTTGCGGTTCAAAACTGAGAAGGAAGCGGTTGCTAAAGCAGATGGAAAGTTACTGAGTCACATGTTTGACAAGTATATTCAGTTTCAGAACAAAAAAAATCGTAGAGTATGATGGCCGACACATTTTCTTTCTTCCCTTCTCTCTCTTATTCTTATTTTCTCGAACAAAATTGTAAAACTAAAGTAATAGGTTAAAAGCCATTGCTTTTAGTTATTTGAAAAGGTCCTTAATTGAGAATAGGTGGCAGACATGCAAAGCTTTGATCTACTCTTCATATGCATGTCATGTAGAGAGAAATTTCAGGGGAAAGATTGCCGGTTGTTTTCTTTATAGCTTCCACATATGTCAATTCAGTTATTGCTTTCCTATTTGTAATTTCCTTCTATACACTAAAAATAGAAGAAGAACCTATGGGTTAAAGGATCAGAATTTGTAGTCAGCATTCTTGTGTTTCAGACTTTGAGTTGAAACCCTTGATATTTTTCTGAAAGCTAAGGAATTGAAAGGAGGCAGATTTTCGGAGAACTTTGTGTCAACAGTGCATTTGTTTCTTGTTTCAGTGTGGATCTTTGCATAAACTTTGTGTTATCTCAAATCTAGATTTGAAACTTTCATTTTCTTTATATTCTGTATTGTGAGATCTGTTTGTTTCATCTATGTGCATGAGACCAACTCTACGAACTATTGGTTGGATTGCACATCTTCTTTGCTCTCTTCTCGGATTCAATTATTTCCCCGTTTTTCAAATATTTCTTTATAGCTGCTTACTTGCTGCAGAATTACCTAGCTATGGCTCATGAGCTTTGCAATTAAAGTAAAACCCACGACCAGTTACTCAGATCCACAATTGATAGAAATCTTACACAGGAGCCTCACCGGTAAATGAGGGAGATTTATCTCATGACTGCCTAGGTTTTCAGCTGTGCAAAAAATCTAGCCAACACTCCTGTAAGTATTTCTTTCACAATTGCTTACTTGCTACAAAATTGCCCAACTGTGGTTCACAACTTGTGGGAATTAAAGTAAAACCCCTTAAAGTAGTTATTATGATTCACCCCTGCAAAATAAGTAAACATCTTACACAGGAGCCTCACCGTTAAATGAGGGAGATTTATCTCATGACTACCTAGGTTTTACGTTGTGCATAAAATCTAGCCAACAAGTTCCCCATCACTGGAGCTAAGCATCATAATCAGTTTAATACAAATGTGGGCAAAATGAGGAGCACATTTAGTAAGGGGTACTTACACCTTTTCAGGCAGCCCCCAAGTTATGCATACATCAAGACAAAGGTCACTTTATGTACAAGGACTAGGATTGGAGGGATAAGAGGAAACCCTCTTCCCAAGGCCCGAGATATGCATGCAAAGGTAACTACTTCCTCTTTCTCTTTGGTTTGTAATCTGTCTAATATACTTGTGTTTGAGGGAAGAATTTGGGGTCACAAAGATGGTTGTGTTGGTATCTCAACAAGGCTCATAAGGTCAAGAAGATTGGAAGAATCTCTCCATAAAGCACTTGATGAGGCTGTTGGACTGTTCCTAATAGCAGTCAAAAGGAGGTCATTTGATGGAATACTCAACTTTAACGAGAAGCTAGAGGTTACCCAAGACAGGCACCGACAACTTTGGAACGAATGCAAGAAAAAAAAGATCCCATCTAGTGAGGAAACCATGCCACGAAAGAGTGTTGGTTTAAACTCAGAAATTATGAGTCATAAGAGTGTCATTGGCAGCCCACGATATGAGGATATCTCAGTTTTTGCC
This sequence comes from Taxus chinensis, assembly GCA_019776745.2. Taxonomy (NCBI): domain Eukaryota; kingdom Viridiplantae; phylum Streptophyta; class Pinopsida; order Cupressales; family Taxaceae; genus Taxus; species Taxus chinensis. The sequence continues at coordinate 489,592,889 of CM034146.1, forward strand.
AATATGTCATTTCAGATTTGTTGTTACCATGGACAGCTGGTTGGGGAGAATAATCATATTTCATGTGTGTTGTCACCGCTAATTGGGTATTATCATGCACATCCTACTTCACGGGGTAATGAGGTAAGAAGTAATTTTGTAGTAAAGAACATATAGATATATGGGCTCAATTTCAAGGGTGTTTCCACACGTGGCATATAGGTGCTATGTTGAGATTTACAAAAGGAGGAATACTTGATTTCAAAATCATTAAGGAGGGAAATGCTGGTGATTCTAATTTTCAGTTTCATATGTGGTTAACCCATGGTCCCATGAAAAGGTATGAATTTTGTTTTGAATTCTTTGTTTTAAGTTCAGCTGAGGCTCATATTGTTCTTGGGGGTCAATAGCTCCAAACTTTACGGGAATTTACCCTCAAAATTCACAAGGGGTTGAAATTCCACTTAATAAATGAAGAAGTTGGAATTCATGAAATCGGGAGGGGAAAAGGTAGGAATGTTAAGCAAGGGAAGGCTGATTTTATTTCTTTACCAGCAGTAAGGAAAGGACTGGTCATAGTTAAAAAAGCATGGAGGAATTTGGCAAGCAACATCATGAGGAAGTATAAAAGGGAGATTAGATTATGCAGGGCTATTATGGGAGTCTTATCTATTAATATATACTTACAAACAATAGAAGCCTATCCTTCAAGAAGAAATCCCGAGAAGGAAGCAAGTCCAACATTTATGTGTCTCTTGCATATTACACTTTCAACCCTCCACTCATTTTTGCAACAGCTGAAAGTGGGATTCCAATTGTATGGTAGACACTCAGCGCCAATTTCCTAAGGAGGTATGCCCAGCTCTCTTGAAATTCATTTAGTTATCATTGGTTCAATTATGAGGGGGAAAATACATAGCTACAATTGTGTTTGGGATACTATTGGAATCCTCCACCAAAGAGGGAGGTATGAAGATGTAATCATGGATTCACAAGGATGGGAAGATTTGTGGTGTTTGAACCTCTTGAGTTAAGGGCCAATATGTCTGTTGATTTCAATTGTAGACCTGTTCTTAAATTTTCAGCTTATGTAAGACAATTTGCAGTCCCTACATTACTCATGAATTTGTTTTTTTCCATAAAATTTCAGTTGGGTAGTGTTATGTGTAATGTCCTTTTCTAAGACAAAAACCAAAAATAAGGGTTTTGCCACAAACCTTGAGAATCAGATCTGAAAATATACCAACACCAACAAATGAAAATAATCTTATTTTATGACAGCAGTTCCAACAATAATATAAACCCTAGCAGCGAACTGTCAAGGGGCTTAAATGCACCATAAAACCATGCACAATGGCTGAAAAATCTTCTAAATAATTTTTTTATGCACGACAACACTTATTCATTCAATTTGCAATAAACAAATGGAGAAAATCCAAGATAACACACTGTTGTAATTAAATTTGGATCAGCAATAGGACAGCCACAAACTAAGGCTGAAAATGATAGGATATACTCCACTAAAAATCACAAAAGCATAGATTTCGGCCTTATAAATTATGCCGAATCAAAATATCACATAAAATCTTAATTTCACCCCCTAGAAGGCACCCAAATGCTATCAAACCCTAGTCACTCCAACTAGGAAGAGCTCAACAATGCATGCAACCCTTGTAGATGTCTTCTTTGATCTTCTAATGTCCAAATCTACAAGAGGTCTTCAAGTTGTCTTACCTTCACCCAAGGATGGAGGGTTTTCATCCACCAACCAGCCACAAGGTTTTCATCTTCCTTGGAAAAGCCACACAATTGGATTTTCGCCCAAAAGTCGAATGACAATGAGAAAACAACCCAAAGATCAAATGTAGAGAAAAATGCGCCAAGATGGGGAGCAAATGAAGTCATTGATCTCCTTTTATATCCTTACTTTGGCGCCAAAGGCCAGATAGAATGGACCGACCTCCAAGAATTTCTCTTTATCTTTTAATTTGCCTTTAAAACTTCTCCAACCCAGTTGACCTGCCTTATTAAAGGAAACACTAAAGAATACATTAAAAATTAATAAAAGAAAAATGAAAACGAATGCAATTCCTTCCCTAACTCATTCATATTTCCTTATCAGGGAAAGGGAATGGAAAGAAATTCATTGTTGGGCTCCTTAAGTTGAAAAAGGGGACATTACATTATGCCATGGCTATAGCGCTGAACGTGCAAAAATAAAATTTGGGACCACCATAAGTAGTCATGAACAGCCGTGAATTTGCGTTTTCGAAGGGAATTCTCTCATGGGTTGATGTGCGAAGAAGGTTACAGCTGAAAGGAAAAAGCAAATCAGATTTGATAGCCCCAAATTGCATAAGATTCCATGTGAATTATGACTGTGGTCAATTGTTTTCAGCCCCTTCACAATCTGATTTGCATCTTCTAATAAGAAAGATAGCTAGTCAAGATGATTATTTGTCCACTTCTTGCTTGATGATGGCAACTACATTAGTTTGTAGGGATTTTGGTACAGCTGACTATGCAAAGAAAGTAAATGTCACTGTTGTTTTTGAAGTAGAAGATGAAGAAAGGAGTAGAGGTTTGAGTTTGTTTGGGTTGAAGCTCCTTCATTTAACAGGCACAAGATCCAAATTATGGGAGCACTACAGCGTGTTCCTTTTACCTTGATATGATGATGCTTGGGCATATGAGTTTGCAATTGCTTCAAGGCAAGCAATTTCGGGAAAGGAGGACTATAATGTCCCCTTTTTCAAATTGAGGCCAAATGAAGACTTTTTGCCACTCCCTTTCGATGGCGAAGAAAAATAATAGAACAAGGGAAGGAATTGCACTTCATTTCAATTTTCTTTTATTAGTTTTAATGTTTTCGCTTAGTGTTTTTCCTATACGAGGTAGGTCGGCTGGGTTGGAGAAATTAAAAAATAAAGTGAAGCTTAAGAGGTCGGTCCTTATCTAATTGGCCTTTGGCACCAAGCAAGGGATATTAATGAGGTTGTATGACTTCATTTGAAAATCATCTTTGGCGCACTTTACTCTAACACTTGGTTTGTTAGGTTGGTGGTTCCATAACATTCTACATGAGGATGAAAACCCTCTTGTGTGGCATCCAAGGAGGACGGAAACCTTTCTTGTGGCTTAGTGGAGAACGAAAACTCTCCATTTTGGTGCATTGAAGACATCTCCTAAAGACTTGCTTTCTGATTTGGATCAAGGACATTAAGAAGAAGGATTACAAAAGCTTTGCATGATTTTTGGAGCTCTTCCATAGGGGAGCGACTAGGGTTTGGTGGTGGTTCGGTGCTTTCTAGGGCACATAACTCATTTATTCTTTGATATTCTTGTTCGGCCTAATTTATAAGGCCATAATATGGACTTTGGTGAATTTTGGTGAAGATTTGCTATTTTCCCTAGCCCTCAGTTTTGGCTGGATAGCCACTGTTATAAATATTTAATTCCAGTTGTGCTAATTAGATATTTCTTCAATCTTTTGATGTATTTGTAATGTATAAATATTGGCGTGGCTAGATAAATTGTTTCGTGGCATTCTACATTGATTTGCACAATGAAAAGCGCACTCAAATCTCATAGGCAGTTCGCTGTCCTAGGAGACTGCAGATTTTGGATTGGTTTTCAGCTATTTTCAGTTTGTTGTGTGTGTACTTGAAGGTGTTTTCATATCAGATCTATTGGGGATAGTTGGAAACAGCTTTTCTTCATTTTCAGCCCTAAAAGGGACATTAAAGAAGCCAACAAAAGAGAATTTTGGTGTTGTCAACATACTTCAATGTACACTTGAATTTTAATTCAAATTTATACGAAAAAAACATTATGTAGATTTATTTCAAGGAAAGAAAGCCAATGTCTAGATTCTATGGAGTACAATGACATGGCAAAGATTGATCAACACTAGAGCAATGCAAAATGAGAATACTAAAGACTAACAGTACTACGAGTCCATTCATATTAAAAACTCCCTGAAATTGAGCACATTTATATCAAGTATGACAGAACATGATTCCATGATATTTTGGTCGATAACAGTTCCCATAGCCACGTGACCTCCTAGTCATGTAAATGTTATGTAAGTCTCCATTTAATTAGTTGCGACTCATGATTCCCAAGGACTTTAAAGAGTCTGTCCAGAACCAAGCTATTTATAACTGTGCTTTCTGCTGCTATTTCCATTTTGCTGCTGCTACAGGCATTTGCATAGAGAGTACAATGTTTCTAGATATTGAAAAAGAGAGCACGGAATTCAAAACATCTCTGACACACAGAAAAATCTTGAGTAAATTTTGTTTGGCTTTTCCATTGGCTGCAGTGGAGGGGACTACCTTTACATGCATGAAATAGAACAAAAATATAAACCTTTGTGAACTTGTTTAAAGTCCAGATCTTTAACTGTTCAAAGTACATGAAAATTACCTGTGGAAAAAGGTCAGAAAAAAAACTGATAAGCAGGCTTATCATCTGAAAGGTGAATGCCCAGAATGTCAAATACTGCACCATAAAGAACAATTTATAAGATAAGCATGTTAAAATCCAAATCTAAAAAACACACAAATACAAAATCTAAAGCACATAAAGCAAGTGCATCATCAACTTGAAACCATAAGATATTTTTCAATAGATTTTGCTCAAATATGCAATTTGTATTCTTCTACACTGTCAAGTTCTGCAAATATGGTCAACAAGAATGAAACGAAAGGAGTTGACTCTGGTTGCCCGTCCTGCAGTGCCCTGCCAGTCAGTGTCCTTTGATAACAGTGCCTTTATAACATATTTTGCAATGTTGTCCCACATAATGTCGGTTATAAGGACTATGTATTTGATAAGACCTAGGTTTTATTATTTTGATTCTATAACCTGCATGTTAATCAAGGTGGTCATTATTCACAATTGACAATTGAGAATTTCCTATTTGTCATAACATTTAAAGGAACATGTGACAGCTTACTCTTTGGCTAAGTGACACTTTCGACATGTTTTATTTGAAGTGGTTGAATGTGTTACGGGGTATGATGTTCCCAACATGTATTTGATAGCAAACTATTTCAACTATTAGTATGATTATTAGATGGTTTGTGGAACAGGCAATGCTTTGATGATTTGCATTGTTTTATGTTGTAAACCATACAGGGGTTCATTACATAATTGAGATTTGGGTTATGCAAAGCAATAGCTACATAACTCACGAGAAATTGTAGCAAAATCACCAAACTCTCAAGTTCTGGGGCTGGGAGAATAACTCATTGCTGTTGGGTTTGATTTGAGAAGTAAGAGCTCAATTCTTTTTCTTCGGGGGGTGGAGTTGGGGTTGGTTTAAGGTTTTTGAAGTTTTACTCTTCCATTTTAGATCTGTTGCAAGGCTTGAATAATTTTTCCCCATTTTCTAATTTGTTTCCTTTGGTAGGAAACTGAGGTTTTGATCTTCACTTGTTTTTCCTTTGTTTGATAGGGTTTGCAACTTGCACTAGTAGTGATATATGAAAATGGCATCCTCAACCTCGAGTAGCAGTAGTAAGAAGCCAAATTCTGATGACCCTTCTTGGAAGCACGGCATAGAGGCTCCAAAGAAGAAAACTCTAATATGCAACTATTATGGTTTTATGATAAGAGGATGCATTGATAGCTTCAAATACCATCTTGCACAAATCACTAGACGAGATGTTCGAGTGTGCCTCAAAGTGGAGCATGAAGTTACACAACAGATGAATGATCCCTTTTTCGCTTGTGGAGAAAAAAATAGAAAAGAAGAGAACGATTGCATCTGTGATGAATTCTCCCCCTGGTTCAGATGAATAATAGTATCTTCTATTGGCCCATGGATTTAGTGCTCATACACTGGACATAGTTCAAGTCGAATTCCTTTGGCTTCACAAGTTTTTTTGTTCCTCGCAATACTCCTAGAGGACAACCTTTGCTTGAATGTACTGCTTGGATTTGGGAGAAGCATAATGAAGCAAGGATGGCTATTGTAAATTTTTGCTATTATAACAACATACCATTCAATGTGGCAAAAAGCGCATAATGGGAGACATCAATGACAAATTGACAATGTTAGGAAAAGGTTCAAGGCACCCGGTCCTCATGATTTGAGTGGAACTTTGTTGGAAGAAGTCATCAAAAATACGTAGGTGATAGTCGATGATCAAAAAAGAATTTAGAAAAGAAAGCGTTCTAGTGTTTTCTTTGACGGGTGGACAAATGGAAGGAATGACACTTGATAGAAGTTATAGTGACTTCAAGTGAAGAGATGGTGTTCTTGAAGTCTATTGATGCCTTTGCCATGTCAAAAATGTAAAGACTTTGTGTGATCTATTGGAGTAGGTGGTCAAAGAAGTGGATGTAGAAAATGTCGTTCAAGCTATGACCAACAATACAACGACATATGTAGCAGAAGGGGAACTTATTGAGGAGAGGCACCCTACCATTTTTTGGAGCCCTCGTGCAACCGACTCCGTTGATCTCTTATTTGACAACATAGGGAAAATTAGATGGGTGAAGAATTTGGTTGATGAAGCTAAAAATTGACCAAATACAACTACAATCACCCTTGGGTGCTTCGCTTGATGAGAGAGCACACCAACAGAAAGGAGCATATGCAATCAAGAGATGCACAATTATCCACAAACTTCATCACATTGTAGAACATTGCAGCCTCACCAACATCACTTAGGCAAATGTTTGTGAGAACTTTGGGGTTGGAGTCTCCATATTGTAGGAAGGTCGCAGAGGTAAAAATCAGGAATAACATTTATTATGATGTGTTTACGAAAAACACAAACAAGATCCTTAAGGTAAGTATAAACTTAATGATTACAAACTTACAAAGTAATAAAATCCATTACTTTGTAAGTTTGTAAACTTCTAAAATTTTAATTTATAGAAGTTATATTTCAGAAATCCATTACTCTATAAGTTTGTAAACATATAAGGTTTCAATTTATAGAAGTTATATTTCAGATTTTTCGTTTATTAAGAAGTATTTTTTGGTTCAAATTTCTCTTAACTTTAATTTTAAAATTTCACACTATGTTGTTTTAGGTGATAGAGCTTTTAGTCATATTTCTACAAATAGTTCCCATACTTGTATTTAGCAAATATTTGGTAGACCCAAAAAAAAATGACTCGGAGAATATTCAGCAACTTAAAAAATGCACAAATTTCTTTTAAAAACATAAATTTAATGGAAAATATAGCTACAAAATGTATCAAATCAGTCTGTAAAATGTTGGGGAAATGTTTTCTCAAATGAATCTGTAGTATTGGGGAATCAGGTTCCTGTGAATGCCCAATTGGAGCAGCAGATTGAAGCGTTGGGTCAAATGGGACCCAAGAAGGGAGATAATCATCTAACCAAGATGGTTATGTATATTGAAGAACTGAAAGGAGACATAAGACTAACGAAAAGTTCTGTACAGTTTCTCTTTAATGATTGGCATACTATGAAAATGCAAGTTGAAGATGTGGCCAAAATCACTAGTGGGGGCAGTCTTGAAATTATGAAAGCTATCTACAAGAACCTCTCCAATGAGGTGGATCATTTTAGAGCCTTATTACACAGTTATATGGAATGGAGTGTTGTTACTGTGAAATCCACTCTGCAACATCTTCAAAACCTCAGTCAGTTGGCTAATGCTTACAGGCAAGTGGACGAGCATGGCAATCCGAAGAAAAGGAAAGGGGAAGGTGCTGAATGTGACCTGGCTTCATTGGGTGCCAACATTGAGTCTCTGTCAAAGAAATGGGCAAAAGTTTTAGATGGTCTGGAAATCTAAAAAGTAATGTTTGTCTGGGTGGTTGTTTGTTTACTTTGTTGTTATTTAGCTTTGTTGTTAGTAAGACTTTGGTTCAGTAGGTGTTGTTATTACTCTTTTTGTTGTGCTTTGTACGGGTTTATATGCTCTTAGAGGAGCTCAGTTGTAATAGTCGTTCTATATGTATCTCTTTGTATGCTTTGTAGTGTATTATCTGCTCACTTTGGAGCTCTGACATATAAGAGGTAGGGTCCCCTCAACCCTGTTTTACCTATTATCAAAAAAAATGTAGTATATTTGCATCTCATAAAAAGAGATATCATTGAGTTATTTCTTCCTTAAGGAATGTTGGATGATGTTACCCTGCCTTAAGAATTTATATTTCTATCTTTCAAGTTTATTGAATATTATGGGACATTCGGCCACCATAAATCTCTTGCGTTGTTTAGTCATTTATATTTCAACGTTATTTTTCATATTGGATATATGTTCTTAAAATTTTCCTTCATTTTCTTTCTAACTCATCAATTTTCTTCTCATTCCATGGGGTCCCAGCATAGGAAATTGTGGGCTTCCATAGAGAATATTTTTAAGAGGCCACTTTGGGAGATTTGGAGAGTGTTATAGCTTGCATTTGGACCTTGGGTCACTACACAACCATTGAATGAGCTTTGGGAGGCTTGGAAGCTTCGTCTTCACAAATTTTGTTGATTTCCTCAATTGTGGGTGAAGGTAGTATCTATATCTGCTTGACTCATGATTTTGTTTTCCCTCTCTTAAGAAGAAGAAGCAAGTGATTTAAAATTTTGAATCCCCTTGGTTTTGTTTCAAAGAAAAAGAAAGATCTTGATGGGGATGTATGTTTCTCTCCTTCCTTTTTCTCCCTTATTATTCGCTGGAATGCTAGAAATATTGTTGATAGGAACAGCAAATTAGAACATCTTCCATGGAGCAATGTTACTCTTCTTGATGTTTTTTCTCTTTGATTAGTGTGCTCGAAGGCAAATCCATTGTGCCATTTGTAGATACCAAGGACAGCGCAAAAACACTTTGGTTCATCACCCTTCCCTTGAAGCATATACACATGAATCTTGGTTGACTGTTACTGGACGAGAAAAGGAGGCTTTGGACAGCTGTTATGGATCTTTCATGATACTAGTTGTAAGGTGAGAGTTGAGGCCATAAGGGGCCCAGTAATAGCCACATTGAGAAGAGTTTCGATATGTAATTTCTTACTCTTGCTAAGAGAAGGAGGCCATGAAAGGTTCATGGAGCTTGAAGAAGATGGTGGATAGTACTTGTGTTGTAATGTCCCTTTCTAGGGCTGAAACTGAAAATAAGGGGTTTTGGCTCAAACCCAAATGACAACTTCTGATTTTTATTGCAGCCACCGGTCAATCACTTTAACCCTAGAGGAACAAACTGAAAATGCCATTAGCAGCAAAGAGAAAACTGAATATTTATGACAGCAAAGGAATTCATATGGCAGCCAACAATATCACCACTTAGCGCTAGCGATGAACCTAATTTTCTATTTCCTAGGGCAGCGAACTGTATGCTCTTTTCAAGACAATACTCTCATGCAATATAGACTGAAAATAAATATAGAAATCTCCCAAACACTTCATAAGTCCAGCAAGATGAAATCTGGAACAAATATATATTTCATAAATTTAATTCAAGTGCAAACACAACTGAAACTTTGAAAATTCATAACTCCATCAATACTTGGAGTTTCAACACAAGCAAATGTTCAAAATGATCCCGGAGAGACCAACTACCAAATAAAAGTGAAATCACAATTTTCCAAATATGGAAACCCCTCCAAAAGTGATCCCGAACTTACCAAATAGGTAGATCAAGTGGAAGAAGAGTGCCAACACCCTTAAAAGTGCCTTAGCTGGAGTAGAAGTGCCCTATGCACAGATAAAAACCTTGTTGTTCCGGAAATCTGTCGGTGAAGCCCACTTGTGACTCCCGAATGAAGCCACCAATGCACACAAGAGGGTTTCCATCCCCAAGTGTGATCCTATTGAAGGGTTTCGTCCTCAATAGGTGACCAAGGAAGGGTTTTCATCCTTCAATGGCAAGAAGAAAAGCTACACTAGCTCCAAATCCAAGTAAATGTCAAAATAATGAATGATAATTATCCCTCCTCCGTTCGAACCTCCTTAAGTGCCCCTCTTTGGCGCCAAGGATGAATTAAAAGATCAACTCTCATTGGCAACCTCTTCGTGAAGGGGAAGCGTACTTTTTAATCTTCACTTGGTCCTCCAAGAAGACCTACCTCATGTGGAGAAGATAGAAGTTCATTTTTTCTTTGTCATTCACCTATCACCTAGTCGAATCACTCCAAGTCATAATTAGTAATCAAATAAATAAGGAAAATATAATCACTTACAATTATGGCAATGTTAACCTCCCTTGCTTTCCTTCCTTGAAGTCCACGGAAGGTGGAATGGGCCCAGGGTCTTCATAGTGACTAGCTTGGAAAAGCGGATATTACATGGGTGGAGCCATGGGGATATGGAAGAGCAGGTTGGGGAGAAACCATTAGATCCTTGCCATGAAACTTCATTGAACTTTCTCTCTTCCAACATGTCCTAGTCAGCATTTGTTTTCAAATGATTGATTGAACAAAACCCAGAAGTGATTCATCTATTTCATTTAGTTGATTCAATCTGAGACCTACGTTGAAGGTGTTAGGTCCCCTAGTACCTTTCCTTTAATGAAGGTAACATATCTATGCAATTTGAGATCAGAATGGAATCCCCTTTAACAGTTACCCCTGCTAGTGAATAATTAAGGAGCCACGCAAGCCTAGTTCGGATGGTGAAATATTCCTTGACATCATGGCATTACTCTCTTGTATCATATTGTCAATTTAAGGATGCATTTTCATGATGCCTTGAAGGGGAATGTCAATGATTGTGGTTGAATATGCCTCATAGGGCTAGAGATTTGAATGTTTTCTTAGTAGGAGCTAATACTAGTGTTGGCTAGATTTTTTGCATAGCACAAAACCTAGGCAGTCATGAGATAAATCTCCCTCATTTGCCGGTGAGGCTCCCATGTCAGATTTGTCGATTAAAGTATGCTAATATCTAAATAGGGTTTTACTTTAATTACTCAGTTCATGAACCATAACTGAACAGTTCTGCAGCAAGTAAGCAATTGTTTTAAAGAAAGAAAATATTTATAGAAGGGAAAGGGAATTATATAAACACAGAGAAGAAATGGAGAAGATGTGCATCCCAATCAATAGATAGCAAAGTTGATTGCATGCACATAGAAGAAACCAATAGATATAAACACAGAATTCTAAGCAAAGGTAGCTCTAGATCTAGATCTGAAATAACACAGTCTATTAAAAGATCTAAGATAAAAAGCAAGAAACACAATACACCGTGACACAAAGTTCTCCGAAAATCTGCTCCTGTATATCCTTTGCTTCAAGTGGCTCTCAGGGTTTCAGCACAAAGTCTGGAACACAAGGTTGCTGCTTACAAATTTTGATCATTAACCCGAAGGTCCTTCCTCTACTTATAGAATGTAGAGGGGCAATTACAAGTCGGAAGCTTTTAGTTGAATTGACACATGTGGAAGTCGGAGGAAAGAAACAACTGGCAATCTCCCTCCTGGAATTCCTCTTTGCATGACATGTATGATTTGCAATTGAAAATAGAACCTTCTATTTTGCGCATCTACCACCTATCTCCAAGTAATTGACTTCTTCAAGTAATGGCTTTTAAACCAATCACTTTAAGTTGTATAATTTAATTGATCGCTCAATTACTTTGTCGAAGGAAAGAAGAAGGAAGAGGAAAGCTGCAGTTTTTTCCTTTTTCATGTCTGCATGCAGCTGATTCAAACTGCCTCTTGATTATCACCAAACTGGATTTGGGAGTAGCTGGATTCTGTCGCCTTGTCTTCTCTTGGATCCTGGAAACTTTTGCAGTTCTTCTCCAGGACATTGGATCAATGCACTGTTTGATCTGGAAACAAGCTCATCCTTATTTTTAATTGGAAACGAGCAATTAAAAATTCTGGAAAGCAGCTCCAGATGAATGGAAATTCAATGAAGGCTGGATTTGGAAATGACTGGGAGTATTGGAAACAAGATCTTGGAAGGAATCTTGCCTTCGCACTTGTCTTCTTCACGGGATGCATTTGAAACAAGCTTTTGCAGTTCTTCTCCAGTACATGCATCAGTGCAATGCTTTTGCAACTATGAGACTCTTGGATTTTTAATCTTCATACGAGCAATTAAAAATTCTGGAAAGCTACATCTAGGATATGGATCTGCAACTTCAATGAAGGCTTCAACTCTGAAAGATTGGGAGCTATGGATGCACAAGATGCAACTGGAAGAAATTTTCCATGTTTTTGATCTTCACGTATGAGCTGCAGTTTTTCCTGCAAACAAGAGGATGAAGCCTTTCCTGCTCTGGATCAGCTCTTTGCAATTATAGCAAGAGGTTCTGGAGCCTGGATCTGTGGCTCTATTGACTTCAACAAATCTAGAAGTAATGCATGACTGCTGCTGAGCTTTCTTTTTCATCCTGCTTTGCCATGGCTGGAGTCTATCTTTGTTTGAACAATTCTTTTTCTCCTTATCTTGACTGGAATTCTTCAAAACTGGTGCATATTTGGATAATTCTTCAGATTCGGAGGATATATTCAAATGTACTGGACATTGATTATAAGCTCATTTTCTTTATGTAAAGCACCTGTAACGAATTCCTGCAATAAATTCAAACAAAGATGGCAACCGGAACATGAACAGTGAATTTTACTCATAAAAATCTGCACTAATTCAAGCCTGCTGCCACGAAAAATTGATGTTTTATTTGCATGCAAAGTGAGCATGAATTTTACCAACTTCACCTGAGCACCTGTATCACTTATGCAAACAATTATCCAGACACAAATCAACTCTTCTTCAAACCTGTGCGCCAAAATTGGAAGCTTTTAGCATTGATTTCACCTTCTTTTGAGCAAAAATCCTTCTTCAAATGGGGCACAATTTTCCTCTGGGCTGCACTTCTTTACCTGTGAATTAATTAATTCATCCTTATGTCAGCCCATGCTTATATAACCCTCATAATTCTATAATTAATAATTGCCCCTTCTATTCCTGGCAATTAATTAATTAAAAATCATGTTTTTCTCTTTAACTGATGTGTTAAAATAGCATGCTTAAGGATAGCCATCCAATTAATTAAATTAATCCAATTTAAACATCCACTTTTCACTCAATTGAAACTTCACAGTGTGCCTTGACCTTAGCCACTGAAAATAGAAATTAATTTAATCATTTAATACTTCAAAAAGCATTAAATATCACCCAAATGGGGCGCACTTTTTAGCATAATAGAATTCTATTTTTAAAAACACATGGCAATGGGAATTTTTACCCTGCAAGGCAGCCCCGGAAATCCCATGATCCACTTAAGTGATTTGACTTTGACAATGGGATTATTTACCTTGCATGGTAGGCAATAAAATCTCATGATTTCACTTAAGTTACTTTTCTTTTATTTCACCATGGGAATTTTTACCCTGCAAAGCAGGCAATAAATTCTCGCCTGCCTACTACCTCTAATTTTTCCACTGCAACTTAAGTGATTTTTCCATCATGGGAAAAAGTACCCTGCAGGCAGGCAATAAAATCCCATCTACCTGCTGTTTCTATTTTTCCCATCATAACTTAAGTGACTTTGCCTTCATGGGAAAAAGTACCCTGCAAGGCAGGTACAAAAATCCCACTTGCCTACTACGACCAAAAATCCCATGATCCACTTAAGCTGTTTGATTTTCATAATGGGATTATTTACCCTGCAAAGCAGGTAAGAAAATCCCATCAATGCCTTAAGTGATTTTTCTTTTATTTCACAATGGGAATTTTTACCCTGCAAGGTAGGTAAGAAATTCCCGCTTGCCTGCTGCCTCCAATTTTCTCACTGCAACTCAAGTGACTTTTCCATCATGGGAAAAGGTACCCTGCAAGGCAGGAAATAAAATCCCATTTGCCTACTGCTTCTATTTTTCCCATGATCCACTTAAATCCTTTGTTTTCCAAAAATGCGCCCAACCCGCAAGGGCTTTTTAGTGCATGACTTCGCCTTTTCCCAGTGAACCGGACCTCCGATGGCGACTTCCTTCTGGCACAATGTGCGTATGTGATCTCCGAATACTCCAGGCCAAGAATCGGGCTAACCCGGCAAAGGAATTGATCTAGAGAAATTTCACAGAAAACAAAATGGGAAAACACAAAAACACGAAAAATTGTCAAAAGTCACAAATAAAGCCCAAAACTTATTCCTAGTTAAAACCCTTCTGGTGTATAGGAATAATGATATGTTCAATCACAACAGGGTTAAATTGGAGTGCAAATTGCCTCAAACGGGGCTCAAAATAATTAAATACAAATTTTCCGCAGACAAATCCCGATGACAGAATATAACAATTTTGGGCATCTAGGTATTTGGCGAAAATGGCTAATATGGCTCTTTAGGAATATCTTGACGCAATACAAGAACTTTCTGGCAACAAAAACACAAAACAACCCATTATTTTAAAAGTATGAAAAAAATTCGGATAGAGTAGTCACAGATTTCAGGATGAAATCTGGGGACACCAACTAGGAAGGTTGTAATCCTAATTCATTTCTCAAAAGATGCATTAGTGGACCTCATTTTGACCCTCCATAGTAGAGTGTTGAAAGCACATAGTGGGTACATGATAATTTAGTGTATGCTACACATGGTCTTTTCACCTTATCCCTTGTGTAGCCCCTAGCAGTGGCCAGCAGGGGAGCTAGGACTATGAAGACAATGGATGTTGTGACCATTAACTACACTTGATAGAATTGTCAGCTTGTTTATCTTCCATATTGGTGATGGTTATGTCCTTACCTTCTATTTTCTCTCAATTACATTACTTATTTTTGTTTTAATTATGTTACTCTACATATGCATAGTTAGATGGCATATACTAGTATGCTAGTTAGAATTCTGGTTCAATCCTTAGCTGTCTACACATTTTATTTTAATTTATAGAACTCCATTGTGGCACCAAAAACCAGCCACCGAGAGTGTGCCAAAACACCATATTATCTTCATAAGGAGTCAACATATTCAAATAACATTAATAGCAAAGTTTATAGTTAATTAATTGCTCAAAAAGGTTGTAAAGCTTCTCAGCGCCATTCTAAAGATGTGGGTAACAAAGAGATAGACACGAAATAGAAATGAACAAAGTTGTTCGATAAGATAGAGGGATAAAATGGAGCAAAAGATAGATAAACAAAATATGTACCTATAATGTTTCCAAGAAGAGATAAGAACTAAGAAAACTGGATTTTCGTGTGCATTTTGTATCAAAAGAGCAAAAAATGTGTCAAGATAAGGGGGACTGTAAAACCTTGAAGAACCATCCAAATCCTTTTGATTGTGAAAATGTCGCTGCCTCACTTCCGAAGTGCCAGCAGAATATATATAGAAACCTTCAGTCAAGAATTATATTATTAGTCCATACTCTACTGCATAAACTGTTTCCGTCCATGAATTCCCGTTAAAACATAAGGAATAAAAAAGTATTAAGGACCATTCCTGCTAGAGTAAATACAAACTCATCCCAATAAAGAATTGCATTGTATTGGATTATAGACTAGTAGTTTGCAACAGAATTGAAGACAAAAGGCGTTAAGCATATAAGACCATGCGCACATGGACTCTAACCCTGGCCTACTTTATAATGTCTCTTTCCAAGATGCTAAAATGAAGCAAGTGTGAAAATAAACCAACAGCACCAGATAAAGCACATAAAATCACCATGAACAAAACTGTCCATCTATAAATAAGTGATATAACAATAGAATAGTAGCTCTATCAGAGATGACTAGAAGAATGCAATATTCTCTGCAGCATATTCTCCAGAAAAATCTTTGTACCTCCTATATACTTGTTTTATGCAAATAGTTACATAACACCAACATTGTTATATAAAAATTAAGCTAACAGAGAATTCGTAAACATGATATCAGCCCATCTTAACAGCATCTTCTACCTTCCATTGCCATCTTCAGCAGATTCTTGTGCCATAAACTCATCCTGAAGTATTGTCGAAATATGTTATTAGTCCTCTTCTAGTTGCAAAAGGTTTGTACGAATCAGGAATCAGCCTATATTCAAAGGACTACTTATTGTTGAGTAATTGTGTCCTTCTCATCAAATGACATCTAGAGCTGTATTAGGTCTTTTGGCGTTCAATGGATGTAAGATAAACTACACTAGATTTCTGTTAACATGATAGCATTTTAAACTTTTTCTAGCAGTCTTTTCACTCATTTCCATTATCATCATCAGTAGATTCTCACGCCATAGACTAATCTCAAGCTACTTCTTTGAAGAACTCTTATTTGTCACAGTCAATTGTTTCCAACAAATTTATAGACAATGGTTTGGATTTCCAGTTTATGCCAGGTAATGTCCCCTTGTACAAACTAGTCACTATGAAGGCCTTGGGCCCGTTCCACTTTCCGTGGGCTTCAAGGAAGGAAAGCAAGGAAGGTGAACATTGCCATAATTGTAAGTGATTGTATTTTCCTTATCTATTTGACTACTAATTATGGCTTTAAATGATTCGACTAGGTGTTGGATGACTTGGCAAACGAAATATAGAGAACTTCTAGTGTCTTCATGAAGTCGGTCTTGAGAGCCTACATGGAGATGGAAAAGTACTCTTTTCTTTTATTAAGGTTGGTCTTCTTGGAGCCTACATTGAAGATAAAGGTGGGAGAACAATCCTAAGGAGGTCGGCCATCCTTTTGTTCTTCTAATTACTAATTGGCACCACAAGAGGATATAAAGGTGAATCGAATGGTTTGAGGAGGTTATGCTGATTTTGATATTGATTTCTCTTGCAGATGGAGCTAGTAACTTCTCTTTAATATCCTTTGAGGACAAAACCCTTCAAGGGACACCTATTGAAGACGAAAACCTTTAATAGGATCACACTAGGGGATGAAAACCCTCGTGTGCAAGGGCGATCTCACACGGAGGTCACATTGGGTTATTTGAGGTCGAACTAAAAGGACCTAATCCTTCTAGGGTCGATTTGAGTTAATAAAGTGCAGATTTATATTTATCTCAGAAGGGGATATTACAATTAATTACAAATGGGTGTGATCACTTATTTTCTCTATTATTTTGATATAAATTATATTGATAAATATTTCCGTGGTTGAATTAATTATTTGGAAGCATTCTCAATTCTTTTGCAGGGTAGTATGCTGATGTGAAGTCCCTATACAGTTCGTTTGCCTAGGAAATAAAAATCAGGTTCATTGCTAGAGCTAAGTGGTGATTTTGTTGGTTGTCATAGGAGCCCAAAGATGTTCCCTACAAGGGTGTTGTACCTACCTTGGAATTTCTAAGTTACAAGATGGCTGGAAGCAACCCAAGACATGTAAGTATCTCAGATTCTCTGCTTACCACTTTGGCATTTCAGATATGAGAGAGTGATCATAATTCATGTTTGTTGTGTCCTATCAGACCGCTAATGGGATATCATTATGCACAACATATGTCAAGGATGATGAGATAAGAAATACCTCTTGTGGCAAAGAACATATAGATGTTTGGATTCAATCTCAAAATTGTTTTCACATAGGAAATATAAGTGTTGTGTTGAACACTACAAAAAGAGGGATTGTTGATTTCAAAATCAGTAAGGGGAACAATTCTATCATGGTATGTTTTGGGCATCAAAGACGTGATGAAAATTTTGATTATCCTTTCCAAAGATTGCTAACCCATGGTTCCATGGAAGAAACAAAGAGAAGATGGAGAAAGACGAGCAATCGTGATGGAATTGCACCTGTACATATTCCAGACATAGGGGAAATTGATGGTCCATGTTTCTTTAAGAATGCACTATGCACAAAGAAGATATTCCAAATTTCCAGCTGCTTATTCCCATAGAAGGTAGGATTTTGAAGGTTGCAAAAATTGATTTTTGGGATTTTGAACTTGTTATCAACTATTTCAGTTTGCCCTACAATACGTTTGTTGTCATCAATAAGAGGACACCCATGAGAGGAAATATTTTCCAAATTCCCTAAGCATTTTCAGCCATTGGGGATTGGTCCCTTCTCACCTCATTCGTCATTGCAAGGGCAACAAGGTGTTTGATATGGGAAGATGATAAGCATGGAATAAATCATTTGGTTGTTGATAATAACACTGTTGTCATAGGCATTTCCAGCTTGTCTACCATCTTGGTGGTGGTCATATCCAAGAAGGCAACAAGATGAGGAAATTGTTTGCACACTTTATAATCCATTCCAGTCAGTCTCAACCAGTTTTTGTGCAAGAAAGCACCTTCTAACAGCTGTAGCATGAGTGGAGACAAGGGCAACAAAGTTGAGCATGAAGGGTTCCACCGTAAAATGCTAGTAAAGACAAAGAGGTGGTCGTTTGGGATGAAATTCCAAAGCATTTCATGATTGTTGCAGTCAGTATACAGCCCCCGTACAATCACTTTCGTGTTATTTTTCTAAAAGGATTGATTGCCTAATCATAGGAGCGAAGTATCAAGGCAAATACCTTGACCCAAGGGTCAATTTGAGGGTTGTTCAACAGAGGCCTGCTGTTTGGTGCATTTTCAGTTTGACCTTCTCAAGATTTTGGAGCATAATAGGACATCTTAATAATTGGGATTTGTATTCACTACACACTAACATGCTTGGACTATTCTATGCAAGTAAATGTGGAATTCCAGCCACCTTCATTCTGATTTTTGAAGGGAAAAAGAAATATTACATTGATGTTTGGGACATCATGAGGCAAATTGGGAACAACCAATGTTTGGATGGTAATTATGAGGCCTTGGTAAGCATAGAAGAAGAGTTGGTCACCATGCCCACAAAGCAAGAATGGATAAAGAAGGGGACACATTTTTTCTTTAATGAGTTTGCTTCATGTGTAGGTACATCAAATAAGCATATGAGAATTATTTGGGATCCGAGAACTTGTAATTGCTTGGGGACAAGCAATCTTGGGAAAGGGGAACTGTCATGTCCCTTTTTGGAGAATAGCGAATTTGAAGAACTTAACCCATTTTTCCTCCCCGTGGGTTTAAGGATGCAAGGGGAAGACTTGGATGAAATTTTCTAAGTAAATATTTCCATTATTATCATGTATTCCTATTAGGAAGCCAAGCGCTCCAATATAAGAACTTATTTAATAGAATATAAAGCAATTTGGAGCATGTAGGCTCTAAAAACAAATTAGATAACTAAAAATACTTTGAGGTCGGCCATTATTTGTAGCACCCCTTATGATATAAAAGGATGTTGCTTGGCCATTTGATCATCATGTGAATTCTATTATCTCTTCGTTAGATTGCTTGTGAAGCATCTCTCTACCTCTCCTAAGGATGAAAATCCTTGGAGAGTCTTGTGTGAGGATGAAACCTTTCACCAAATCTAGGGAAGACTTCAACACGGGAGTCTCCACCCCCTTGAGGGATTTCTTTGCTGCAGTTATCTTAATTTCAGCCATAGGCAAGTTGCCCTAAGGAGCTCTTTGGGTCGAATATTGAAGATATTGCTTTCCTTTTGTTATTGATGCAAAATTGGCTCCCTTCAAAGTGGAGTGACTCGTTTGTGGAGTGATTCGATACATTATTTGGCACTTCTAAAAAGGGTGACCAGCATTGAATGGTGTTTTGAAGTGCTCAAGGCATAGTAGGAAAACTCACCAAATCCAAAAACTCGCTAAACCCCCCAAAAAAAAAAAACTCGGCAAAAACTCGCCAATACTCGGGAATACTCGGCAACTTAAAAAAACTCAAATCTCTTTAAAAAACATAAATTTTAAGCAACACATAGCTACAAAATGTATCAAATGAGCCCATAAAATGTTGGAGAAGTGTTTTCTATTAGATTTGAATACAAATACAATACAAAATCGCATCATCATGCGAATACGACAACCGGCTGATACTAGTCCCCACACTCGGCTGCGTCTCCACGCTCCTCCTAAAAGGCTGCAAATCTGGCTTGATCATGGAACTAGATGGTGGTGCTGGTGGCTCCTTTGCTGCATGTTGGAGATCACCTCCAAAGATGTAATCCAGTCCAATATCTCTTCGGAGTCCTGCTAGTGCTTCTCCCTCGATAGCCTCCCTCTCAAAAGAAGCAATCTCGTCCGCTGTGAACGCAGGGTTTTCCTCTTCTTGCCCAGTCCACTCACTGTATGGATCTATCTCATCCAAATCAATGAGCTCCTTTGATGTGGCCTCAACTCTTTTTGTGCGAAGCCGGAGATTGTATTGCACAAAAACCAAGTCGTTGAGCCTTTTTTGAGTCAACTTGTTGCGCTTCTTCGTGTGATTAGTCCGAGCACGGGAGAATACTCGTCGAGTTTTGGAAAGCTATCCAATGTTTTTAATTACTAATCTGTCTATAGGCGATCAAAGCTCATGATTCTTTCAGAAGATTGCAAGAAGTTGCTTGGTCCAAAAAGGTGCAAAAATGGATTTTATGAAAATAAGAAAAATATTGCCATCACTGCGTAGAGCTCGAGAAAATATGCACTTTTAGAGAAAACGACACCTGAAACGGAGCCACAGAATGAAAATTATGGCACATGCAAGTTTTTGCTGCTACATCTTCCCTGACCCTTTCCAAAAATGGCAAATTTTTTTCTGTACTTGTGTTTTCTTCACCAAAAATCAAAAAAAGGAAAGAAATGCTGTCTTTGGCGAGTATTCCAACTATACTCAGCGAGTTTTTTTTTTTGCATTTTTGGCGAGTATTCCAACTATACTCGGCAAGTTTTTTTTTTTTGCATTTTTTGGCGAGTTTTCCTGCGAATTACTCGTTTAGCATAATTTTTGACGAGTTTTTTCTAAACTCGCCGAGTTTTTCTAAACTCGCCGAGTTTTTGGCGAGTATTCTATCTATGGCTCATGTGACTTCATGATGTTGATGATTGGATGATGCCTCAATGCATATAATGTATACCCATCCATGACTATGTATGCATTCCACTAGTGAACCTGGGTAGCCTTCAATATCTCGCAATAGAATAATTAACCTCTGAAAATATTTATTTATTTATCCAACTATTGTTTGTCCTCAATTCATTTCGTCATTCCTAGGATTGGCAAATATTATGATGGTCCTTAACTGATATTGATTGCTAAACTTGAATACTAATTCTCATAATATATTTAGAGCGAGCTTGCATGGAATGGAATGCCATTGGCAAAAGGACTGAATTTCTTGCCAACAGGCAGGTCATCTGCCTGTATTCTGGTGGATGTTTGGGCACAGCTGAATAACTCTAACACCATCTTTGAACTATCACCACTATTTGTCATTCTACAGTTTCCCTTGAAGCTCTACTGCCCCTGAATTTTAGATGGCAAAGCAAGATTTTGTGCCAAGCTTGTTGAAGTTCGTAGTATTAGGAGTAGGACCCCTTAATTGCATAAGTAGCAAGCTCAATAGGGGTTTCTAATTCTTCACAACAACTGTCACACATTGATCTTAATTCAGCCCTTTGTTTGAATGACAATTTGCCACAGTATGCTCCACACCCTTTAACCTCAGCTGCGAAGTAGGTGTGCATTAACTTCTCCAAGTAGGTCGCTGCCTAAGGAAAGGCCTAAGTTGCAGGTTTCAAAAATGATATCAATCATCTCCAGCAGCTCACTAATGCCCCATGTTGTCCCAGGTTTTGCATCTGAAGTTCTAGTTTGGTTGCAAATCCTGAGTCCCCTTAAAAAGGGGCCTTATCGTCGCACCAGGGACCCTTGGAAAGACTTTTCTTTCGTCCAAACTTCTGGATTCCGCGGAACACTCACAAGTGTGCAACTAGCACTCCCAATGGAACTACTTATATCACAACCTCTGTCCTCTGTCTTGCCCCCCCCCCCCCCCCACACACACACACGATCTATCACTCAGAGTCTTAGATTGCAACCCTCGTTACACGCTCTTAGCTGAATGTCTTCAGTCACTCCTATGCTATCCAGAGCTCCATATAACATGATCCTCCGCAAAAAATGAAGCGCTAATATTCATGGATACATGTCATTACACTCCACGGTACATTATGCAATTTGCTCTCAGAGTCCTGCGATTAGGACTTTTATTTTTGATATTTTCATAAGACTTCAGTTCGACATGAAGCGGTATAAAGTCCCCTGAGGATCACACAAGCACTAATTGAATAGTTTTTCTTGAATCATTCAACTCTTCTCGTGGCAAACAAGGATTTTAAATTTTCAAGGGAACTATCCTTAGGGTTTCGCTCTAACTGTTGTTTAATAACCCTAAAACAATATTTTATAAATTTATAAGCATGTTACAATCCCTATGACCAGGTTGGCTATTTTTAATGAATTCTCCCATCATGAATTTAAAAGATAAATTAAAGCTCAATAAGAGGTCAGCTAAGGTTGTAGAGTTTCCAAAATTTGAAAATAGCAAGATCCCTAAAGCATGAAGGGCTTATGAGGCTCGTGGCTACACCTTGAAGGCTCTGAGGGCTGCCAACTTTAGGAATGTGTATGAAGACTTGGAGACTAAAGGGCTTGTTTGCACATGAAGACTTGGCACTATGCTCTTTCCTAGTTGGTCTCTAGGGTTGCTCTTCCTCTTGGTTAGATGCTCTGCATAGCTTGCAAACCTAGGCAGTCTTGCTCTAAATCTCCTTGCATTTGCAACCGGTGAGGCTCCAGTGTTTTCAAACTTGTCAATAGTGATGTGTTGAGTGAGGGTATCAGAGGTTTCACTTTAACCAGTTTTTTGAGTGCCCCATAAACTATTAGAAGTTCTAGCAGCAAGTAAACAGTTGTTTAAAAAAGGAAGGTTATAGAAGAAAGATTTAAAGGAAATACAGAGAAGAACTGGAGAAGATTTGCATCCTTTTTGGTAGATAGTCGACGACTGAAGGTTTCATGGGGCATAGTCAAGAAACTTGGGTAAGTTTCCTCATAAGATACACAGGATTGTAAAACGAAGTCAACCCCAATGTCTAGATCTATGAGAGAACACAAAGTCTCTTTAGAGTTTCTACGATCTAAAAGCAAGAAACACAGTACACCTTGACTCGTGGTGGTGGTCCGGAAACATGCTCCTTTGACATTTCCCATGTCCCCAAGTGGTATGTCCAGGGTTCCCCAGAAAGATCTAGAACATTTAGATTGGTGCTTACACATCTCTGTGGAGCCCTAGTTATAACACACCGGACTTTGTTGTTCTTCCTTTGTTGTATACTATATTGGTAGCATTGGTCAAATACAAGTTGAAATACTTTAGTTGAATTAGCACATGTGGAAGTCGGAAAGAAACTACTGGCAATGGCTTCCTAGTTGAATGTCGCAAAAACTTAGAACCAAGAGATACATGTTTTAACAGCAATTCTTTGAGAATGAAAACCAAGGCGTGCTCTTCTAACGTCATGCCACTTAAGCACCATGTAAATGACTTTGCATTTTACTAATGGCCATATAAATCACTTAGAGTAGAATATATTTACGATTGATCGCTCAATTACTTTGTCAGGAGGATCATATACTTTACAGGAAGAGCCCTGGTGTACATTTAATTCCGAAGAACCTATGTTTAGGAAAGCTGCACTAATAATCCTATTGAAATCATGTGTGCACCTGTAGCTTATATGAAACTGCAATATTAATTAACGACGGCAGTTTTTTTAATATACTGTAGTATTTGCAGCAACTTAAATTTTTCTATTATATGAAAAAATGAGGAGACTTATCATGGTGAAAAAGATACCTAAATTTTATTTTTTTGGTTTAAAGGAGCACATAGCATGTTTGTTGGTGTGTAGAGGAAAGTATGCTCATTGGGGGTCAGCATAGCAAACTTTGGCAACTTTTCTATGTATGGAAACATGTGCAATTCTTTATAATTCCACTGCTTTTAATATGCAAACATCAGTGCAGTTTCTCCTGGACTCTGGATGCTGTATGATCAACTTCAGTTAAGATGTTCCGAGCCTAGATCCGTGTATCCAATATCTGCAAGTTTAGAAATGACCTGCATGACTAAGTTGTGCTTTCTTTTTCAGTCTGAGTTCTTTGCCATAGCTTTGTCCATCAAATATATAAAAATCTAAGAAAAAGAGAAATATTTAATATATAAGTAAAATATGCCCTGAAAAGTGTAGTTACCAAGCCCAGAAATCTGGATCCGTTCAAGATCTGGACAAAAAGTTGAAATTCGGAAGGATCTATGAAAATGTCGATGTGACAGTGATAGGAGCATGTAATGTTCCCTTTTTCAAATTAGTTCCAATTGTAATGACTTCTTGCCATTTTTCTTCCCGTGGCCAAGAAGAAATTGAACAAGGGAAGTCCTTGGGCTTCATTTATGTTTTCTTTCATTGCTATTAATGCTGCACTTTTCAAGTATTTTTCCTCTCTAAGGCAAGTCGGCTGGGCTGGAGATTTGCACATAAAAAGAGCCTGAATCCTTTCAACAACACCTAGAAGCAAGCACTGTAACACCTGTGTAAACGGTCATGGGGACAAAGATCAACCTCCTACGACTCTTGGTGCTAACTAAAGGGTATAGGAGCAGTCACATAGGATCATTTGCACATTGCCTGTTGGCATATATACTTTATCTAATTTGGACTCTAGGGCTGATTGCTCTATTTCCAACTCCACTAAGGCTGCAAAAATCCAGTGACCTGGTGATGTCTGGTCTCATCTCAGTTCATCCTCCATCTAACTGATTATGCAATATAGAACCTTCACAGTCCTATCCTATACTTCATGATATGACCTAACTCTGTATAGGAAGATATAATTCATTTATCAACTCATGCTCATTCATCTTTTAGATCAAATAGCATTGGTTAATCTCTGTCATCTTATGAGTTAAATTAATCCATAGTTAATCTGTGTTTCACAAATGATGTTAAAATCTAGGACTCAAGAACCCTTTTCACTTGATGTGAGAACTTTGGCTCATAGCCACTGAACAATCTGCAGAATTAATATAATCATTTAATACTTGTAAAAAGTATCTAATTCCTGCTGCACAAGGGCCAATTGCATTCCACAAATTTGATAGCTATTTAGCAGTTCCTACAAGGAATTATATGTTCCAAATTTCATCCATTATTCCGCTGTAGCATTTAAAAGTTATCACTGTTTTCCTGGGCATAGCATGGGTATCAAACAGTTTGCATGCATAAATCGTTATTAAATATTTCTGTCATCAATGAACTTTTTGATGGAGCCTCCAAATGTGGGTTGAAGCTTTTTTTCCATAACTCAAGAGGGATGTTCTTAGATTATTTAAGTTCCCAGTTTCAGACACTCAGATTCTTTACCCTAGCAAGGCAGCTCCCAGCTACATGTGCATGATCCACTTCAGTGATTAGCCCTTAGGACAATGTGATTATTCCTCATCCTCCTGGGACTGTCATGTATAACTTCCTTCATGTAACCTTGAAACGATCCCAAACCTTTTATTTCATGCTATGAGAATTTTTACCCTGCAAGGCAGGCATTAGTTACAAATCTCAACTGCTTACAGCACCTAACTGGTTCCCACTGCAAGTTATCAGTGAATTCTATCTCTCGGTAAAAAGCACCCTGTCTAAGCACGTTTCATAGTTTACTACCTGCCTAAGACTGCTTCACAGAGTTTAGGCACGTGTGAAGCTGAAATGATATAATTTCTTTTGTATCCCCATGAAAGGGTACCCTTCAAAGGTCATTCGTATCCAAAATTCCAAGCCTTAAATCGTGGCTTCTATTTTTCCCATGTGCAGCTATAAGTGATTTCTCTATTAAACACTTGTCCTAGGTTTCCTGCTAGAGCAGTGATAAAGGATTCCCACCTTGTTTGCGGATATCTTATTGTTTAATCATCCTGCATGGTCTATTTCCTGACCTATGAGTTCTGCATTAATGTGCCCATACACCTTTCAATTTCGTTATTCCATGCATAGAAAGCTTTGCATTCCACTTTACACACACATTATCACTTAGACCTCCAATGGCGAACATTACACGGACAGGCAGACTGTGAAGTGATATGTCTTCCAGCTATTTAGCAGTTTCATTAAAATCTGAACTTATCCTTGCAAAGGTATTGTTCTAGATACATTGCACTGAAAAGGAGCCGGATGTACAACCCAAACTCATACTCGATAACCTTGTCTTCAGT
The DNA here is from genome assembly GCA_019776745.2 of Taxus chinensis. Lineage (NCBI taxonomy): Eukaryota > Viridiplantae > Streptophyta > Pinopsida > Cupressales > Taxaceae > Taxus > Taxus chinensis. Next base: position 489,618,857 of record CM034146.1, read on the forward strand.
TCCACATAAAGCCCTAAACTTGCAACTAAGTTACACAAGCCTTGTGGCTCATAGGAATAATAACCTACTTCGATCTTCCTAGTCTCTTACACACATAGCTCACTAATAGCTTCTCATACTGGAGCTTCAAAATAATCTAAATCCTTATTTCTCTTCAGATGCTCGATCCTCGATGACATGGATAAATCTATTTTGGGCACTCTATAGCCTATGTATGGAGAACAAGGCTCATATGGCACTTTGGGACACCTATTTTTACTCTCATGTAAATGAAGATTTACATACAAATTCAAATATTCACAACTAACGACTTATGGATGGAAAAATTGCTTAGACTCAATTTTCACATAGGCTCAATCGCAGATTTGAGAAGGCTTATCTGGTAGATTGTCTATGCTTCTTCTAAGTCCATTCCACTATTGGATGCGACAATGCATCTAGTGTGGCATCCAAGGAGGACGAAACCCACCCTTGTGGAAGAATGGATGATGGAAACCCTTCAATTTGGTGCTGTTGAAGACTTTCATTGAAGACCATCTTGTTGGTTTGCATCTAGGGCATCAAGCAGTGATTTCAAGGATTATAATATTATTTGGAGCCCCACTCCTAGGGGTGACTTGCATAGATAATTATTTGGATACCTTCTAGCGCATTAAACTTCATCATTCTTTAATATTCAAATTTGGCATAATTTATAAGGATGGCTTCTATCATATTTCACCATTGTTGGGGTTTCGAGACTCCATTTTTTGTCATTTCTCTTGGTTTTATTTTTGTTTATAATTAAATTTCTAGTTGAGTATTTCATTAGATTTTATGGTGAAAAGTGTCCCAAAATATTCTTAAAGTGTTTATCTATGTTGTGGACAATTTCTATGGTGATATTTGGTTGAATTTTCACTCTTTACAAGTTCTTCTTCACTGTTCCAAATTTCAGTCTGTTATAAAAATCAGAATTTACTTCACTTGGGGTTTGTGTTTTTTTTTTTGTTTTTCAGTTTCAACACTAGAAAGGGACATTACACAAGGCTTTTATCCTTTATCTCCACCTAAATCCTAAGCGCTCACTCATTTGTTCGGTGGGTTAGGGGAACCCGCGGAACACTAAGTTCCTGCATTCCGCGAAACACTAAGATAGTCCTTTGCGGCTTTTCTGAGAAAAAGTGTCTAAGTCCCAACTTAGATGAGTTGTTCAAAATTGCATGGGGTGCTATTTTAGACAACAGTTTGGCGACCTCCGGGGAACTATTGTCACCCAGAATTTGCACCCTAATAGAGAATGGTGTGTGTACTTTCTCTCCTGTTGACAAAATTGGAACACCTCAAGGCTGTGGGTAACCTATGTCTGAGGTGAACCTCCAAAGAGGGTTGGTTCCCTTGTGAATCACCTAAAAATCTAACAACTTTGACAAGGAAAAGGGAGAGAGATTGCGGGAAATATAAAATTGAGGATGATACACCAATGACTTTGACACTACACACATAACTACTGCATACAGAAAATATAGAGATCCACACACATGCACAACCTTTACGCTAATCTGCAAAATTAAATTCAAAAGGATTAGGTAAGGGACAACTGTATAGGGATTGAATTTCCACAACTAAAGCAAGACAATACCCCGATTAAACACGATGAATACTCAGAACACCAGCGATATGAGAAGGCAAATACAAAACTTGATTTCTATTCAGAGATGCAAGTACAATGTCTGAGGACTACCTCATGTAGAATCAGTTGCTCAGAGTGTGTATGCATATTTTCCTTTACAAAAATTAGCCTTTAAAGACTGCTGCCATGCTCATTCTAGACTTTTGCTTGTGCATGTAAGGTCGTTGTCTATTATTTTATACACCCCCTTTACTGCCCTGCTAACCATGCAAGTTGTCATGAAACTAATAATAAAAATAACCTCCAAGGCTGCTGCGTTGAAATTCATGCCTGCTGCGTTGATTTTAGCTATGCCAAAAGGTATTTGAAAGTAGGTACAAATCTGCTTTTACCCCTGCTGCGTGGAAGAAAGGGCCTGCCGTGTGGAAAAAAGGCTATGCAAAGGTGTTTTTTCAAACACAAACTTTTGTCAAAATAGGTTCCTTGACTTTCCCACATGCTTTTGGCGCAGATCTAGCATGCAAGAGGGTTAGAATACCATTTAAAATCTGCCCCTTCATTCGCCTAAGGCCTAAGGTGCCAATTCCTTGAGTGAATAACATGCAATGAATCATAGGCCACAAGGGGCTCAATGGATGGTGTCAGCTATTTGCTATCTTTAGCTAGTCCCTTTTCTTATGACTATCTCGTAGCCACATGAGCGTTAACTATTTTAAACAGCCACTTAGATCTTATGTTTAGTCGTTAGGAAAGGGCCAACATGACACTTAATAGTGCTAATTTTAGCAGCTCTGGGGGTAACCTTCCTTGGCGCCATGACAACTTAAAAAGTGCCATAATTAGCTACTCTTTTCTACGTTACTGCCTTCGCTATTTTATTAGCACTCCTTTCCCTCTTGAAAAATCTGACTTGGGCTATTTTGGTGCATGCACTTGCACTCTATTTTGGAAACTCACTATTTTTAGCGAGTTGGGAGGAAAAAGTGAAGCCTCATCTTTTCCACTACATCCAATATTCTCATATTTAGCACACTGTTATTTTTAGTGAACGCTAAAAATAGCCATTTTCTAAAAATAAGCCAACTTCACAGGGAAAATAGCTTCGGTGGTGAGAGATCCATCCCTAGCTAGCATGGGAATCTTCGGTGGTGAACAAAACCACTCACTACAACTTCACATTCCTACGGAGTTTTTACTCTCAGGGTTATACTGCAGAGTTAGTGTATGCAGAGGTTATCAGAGGAAGGGTCCCCAGGGTTCCTTGGAGATATTTGGTGGACAAAACCTCCATCCCCTGAGGATTGCCTATTAGGTTTATCCCTACGTTTTTCCACTAGCTCTTAGCATCCCTTACCTTGCAGACTTTGTTCAAAGGGTTGTCTGATCATTTGGCAAGCCCGCTCTCCTGACTCTTCTTTGAGCGACACCTTACATCAATGATTGGAGGGTTTCCCCATACTGTCATTTACAAACACCATGAGAGTTCTAAGCACTGGTCTTGCACTATTCTCCATAATAGGATATGTAATTTCCAGAAAATGGTACTTTTATCAAGTCTCCCATCCACATGAACCTTCAACGAGTTCTTTGAAGCTTGACTTCATCTATTGTCCAGGGCTCAGTCACAAAATTTCTCTGGCCTCAATTCCCTTAATCATGCAAAATTGAGGTGTGGCATCGTCAAAATCCACTATCTGAATGTTCTTTATAATATTGAGCAAGCTCAAGTCCCACAAATGTCTTCAAGCGGTCTCTCCCAGTAATCTACGTTGAAAGCATAAGGGAGAAGTAGTTAAGTTCGCTGGGTTTCTCGGTTTTTGCCACTACCTTGGCCAAACAACCAATATGGTCCATCACCTAGCAATTTTTTGTATATCCTGAAGTAGCATCTCGTGCTAGTCCTCACTAGGGATTCTTTCGGGGAAGACTGGTCATGCCAAAGCTCTAACATTTAGGAGATTGAACCAAGGGATCCCACGGATTTCTATAGCACACGACGTTAGAGTCACTATTCCCTCCAAGTTGTAGTTTCTTGTGACTGAAGGCCACGACAGTAGTCGTGATTTCCAAAAACCCTCTTCTTCTCAAATTTCCAGGCCAATGTTGGTGACCCCCAAGTCACAGTCGAAGCAATAGCAACACTGGAGTAGATTTCCTCACCCAAACTTCATCCCATTGGTCCTATGGAAAAATCCACCGTCTTTGTATAAGCTCAGGATGGGAGCCACATGTTCAGCAAGGAATTGTACATCGCCCCGTTCAACCCCATTTTCACCGTTGGCGTATAGCGTTCCTCACAAGATGGAATGTTATATCCTCCAATCAAACTTTGATGCTAACAATAGTCTCACAACTACTCGAGAAGCCAGCGAAGATCTCTGATAGAATTGACCAAGGTCTTCTTTCCTCATAGACTTCTAGATGGTACGGGAATGAGGTCATCATCTGGGGTCACGCATTTCCTTATTCATCAATTGCATCCACAACGACTTGCTCGCATGGTCAGCAAGGGTAGTGGGGGAAACACACAAATGCTGATCCTTTCTGCGGATAAGAGGGGAAGTTGTTCATGATCTTGTCGATGAACGCTAGCTCCCCCACTATGGGGTGTGCATGTATTAAGAAACGAGAGGCCGTATTAACTTTACAATGCCATTGCCAAAATACAACAAGTTCATCGAGACTCAAAACTCCAGATTTCTGTGAGGCAGTTCTTCCGTATGATCCCCTAGGTCCTTCTGCATATTCTCTGAGTCCACGCTCCACAAGTTTCTTCATAGAACAGGGTCCACATTAGAAGTACAAAGCACATCCTCATTCCTTCGTGTAGGGGAACCTGGAGGTTTTTGGTAAGGGCATAAAAGTCTCCAAAGATGATGACCTCCCCACTCAAAGAATATTGAGAGATGCATGTATAAAGGTCGAAAAAGGGGTCCCCCTCTGGGCCATTATGAATGGAAAATGAAGAGGAAGCTGGGGGGAAGTAACAGACTGCAATGAAGATATCTCTGAGGTGAGACGAGGTCCACCTGATCCTGATCCAGAGAAAGCGGGCAAACTCGTTCTCAACAACCACAGAAATCCTGCTCCGAAGTGTATCCCTGACCAGGAAAGAAACCCCACCAGAACCTCTGACTCCTCCAGAACTCCAAGTCTCCTATCTGCAAACCAAGAGCCAATAGTACCCTCTGATGTCTGGGAGACGATGAACAGAGCTCGCATAAGTCTCAGTGACAAAGAGGAGGTCTGAAGACCCAAGAGCATCATAAAGAATACCTGAAAAAGACCAATAGGACTTGTTCCCATCCCAACATGTAATAAAGATGACTTTATTCCGATGCCTCTCCCAATAGAACCTTCATTTGGATTTGGACCCGGGTACCCAGCCCGGAGGAGGATGGTCCCGAATGATAGGCCTAAGGTTGCGAATTACTGCCCATTTCCTCGTTTTCCTGGATGTCATGACAATATCCCGAGATTTCTTGAGTTCAGCCACCTATTCTCTGGTGAGGTCTTCATCGAAGAAAACCTTATTGGGGAGAGAGAATAGCTTGCGCTTGGCTCTGAGTGCCCAGAGCCTGTCATCTGCTGATTTGAAGCGAATAAAGAGGGTGGAATCCAATCTGAGCCAATCTCTATCAAGCTACACATCAGGCAGCCCCAAACTTTTTGTGATGAAGTTTGATGCAATGGCCAAGAGATCCGAAGGAGGGAGTGTGGGCAGCCCCCGCACCTTGAGGTTAAGTTCTTTGGACCGTCTAGTTCTCTCCTCCACCAGTTTAGCTTGCACAACCTCTTTGACCACTACCATGGGGGTGTTCCTGTATTTCCCCTTCACGATTTGGGCCCATGTGTCTGCTTGTTTTTTGAGATTTTCATGCTGATTCGAGATTTCCTCTTGTTTGTGTTTAAGGTTTGAGATTTCATCCTGTAGTTGATCATTGGCTGCAATCTGTCTGGTGTATGCGCAGGTATCAGCAAGTTGTCTCCGTAAAGAGATTGTCAACTTCAACCTTCTCCATCCGTGACGTAAACTCGAAAACTTCGGTCCGAAGAGCTCTGTTAGAAGACTCCAAGGATTCCAACCTTTTGATTAATTTTGCAATAACGTTGGGTAAACCATCTTCACGTTGTCCCTATTCTTTTTTGCCAATAATGGGAGTTATTTGTAGTGCAGAAGTGGAGGGAGAAGCTATTGAGGAGGAAAGCAGGAACACAATCTGCAATGGCGTCAAAGAGAGAGGACCGCTGGGAGATCCCCCCAAAATCCCCAGACGAGTCATATGGGCAGAAGACTGCTTATGCATAAAGCTATTGCAGGGGCAAGGGAGACAAGGGGGGGCAGCAATGACCACAGACTGTCATTAGAGATCCCCCCAAAATCCTCTTGTTTCTTCGTTTAAAGAGAGCAGCAAGGGTTTCATTATTTCTTCGTTCACATTTTCTAACATTGGTATCAGATCATTCGGGCACGAACTGCGGATGAACAAAAGTTGAAGAGAACATAGTTGTGTGAGGCTTCAAGGACAAAAATACAATTGGTGCCATTGCAAAGGTGTCAAGAAATGTTTTTTTTTTAAATTAAAATCCATTCAAGGGCACAATTTTTGCTGTGTTTTCAGACGTATTCGAGGGCATTTTGAAGTGCTATGGCACGAAGATAAATCAACATTTTTGAAAGATTGTTAGGGTTGTTAGTGCAGTTAGCGGCATAAAAATAAGATGTTTTCAGGACAAAACATGACAAGCATAATGCATCGGAGAAAAACATGATTTAGGGCATGTTTTTATCAAAAACACATTCCAAAATTAGGAGGAAGAGAAAAAAAGTGATTTTTGAAGGTATCTAGGGGAAAAAATTACAGTCATGCGTTTCCAGATTTGTAACTTTTCGAGGGTCATTCGCTAGGAGGGCATGCAGTTTGGCAATTTTCGGTCACATCCCATCATCTAGGGAACACATCTGCCTAGAATAATTTCCTTTCTTTCCTTTAGTAAAATTCAGTATTTAAAATCTTGTTGGATTAAATTGTGGGTCATTCTATTTTTTGGGAAAGGCAAGTCATTCTAATTTTTGGGAAAGGGTTATTTTCTGAGGTATTTTGTCTAAGAATGAAAATTCCATTAGGCAAATATTTTGGCCTCAACTTTCATATTTGGAAAGTAAAAATGAAATAAAGTTAATATAGCCATTGTTGAAGATCCACCAAATGTTGTAAATGGTGATGAATTTGCAGATGAAGAATATATTTTAAAGAAGCCTGCACTTTGACGACGGGAAGGGATCAAGTGTTGATGAAACTCATCATGAATGGTTGTCCAATTAGTTCGGGATTTTGTGGATCTTGGGAATTATGCCCTTACGAGAGTCATGAGACAACTTGATGGAGTGCTATGGATGTCGCTCGATATAGATGGTTGTCCAATAATTCCAGAGGTTCATAATTCGGGAGTTTGGAGAGGCAGAATCCAAAAACTCGGGAGTGCAACTCAAGATTTACGCTTTTATGAAGGTTACGAGGAAGCTTGATGGAGTTCTACCAAGTCAATGAACTGTTTTCAAAGAGAGAGCTTCTGAAGAATGTGTCTCTATTTGTTTTTGTTATCTTAATTTTATGTTAGTGTGTTTATTTTTTATTTTGATAATATAAGCCTTAAAATGAGGTATTAGAATATAAGGCTTATAGTTTATTATTAAGTCACTATTAGTTATGGATTAAATAAGGATTGGTTGTAACCTTTTGTAATGTCCCTTTTTTCAAATTAATGTACATTATTAATATTTCTAAGTTGGGCCCGATCAATTCATTATCTAGGAGCAACTTTTTAATATTATTATAAGAATAAAATGTATTTTTAAATACTAACAAGTAGAAGACTCTTTTTAGCATATTTTCCATTGTATTTAGTCGGCTAAAGGGAGAATAAAGGAGGAATTAATAATCTCATTTTAGTACTCAAGTAATTCTTATTACCGGTACTTTAATTAATAATTAAAGGTTGGTGGAAATGTGAAGTAATATTAAAATATGAAAATAAAGTTACTTTATTTATCCCACAAGGAACACCCCACTTGAAAAATAGAGACAACAAAGTATAAAAGGAGGTGAAGACGGGTTCATTAGACATTTTTTGCTAAATTGATATCTATTTTCTGGTTTGGTCTAATTGCTCTTCCATCTCTACATTAGAAGACGAAAACCCTCTCTTGCTAAGGTTGAAGAACGAAAACTCTTCATCCTTTGTGTGAAGATTCTCCATTTCAAGAGGTTCTATTGAGCTTTCAAGGAGTATTTCAGATTTTCAGCAGTGATTGAAGACCCAATATTGCAGATTTGAGGTATTCCAATTAGGGTTTGAAGACAAGAGTGTTTGAGCAAATTTCTGCCTTCATTTTCAGCCATATCTAGGGTTATCAACACCCTCGTGGGTGGATTTTAATGCATTCTAGAGCATTGCTCTCCCAGATCTCATCACCAACAACTTTGCCATAATTTCGGAGGCCATATTCAGCTTGTTTTAGTGGATTTGGGTTTGGGATCACTTCTTTCTGGCCATTTTTGTACGCTGTACTTCTGCAGATTTTTAATAAAATTTCATCTCTTATTTTTGGGTCCAAAAATTATATATTTGATATTCATACATGCATGATTAATTCTAGTTATTTTGGCAAAGATTCGGTTAAGTTTAGATCTGATTTGAGGGTGATTGATCTCTAGACCAGCTCGCTATTTCTAGGGTAATTTCAGATCTACAAATTATATAAGTTTTCTTCAACCAGTTGGCTGTAATAAATCACGAATTTCAGGTGTTCCCTTTGGGGTTTGAAAATCCTCCATTGGGGACATTACACCTTCTCAACCATATTATATATATGTTACATACTAAAATGACAGACACGAGATCTACAATGTGTGCATTCGAGTATCTCTTCATTATTTCTCTGTTCACAGCTTCTAACAGTTTTCATTCTGAAATCTTTGTTTGAGTTGGTCATTGCTTTTCAAATTTTGATCTTGCAAGGTTCGACATAAGCTACTAATAGTTTCAACCTCAAACTTGTTCACAATCCTCAAATCCCATAAGTGTAGCAGAAGTCAACCAGCTCCTCAGAGGAAAGATTCGGAGCGTTGGCTGCTACAATTTTGCTGGGCACGCCAAACCTGAAAATAATATTTTCTTTTATAAAACTACACACCTCGGCAGAAGTGGCGTTTTTCACAGGAATAGCTTCTACTCACTTACTGAAATAATCAGTAGCTGTTAGAATGTAATGGTGACCGGCACTGGAAGCCGGGTTAAGCATTCCAATAAAATCCATTCCCCACTGTTGGAAAAGTTCTTCAATCACAATGGGTTTTAGAGGTAATGCAGGCAATTTCACACGCCCAACAAAATGTTGGCATGCTTGGCACTTGGCTACCCAATTTGCAGTATCTTGAAAAAGAGTGGGCCAGTAATACCTTGCTCTGAGAATCTTGTGTGCAGTGACTCGGGCTAAGAAATGACCACCGCAAGCCATGTCATAAAACTATTGTAGTAGCTGATCCTGTTGAGCTTTATCGACGCATCTGAGAAATATGCCATCAATTCCCCTCTTGTACAAACCATTATCCCAAAGAACAAAATCTTTGGATTTCAGTTTGATAGTTCGTTTCTCTTTTCTGGAAAGTTGATCTGGGCATTCTCCATACGTCAGAAAGTAAGCAATGTTACTGTACCATTCTTCTGCCAAATCTATAAAAAGTACTGCAGGTAAATCTCCATCTATCTCATCTTGATCCACTTCTGGCACTGATGTTTTCATCTCCGTCATTAATTCACACAGACCTCTTCCTCGAACCAACTTTGTTGGTTTAATATCCAGGTCATCTTCTTAAACCTTTGTCACCCATGTGCCTCTCAATAATCCTAACTCTTGTTGAAAACCAGCGATGATACACTGGTGTAATTAAATTTGTGACAACAACAGAGCAGCCTCACACAAGGGCTGAAAACAATCGATAAATTTTTCCAAAATTAGCCAAATTATGGATTCCAGCCTTATAAATTAAAGAGAATCAGAATATTGAATAATATATTAATTATGTTCCCTAGAAGGCACCAAACCCTAGTCACTCCCCTAGGGAAGAGCTTCAAAAATCATGCAAAGCTTTTGTAATTCTTCTCCTTGATGTCCTTGATCCAAATCAGCAAAGAGTCTTCAATAAAGATCTTCAATCCACTGAAAATCGAGAGTTTTGGTTCTCCACCAAGCCACAAGGAAGGTTTCCATCCTCCTTGGATGCCACACAAAAGGGTTTTCATCCTCAAGTGGAAAGGTATTGAGCAACTTGCCCAACAAACCAATTGTAGATGTAAATGTGCCAAAGATGATTTTCAAATGAAGTCATACAATCCCTTTTATACTCCTTGCTTGGCGCCAAAGGCCAAATAGAAGAGGAGCGACCTCTTAAGATTCACTTTATCTTTTAATTTTCCTTTTTAATTCCCCCAACACAGCTGACCTGCATCCTAAAGGACAACACTAAAAGAAAACATTAAAAATAATATAAGAAAACTAAAATGAAGTGCAATTCCTTCCCTTGTTCACTTATTCTTCTTTGCCAAGGGAAAAGAGTGGCAAGAAGCCTTCATTTGGTATTAATTCGAAAAAGGGGACATTACAGTCCTCCCTTCCCGAATTCGCTTGTGCTCAAACAAATGCAAGCTTGGCTGATCTGAAACCTTAGTCTCCTTCATCTTCTCAATATGTAAGGAAATCTCATCCCAAGAGAAAGGAAGTGGCTTCCTTGACAAATCATCTACCACCTTATTATTTTTATTCACCCTTTTAAAAGATAATTTGTTTCCATATGGAATGCGAGCAAGCATTTCAAATACCCTTCTTTCCAAGATTTGAAAATTTCCATAACACATACCTTCTCAAGATGACCTTCCTTAAGGAAGTTGTAATTTGTTCCTTCCAATAAAGTACACAAATCATCTTTTGTGCAGATAGAAAACAAAGTATGGTAGTCATGAATCACCTGATTTTCCACCCCACTTGGAGCTATGTTGGTTGAAGTAGTTGTTTCCTCCAGCTGAAACCATTTACCACTATTTTCGCATGATTTAATGACTTCAAAATGAACACTCTTATAGCTATTCAAATCTGGAAACAACTCATAATTTGATTGTATCAAAATCAGCAATTTAAATTCTCTTATAAACTTATTGGGCGACTGAATTTGTGCATGCCCAACTATAATTATGTTCTTCCAAAGAGATGATATATGAAGAAGAGAACCATAATGAAATTTTCCCAAAAACTGAAACCATTGCATCCCGCAAACAACAATAACTTCAGTTGGCTTAGTTTCAAGAAAAACATTACATACGTTGCACCTTCCCATGAAATTTGACAGTTGTACTATGTTCTTCATGACAATACTATTGACATTGGTGACCTTGAAGCCTCCAAAGTCAATCATGCTCAGCCCATGCTTAACTATAAGTTCTCCTCTGATTACTTTATGAGTGGTGTCATTATCTACAAGCATTGCTATTCCATGGCCAAATAAGAAACCAATTACCTGGGAAAGTTGGTATGCATGAGGGATGAACCAAAATGCAAAGGTGTGGGTCATTCTCGGACACTCAAAGATGAGATTATAAATCAAATTGATCTTACAATCAGACCTTCCCCTTTTTAGGCCCACAATGGTACCAACCCCACATATGCTAAAGCAAATTTGGTATCACACCCATGCATTTTTGCACCCTTTGCTACACCATTCACTTCTTACCTTCTTTTTACTTGGCACAAGATGATCATGAGAGTAAAAACACAGGAGTATCATGGAGTAGAGCAATGCAACAAAGTCATTATACCTGCCTGATTGTGTGCAGTGAAAACCGAACTATTTTGGCATGTTGGTAAGCAATGAAACTGAAATCTTTTTGGGCTAGGAGCTGTCCCTAACCTTCTTATTACTCAGAATTTCTGAGTTAGAATCAGCAGTCAGAAAATATTTCAAAGACACCTTACCTCCATGGACTTGCTCTTCCCTAGTGTCATTCTTGAGGGTTCCTTGCAAAACTGATTGGTCTTGCGGATTGTGGAGGTGAAAACACGGCAGCACCATAAGAGAGAGTACATAGTTATCATTCCTTCCCAGCTGTTCATGATATCCACAATTTTGACATGGTATAATGATAGGCAATAAATCTGAATTGTCTCTAGATCCGGGGCTGCTTACCTTCACTTTATCATTTTGCTTCTTCAAGCTAGTAATGGTACTCATGCACAGGACTTTATTATGACTGAATATATTGGTAATTCTCCCACATTTGACTGTTGTTGATAATAGTCAAGAAACTTCACCCATTTGTCCCTCATGGAGAATTTCTTCCTCTCTCCTTGGCCTTATCAATTTTGTTGAGTTACCCTCAATGCATTCACCATTGTGACCCCAAAATTCTTTTCTATACACGTGTATCAGATGAGATATAATCCAAATGGAAAAAAGAATTGGTTACCTTTACGAGCATACCATGGTCTTTGGAAGGGGGGTAACTTCTCACCAATTCCATCTTGGCCCATGTACATAAAGCGGTCTTCACACAGTTCAAAGGTTGCATGAGAGGGTGTATGTGCCCCTCACCATCTAATGTGTTGTCCCTACTACCCCTTGGACGGTCATCAAGGTGTTCTTTCTTCTTGGTTCTTGTTTCTTCAATAATTGGAGCCTCCCCCAATTGTACTATCTCTCCACCTTGATCACTTACGCTTGGGATTTCTTTGTGGCTCATACCAAAGCCCAATTCTATCATTATGTTCTTCATTGTCTGTTGTTATGGACATTCCAACAAACTGTCATCACATCTAATTGGGAAAGTGTTTCCAACCATCCCTTTCTCTTCACCCTCTTGCTCATCATGCCTCCTTTCAACCATGAATCCATCACATGCTTTAAAATAACATCAATATTAACCAAACAATGATCATTAATTACTTCATAATGTTGTTCCTCCAGAACAATCATAGGAGTTAGGGCTGAATCTTCATCAAGCTTTGTAACCTCTTCTTGCCTTGTCAACATGAAAGGGCCCTTCTCTTTTGTCTTAGATTCAACAAGTGAAACTCTTTCCACCCTAGCTTCATCCATATTTGTTGACAAATGCTTGAAACATCTTCATGGTTCTTGCCGAAGTCATGTGTTTCATCAACTTGCCTATAATTGACTGTCGTTCCTAAAATTCCAGCAAGCGGATTGTCAATATTATCATCCGGAAATGGGGCTCTATCCACCGATTCTTTTCTACAATGTGGCGTATCATATTTCCCTTCTTCTTTGGGCTCATATTCCATGGTCTCTTCACCAAACACGCCCATTTACCTGACTATCCTGAAAATCAATCAATGGCTCATCCTTAGGAAAAAAGATAGGTATTTCTACCTCTTTCTTTGGTGATTCCACCTCAAAGCCCTCCTGCAGATCTGATTTTTCTTTTTCTTCTTTCAAGAGAAACCCCTTTGGGTTTGGCTCTTTGGCACTTTCTTATGGCCTAGGCTTAAACCCTAGCATCTTCTTCCATGCTCTAGTTGTCTCATTTTTGGAATCATCAAATGTGGAGAGCATCACCCTCCCCGAGGCATGTTGAAGGCCCTCCTGTCATACTTGAGGTCGAGGCTTGGGCCCACATCTACCCTTGCTTACTCCTATATATTCGGCAAGTGAGATAGCATCACAGATCTCCTTCAAAAGAGCCCTATATTCTTCATAGATAGCCATAATGTTGTGGCACACTAGATGCCATGTTTCCGCCTCCGACATGACTTCTTCCTTTAGTGAAAACCTAGGTCGCCATTCCATTTTTGTATTGTCACTTCCTTGCACGAATACCCTCGGGCTGAGAAGACCGAAGCTCTAATACCACTGTAATATCCTTTTCAAGGGATGAAACTGAAAAAGAAGGAAACCACACAAAACCAAGTGAAGTAAAATCCTATTTTTATAACAGCAGCTATAATATTCTTTAAAACCCTAGCAGCGAGCTGTATAGGGACTCAAAGGCACCAAAAAATCATGCAGAATAGCTTGAAATTACTTCTAAATAATTACTTCAACTACAGCAACCAATATCCATCCAATTTGCAACAAAGAAAAGGAGAAAACCAACGATAATACACTGCTACAATTAAATTTGTAACAGCAGCAGGTCAGCCTCACACAAGGGTTGAAAACAATAGATAAATTCCTCCAAAATTAGCCAAATTATGGATTTCGGCCTTATAAATTATGGAGAATCAAATAAAATATGAATTATGTGCCCTAGAAGGCACCGAACCACCACCAAACCCTAGTTGTTCCCCTAGGGAAGAGCTCCAAAAATCATGCAAAGATTTTGTAATTCTTCTCCTTGATGACCTTGATCCAAATCAGCAAAGAGTCTTCAATAGAGATCTTCAATCCACCCAAAATGGAGAGTTTTTGTTCTCCACCAAGCCACAAGGAAGGTCTTTGTCCTCCTTGGATGCCACACAAGCGGGTTTTCGTCCTCAAGTGGAAAGGTATTGAACAACTTGCCCAACAAACCAATTGTAGATGTAAATGCGCCAAAGATGATCTTCAAATGAAGTCAAACAATCTCTTTTATACTCCTTGTTTGGCGCCAAAGGCCAAATTGAAGAGGACTGGCCTCTTAAGCTTCACTTTATCTTTTAATTTGCCTTTTTAATTCCCCCAACACAACCGACCTGCCTCTTAAAGGAAAACACTAAAAACAAAACATTAAAATTAATAAAAGAAAACTGAAATGAAGTGTGATTCCTTCCCTTGTTCAATTATTCTTCGTTGCCACAGGAAGAGAGTGGTAAGAAATCTTCATTTGGTATTAATTCGAAAAAGGGGACATTACATTTTAGCATAATGATTCTCTCTATGATGTCAACATTTCGTTTATGAGTTTGATTTATTTTGAAAAGGGAGAGTGATTCCAGTTCCTTTCTTTTGAGATCTATTGACTTTGGTAATCTGTATAGGACTTGTTCCGACAAAGCCCTCTTCTTTTGATTTATAGTGGAAAGCATTATTTCTTTTCTGATAATCTTCCTTCTTTTTTATAAGGTAGTTATATCTTTCCAATGGTTTTGTAATTTGAAAAACTTCCTCAATTGTTTCAAGTTCATCATACCATACACTTCTTCTCAATCTTATCTTATGGATCATTATAAGTTATACTACTTGGTCTTATACTAATATAGAAGACACAAATCAGCTCAATCGTTCAAAGGATTGTTTATACTCATCCACCATCTTACATTTTTGTTTTAACGCAAGGAACTTATTTTGTCTTTCCTAAAGAAAATCTTCAAATAGATACTTCTATTGAAATAATGTTTTAATTTTATTGGATTTTCAATTCTGAAAAAAAAAATTGTGTCTAGCCACTAATTTAGTGCATCATTCTTTAATTGATATGTGGCCATTGGTGTCCGACTCCTATTACTAATTCCATGTAATTTGAAATATCTCTCCAACATAGATAGCCATTGTTCGGCTTCTTTCTCTTTTACTAACTCACCAGTATATTCAAGTAATCTCCTTTTGTTTACCAAATGGGTTATTTCCTTTTTACTACTTGCACCATTGTATTCATAGTGTCAAAGATAGAACCATTAGATTGCTTTACAGAGTTAGTGTCAGTATTATACGAGTTCTTTTCTTAAAATTCTTCTTATCAGATCTTTTTGTATCCTTATTTATATTCTTAAGTGTATCGGCTAATTGCTTTTTAATCTTTTCTGCTTCATGAGAAAGGTTTTAATTTCTCCTTGCCAATTCGATGTAGGCCATAATATTCTAAGATTTTATTTCCACACTATATTGTAGCAAGTCTGCCTGTTCACACCAAGATAGAAATATAAGATAATTTAATTTCGCTTTTTGCCTCAACACTTTTTACATGCCTTTATTATTGTGGTATTGTTCAAAACATGGTTGATAACTATTTGATAGATTTCATAACAGTCTTCATTCAATGAAACAAATTTCTACTCACATGTTTAGGAAGCAGGCTGTGATACCAAATTGTAATGTCACTTTTCCTCCTAAATATAAGGTTCAACGTTTTTGGTTCAATAATAATCAAAATGAGGACTCTAGCATTCTACGTGCTAAGAAACATTAATGGAATGAGTCAACATTTGCGGGCAGGTTGAATTTGCAATCCGGAGAACAAAAGGAGCTTGGCAGCAGATAAGGCTTCTAACCATTCAGGGGTTTAGTCCCACATTTACTAGGATTTGCACCCAAGTACTCTTTATATATCGGGAGGTTCTCATATTGAGCGTGCACAAAAAGGTAGGGAAGGCGGTTGCAGCTTAGCTATGTTTTAGTTTTAGCAATGATGACCATTAAACACGTAGCACAACATCATGTTATCGGGGTATTGGGATCTCATACTGACTTGTGCTCAAGGTTGAGCTGAAATATTAGTCGAGATGTAGACACGTGTCATGATCTCGTGTAACACATTGTTGATAGTGGAGAGACACATGTCACAATTTCGTGTGGTCATGCTATTAGGAAAGTGAATGTGATTTCAGGTTGCAAGGAAGGATTTCGGTGACAAGATAGTCTGGAATTTCGCCACGTGGCATCAAAGCTTAAGGAATGCGGAACGTCTGAAATGGCGACACAAGTCATTACACCTCATTATCACTAGAAACAAAGTCGAGAGTTATGCTTGATGTTGTCTAATAAGAGGTTTATAGGGGTGGATGACACATGGCTCGATCAAAATAGGTTGTAAATCATCATTTAAGCAAATCACAAGTGGATGTTTGACTTCGGTTAGAAAGCACAAAGCATTCACAATGATTTTTAACAAACTAAGAGATTCATCCATAATTTAAATAGTCACGGTAAATAGCTAGAATCATAACAACAATCATCACATAATTGAAACAAATTCTAAAGTTTTAATCGATCATGAATTTACTCTAAAGTTCCTTTTATTCACGTATCAGATACATAATTTATAGTTAAACACAATAAGAGCTATAATCGATTAAACACACATCTGTATTAATATTGTAATCATTCAAAGTTACATAAATCAAATTGGTGTTTTCAATGAGTTTAAATACATATCGTTTTCTTTGGATCAATCAAAGTCTGTCTATCTCTTGTGTATAGAGGATCAGACACCTTCGGCCATGGTCGCTATCCATGGAGGAATAAAATATTCAATTATCATACCCTACCCCAACCAAGGACCATTCGGGGTTATGCTTTTGTACCCAGAGGTTAGAACACACTCTATGTGCCCCCTTCTCCAAAAGCCAACCACCCACCTTCACCTATCCACACACGAGATATCTATCAAGTAATTTCTCCAAAGTGATGATCCTGTAATGTCCCCTTTTAGGACAAGTTAGGAATTAGCATAAATCTGATTGCACTTGGCTGAAAACAATTAATATCCAAACCCCGACTGCTGCAATTTTCAAAAATTCATAACTGTGGCTAGAGAAGTCCAAATGAGCTGAAATTTTGGATATTGGGCCACAAAAATATGAAGAATAATATTCTAAAGTCATATTTTGCACAACCAACACAAAACCCTAATTTTTCCCTAAAAATTAGGTCGCCCAGCACATTTATGGCATCAAATCAACTCCAAAAATTATGAAGTTGATTTCTCCTTATTTCTCCTAATTTCTAAAACAAAAACCAATATTAATCTGACCCCAAAACTGCAGATCTGAAATAAATATTAATTTATAACAACCAGAAAGCTTGTAGATAACTGGAATCTTCTAAAACTCATAACTCCTTCAATACTTAGAGTTTTTCCATGAAACGAGATGCAAAATAAACTAGAAATTTAGGGCTCTCCACTGCATTATAGATCTGAATTTTCTGAGCTTTAAAACCTAGCCAAAACAGCCCCAAAAAATTGATTTCAAGTTGCCTGGGTAAGAGGAAATTAATTAAATAATTTCCAGCTCTTTCCTAGCCTCCAAATACACCAAAAATTAGCCTTTTGCTCTGAAATAATTAACACATAGCAGATTGCAGATCTAGCATTTTGTTAGCATATGGATTGTGCGCATGCAAATGACATGCAACAGTGTGGGAACCGAATCCCTCCTCAATGAAGGTGAGGTTGCCTTTATTGAAAACCAAAACTGTATTTACATCTGTACATTCAAAATTGTATGTGGGGGGTGTTTTGGAACATCAATGGAAAGAAAAGTGAATGAAAGAGATGGAATGGAATGAAGGAAAAGAATGGAAAAGACTGAATGGAAGGAACATGCAAGAGTAAAGTAAAAGCAGAGCCTAATATTGCATGGAGAAGAACAATCAATAACTAACACAAATAAAATGGAGTTTGCATCAGCTAAATGAGAATGAGTAAAAGGGAACACACGTGAGCAAGTAAATAATCAGAGCTTGATCACTGTGAACAAGAACAACAGATTAATAACATTGACAATAAGATCAAAGACAATATTTGCGTGCAAGATTTAAACATCTAACATCTAATGAACATAAAAACATCAAATGTTACAAGAGCTAATGAATGGGACACAAAGTTCATATTTCATTAACTCCAAAATGTCTTCACAAAATAACACAGTTTCTTTCATGAAACAAAGCTTACACAAAAAGTATTTTCTTCTCCTCTCGTAAAGTCACCCTTACAAATGAACCCCTAACATCCTTTTATAACCCAAAAGTTGGTTATAAAGTAGTTAGGATTTTAAATGCACATTAAATAGGGCACTTAAGTGACTTTGATTTTCTCAACTAACTTTATTAAAAGCAACTAAATATAGAAACCACTTAAGTTATCCAAAGTTTTCCAAAAGTGAGTTCAATAATAACACCATTTTAAAATACCATTTTATAACAAAAAGCAATGGGTACATGTGGAACCCACTTAAATGACTTGGACACACACCTAGACATCAGAGTCAGGAATGCACCACCTAGATCAAGATACCTAGGATCAATGTCTTATCCATTGGGCCAAGAGTCCGCCTATCCCGATCGTACGGGAATGAACTCATTGACCGTGCTCCGCACTCCTCCAAATGACAAGAGATCCAAGCTTGAAACTTGAGCAATTCATCCACCTCTCCATTTGAGCAACATCCTGGTGTGAGCAAGTTTGTCTTCATTTGTATTCGCATCCACAATTACACAATTTTCCACATGCTCCGAATAGCCCTCCATGGTAAATTATTCATTTGTCACAAAACTGTAGTCGTTACGCCACCTTAGCTTGTCAAAATCCAACTCTTTATCTTTCGCCATTGAGAAGATCTTCCAAGACCCAAAATTGCAATTCACTTCCTAGAGTTATGTCTTTTGTCTTTGGCACCATCCCAAAGTATTGTCATTCTGATCTGGCCACGATCCTCCAATTCGAGAACGCTCCAACTTTAAGATTGGCCAATGAAGTATTGCGTCCGCTGCTAACTGAGAGCTGACAAGGACACGCTTGAATGATGTGGCCTTGTTTGATGATCCACACAATTGTACTTATCATTGGTCTTGGTTTGTCAATGAATAGATCCGTACAACGATCAAGTGAAAACAATTGATGTAGACAAGATTCTCCCATTATCAATCTTTGTCGATAACAATGGCTTTTGACTCCAAAGAGACCTATGCCAATAGCTACGACTTATACCGCATAATGAGGAAGTCAGAGGTCGTTTTCGCTTCGAAGCCGTTGGAGTTGAATCGCCACAATGTGCTGGTGTCGTGGTGCATCTATGCAAGTGATGACCAATTCAGAACAAACGTCAGGAAAATTGTGACTCGCCTTCGATTGATATGCGATCGCAGATTGACCTACGTCGACATGTCCCAAGTTGGTATCGGCGATGTTCTCATACTCTGAATGGAGCGTCGAGGTGAGTAAAATGCCCTGAAATTTATACTGCAACATCGTTTTGTTTGAAGATGACATGATTGTGACATAAGCGTGATTTCAAGCTATTACTTCCTTCTTACAAAACTGCACAAATCGCCTCTGAAACTGCCCTGGGAAAAATAGCAAATCTTGTTCTAAGAAACTCTCACTGTATGAGGGAGTCTATTAAGGTACCACAAGTTTGTGTGTCAAAGGGTTTTTTCTCAATAAAATTTTTCAATCAAATGTTAAAGGTCGAAGTTGACTCTTCTGAAACTACTAGGAAAATGAAAGTGAAAAACTGCGAAAATCTTGTTTGGTTTTAGCCTGGGAAAAATACCAAATGTCACCCTGGGTAGCTACAACTTAGCAAGAGAGCATATGAAGGTGGAGAGAATCCAAAGAAACAATTCTTTTCTCTTGACGATCATCCGAGTTCAAAATATCAACTCTCAAAGTGAGTCACCTTGACAGGCTGAAAACTGCACGCGGCAAAATCAAACAAATTGCATTTTATTTGACTCCGTGATAAATATCAAACGAAGTGTTGTACATTTGAATTTTGGCAAAGGAGTACATGAATGTGGGAAGAATTCAACGAACCAAATTGTTTCTCTTGATGATCATTTGGGCTCGAGATATGGATTCTCAAAGTAAGCCTTTCACCAAGCTGAAACTACGCGCACGGCAAAATCGAGTAAATTGCGTTTTTCTTGGGTTCATGAAAAATATCAAATGAGGTGTTCGTTTAAAATTTGAAAAACGAGTACACGAAAATGGGAAGAATTCAATAAACTAAACCGTTTCTCTTGATGATCACTCAACTTCGAGATATCAAGCTCCAAAGTTGATTACTTCGACAGATACAACCTATGGCACGTTCTTTCTGCATCTATCGTTTCCTTCATTAAATTCATTTTTCTTTGTTCTTTTTTTTTGTGTTTACCTTTGAATGCGTGATATTATTGAATAGCCCGAATTTCCTTAAGAGTTCTTGGTTATGCAAATGGGTGAATAATTATTTTCCCTAAATACTTATTACCAATGCGTGATAAAAATGATTTATTTTTAATTAAATTCTCCCGTGGAATTTCTTCACCAAAAACCTCTGCGTGAGCACTCCCTGGTTTGTCTGGGAACATAGATCTTCCTTCTACAATGCGTGCTCCCTTTCTGCGTGGAATAAGTTCTTGCCAACTTGGATTCTTTTTACTGGCTTGGCGTGAATATTGCTTCTCTACTGAAACGTGGCAATTTTCCCTTTTTTTATATTATCTTCCAACTGCATGGAAATTCTCTTTTTTTTATTTTTCTTATGCATGCATTTTAATTCTTTCTAGGCACGTGAGCAGCTGTTTTATTTCTAGTTTTCTTCCTTCCTCTCCACGTTGAAAACTGCCTTATGCAAGCATGGACTTCGTGTGTTTGAATTCTTACCAATGCATGGGCTTTGTTTTGTTGGCTGGGATTTGTTTTAACTTTTGCTTTGTCTTCTTTTGCAGCTCCTTATAAGACATGCGTTGGAAACAATATCTCTTTAAAAAACTGTTGTTTTCTCTTTTTTGTTGTGTATTCGTTTGTTCTTGTCTTGTTGTTCCCACGTGAGTTCTCCAACAAAACAAAAAACAATGCTTTGGACTGCTCTTTAAGGCAAATACGTGGGAACTTGTAGAGAAGTTTTTTTGTTGTTGTGTTCTTCCTTTTTGCTCAACTCCAATGTGGCTGGCCTCCTTTGTCTAGCTAAGTGGTCTTTTCTTTGCTTTTTTTTTGGCATGGATTATATAATCCTTGGCTGCATGGGGATGTTAAACCTTGTTGCCTTTTATTTTATCTTTGGCTGCCAAGATAAAAGGCGTTTAAACTGCTGCTCCTTTGTGTGAACAGATGTGAATGGCTTTTCTTCTCTATGGCATGGGATTTTCTATCTCGTCTCTGACATGTGACTGGAACGGTTTAACAATAGCGTGGGCAAATTGACTGACTGAGTTGAATCTAGAAAACTCTTGCATTAAAATCTCCTTTACTTCTAGTGTATTGCCTAAGGGATGTGATAAAAATATTTCTCGGAAACGCTTCTACAGAGGAAATAAGAAGTTAGAAATATTGAAAACTTCAATGCTTGTTTGCATAACTTTTTCCAACGAGTTTGACGGAGAAATGGTTATGACTCATGAGGATTAAAGAAGCTTATGTAAGAATAACTAATTTTCCCTTTCTTCGGTAGTGGGCATTAATTGTCAGGGAAAGATGGGAAAAAACTTGGTCGTTTGGCAAAGCAGACTAGCAATTCCCATTTATTTCCTCATGTGAGAAATTGGGAGATCTTTTGCCAATTTGTCATCCGGTCGGGTTGGCAGTCAACGGGAGACATTCCACAAGCGGGGAAAAAAGAAGAATTTTCCAGGAAAGGGGAAATCTGGGTACAGGAAACCAATTTAGCATCTCCAATAATTGGAAGCGGAAGCTTTATTTTCCCCTGGCAATAAAAAAATAAAACTTGTCGATTGATTTTTAATTATATTAATATTTATTTAATTAAAAACCCCAAATTTTAATAAAATTGATTTTATCAAATAAAGGGTAATAAATTAATTATATATTAATTAATTAACATTTAACGCATTTTATGACCTGGTGGGAGGAGTTCTTACCCGAAACGGACGAAACGAAAACCAGAATGATCACAAAAACGATATGATCACGACGAGGGCAATAAATCACGCAAAGTAACACTTTTGAAAATTTTCAAAATTTCCATGTTTATTAATTTTGCAAAGTCAAAATTAGCTGATAACACATTATGGCATCAAAACATGAACAAATCATCACCAAACCAAGTCGCTATGGCTAAAATAATTTCAGCAGTAAGAGCAAAAATAAAAGGAGAAATACCAATGACTTTCACACTCTAAACTTGGCACCAAAACTGAAATAGCTCCAGCAATAATGGCAGATCTGAAATTCACTTGAGAGTCTTCAACAATAGATCCAAATGAAGCTTACAATGAGAGAGAGAGCACAATAAAGAAGCTAGGGCATACATCTCAATACTCCAAGCATGGAGTGAAATGAAAATGATCAATCAACATAAGTCTCATAATGAATCCAATCTCTCCTTTTATAAACAAGGAGGCACAAAATTCGAAAGCCCTAGGAGAGGGAAATCATTAAATAAAAATAGTTTATCCTCCCTAGGTGTGGCGTCCCCTTTCTAAGGGTGATTTTAATAATAAAAGTCACCCAAAAGTTATTTAATTAATTCCCCTTTTAATTTTGCATTGTGGGAATTAAATTAAATAAATTACATAATTAAATAATTATTGTTTAATAATGTCAGATAATAAAAAACACTCTCCAGGCAATAATAATATTTAATTATTTAATATAATTTTCCCCTTGCAACATCTCAAAGTCCACGGGGAAAGATAGGCTAAGGGTCTTCAAAAATGGGGACATTACAAATCCTTTTCATAATTCATTGTTCACCTTTTTATGGGCTTTTCTCGAATAGTTAACAACCAACAAGCCCATTCATAACTATATAATTCATTACACTCTCATTAATTGGGTCTAATTTGATATTTTTACTCACTTTTTAACAAGGGTCTTCAATTATTTATCTTTTCCCAAATTATTACATGGGGATTTTGTCACATAACACCTGGTATCCACCAATTCACAAGGTTACATTCTCTTTTTGTCCTCGTCCTTGATATCTCACCTTTCCTCGAGAATTTTGATATTGCTCTTGCACTATGATTACCACACCTATACCCTTCTGTGTGGCCTTGTTCTACAAGATATTCTTCCATAATTTTGCACAATCCTCAATGTTATGTTCCTCGCCATCGCTCACACAAGGAGGAAATTTAAGATATTGTTTCTAATAATGGTCGCTCACCTCACACTTAAAACAAGAGTTACACAAGCGGACACCACTTCTTCCTTGTTTGCCTCATCCTCGAAATCTTCATCTGCCAAATCCTCTTTCTTGATTCAGCGGAATGTAGTTGTCTCAATTCAGGTGCTTTTAATTCTCAAATTTCATCAATCAATCGGTAATCTGCGGTGTCATGAGTATTAGTCTCACAAATCTTACACCAACACAGTACTTCAGTTTGCTTTCCCATCTCAACAATGGACAATTCCTTGTCTCATGTATGACCAAACATACTTCACAATCCAAACTTGCCGAACAAACCCTCTTCCTACAGATATTGTTCCTTGTGTGGCCCTCTATCTCACAATCGGTTCACCACAATCATCTCTACACTTCTCGTTCAACTCCATCTAGTTTCAACTTATGGAATTATGTCACAATCATTAAAATTTGCGCCTTCAAAATGGACCTATCACCAAATCAAAATTTCATGTGAGCTCCATCTGTAGGGCAGTACCCAAAGCCTCCCTAGGTTCCATGAATCTCTTCATAGCAAGTTGTCTTCTGAATGGAGATTACAAACCCCTTACAAACCATTACGCATGTTGTATTTGGTGAATTTCATAGGGATACAAGTGTTTTGAAATGCGCATCATATGCATAACACTTCCAATTATCTCTCTAAGTGCAAAAAATACTCTCTTGCTCAAACTCGGGCATATGGAACTCCTTCAAAATGCAGCTTTCAAGGCATATAAATCCACTAACATCTGGTTAGATCAAGCTTCATACACCATGTGTGTTCTCGATCTAGTAGAGTTGTGGCAAAAAGACTTCCCTTAATCTTTGAAGAAGTCACACACTTCGCTCACCATGCCAACTCATGCTTATGAATATTATCTATCACATCCTCTGATCCTTTATATTTTGCAACTTAAAATTCACTGGGTAAAATATTTGTTGTTGCAGTGCAGTCTATTCACTTGTCTACCCGGTGCTCCCAGATGTAGGTCCAACACTTGATCCCATCGGCTAACCACCATACTTCTCGTTACTTCCATGCCCTATCCCGCCTAAACAAGTATTCCCTACGTAGCAGACACAAGATTCGTCATCTACAATACACTTGCAACTTCTGTTGGACTACCAGTCCATCTAACTCCCAACATTTCAGCTCCAACATTATTTGAAGGCATCATCACTGCCTTTTGCGAATTCACCATACTCACCAACACAAAATCCCCTCTATAGACTACAAGCACACAAACTCCCTTCTTAGGTTCAAACCCTGATATCTATTCCAACACAAAATTCAACTAACTATTAGAAACTTCTCAATTCCACTTACATCAACACTTTCAATGTCCTTCCTTCTGATAATGTTGCATGTCGGCATTAGCCTATTGTGGGCTCTAAATAGGGGCATTCACCGGACCTACATACTCTTCTTCCGTAGGTACATCCTAACCCTAATCTTCTAAATATTTAGACTCAAATATTTTGGCTGCACAGTCCTCCTTCCAACATGGATTATTATTCCCAACGCAAGTCATCCTCGTGCCTTACCAGCACAAGTCATCTACGTGCCCTACACAGGTTCTAAAGGAAACCATCTACTCTAAGTTCCCTACACTTCTAGGGTCCTTAAGCTCGACTTCTCTCTCTCTGCTTTCTGCATACCTCTGCAACCTCATTTCTCTTTCCATCATGCCTATATCCATCTTTCTCTACTCCAATCTTATGCATCCAAATCCTAACATTTACCTTCAACAACCTAGCACAGCAAGGATTTAGCTCTCGATACTCACCGACTCAAGTCCTAGGTCAGTAAAGAGCGTCTTTATCCACTGAGGAATCTCAATAATAAAAGATCCTTTAGGCTCTTGCAAAAACTCGAATTTTGCTTGCCCAAGATAGGATTATGTTTTCACAGCAAACTCCAACACAAAATTGTTCAACACAACTCTCCGCTACACATCTATGGCTCAAGTCCAAAACCTTTTATGTTTGTCTCAAATTATCCAACCTCACATTCATCCAACCATGTGGTGGCGCGAGACTCTAACTCTTGCCGACAATATATTTGGCCATCCATGCATAAAATTGTTCATGAAACTCCGAAAAAAGCTATTGTACAAATTGTTGAGCAATTCATCTTCTACCCACGCCCTAGGACTTTGATTGTCACATCCTTTTGCTATAACCAAAACTTCTAAGGCCTTTCCTTCAAACCACATCTCAATCCACTCTAATGTGATTTGAGCTACATTTTTGCATTCCATGCACTCGTCCACCCCTCGTGACACAATGGAACCATTTTGTTGTTAGTTTAATGTCTTGCATACTCTCCAGATATTTGCGTGGAACAAACCCTAACGCACAACAAAAACATACCAAAAGAACTTTGCCTACACTAGCATCTTCACTCAAGATTGCGCATGAACTTCTCATCCAAAGTGCGGAAGAGCAATCTGAGATCCTCATCATGGGAGAATATCACAAAGATTACACAAGTGTATGTGCAATTATACATGAAACTATCATCTCAAACTCTAACCTGACAATTATACAAAATTTATACAAAAACGTCGTTGCATAAGCAAAGATAAACACATAACACTTATCAAAATCATTCTGATCTACACAGAAAATGTATCCTTCATTAATCGTAACAAAAGAAGATACAAATACATCAAATTGCGCAAGCAAAGATAAACACATAACACTCTTAACAGTCATCAGAATTATTCCGATCTACATAGAACATGTACCCTTACAACAAAAGAAGATAAAAATACATCAGATTGTGCACCTTGCACCACAATATGTTAAGATTATAGTGAATTACAGTATCAATGCATCATTAGTGCACAATCAATACATAGACTTCCATGAAACCCTAAGTTCTCCTTACCTCTCCCAAACCCTATCTTGGTAGATAATCCTAAGTCTTTGTCTCAAAATGTCTCCAACGTCCAATCAAATAGAATCAAAATCTCTACAACTTAGAAGCAAAGAGGTATTTATAGGATCTACAGATAACTTGACCTTGCCTGCAGTTGGGAAAATATTCTTTAGATTACCTCCTAGATTCCTCAAGGCTTCCTAGTTGTTGCTTAGTTGACACACAACCTTTGGTGTCCAAAACCTTCCATTTGTTATATAAGTCAATCAGCATGATCCTAAATCATCCACGACCTCATCCATCTCGTGCATTCCACGTGTCGTCTCATGGATTAGCTCACTCTCCCCACGTGCGAGGTGTAGTCCTCGAATATTCCTGCATGGTCTTCAACAAAGCTCGTTAGTCCATGGTTAGGTCTACATTTGATCATGCATATCTCAATCGCGTAGTTTGGATATTAACTACAAGAAGTGAACTTTCCCCCTAGTCAAAACACGCCCCATTACCCAACAACATGAATAGATAGTCTCAAAACTAGTTGCATATTAACTTGCTTCAACAACCCCTAGCAGTTCAAGAACAACCAGACAAGTCCTTTAATCTCGAAGGCAAAAAGGATTTACTTTCATCGTCTTCGGGGATCGATCTAACCCTTAGACCATCCAAAAAGCACAAAACATCATAATTAGTTTCAAGCTCCTCTGACATTAGAAAGGGACTCACTCTCAATATCAAAGAAGAAACTACAAACTCCAATCGTGTTGAAGCACATCCCGAATAAGCGCCTCCTGCCAAGGATAGGCGTCCTGTTTAATTTTGCACATTTCACCATGATGAATGATGCCATGTTTTTACCCATGCCCTCCCCTCTTTCCCCACTCTCAAGGTTGCCTACCGGTGCCTTCTCCGTCGTAAGAAGCGATCCTTCTTTTCCCACCGTAGATATTTGTTTTCCACCTCCCTTAGGACTAACCCTTGGTCCTTCTGGCGTACTGTCTTCCCCTGCCACTCGCCCTCCTCCACAGAGATCGCTCTTATCTCCATTTTTTCCCACACCTCTACCCTTTACGATGTTCCGAGGCAACAACTTACCCGGATTGGCATCCTACTGCCTAGTAATCCTTTCACTCTCCGCAATATCAAAGAGGCAATAAGGATTTTGAACTGTAGCAAGGCATGGGATGTGGAAGGTTTCCAAGCTGAGTTCTTCAAGCAGAGTTTTGAGGTCTTTGGTAAATATTTGACAGATCTTTTCAATCAAGTGGTTAATATGGGTTTCCCTCCTACTTGGTCTCATCATATCATTCACCCGATTCACAAAGTTGGGTCCATTTCTGATCCGAATAACTACAGGACTATCATGGTGGGCCATTCTTTCTCCAAACTCTATGCTACAATTCTCCACAGGTTGTCTGAGATTTTGGAGCAGAAGCAGCTCAGAGCCAGAGGTCAGGCTGGTTTTCGCTCTGGTTACCACACCATCGACCACATCTTCACCCTTTGAGCTATTATTGAGGAGGCCGGTCACCGCTCTTCAAAAGTAAATTGTTGTCTTGTGGACTTTCGGAAAGCTTTTGACTTCGTACCTCGCATGGCCCTTTTCCAGCAGCTCCGAGACATTGGTATCTCTGAGATTCTTATTATCGCCATCATGCACCTCTATGAGTCTATCCTTGGTCATCTTCGTACTGCTCATGGACTGTCTGATTTTATCAGGAGCACCATTGAGGTTAAACAGGGGTGACCCCTGTCTCCTACCCTATTTGGCATTTATATTGATGAGTTGGAATCTTTTCTTCGGGATCACATTCAAGAAGGGGATGGTTGCCTTCTTCACCACGTCTTGATTTCTATTCTCCTTTTTGCCGACGATATCATTTTTCTCGCCTCTTCTCCTGAGGGGCTTCATAGACAACTTGATGCACTTTCTTTATTCTGTGATCTTCGGCATTTGACTGTCAATTTGGGTAAGACCAAGGTCATGGTTTTCAAGGGGTTGAGGACATCACACCTCTATTTCTTCTTCAAGGGGTAGGAGGTTGAAATTACTAATACACACCTACCTGGGAGGGGGTTGTGTAGAGCCCCTTTCACCACTATGTGAGCTCTCTTCTCCATTGGGATTTGGAGATTTGCCCGTACCCAAAACATCCTTGATAAGCTTGGACATTTGCTCACTCATAGTCTTTTGGAGCTCCTTGCCACAATTTTGCATCAACTCTTGAAGGAATTTCACTTGATCCGAAGTGAAAGCCCCATCCTCCATTGATTCCTTATTTCTCCTTTTATAGTATAATGGCTCTTTATCTCATTAGATCCCAAAACACCCCCACAAGAGTAAAGGAAAGATGCTTTGATACCATTGTGATGTCCCCCTTTTGGAAAAATGGAAATTTGCAACTTCAACACAAATCGAACTAAAAAGGATTAGATCATTTTAATTCAACCTCAAATAACCCAATGTCAGCTAATTACAAACCAAAATGGGGTTGGAAGTAGCCAAGGTGATGGGTGAGATGGAAAAATCAATTGGAATCCAAATCTTTTCCACTTCTGATTTTTATAGCAACAAATAATAAATTAAAATAGCTTGTAGACAGCTGAAACTTAAAAAATTCATAACTTAATCAATACTCCGTCTTTTCACATGAAACAAAGTGCATAATAAAGTAGATTTTTAGATCTTTCCAATGCACTAACAATCATATTTTTATGAGCATGCAAACCCTTCCAAAATAGGCCCAGAAACTTCAGAACTGGTCGCTAAGGTTAGGACAAATAAATAAAAATACTTATAGCACTTTTCTAGCTTTCAAACACACCTAATAAACTTCCCTTGCTTGGCATTAAATACTAACATTTACCAAATTTCAGATCTAGCTCATTTACCATCAAATAATACCAAAATAACCTCCAAATCAAGTCGCCATATCTAGGAAAACACAACAGTGAATAGCAATAGCAAAATAACTCAAACCCTTCAAAAATTCCCTCTAAAATAAGTAAGACGCGTATAAATTTGTCCCTTAAATAAATGCGTCAACTTGTAGATCAAGTCGCCAAGCTTTAAGAGGATTTATCATGCATAAATACACTTAACAATAACACAAGAAGGCTTCACACTACCCAAAATATGGTGGTGTTGATCAAACACCTTTGTTCTGAGAACTCATGGGCATACATTCCTCTTCAAGCATGAAGATAATTTGAATAAAATTAGCAACATGCCCTCAAGAGGTTGCCCTCATCTTCTTTTATAGCTTTACTTTTCAAATCTCCAAGTTTCTCTCCTCTTTTTGGTGCAAATCTTAATGTAGGAGAGTTACTTTTAAAAATAGTCTTTTTTCTTAGAAAGTCACACTCCAATTGAAACATTAATTTCCCATTTTTATTATTTTAAATAAAAGCATAAGAGCATAATTAATATTTAATTTAAAAATAAAGGAGTTATGAGATTTTCCCAATTTTTTATCCTTTAATACATGGGAAGGGTGGATTAAAGGTCTTCAAAATTTAATTTAGTTAATGTCCTAAAAAAGGGGACATTACATATGGGATTCGAAATAGGATAAGGGATAAATTGATTAATGCAGTGGTAGAAATAGAGTGTCTACATTTGTAACTCTTTGAAAGGGTGTTGTGGTTTGCAATGCCTTTTCAAAGATTGTAGACAAAAGACACGTATGCATGATGATGCCCCTAGTGGCATTGTTGATAGGGATAATGCCCCCACGAGAGGAGGTGCAGGAGTGGAAGACATATTGGGGCTCTCAAAATGGAGAGGGTGAAGGTGCAAACAAAGAGTTGAAGAAGTTGTGGATGTGGATTATGCTTAGTAGATGCAGTGATGGATAATGTTGTGATTAAGGTACGATAGCTAGCTATGGACGATGAATGTTTATTTCTTTAATGCGGATAAGAGGCGAAGAATTTGGTTTATGAAGGAATGAGTGTTGACAAATAAGAGAGGATAACAAAATGCATGATGCATATCTTGCACGAAGGTCCATGTATTTGTAGGAGCAACTTGATATTTGATATAGAATATGATAGGATGCACCATGCTATGGAAAGCCATAATGACATTGTTGTAATATGTCAAAGGACTGAAGCAAACACAAAAAGTACAAACAAGCAAGATCAATCAAACACATAAAAATTAACCTAATATAATTGTTTGTCCTATTAGCATCCAAAAGATGTTAGGATAGTAACAAAGGTATCGAGTTGCCCCAAACAACAATCTATGCAAGGGGGCTTGGATTAGGACCGATATATCCAGAAAAGGGGCGATAATGATAGCCACGATCTGCCCCAAACAATGATGTATGCAAGGGGGATTGGGTTGGGAATGATATATCCCAAAGAGGTTGATCATGATTTGTTACACCTATCAAGGATTGATTTTGGGATATGCCTAAGGACAAGACATGGGATCGTGGTTTTTTACATTTTTTATGTTTTTGAATTTTTGAAGGTGTTTCAATTTTTTGGATTTTTGAAGTTTATGGACTTTTATGGCTTTTTTGATGTTTTTGGATTGCTGAATTTATTTATTTTTTGGATTTTTGAAGGTTTTCTTTTATGCTTTTAGATTTGTGGAGTTTTTAGATTTTTTGGAGTTTTTTGCAGTTTTCTGAATTTTATGATTTTTTTGGATTTACAAATAATGTGACCTTAAGCAAGGTGAGTTTTCTAGGGTTCACATTGTTGCCCCTTTTCAACTTACATGGTGCAAGAGGCAAGATGCATTATAATAGCTAAAGACAAGATGATGTATGTCGGACCCTATGACAAGGTTGCCAAGCATGTGGGCTTGGATGGTTGACCAGATAGACGGGGACCTAGAAATGTTGATCAATGGGCTACTCAATAGATTTCGCGATGGGATCGATAGGTTGATTTCACAAGGTAGATGGCTATTTGGCCCGTGAAACTAATTGATTGATTGATAATTGTCATAAGATTGACAAACGAAGGATTTGGTATAGTATCCCCCCTCAAATGATAGTGTCTTTGGGCTGCAGGCTACCGCAACATAACGCGGGACGAAAAGTGGCAATTGATAAATGATAGAAAATAAACCTTGATACAACAATGATTATTGAAGCAAGGACTATGTTTCTCCCCAACCATGTGCAGAAAGCATCGGATGCCCACAGATGTTTTGCCCAAGCGAAGCAAGATGGAAGTGTATGTGTCATGGATGGTTATGACGGATGTGAGGTAACTGTGTAATGTGTGTACATGGTTTGAAACAAGATTGGTGAACAAGCGATGAGCCAAAAGGCACGAATCGTGAGATAAGAGATGGACTAAAACATGAGTGTGAAAAGGGTCTAAACAACAACTTGTAACATACTAGCCTTGTCTCTCGTCAAGATCCAGTGTGTACATATGAAAGTGGATTGCTGCTTCAAGTAAAGATTTGAAGGATAGTAAGTGAAGACTTATTAACCAATGTGTAGGCATGATTGATTTTGATAGTGGATTGATGGATAAAGGTGCGCAGGAGACGAGCCGTACATTGTTCCGTTGTCAATCACGTATTCATAGCCCCAACTGAAATGCATTTGATTCCAGTCCCAACATTGTTCTTTTACCAGTCAGGCATCCATATCCCCAGTAGAGATATTGGAGACATGTTAAATCCTGACCTCAATAAGGAAATAATTAAAATAAATCCCCATCTAAATCAAGCAATAACCTCATATTGAGCATAAGAAAACAATACCTACACTTACCAAACAGTAATCAACCTTGTTGTGCGGATTTGCTCCTGCTTGAATGAGTGTAGTTGCTCCAAGGCTTGTGCAAGATTCCAACAGAATGTGGCTGCAAAGATGGAAGAAGGATGGAATGGAGGATTTCTCCCAAAATGAAAGGGTTTCCAAAAATAGAAGGCTTTGCTTGAGCTTCCTTCTATCTCTTGGGTATTGTCCCCTTCTTGGTTACTTCCAATGGGTACTTGGCAGTTCCATTTATAGGTTTTACCTTGAGACTGCTACACATTGGCTGGACCACTGTGATATGAAGCGCCCCAATTATGACAGAGTATACTTCCACAATGGCGAAGACCAATTCTCGTAGACAGAAAAAGTTTGTTTCTTTAGTTTCATAAACTTCGTGGAAATGAGCAAAGCCTATTACATAACACTCGTACTAATAATAACAAAAATAAATTATGTCAATGCTTCGCCTCAGAGTATTTTAGTTGGGCCCTCTTAGCGCTGTTGGATCTCTTAAGAATGTCACCAGACTCTGTGCCAGGCCGTTTGTGGTTGTTGGCGAGGATCACTGATGCAGACCAGAACATTCTTCACCATTTCCCCTTTCCTCTTGGCTCTGCCAGAAGTTCCTTTTACAGGATTGCTTCATTATATGGCATTCTATATTCTGTTTTGTCTAGGCTTTACCCCTTTTATTTAAATACTTCATTTTTGGCTGTTAATAGCTATTGTATCCTGCTCTACTCTATTTCAGCAGTCATTGGTGGACGTTAGTATAATTTCTTTGTTTCTTATGTCAACTGCTATAAAACGTGTAAGCAAAATAGTTATTTGTAATGATGTAATACTTAGCATATAATGCAGAAGAACAACTTACGAAACAAAGGACATAAGATGAAAGAGCGAATGTGAAATTGAGATGGATGATTCCGCCATTATAACTTTCTCTTCCTCTGCAACAATTTTTTTTTTTTTTTCGCTATTCTCTAACTCAAAATTGGTTTAACATTTGGAATAGCAAATACAATTCCGATTGACAACAGACTATGGGGAGGAGGTACTGGTATTGATATGAAATGCTGGCATCATTAAAACTTCATTTAGTTCTTGTTACGTCATTGATATTTCAAACAATTGTACAACAGCCGGTCAGCCAGGGAAGTCGGACTCGGGCGGGCGAGAGCTATCCTCCCCAAAAAAAATGCACCAATCCGCCTACCATCAACCACATGCTCCAATCTGATTTTAAATCAATTTGTTCAAAAAAACAAAAAAACAAAAGAACATAAATGTGAAAAAAATGCACCAATCCGCCTACCATCAACCACATGCTCCAATCTGATTTTAAATCAATTTGTTCAAAAAAACAAAAAAACAAAAGAACATAAATGTGAGCGCTAACGT
This sequence comes from Taxus chinensis, assembly GCA_019776745.2. Taxonomy (NCBI): domain Eukaryota; kingdom Viridiplantae; phylum Streptophyta; class Pinopsida; order Cupressales; family Taxaceae; genus Taxus; species Taxus chinensis. Next base: position 489,652,306 of record CM034146.1, read on the forward strand.
GCGGGACCTGTCAATGCATGCACAAGCATGTGGATGGTGGTTTTTATGGGTGCATTCCAAGGATGAGGTGCATTTTTTGAGGAGAAGTCGGGCGAACCTAAATTTCACACATTCATAATTGACGATTGAAATGAAATGAAATGAAAGTTTTTAATGATGTCCACGAGACCGAGCAGTCTATGGGACCCGAAGTGCAATCACCAACCGATGCCCTCTACTTTTGCCTTTCTTTCAGCGCGTTCCTAAGCTTGCTTCTTCTATTGTGAATTTTGATCAAGAAATCTACTATTTTTGTCACCCTTTCCTCTTCAAACAAGGTTGTAAGATCAGCGACTGTTAAAATATCCGCGTAATTGCTCTGAATGTCCCCGTAAGCAACACATTCCATGACAAAATGCCATTCGGATTCCACCGCACCCGACATGCAGAACTGACAAACCCTTTATGACCACTTCTCTTTGGGCATTTTCCATCTCTCGGTTTCACACCTAAGATGATGTGAACTAGTTTTTAGTTGCACAATTAACATTTCAGCGTTCCACTTTATCATCGCTCCAATGTAGTGCTTTTGTCCATGGTCACAGGTGGGATTAAAATTCTTGACATAGTATTCTTTTTTTCGACCATGCTACTTATTCCACATGATATTTCTGAATTTCTATCTCACATAATTTTTTATTTCTTCATTCGTGTTAAGACACTCTTGCATGCAAATACCCCATTTATTCATCCACTCACCATTTTGCTTCATCCAAGTTTTCTTCCTCCTATTTAAATGTTCCTCTATTACTATTTTAGGCCACTAGGAATTCTCCATGTTTTCCACTTTTTTGGAGTATCCTAATAGTCGGGTCATCGCCACCACTTCCATTGACTTCCGGGTAATAGCCGGGAATTGTGCTCCCTTATGACTATGTTTATTTGCTCCCTAATTTTTTTTAAGTTTAAAACATTTTAAACTAGTTTTTCCCAATATATTTTACAGAAATAGATTTTCTCAAGCACACAGTGTACGAGCCATCCAAAGACATTGACATATATATATATATAGAGAGAGAGAGAGAGAATAATTATTTTACTATTGGAACTGCCCTTTATATTAATTAAAATAAATGAGAGTTACATAGTAAGGGTGACTGGATAACACATGGTCCCACAAAACACCACGAGGGCACTAGCACAACTGAAAATGTCACATAGTCCCTGTTAAGGTAGCATTAATATTGTTTTCATCCTGGGCAATTACTTTGTGTGAAGTATGTGCAAAATGCAAAAGCATAATGTTTATATGAATAATTTTTTGAATAATTTCTTTTCGAAATCAAAAAAAATTGTTTCGGTATTGTGTGATTGTTGTAACAACTGTGAGGTAACTAATTTCCCCATTGCGAAAATTCATCTTTGACAAAAAAAATATAGCATATAATTGTTTACTAATTTCCCATTACTAGAGCTCATCTTTGACCAAGAAAATAAAATGTATAATTACTTACTAATTTCCTTATTGTCAAAACTCATCTTTGACCCAAAAAATAAAACATATAATTGATTTTTGTGATATTCACATCCTACGATATTTTTAATATTTTTTAATATAATTATTTCGTATATTCACCACATATGGTTTATTTTATTGACAATTTTACTTTAATCGTGTGTTTGCAAACTAAGGGCCCATGCATTTCTACCATCTAGACATTGGCATGAATATGACCAAGTTTGGACATGATATAGAGATGGAAACGTGTGCATATCCAACACCCATTGCAACTATTCTATTTTGTTTTTTGTTTTGTAATTTCTTAAACGGATCATAAAAAATCCATCGAAATCCACTACATGGTCTTATTGTATATGTAGGTATCCAAAGCAAACTTCTACATAATGGGCTTTTAGGTAGATTTGTATTTGATGAAATAGTGTCAATCCTTTATGGGGATGTCTTCTTATGGATGAGTTTGATTATGGTATAGCTGCAAATGGTCAATTTATGTGTTATTAGTTCTGCTTAGGATTTTTGGTATGTTAGTGCTTTTCATTTATGTTTTTAGAGTGGTTTGTTATTCTTATTTTAAAAACATTTTTCTGCAATCATGGTTGTGTCGTTGAGTATATGGGATGGGATTATGTGGTAGATGCTACAAATAACTTGAAGTGCTTCTGACATTTTTCTCGCACAATCATGATAAGTGTTATCATTAGTGTTGTGTTAACAAGCCAACAATCTTTCAACAAATGAAAAATTATATTATAAATAGATACAAATTAATTTGAACGAGTAACAAATAACTATATAATGTCTTTTTTTATTTCCAAATTAAATAAGGACCATTGTGTTGGCTTGTAAGTATCAGTATAGTTATAACAATTTATGCATTTGACTGCAACTTTTCATGATGAGGTAAGAAATATTTCACAATTGAATTTTCTCCTCAAAAGAAAATTGATAACATTTGACTACAACTTTTCATGATGTAAGAAAAAACTCACAACTAAATTTTCTCCTAAAAAAATTTGATAATTTTTTGTAGTTTTTAATTTCTACACGGGGTAGAGGAGCTAACAATTTTCATGAATCCCTCACTTAATTTTTCAGTTCCTTCTATCCTTAACATACAAATATTCATTTGTGCTTGTTTGAAACAATTTGATTTTATGCTTCCAACATTATGGTATTGATAATTGTCATATTAAATGATGGTGGGTATTTTCTTAATTGGGAATCTAAAGTATTTATAAAATAAAATCAATCAATTAGATAAACTTTATTATGCCACTTTTAACTATCATTATTGTCTTAACACTTGAACATGAACTAGTTTTTTGTCATGAGAATTGTACACCTAGATTTGGATCACCTACAAGATATATCAGTCAATATGAAAGTCTTCAAATCAATTCTACTAAATTAATGGGTTTATGTTGCCATTGAAAAGAGAAGAACGAGCATGGGTTCTTTCAATGAATAAAGTGGGTAAACTTCTTGATTTGAATCTATAACCTACACACAAACACACTTAGAAAAATGTTAGTTATTTTTTGTGGTTAGGGGACCTTCCTTGGTCAGATCCCTAACCATTTAAAGAGATAAAAGAAATTTTTAATGAAGAAAAATGAAAAGACAATGTTTAAAATGAATGGTATACCTGACTCAGTCACAAACCAGTCGCAGGTGCAATTCGTCAAAAATCGCACGGAGGTTACAACCCAATTGTAGGTGCGACTAGGACTTGTGCTAAAATATCGCCAAAACAATAATGTTGCAAGTTTCACAAATCATTTGTGATCAGCCTTCACCTCTCTAAAACCTCCAATACCGAAATATGCGAGAAAAGAAGCAAAAACTCAAGTATGGGCTCAAGTGCACAAAGATTCAAGGGGTTGGAATGGTGGGGGTGAGTGGCGTTTTATAGTTTTTGAGTGCAAAGAGGATTGTAACACATATGGGTGTAATATGAATAAATGGGTGAGATGATAAGGGTCCATAGTGCATTGGACATGAAAATGGGGTAAATGGGATGGACAAAATTAAATGTGAGTGGGTGAGGGATGGTAAATGAGTGATAAGGAGTCTTTTATCACCATTTTGTGGGATTTTATATTTTTAGTTACTTTTGTGGGATTATTTGATTTTTTGGGGATTATTGTGTTTTATGATGTTTTTTAGTATTTTTAAATAGGATACCTTACATGCAAGGTGCATTTTCTAATGTCTACGATAATTATCATTGGCAGTTCAGTTACCTAACATTGATGACCACCATAACTTTTTGGGCAACCTTCAAGCCATATTTCTTCTTGGTGAAAATAGATGATGCAACCTAAAATCCACCACGAACAACCCAGGCACATTGGCACGTCACTCAGCCTGAGCTAAGCGCTCACCTTAAGCGCGCAAAGGTACCAGGCCCCTCTTTAGAGTTGTTTGTGCAGGATGTTCACATGTTGAAAATATAGCATATTCAGAACCATAATAAGCACAAACATTCCATAGAGCACATTCCAAATCTATATCTTAAAGAATCATGAATTAAACAATAATCATAATGAAATCAACCATACAAGAACTAGTTATAGTCATGTTTAACACCTTTATCCAGCCAATATACCCCATTATATTAAACATTGCAAAACATAGAAGCTTCTCACATCATAAAGCATTACCATAAGTTTATGTACACATCAAATCCGACATCATAACTCTATAATAACTCATACACAATGTCTCGGTGTGTCCTCCTAACTACACAAACTAATACATACTTATAGGGGTGGGGAATTTCCCTTCACTATTTATGCACTTCCCAAAATAGGTCACATGCTGAAAATAGGCATGCGCCTTTACAATAATATGCACACATGCAAGTACACTAATAATAGATCTGCTATAGTTAACTAGCAGTAGTAATCCTATTATTATCCTGAACTCATGCATGGCGCTTAGTAGACACTCATCCCCAAAATAGCATTTGTGTGCCACGCAAGTCTCCATCCCGTTGTGTGCCTTGAACATTATCTTTAAAAATAACCCATAACCATGAAAACGACTAATTCCCAAATCAGCTTGTCCTGGCACACGTTTCCTTCCCTATCCTTCCGTGCCTTCAAATGCACCTTGTTCCCACACGTGAATCTTTTGTGTGCCCTTAGAACAATATTGTTTGCTCAACATTACCCCACACTAATGTACATTGTCATCCCGACAATGAGAATTCCTTATGATGTTCCCAAAGAATAAAGAATACGAATGGAAAGAATGTAAAGAATCATTGTACAAAGAATAGACTTTTATTCTGCATCACCCTCCGCTTCCATTGGGAGAATCAACTCTGGATATTCTATTTTAATCTCAGCCTCCAATGTTTTCCAGTCATCCAGTGCGGTTCTTCTCTTCTCTGCAACGTCTATGGCAATGGATTCCAACTCGTCTTGGGTTATCACTTCCTTTTCATTTTGCAATACTAGAACAACATTGGCCATAACAGACATCCTTCCCTCCAGAAGATCCATCTTTTGCGCTACGAGATTTCCAATCTCATCCATCCTCTCCTTATGCGGCTTTTGTGATACTATAAGGGCTTCATGCTTTTGTTTCACCAATGCCAATATTTCTGCGTTCCCTAAAGTCTCATCCTTCATTTCCTTCAAGACTTCATTATCCTCTATTATAGTCCTGATCCCGATCATTGCTTCTGGTGCTGCACATATGTTCAGAGCTTGATCTTCTTTCTTCAGCTCATCTTGTAAAGTTTGAAGTAATTTCTCGTAAGATGAAATCTTCCTAACCACAAAGGCCCTTGCTCTTTGTGCTTCCTGTTCAGGATCCTTTGGCGCTGCCATTCGAATCGGTCCATCCTCAAGCACCAAATCAACTAATGTGTGCACATAATGCATAGCCGAAGGAAACTTCTTAGGTACCTTATATTCTAGATGCGGTCTTGCTTTCAGGACATAGTCACCAATTTCTTCTACCATACTGATGAAGGCCTCATTCTTTTTCTACTCTAGATCCTTCTCTCCTTTCAGACACGTTATTTCTGCAGTTTTTGCATTGTTATCTTCAAGTAGCACTCTAATAGTGGTAGCCTTATCGACATTCCTTTGTGCCACCTCTATAGATACCTTAACCAAGACATTGCTCACATGCTCATCAAACACGAGAGTGGGCTTTATAGTCATGTGCCTGCTCTAAGGTGCATAGACCAGGACAGTTGCTTCCTTGCGCGTGTAGTGGCCATGTCTAGGTCCATCATCTCCCACCCATATAACTCCTTCAGGTCCATTGTGCTTTAAAAACGGGCGTGGACAATTTTGTTTATGTCCTCAGCATATCCCATACTCGACACAATGTATTATCCATTTGTTCTCCTTGCTCTTGGCCCCTTAAGAACCTGAGTGCCAAGGTGTGGATTTGGCCCTTCAACGTCCTAAGTATTTTCATGTGCGTGAGGTTGTTCATTCTCTAATTCTTCTGCCTCCTTCACACCTTCCTCTTCATCCTTCATGTCCACATCTCCAGGATCCTCCATATCTTCTTATTGCACTGGGGTCCCAGGTGCGCTCTTTGTAGACTCCTCCACCTCCTCATTCAGCTTTAGGTTTCTCCTCTTCTTCTCAATTGCCTCTTTTTGCGAGGAGAGTCATGGTGATCTTCTTACAGGTTGTGGAGTTCCCGCACCTTGGGTCCTCCTTCTTCTTAATACCCTCTTAAAGCGATGCTCCTCATGGGCTGCTTTCAGGTCCAATTCCTCATCTCCTTCTTGCGCCTAAGGTGGAGTATGCACGCGCTCAGTCTCCACTCCGTATGTGGGCTACCTCTGGCCCCTATGATCCAAGATTCCACTATCTTTGTGTTCTTCTTCCTTCTCATCTACCTCTATAGTTGATGTAGGATTTGAAGCTGGCACGTTCTCCACTGTATGTTTTCGCTTAGGCGGTCCTGGGAGCATGAACTCATTCTCCACATACTTTTTATTCTCTAGCTTAGGCTTAAGATGAATATATACGAGTGCGGCTCCATTTTCGCCAATAGCCAAGCTTACTAGCTTCACACTTATGAACTCTAAAATGATCCTCTCAATGTGGGCACTCTAGCCTAGATACACATATGTCTTCCTGAGGTGTGGTATTCACATTCTACCTGTTGTTGCAGAATCACAGCACCCCTGGATGCAAATCAGGCTTCTAGGTTGATGTTCAAGCATCCAGTGTGATTGCATAACATGGAATCCTTTCTTCAAGCATGGGGCTTGTAAAGATGAGAAAAGATTCTCCAGAGAAGGCTGGTTCCTATTCCTCTATTCAGATGCACACAAAAAATGCATAGGGTTTGCTAAAACCTAATCTAACTTGCCAAGGAGACATGGTAAGAAAATGCATAGAATAAAACCTAAACTACAAAGGTGATGCACCGAGGAATGTTAAACACTCGTTTTGCAAATTTAACACAGACCACATAGATGCAATACAAAAACCATGCACAGGTAACCAAACTGCAATAAGAGATCAAAATGACAGCAATGAATACATGAGAGGGTCAAGAGTCAATCACAACACATATATTATTGCTCAAGAGTTGATACAGTACATTGCAGTGGCCAAGAGGCAAAAAAGACTGGCATTACAACCCATATGGGAGGTTTGAAAGCTCCACAATTTCTCTTGCAGGAAAGGGAAGAAGGGAGGATGCAAAACAAGAATGTCCGACCCCTTAAAAAGCTCCTCTTTACAATATATATCAAGAAATGAGAGAGGGAAGAGAGAGGAAATCCAGAATCTGCCCCAACCACTTCTTGGTAGCATTTAAAATCATCTCATTATGACAGAAGCGACGGATCCTAGCAAAACGGCGGGCTGTCTAACAGGAGCGGCGAGCTGTCTGCTTCATTAAAGTTGGTTGTTGAAGCATTACTTTTGTCTATCACCACGTGTCAGAGATGTTTTCTTAATTTTCTCCCTCCAAACTACACCAAAATGCAAGATTGATCTCAGAATCATGTAGAGAACTTCAACAGCTTTTCGTTGATCTAAAGAACGTGCAAATCCGAGCTCTGGATCGAAAGATATGATGATCTGAAGATTTAGGGCACAAAACAGGCAAAAACGGATTTTTAAATTTCTTTTCCCGCGCTCTGCCATCTGGACGACACGTGGCAGGCTCTGGTTCACTGAGTAATTTTCTCCCTCCACCTTTTCATGGGCTTTTCTTGTGGACCCCTTAAACTTGGACACGTGGCACTATTTCATTGGTTCGGATCAGTGCTCGAAAACTCGCCCCTTTTGACTTTTTGGACCCTTTTCCTTGGCGACACGTGTTATGCTGTGATTTGTCCACGGGCCTGCCAGATTTTTGCGTCCACCACGTCTTTTTGTCTCGGATGTCCCAGTGCTTCGTGGGACATAATCCTCTGATCCACCCGAAATGGGCTTCCTCGTCCCTTTTCTACCGGTGACACGTGGCATGATCTGATTGGCTTTCGGCTCCTTCGGCTATCCGCGTCCCACGCGCCCCTTTGTCCCACTTGTCCTTGTGCTGAAGTTTCCTGTTTCGGCCGATCCGGCCAGTTCACGTCCTTCGCATCCATTTGTCCCAGATGTCCCAGTGCTGTCTGGGACAAATTCTTCCGATTTGCCCGATTCGGCCGATTCGCGTCCTCCGCGTCCATTTGTCCCAAATGTCCCTTTTCTGTTTGGACCGCCTGGAGGCTTTTCGGCCGATCTGCACCTTCCACGTATAATTGTTCTAGCTGTCCCAAAGGTGGCCTTGAGCAGGACTTAGCCAATTTTACGATTTTCCCCTGAATCAATCTACTTGCTTGGAACTAAAAAACTCTGATGCATGTTATCAAATTAACTCTAGGGGTGAAATTTGGATAACAATTTGGTGACTTTTCGGGGTCACCTACCTGCTAGGTAGAAGATCAGTGGCTTTTGAGCGATCCGTTGGGCATGGAGTCATAAGCAATAACCTGAAATGACCCTGATGTTGCAACTCCCTCTACGAGAGCATGCTGAACTGTAAAAAACTCAATATAGGAGCGACAAAACCTGCGCCAAAGCACTTAGGGAAACTGAAACCTAACTACAACAAGACAATGTGCATACGCACTTAGAGGAATTGAAATCTAGGCTAATATTTACAAGGGTGAACCTCTTTTTTTTTCAGTAGCAATGTTTAAGATAGATTCCGTTGACCGGAATCAGGAGTTCTTCTCCGTCCAATGTAGACAATTAGAAGGCATTGCTATTCTTACATTCCATGACCATGTAGGGGCCGCTCCAAATGGCATCAAACTTGGAATGTCTTCCTGGTTTTGCCTTATCTGCATCCCATTTCAGAACTAGGTCCCCTTCCTGGAAGGTCCTTACTCTTGCTTTCTTATCAAACCATCTTTTCACTAAGGCCCGATCTTTCTTAATTGTTTGAACTGCACGTTCTCTAATTTCTTCCAATTCCATCAACTCTGCATACCTAGCCTCCATTGGTTCGAACTCAGCCAACTCCAACTGCTTCATGAACTCCAATGCAGGCAGTTTTAATGACATGGGCAAGATTGCCTCTCTTCCATAGACAAGCCTAAATGGAGAGTTACCTGTGGATCTTTTGGGAGTGATCCTATCAGCCCATAAGGTTGATTTCAGCTTGGTATGCCAAGACCTCTGATTCTCGTCAAGAGTTATCCTAATGATCCTCAACAAGTTTTTGTTCGTGGACTCTGCCTGTCCATTACCCTGTGGGTAATAATTGGAAGAGGTGCTCAAGTAGATTCCATTCTTGATAGCCCATTCTGTAATCTTGGAACCTACGAATGCCAATGCATTGTCTGATATGATAGTGGCCGGCACACCGAACCTGGTCACTATTCCTTCATAAAATTCTAGTATATTAGACTCGTTTGCCTCTTTGAGCGCTACTGCTTCAGTCCACTTGGTGAAGTAGTTTGTTGCCGTGAGAATCCACTTGTGGCCTTGGCTTGAGTTTGGGTTGATGACCCCGATGAAGTCCAATCCCCATTGTAGAAATGGTTGGTCAACCAAGATTGGGTGCAATGGAAGCGCTGCTAGTCTTTCTTTGCCTGTGAAGAGTGCACATTTCTTACACTTTCTTATCCATGTATAGTAGTCATTGAACACTGTGGGCCAATAATACCCTACCTTTATTATCTTGAGAGCTGTTACTCGTGGGGCAAAATGTCCTCCAGAAGCTCCATCGTGAAAATCTCGTAACACCCTCTCAATTTGACCAGTCCCAATGCACCTCAATAGAACCCCATTGATGTCTTTCTTAAACAAAACACCATCAACAAGCACATATGGAATGGCTTGTAATCTGAAGTATCTCCTCTTTTCTTTGCTCATTTCCGGAGGGCATAGTCCTGTCTGTAGGAAGTGTATCATATTCTGAGTCCAACAAGGAGTCGGAACATCATCATTTTCATGTTCTTGGCCATCCTGTAGTACCAAGACAGTCTCTTTTTCATCACCTACTTCAACCTGTTGACTCAAGGCTAGCTGTTCACATAGTCCCTTTCCACGTACTAGTTTGGTGACCTTGATCTCGATGTCATATTCCATGACACAAGTTATCCACCTTGCACGCTTCTCATTCAGATCCTTGTTTAGAAGGAAGTCCTTGACTCCTACATGAGAGACCAATAATTGGATCTTGTTGTTTGAGACTAGGTGCTTGAATTTCTTTAAACTCCTGATCACTGCAAGTACATGCTTTTCAATGAAAGAGTATCTAGTTTCGTATTCCTCCAAGCCTTGACTGAAGAAAGCAACTGGTTGTTCTAATCCTTCTTTGTTTTGTTGTACCAGGATTGCAGAAATTGTGTCTCCACCACCGAAGGCATATAGCACGAAGTCCTTGGAGAAGTCTGGATTGACGAGAGTTGGGGCTTGAGATATAGCCTCTTTTATTGCCTCAAAACTTGCCTTGCCTTCAGATGTCCACTTAAATGCCATGCTCTTCTTTAACATCAGCGTTATTGGCTTTACGAGAGCTACAAAGTTTGGAACAAACCTGCGAACAAAATTGATCCTTCCCAAGAAGCTTTGAAGAGACTTCTTGTGACTTGGCAATGGCAATGCTTGAATTGCTTCAACCCGTTCTGGGTCAATTGTCAACCCTTCCTTTGAAACAATATGGCCTAGAAGTTTTCCCTCGTGAGCCAAGAATATGCACTTTTTGGGATTCAATGATACCCCAAATCTTCTACATCTTTGAAATGCTTGCCTCAAATGACAGAGGTGATCCGCTGCATTTTTTGAGAATACAGTGATGTCGTCAAGATATATCAGAACTATTTTGTTGATCAACCCCTTAAATGCCATATCCATTGCCCTTTGGAAGGTGGCTCCAGCATTTGATAGTCTAAATGGCATCTTCTTGTAGGCATAGGTCCCCCATTTGGTGGTGAAAGCCGTCTTGAATTGGTCATCTTCTTTCACCATCACCTGATTATACCCTGAGTAGCCATCTAGGAGAGAGAATCTCTCTGAACCGGATACTACTTGCAATATTTGTTCCATTGAAGGAAGTGGGTAATGGTCTTTGAGAGATGCCCTATTGAGGTCCCGGAAATATACACACAACCTGATTTCTCCGCTCTTCTTCCTGACCGGAACCAAGTTTGCAACCCAGCTTGAGTGCTTGATCGGGAATATAATGCTTGCCTCTATTAGCTTGTTAAGCTCTTTCTTCATTAGAGGCTCAATGTGAGGGTTGACAGGTCTCTGCTTCTGCCTGATGGGTTTAGCATCTAGATCCAATTCTATGGTATGTTGTGCCAACTTCGGATTGAATCCTCTCAAGTCTTCATAGCTCCAAGCGAAGACATCTGGAAATTCTTGGCAAAGTTGTATGAAATCTGATTTCTCTTGCTCAGTGGCCACTTTACCAATTTGAAGTATTTTGCCTTCCCCAACCAGAATTGGCTCTGAATCTTCTCTCTTGACCTGTATGTTAGCCTTTTCCTTACGGAACTTGTCGTTAGGGTTGAAGATAGACTCCAACGTTACTAAACCCTTAGGAAGCTTGTTTGTCCGCAGTTGCACTACTTGATCCCCATACTGCTGCTCTAATATGTCCTGATTTCTAGCTGAGAATTCAGCCTCTTCCTATAGAAAATTGACGATCTGTTGATCGTTCTCAAACACCTGCCAGGTTGTGTTATTATCTGGAACTGCTGGCCTCACAATCACATGGATATGTGGCTGTGTTTTTTCCCTTTTGATGTTGTCAACCACATCAAACGTTGCTCCAACTGCTGCGAGCCTATCCGCGGCTTCATTTTTCTTCCTGGGTATGGACACAATGTTGAAAGCTTCGAAATCTTCAATGAGGTCCCATACCCTATTCTTGTAGCTCCTCAGCAAGTCGTTCTTCGTAGCATGTTGTCCTCTAACTTGGTTGACGATTAGCTCGCTATCCCCAAACACCTGCAAGTTATTTATCCCCTTTTTCCTAGCCCAATGAAGTCCATGAATCAAGGCCTCATATTTAGCTGTGTTGTTTGAACAAGAAAACTGGAAACGAAAAGCTGAATAATATTTGATGCCTTGAGGTGAAACAAGCATGGCTCCACCTCCTGCACCTTGCCTACTCCTTGATCCGTCAAAAAACAGCCACCATACCTCATTGTCATCATTATGGCTTGGCTTGGTGATGCTAGGAACAGGTTGATTTTCTTCGTGTATACAATAGAATCCCAGCTCAGATTCTTCTACTTCTTGATAGGGATCAAAAGCATGTATCTTGTTTGCCCATTCATCGAGAGTTAGGTCCGGCATACTTCCAACCTTGGTGTCAGCCTCATCAGTACTAGGGTGATCTTCTTGATCAAATGTTGAGCAATTGGCATTAATCTGACTAGGAGTGTAAGGCTCAATATGGAAGTTTGCAATAGGTTCAGACCTAATAGTAGCCTTAGTTCCATACCTTGTTCTAAACAGCATGTGAGACCAATCAGCAGACAAATACCCCCCAATCTTGGCTGTGAAGTCCCTTGACAAGCAAAGGGCAAAGAGTGGTGGAAGGTCTATGATTGATATATCTTGTAAGACAACAACATTTGGACATGCATGCAAGGTAAGACTCAAGTTTTTAATCACTCCAACTGTTGCTATTGTTGTCCCATCCAATTACACTACCCCTTTAGATATTACTTCATATTGGAGACCCAGCTGATCAGCTATTTGCTTGGGCATCACTGAGCTACTTGCCCCGGAATCAATCATGCAATTGTGTACTATTTTATCCCCAATGATTAATGAAACATAGAAAGGAGGGGGCTTCAACATTTTACCTTGTTGCCCTCCATGGCTTCCTTCAGGCTGGGCAGCATTTGTAAGCACTTTGTCTTGCATCTGAACTTGCTGATTTGAAGTTGTCCAATCCTTCATGGCAGCTTGCAGCAGATCTCTTTGTCCTGGGATGGATAGGGATTCCCACATTGATATATTGACGTTAGTCTTCTTCATCTATTCAATGATACTGAACGGGGATGAAGTATCCTTTTGTTGTCCCTTGGTTTGTACACTTACTCCTTGTACGTGGGCAGCAACAGCTGGCATTTGAGTTGGCCTAGGGGCTGTTCTTGGCTGCCCTTGTGTATTTGAAACTGGACTCTACTTGCCAATCATTTGTGGAGTCGTGGAAGGTGGTGGATTGGATGGGGCTAGTGGCTATTCTTCACCCAAATTTCTCCTCTTTGACCTTGTGTTGGCTGTAACACCTTGAGAAACTGCTTGATTCATGCCACAAAAATCTTCTGCTTGCCAGTTCACCAACGTGGTGTCATTTGGGGCTGATTGCTATTGGAATGTTTCTTGTTGTTGACTGTTTCCTTGACTGCCGTCGCCCTCCACACCAATAGTTGTCACCATCAGTGCTTGATTGAGAGCACCATTGAAACACATGGATTGGTTATGAGGCTCGTTGCATGGAAAGCACCAGTCTTATTCCTGAGCAATGTTGTTCTGTGTTGGCACTAATGCCTTAGAGGCAGATATAGCATTTGGATTATAGGGCTGGAATGGTCTATTATAGGGAGGCCTTGTTTGATTCACATTTGCAACTGGATTAGGTGGTCTTTGTGGTTGGTATGGCTGCCTATTAGGCTGAGCTTGAGGTTGATAGGAAGGTCTGAAAACTTGGGCTTGTTGCCTCTTAATAGTAACCAGCTCATTTCCCAAATTTTGTAACTATTTCATGACCTCTTGGAGTTCATTTGAAGCACTTGGAGATGAAGTGGAAGCTTCATTTGAACTCTGATTTCTATGAGTGGGAATAGGAGCCAAAGTGGGTGCTTGACTAGTGCTTGGATTTTCTAAGTTTGGATACAAGGGCATGAGAGGCCTAGGAGCCAGTTTACCAGCTTGAATAAGACAGTTTTTGGCTCTAATGGCAATGCTATAAGCCATAGGGATTGTTGTGCCTCCCATGGACTGAATTAACATAGAAATATCAGAATTCAAAGCTTTAAGGTAATATAGAAAAGCACCTTCTTCTGTTGGCCTGACTGCCACTGGAATCCTATCCCAAGACCTTTGAAATCTGAATTTGAAGTCAGTCAGCTGCTCGTTGGAGGCTCTCTTGATAGTTGTCAGCTACTCCAAAAGAGACAAGTTGTCTCTCTTCTCTCCAAATTGCTCGTGAAGTGCAATACACAGCTGATTCCAATTTGTGATAGAACCAGCTCCAAGGCTCCTAAACCATTGTAATGCTTTACCTTTGAAGGAAGATGCCAATAACTTGACAGCCACTTGCATTTCATTGATTTCATGGATTGCACAAAGGTTAGAAATATCTTTAACATGATCACCTGGAGTAGTCTGATTTTCTCCGGTGAAGTAGGGAATGTTCTTCAAGGCTGCAATAGGAACTGGATGTTGTGCATTGAGGGCAAGTGGGCTGCTTCCTGTGATGTTGATGTAGGGATTATTCTGAGCCATTCTAATCGGTCTTAAAACCCTTGTATACTGAATGAAAGGCCTGTCAGGTGGAGGAGTTGAGAGAGTTCTGTTTGGTGGAGATGGAGACCTCTGAATCCTTCTTCGTCTTTGCCTTCTTCTTGGAGATAACTGCAGGTATTCAAACAACACTTCTTCTTCTCCAACTCTTGATCTTGTGGTGATTCTTCTCATGAGTTTTCAGGCCTGCACTGCTGAAACCAGTCGATTCTTCCCCTTGGAGTCGCAAGATATGCAGATAATAGCTCTTATAAGCAAGAAAATTGCAGCAGATGCATATCAACTTTGCTGCAATAAAAATGAGACCTCTAAGTCCCACCGGGCGTGCCAAAACTGTTGTTGTAGACTCACAGCACCCCTGGATGCAAATCAGGCTTCTAGGTTGATGTTCAGGCATCTAGTGTGAATGCACAACATGGAATCCTTTCTCCAAGTGTGGGACTTGTAAAGATGAGAAAAGATTCTCCAGAGAAGGCTGGTTCCTATTCCTCTATTCAGATGCACACAAAAAAATGTAGAGGGTTTGCTAAAACCTAATCTAACTTGCCAAGGAGACATGGTAAGAAAATGCATAGAATAAAACCTAAACTACAAAGGTGATGCACCGAGGAATGTTAGACACTCATTTTGCAAATTTAACACAGACCACATAGATGCAATACAAAAACCATGCATAGGTAACCAAACTGCAATAAGAGATCAAAATGACAGCAATGAATACATGAGAGGGTTGAGAGTCAATCACAACACATATATTATTGCTCAAGAGTCGATACAGTACATTGCAGTGGCCAAGAGGCAAAAAATACTGGCATTACAACCCATATGGGAGGTTTGAAAGCTCCACAATTTCTCTTGCAAGCGAGGGAAGAAGGGAGGATGCAAAACAAGAATGTCCGACCCCTTAAAAAGCTCCTCTTTACAATATATATCAAGAAATGAGAGAGGGAAGAGAGAGGAAATCCAGAATCTGCCCCAACCACTTCTTGGTAGCATTTAAAATCATCTCATTATGACAGAAGCGGCGGATCCTAGTAAAACGGCGGGCTGTCTAACAGGAGCGGCGAGCTGTCTGCTTCATTAAAGTTGGTTGTTGAAGCATTACTTCTGTCTATCACCACGCATCAGAGACGTTTTCTTAATTTTCTCCCTCCAAACTGCACCAAAATGCAAGATTGATCCCAGAATCATGTAGAGAACTTCAACAGCTTTTTGTTGATATAAAGAACGTGCAAATCCGAGCTCTGGATCGAAAGATATGATGATCTGAAGATTTAGGGCACAAAACAGGCAAAAACGGATTTTTAAATTTCTTTTCCCGCGCTCTGCCATCTGGACGACACGTGGCAGGCTCTGGTTCACTGAGCAATTTTCTCTCTCCACCTTTTCGTGGGCTTTTCTTGTGGACCCCTTAAACTTGGACATGTGGCACTATTTCATTGGTTCGGATCAGTGCTCGAAAACTCGCCCCTTTTGACTTTTTGGACCCTTTTCCTTGGCGACACGTGTCATGCTGTGATTTGTCCACGGGCCTGCCGGATTTTCGCGTCCACCACATCTTTTTGTCCCGGATGTCCTAGTGCTTCGCGGGACAGAATCCTCTGATCCACCCGAAATGGGCTTCCTCGTCCCTTTTCTGTCGCTGACACGTGGCGTGATCTGATTGGCTTTTGGTTCCTTCGGCTATCTGCGTCCCGCGCGCCCCTTTGTCCTACTTGTCCTTGTGTTGAAGTTTCCTGTTTCGACCGATCCGTCCAGTTTGCGTCCTTCGCATCCATTTGTCCCAAATGTCCCAGTGCTGTCTGGGAAAAATTCTTCCGGTGCGCCCGATTCGGCCGGTTCGCGTCCTCCGCGTCCATTTGTCCCAAATGTCCCTTTTCTGTTTGGGCCGCCTGGAGGCTTTTCGGCTAATCCGCGCCTTCCGCGTATAATTGTTCCAGCTGTCCCAAAGGTGGCCTTGAGCAGGACTTAGCCAATTTTACAATTTTCCCCTGAATCAATCTACTTGCTTGGAACTAAAAAACTCTGATGCATGTTATCAAATTAACTCTGGGGGGTGAAATTTGGATAACACTACCTTGTTTGCGTTGAAGTTTAGATGACACACATCAGTAAATCTGTGAACTGAGGATTATAAGTAGCACATTGTGAAGGCATAAGGTAGTTTACACCATGGGCTCCATGTCCCATCCCTCATGACAAACCGCGTGATGTAGAAGTCTTGGTACACCATGAACTGTACTATCTTTCCTACTACCAAAGGTAGCTCCTTGGGAATGTGTCACCCCTACTCAAATGTCATGCGAAGTTGGTCATACACCATTTTAGCCCTCTTCTTAAATGGCCCATTCATTGATCCTTCACATAAGTATTTTTCAAACCTCTCCACGAGGGACTTCTTTTCTAAGGGGTACTCCCAAATCTTATTCTTTGGCCCATCGGGCACTCCAATTTCTAAAAACACAAGAGAAAGCATAATAATGCCAAAACTTATCTTTTCTCATGTGGGTGCTTCCTCAAAAATGGTGTTTGTAATATATCCTACTAAGTTGTATACTACTCCTTGAGATATTTTCTTTGCAATATGGAGCCACATGGTGTTTACCTGTGACCATCTCTCTTGGTCATTCAAATTGGTGAGAAGATGCTCGGCTGGCCGCACCACAGGAAACTTCTTTAGTTTATCTATGTCCATTCCACGCAGACCCTTGGTATACCCCAACTCATTTCTTATTTCTATGACTGTTGCTTTATCAGTCAGATCAATAGCAAGGTCTGCCCTTGTGCCCTTCAATCTTGTTAGTGTTGAAACCATGGCTACTGTGATCCTAACCCTTCATCTGACAAAATAAAAGAAGTCCTAATGGACTCGGCTCATCAGCCATTGGTATAAGGGTTCATATTTGCCAAAATATGGGAGCTCATACAACTGATAAAATCCTAAATGCTTTAGTAATTTTTCCCCAGCGCTGTCATACACTGGCATATCCTCCATAATGCACTTGTTAGTCTTCTTATTCAACAAAGCATCCAACTCTCCCTTGTTGTCAGTGGTACGATGGTTGTAGTCACTTATTTTGCATCTACGAATGTGGTAATCCCACTCTTGTCTAACTATTACTCCTTATGGGTACTGCATCTCTGAAAAATTTATCTCGGGAGCAATTTCAACTTCAATTTCTACCTTATTCTTTCCTTTTGTGACTGTTGTAGGTGCTTTCTTTGGTGCCATCATAAAAATCTTGCCTTTTCTTATCTGTAATGAGTAAACTCAAACCCTAGCTCAAATATGAGTGCCCTAGCTCATTCTCAATGCTTCTACTTCGCTCAAACCCTTCACCAATAGGGACACAAGCCTCTTCCTAAAATACTCTTGTCTCCACATCTAGTTTCACAACGCTCCGCACCTCAACATGATTTTCTCGGCTTGATCGCACTTATCTCACTCAAATACTTGTGATTGTAGAGGTAAAAATGAACCCACATCATGTCCTTATATAGATGTTCAAAAATTTAGTGCATTTATTTCTCCTTCACCTACCAACAATCCTCTAATTAATTGACCATTTTCACAATCTCTGCGTGGTACATATTTACGCCCCAGCCATAACCTTCTAGTGCGCCTTCCTACCTTCTGGCTACAGACTTCTCTTCAATGCGCTTCCATGCACTTGAGTACCTTGCCACTACGCCTTCCCCTAGAAGTCTCCACGGCCACTACTTACCTCAAGTTATATTGTTCCCTCATTTATCTTCATCTATGGTCATCTTTTAGAGCAATATCCTTTCTAACAACTCCTTTCCACACTTAAATAGCACCTGTAACAGTGTTGTTCTCATGTGTACCTAGTTGTGAATAACCACCCCACACTATTGGTATGTGTAATCCTCTGCGCATAAAAATACTTCAGATGGTAATTAGCTTCCAACGCGCAAACACGCTTATTACACAAAACACCAAACTAAATTGACAAAGCATAACGACGAAGAAGGAAATACATTAAGGAAATACAAAAATGAAAACTTATTCTAAATGGAAACATTGCCTTATTACAAACACCAAGAAGACTTATTTATAATAGGGCTTCAGCCTACTCCCATTGAAGTAACCGGGTAACCGTATTCCATCAAGCGTCTCTAACTGGCAAGTATATGATTGATAATATATGGTTCCAACAAATGCACTTTCAGTTTGCCTCGATGGCGCAAAAACTTAGAATCTTAAAGAAGAACCATCTGTCCCATCTCAAGATTTTTGTCCCTGATGTGCCTGTCATGCCATGCCTTCTGCCTGGCCTTTTCTTGCTTTTGACTCCAATGTGTTATGGCGTGCCTCTCATCAAATTGTATCAATTTATCAATTCTTTCTTCTTATGCTTTCTCATCGGCTAGACCTCCATCGCGCACAATACGCAAAAAGGTAACATGAATTCCATGGGAAAAACTTATTTTGTGCTAAACACCAACTGAAAGGGTGTGGCCTTGTTCAAACCTCTTGTGTGTTGTTGTATATGCCCAAAGCATGAAAAAAACTTTATCATCCCAATATTTCCTTCCAACATCACAAATTTTTGTCAATGCCTAGCTCAAAATCTTGTTAAAGGCCTCAGCAGTCCCATTTGCCTGAGGATGATAGGGTGTAGTCTTATGGTTCACAATTATAAATTCATCCAATAGTATCCTAATTGTCTCATTCAAAAAATGTGTACCCCTATCACTTGTCAAGATTAGCGGGCATCCATACCTTGTAAGACCATTTTTCCATAAGAACATGGTTGTTGTAGCTGTTGTACAATCCTTGGTAGGTGTTGCTTCTACCCACCTTGTAAGATAATCTATGTAAGTGATGATGTAACGTGATCTAGTTCTACTCGTGGCTAGTGAAATAGGACCCACAAAGTCTATAGCCCATTTCTCAAACGACTCTACACTAGGAATAGGTCTTAAAGACATTTCATCTCTTTACCTAGGTTTACCAAGGCATTGTAGAGGGTCTCCCATCATAATCCAGAGAGTAGAATCTTGCACATAGTGACATCACCTGCATAGTGCCCACCTATAATACCACCATGAGTCTCTTCCATGATATCTATGTGCTCATGCTCTAGTACACACCGGTGCAATACTTCATCTCGGCCTAACTTATATAGGTCACCATTGATCAACATAAAAGGTGTTACATGAATTGTAAGTGATTTCTTCTCTAAGGCTTTAATTCCTTCTGGTGTCATACATATACGTAAAAGGACATCAATATCCTCCAATTCCGAAGGCGCGCATTATAACCTATATAGTTGGGAATATGGCATCATATATTCAATTGTCTGTGCATCCTCCCTTGATTGAATTCTTGATAAATGGTCTCGGCCAGAATTACTTTTACCTAGTTTTACCACAACTGTGAAATCAAATTCTTGGAATAAGAGCACCCATCGACATATGCACCCCTGTAAAATGGGCTTGTTTACTAATTTTTTCAATGCCATGTGATCAATATAAAATACAAATGGTGTTGCTAGCAGGTATTGTCTGAATTTATTTAGTGCATAGATCATTGACAAGGATTTGCGCTCAACTATTAAATAATTTTGCTCTATAGGAATCAACTTTCTACTAGCAAACTAGATAGGATGATCTATAATACCTTCTCCAAGCTGAGCTAGCACTGTGCCAATGTCCATGCCAAAGGCATCCACATGTACATGAAATGGTTGGTTCCATGAGGGAAAACACAAAATAGGTGCTATAGTAAGTCTCTCCTTTAATGCCTCAAATATGCACTGTTGCGGTTCTCCCCAACAAAATGTCCCTTTTCCCTTTAGTAACTCTTTCAAGGGTGCGACAATCTTAGCATATCCTTTGATAAATTTTCTATAATACCCAGTGTGACCCAAGAATTTGCGCACCTCACTCTAACTAATAGGCTCTCCCATGACTACAATAACTACAACCTTAGCTGGATCCACTAATAAATCTTCCTTATAGATGATGTGCCCTAACAAAGTGCCAAAAGGTGTAGCAAACACACACTTTTTGATGTTTAAAGAGATGCCTAATTGTCTACATATTTCAATCATCAAGCACAAATTGTCACAATGATCCTTAACCATTCCATACACCATCCAATCATCCAAGTAAATTTGTATGAAGTTGTGAATAAAATCCTGGAATGCTTGAACAACTATGCGTGAAAATACAGTAGGCGTGTTTTTTAGACCAAAAGGCATCACCATATATGCAAAAATTTCCCATTCAATGGTGAAAGTTGTTTTCTCTTGATCCTCATGTGTAATCCTGACTTGATGATACACAGAGAATCCATCTGTAAAAGAATAGCTTTTGTGCCCTACAATGCCTTCTAATATCTTCTCTGTGAAAGGTGTAGGAAAGGGATCAATCACACATGAAACATTTAGTTTCCTGTAATCCACATAAATCCTAATCTGACCATATTTCTTTATACTGATAACCATGGGGCTAACCCACTCTGATTCTTCTATGGGCTTGATGGTGCAATATTTCAACATCTTGTCAATTTCTTCCTTAACTTTTATGCACAGGTTAGGGTATATTCTGTAGGGTCTTTTCCTGACTGGGTGCGCACCTTCCTTAAGCTTAATCTTCGTCTCTCCTAATGATTCATGCACGCCTTTTAATTCATGGTAGCCCCTAGGAAATAATTCCTAAAAATTACGTAGTAACTCAATGATTTTTGTCACTTCAGATTCGGACCAATAATCCCCAATTATTGCCTCCTTAGGTTCAACATCTGTACCAATATTCACTTTTTTACTTCATGGGTTCATGATAGGTGCGCACATTTTTTATCCACACTATCTAACACCTCACGCATACCCGTTAAATGATCTATATCCAGATCCTCTACTTCCTAATCATCCACTATGTAGACCATCTTTCCTTTTTCTTTCTCAAAGCAAGCGCACTTAAGTAGAGTGGCATCTTTCTCTTCTTCTTTACCAAAGTGTGCTCCTGAGTCTTTCTCACCAAATAAATCCCAAATGAGTTCTTCCTCCTTTGCACTCTCTCCCATAGTTA
Source organism: Taxus chinensis (assembly GCA_019776745.2). Taxonomy (NCBI): domain Eukaryota; kingdom Viridiplantae; phylum Streptophyta; class Pinopsida; order Cupressales; family Taxaceae; genus Taxus; species Taxus chinensis. The sequence continues at coordinate 489,673,837 of CM034146.1, forward strand.
AGTGCTTTATAACCTTTAATGATTCTTCCACTGGAGGTTTAGTAGAGAAGTAGTCAAAATTCTGGACTCTTCCTGCAATCAAATCCTGCCAATTTCCAGTCTCTCTATATAGCTCCACATATACATACCAAGCATGTGTGCAACCTTGTAAAGTGGAATAAATTTTGTGTACCCATAGCGAAGGCGGTAAAGTTTCATGTCCATTTTTCTAGAGCCTCTCACACTGCTGAACGTGGTGCTAAACATGTTGATTACCATGATATGTGCAGATTTGAGTAGTTGCATTGCTCCTGGAAAATCAAGTTTTTAGAGCAATCCTGACTTCATTCCATTCTACACAATTATCCCTGTGAGCCACCCACCACCGCGTTGTTGTCCCATGTAGGGTATATGCTAACACATTTCTTCTTTCAAATTGGTGTGTCCATTGTTCTTCCATGGCACGTAGGAATACCATAGGGTTTCCCTCTCCAATGTATTGAGGTACAAAGTTGTTACCTATCCTCCTAATACAACGAGGTTTACTTCTCCGAGAAAATGTGCTCCTTACTTTGTGCCCAACCATCTCATAATTTCCATGAGCCCAATTATCGCGAGCAATACTTTTGGTATCACTAATATAATGTGCATCTTCCCACTGGAGGATTCCTTCCTTATATGGCTCGAGTACTTCTGGGTCCCGAATGGCGCGTACATAAATCTTTTTCAAATCTTCTTCACTCAAAGGCTCAACAAAAGGTGTAGATATCCCATCCGTTAAAGGGATAATAACCCTTTCCTCCTTGTTCTCAAAACTTATATATCACTTGTTAAACAGGAGATCAACATTATTTGCGTAGCATCGAGGTCGCCCAAGAAGAGATGGGAAACTATTTTCTTCTACAAGTGCTAAAACTTCAAAGTCCCCAGTGAACTTGGCCCCTTGGATAGTAATGGATGCATCTTTTAAATCTCCGATGGAAGTGGCCTTAGTTTGATTAGCCATAAACAATACATTGGAAGATGGATGCAATGGAGGTATCCCCATCTGTACCCATGCATCTAAAGTAAGCACATTTACCTCTGTGCCTGTGTCAATCAATATATTACTCAAGAGACATCCATCCACAATAGCATTTAGAGTGATCTCCTTGTCATAATTTAAGCTATGAGGGGTAAGATTTGCATGCAAGATTTGACGTCCATTCTCAAAATATGCGCACGAAGTGTTTCCCTTTATGTAGTGCCCACTTCCCTTTGACACCTTTTGATACTGATTTTGATATTGTTGATTACATTATGGACATTATTATAGTTCTCATTTAGTATGATGTTAGACATTTGATCATGGATTATTGTTGATCTTGATTTGGTTATGATGCATGATAATTATTAGAGACACTTCATATGTGGATGGTGATATACTATGTGACATGGATATATTATGAATGTTGTTCATGTATGTGATTTTGGATATTGTGAGTAGACCTAGAAAATGGACTTTATATGATGATGCTATAGTTTGTTGATATAAGTTGTAAGTGATATTGTTAATTGCATTGATGTTGTTGTGATTCATATGTATAGATGATTTTGTGATTTTATTTATATCATGTTGGATGTTCTAATATGGCCACGAGGCCAAAGGAAGTATTTTTTTTTGCAGGTTAAAATATCACAACAAACATCGGGGGTGGTGTCCCCTAGATTTCATCCTGAAATCTGCGGCTACCCTATCCAAAAAAAATTCGTACTTTTAAAATAATGGGTTATTTTGTGTTTTTATTGCCTGAAAGTTCTTATATTGCGTCAAGATATTCCCAAAGAGCCATATTAGCCTTCTTCGCCAAATACCCAGATGCCCAAAATTGTTATATTCTATTGTCGAGATTTGTCTGCGGGAAATTTGTATTTAATTATTTTGAGCCCCGTATGAGGCTATTTGCACTCCGTTTTAACTCTGTTATGATCGAACATATCATTATTACCTTTTACCAGAAGGATTTTAACTAGGAATAAGTTTTGGGCTTTATTTATAACTTTTGGCAATTTTTCGTGTTTTGTGGTGTCCTGTTTCATTTTCTGTGAAATTTCTCTGGAACAATTCCTTTACTGGGTAAGCTCGATTTTTGGCCTGGAGCAGCTGGAAAACATATACGCACATTATGCCCGGAGAAAGTCACCATCAGAGGTTTGGATCACTAGGAAAAAGCGAAGTCATGCACAGAAAAGCCCCTGCGGGGATGGGCGCATTTTTGGAAAACAAAGGATTTAAGCTGCAATGGGAAAAATAGAATCTGCAGGCATGATGGGAATTTTATCCCTGCCTAGTAGGGTACTTTTTCCCGTGATAGAAAATTCACTTAAGCTGCAGTGGGAAAAATAGAAGCAGCAGGCAGGTGGGAATTTTGTACCTGCTTAGCAGGGTACTTTTTCCCGTAACATAAAATTCACTTAAGCTGCATGGGAAAAATAGAAGCAGCAGGCAGGTGGGAATTTTGTACCTACTTAGCAGGGTAATTTTTCCCGTGATAGAAAATTCACTTAAGCTGCAGTGGGAAAAATAGAAGCAACAGGCAGGTGGGAATTTTGTACCTGCTTAGCAGGGTACTTTTTCCTATGACAAAAAATTCACTTAAGCTGCATGGGAAAAATAGAAGCAGCAGACAGGTGGGAATTTTGTACCTGCTTAGCAGGGTACTTTTTCCCGTGATATAAAATTCACTTAAGCTGCAGTGGGAAAGTTAGAGGCTGCAGGCAGGCGGGAATTTATTGCCTGCCTTGCAGGGTAAAAATTCCCATGGTGAAAGAAAAGAAAAGTGACTTAAGTGAAATCACGGGATTTTATAGCCTGCCTTGCAGGGTAAATAATCCCATTGTCAAAGTCAAATCACTTAAGTGGATCATGAGATTTCCGGGGCTGCCTTGCAGGGGAAAAAATCCCATTGTCAGAAATTCTTAAAAATAGAATTCTATTATACAAAAAAGTGCGACCCACCTTGGGTGAATAATAATGCATTAAATAAATATTTGTTAATATTTATTCACCCAATTTTGGCACCCAGGCTTGTGGAAAAGTCAACAAAAGCAAAGGGGAATAAATCAATTGGAAATAGAAATCCAAAATTAAATAAATTTAATTTATTTAATGCAGCCCCTTTTGAGAAGGAATTAATACTTTTTAAAGTATTAAATGATTATATTAATTCCTATTTTCAATGGCTATGGTCAAAGCACACTGTGAAGCTTAAGTGAAGTGATGTGTGAAGGATTAAATTAGATTAATTTAATTTATTGGATGGCTGTCCTTAAACATGCTATATTTAAAAGAGAAGAGCATGATTTTTAATTAATTAATTGCCTTTAATTGTTAGGGCAATTATTAATTATAGAATTGTGAAGGTTATATAAGCATGGGCAACCATATGAGTGAATTATTTAATTCACAGGTAAAGAATTGCAGCCAAGAAGAAAAGTGCGCCCCATTTGAAGAAGGATTTTGCTCAGGCAAGGTGGAAACAAGGCTAAAAGCTTCTAGATTTGGCGCATATTTTGAAGAAGGTTGATCTTTGTCTGCATAATTGTTTGCACAGCTGTTACAGGAACTCAGGTGTTTCTGAAAGGATTCATGCTCTCTTTATGTGCAAATTAAACACCATTTTTTGGGGTAGTAGGCTTGAAAAGTGCAGATTTTTATAATTAAAATTCACTATTCATGCTCCAGTGGCCATTTTTGTCTGAATAAATTGCAAGAATTCATTACAGGTGCTTTACAAAAGAAAATGAGTTTTTATCAATGTCCAATACATTGCATATATCCTCTGAATCTGAAGAATTCTCCAGATCTGCACCAATTTTGAAGAATTCCAGTGAAATAAGAAGAAAAAGAATTGTTCAGACAAAGATAGACAAAGCTATGGTGAAGAAAGATGAAAAAGAAAGCACAACGGAGTCATGCATCACTTCTAAATTTGTAGATACTGGAGACACGGATCTAGGCTCGAAATCTCTTGCTGAATTGATAGACAAATCCAGAGCAGGAAAGACTTCACTCATGCGTGCAAGAGAAACTTCACTCATGCGTGCAGATTAAAAGCAATGGAATTATTCGAGTTGCAACTTTTCCATCCATAGCCCAGTTGCCAAAGTTTGTTATGCAGGTGCAGATCCATATCCATATGCAGATGCAGATGCAAATCCATATGCAGATCCAAATCCAGATCTCATAGTTGCAAAAGCTTCTGGCACAAAGGCTTCATCCTCTTGTTTCAAATGCAGCCCGTGAAGAAGTCAGTGCATTGTGAATTCCTTCCAAGATCCTGTGCATGTGCTCTCATCTTCCAGTTGAAGCCTTCATTGAATTTTCATTCATCCGAAGTACTTTCCAGGATTTTTAATTGCTCATATGCAATTAAAAATAAGGATGATGAGTTATCTACGACAAACAATGCATTGATGCATGTATTGGAGAAGAACTGCAAAAGCTTCAATGATAAAAGAGAAGACAATGCGAAGGAAAAATTTCAGCTTGTTTCCAATTCCAGCTACTCCCAGATCTAGTTTGGTGAGAATCAAAGACAAAAGAATCAGCTGCATGCAAATATGAAAAAATACCAAGTCAGCTTTCCTCTTATGTCTTCTTTCCTCTGACAAAGTCAGCTTTCCTCTTCCTTCTTCTTTCCTCCGACAAAATAATTGAGCGATCAATTAAATTATACAACTTAAGTGATTGGTTTAAAAGCCATTACTTGAAGAAGTCAACTACTTGGAGATAGGTGGCACGTGTAAAGTAGAAGGTTCTATTTTCAATTGCAAATCATACATGTCACGCAAAGAGGAATTCCAGGAGGAAGATTGCCAGTTGTTTCTTTCCGACTTCCACATGTGCCAGTTCAACTAAAGCTTCCAACTTGTAATTGCCCCTCTACATTCTATAAGTAGAGGAAGAACCTTCAGGTTAATCGATCAGAATTTGTAAGTAGCAATCCTGAGTTCTAGACTTTGTGCTAAACTCCTGAGAGCAACTTGGAGCAAAGGAATACAAAGGAGCAGGTTTCCGGAGAACTTTGTGTCACAGTGTACTGTGTTTCTTGCTTTTAAATCTTAGATCTCTTAAATAAAATTTGTGTTATTATAGATTTGGATCTAGAGCTGCCTTTGTTTTATAATTTTGTGTGTTCATATCTATTAAGTTTCTTCTATGTGCATGCAATTAGCTCTGCTATCTACTAATTGGGATGCACATCTTCCCCATTTCTTCTCTATAATTCCTTTACTTCCTTCTTCTATAACTTTCCTTTCTTAAACAACTGCTTACTTGCTGCAAAACTTCTTAGTTATGGTTCATGAACTAAGTGGTTAAAGTAAAACCCCTGATAGATAATAACACATTTTTATTGACAAATCTGACACGGGAGCATCACCGGTTAAATGAGAGAGATTTATCTCATGACTTCCTAGGTTTGATGCTATGCAGAAAATCTAGCCAATAGGGGGATTGGAGACCAACCACAATGGAATTCTAGGTGAACTCAACAAGGTCACCATGACAACATGTTTTGTGTGTGTGTGTGTGTTGTATTTTTTTAGGGATTCCCATGATGGGGGATCACCTTTATATGTGACCATGGGTTTTGTGTATTTTCTTAATGTGGTTCCTTTTTATTATTGTTTGTATGTATTTTATTAGTGATGTGTCCCTTTCTTTTAATTAATTAAATTATGGTAGATTAATGTGAGAAAACATATGGTTAAAAGTTAAATAAATCAAATCAGGATATGAGAATATAATTATATAAGTTGTTGGCTTTTGTATTTAATATTTAAGTGATGTGTAAGTATGTGTAAGAGTTGTGTAAGTCAAATTTTGGAGTATGAAACACTCCACCTCCTTGGAAATTCAAATTTGTCCTTGGGGGCTATTTTTGGAGGCTTTTGGGACAAGTAAAACTTGTCCCATACCTCTTAAGTTTAATTACCAACCATGCCTATGGTTGGAGGGTTGATTTTAGCCCTTTTTAATGCATTTTTATTAATCATGTTGTATGTTTTTATTGCACTCTTCTTACAGTTTATTTAATTCAGTCCTTTGGGGTGTGGGCTTTTTTTTAGTGTGCAAGTAATTTGTCATATTTTCACCCACCTCTTTATTGTGCTTTGGAGAATGAAAGATTGACTTTTGTGTTGGAATTGAGGACATGTGAAGAGGCATCCTACATGGATCCACCTCATCCTCTTCATTTCCCTCTGTTATAAAATTTGAACTCTTTGCCTTGTTTTGGGTTGTTGAAACATTTTGCATGCTTCCTTGGGGAAAATTTTTCTTGTGGATTGGATCTCTTGCTTTTGGAAGGAAATTAGATAATTTTGCAAGCTTGTTGATTGCTGATTTCGGGACTTTGTTTTGGCATTAAAAGCTTGCTGTGTTGGAACAAAAGCTACCATGGAGAGGTAGAAGCTTAGCTATTATTTTATGTTGTTATTTTCTTTTGTGTTTGTGTGAATGGTGTATGTTTTGTGTATTTGTTAGCTGTGTTGGGTAGACTACTATAGGGATGGTGTAGGAGAAGGCTATGGGGAAGTTCATGTGGGGGGGGGGCATAAGGGAATGCCAGTGGCATCATAATTTTTGTGGAGGGAGTTTGGGTTTGGGATCCACCATGGAAAATAAATAGCTTGCATTTCTTACTTTATGGGGGGCATAAGGAGAGATTGTGGGGGGCATAAAGATATGTCTGATGAATTATATTAGTGATTTATTATAGGTGGATGCCCAATTCTCATTGGGAGGTATAAGTAGCTTCCCCCATAGCTCTTACTGCTTTGGCTTGCATGGTGAAGCCTGAGTTTTGTGTGATGTGTCTCTTATGGTTGCAAAACTACTATTTTGTTTTGGCTTGTGTTTTTGAATTAAAATGTGTATGTTGAAAGAATGTTGTGTGTTGTGGAAGCCTGTTGTTGCTATAGGTTGATATATATTTCTTATTGCTTTGTGGTTGGGGCTCGGGGGCCAATGATGAAGGATGGATTCTCCTTTCATTGGATGTCTTGGTTGGGTGGAGAGCGTTGCCTTTCGCCCCCTTTTGTTGTGATCAAATTGGAAGAAAAGGAAACTTTGCATGTTGTTGTCCTGGAGCTAGGAAAAGAAGACAATTTTTATAGTTCCTTATGATAATTCCTTTCTAACCACTCCCACTTGGAAGTGGATGAAATTGTAATGTATTTTGTGAATAAAATATGTTTGTAATTGGTTGTGAGAGTTGTAAATTTGAAATGTAAACGAGATATGCTCTGTAATCAGTTCTGTATTTAGAAAAGAAAGACATGTATTCTATATGTTGTATGTTGATAATATATAAAGAAATAAGTTATAAAATTGCCATTAGAAATCTATGAATGAATGAAATGTTCTTTCCAAATTGTATAGTAAATTTAATTTTGATCATTTCAATGTTTTAGGAATCTCTGTTTGAATGGAAAAGAAAGAAATATATGTGAGGAAAATACAGTATTTTGCTTCTTTTGGAACTGTGTAAAATTGAAATCAGAGTTGCATTTTGGGTTTAGAATAGTTTGATTTAAATCATTTAAATGTGTTAGACTAGATGAGAAATGAAAGTTCATATATGGACGATGAAATTGTTAAATAGATCCCTCAAGATTTGATCTTTGTTTTAAGTTTTAAAAACTGACAAATAATTTAATTAAAATGCACAGTTCGGGCCTGCACACAATAATCAACATGGAAACATTAAAATTTAGCATGATATAATATCAATGAACTCATTTTGACTAAAAAAACTTAAGAAAAACATTTAAAACAGTGCAAAATCGGCCCCAAACTGTTCACAGTTATTTTGCAGTCCTTTGTTTCTGTTAATTATTAGAAAAATTAAAATTGGAATCAATCAAGCAAAATCACTTTCCAAAAAAAATTCTAAATCCTTCTTAGAACAATCCTTTATGTCTGTTTGGCATGATGAGTGGAGGAGAAGATCAAATTGAGCCAAATTTATAAGTTAAAATTTACCAGTTTGCTTTTAACAAGCCTGCAGGCCGTTTTCGTAAAATTGACCCCTTAAACCTTATCAAAATCTAAAATTTATGGTTTCTGTGCAAAGAGGGCACTGAGAGCTTTCCAGAAAGTCCTCATTTTCCCAAAACTGAGTTCCTAGAAAAAGTTATGGTCCTCTGAAGTTTTCCTTCCTTGGCGGGAAAATTGGGAAAATTTTCCCTAGCGGGCCCGCGGCTTGAAATTTTCCCTAAAACCCTTAGAATTTTTTTGGAATTTTTCAAAGAATTTTTTAAAAATTTCCCCCGCTGCCCCACTGGGCCATAGCCAACCAGAGGCTGCCACGTGGTAGCATGGGGGTGATAGCGGAGGGGGGGGAAACCACGCAATTTTATCTTTCGAAATTTTGTTTTTGGAAAATTTTCCTTAATTTTCCTACGGCCCCGCACTCTCGCCCTCACCTTGGTGTTTTTCCCTCTGCGGACACGAGGGCCCATGCGTGGTTTTTACCCTTTCCCCTCCTTGGTGAAATCTCCCCAAAATTCTTCGTCACCCCGCCCTTCCCTCATTCTTTCCCCACGTGAGCTTGAAGCTCGACACGTGTCCCTGACGACGTAGCGGAGGTGCGGGCGCAAGTTGGATTTTCTCCCCCACGTAAAGGAAAAATTTACTAAATCACCCCGTGACCCACCAACTCACCCTTTTGGGCAATTTTTCATCCCTGGGCCTGCAGGGTCGCCCTTAGGGGAAAATTTTCACCCTAAGGCCCGCCGGCCCATAACTTGAGTTTTATAAGGAGTTAGGAGGACTTCTTTATATGATCGGAAAGGTAAGAAAATTTCATATCCAATGGGAATGATTTAGGGAAATTTTTAATGCATTAAGTGTGAGAAAAAATTAAGTTAAAACTCTAATCCAGTTTGAGAGTGGGTATGGTGTTAATTCACCCCTTGAACCTAACTGAAACTTCTAACCCTAGAATTTGGACCTTGTGACCTCTGATTAATATAAATAAAAGAGAAGTATGTTCTAGTAGATTAAGCTTATTCTAGAACCTGTTAGTGACAACTATTGTCTTGCAACCTGGTTGTTGGTTCCTTTAAACAAAAAAAATTATTCCTTAATTTTTCTAACTAACCCTAGGTTGTTTCTTGGGTCTCAAGTGGGTTGTTTTTAGCGGGCATCACACTTTAGCCAACTCCCTAGTAATGGAATGATATTCTCTTGGTGCAACATTTTGAATACCTCCTTCAAGTCATCAATATCCGACTAGACCAACTCTGCTACCTTCTTATGTTTCATCTTCCGTGATTACTCCTTTAAACATTGTATTTCACCCTAAAGGTTTCTGAGTACCTCCATGGTCTCATGATAAACCTCCTTCTGGTGTGCAGGATCCAGATACCTTGCATGCAAAACATCCTCCTTAGTGATGGTAGGCTTCTACTGTAACACTTCTCTAGCACGCATAACTTCAACGCGTGTAGTAATTTTCACATGGAAGACCTCAGGTTCTAGTGCCAACTTTGGCATCCACTGATTTTCCACAGTGCATTGTATTATAACCATTCATGCACCCTTGTTTTCCTATTTATGCTACTTTCCAAGATTCTCATATAGGTCCGGGCATTCCTCATAGCTATGAATCTTTCCACAAAAAGAAAAAGTAATATTTTGAGAACATTCACACTTGTAGTGGTCAGGAGATCTGCATGTAAAGCATTTTCTGTGAGGAAACTTGCCTCGTCCACTACCACGGCCTTGACCCATGAATCCACCATGGTATCCTTGACCTATACCACATCCTCCTTAATAACGCCCCTCATTGTGATCATAACACACTTGATTGTGATTTCGATCTTGGTGCTCATGTTTACCCTTAGAGTTATCCGATACTCCTGTCTGTTGCACACCAATATCTATACCATCATGGATCTGACCACTCAGCCTGTAGTCTTTTATATCATGAGTTGTGGACCAAATTTTTTTACAACAACAAGATACATTCTTCCTTATCGCACGCTATAATAATGGGCAGTGGTTGGTGTCATGGTTCATATGACATATCTCACATTCTAACAATAATGAATGCACTGACCTGCAGGGACAACTATCCTTGGTGTGCCCTTCCACTTCACAGTATGTACACGAAATCCCAGTGCACGTCTCATGTGTTGAAGCCATCGATAGTTTCTCCAACTATTTTTTCATAACTACAATCTATGCTTATAAGAATGGGTTGACTCCAATATCTAGACTTTTAATTGCCTCAACACGTAAAGTTGCTTCAAGTGCTTCACATGGATCAGTGTATATCTTATGTGACAGTGCCCTTCTAAAAGGTGTGATCAATCCTCCAATGAACCACTGTGCATACTGGCTTGCATGAATATCATAAGAAAGCTTAGACAAAAGTGTTTTGAAATGAGCATCATACTCGTGGACACTCTCAGTAGTGCACTGCTTAATATCCTTGAGTGTTCTTATACTCATCTGCTCAAATTCATGGATATAGAACTATTTAAGGAAGACATCTTTTAATATTGCATAATCTTAACCAGCTGTGTGCACATTTATGTAATGTAGTTACAAATTGACTTGCCTTGCGCTCAGAAGTTGTGATCCCTTTTTTGTGCCATAGTATCTCACACATGTGCACATGTTCAACAACATCTTCTCTGCTCCTATACTCTAGAAGACGGAGAGACATCTCCATGTAAATATTCTGGGGTTGGTGCGGACCCTGCCCATCTGATCCAGAACCTCCTGTGTTACGCCTGCCTCCAGAACCACTAGATCCACTAGAACTAGAGCCACCTATACCCCTTAGTCCTTCACCTATAGCTATAAGTAGACCAGAATATTAACTTCCTTGTGTCCTAATAGTAGTACTGAACTGAACTCCTACAGTCTGTGTGGTGGTACTAGTCCTAGAAGTGAGTCTAAAATTCTATGTGCTCGAATTTTGTGCTGATGATGCACTTGAAACGGTACCTCCAAACAATAATGAAGATGTTTTCTCTGCCATGGATGTACTTGCTATGTGACTTACTCCTGCTTCCCTACTGCCCAAATTAGATTGCTAACTATTGGATGTACTAGATACTGGAAAACCAAGCGTAAGGGCTAGGTTCCAAGGTAGATTCAGATGTGCACCTGTGGCCTAGGTCGTCTCTGCTGGTGTGCTCCCTTATGAGGCTAAGGAGGGTTACCTGTCATGCTTGCCCAAATGGGGGAGTTCCAAATGCTCTGGCTCCATGTCCTTCATGTGAGTTCTAAATCCTTCACGAGCCATATCTCTCCTCAACACCATCTACTCTGCAATATCCCATTGCTTCTTCATCTCCCTTTCACGTGCCTCGTTGTACTTAAGTCACCTTTCTACCACTAGGTCCGCCATCTTTCACCAAACTTGCTCCTGCCACCGCGTGTGGTGGGGTTTAGCTAGCCATTGTTTTTTCTTCCAAGTTTAGGATCACCATCAAGATCTTGATCGCCATTGGAATGCCTTGTAAGTAAGTTCCCCTGGGATAACGTAAAAATTAGAAATCAGTTACGTTCGGGAAATAATAAGTGGAAATTAAGTATTCCAAAATATAACTGTTCAAAACATGACAGAACCAAGTATCCACAACGTGTGTCCAAATCATATCAGCATCATACATGGCCATAAAGTCTTCCTGCATCTAGACAAGTTTGCGATACCTCCAATTCTATTTAGACGCATAAGCAACCAGCCACTCGTATAATTCTACCAGGAAGATAACAAAGAATCTCTTATACAAACAATCATACAAATTTTGTTCCACCCATGTGCTTATGTCAAAATCAAATCCAGTGATGAAACTCTGTGTGTTCTCTTCTTCTAGATATTTTATCCACTCCTAAAAAATCTCTGGGGTTAACCAGTATGTCTTCATCGTGAACCATCCTGAAAACAATTGAAAAAGAGGTCCTGACAATGGAACCAATGATGCAACCTAGAATCCACCATGAACAACCCAGGCACGTAGGCACATCACTCAACCTGAGCTGAGCGCTCACCCGAAGTGCATAAAGGTATCAGGTCCCTCTTTAGAGATTTTTGTGCAAAATGTTACCGTGTTGAAGATAGAGCATATTCAAAACTATAATAAGCACAAATATTCCACAGAGCACATTCCAAATCTAGATCTTAAAGAATCATGAATTAAACAATAATCATAATGAAATCAACCATACAAGAACCAGTTACAGTCATTTTTAACACCTTTATCCAGCCAATATACCCCATTATATTAAACACTGCAAAACATAAAAGCTTCTTACATCATATATCATTACCGTAAGTTTATTCACGCATCATATCCGACAACATAACTTTATGATAAATCATACACAATGTCTCGATGTGTCCTCATAACTACACAAACTAATAGATACTTATGGGGTGGGGACTTTCCCTTCATCATTTATGCACTTCCCAAAATAGGTCACATGCTGAAAATAGCCATGCGCCTTTACAATAATATGCACACATGCAAGTGCAATAATAATAAATATCCTAGAGTTAACTGGCAGTACTAATCCTATTATTATCCCGAACTCATGTATGGCGCTTAATAGATGATCATCCCAAAAATAGCATTTATGTGTCACAAAATTCTCCATCCTGTTATGTGCCCCGTACGCTATCTCCAAAAATATCCCGTAATCATGAAAACGACTAATTCCCAAATCAACTTGTCCTGGCGTGTGTTTCCTTCCCTATCTTTCCACACCTTCAAATGTGCCTTGTTTCCGCACGTGAATCTTCTATGTGCCCTTAGAATAATATTGTGTGCTCAACAATAAATTTCTATTTAATTTTCAAAACATAAAATGATTAAAATTGATTAAGATTAATTAATAAGAAATAAGTAGTCTTAATGGGGAGTTGAGTTGGGTTGATTGATTTATTGAGTTAAATGAGTTTTTCTTCTTGTTTTTCTGAAGAGAACATTCATTGTTTTTATAAATGTCTAATTTTAGTAATTTATCACTTGATAAAGTTAATATTGGCCTAATCTCTAAATCTTGACTTGTGCATTATTCAGAGCTTGATTGGTATATCTTAGTCCCATTATAAGAATTTCTCTCCTTATTTACATTACTCAATCATTCACTGAAAATATCATATCAACCCAAAGTAGTCCAATCATCCTAATTATCACACACAAAACTTTGTAATATTGTATTCCCTAGTTGGACCAAATCATCCAACAACTTGATCTGAAACTAGTGATTTTGTTCAAGGTGACACAATAGTCACTTTTTAAATTTGATATCTTTTATGGATTGGTACTTTCCCGTAGGCTGGCCTTAATGCAAAAATAAACCTATAAAACCCTAAATAAGCAATTAAAATGCACTCATTTACTCACTCGACACTTTCAAGAGCTCCTCAAGAAAGTATCTTTAAAAAGGCATATAAATTTTTCCTATACTTCCCTAAAGTGGTAGCACACATTGGGAGGAACCCTCAAGCAGGTTTGAAGCACTCTAAACTAGGTTAATGAGTGAAGATTCCAAAGATAAGAGCCCTCAAATACAAGTCAAGAACAAATAAACAAGCCATTATAAATAATTAAGTGATTGGATCATCAAATATAGCTGCATCCATACAAATATCACATATTTAGGTGGATATATCTGTGATTTAAGGCATTTTCTATAGTAGTGCCAATGTAAGTGGTGTACAAATTGCACTTCAACCCAAACTCTAATATTTTTGGGGGTTTTACTCGTGGTTGGTTTTTGGGTCATTTTTGTTGATTACAGAGGATTTCACACATTTGTGAGACCTAAAAAATTATAATGAAGCATACCTCAGTCATTTGTAAGGGCATGAAAAGTTACAGAACTCCATTATCATCCTAGATGAAACTTCTAGATAGGGACGAGACTACCAAACGGATATGTCTTAAAGACGCTATTTACATATGTTCTAATTGATATATCTTCCAAATCACTATACATGTATATTTTGATATGAATTTTTACTAATAATATGAACATACAACTTGTTTCTAACCCTAATCTAGAAAATTACATAAATAAGAAAGAAACCCCTTTAAATCATACCTTCCCCTCTTATCTCATTCATTATATTTTTCGAGTGTAATCATTTGGTGAACCTACATATTGATTGAATCCTTCACTTATTTGAACTAGGTGGCATTATTCCAACTTTGGATTTTTTTGCAAAACCCTAGAGTTCATTTTAATTTTTTTTCATTGATATTAATTCATCATGTATTTATTATTTCTCTTTGTTATTACTATTATGGTTACTGTTATCCAAAATGTGCCCCCTGCTCATTTTGTGGCTAACTCCCTTTCATCTTTCCTTCTCTTGTGCCTCAGGCATAAAAATTTTCTTTTCAGGCACACAAAATCTTCTGGAAATGGCACCATTGGATAGAGCTCTTTCTCAGCTTTCCAGAAAGGTAAAGTTTTCCTCCTAACTCCACATATTTTTCAAGTTATGGCTCGGCGGAGTTTTTTGGGAAAAGTTTCCCCTGAAAGGCCCGTGGCCAATGAGATGCCGCCACATGGCACCTAGAGTGGCGGAGCGTGGGGAAATTTTGGAAAATTTTCCAAATGACCAAAAAGGTGCAAAAATTCGAATTTTTGCCCGCTAACCCGATTTGGCCCTGTTTTGCCCTAAAACTTCAAGTGGCCATATCTTTCGATCCAGAGCTCAGTTTTTCACGTTCTTTATATCAATGGGAAGCTGGTGGAATTCTCTACAAGATTCTAGGGTCATTTTTTATTTTTATGGATTCTAGAGAGAGAAAATCAAAAAACATCTCTAGCACGTGGTGATGAGCAGAAATGACGTTTCAACTACTGTTTTTAATGAAGAATGGCTCGCATTCTCTCCCAGCATGGTTAAAAATGTCAGGGAATGGGTCTGTAAGGATGCCCATGCTATTTTGAATGCATTTTGGTCAATGATTGAACCTCTCCCATGTTTTCCCATGTTTCTCTCTCCTGGGCTCGTCCCTTGCACTGTAAAAGCCAGATTTGGCTCATTTTCAAAGTGTGGAACATTTTTTGTGTATTGCAGGTTCCCTTTCTCACCTTGGAAGTGATTTTGGTGGAATATCAGACCTTTTCTAAGAGATGCAACTTTATTTTGCCTCTCAGGTGTTGTAATGCAAGTGATTTTGATGATTAAAATAACAATACAGCCTCTGTGATTAGTTTTCATCCTCTACCTGTGTTGTTTGGTTAATTTATGATCCTTTATTACAATTATCAGTTTGTGTATGAGGTTCTTTGTTGCATTTTTATGGACTGTGTCAATCTACATAAGTAAAAAATGCTCACCACTCCTTTGGTGCATCACTTATTAGCATTAGTTTTAGCTTTTTTGCATTCTCTATCTCTGTCTCCTTTGGAATTTAGGGTAGGGTTAGGAATATAGACCTCTGTAACTTATAAGTGATAAATATGACCAGAGGAACTGAGGAACCAACCTCTAAACTAGAGATTCCTTTCTCATTTTGCAAGTCCCACACTTGGGGAAAGGATTCAATGTTGTGCAATCACACTGGATGCTAGTATGATCAAACTAGAAATCTGATCAACATCCAGGGGGTGCTGCTGATTTGCCACAACAGTTACCTCTGTTAAACCTTCCCAAGAAGAAGCTTCTCATGATGATTCTAATCCTCCTAAAAGATTTGATGGTCTAAATGAGAAATAATTTCTAACATTTCTAAAGGTTAACCCCCAACACATTGATGCACAACTTTGTATAGTTGGGGATGAGCAAAAAAACTTACTACCTTTAAAATCCATATATCTAATATTCTCAAATCTATTATTTTTTCATCTCCTATCATTACCACATCTATTATGCCTATATCTATGGGGGAATCCATTACCATTTTAAAATGATACATTGTTTATGGCCACTTATAATAATATTCCTACATCTCTTGTACGCCCATGGGGATTCACACTCTTCATCTACTTCATATTTCATTGAGCATTTTTACAAACAACGTGTTTCAGTTAGATCAAGTTATATTTAGACCTTCTAATGTCATAGATTCTAATCAATTACTTCATAATACACTTTCACTCGAAGTAACATCTTATCCTTTACGCTTAGGGTTTGTGTCTCCTAAGCTTGCTATCTATGAGGGCAAAGGGGATCCCAAGAAACATATTATGAATATCTTGTTAGTGTAAACATGTTAATGTGGTATTATGTGGTGTAAATATTTGTAATAACAACTCATATAGATAATATGTGTTGTAATAATTAGTTGGTAAAAATAATGAGGTGTGAGAAAGATATGTTACATTCTATATTTAGAATATGATTACGGGCAAGTTGTAACTTGTGTTAGTGTAGACACGATTTTTTTCTACACTTGTCCCACACCCCACGTTTGTTCCCCTTCATCATCAACTCACACATTCGTACCTCTTTCCCTATTTAAATGTCTATTTTCCTCCTACATCCCATTTTTCCCTAATCACCATCCTAATCCCATCTTAATAATATAATTATTTATCCACCCCTAATTATATTTAGTTACCCCTAAAAATCTATTCATTATCCTAATCTTACCCATAAACACCCCCAATTTATTGTCCCTAGGATTCCACCTCCCCTCATTCAGTACCCTTGTATCCTCCCACTACCATTTATTCTCCCCATGTAACATTAACTCTCCTAAAACAGTTAAAACCCTAACTTTAGCCTCTTTAAGGAACCCATTTTTGAGATAAACATCACCTCCACTACTCAAGTGGATGGTCTTCTGCAATCGTTGGTGACCTATCCCAGTCTTCATCAACCCTATTAATATACCTCAGCCCCTTCTCTCCTCTAGATAACTTTTTTGAGAATTTTGTTATCTTACAAACATGGTATGATTTATCTTCTTTTAGTGATCAACAATATTCAACTTTAAGCTTCCTTAGGACCCTTACATACCATCCATGGAGAGTTGAAGTGTTAGAGCTTGCTTGGGATCCTTCTATTATTTCATCGCCTCTTTCTTTCAGGTCTACTGGTCACCTTGGAGCTCTTCCCTTGCATCAACCTTCATTGATCCTTCTTCATAGTTTGTTTTCCCATTCATTTTACCTCATCAAAAACTAGATCCATGTCTTGTCACCATTGACCCAACCTAGTCATTGTCGACCCAGTCTGTATTACCTCTATTTTCTATCTCCATCATCAACTGCACTCTATCCTACACCTCCGTAATTGTTCAGGACCCTCTGTTTCTGTTATCCATCTTCCTAATAGCTCCATATCCTATTTTTTGGTCCCGGTTGTCGTAGAATGTACCAATCATCCTCGGGTCACCATCGAACCGACCAAGTTTGATCTCTTTTTATCATTTATCATTAGCATATATTTGTCTTAACATCGTTATCTTAGTTCAAATCTATGTTATGTTCTATCCTTTATCTCTCATCATCTTCCAATATCATTTATCATATATTTTTATCATGGTGGGTTGGCATCCATCTCTATGAAGTTATCACTTCTCGGGACTAACTTTTTCAGAAAACCTACCATTTTATCTACTAATCCTTTTTTGTGTAGTTGTCTCCTTGTGTGCAAGCTATCAAGTTCACCATAGAAAGATCTTTTCACCCATCAACTTCATTATTATCACATATTATAAGGTATCCTTAAACCCTCCCATAGTTTATGAGTTTATTGATTTCTTGTATCCTTTTCATTAACTTGTAACATGAGAGGGAAATCTTGTCAAACATTATGGCATGCCTAGTGGGACCTTAACCCTTTCGCTTTGGTGAGTCCTTTCATTATTTCATTTGCATTTCCTATTTCTTTCTTTCTTTCCAATAACCTCGTATGTGGGATCTTTTCTTGATTGTGTATATGGTGGATTACTTGTTTGATAAAAAAAACACATGTTCTTAAAATAAAACAAACAAAAAAGGCAAAATACATTATTTAGGTATTCCTCATTTTGTCCTTAATTTATCTTTTTTTCATCTTCTCTCCCTTCTGTGTCTTTTTCCTCTCATTGAATATAGCACTTCATTTTAGATCTAAAAATAAAACGTTTATACTTGCTTGCTCACCTAGCCTAAGTAGGAGGTAATATTTTATATTCACACTTCTTTCACACACATCAAAACTCAAAAATAAATCAACACATTTGAAACATCTTCTACGAGGTGGAACTATTGGGATTTATTCTCCCAATAGGAAAGTCTCCATGATGTTTTGGCCACGTTACAATTTGTTTAACTATCAGTATATCAACTAAGCGCTTGATACCCTTATCATTGAGGTGCATGAAGTGCAATGGTAGGCCCCAATACCAAGCCATGTACTGGTAATCATCACATATTTTTGCCTCACGTACCTTTGAGTATATCAAGGACGCCATCTAAAACAACTTGAAACCATCCTTAGATTGGCCACTTCTTAGGTTCCCTTTTAACCTCTTTCTTTTCTTTTCCACATTTTTTAATAGACAAGATGATTAACAATTTTTTGATTTATTTTCTTGTCATATTAATAATTAACATAATTTATTATTGTTTCTTTCATTCCTTTTATCACTTGTTCATAAACCAGAAAATGGAACATGCAACTGCTTCCAACAACATCCCCACTTTCGATAATCTTTCCCAATAAACTTCTGCACTTTACTTTGTTTCCTGTACACCTATGATCACCACACCTTTGGTTTCCCAACCACTTGTTTCTACAATCCCTTCTCATGAGACCCATCCTTATCTTGAAACCAAACCTTTCCTCTACTAT
Organism: Taxus chinensis; assembly: GCA_019776745.2. Taxonomy (NCBI): domain Eukaryota; kingdom Viridiplantae; phylum Streptophyta; class Pinopsida; order Cupressales; family Taxaceae; genus Taxus; species Taxus chinensis. The sequence continues at coordinate 489,692,625 of CM034146.1, forward strand.
CATTATATCCCCTCTAGACTAGCTACATTCTTGTCTGTTGTTGTCTTAGAGACCTTTGTGCTTCCCACTATCCCTCATGGATGCTTGGAATTTTAAGAAATACTTGATGCTAATCATGTTTCTCTTCACAACTATCTTATCCGTAAATCCACCAACCTTCCCATCGATGAACCTCCCCTTCAACAATTGTATGCTTATCACTCCCAACCCGAATCAACCCAATTCCTCACTTCTCAACTTATTATATTCTTCCTCAGAGCCATGAATGAGGTTTCCATAACGCAACATGAACATGAATCTCATGAGTATTCTATGGTGATCCCCCAAACTCATCAATCCACCCAATTGATGGTTCCTATTCCACCCAATATACCTCACATTAACACCATCCCTACATCTTCTTTTCCTATCCCATCCTCATCTAATGTTGTCATCAATGCCCCCATTCAAAATATTCAGGAATCTAACTTACCCCCTCCACCACCCAAGCAATACATTCAAAGATCAATGCTTATCTTTACATCCCAAGTCCACACCAATGTTATTACCTCACAACCCCACTGTACGTACCCAAAATTGTATGTACTGTATAGTCAGAAATTGGTTATAGAAGTCCCAATGATGATTAAGATCTCTTTGCAAGGTGTTCGGAATCCAGAAATCTTGTTGAGTATACATTTGCATCCCAAGAATCCTTGTCTAGCCTCTACACGTTTTGTCCTAGCCTTTTCTCTCTTTTTCCTCCTTGTTTTGTTGTTATTTACATGACCGCCTCCTTGCCAGGGCGGCGGTCCTGTAACCGCCACCCAAGCCAGGGCGGCAGTCCTGTAACCATCACCCAGCCAGGGCAGCGGTCCTGTAACCATCACCCAGCCAGGGCGGCGGTCCTGTAACCGCCACCCAGGCCAGGGCGGCAGTCCTGTAATCGTCGCCCTGAGCAGGGCGGCGGTCCTGTACGCGCTTTCCAGAATGTTCCGACAATCGCGTCAAGAGTGAAAATTCAATTTTCACTCGCATTTCTCAACCACTAAAGCTTGTATTTATGTTTTTGCCGACTGAACAGTGATTTATCTTTGTTTAATAGTGGGAGAGTTCAATTTGAACTTGCCTTCTAGTCATTGTAAATGCTATAAATATGTAGCTTGTTTACAAGTAAATGGTCTTGGTTCTTTGGTCTGGAGTCTTCATTCTTGAATTTCAGTCTTCAATACTCAGTCCTAGATTTATTTTATGAATCATTTTATCTTTAGCATGGATTAGAATTTTGAGTATTTAGTTATGCCTCACTGTACACCGACAACGATCCTGCTAGGAATCGTATAGGCCAAGCTCTGTTCTCTTGTGCCATCCCTCTCCTACTTGTACTTCGTTGTATTTCTCTGAAGCTGCTATTATTCATTGTTTGAGTACCTGTTGTTTATCATTTTGTTTTATCATTGCTGCAACAACCCTGCTAGGAATCGCATAGGCCAAGCCAGTTCACTTGCGCCATCCCTCTCCTACTTGTGCTTTGTGCCATTTTACTTCAAAGTAATTGTCATCCTAGTTCCTTCTCTTGCTGATGTTGTCATACTCCTACTCTTTTTGGATTCACGTGAACATGCAAGAACGAAGAGATCACTCTGAGGGGACAAGCTACAACACAACTGGATTTGCCTCTGCTCAGTAAACTCCATGTTTAAATCGTCAAAGTTATTATCAAATAGAGTAGTGAATAATTTTATTTCAGTTAAAGCTCGCTTTCAATATTGCCAGGGAAGCTGTGGGGAATGATAGTTTCTGAGAAACTATGATTTGTTCCTCACTTCTGAGGTAGGATTGAAGGTTTTCAATTAAGTTAATTAGCTGTCTTTTATTTAGATTCACACATCTGCACAGGTGAATAACCACACCGGGTTATCTCACTTGTTTAGTTTTAGTATAAAAGTAATTTAATTGTTGCTTGTAATTATAATGTTTCAATCATATATTTTGTTTAGATTAGTTTCCCTTTCAGTAGTAGTATAAATTGTTATTTTCAGTTTAGGTTAATTTGGAGATTCCATAACTAGATTAAACGCTTAAATTCTAGTTAGGAGGGTAAATCACTAGGGAATTTATGCTACCCGCTCATAGCCTCTAAATCTCCCCTTTTTCAGTTTAGCTACTAGGAGATCAAACTACCAGATCTTAGTCACTGATCCTCCCATGGTTAGCCATAAGAAAGTTGCTTGCCGATTCTCATCCTCGCTTGTAGCTTTTCTATCATAGAAAACTGACCATAATCCCGGCTGTGACTTCATCTAAGTCACCCGCATTTCAAACCACCGGCTGTCTCGGCATGACCTCGGGAGGTCAGGTACGGGGAAAGTCACTTGTCGATTATCATCCTCGCATGTCACTTTCCCATCATACACCCACCCTTCAGAGTTAGTCCAAACCCATCAACCTTCACTCTGAAGAACCTTCTAACACATGTTTCTTAAAAACCCCATCCAAACATATCAACAACATCATCAAACACATCCCCAATCTATTCCCCCTATCATTTAACAACAGCCTCCTCAATCACACCCACTCATCCCTTCCCAACATCCTAGATCCTAACCTATTCAATCACAACCTTTCAATTATCTCCCTCCTTATCCACCACCCCCACAAATCCCTACTTATCCCTAACAATATTAATCTCAACCACAACCTAACCCATCCACTCCTTACAATCCACAACCTCATCCATCGGCTTCTCATCCCCATTTCTCCAATAACCCCATGCAAGCTTTACTAAATAGGTTGGAAAACTTAGAAGCCATCACCTTATGTACTAAAATATCATTCACTTACAAACAAGTTTGTAATGATCCCATCCACCCATCAGTCCCCATCAAACCTTATCCTTCGCAATGGGAACTCCCTAAGTTTTCTAAATTCAATAGTCATGAGGACCCTCAACAACACCTTTGTGCCTTCAGGTACAAATGTTATCTCATTACACATAATCAGAACCTAATTCTTTGCACTTTCCCCGTGTCATTGGCCAACCCTAGTTTGGATTGGTATAATGGCATTCTGCATCACTCCCTTTTCTCATTCACCTAATTCACACAACTCTTTTTAGAGAATTTCTCCATTAATATTGTGCACAAAATCACCACCTCTGACCTCTATGCCATTAAACAATTTGATGATGAATCCATCACATAGTTCATCTCTAGATGGTGTGGCATCATGAATCAGTTATCCTTATCCCTTCCCCAAACTGAGCTTATCGAGCTTATCTCTCGATCATCTGCAAAAAATATCTCATCAACTCTTCAAATCCAATATTTTAATTTTTTTGAGGAGGCCTTCACCATGGCTTGTGAACTGGAACTTCATCCCCTTGAGTAATGCCATGTCAAACTTTACTCCAACAAGCCAAAAATTGAATTCACCAAGTCGTATGCCCATATCGACAAATCTAAAAATGCAGCCAATGCCATTGTCATTAAATATTCTTTTGAATCCACTTCTGATACTGATCCTCCACAAGGGGCTCCTCGACCTACTCCCAACTATAATCCTCTTAGAGAATCATATATTTTGATCTTTGATAAACTCATAGTTGCATGTCTCATGCAACTCCCTCTCATTTTTCCCGTCAATGACACACGTCCCAGACCCATGTGGTACCGCAGAGAGCACTATTGCAAACACCATCAAGTATGCAGTCATGTTATTAAAATATCCACACCTTTAAAGAAATCCTCCAATGCCTTATTGATGATGAGTACCTTCAATTGGATAATCCTAATGCTCCTCCTAACCATCCCTTAGACGTCTTCGAGCATCCTTTCCCTAATCATTCACTAAATAAGCAAGTTGATACTTCTACATCTCAAGCACCTAATTCTCATACAATCAATACTATGAGTCAATATTTAGCATCATAACCCACTCCCATCATCCCTTCATCCACCATACTAACATCTATTACTTTAACATATATCTCTACATCTAAAACTATACCAGAATCCGTGACCATGTCTATATCTATCATGCCTAAATCTACCAAATTCGCATCTAATACACCCACATCTCTTATATCTACATCTATTACATCTACATATTTTACACCCACATCTATCACATCTATGTCCATCCACACATATATCTCAACATCTATTTCTACACCTATGCCTATAATTTCTTCTACACCCGCGCCTCCAATTGTATCCATGCCTACATCGACAATTGAAGATACTCTCATATCCACATCATCTCTTAAAACATATACTAAGAAAACATCCTCACTAGATGCAACCATAAAGGATGTCCTTATCCCATCCTCATATCCAACAACTACCACCAACACTTTTGTACCAAAACCTTGAAAGCCCACACAATCTGATACTCTTTCAATATCATCAAACGAATTATCTAAAAGTCACTTCCATCTTCAATGCCCACATCTATGAAAAGACTGACATCTAAATCATTTACCTCTACCTCTAAGGATCCATCGGTTGAAATCATTTCCATCCTCGCTAAGGTAAAATCTTCACAAAAAATATATAAGAACCTTGATGTCCCTACTCAAAATTCCTTCACCCATACGCATAAGAAGTTGGAGCTTCCCCCCTCGAAGCTTCATCAATCCAAGATATCCTAAATCTAAACATCTATCTTAAGGCCTCCACCTTCTATTTAAGGACCATGCCCTTTATCCAAAACAACCACCACCACCCAATCTCAATCCAAATCATCTATCCCTCCTTCCAAATCTACATCTAAATCACCTATTCCTTATTTCAAATCTAAATTGAATTCATATATTCCTTCCCCTAATTCTAAATCACAAGCATCTAAATCAAAATATGAATCCAAGACCCCTAGAAAGCCTCACAAGAGTAAGGAACTTATCTTTCCTTCATCATCCTCCCCCAAACCTGATCCAACCAAAGTCTATAAGACTTCATCTTCACAAACCCTCATCAGATCTTATACTGAAATCCTTTAGTGTCTCACCCAAGCATCTGTAATCACCCTTCCCCCTATCAAGCCCTTTGACCCACACGGGCTGAATCCCACGTGGTTTGAATCCAACACCATATGTTCCTACCATTGTGTCCTTGGACATGACAAAAATCATTGTAGGACCCTCCGAACCCTCATCAACAATCTCATCAAAGAGGATGATATTATCATCAAAGGATACCACCCTCTCCCTTCCAAATCCACCAACCCATCCACATCCAAGCCCAATCCTCCTATCAAGTCTATAACCTCTAAAACCTCTAAATATACTTCCTCATCCACATCTTTCATCACCATCCCATCGCTAACTTCTACCTCTTCTAAGGATGGTCCTCCCCTTTATATAGATGTCATCTGTATCACCACTTTTTCTTACCCTCACGAGTCCCAACCATCTACCCAATCTAAACCAAATGTTTTCATCACTTCTCCTTCCAATGATCCCACTTTATCCCCTTCTTTATTCAAGACTAAGGTGTCCATCCTAGTTGCACCGCAAACCCAAATTATTACCACCATCAAACAAAGCATCGTAAAATAGATGCCTCAGGATCTCGTTAAGATGTCCATGTATGAGATTATCTAAAGCTCATCTAGCCATCGACAATCCCTCATCAAAGCCTTGTAGTGTATCCCCATCACTAACGATGAATCCCAACCCTTTGTGGCCCTTGTTGGAGCTCTTACCACTTCTGTCGCCATCTCCTTTGACGATTCTAAAATTTCATACATCTTACCTGAAGATCATGACCTTCCTCTTTTTATCATTTTTGGCATCAATGACACATTTATCCACCACTATGTGATCGAAAGTGGTGCTAACATCAATATCATCTCATCTCATACCTTTGACAAGCTTAAACTTCCCAAATCTATTATTGCTTAGTTTCCCACAATTCTTTGTCTCTTCAATGACAGTTTCCCCCCCCCTTTGTGAATAATATCCTCCCCATCCGTGTTGGTGAAAATCTCCTCCATAAGATCTTATACATTTTCTATGGGGAGTTCCAATACAATATCTTACTTGAACACCCATGGATCCAAGCCATGCGTTGTGTCCCATCCACTCTCCACCGTTTCCTAAAATATGAACATGAGGGGAAAATCCATATGCTCCCCACCGACCTTCCTCCATTCAAGGTATGTTATATAACCTATCGGCCAAATGACATGCTCATCCCTAAAAAAGACCTATCCTCTGAAGCGTCCACTAGTTCTTCTGTACATACATCCAAACTACCTAATGACAGATCTTTCAATAGTGTGATGTAGTCTCTCTCTCTAGGGGAGTATTAAATCCTCGCTCTCAATTCTCTTCCCTCACTCAATTGATTTGGTAGACCCAAAAAAGATCCTATGTATCAACCTAACGTCGAGGATATCATTTCCTTCAGTCCACCTCTTCTGAAAACCAATATCATCTATGGTGTCATCGATCACCCTTCTTTTAACATCGACAATCAACCTCACACAAAACCATATACCAATGGCTTCGAATTTCTCTATAACAAATCATTTTCCTATACCTATCTCCACCACTGCATGTGGAAGGGATTTGTCTTGGATGTTATGAAAAAGGCATGCATGATCTTATTATTGATCAACCCCATAAGCCTCATGAGAAGTTTGGGTTGGGTTTCAAAAAATAACCCACTAACTCTCTCACTCCTACATATTTTGTATCTCCCATGCACATCGATTCATCATCCACTCCTCCATCTAACGACACCATGGACATGGATGACACCGTGTTCCTTCCTCCTGAATTTTTTTATATCTCCACGATCACTATAGGACTGGTCACTTATCAGGATGGGGGTGAAACTTTGTCCCTTCCTATCAAATTCTTTGAGATGATAGAGGAGGATTCCCTTACCATCAAAATTCTTCATTGCAATGATGATGACTTCATTCTTTCCTACATTGGGGAAATTTATTCTCATATTCATAAGGCCTTACCTCCTCACACATTCACCCTTCTCAACAAATTTACTATCAACATCAATGTCGGGACTTTACACGAACCCCATATCCTCAAATTTATTCAATCTCTTGACCCACACGAACTAGAGGTCTTTACCTCTTTCCTATCCAAGGATATCCAGGCCTTCGCATGGTTGTATTTCGACATGTTAGGTATTGATCCCAACATTAATTTCCATAACAACATCACCATCCCCAATGCTAATCTAGTTAATAAGAAGTTGTGTCGTAGGCACCCTTGTGTTGCCCTCCTTGTTAAAGAGGAGTTACAACATCTTCTTTCTTGCCAATTTCATACAACCCATTGACTATCCACAATGGGTTTCTAACATTGTACCTATTTCCAAAACCTCTAGAAAGCTCCGCATATGTTCATACTTTCGATATTTAAATCCCTCTTTCCCTAAATATGACATTCCCCTTCCTAAAATTGATCAGCTAGTCAACTTAACAACTGGTCATGAAATGCTTTCTCTTATGGATGGTTTCTATAGTTACAATCAGATTCTCATTGCATCAGAAGACCAACATAAGACATCTTTCATCACCCCTTGAGGAATCTTTTGCTATCGTGTTATGCCCTTTGGTTTGAAAAATTGGGGGCCACTTATTAACACACCATGATCTACATATTCCACCATATTATCCACAAAATAATAGAGTACTATATCAAAGACCTCTTGGGTAAATCCAAGCATCAATAGGACCGTATGGCCATCTTTGAAATCCTCTTCACACATCTTATCCGCTTATTCCTTCCTCCAAATCCCACTAAGTGGGTGTTTGGAGTGCCAACTGATAAACTCCTTGGCTTCATCATATCTATCAAGGGTATTGAAGTTGACCCCGCCAAGATCAAAGTCATCATCAAGATGCCTTCCCCTTTTAACATAAAGCAACTTTGCAGTCTTCAAGGATAACTTTAATTATTCCACCACTTCATCTCAAAACTTTTTGATTGTTGCTAACCTTTTCATCACCTCCTTCACCAAGTGACTTAGTTCAAGTGGGATGCCCATTTCCAAAAGGCCCTTGACAAAATTAAGCAAAATATTCTATCACCACCTGTGCTCTTACCTCCATGCAAGGGGGAGCCATTCTATCTCTACATCTTTACCTTTGATCATACTCTAGGAACCATGTTGGTGTATTGCAATGAGTAGGGTAGGGAGTAGGTTGTCTACTATATCAGTTGCACTCTTTACAACTATGAAATATGTTACACCAAGGTTGAAAATTTATGTTACGTTATTTTCTTCTCCACTTCCAAGCTTTTTCACTATCTTCTTAATCATAAAACCTACATCATCACTAGCTTCAATCTCCTCAGAAATATAACTTTTGAACCTTATCATAATGATCACATCACTCGATGGATCATGCTCATGATCGAGTTTTACCTAGAGTTCATCTCTTAGAAATCCATCAAGGGTTAGGCCATCACTGATCAAATGGCCAAAGCCCCTATTCTTGACAATTAACTTCCTCATGAAAAATTTCCAGATGAATCTATCTATACCATTGATCACAAATTCTCCCCCCTCAAAATTACTCTTTTCTTTAACAGATGAAGGTGTCAATAAGGGGGAGGTTATGGTGTCATCATCATTCCTCCTTGGGATACTCCTTTCCCCATTAGTTATAAACTCAACTTTGAGTGCACAAACAACATGGATGAGTATGAACCCCTCATCTTGGGTCTCTAAACTTCTATCATGCTCGGCGTCTAAATCGTCGATATCTATGATGATTATTAGCTTAACATTAATCAAGTCAGAGGAACCTATCAATGTAAAAATGAGGTCCTTCAAAAATACAAGGAAATCGTTGACTTTTTTCTTGAGGCCTTCGATCAATATACCATCTAATCTATTTCTCATTCATCCAATCATTTCACAGAAACCGTGGCATCTCTCACATCTCTCATCCCTTGGACAACCAAAGAATACAAACTCTCTATTTTTGTTCATCACATCGATCAACCATGTCATGCCCATGAGCTTCCTCGTGTCAATCATGTTGACACGAATCAATCTGACATCTAGTACTCTCAAATCTTCAACTATCTATCTATATCCAAATTCCCTCTAACCTATCCTAAAATAGTAGGAGGTCATTTCTTCAACGTGCTAACCATTATGTTATCCTTTACTGCATCCTCTACAAGCGTGGTATTGATGGTATTTTACTTTGATGTTTTAAATCCCATGAATCCATCTACTATCCAAGAAGTCCATGATGACATATGTGGTTGACACTTTAGCACCTTGGTTGTCACCAAACATGGTCTTCAGATGGACTACTATTGGTTCACCCTCAATCAATATTGCTTTAACTACGCTAAAAATTACGTTATATGCCAACAACATTCTAATCTCATCTGCATCCCTAGTAAGGCCTTGCGGTCGGATTAGGATCTTTGGCCTTTATCACAATGGGATTTGACCTTATTGGTCTCATCAAACTGTGCTCTTCTTAGTGTCATCATTCTATTATCAACGATACTGAATACTTCACAAAGTGGGTGGAATCCATTCCACTTGCATCCACCAAAGCTAAAAAAATTGTTGATTTAGTCTATCAACACATCATCTGCCATTTTGGCGTTCCTCATAAAATCATCACGGACAATGAAAAGTCCTTCAAAAATAAACACCTTAAGAAGCTTTACGACTATTTCAACATCAAGATTAGATTCTCATCTCCTTATTATCCTCAAGATAATAGTTAATTTAAAGCCACTAACAAGACTGTTCATTAAATTCTTGCCAAAAGTGTTGGTAAATCAGGTCAAAATTGGCATTTTCACATCCCTTTCACTCTTTGGGCTTATTAGACTAGCATCCACACTGCTACGGGTGCTACTCCCTTCTCTCTCATCTATGGCTTTAAAGTCATCCTTCCACTCAAATTTCAAATCCCATCTTTGCTCGTTTCCCTTTGCGACTTCATCTCTGACAAGGATTATCGTCAAGAGCTTCTAGCACATCTTGAATTGATAGAAAAGTGACGCTTAATCACTTTTGAAAATCATCATATCTATCAAGAGTGCATTAAATGTGCTTACAATAAACATCTAAAAAGAACACATTTTAAGATCGGTGACCTTGTCTTGAAATAAAATTAGAACGTCACTACTTTAGAAAGGATGCAACATGGAAAGTTTTATCCCAAATAGATTGGGCCATATATTATCATGCATAAGTATGGGTCCATAGCCTATCACTTAGCCTCCTTAGATGGTAAACTAGAAACTGAACCTCTCAACACCTTACACTTGCAGCCTTTCTACTATTAAAACACCTACCAACGTGATCTTAGTCGTATTCAACGATCTTACTACCACCATTATCCCTTCCATCTCCCATCGTAATGATTTAGAATTATGTGGTTTACTATCAATTTCCTATCTATGACCTTAAATACGGGCACCACAACTCTTCCCATAACATATTCCTTATGGAAAAGTTCCTCCTTCTAGGTGGGAACCCCACATTCATTACGTCCATCACCCTCTTATCTACTTATTGGAGCCATGATAAGGGTCCATGAGATTCACTTGTACCTTTGATCTTCCCCTCCCCAAGTGGTCTACTTGACTATCCTCAGCTCTATCCTAAAAAGTCAAAATTCAAGATGTTCATATCAAAAGTTATCTTATCCAAAAACATATTACTCCCTTGAAGGACATATGTTCATACAAAATAAATAATTTCGAAAGTATAGATTGACCCCTGGAAGGAAAACTATCATGCATTCCATTCTACCATCCAGGTTAAAAGTCAAAAGTAAATTCTAAAGTAAAAATTCTAATCGTAGACCACTCCCATGAAGGATGGCTACTTTTTTTATATCATGCAACCAAGACTTCCCACATTGATGATACTTCTAAATATCTCAAAAGCAAAATAAAAAAATTCAAAAGTAAGCATCCTTGGAAATATTCTCACATCGATCAACTTTCCCATGTATAATAAACTTCCTGCATTGATCAATTTGCACCATATTGATCAGAGCTGGGATATAGACCTAGGAAAACCACCTAAGGATAACATATTTCCCCTCGTATAAGCTACATTAGAAACCCCTTGTCATGTCTACATTGGGTATATAAACATATCATCCATATTCCTCTTATGATCTTAGATGCCACCTACTACCGTTGGTTATGTGTTAGCATCTACCATAGGCTGGAAGTGCATCGCTTTGTGTATGTTCCATTTCACACTTTACCTTGAATCCAGTCTAGAAGAATATTTCCTACACATGCTCTTTACTATGATGATGTGTATTGTTCTATCTAAGGTCACTCAATCCTAGTCATGTCTTATCTATCGCATCCCCTCCAATTACACCATCTTATATATCTTATCCATTCCAAGAAACATTTATAGCTATCACTTTCATATCTCTATCTAAACACTCTCATCATCATTTATATTACATCACATTCATTCTAATCTAAATTAAACTGGAATATACTAATCACATTCATCATATCATTTGTCATCTAAATCCATCACGTTATCTACATCTAATCATGTCAAAAACATCAACACTCACTTTAATACATCTAATCTAATCTCAATCACATCATATATATTTCATCTATCACATAAAAATATAAATTCATCCACGCATCATCTAAATCAATCACCATAATCTAATTAAACATCATTTCCTATTGTATTAGGTAAATTTTAGGTCTATGTTATTAACAACGGAAAATACCTAAAACTCAAAACAAGGCAGGGTTTAACCATACCTGCTTTAACAATCAAAATGTCAGGATGGTCAGATTTCATAGTAGATAAGCATTCCTATTTTCACCAAGTGAAGAGACCTACAATCAGAGAAAAATAAACAAGAAATATTAGACAAGATGGTTTGATGAGTTGCTCGGCAGAGGTCGATTACAGGAATCCAAAGGGACTTCCTTGGAGGATGTCAGCTCATTTTTGAACAATCAAGTAAATTGATAATGATAATAAAATGATAGATAATGATAATGATAAATATGGGGATATAATTCAAGGTGAAAGGGAAAGTCATGTTTCGGTTCGTAGGTAGCCTAGGCTAAGGTAGAAGCTATTTGGAAGGCTTCAAAATAATCATAATAGTAGTCTGTAGTTTCTTTTTGGATCTCGTGGAGGAACTCGAGCTAGTTCTCGATATCCTTGATATCATGTGTGAATCTGATAGCACACAGTGGTAGCTCATGGAGGATGTCAACTTGTTACCACAAAAAAGGTTTTTGGATGATTGGAAGGTCATAAATTCTTGTGATGGGGTGTGATTGGCCTGAAACAATAATCTAAAGTAAAGACATACTTGCAAAAGAAAAGTAAAATCTAGAGATGTAGATAAAAGTTGAAAAAATGATATGATTGATTAAAAAAGTCTTCAGAGAAAAATATCACAAGAAATTCAAAGGAATCACTGACAATTTAAGCTAATCACAGGTGATTCAGAGGAATCCTAATGATTACTGTAAAAATATTGATTTTCTCTAAAAATGAAAAGTTTCAGCAAAAATAGATAAAAATGATTGATACGTAGATGTTATGAGATGTAAAGGAAAATATTAGATCAAAGAGACTTACCTTGCTATGTTGATAAGCTAAAAAACATGTACAAATGATGATTGAGACTGATGTTGCATACTGTTGATTGCTTGGGAGGATTGTTGGAGATAAAAATACAAATATTGATGTGTGCATGCTCTTTGAGGAGACTTAATGTTGTTTCTGGACTTGAAGATTATTAAAGTGGCTAAGTTTTACTCTTTGAATCAAAGATAGATATTACAAAACATCTGAAAAATCCCTAAAACATGAGTTGAAACTCCTATTTATAATCACTGATGATTTGTTGGAATCATCGGTGATCCTGGAATTTCAGGGAAAATGTTTATAAGTGGTTCCAACAAATTACTAAATCGTATTTTTACGTATGGGGATGAGGAAAAATGGTTGGGAAGAGTTTAGGTGAGTTGAGGAGGTTAAGAGGTTGGGATAAAATGGGTTAGCGATCATTTAGAAATGGTTAAGTGGTTTCATGGGGGTTAAGGTAAATTTAGATGAGTTAAATGTGGTTTACAAGGGGGTAAAAAATTGAGTTTTCGAGGAGAGAGGAATGATTTAGGTAGTTTTTATAATGATATGTTTTGTTAAAGTAATTTGTGTAAGCAGGGAGTAGGCAGGTGACAAAAACTTGGTGTCTACATTGTCCCCTTTTTTCGAGTGGTTTGTGACATAAAAACTACTGGACAAAAATAATTTGAGATGGCTTAATTTGTGTTTGGATGAATGATCCCCCCTCAAACTAGGGGTGATTGTGACAAAGTGCAATGATCACCAGTTTTATTGAGTTGATTGGAAAGTTTTGACATGCGTGTTTCATTTTAAGTTTCCCTAAGACGAGGTATAGAAACAAGATAGGTGTCGTCATGGAATCAAGTGATAGGGGAATCAAAGCATTCATATCCCATAGATGTATGATTCATAGGAAGAAAATGTGGCTCTAAAGATGAGCTTCTTGAGACTAGAGAGCTAGTTGATAGGGGAGACAAGGGGCTCATGTCTTATAGACGTATGACTTATCAGTGTTGAAGGTCGCAAAACAAATCCATGATGGATTGCGAGCAGGGATTGGATTTTTGACTGAGATGGGGCTACATAATCGATGTAGTTTTAAATTGGATTGGTTGGTTGCGAGGGATTTGGGGTCCTCAAAATGAGACAATATCTAGGAAAATGTGTTATTTACACAAGTTTGATAGTGTTTCAAATATCTTTATTGTTGTAAAAGTGTGTTTTTGATGATTAAGGGGAATAGCGAGCAATTTATGGAAGTCATGGGCAATTTAGGGTGATCGTTGGTGATTATAGGAATCATCGACAATTTTAGGGTGGGAAAATTGACACCTTATAAATGGTCAGATTTACCATGGTAAATTCATTTTTACCATGCGAATTGAGAAAACTAGAGCTTTGATCTAGTGATTTTTGAGAGATGGAGGCTATAGGAGGATCGAGGAGGTAAAAGAGACCCATCCAAGGGGAGGTAAGTACCCTTTTTGATGTTTTTTGTTAGTTTTTATTTTAGTTTGATTAAGGGGAATAGCGAGCAATTTATGGAAGTCATGGGCAATTTAGGGTGATCGTTGGTGATTATAGGAATCATCGACAATTTTAGGGTGGGAAAATTGACACCTTATAAATGGTCAGATTTACCATGGTAAATTCATTTTTACCATGTGAATTGAGAAAACTAGAGCTTTGATCTAGTGATTTTTGAGAGATGGAGGCTACAGGAGGATCGAGGAGGTAAAAGAGACCCATCCAAGGGGAGGTAAGTACCCTTTTTGATGTTTTTTGTTAGTTTTTATTTTAGTTTTGTTTTTGGGCCCCTACTAGGGCACGTTTATTGAGATGCTAGAATTGCCAACGATTTTTTCAAATCACTTGTGATTAAGATGAAATGCCGACGACTATAGTGAGTCACTAGCGATTGCTATTATTTTGTGTAAGTTGGATGAAATTTTGTTTAAACAATGTTCTAATGGATGTTTCATGTTTTGTGGATGAAAGCATGGGACAAATTGACCATCTGAGACATGATTCCTTTGATCCTAGAGGATGCATGGGATTCTTTATTAGACGATGATTGGTTTCACTTGGACGATGTCAGATTGGGTGTGATGCATCATTATAGATGGATCCATAGGTAACATGGGTCATTTCTTGTATTTCCATAGATATGGGATCCTGTGACATGTACATTTTTGCTACCAACGGGTGTGATGACTATCACTTGGAGGATGTACAGAAGATTTTGAGGTTTCATGTGTAGAGAGGGGATTTATTTGATTGATGAGACATAGAGGGCTAGTGTGATGGGGAGGTTGTAAGGTGATGACTCTGATGGGGTGGATTTTTCAGTGGGTGGTTTCTCATACGGGGCTTTATATACTACTGAGATAGGGGGTGGTGCTTTAATGACCCTGTTGATGATAGGGATTTCATGTTATAATTTTCCTGACTCTGCTGGGGGTCAGTTTCCTTGGATGATGATGGGTGTAGTGGCCGATGTGATGGAGCATAAGAATGTCTTTACATGGGCCCCTGTATTACTTGCCCATACCTATAATGAGTTATGGTCGTGGAGGATAGGGAAGATATTTGGGATTGATGTTGGTTTCCTATTGTAGACACCTAAAATCCACTTTTGTAGGCTTGTATGCTAAGATTGCACTAATTATCCTCTTTCTCGTCATTTTTGTGATAATTAGCACTTTCTTGCTAATTATCTAACAATCCTCTTCATATTCATTAATTAATGATCTTTTGTTAATTAATTATCCTTCCTATCATTAAGGATGTTGATTACCGACCTTTCGTTAATTAATATCTGCTTCTACTTGGGTTAATTAATTATTATTAATTAACTATGCTTACAACTCTAAATCAATAAATCACCATTTATTAGATCAAATTCCTCTCTTACATCCCAAAAATCATACTAATTTTCCTCTAATTAGCTTCTATAAGCTTACCTCTACCTATTAATTAATCACCTTTGATTAATTAAAACACCCCCCAACTCCCATGACTTACTAATGACAAATTAAACTCTTCTAAATCAAGATTATCTTTTATAAAACAACTTTATCCATTGTTGATCTTGTTTTACTTGTATCCCACATGCATCAATTTGCTAGCCTTGCCTCTTTAGGAAAGATATATAAAGAACCCTCCTTCTTATCTTTCTTCTTGAACCATGTTTTGAATAGTGAAAACTATAAGCATTTTGATCTTGAGCCATTCTCCATTGTTGTAAATAGCTTCTCCATCTTGCATCCTTTAACTCAAAATTGAGTAATATGGGAAGATCTAAAATGGCCTTGTAGCCATTCTCGGTTAGATTCCATTCTTAATCCTTGAGATCAAGTAGCAATCCACTTTGATTTCTTATGTTATTCATAGGTTCATAGTTTAAGTTAGCAATCATAGAGAGTAGGAAATAACTTAGCATGTGTTTCATGTATGCGTAGAAGAATCATTTCCTTTAAGATCTTATCTTGATGGTTCATTGTTTAATTAAAATTTACTTTTGAAGTTACATAGATATTAGTTTCAAGTTATAGCTTAGTTAATTATTCATATACACATTTGATACACTCGATGGGACTTACTCTATTTTCCTTTACACTTAATTTCAAGTTTTTGTAGTTAAGTTTCAATTTTGGTTAGTAACCCTCTTTTGCACATGTTGATCTAACTTGTTTTTCTTAACTTGTTTTGTTGAGTTTGCATGTGTTGAGTCTTCCTTGTGGTTATAAAGGAGGAGAAGTGCTGTCAAAATTGGATTCTGGTGAGAAAATTTCAAGATTTCTCTATGTTTTCATTTTTAGAGCTTACTTTTCAAACATTCTACATGTTAGTTTTGTCAATTTCTTGAAAATGGTAATTTTTTTTATCGTGAATGTTAATGTTTGATTGTGTTGAGTCTTCTATTCATATATTAATGTGATGGGTTGTCTTGAATCTTGGTTGGAAATATTTGACTTTTTTGCAGATTAAGAGACGTTTTTTTACATTTTTTGAGTACATGTTAAGTGCATACCCATGAGCATAAGAGCATATGTGTAACCCATCTTATAGAGGCCATAAATTTTACTCCTGAACTTGAAATGACTCTATTTTTTTTGCATTGGAAAGGTATTGAAGTGAACTATGTAATAAAAAAATAAATTGAGGATTTATACTTACATAAATTGTAAGGTTTTCCTTTATTGTAAAATGGGTAATTTTCTAACATGTCTAATGTTTTGATGAATGTTTTATTTCCATGCTTTACTTGATTTAGAACAATGTTTGTGTATGCTCTTCTCTTGCTCCTTTTGGTGATATTGAGAATAAAAAACAACTTTGATCTCTATCTTTTTAACATTTGGATTAACTTGGAAATTGATTATTCATTTTTCTTAAGGGAATGAACCTTTTACAAAACATTTTTTAATGGTCCTTTCATTTGAAGTTTTCAATTTCCATCTAGTTGGGCTAAAGTTTGTGTATGCTCTTCTCTTACACCTTAGGGTGATCTTGAGAATAAAAAGAAACTTTATTCTTCATTTTTTAACATTTGGTTAATTGGAAACTTTATCTGTCATTTTTGGCTTAAAGGAATGAACATTTGTCAATATTTTTGTATGGTGCATTAATTTCAAAGCTTTCCTTTACTTTTTAGTTGGATTATTTGTTACGTATGCTCTTATCTTGCATCGTTGGATGATCTTTAGAATCAAAAGAAACTCTTAATCCTCTTTTAAATAATGTGATTTGCTTGGAGAACTACTAACAATTGAGTGTAGGACCTAAAATCACTTGTCAAATAAAGGAGTTCAAATTTTTTTTTTCCAACTACACGTGTGTTATAGGTTTCCAAATGGTGAATGACTAAACCACATTAATTATAAAAGATAAAAAAACACACCACATTCAAAACACTTAACTTGCAGGTTTAGATAAAGGTATGCCTCATCCACTTAAAAATATGACATAACCCTTTTGGCATAAGCCTTAAGCTACAACAATGGGGGTGGTCCTAAGAACCCCAAAGTATTCCACATAAGAGGGAACATTGTGGATGAAATGGGAAGTGATCCACACACCTACTTGAATAGTATACACATGATATTTATCGTCAAAGTTATATGTATCGTGACCCCAATGAGAATACACAATGGATGCATTTATTTCCCACTGTGCTTGAAGGGGGTAAAGTAAATCTAGGATAATTCTTGGGAAAACATGGAAAATCGAGCTCACTCTTAGATAAATTTTGACACCTAGTTGAGTGAACCACCTAGGAAGCTATCTTTGACCAGGAGCTAACTTTAACCATTTGAAAACCAATTTGAGTTGAGAGCCATTATTCATCACGAAACGTGTGAAGCATTACTTTTTCTTAGTTTTTCACTCGCCCTAAGGTAAGGTGAAATTTTTTCAAAGCGAGGTTAAAAATTTTCACCCTCAATTGATCTACTTCCTTCACTTTCTTTTGACACTTTGTTTATCAAAAGAAGAGTGACTACCCTTGTGTTGCTAATTGATTGTATTCGCCACTTTTTTTTCCATTTACACTAATCCTTGTTTTCAGCTGAGTTGTTAAACATCTAAAGTGCGTGGAGACATACATTCAAATGCTGCTAATGATTTCATCTTGTTATCTCGTAAAATTGACAAGGGCAATTTTACCGATAACCATACCAAAATTTTGTTCCAATCCCTCGTTAGGGATCCCTTGCATTCGAAACGTTGTAAAATCCCTTCTCGGGAAATCTGGTTTTTTCGAACTTAGTCTTTTGAGCCTTTTTTGGCTGGGCGCATGAAACTGCTATGTAACACCAACTTTTGATGCACCCCCTTTAAAACGTTTGGCACATGATTTTCAGTGTCAACACACATTTTGGTGTGCCAAAGTATGTTGAGCCTTCCCTGCATGCGCCAAGGTGCATGCGCCTTTGTATTGGCACAACTTTTGTTGTGCCAAAGGGCGCACATAACTTCATGTCGACATAGCTTTTGGTGCGCCAAAGGCGCGCTTAATTTCCTGCTGGCAAATGTTTTCATGCGCCAAAGGGCGCACGCTTTTCCCTGTCGACAACAACTCTCATGCGCCCTTTAAAAAGTGGGTGGCGCATTTATGACCAGCTCACCTATATATATGTGTTTGCGCGCCCAAAATGTCATTTTCACTATTCGTTGAGCACGCGGTTTTTTTTTCAGAGCCTGTCAGCCCCTGCCTCGTCGTTTTCAACGCCTTGTGGACCCGTTGCACGATTTTTGCTATTTTTCTAGGTGAGAGGTTCTTTTCTCTTTCTCATGTTTTGCGTTTTGGTTCTTTGTGCTTGGTGGTCTGGTTTTAGTTTGTGCCTGAAGTTTGAAATATCAAGATCCTCCTCCTGCTTTCTTCCCATATCCCTCCCCCTTTGTCCAGATCTGCTGGTAGGGGAACCTGTCTAAAAGCATGGTTTTATCTCCTTTTTGATGAGCCATTTCACTGCCCAATAACCCTGCTAAAACAAATGAAGAAAGAAATGGAGAAAAGCCTATTTTTCCCAATAGGCGCATCTGTCCCCCCTACAACATGAACAAAACCCACGCCAATGGCGCACCCATTTTGCCTGCTGCATCATGAACTTCTGCGCTCTCAAGGCGCGCCTCTTCCATATGCTACAAGTGTTGAGCTTGCGCCCCAAATGCGCGCCAACCTTCCTTGCTGCATCACTTTTCCACGCGCCAATGGCGCACCCAGCATCCATGCAACACAAGCTTTGTTTGCGCTAAGTACAAATATTTCAAGGTGCAGGCGCATCCCCGATTAGAAAAACATCATGTTGTGTAAATCTTTCGTGCGCCGCGCCATGTTCCCTTTGGCACATGAAAAGTTCTTGTTACACGAAACATCTATGCGCTAAAGGGCGCATTCTGTCACTATGTAACACACACTTATCATGCGCCCTTTATAAAATGCAATCTGCAGTAGGCATGCGCCATGCACCTTTGGCGCCAATTTAACCTTTGCAGCACCCCTTTCCTATGTGCCCTACCTATTTAGCCCTGTAAGCTGCAATTTTCATGCGCCCTATGCCCTGAGCCTGAAAATCTCTAACTCTTTCTTCTGCTAACATTCCAATGGAAGATCAAATGGCTAATTCAACCTTTTCGGATTGGGTCTCGCTTCTTCTTCATGCAGATCAACAACTGAGTTCAAAATAACATATGTCTACATCCAGCAAGAGACCCACCAAATGAAAGGAAAGGCTAAGCTCACAGAGGAAGAGATGAAGTATAAATATCAAAGGGTCAGAATGCCCGAGTCACAGGCCGAATGCAACATGGACGTCAGAGACTCAGAATTGGGGCATATCGACATGGAGGAATTCTGGGCCAGAACTCAGAAATTACAAGGAGTCTATGGATGGACAAACTAATAGGTAGTGCCCTGCACTTCGCCGGAGGAATCTCTGTCAGCGCCATCAACAATGAATTTATGATGGTGGTTGCTCAGTGTTACAACAAAGACACAAGATGTGTCGAAAACAGCAAGGGCGAGGTAGTCATTAACCTCACTGCCCGTCATTTTGAGATCATACTCGGCATCCCTCACCACCGGCACTTTGTGGCCGTTAGCCAAGCAGAGTGCATCAAGGCTTGGGAAGACAATGAAGACTAATGTATGCAGCTAATGAATGAAGTATATCTGAAAAATAAGAAGGTGGTAACCCGGTGGCCCCAAATCATCCACCGCAGTGACTTCTCAGAAGAGATCAGCGATACCATTACCTTCCTAAGCAGGGTCTTCGGGCTTTCTAACGCCCATTACTTCCATAAATGGATGCTGCGCTACTTGGAAACAATGAACAAAATTTTTCCTGATCAGCGCTTTTGTTGGGGGGAAATTATAAGCAGCACCATCTCCGAGCAGCTACAACAATTCAGCACAACGGGAGTATTCCATATGAACTCCTACGTGGTCTACGCTGCAGCGTCGGAGAGGGATTATCCAGGCCTAACAAGGAGTGGAGTTTAGCCTCAGGTCAAGATATACGAGTACTACCCAGAGTTGAAGCTGGAGAATAGCATCTCCCAGTTCACAAAAGTTAACGATGTGTTTTTCTATCACATCATCTGCCTGCTGAGGCCGAACATGACTCATGGTCGTACGACCAAAAACATAGTGGCAGCCACGGAGAAATGGGGGGCCCTGTTCACCCAATTTCCCACATTCACCTATCTAAGGGCTGTCAACTTTTTGGGAGAGCCAACCAGGCTACCAAGGTATGCTGGGCCTAAACTGATTCTACTAGAGCTATCAAGGTAACTGGTCACATACCGCGAAAAATGCCTTAAAAGAAAGAAGGGTGGAACTCCTTTCCCCCTCACAGTGGGCCGATACACATGATCTACCCACCACAAGGTGAAGGAAATGTTTGCAGAGCTGGAGTTACTTAATTTGAAACATGACTTCCCAGCCAGGCCTACCTTTGACCCAAGGCGCTGCCTGCCAAGGGAAAATCTTGATCCAATCCATGTTCCTCAGATCGAGGATATTTATATTGACGTCCTCCATGAGGTAGAGCTCAGAAGAAAGGATCATTCTTGCCTAGCATTGGCAAAAATCATCCAATACGGGATAGCCATTGTCCCCAAAGGCTTCCAAACTACGGAAGATGAAACAGACAAGGTATATAATGATACAGATGGGGATGATTGGCCCTTTTCGGCCATTGATAGAACTAAGGCTCCTCAGACAATTGAGGAGAGGGTCAAGGAGACTTTGCAGAGGACAGAACACTGGTGCCGGATGAACGGCCTAATCTACCTTGGGGTAGATTTCACAACCTCCCCGTTGGGCAACGCACCTTCACGATCCAAGAAGCAGCTTAAAGGCAAAGGTGTAGAGGGTGAATCCAGCACCACCCAAGAAGAAGCCCCTGAGAGTCCTCTTTTCGCGGCACCCGAGCAGGTAATATCTCTGGTCACACCAGAGAAAGAAGCAGGAGAGGAAGTTCCAATTGGCCCATCCACTCAGGATGTCGGCATTGTTACAACAACCGAAGTTCCTTCCGTCCCTCCTTCTTCTCTTCCTTCCCCTCCTCGAGTGACTCAAGCGACCATCCCTTTGGTCGTGTCCTCTTCCCCTTCTTCTACTGTTCCCCTCGCCTCTTCATCTATCTTCTCCTCCCTCACTGATCTGTCCTCCTCCATTTCTTCCCTCATCTCTGAGCTCCCTTCCCTTCCTATGTCTTCCGCAGCTGCAGTTTCCCTTCCTCCCGTGGACACTTCTTTGGCTATTCTCTCAATGCCGCCGCCGCATGTCTCCACGTTTTTCCCCTCTTCTACTGCAGCTATCCCCTCTTCTGTTTCCAGTCCTTCTTCCATAGGGCCAACCTGGATCTCTCAGCAGCTAAGCCAGCAAAAGAGGAAAGTTCCCATCGCTCCGATGGACTTTTCAGTGATCCCAGGCAAAGGGGCGAAGAAGCAGAAGCTTGTTGCACGCTTCTCTAAAAGTGCTGCAGGTGAGAGAATCATGGAAATTGCATACCCCAATCCCCTTAAAGAGAAAAAGGATCTGTCTCCAACAGATTTTACTGTAACCCAAGTCACAATGGGGACATCTTCTGAAAGTCTCCAGGGGGAAGCTCTTTCCGCGGTTGATGCCCTCTGTCAAAAGCTTCAAGAGACAAAAGAAGAGAAAAGGCTACTAAAAGAGCAAAACAAATATTTGCTCCAAGCCTTACAGAAGATGGGTAGTGTGCCTCCCACAACTGCCGCCGAAACTTCTAAGCTTCTCAGCCAGGAGAAAATCAACGAATATTCCAAAATTGGTGAGCAGGGTATGGCCGTTTCCGCTTGGAGGAGCCAGATCCTCAAGGACAGTGAAAGAGTGATCACCGAGTTTGTCAATTTATATCTGAACATCGGAAAGGCAAACAAGGAACTCCAAACATTGGCGGGGCCCATATCAGAAGAGTTGGAACATGCCAGATTGCAGCACGAGGCCTTCCAACAAATGTTCGACTGTTCAGTCGAAGATCTGGTCAAGTTTGGTGTATTCGGCCATCCAAGGGCCCTCAACAAAATCATGTCCACTCTGGACTATCGGGTGGATCAGCTAGAATTTATTCTAGAAAAGATTGACAAAGTCAAGGAAGAAGCCCTGGATACAATGCATCAAATGGAGTGAATTGTTCTCAACATGTCTCCAGGGTTTCTCATTCCTTCCTTTACCTTAAGGTTAGCTGATGAAACCATCCGGATCTTCAAGGAGATCGCTTCTCAAGGAATGGGGCTAGAGGTCACATTTGACACTGAATCTATCAACAACCTGCTGGCCTGTAGGGACTTCATCGGGTTCCTCATTGAGGTGGAAAAGGACTTTTCCAAACTCCCAGAGAAGCTCATAGATGAGCGGGAGACTTGTGAGGCAATAAGCGATAGGCACAAGGATACTTCTCAGGATCAACTTGGGCCAATAATTAACAAGTTTTTGGAATACCGCGCTCAATTCTATTTCTCATCACCTAAGCAGCATCAAAAGTAGGCTACCCCCTTTCGGCCACAGGACGATGACGACGAGTAGCTCCTCCTCCTCCTCCTCCTCCTCCTCCTCCTCCTCCTTCTTCTTCTTCTCTCTCTTCTCCGACTTTCTTGTTGGAATGTCTAAAGTATGTTGATGCAAATGATGACATCATCCATGTTGCGTCATGGGATGATGTCATCCATCAAGTTGTCAAAAGTCAACATGACTTTTAGATATTTTGTAAATATCTTTGTAAATAAGTGGTTGGCTCCTTTTTTCCTTCTTTCCTTCTCCTCTTCTATATATATTGGAATACTTGTTGTATTCGAGGGTGGACATTTTTTAGATGAAAATAGAAGTGAGGAGAGAAAGAATTTGAGCTTTCTTGTAACAGAAGAAAACAGTAATACAAATATTGAGACTTTGTGCTGAATACCTGTGTTATGTGTCAGAACTTTCTTATGTTAGATCTGCACGTGTTTATTCTGTTAGATTCATATCTACTTTTCTGTCATTTGCTCATCAGTATTGCTTTGTTTATTTATGCAAGTAGGTTTGGCTCCGTTTACTACCAACCCAAAAACATAAATCTTCTAACCTTTCTGCTTTGGAATTCATTTCTTTTCTCCCTTCGGACATGTTCCTTCTTCCTCCTCTCTTTCATTCCTTTCTTTTCGCAGTCGGAAAAACCTCTACTGGGATGAGATCCCAAACCCCCGAAGGCAGAATCTATGAGACTTGCATAGATTCCTGCTGGTAGAATAGCAATAAACCAGTTTCGCTTTGTTGACTCAAAGAGGGGCTATGCCCTGCACACTGTTGGCTCGTTTATCCATAGATCTGCCCAAGTGAAAAATTTTCGGACCAACACATCTACAGTAAATGTGGAAAAGTTATAGATGGTTGCTTCTAAAATCTTCCAACATACATTCGACCATGGCTTGTTTACTTGAGTCCACCTTTCTTCACCATTCACCTTTGTAACCAAGCACTCGGACATCCTCATTACAGGGTCAAGGATATCTACGATATTAAACTATTGCAAACCCTTCTTATAGTCATAGGACTCCACAGTCTCCTTGATGGCGTCCTTATCATCCAAGTCATCATCTATGGAGTCCCCTTCGTAAACCAGACCAGTAAACTTTGATATAAGTTGAGGATTCATGTGCATTTAGCAGCCTACAAAATAGAAGTGGTCTTTGTGAATGCGTGACATAAACCACTGGTATAACCACTCAGGATAACCAAAATAGGGAAACTCATATAGTTACAGCAATCCAATTTTACCCAACTTCACCTTCACCTCATTGCTGTAGATCGACATTCCTTCTGGTGTCCTTATGTTAGCTAGACAAACTTGTTCCAAGGCCATTTCCTTCTCTGTGGTACTCGTGCGATGGTTGTAGTCACTCAAGTCCATCTTTCATACTTGTGATACCAATTATTTTCCCAGTAATACTCCATCGGGGTACTACATCTCTGCATACCACTCCTCACTAAAACTAGTCGCGACAATTTTTTTTCCTTTTTCCCTTCTTCTTTGGTGAAACAATTACCTTCTTTGGTGCCATTTTTACTTGTCAGGTTACTACCTAAACTATTCTTTCTTATCTTCCTTTCTCTGCTTGATCTTGTTGCTCAACTCCATGGAATAACCCTTCTCCTCTGTGCCCTAGTTGTAAAACCCAAACTTAGAGAAACTCTGAAATTCTCTTCCCTATGCCTGTTTACTCCTTCCACTCTAGATTACACATCAACCCTAGTCATGTACTCAGATCTCTATGGTTCTCTCTTCACACAAATCGATCTTCACAGATGCCCTAGTTTTTAAGAGATCTTCAATTTTGTAATTGTAAGGTAAATAATAACGTTTCCAACTTCATACTTATAGCCTTTTCCCCCTTTCCAGTAGTTAATGCTACACCACTAACCAACATACTTAGCATTAAATGTGGATTTTGCCCTTAAATCTGACCTTAAGTGCCCTTACCCATGCGCCCAATCCTACACAAAACCTTCTTCAACCTTGTAGCATGTAAGAAATTCCTTACCGACCGAAGACTATTATACGTGTATCTGCGACGCTGAAGGCACTTCTTCTATCGACCCGGTTTTGGCCTTTGCCTACCTTGTGTTGTTCTTGTGCTTCTCATACTTTGAATGTGGTTAAGCTATCTTGACACCAAAATTATTATCCACCATTTCCATGTGCTCTCCTCATTACGTGAGTTTTATCTTTCAACTGGGCCATTTAGCACATCTTCCACTGCCAACTAATTCTTCACTTCGCACTACTTCCTTCACATAACTCCACTCCACAATAAAATCAAATGCGTATTCCTCTTCACATACAAAACCTTTTCAAAACTAATAAGTGGTTACCAATGCATAAGGTGCAAATTAGAACAAAAAGAAAGGAACAAACAACGAGAAAGGGAAACACAAAGAAAGGAAATGCATAAAGGGAAATCCTAAGCTATTGGCAATACTACCTTATTTACAAACACAAGGAAGACTTATTTATAGTAGGGATTCAACCTACTTCTATTGAAATGGCTAGGTGACCTTGTCCTAGACAACACTTGCAACTAGTAGGTGCTTGAGTCAAGGATGTACGAGATGATGTAAGGGCCCAACCAATGGAATTTTAACTTTCCAAGATGGCGTAGAAACTTGGAATCATATAACAACACCATCTACCCAACCTAAAACTATTTATTCTTGATATGATGATCATGCCATGCATTTTGTTTAGCCTTTTCATTCTTTTGACTCCATCTAGTAGGTGATTATCTCTCGTCTAACTACATCAACTTATTGATCCTTTCCTTGAGTGCTTGTTCATCATCTAATCCTCCTACATGCACTATACACAGTGATGGTAACATGAATTCAAATGGAAAAATAGCCTCTGCACCAAATACCAATTGAAATGGCATGTCCTTATTCAACCTCTTGTAGGTTTTCCTGTATTCCCATAGAATTGGCGATACCTTATCATCCCAATATTGTCTTCCAACATCATAAATTTTGGTCAGAGTGTGATTTAGTATCTTGTTAAATACTTCAATAGTTCCATTCACTTGAGGGTGATAAGAGGTAGTCTTATGATAGGCCACCATAAATTCAGCTAATAGAATCTTGACTGTTTTATTCAGGAAATGTATACCCCTATCATTTGTCAAGCTCAAAGGACATCCATACATGCTGATTATGTTTTCCCACAAGAATCTACCAACTATCACTGCAGTCCAATCCTTTGTAGTCGTTGCCTCTGCCCATCTTGTCAAGTAATAAGTGTGAGTAATGATATACTACGAACCAATCCTTCACGTAACTGGTTAAATTGTTCCTATAAAGTCAATTTCCCAATTTTCAAATGGCTCTGTGCTAGATATCAGACTTACTGGCATCTCATCCCTCTTTCCAGGTTTTCCCAGGCGCTGAAAATGGTCACATGCCTTACAAAACTCAATACAATCCTGGTAGATGATTTCCCACCAGAGCCCTGTGAGTAGAATATTTTGCGTGGTTGTATTTTATGCATAGTGCCCTCCTGCAATCCCACCATGGGCTTCCTCCAAAATTTCTACATGCTTATGTTCTAATATGCATTGGCACAAAACCTCATCATGGCCTAACTTGTACAAATCTCCACT
Source organism: Taxus chinensis (assembly GCA_019776745.2). Taxonomy (NCBI): domain Eukaryota; kingdom Viridiplantae; phylum Streptophyta; class Pinopsida; order Cupressales; family Taxaceae; genus Taxus; species Taxus chinensis. The sequence continues at coordinate 489,719,357 of CM034146.1, forward strand.
AATCAACTTATAGGGTGTGACATGTATTGCTAATTGTTTTCTCTCCAAATCCTTCATCCCATCCGATGCCATGCATATTTTAAGGAACACCACAATATCTTCTAAGTCTGAGGGCGTGCGCCAGAACCTAAATTGTTACGTGTCTAGCATGATATCTTCAATAATCTACATGTCCTCTCCTGAGTCAATCCTTTATAAGTGGTCAGGTCATGAATTACTTTTTCCTTGTTTTACAACCACCGCAAACTCAAACTCTTGAAATAATAGGACCCAATGGCATATGCACCCTAGAAAAACTGGCTTGTTTACCAAGTTCTTCAGTGCCATGTTATCTATGTAGAATATAAACGGTGTTACTAGCAGGTACATTCTTGAAATTATGCAGCACATAGATAATTGAAAGTGCCTCGAGCTCAATAGTTGTGTAATTCTATTCTGCTGGTGTCATATGCCTACTTGCAAAAAAAAAGGGATAATCAACAATCCCATTACCAGGTTGTGCTAGTAGTGCTCTAATGGCTGTTCATGAGGCATCAACATGCACATGGAAAGGCTTATCCCAAGAAAGGAAACATAGTATGGGTGTAGTAACAAGCCTACCCTTCAAAGTGTCAAATTGCTTCTGCTACGGTTCTCCCTAGTGAAAGGAACTCTTGTGCTTAAGAAATCCCTCCAAGGGCATGGTGATCTTGGTATATCCTTTGATGAACTTCCTGTAGTACCACGTATGCCCAAGAAATCTGCACACTGTGCTCTAACTAGTAGGCTCTCCTAATCCCACAATAACAACAACTTTGGCGGGATCCAATAACAAACATTCCTTACATATAATATGTCCTAATAGGGTTCCAAACTGAGTAGCAAAGACACATTTCTAAATTTTTAGGGATATCCTCAACTGTCGGCATCTCTTGAATATTAGTCTCAAATTGTCACAATGGTCTTTCACTAGCCCATACACCATCTAGTTATCCAGGTAGACTTGAAGAAACTTATAGATGAAGTCTTGAAATGCTTGTACCACGATGCGTGAGAACACAACAAGTGCATTCTTCAATCCAAATGGAATAACCATGTATGCAAAACTTCCCCACTCAGTGGAAAAAGATATTTTTCTCTAGTCTTCCTTTGCAATCCTGACTTGGTGGTACTTGGAGAATCCATCTTTGAAGGAATAGAACTCGCGCTTGGCTACTCCTTCTAGCATTTCTTTAGTGAAGGGGGTTGTAAAAGGGTCAATGACACATACTATATTCAAGTCCCTGTAATCAACAAAAATCCTTATCCTCCCATCCTTCTTAATGCTTATAACCATTAGGCTTGCCCATTATGATTCTTCCACAGCCTCAATGATACTAGATGTTATTATCTTGTCTATCTCCTCCTTGACTCTTACACGTAAGTTCAGATTCATTCGATAGGGTCTCTTATGAATTAGGCACACAACTTCCTTCAACTTGATCCTCATCTCCCCCAAGGAATGGTGAACACCTTTGAACTCATGGTACCAATGCAGGAATATATCCTGAAACTTATGTGATAGATCAATGATATTTGAAACCTATTTCTCCGACCAATAGTCCCCAATGATAGCTTCCTTACGTTATGTCTCTGTCCCAATGTTAACCATGTTTATTTTTAAGGGATCACAGTAGGCATGCACTCATTCATCAGTGCTATCTATGACTTCGCGCATACCTTTAGAATGGTTAACATCTAGGCTTTCCATTTCTTCACAATCTACTACATAGACCATCTTTCCTTTTTCCTTTTCAATACACACGCACTCAAGCTGTATCTCTTCTAATTATTCTTCATTGAAACACATCTCCAAACTAGGTTCAGATAGAAATTCTAGTAACCTATATTTTACCATGGCACTATCTCTAATTGTAAGGGGTTTGAAAACTTGTAATGCTTTATACACTTGATGGCTTGGTACTTCGATACTCAAAATATTAAATGAGATTAACCGTTAACTCCTACCAATTCCCCGCATGATGCCATGTCTATGAGTGAATATACCATGTGAACATAAAACCTTGTAAGGTGGAATATAACTTATTCAACCATAACGAAGGTGGTAAATCTTCTGTGACCTCCATCCAAGCCTTCTCACATGATTAGATATGGGAAGAGGCAGGTTCTTTGCCATGGTAGTCTTAGATAATAGTGGGCGCATTGCTTCTATAGATCCTTACAGAAAATGTAACTCTTACCTCGTGCCACTCTAGGAGACTCTTGAGATGTGTTCCCCATCAACGCACTGCAGTCCCGAGTAAGTTATAACTAAGCATACTTCTCCTTTCATTCTCATTTTTCCACTGAGCCTCCATTTATCGTAAGAAGTCATTAGGGCCTGATCCTTTAGAATAACTTGGTAGCTTCTTCCTTCCCACGAAGTTTACTAAGCATGCCTTTATCACCCTTGTTACAGATCCTCTCAATTATCGTAAAATTAACTCATAAGTCCCGTGTGCCCAATTGTCACATGCTATGCTAGTTGTATCACTTATCGACTGAGCATCTTCAAATTGGATAACTCCTTTTGTAGGAAGAATTATCTAAGGGTATATGATAAAGCACACATATATTTTGTCAAGGAATTCCTCTCATAAGGGCTTAGTATAGGGCCTTGACTTACCATCTGTTAAAGGGATGATCAACCTTTCTTCATTGTTCTCGAAACTAATATTCCCCTTGTTAAACCGTAGGTTGGAATTGTTTTTATATCACTAAGGGTTCCCAAGTAATGCTAGAAAATTATCCAACTCGATGAGTGCCAAGAATTCAAAGTCCCCAGTGAACTTGGCCCCTTGAATAGTGATAACCGCATCTTTCAAGAATCTAATGGACATTTCCTTTGTCTTGTTCACCATATAAAACACATTTGAAGATGGTTGTAATGCGGGCCTTCCCATTTGGTGCCATGCATCAAATGTGAGAACATTGACGTCTGCTTCTGTATCAATGAGGATATTACTAAGAAGCCACCCATCAATAACTGCATTCAATGTGATTTATTTATCATAGTCAAGGATATGAGTGGGAAGGTTAGCTTGTAGAACCTACCTTTTGTACTCTCTCCCAGTGTATGGTACCTTCTCCCATAACCATTATCCTAGCAAGGGAATGATATTCTCTTGCCTTAACATTTTACACACTTTGCTGACCTCATCTATATCCTTCTGCGGAGCCTCAACATTCTCCCTTTTCTCTAACTACCTTGTCTACTCCCTTAAACAATGGATCTCTCCTTGTAATCCCTGAATCTAACCATAGTCTCTTGGTATACTTATTTTTGATGAGTAGGGTCAAGATACTTCCCATGTACCACTTCTTCCCTAACAACCAGTTTCTACCTTGGCATCTCCATTGCATGCATAGCCTCTTCTCACATTGTTAACTAGTACTGGTTCTAATCTTGACTTGTGCGCCACTCTTGGTATCCACTGTGGGTTGGCCTTATTTATACTTACTATCCATGTGCCTTTATTCTTTTGATGATGTTTGATCATATGTTCAAACAACTCAGGACAATCCTTATACTTATGCTTCTTTCCACACCATGAGTATTACAATAAGTCAAGGCACTCATGTTTATAATGCTCTATCGATCCACAATTATAACAGGTTCCATGTGGGAACTCACTTCTTCCTTAGCCATGGTTACTGTGACCATGAAATCCTTCATAGTGGAAATAATCATCCTTTTAACTACTTGGAAGGCTAGTATGGCACAAATCAAGATCAATGGCATCATGAATATGATCGATCAACCTGCAATGATTTTTATCATGGGTCGTTGAGGTACAAATATTACAATAACAATACACATTCTTGTGAATCATGTGCTGCAGTAGGGGAAACCTACCTGCATCATGATACCCATGGCAATTTTCATAATCTACTATCATGGTGCATACCGCATTCTGGGAGCAACTATCCTTTATATGCCCCTTCACTTCACAATATGTGCATCAAAGACCACTACAAAACTCATGTGCTAAGTTCATAGAAAATTTCTCTAATTGCTTTGCCATTACAACAATTTGAGCCTCCAGGAAAGGGCTCACACTAATATTAATGCTCCCAACAGCCTCAATGCACAACGAATCCTCTAAGGCCTCATGCGGGTCTGTGAAAATGTTGTGTGATAGTGCCCTTCTAAATGGTGTTATCAATCCCCCAATCAACCATTGAGCATGCTGAGAGGGGTGGATGTCATAGGATAGTTTTGATAAGAGAGTTTTGAACCATGCATCGTACTCTCACACACTCTCTGCCATTCCTTGCTAGATCTCCTTCAGGACGCTGATGCTTTTTTGCTTTAACTTAGGGCTATGGAACTATGCTAGGAAGGTGATATTCGATGTAGTGTAATCCATGACCATCTGGTGGGGGTTATACTTTTGGTACCAACTATGCATGTGCCCTTGCAATGTTGTTGCAAAATGACTTACCTTTCTGTCCAGGGTAGTGATCCCCTTCACATGCCATAGAAATTCACACTTGTGCACATGAATTGTAGCATCCTCAATACCTCTATAGTTTGGTGGGTGTAAAGACATCTCAAAAAATACTTGCGGGGGTGGCTGAGGTTCTTGTCCACCTAACCTAAAACCTTGGTTTTCTCCTATGTTTCATCCACCACTAGATCCACTAGACCCACCAGGTCATGTCCCTCTTGATGCACAAGATCCTCCAGATCCACTAGGTCCACTGGGTCTTCTGGCCCCTACACCACCATATCCACCTCCTATAGCAAGAAAATGGCCTTAATTGGTTGCGACTAGTGTCCCCAACATCATGTTGGTATCTTAAATGTTCACCCACATTTCAGATCTCAGAAGGGCCGAGGTGTTTGAGATCACAATGTAGCCATCCCCAAGTTGTGGGACCTTGTGTGCTTGGTACAAATCTCTAGAGAAGGTAGGTTCCTCTATCTATTTCTACTGCTACTACTACTCTTAGTGCTAAAAGGGAAAACTAAGCTAATGATACCAAGGGACTAGGGATAGAAGGATAACATGAAAGGAAACTACACTAAAAGGTGATAGCACCAAAAAAGAGGGATGAACACTATCTTTTCTGAGAGATAATGATAGGGAATGCATGAAAAGAGGCTAAGCACGAGTAGTATAGAAAAGCACGTATTCACTAGACCGTTCTCATGGAACACAACTAAATATGGAGTTGCAAGGGACCTAAAATAGTACAACCAACACACAATGCAAAAGAAAAGGTGAGATTAAAGAATGAAAACATTTTAGGATAGAAAATAGTCAAAAGATGATGTTTCTATTACTTCCAGAAATACACATAGTTGTTACAATGATGAAGGAGGACAATATCCACATGCAAGAGCCAAATCTAGAGGTCTACAACTCAAAATACAGAAAATGTTGAGTCGTTAGGAAAATGGGTAAGGATTCAGAGTGTCCAACATAAGAAATGATCCTTTCTCTTACATTTATAGATGAATCCATGGAGAAAGAAGGGGAGAAAAGGGAAAATATGAATTTGAAACACAAACACTGACAAGAAGCATTCAATTCCTACAAATCCACTTGGAGATTTGTGAAATATGCTTCCCCATGCCTATTTAGTGTGTTAAAGAAGAAAGGAGGGCGTATCATATTGAATTAGGTGGTTGGAGCAATCAGATCTACTTATTGATGTTCATAAAGATGTTTTCCCATTTCTCACCTACCAAATCTACCAAAATTTGAATTTGAACTTCTGGCACTATAGTTGATGTCAAAAGCTTTCTGACAAGTCCAGGTACGCACCGATATGAGATTTGTAGAAAAATATATGGATGTCAGAAGATGTTAGAGTCGTCGGCACATGCAAAACATGTGGCACTTACAGATTGGCTGAAATGATGGACAATTGTGTGAATACTTGTCATTTTTGCCACATGTCACTTGATGTTTTATTGCAAGGATTTAGTGCCCTGTTGGCACAATTTTATTGGTTACACATGACATGCTCAAGCATGTAAAAAGATGAAATAGCACAGAAGGGAACGATGGAAGGGTGCACAGAGAAAACAAAGGAAGGCGCAAAGGGAGCACGCGTGATGCACATGGGGAAATGAGGAAAATTGGTGAGTAGGGAACATATGGTGAAGGCATAAACTATTACAAAGTAATGGGTGCAGTACATGAGAGGGCCAGAGACTTAGCCGATTGAAGCATGTGTGAGGCACACGGGAAAGGAAGAAAATGATTAGGAAGAAGGTGAATGTGCGGAAGGTGGGTGTAAGGGAGGAGTTGAAGGAGAGAAAAGAAAGGGGTGCATAGGGAAACTATGACCAAGGGAATGTTCCAAGTGGCCTTGAGCACGCGTAACACTGTAATGAATAAATTAGAGCCAAAATTTGTATGCAAGTTATCCAAATTGCTAGGAGAGATATTTAGATAACAGTTTTGGTGACTTTTGGGGCCATTTGTCAGCTAGATGAAGGAGATCAGTAGCCTGGAGCATCTATTGGGCATGTAGTCTACTTATGCAATCATGAATTTTCCCTTGTAACCACTTTGAGGATCATTTCTTGACTCTGTTCTACATCTTACAATTGTTGAAAGAAGCTCTACATTCTTGAAGTAACAAAAGAGTGTGCACAGGAATCACACGAGAGGGAAGAACTATGTACAAACAAATAATGTGCAGAAGCACACTTAGAGGAATTAAAACTACTCTAATATATACAACATGATGCAACAAACTTAATGGAATGGTTTGAGATAGATTCCAATTACTAGGATTTGTAGAGTGTCTCCATTAAGATGAGTTAAATCGAAAGAGTTAGTCTATTTACAGGAACTGATGATGTATGGGAAAATCCAAAGTGCATAAAACTTTGAATGGCACCCTAGTTTAGCTCTGTCAGCATCCCATTTTAGAACCAAGTCTAGAACTTTGAAAGGTTAAGGCCTAGATTTTCTGTCGAACCATTTATTTGTTGCTTATTAATGCTGTTATAGCTTAATCATGGTAGAGTTCTTGAGTTCTTCAAGATTAACCAGCTCTGCCATTCTAATTTCTCTTTTGCACCTTCAAATTCTAGCAGCTGGGAAAGTGCTAAGTGTCAAAGGAAGGGTAGCTTCCTTGCCATAGACAAGATTGAAAGGTGAAGTCCCTCTTACCTTTTTTTATTGTGATTCTATCTGCCCAGAGTGCACACGAGACCTTTGTATGCCACTGTCTTTGGCTAATGTTCATTATGCACTTCATGATTTTGATCAGGTTCTTGTTTGTTGATTCTACAAGACCATTTCCCTAAGGGTAATAGTTGGAAGAAGTCCTTAGGTAAATGCATAAACTTAGAGCCCAATCAGTGATTTTAGTACCAAAGAATGCCTTTGCATTATTAGAGATAATGGTTTGAGGAACACCAAACCTTGTGACTATACCTTTGAGAAATTCAAGGATGACTACCTCATTTGATTCCTTAAATGTGACAGCTTCTGTCCATCTGGTGAAGTAATCTATAGCTATCAACACCCATTTATGTCTAGTCCTTAAAGGTGGATTGATCATGCCTATGAATTTGATACCCCATTGTGTAAAAGGATTATCTGATTGGATTGGCTGGAGGGGAAGCGTTGCCAATTTTTTCTTTCCTAGAAAGAAAGTGCATTCCTTACATTTTGTGACCCACCTGTGTGCATATGCAAACATGGTAGGCCAGAAGATACCTACCATTATTATCTTGATTGCTGTAGTTCTGGCAGAGAAGTGTTCACCAGAGAATACATCACGAAATTCTGCTAACACTGTATCAGTCTGCACGCCATCGATACATCTTAACAACATGCCATCAATATTTCTTTTGAAGAGAAGTCCATCAATCAACACATAAGGGATAGATTGTAACCTTAGATGTCTTCTCTGTGATTTTTTTAAACCAGGAGGGTACATTCCCTCGGAAAGGAATGTGATCATGTCCTTCATCTAGTCACATGTGTTAGGGTCTATATTCTGATCAAGCTCTACACGCAGAATACCTTCATCCATAAATAATGAAGCCTCGGGTTCACTTTGCGCATCCTTAGCAATCTACCTATAGAGCACACTACCTCTTACCAACTTTGTGGCCTTGATAGTCACATTGTATTCCATGATTTTGGTCACCCATCATGCTCTTTTCTCACTAATTTCTTCACTCATGATGAAGTCTCTGACTGAAGAGTGGGAGATTAACACATTGATATGATTGGTGGTGAGCATAATCTTGAATTTCTTGAGCACACCCATGATGGCAAAGACCTAATTCTTTGTGTGACTGTACTTCAGTTCATAATCCTTTAGTATTTGGATGAAGAAGGGTATTGGTTGTTCCAGCCCTTGTTCATTTTCTTGTGTTAGGGCAACGGCCACACTCACATCAGTACCATAAGCATAAAGGATGAAATCCTTTGAATAATCCAGATTGATAAGTGTTGGTGCTCAAACAATCTCTTGCTCAATCTTGTTGAAGCTTTCTCTACCTTCTACTATCCATCTAAAGGCTATGTCCTTCTTGAGCATCAAGGTGATGGGCCAAACTAGTCTTGCAAAGTTAGGGATAAAACACCTAACAAAATTGATCTTGCCAAGGAAGGACTGTAGGGACTTTTTATGCACCAGAAGGGAAAGAGCTAGGATGGATGAAACACACTCAGGATCAATTACGATGCCATCCTTTAAAACCACATGGCCCAAGAGCTTTCCCTACACCACTGAAAAATTGCACTTCTCGGGGTTAAGAGACACCCCAAATTATCTACATCTCTTAAAGACTTTCTCTAGGTGCGTCATGTGATCCGTGCTCTGCTTTGAGAAGACAGTTATATCATCAAGGTAAACCAAGATGAAATCATTAATGTATCCTTTGAAGGTAACATCCATAGCGTGTTGAAATGTGGTGCCCACATTTGATAGATCAAAGGGCATCTTCTGATATGCATATGTTCCCCACTTGGTTAAAAATGCTGTTTTGAATTGATCCTCTTCCTTGACCAAGATCTGGTTGAAACATGAGTATCCATCTAGCATGGAGAATCTCTGTGTGCCAGCCAGAGTCTATAGAATCTACTCCTTTGAAGGCAAAGGATAATGATCCTTTAGAGATGCTTTATTCAAATCTCTGAAATTAACACAAAGTCTTATTTCACCATTCTTCTTGTGTACTAGAACCATATTTACGACCCAAGTAGAGTATTTGATAGGAATTTTTTTTTTCTCAAGGAGTTTGGATAATTCATTCCTCATGAGGGGCTCTATCTTTGGATCGACTGGCCGCTGTTTCTACCTAATGGGCTTGATACCAAGATCATGGTCAATGGAGTGTTAGGCAAGACTTGGATCAAAAAATTTGAGGTATTCATAATCCCATGAGAAGATATCACTATATTTTGACAGATAGAGATTAAGGCTTGTTTCTCTTCATGCACACAAGTCTTGCTGAGTATCAACTCTTTCTCGCATGTAATAGTGACTGAGAAGAAGTCCTCTTACATGGCGCGCATGTATCTTTCTTTGCCCTTGAAATCATCATTAGGGATGAACATTTTCTCTAAGGTGACCAGGCCTTTAGGTAACTTGTTTGTCTTTAGATGCATTACTTGGTCACCATAGCGATCATACAAGTCATCTTGCATGCTTGATGAGAATTTAACTTCATTCTGGATAAACTGGGTGATCTGCACTTCACTGTCAAACACTTACCAACTAGTGTTGTTATCTGGAATGGATGGTCTGATCACCATGTTGATGTGCTGAGTGTTTCCTTTAATAAGGTCCTCAACAAGAGAGAAATATGAACCTAGTGTGGCCATCTGGTCATCTTCCTTATTCATTTTGCACAGCACCACCTATAGATTAAGAGCATAAAATCTCTCAAAGAGGTCCCAAACTCTGTATTTATAAGCTTTAAGAATCTTATTCTTTGTCTGGCACTTGTTAGTAACCTAGTGGATGATCAATTCTGTGTCCCCAAAGATTTGCAATGCCTTAATTTTCTTCTTCTCAGCAAGGAGCAAGCCATGCACCAATGCTTCATATTCTACCACATTGTTAGAGCATGCAAACTGTAGCCTGTGTGCGAAGAAGAATTTCTCATCCTTAGGGGAAATGAGAACTGCTCCTACTCCTGCGTTGTTTCTACTTCTTGATCCATCAAAGTACAACTTCCATAGACTAGGTTGAACTTTGTCTTTCTTGAGCATGCATGACAACATAATATCTTCTTCTAGAATGTAATAAGTACCAAGCCCCCTTTCATAAGCTTCCGACTTAATACTTATAGCCTTTCCCCCCTTTCCAGTAGTAAATGCTACACCACCAACCAACTTACTTAGCATTAAATGTGGATTTTTCCCTTAAAGCTGACCTTAAATTCCCTTAACCATATGCCCAATCCTGCACAAAACCTTCTACAACCTTCTGACACGTAAGAAATTCCTTACCAACCGAAGACTATTATACGTGCATTTGTGGCACCGAAGGCACTTCTTCTATCGACCCAGTTTTCACCCTCGCCTACCTTGTGTTGTTCCTTTACTTCTCATACTTTGAATGTGGATAAGCTATCTTAACACCAAAATTCTTATCCACCATTTCCATGCGCTCTCCTCAGTATGTTATTTTTATCTTTCAACTAGGCCATTTAACACAACTTCCACTGCCAACTAATTCTTCACTTCACACTACTTCCTTCGCATAACTCCACCCCACACTAAAATCAGATACGTATTCCTCTATGCGTACATAACATTTTCGAAATTAATAAGTGGTTACCAGTGCATAAGGCACAAAACAGAAGAAAAATAAAGGAACAAACAATGAGAAAGGGAAACACAAAGAAACGAAATGGATAAAGGGAAATTCTAAGCTATTGGCAATACTACCTTATTTACAAAAACAAGGAAGACTTATTTATAGTAGGGATTCAACCTACTTCTATTGAAATGGCTAGGTAACCTCATCCCATCCAATGCTTGTAACTGGTAGGTGTTTGAGTCAAGGATGTATGAGATAATGTAAGGGCCCAACCAATGGAATTTCAACTTCCCAGGATGGTATAGAAACTTGGAATCATATAACAACACCATCTGCCCAACCTAGAACTACTTATTCTTGATATGATGATCATGCCTTGCCTTTTGTTTGGCCTTTTCATTCTTCTGAATCCATCTAGTAGGTGATCATCTCTCGTCTAACTACATCAACTTATTGATCCTTTCCTTGAGCACTTGTTCATCATCCAATCCTCCTGCATCCGCTATACACAGTGATGGTAACATGAATTTAAATGGAAAAATAGCCTCTTTTCCAAACACCAATTAAAATGGCATGGCCTTATTCAACCTCTTGTAGGTTTTCCTGTATGCCCATAGAAATTCTGATACCTTGTCATCCCAATCTTGTCTTCCAACATCATAAATTTTGGTCAGAGTGTGGTTTAGTATCTTGTTAAATGCTTCAACAGTTCCATTCGCTTGAGCATGAAAAGGGGTAGTCTTGTGATGGGCCACCATAAATTCTACTAACAGAGTACTGACCGTTTCATTCAGGAAATGTATACCCCTATCACTTGTCAAGCTCAAAGGACATCCATACATGCTGATTATGTTTTCCCACAAGAATCTAGCAGTTGTCACTGTAGTGTAATCCTTTGTAGGCATTGCTTCTACCCAGCTTGACAAGTAATAAGTGTAAGTAATGATATACTATGAACTAGTCCTTCGTGTAACTGGTGAAATTGGTCCTACAAAGTCAATTTCCCACTTTTCAGTTGGCTCTATTCTGGCTATCAGACTTAATGGCATATCATCCCTCTTTCCAGGTTTTCCTAGGTGCTGACAATGGTCAAATGCCTTGAAAAACTCAATACAATCCTGGTAGATGTTTTCCCACCAGATCCCTGTGAGTAGAATATTTTGCATGGCTGGATTTCCTACATTGTGCCCTCCCACAATCCCACCATGCGCTTCCTCCATAATTGATACATGCACATGTTCTAATACGCATTGGCAGAGAACCTCATCATGACCTAATTTGTACAGATCTCCATTAATTCTGTTTTGCTACTCTCATCTTCCTACTTGCAAAACACAAGGGATGATCAACAGTCCCCTCACTAGGTTGTGCTAGTAGTTCTCCTATGGATGTTCATGAGACATTTACATGCACATGGAAAGGCTTATCCCAAGAAGGGAAACATAATATGGGTGCGGTAACAAGCCTACCCTTCAATATGTCAAATGCCTTCTGATGCACTTATCCCCAGTGAAAGGAACTCTTGTGCTTAAGCAATTCCTCCAAGGGCATGATGATCTTGGTTTATCCTTTGATGAACTTCCTATAGGACACCATATGCCCAAGAAATCCACACACTGTGCTCTGACTAGTAGGCTCTCCCAATCCCATAGTAACAACTACTTTGGCGGGATCCACTAACAAGCCTTCCTTATGTATAATATGTCGTAATAGGGTTCTAAACGGAGTAGCAAAGACACATTTCTTAATGTTGAGGGATATCCTCAAATGCTAACATCTCTTGAACATTAGTATCAAATTGTCACAATGGTCTTTCACTAGCCCATACATCATCCAATTATCCAGGTATAACCAAATGGTATAACCGTGTATGAAAAAATTCCCCATTCAGTGGAAAAAGTTATTTTTCTCTGGTCTTACTTTGCAATCTTGACTTGGTGGTACCCAGAGAATCCATCTGTGAAGGAATAGACCTCACACTCAGCTACTCCTTCCAGAATTTCTTCAGTGAAGGGGGTTGGAAAAGGGTCAATGAAACATACTGCATTTATGTCCCTATAATCAATAGAGATCCTTATCCTTCTGTCCTTCTTAATGCTTATAACCATTAGGCTTACCTATTCTGATTCTTCCACAACCTCAATTATACTAGATGTTATCATCTTGTCTATCTCCTCCTTGACTCTTATGCACAAGTTCAGATTCATTTGATAGGGTCTCTTTTGAATTAGGCACGCACCTGCCTACAACTTGATCCTCATCTCCCCCAAGGAATGGTGAACAAATTTGAACTCATGGTACCCATACAAGAATATATACTAAAACTCGTGTGATAGATCAATGATTTTTGAAACCTCTTTCACTGACCAATAGTCCCCAATGATAGCTTCCCTAGGTTCTATCTCTATCCCAATGTTAACCATATTTATTTTCAAGGGCTCATGGTAGGAATGCACTCACACATTAGCACTATCTATGACTTCGTGCATACCTTCAGAATGGTTAACATCTAGGCTTTCCATTTCTTCATAATCTACTACATAGACCATATTTTATTTTTCCTTTTCAATGCATGCACGCTCAAGTTGTATCTCTTCTGATTCTTCTTCATTGAAACACGTCTCCAAACTAGGTTCAACTAGAAATTCTAGTAACCTATCTTCTACCATGGCACTATCTCTAATTATAAGGTGCTTGACAACTTGCAATGCTTTATCCACTAATGGCTTAGTACTTCGATACTCAAAATATTAAATGAGATCAACCGTTAACTCCTACCAATTCCCCATTTGACAACATGTCTATGAGTGAATATACCATGTGTGCATAAAACCTTGTAATGTGGAATATAGCTTATTCACCCATAACGAAGGTGGTAAATCTTTTGTGACCTCCATCCAGGCCTTCTCATATGCTTGGATCTGGGAAGAGGTGGGTTCTTTTCCATGGTAGTCTTGGATAACAATGGGAACGTTGCTTCTGTAGAACCTTACAGAAAATGCAACTCTTACCTCATGCCACTCTAGGAGACTCTTACGATGTGTTTCCCACCAATGCATTGCAGTCCCAAGTAAGTTATAAGGGAGTATACTTCTCCTTTCATCCTCATTTTTCCACTGAGCCTCCATTTCTCATAAGAAATCATTGGGGTTTTCTCCTTTACAGTAATTTGGTAGCTTCTTCCTTCCTAGGAACTTGACTAAGCATGCCTACATCACCCTTGTTACAGATCCTTTCAATTGTCACAAAATTAACTCATAAGTCTCGTTCACCCAATTTTCATGCTATGCTAGTTGTAGCACTTATTGACTGAGTATCTCCAAATTGCATAACTCCTTCTATAGGATGAATTATCTCAGGGTATTTGATGAAGCACACATAGATTATATCAAGGAATTCCTCTCCTAAGGGCTCAATATAGGGCACTGAATTCCCATATGTTAAAGGGATGATCAAACTTTCTTCCTTGTTCTCAAAACTAATATAACCCTTGTTAAACCATAGGTCAGAATTGTTTTTATATCACCAAGGGTGCCCAAGTAATGCTAGAAAATTATCCACCTCGATAAGTGCCAATAATTCAAAGTCCCCAGTGAACTTAGCCCCTTGAATAGTGATAACCACATCTTTCAAGAATCCAATGGAAATTTCCTTTGTCTTGTTCACCATATAAAATACATTTGAAGATGGCTGTAATGTGGGCCTTCCCATTTGGTGCCATGTATAAAAGGTGAGAACATTGACCTCTGCTCTTGTATCAATTAGGATATTAATAAGAAGTCACCCATTAACAACTACATTCAATGTGATTTATTTATCATAGTCAAGGCTATGAGGGGGAAGGTTGACATGTAGAACCTACCTTTTGCACTCTCTCCCAGTGCATGGTACCTTCTACCATAACCATTCTCCTAGCAAGGGAATGATATTCTATTGCCTTAACATTTTTTACACTTCCCTGACCTCATCTAGATCCTTCTACGGAGCCTCAACATTCTCCCTTTTCTCTAACTACCTTGACTACTCCCTTAGACAATGGATCTCTCCTTGTAATCCCTGAATCAAATACATAATCTCTTGGTATACTTATTTCTGATGAGAAGGGTCAGGATACTTCCCATGTACCACTTCTTTCCTAACAACTAGTTTCTACCATGGCATCTCCCTTGCGTGCGTAGCCTCTTCTCACGTTGTTAACTAGTACTGGTTCTAATATTGATTCATGCACCACTCTTGGCATCCACTATGGGTTGACCTTATTTATACTTACTATCCATGTGCCTTTATCCTTTCAGTGATGTTGGATCATATGTTCAAATAACTCAGGACACTCCTCATACTTATGCTTCTTTCCGCACCACGAGCATTGCAACAAATTAGGACACTCACGTTTGTAATGCTTTGTCGATCCACAATTATAATAGGTTCCATGCGGGAACTCACTTCTTCCTCCATTATGGTTACTACGACCACGAAATCACTATATCAGTTCCATACGTGCATTGGTATAGATTGAAAATATTGTAAGGAGCTTCGGTATTTGCTAATATGTGGAAGATATTGGCTCAGTATAAGTTTAATTCTGTGTGTAGTTGAGTAGTGCATGTTATTAATTCAATCATGAATACTGTTTAAGCTTATTCTTTCATAGATCTGAAGGTAGCATGCATTGTAGAATGATGGATCAGTTATGAATCTATATGTTTCTTCCTTCATCATGTTAATATCCTATTACAACAACCCTAAAGAGGGACCTGATACCTTTGCACACTTTGGGTGAGTGCTCAGTTTAGGTTGAGTGATGTGCCAGCACAACTAGGGTGTTATCTTGTAATTTCTAGGCTGTATCATAGGTTTCATTTCCAGGACCTCTTTTTCAGTTGTTTTCAGGATGGTTCGTGATGAAGATGTACTGTTAACTCTAGCAAGTATTGAGGAATGGATACACTATCTAGAGGAGGAATATGCATGATGGTTCGACAGTGGATCTGAGTTTAACACACGCACTTGGGTAGAATAGAACATGTATGGCAGCTTATATGAGAGATTTTTCACTATCTTTCCAGTAGAACTATACAAGTGGCTTACTGCTTATGCATCTCAACGGAATTGGAGGTATCAAGCACTTGTTTGGACATAGGAAGAATTTCAGGACATTCTATGATCTGCTAATCTGATCTAGACTCATGCGTGGTGGATACGTAGTTTTGATAGTGTTCTAAACAGTTATATCCTGGAATATTAAATTTTAACGTACTTTTTCCTAGAGGTAGCTGAGTTCTAGATTTTACGTGATATCCAAGAGGAACATATTTGCAAGGTATTCCACGGGCAATCAAGATCTTAATGGTAACTTTGAACCTGGAAAGTAAAGCTGATGGCTAACTAAGCTTTGCCACGAATGGGGGTAGGAACAAGGTTTGGTTTAAGATGGTAGACCTAGTCGGTAGAGAAGGAGAGAGAGGAAAGGTGAGCTTAAGTATAATTAGGCATGCATAGGAGGGAGATAGAGAAGCAATGTTCCATTACAGAGAGTATGGCATGGAGGAGAGAGATGGCTCGTGAAGGATTTAGAGCTCACGTAGAATACATGGAGCCAAAGCATCAAGGAACTCTCCCATCTTGGAAATCATGATAGAGATGCCCACCTTAGCCTCACATGAAAGTGCGCACTGAGTAGAGACAACTTAGACCATGGGTGCGCATCTTAATCCACCTGGTGACCTAGCTGTTCCACTTGGTTTTTCAGTATCTATTACAACAAGTAACCAACAAACTAACTTGGGAAGTAGGAGAGCATGAGTAAGTCAGGGATCAAGTACATCAATGGTAGGACAAACATGGATTCAATGTCATTTTGAGGAGTACTCTTAGGTGCATCATTTGCATAGAATGTGAGTGCACAGAATGTTGGATTCACCTCTGGAAGTGGAACTACCTCATAGATTGTAGGGGTTCAGTATAGTACTATTGTCGGTGCACATAGGGGAGTATGTCTACAAGACCTATTCTAACTACAAGTGGCAGATCAGGAGGTATAGGTGGTTCTAGTTTCTGGTGGATTTGGTGGTTCTGGAGGAAGAAGGAACATAAGAGGTTCCATATCAGGTGGTCAAGGTCTACAGCAACCACAAAATATCTACATGGAGATGTCTTTTCATCTCCCGATAATATAGAGGTATAGAGGATGTTGTCGAACATGTGCATATGTGTGAAATATTTTGGCATGCCAAAGGGATCATGGCTACTGAACAAAAGGCAAGTCAATTCACCACTACATTATAGGGGTGTGCACATAGCTCATATAAGAAATTTCACCCTGATCAAACATGTGTGGATTATGTAGCATTGAGAGATGCTTTCTTGAAAGAGTTCCATAGCCCTTGATTTTTAGTAGAAGAGTATAAGTGCACTCAAGGATATCAAGAAAGGAACTACTGAGAGTGTATGTGAGTATGATGCTCGTTTTAAGATACTTCTATCTTAGCTTTCTTATGATATTTACTCAAGCCAACATGCACAATGGTTCTTTGGAGGATCTGATTACACCTTTTAGAAGGGCACTTTCACATAAGACATACACTGATCCATGTGAAGCATTGGGGGCAACTTTATGTGCTAAGGAATTTGGGAGCATTGACACTAGAGTCAATCCATTCCTAGAGGCATAGATTTCAGCTATGGAAAAGTAGTTAGAGAAGCTATAAGCAAGTTCAGCCCATGAAATGCACTCAGGAATTTGGTGTATAGATTGTGAAGTGGAAGGTCACATTAAGGATAGTTTCCCTCACAGATCTATATGCTCACTAATGATGGACTATGAGATATGTCATTTGAATCATGATGCTAGTCATTGTCCTTTGTTATATCATGTGATAAGGAAGAATTTATCTTGCTTTTGCAAAATTTTCAGGTCCACGACCCATGATACTGAGGATTGTTAGCTGATTGGTCAGATCCAGGATGCTATAGACCTTGGGGTATGATAAACAAGTAGAACAGATAATTCTAAGGATAAGAATGAGCACCAAGATTAGGATCATAATACAAGTGTGCTATGAAGATAGAATGAGGGGCACTTTGAAGGAATTTGTGGAAGGGGATGTGGATATCATGGTGGATATAGAGGATGAGGCCATGGTGGAGGAAGAGGTGAATTCCCTTGTGGAACCTGTTATATGTGTGGATCTCCTGACCACTATAGGTGTGAATGTCCTTAGAATATTGCGTGTTATTTTTGCAGAAAGAACCATAGCTATGAAGAGTTACCAAACCCATATGAGCATCTGAGTAAGCAGCATAAACAAGAGAACAAAGGTGTCATAGGGATGGTTAGAATCTAGCACATGGTAGAGGATCAGTGGATACCCAAGATAATTAGAAGGACCTCGAGGCATTGACAGTAATGATTACTACACGCGCTGAAGAAGAACGCGTGAGAGAGGCATTGCATAAGAATCCTATGATCACCAAGGAGGAGGTTTTTCATGCGAGGTACCCAAATCCTTCCCATCAGAAGGAAGTTTACCAGGATACCATGGAAGTGCTAAGGAATCTTCAGGGTGAGATACAATACCTAAAGGAGTAAAAGAAAGCATCAGAGACGGTCCAAATTGATATGGATGATCTATGAGATGTGTGCAAGATGTTGCACCAGGATAATATTATTCTGCTATTAGGAAGTTGGTTAAAAGGGAACACTCCATGTAAGTCTTGAGACTGGACGAAAAATTATGCATGTAAATATTCCCCCTAATAGCATTGACTATGACAAAGAAATTAATCTGAATGTTTTTTGTAGATGGTTGGTTGTTGATTAATATTTTGATTGATATAGGTGTGGAAGTAAATGTGCTTACATTAGATGCATGTGTACAAATGGGGAGGCCTCCATTGCAGCCATCATCTAATGTGTTGTTTATGGCAAACCAGACTAAGGCCACTCCCATATGAGTTTTGAAAGATGCATCTATAACTATACAAGGGGCCAAGTTCACTGGGGATTTTGAGGTATTAGCACTTGCAGAAGCTGACAATTTTCCAGCCCTGCTTGGATGCCCTTGGTGTTATGTGAATAATGCTAACTTGATATTCAATAAGGGGTATATCAAATTTGAAAACAAGGAGGAAAGGGTTGTAATACCTTTGACAAATGGAAATTCTATACCATATGTTGAACCTCTAAGTGACGAGGATTTAAACAGAGTCTATGTACGTGCTATTCAGAACCCAGAGGTCAATGAGCCATCAAAATAAGGAATCCTATAGTGGGAGGATTCTCATTCTATTAGTGATACTACGAGTATTGCTTGCAAAAATTGGGCTCATGGTACATATGAATTAGTAGGAAGTGAGGTGAAAAGAAAAGTTACGACGAAAGAATGGACTTTGTTCAATTCGACGGATAAGTAGCACAATACCTTGGTATATAGGGACATAAGATCTTCCTGCCTTTTTTAGGGCCATGGAAACACAATGGATATATCAAGTTAAAAGGAGAGATATGTTAGTATATACACTGTGCGGGACAACAGCGCACTGGTGGGTAGTCCATAGAGATAATCTTATAAATTGGGAAGAGATTGGAATCAGCTTTGTCTACTAGGTTTATAAGGAACAATGCACCTACACAAATCTACACTTATCATGGTGATCAACCTATTCAACATCACATTCAGCAGTGTGAGAGACTCTGGACAACAGGACAGGAAGCATTACCACCTTCACTCTGGGTGCATAGATTGTATTCTATACTACGAGGATGATGCATGCACCTGGTATGTATATGCAGAACTACATCGAGAAACTGGAAACTGGACAAGATTTGACTACAGGAATGATCCAGAATTTTGACTACTTCTTGACTAAACCTCCTATAGCAAGAGACATTAAAATTTGTTAAGTGCTTAACTATGGGAGATAGTGCAAAAGTAGAAGAGCATACACAAGAATTATTTGGTGAGGCTAGAGTTCAGAGCATGTTTTGAAAAGGAAGAAGAAATGGACTCCATACTACTTGAATGTGCTTGCCTTGAGAAAGAGAAAGGAAAGATGGTCTACGTCGTGGATGACAAGGAAGTTGATAACTTGGATATTGAACATTCACACGAGGTGTATGAGGTCTTGGAGAGTGGAGAAAAGGATACACACACCTACCATGAACCCATGAAGACAAAGAAGGTGAATATAGGTTTAGAGACTGAGCCTAAGGAGGCCATAATTGGAGACTATTGGTCAAACTCAGAGGTGGCAAAGATCATTGAGTTACTCAAGGATTATCGGGATTTATTCCCTCAAGGATATCATGAACTTAAAGGTGTGCATGAATAACTTAGGGAAATGAAGATCAAACTTAAGGAGTGGTGCACGCCTAGTTAGAAAGAGACCTTACATAATGAATCCTAATTTGTGCGTAAAAAGGTAAAAGAAGAAATTGATAAAATGTTGAAATCTTGAATTATCAATCCCCTTGATGAGTCAGAATGGGTTAGCCCAATGGTGATCAGTATCAAGAAGGATAGACGGATTAGGATATGTGTGGACTACAAGGAGCTGAATGTTGCATGTGTCATAGATCCATTCCCTATGTCATTCACTGAGGAAATACTAGGAGTTGCAGGGTGTGAAATATATTCCTTCACAGATGGATTTTCTAGGTATCATTAGGTTAGGATTTCTCAGGAGGATCAAGAAAAGACAACATTTACTACTGAATGGGGTAGTTTTTCCTATACTGTGATGCCCTTTAGATTGAAAAACATGCCTGATGTGTTCTTGTGCATAGTTGTTTAGGCATTTAAAGATTTTATTCATGAATTCTTACAGGTCTACCTAGATTATTGGATAGTAAATGGGCTTGTGAAGGATCATTATGATAGTATGTGCTTAATGTTTGAATGATGTAGACATTTGAGTATCTATTTGAACATCAAGAAGTGCATATTTGCAACGCCATTTGGGATACTTCTAGGACATATAATTTTCAAGGAAGGTTTGTTAGTTGATCCGGCCAAGGTTGCAATCATTTTAGGCATGGAAGCGCCTACCAATCAAAGTGAGGTGCACATATTTTTAGGTCATATAGGATATTATAGAAAATTCATAAAAGGGTATGCCAAAATTGTTGCACCCTTGGAAGAATTACTGAAGGGGAAAGGTACATTTTATTGGGGAGAACTGCAATAGTGCGTGTTTGAGATATTAAAAGAGAAACTTACTTCCATGCCCATTCTACACTTTCCCTCCTAGGATAAACCATTTCATGTGCATGTGGACACTTCTGGCATGGCCATTGGTGCTGTGTTAGCTCAACCTATCAAAGGTATTACATATCATCCAATCTATTTTGCTAGTAGGAGGCTGACTCATGCTGAACGAAATCATAAAACTACAGAGCACAAAGATTTTTCAATGATCTATGCATTGTACAAGTTTCTACAGTAATTTTTAGCAACACCGTTTGTGTTTTATATAGATCACATGGCATTGAATTAATTGGTAAACAAGCTCAACTTACAGGGACACATATGTAGATGGGTGCTCCTATTTCAAGAGTTTAACTTCGTAGTTATGGTGAATTCAGGGAAAAGTAATTATGGACAAGATCATTTATCTATAATCAATTCAAGAGAGGATGTATAGACAATTGAAGAGACAATGCCAAATGCATAGTTATATAGGCTACAACGCATGCCCATGGAATTAGATGACATTGCTATTGTAACGTCCTCATTTTTATACATTAGAACAAGTAAATTTTTTTTTTGATAAATGCTTCCTGGTTCTTACATAATAGAACTCACATGAACCATTCTTATAACAGATACCATATGCAGCTGTAATGACTCAGAGTACCTCTGATCTATTCATTCCATGAGTATCAAGAGTTGGGTTTTTATTTTAACACATCACTCTTAGTTCTCTTCCCTAATCTGGGATTCAGAATGCTCTGTCCAAGGAACCTATCTGAATAATTCAAGTTACCATTATTCATCGGCATCTCAAATCCCTTAGACTAGGTGACATAGGACAACACAATCAACAACTTGCAATACTTTGGCAAAAGATTTAAAACATAATGCTTATGTCTCATATTCCTTGACGACATACTCGTCAATCTGAAATACATCCTTCACCCCATTCCTTTGTTATGTAGAATGTCTTACGACTCACTTCTGATCAGTCTCTCCTGTCCTCAAGTTATTAACTCAAGGAACATGATTAATAATATGGCAATGTTATAAGGATGCTCTTGAGAACTAGGGATACGCTAACATACTGGGTCAACCCTAGTTAACCCTGTGTGAATAAGGTACCCCGAGTCTCCAGGGGCAGCCTCATAACATGACCATGTACGGTAACCAGTCCTCGGAGTAAAAAACTTGTTCATAAGTTTAAGGAGTAAATCTTGACGGCATCGATGCAAAGGGTGTCGCCATAAGTCACCTGCATTGTTGTATCTTCGAGAAGATCCTAATCTTCTCAAAGGTACAACCCTGCAATCGACTTGTGCCATCAACCTTCAAATCCACCTCGATAAGATCTACTTGAGAACTTTAAGGTGTTACTTACGTGGAGTTTAAATTATACTGTTAAGACACTCCTTTTTAGGGCAGTCTTTTCCCAACCCCTGGGTTCCTCATCTTAAAATTGCCTTTCTTATTAAGACCCATTCCACAAAGAGAAGTTTAATAAGATTGCAGGTCTCAACAAGGAGATCATTGTTTCACAAATAATCTTAATCTACGAAATTGGGTAGTAACCCCAAGTCTTCTCATAAGATTGCTAACTTATCCCTTATTTGGAGTTTATTCTAGATCTTTAAAACTAGAATATATCTTACTTATTAGTGTTAAGATATAGTGATTTTAAAAAACATTCATTACGTTGTCTTGACTTAGATCAAGGTTAGAGAGTAACAGATTACTCTTCCCGTTCAGCTTCCTGAAAGGGTTTATTTTAACCTTAGCTTCTCAAAAATCAGTGATCTAAATTACAATTAGCTTTAAATGGAACATAGCAGAACTATTAAACATTTACAAGTATTTAGTCACATAATCTTAGCAAGGCTTACCTAGAGAATTCCCAAATATCTCCAAGGTATACAATAATATAGAATGTACTTTAAATCATTCGAACCGAAGAAGTTCAAACCATCAAGATACAGTTATGCAAACCATATACAAGTAACAATCCCTTTCAGTTTCATTCATTACAAGCTAATCAATTACAACTTATGCATTCAGCATATGAGATGCAATACTCAACAGCAAGAGAACAACTTCCTTCATATAATACAATTAGAGAATTCAAATTGAAATTCAACATAAAACCAAATTAAATAATCTAATCATCATATCAGATCTGCGTGCCTTTACCACTTACGACAACCATCTGCAAAATTGCCAACACGGGTCAGTTCTGTGAACTAAGCATGATAAGCACTAAATCTTAAAACAATTGCATTCTACCAATTGCTCTCATTGAACAACCTGTTTAAATGAAATCAGGCTAAATATCTTTCTACAATTTTAACATGACTATAATGCATAACCTCTATTATAGCTATCAATAGTCCTAAATATTTTTAGATGACTCAACGTACATATTAGAGACTAAGAAGAACAAAATAATTCCAAAACATCCATCCATCTGTATCTCCAAGACAACATCAATCCATCAATTTATTCCATTCTAAAAAGAATATCCTATCAGCTCGTATTTCAACAAGTATGATTCAAACAAGTTCACAAGGCAGTTTATAATAACCAGCAAGCTCACTGACATAATTCCTTTTCAATCATACACTATGTTAATGGTACAGACAAGTATAGCCACTTATACAACAACACACAATTTATGCCAATCTCTCCATACCAGTACTACTGTCTATTCTTGTTTTACCCTTACCGTAGAGATCACATAAGGATACAAGAGAAGAAAACATTCATAGTTTCTAGACAAGGAGAGAATAACTTATTATTCATACAGTTATAGATATCAACATAACTTAACAGCAGAGGAGAAAGAAATAGAGACATTCATATTCCATTCCAATCATGTTCATGACTGTACCGTTCCTCTCAAGAGTAATGCATTTACACTATACGCATGTGACTAAATCAGCCGAGGCCACAAGAAGATACTCAGCTTCACCAGAATTCCAATATAAAATTCACCTGTAGATTATTAAGAAATACAAGAGTTCACAGCGACAAGCAATAATAAAATATCTGACCCCAAAAAGGCTCAACAAATCTTTCCATATTATTCAACAACATGCAAAATATCCAACGCCATCACCTGTCATGGCACAGCTAAGAGCTCTTTGTTTCAGTCAAACTTGAAACAAGATCACATTAAAACAATTAACGTTTCCGTTATGAAATACAGTGACATTCACACAGAGTCAAAACATAATATGCACAGCTTCATTCAACATGAATCAAATCCCTACGATTATACAGCAAGGTCTTAAATTAGAAGCCGAAAATCAAAAATAATAACTAGGTCACAACAAGATCTTCATATAAAGTCATCATCATGAAGTCATTATTTTCAACAAAGTTTCATCCAAGCCGAGATAATACGAATACAACAAGGACTCATACATGCAGTCGAGCTGAAATTGAAAAAAAGTAAACACAGCGTGGACTAGATCAGAAGTCAAATCCATCACGAAAACATAATCAAGGTTTAAATTGAAGTTGAATTCATATGACAACAATTTAAGAATCCTAAAAGTCGCATAGCTAAACTTCTACAGAAGTTACAACATAAATTACAATGACTCCATCGAAGTCAATATCAAGGACTCCAACAGAGTCATTCATATCCAAGCTTGAAGAAGTTTGAAATACATACCAAGGACTTACTATAGAAGTCGACCGTATTCATACACTGAGCTTACACATAGAAACACCAGTTCCTAGGAAGGACTCCAACTGATTCAATAACAACAGTATTCACAACAGAGCTTATACAGAAGAGAAAAACATAATATACACTTCAAGGATTCAAAAGGAGTCAAACCCATGTAGTATTCACAAATAAACTTCTACTGAAGTAGAAAGATACAATATACATATTAAATTCAAGAAATCCAACTATATCAATAACATACAGTATTCACAACTGAACTCCTACATAAGTAGAAATGTATGTTACTTTTCAAGGACTCAAAAGGAGTCGTACCCATTTAGTATTCTCAAATAAACTTCTACTGAAGTAGAAAGATACTATCTATTTCCAAGAATTCCAACCGTATCAATCTCCACGGTGTTAACAGTAAGGCTTCAACAAAAGTCTATACCAAGCAAGAAAGCATTTTTATGGACTCCAACAGAGTCGAATTCGTACATTATCCTTGCAAGCATTTCTACAAAATCTAACCAAAATGCAAAACACAACAAGATAATTCAACCATACGAATCAAAATGTACACCCAGCAAGGGTTCGACTGAATAATCGAACCAGCATGAAGATACAACAAACTAATTCATACAATGCTACCATAAAAACCAACTGGACCAAAAAATCATTTGAACATAGTTGTTCTAATGAAATCATTTGAAGGAAAGAAAGACTTTTAAAAGTTAGGGCCTAACATTCCTGGTAATGTCGCTTAAAAATCCAAAGAAGACCTTTGAAAGAGCTCGAGCCTTCTCCTCTTTTTCCACATTAGATTCAACAACAATAATTTGTTATTTCCATGCCTTATAAACTTTCCTCGACAGAGAAAAGAGCTAGTTATTCTCATAGTTGCCATGCAACACCAAGTAGACTGGTTCGAAGAACCAGTGATCAAACAGAGAGAAAACCGGAGTGTATGGAAAACCAAACAAACAACTAATTTTCCATTTTGCATGCCTTCCCGAGAAATCCGCGCTCGGAAACCGAGTTCCTTAATTGCATTAACTCTGAAATTCCCGCTCAATCTCCATTGCCACCGACCACCATAGTTGGCGATGGACAAAAACAAACCAAAGACCATTTCTAGATTTGGCGACTCTGCCACATTGGATTTCACTAGCCGTTTGAAACTTCCACCAAATCCCTTGTCCTTCATACTTATCCATCTCATTTAATGCCATAGAAACTACCACCCATGGCTCGCACCCCTTCATAGGTCCCTTTCATCCATGATCATTAGTTAGGTTAGAAACATAGGTTAGACTTTAAGGTGATACTTAGTCTAACCTCCTTAGCGCTAGGTCACTAACCTTAGAACATTTAGCTTATAATTTAGGGCTAGGTTAGATTAGAGGTTATATTTTAGGTTTAGGTTAATAGAATCCAGTCTAGGTCTAACAAATAGAAATCTTAGTATAAGAACCAGATACATTCCCGAAATGGATTCAATCCAGCATTGATAATAAGCTAGCATATATAGAATTTATTACCTGGCTCAAGGTCTAGACCTTCTTGATATTAATATCGGGATCAGCCTGAGTTAACTCCTGAAGATTCCACACATTCAGACCTTGCAACCCTCGTAAGGTCTATAATTTTTGGTTCATTAAACTTAAAACATCTCTTGGATCAATGCCACTGATCCAAGGATGAGTCATATAGATGGGTAAATCCACAATTCATTCCGAAATCAAATTAAACTCAGGTGCAAAAATGAAAGAAATAAAAGATTCCAAGCATATCCTGGCTCAATCAAAGATCTTCAAATGCAAAGAAGATACAATCTATATCAAGCATGACTTCACAATCAAAGGAACACATCCTTTTACAGAAGAAATCATATATCAACACTTGAATGCCTAGGAGGAAGTAACAATAGTTCAGGGTGTTATAGCTATCTTTCTATGAAGAGGTATAACACCAGAAGGAATGAAAGCATTAGAAAAGAAGCATCTTTCTATATGCGCTACACCATTTATGTTGATCAGTGGTGACCTCTACAAGCTAGGTAGAGATGAAGTATTACACCGTTGTGTATTAGAGCATGAGCGTAAGGATATTAAGGAAGAAGCTCATGGTGGTATTGTAGGAGGCCATTATATAGGTGATATAAATTCCTAGAAGATCCTACTTATTAGATTATGGTGGGAGACATTGTATAAGGACTGTAAAGAATATTGTAAGGTGTATGATCATTGTAAACATCTAGGAAAACTAGGGTAAAGAGATGATATGCCTTTGAGAACAATTACTAGTTTCGAACCGTTTGAGAAATGGGCCATTGATTTTTTAGGACCTATTTCTCCAGCCACGTGCATGACTAGATCACGCTATATTATTACTTGTATAGATTATCTCACATGGTGGGTAGAAACAGAACCTACCAAGGATGTAGACACCTAAAATTGGTTACCCAATTTAGTGTCCCCCACGCTCGTTTACCTTCTCGGGTAGCTTGGGGCACCTTTATATCACCACTTTTCCTTTAGGGTATTAATTAAATATCTAATTAAACATCTATCCTAATTTTATTGTACTCCATTGTGTTTTACCCATGGATAATTAAATATTAACTATTTAATTATACTTTTTAAATGTATCTTAACCCCGCTTATCTACCCCATATCAATGCCTAACCTCCCATATCAATTTTATCCATCTATCCCCCCTATTTCTCCTCCCCCCAAACCATGCAGTGGGATATTTCCCGTATTTGAGTCGGAGGGATTGCTTTCATCTTTCCAAACAACGTCCTTTTTGGCCATTTTAGGAGTTTGTTCCCTGATCGGTGCTGACTAGTACTCGGTCGATACTGATTTTTTGGAACGGTGCCAATTATACCTGGTCGGCGCTGATTACAAATACAGGGCCATAATTTAGTTCTGGTTAGACAGAAAGAATGACAAAGAGTTTTAAGCATCAAGTCTAAACATTATCTATCAAGTGAAAATGAATTCTATCCAGATCAATCTATGAGAGGAGTACCATTACTCTGCTCCTACCACATCGACATCGTGAGCCTCCATTGATCTCTTGGTGACTCTGCTCTTGCATCTAGCAAAGGTGGAGCTTTGTTAGTATCCCTATGGATCCTGCAGATCCAATGGATATCGTTGATCTAGCTTTCATTGTCTGTTTCTCAATCTTCCTGCAATTTTCCCCTAGTCGATGCTGACCGATCCTAGTCGATGATGATTTTCCTAATTGACGCTGATTCACTCAATTGACGCTGATTGACCTACAAACAGGTAAAAGAACTCAAGTAAAACAAATACAGTATTGTTTTCATAGTTTCCTATTTTATGTTGCTCTCTGTCTGCTGTTTACATTCTGTCTGTCATTCTTAATCAGAAAATCTAGACATTTTCTTACATATTTTATCATGTATGCTTCTTTCCTTAATTGAAAATGTGGATTAACATCCACCGAGGGAGCTTATCGCTTCCCAAACCCGCTTTTCGGGCAGTCCACCCAAATATCTTTTAACATTGTATTTTTCTGTCAAGTATCGGTGTCTTGTAGGTTTCTCAGATCTACTTTGTAGGATTTCTCATGTGCGCCCGTCTTGTCTACATTCGCTTTCTTTTCCATCTACATCTTCAGATCTTGTCTTATCTATCAGGTATTGATTTCATTTGAGTTTTTCAAGGTTTTTGTGTTTAGTTTGGTACATTAACTTGGACAGGAAATAAGTGCAGAAATTCTTGATTTACATTCTGGCACGCCCGGTGGGACCCAACCAAAGTCTCCTATTGGTAAGTTCATTTCTTTTCCAATTTTGAGCTTTTTTTCTTTTTCTTCATTGATTTTCATCAGTGTTCCTTAAAGCATTTTCATTTTGGTCTTGCTTCTTTCATTTGTAATTTGCAAAGTCAAAGTTTTTTCTTTCTTGCAAATCTAAATCCCAATTTCTATTTCAAAAATTAGTAAATCTTCCATTTTATTTCAAAACTACACTCTTGGATTTATTTCTTGGTTTAGAATTGTCATTTCTTTGAAAGTTTCTAGTTTCTTAAATGGAAATCTTCATTCTACCATTATCTAGATAATCTTTCTAGATTTGTTTGTGTATTTTCTTAACCTTTTCTTGCGGAGCACTTTGCTTGTTCATGGGTTTGTTCGAGGGGAAGAGCTCAACAACACACTTTTTGAATTCCACACACCTTGGAGAGCTAAATCTACAGGTATTTTCCTTTTATAGTGTTTTCTCCTTTTTAAGAACTTAAAAAGAACTTGTTTGTTTGTTTTCTATAACATTCAAACATTTCGATTTTGGTGCTTAAAAAGAATTTAATCACATTTGGGAAAGAACTTGTTTGACTTGTCTTCATCAAAATCAAACACTTCATCTTTAGTGCTTAAAAAGAACTTATTCTTTGTCATTTCTGCTGTATGTTCTTCATCTAGTTTTCTAAATAGGTTGGAAAATTGATCAAAATTGGTAGTGACACTATTTGATTTTTATTTTTCACCCGTGCACACAAAGCCAAAATCACTAGTTATCAAGCATTTAAAAAAAAATTCCTTCCTTGGCATTACCTACTTGGAAGTGACATCCAAGAGGAAGAGCCTACGTGGTACTCGGGCCGTGCTATAAATTCATGGAAGTTCTGGTATATATTGGCAAAGCACCTAACTCCCTTATCACAACGGTGTGTGAAGTGCGGGGGTAGGCCCCTATATAAAGCCACGTATCGATCTTTTACTGAAGTGCCTTAAGGACTCCTCACCAAAACATTCCCCAAACCATCCTTAGTTTGGCTATCTGAGTAGTTCCTATTCTAAAAAGCCTTCCCTAATGTTTTATTTCTTAAAAGCATGAAAAATTAAAAGAGATAATCACCCAAGCTGCTTGAATTGTCTATGCATTAGTTAGGACAATCTCCTTTTTTCTATATTTTTACTTGTTTATGATGGTCATCACCCATTTACAATTTAGAAAAATGGCTCAACTGGCCCCTTCTTCATCCAAGATCACCACTAATGTGGATGTTTTGACACCCCTCGGGTCTTCCTTGGGACCACTGTTAGTTGGTTCTCCATCTTGGTCATATAATCCTTTCTATCATCCTAAAGCGATCCCATCATGTCTTGCTTCCCCCAGTCCTTTAGAGGTATCATCTACTTCTGATATAGAGTATGTTCCTCACGGAGATCCTGAATTTTAGGCGCTCCTTGATCGTAATCTGGTAGCCCTTATGGACTATCTAGTGCATAAGTCTATTTGAATATCTGATCAGGGACCACCAATCTAGGAAGTTTATGATTACTCTCATAAGCCATCTTAGGATTTTATAGAACAGTTAGCATACTTTTTCTCACCTTGAACCACGGAAGAGGGTGGCACATTTATGCCTCCTTTTTCTTTACCACCAACCATTTCGACTGGTTCCCAAATGGTCATGCCTATCCCTAGTGCCGTGGCTACCTCATATACTCTGCAAACTACTTTTGAGAGGTCCTCTTCTTTAGCTATGATGAGTGCATCCACACTCTCATAGATTGATGCTAATTCTTCTATGCCGTCCATTGCGTCTTAGGGTTAGTACCTCTTTATGAATCAACCCCCTTCTACGAGTCAGTTGGTTCCTTCTTCTCGTCCTCCAGTTGGTCTTTCTTCTAATGCTCCAGCGACAGTGACCTTTACCCATCCTCTGGCATCGGCACCCTTAATAACCTATCTGGTAGTCAAAATTCTCATTCAAACTTTGTTCCCCACCATGTCTAATCAAATCAACACCCATGTTCCTCAATCCATTCTGATTCAGTCGACAAGTGTAGGAGCCCACCAATCACAGGCTCTATCTTTCATTCAACCACCTTTTTCTCAACCACTTGTCATCTCATAGCCTATTTTTACGCAGGCTCCTTCATAACAAATACCCCACCAGGTGTCACCCAGAATGCCTAGTTATTCCTATTATCATCCTGTTAATCAACAGATGCATCCCCCGTTAACGCCTCAACAAAATCTACCATTTGCTTCTTATGCAGGACATACTAACATGCCCCCTCCTCAATCTGACATCGTCTAATTTCTTTTCAAGAAAATAATAGACCTAGAAGCCTCCACCAAAGGGGCTCGTCCTTCATACTCTTTTGAAGAGGTGTGTAATGAACTGATTCATCCATCAGTGGATTTTAAGCCTTATCCTCCCTAATGGGAACTTCCTAAGTTCTCAAAATTTCATGGTTGGGAGGATCCTCAACAACACCTACGAGAATTAAAACATGCTTACTACCTTATATTCCAGGATCAGGAGCTTATGCTCCATACTTTCCCTATGTCTCTAGTAGGTCCTGCTTTAGACTAGTACAATAACATTCCCCAACACTCCCTGTTTTCTTTCTCTCAATTAGTTCAGATGTTTTTTGAAAAATTTTCAATAAATATCACACATAAGATCTCGATTATAGATCTTTATAACATTCGTCAATTCGATGACGAGTTTATTACAGAATTTGCCACTCATTGGAGAGGTATAATAAATTAATTTTCTTTTTCCCTCCCTCAATCTCAACAGATCGAGTTGTTTACTCGATCTTGTGCTAATCATATTTCTTCCACTTTAAGGATCTAAACCTTTCACACATTTGAAGAAGCCTTTATGATGGCATGCAAACTTGAGTCCCACACCATTGAACAAGGGAAGTTAAAACTTCGCTCTAAATCTAAACCAGATTTTTCTCGGTTTACAAAATCAAACCCTTCCGCTTCTAACAAAGACAAGAATCAAGGATCCACCAACACCATCATATTAAAAACACGACGAGATGATAACAATTCTAATCAAACACCATGGAGAGACTTCTCATCTTCTCAAAAAGGAACCTTGTCATCTTGATCTTTTACTTCGTTGGGGGAATCATATGCATCCATCTTAGAAAAAATGTTGGAAGTTCACATGATTGAACTTCCTCCTATTATAAATTTTGATGAAAGCCAAGAACGACCATTCTGGTATAGGGAAAATGACTTCTGTCATTATCATAGAACCAAAGGCCATGACATTGAATGATGTCAGACCTTTAAAAATATTGTCCAAAAATTCATTGATAAAGGCGAGCTCATTCTGGATAACCCAAATGCTCCCCCAAATTAGGCACTTGATGTCTTTAAACAACCTTTTCCCAATCATTCCCTGAATAATGATGCTTTAGGGTCTCAAAAACCAAACACTCATACTATCAGCTTCATCTCTACTAAAGAATCTTCTTCTAAAACTAAGCCATCTACGAACACGTCGACCAAATTAGAACTTCCTCCCACTCCGTTAAATTCTAAAAGTACGCCATCTTCAGACAATTTATCTTTGAATATTTCTCCATTGTTATCATCTCTCCCTACCTCTTTTTCTGATCTTCCATCCATGCCATAGACAGTGTCATCCTCATCTGTCTCATCATCAGACATTCTTTTGATGCTAGAAACATTTACATCCCTTCGAGTTACCATAACGAATACATCTACTTCTGTTTCTCCCATTTTCATCATGACTATGCCATTGGTAAATATACCTATAGTCGTACCAACTTCTCTACCAATGGAAGCATCTTCAATTATGACTCTTCCTGTTTCCTTTTCTACAGTAGTTACACCCAAAACTACTGTACTAGAAGTAGCTCCCTCACAAGGAACCACTTCTTCGTCATCCAATTCTTCCATCACCGACGCTGCCTTGCATATTAAGGAAAAATCTAAAGAAATAACACCGGCACCTACACTTTCAGTTCCTAAACTTAAATCGAGACAACTAAAGTCTAATGTTGCATCATCAGTACCGCACAATCTCCTTCCCTCAAAAAGGTTACAATCACCTTATGCGGTTGAAGTTGTCACCATCGCCGAAAAAGGAAAACCAATATTTCAGACTATTAAGACTCTTGGTGCTTTCCCTCAAAAATCTCTCTCCATGCCTCATAGAAGATTGGATTTACCCACTAGAAAGGCATCACCTCTTTTATCAGGACCATCATGTTCATCACCAAAAGCCAATGAACCCTTTGTTCCTCCTATCAGACCTATTTTGGGGGCTCCTCCCTCATCTAAGTTAGTCTTAACTAAATCATCATTTGTTTCAACCAAGCAGCATTCTTCATCTCTGAAGACCACAACACTTGTCACATCTTTGTCTTCTTCAAAATCTATCTTAGGAGCTCCTCCTCCACCAAAATCAATCTTGTCCCACTTACTTCCATCTCAGGCACCTAGGGTTGCTTCTCCCGATATCCAGAAAATCAAAAATACCCTAAAAAGACTGTCAAACCAGACATGCAGATTATTTTACGTCGGTAGTATGTTGAGGTAAAAGAGGTGCCTTCGTCATCTCTATCCTCATCTTTGTCTACCAGATTCTATACTGAAATTGTTTGCCAACTTATCCAATCTTCATCCATATCTCTTCCTCCGATCAAACCCTATAATCCTAAAGGAGTAAAACCTTCCTGGTTCAACTCTGATTTGATTTGTGCTTACCACTGCACCCCAGGACATGGCACCGAGGCATGTAAAGCCCTTCAATCCATCGTTAGCAGTCTTTTGGAAGAAAGCCATCTTTTTCTGGAAGAGGAGGAGGAACAAGTATGTCTAGTCATCTCAACTACATCTGATCCTGAATGGTCTACTTAGGCCTTTAGTTCTATTAATTCCACCCGAGATGGTCTTCCACCTCAAATCGACACGATTCATATCGCCACTAGAGCACAACAGTATGATAGTATATCATCATCTACATCTCGGCCACAGGTTGTCATTTCTACAGCCCCTGAAGGAATTCCTCCTTCCTCATCAGCCTCAAGACATCAGGTCTCTATTCATGCTTCACCTTGGGCTCAGATTCCCATATCAGTTGAGGAAAGTGTTATGAAACAACTTACCCATGCTCTGGTCAAAATGTCTCTTTTTGACCTCATTTAATCATCTCCACAGCATCACTAGACTCTGATTGATAATCTACACTATATTTCAGTGAATTCAGATGAGCCCCAGCCTTTTGAAATGGTTGTCGAGTTGAATAGACTGTTAACCACCATTTCCTTTGAGGATTCTAAAATTCCTCCCCTTTCTTCTGAGGATCTAGAGGCTCCCCTCTTTATCACAGTTCAAATCAACAACACTACATTAAAGCGAGCTATGATCGACAGTGGTGCTGCACTCAACATCATTTCCTCTCACACATTCGAGCAAATTAAGTTACTAAAGAATGTAGTGTCACCACCGCTTTTCACCCTTTGATCATTTAACGATCAGCTGGTGGTGACTTTAGGAACTGTGGTCCTGCCCATTCAGGTAGGTAAGAAACTGCTTCATGAGCTTTTTTACATTGTTGAAGGGAAATTCCACTACAATATGATCCTCAGATGCTCTTGGATTCATACAATGCATTGTGTCCCATCAACCCTCCATCGATTCTTAAAATATCAGTATGAGGGAAAAATCTATACTCATCCAGGAGATCATTTTCCTTCCACACAGTGCAACATGACCACAGGGTCTACCCCTCTAAAGGAGAATGCTTGTTCTCCTGATGAGGCTTCATCCTCTTCCATACCTACAAAAAAAATACCAGATTTACATAATCTGGAAGAGACGTTGCAGCATTTTTCGCTAGGAGAGCTTTCTCTTCTCTCTTTTGATGCCCATCTAAAACCTAATGAGTATGGTAGACCAGACAAACAACCTGAATATCAACCAGGTCTTGGTCATATCGTCACCATTGGTCTGCTAAATCAACAGAATAAATTCATTTACGGTGGTCTTGATACACCTCAGTATCATCCAAATTCTCCCCCTAGGGCCAAACCCCATTCAACAGGGTTTGATTGTTTACAGAATCCCGCATTTGCAAAAACTTATTTATATCGATGCACATGGAAGGGCTTTGGCCTGGGAAAATATGAATAGGGTATACATGACCTCACGTCCATTCCAACTCTTAAACCACATCAAAAATCTGGTTTAGGATTCAAACCTCTCTCAAAATCCACCATCACCATTCTCGATGAGCCTCTCTTCATTGAGGAACCATCTTCTCCCACCAGGGCAAAAGCATCACTTGATGTGGATGACGCCATTTCCATCCTACCTAACTTTTTCTTTAGTCAATACCATTTCCATATGTCCATTTACCTATAAAACTAATTGTGAATCCACTTCTATACCATTAGTCTTCCCTGAAATAAATGGAGACGACTCTCCCACTGTCAACACTATCCACTATACGGATTATGATTCTGTCCTCACTTATATGGGGGCAGAGGACTCTTATCTTCCTAAAACCATTCTTTCTAACACATCTATGCTTCTCAATGAAGCCACTGTCAACCTTAATATAGGGACTTCTGAAGACCCTCGCATCATTAAGGTCGGCCAATCTCTTAATCCAAAAGAGTTACGAGACTTTACCACATTTCTTTCCAACCATCGCCAAGATTTTGCTTGGTCATACGAAGATATGCCAGGACTAGATCATGATATTGTGGTCCACAATATCGTTACTCCTCCAGACATCAAACCAGTTAAACAAAAATTACGTAAAATGCACCCTCGTGTAGCCCTTCTTGTTAAAGAAGAGTTGCAGTGCTTTCTTTCTACTAACTTCATCCAACCCATCGACTATCCACAATGGGTTTCAAATTTAGTACTAGTAACCAAAGCTACTAGGAAAATTTGAATTTGCACCAGCTTCCGGGATCTTAATCTCACTTGTCCAAAACATGATTTTCCTCTACCTAATATCGACCAACTCGTGGATTTAACTGCAGGCCACGAGATGCTTTCTCTTATGGATGGTTTCTCTGGATATAACCAAATTCTCATCGCACTAAAGGACCAACATAATACTTCCTTCATAACTCCTTGGAGGAATTTGTGTTATCGTGTTATACCTTTCGGTCTTAAGAACGCAGGAGTGACCTATCAGTGAGAAATGACCTATATCTTATATGATCTCTTACAAAAAACTGTGGAGGATTACGTCGATGATCTCCTCAGTAAATCCAAACACTGTCAGGATCATCTTTTCATTCTTGCACCTCTCTTTGAGAAGCTCATTTTTTTTGTCTTCGCCTAAATCCATATAAATGTGTGTTTGGCGTTCTCACTGGTAAACTCTTGATCTTTGTTATTTCTATTAGGGGCATTGAAGTCTATCCCGCAAAAATAAAGGCTATCCTTGAGATGCCTCCCCCTTCTAACTTAAAATAGCTCCGCGGTCTTCAAGGACGCCCTCAATCAGTGTGTCATTTTATCTCACAACTATCAGATCATTGTCAACCTTTTCATCATCTCCTCTGTAAGAATGTTCATTTTGAACGGGATGAGCCTTGCCAAAAGGCCTTTGATGATCTTAAAGCTTATCTTCTTTCTCCACCTGTGCTTACACCTCCGCGCAAGGGGGAGCCATTCTATCTTTATATTTCTATGGCTGACCATGCTCTGAGAGCCATGATCTTGCATCGGGACACTAATGGTAAAGAACAAGCCATCTATTACATCAATCTCACTCTTCATGAGTATGAAACGCACTATTCTGAGGCTGAAAAATTGTGTTGTGCTCTCTACTTCGTAACTTCTAAGCTTCGTCACTACCTCCTTAATCACAAGACTTATATTTTTACCAGTATCAATCTACTCAAGACAATGCATGCGAAACCATATCACAATGATCGTATCACTCATTGGCTCATGCTCATGATAGAGTTTGATCTCAAGTTCATCTCACAAAAATCTATCAAGGGTCAGGTCATTGCAAATCAATTAGCTGATACTCCTCTTCCAGACACTCAAATTCCCCTTGCTCGATTCTTAGATGAGTACATCCAACAAATTGATTTTGGCCTATCTCCATTTAAAATAAAACTCTTCTTTGATGGGTCCAAATGTCAGCAAGGGGGAGGTGTAGGCGTCATGATTCCTCCTTGGGGTGCACTTATCTCGGTCGCACACAAGCTTAACTTTGAGTGTACCAATAATATGCCTGAATATGAAGCTCTTGTTTTAGGTCTTCAAAATGACATTAGTCTTGGTGCTCACCATATCGACATCTTCGGTGATTCTGAGCTTATCATTAATCAAGTCACTGGTGCCTATCAATGTAAAAATGATATCCTTCAAAAATATCACGATATCGTTCTCTTTCAACTTCAAGATTTTGATAAATTTACTATCCAAGCTATCCCTCGCACTGTGAACTAATTCGTGGATACAATGGCTTCTTTAGCCTCACTTATTCCACCTTTTACCGAAGACTCGTGACTTTATGTGGTTGTGCAGCGTTTAGACCAACCCTCTCATCTCAAGCAGTTGACTTCAATCAATGCCATCACAACCAACACTCAAGATGAGTGGTATCAGCACATTTTTGATTATCTATCCCGTTCTATGCTCCCTCCAGATCTGACTTCCAATGGCAGAATTATTTTTTCTTACGTGCTAATCACTACACTATTCTAGGTGGAATCCTCTACAAACGTGGTTTTGACGGTATTTTACTTTGGTGTCTCAAAACCCCTGAATCATCTAAAGCTATCCACAAAGTCCATGACGGTATATGTGGTGGACATTTTAGTGGCTTGGAGGTAGCTAAATGCATCTTATGTTTAGGTTATTATTGGCCTTCTCTTAATCGAGACTGTTGCGAATACACTAAGAAATGTGTCAAGTGTCAGCAACATTCCAATCTTACACATATCCCTAGTCAGGATTTGTAACCTGTAGCGGATTTGTGGCCTTTTTCACAATGGGGTCTTGATCTCATCGGTCTCATCAATCCCCACTCTTCACAGCGTCATCACTCTATCATTACTGCCACATAATACTTCACTAAGTGGGTGGAAGCTATTCCTCTTTCATCAACCAAAGCTAAACCCATTGTTGATTTTGTCTATCAACACATCATTTGTCACTTTGGTGTCCCACACAAACTCATCACAGACAATGGTAAATCTTTCAAAAACATCGATTTGTAGAACCTCTGTGATGCTTTCAATATCAAACTTATATTTTCTTCTCCATACTATCCCCAAGCTAACGGCCAGGCTGAGGCTTCCAATAAAACTTTGCGTAATATTCTCGCAAAGGTAACTAGTCGAGCTGGTAGGGATTGGCATTTACATATCCCTTTTGCTCTCTGGGCTTATCAGACTAGCATTCGTACTCTTAATGGTGCTACTCCCTTATCTCTCATCTATGGGTCTAAGGTTGTCCTTCCTTTAGAAGTCCAGATCCCATCTCTTCATGTCTCTCTCAGAGAATTTGTCTCTGATGAGGACTATCATCAAAATCATCTAGCGCAGCTTGAATTGCTCGATGAGTGGCATCTCAATGCTCTTGAGCATCATCAAGTCTACCTTGAGCATGTCAAACGTGCTTATAACAAGCACTTGTAGCACCGTGACTTCAAATTTGGTGATCTTGTTCTCAAAGAAAACCAAAATGTCACTACACTAGAACTGAGTCAGCGTGGTAAGTTTTCTCCTAACTGGATGGGTCCATACGTAGTCACTCATAAATATGGGTCTGGGACTTATCATCTATCTTCCATGGATGGTGTACCTAAAATGGAACCTCTTAATGCTTTGCATCTAAGGCCCTTCTACTGTTAAAATCTATCTTACATGATCTTGGTCGTAAAACAGATCTTTCATCCATCTACAACTAATCATGTAATTTGTAAGTGATTTGGAACTATGTGGTTCTCCGCGTTATTTTCTTTTTATACCTTAAAAATGAGTACCACGTCTCTACTCATGGAATTTTTCTTATGGATATGTTTCTCCTCATGGTAGGAACACCTTAATCACTGCTTCATTTGTCCTAAGTGTTTATGTTAATAGGATCTACTCGGGGCAAGAGTACGTGTTTGTATACATTTTCTTCCCCTCTATCTGATCTGTCTAGGTCTAAACTCAGCTTCTTTCAAAAGCTCCAAAAAAATAAAAAAAAGAAAAGAAAAGAGATGCTATCCTAAAAATCCAAAAGATAGACTGATCCCTCGAAGGATAGCTATCCATGCATTATCAAATGAATCAAAAGGTATAGACCATGCCCTTGAAGGATGGCTATCATCACATTCAAAATACAGACCGCTCCCTTGAAGGATGGTTGTTTATTTCATGGAATTTTCAAGGCTTCTCACATTGATCAGCCTTTGTAGTAACAGACTTCTTCTTCGGCCAGTTTGTTCACTTTTTAGCATCATTGAAAGACTTCCTATATCAATCAGTCTTTCTATATCTAGCAAACTTCCCGCATTGATCAGTTTGCTCTTCTATCAAAACAAAATCATGAAGCTGAGATATAAGACCTTTTTCAATCATATGGAGACCCTATTTTCCCAATATGAGCATGTATTTTGTCCTTCGTATATTTTGACGAGATACATACTTACTTCTCATTCCATTTATCTCCTAGATCTGGTTTGTGACTAACTAGTGTCAGGTTCATTTTATTTGTGTCTCTGGCCTTATGTGCATCGTCTTTTTGGTTTCTTATCAAGGTCTCTATTTATGGTCGGTTGGGAACCTAACTTATCATTCTTTTTCCTATCTAGGTGTATTGCTTTTTATTTCTAATCAAGGATAATTTCATTACATCCCTTGCTGTCACAAGAGGCATTTCCCATGATTATTTGTTATTCATCCAGTTAAACTAACATTTAACATGTTAGTCAAATCTATCATCTATCTCATCTTGTCTACTTTCTCTAAAGCACATCAAAGCATGTATTAAAAACACATGTGAATCCATCTATCTATTTCATTAAAATTAAATTAACATCTTACACATATCAAATCTATCAATCACATCAAATCACATCTATCTATCCTCTATCAGTATATGTATATATCCATAAATCACATCACATCTATCTATCCTCTATCAGCATATGTCTATGTTCATCAAATCACATCACATCTATCTATCCTCTATCAGTATATGTCTATGTCCATCAAATCACATCACATCTATCTATCCTCTATCAGCATATGTCTATGTCCATCACAATTACACTACATCTATCCATATCTATCAAAATTAAATGCATGAGTACAATCACATAACACCAAAAAAAAAAGATGAATATATATATATATATATATATACATGTTTGTCTGTAAAAAAAATAATGGATGGCTTTCAATCAAGCCATTTGTATCATACATCAAAAATGCCTTCAAATCGAGGCTACATCAGTATATCGATACAAAAAAAAAGCATATCTATATCATAAAATCAGATAGGTGGAAGACACTATCTCCTCCACCCTCCTCTGGCCCATGCTTTCTCTCCTGGCCACCTCCTATAGCTAGAAGCACCTACCGCCACCTCGATCTCTCTCGGTGCTCCCACCCTCTGATGCACCACTAGCTGTAGCTGTCGCTGATCTCCTCCTCGCACCATAACGAGGCACATTAGGGGCATGCTGTGCCAAGGCGTCCTCATAGTATCTCACCTTGGCAAGGAGAGCCTAATAGGTGCTCAGACTCACCATACCGGGTGCTTGTAATGGCACTACTGCTACTGCTATTGGTGGCCCTCTAGATGCCACACCCTGTGACCCAGACTCTGAAGTGGTGCCTGTATCACCATATTTGGTCCTGAGGGCCTCTTTTTGCTGATGGTAGTGATCCCTTTGCTGAATCGCTATATCTTGGTCCTGATGTGCTATGTCTCTCTCTGATATCAGTGCATCCCTCTCCTCCATCAAAGCTCTAATATCCTCGAGGGTAGACTGGTGTGCGTGTGTCAGTGCATCATGCTCTCCCTCTAGTCTCTCTAGCACTGTAGCTATGTCCTCCTCATCTACATGTATGGATGCTGGCAGGTGTCATGGTAGCTCTGTGGAATACCATGCCACATAGCCATCATCCACTCCTACATCATCATCACTATCGTTGGAAGGTGGGGCCTCCCTCAGTGGATCTACAGGGATTAAAATTGGTAGATCGATCTCTCTGCTATCCCGCTTGTATGGCATGTAGGTGGTCGGGACTGTCTGTACTAAACTGAACTACCTCAGTACCCATATAAATAGGACGTGCTCCCACATATCTGGCTTGCGGCCCTTAACCACCCTATTCCGTCTCAGCTCCACCAGGTGAGCATCCTAACCGGCCCATGTCGGGTAGACCCGATATGGTCTCCAAATGACCTACTCTAGTGTCAGCGTCTTGAAGTGCTTAGTATACCAATCCACAGATATCCCTGTATCTCTTGGGGCCATGTCTACCCGCCATCTCTGGAATCGATAATCAAGGGACCCCTCTACTACCGACATCCATGGAAGCCCTGATGGCCTAATCACTGCTATATGCTCATATGCCTAGTAATGGAGCACACAGCTAACATTGATACCTATCTGCCTGCCTGTAGTGTACATCCATAACTCATGATATATCTGTGCTACCAGGGCATTGGTAAATACAAACACCTACCTGAACTCTAGGATGTCACAAACACAGTCTAGTAACAACAATGGAAATCTCCCACCTCCTGAGTCTGGTAGAGTGAAATAAGAAATCACCATTTGAATAAGCACTATCTGTCTACTCCTAGTGTCAGCCTGTCTATAATGTGAGGCTATCCTCACCGCCCCAGACACTATCTCTGAATTGTCTGCCTTACTCCATACAATCGTCCTAGGGCCCTCTGCTGCTGCTCTCGTGGAGTGGTCTCAATTGGGTCCCCGGTGATCGGTAGCCTCAAGATCCTATATATATCATCATGGGTGATGGTCATCTCACCCGTCTTGAACCAAAAAGTGCATGTCCTGCCATCCCATCATCGTATCAATGCTCACATCAACTCTACATCTCGAGGCACCCGTCGGTAGTAACGAAAGCCCCCAAGCCCGGCTAGCTCTAGGTGACACCAATTTACGTCAGTCACATCGGGGAGAATGGTATCTAGAAGCTTAGGAATAACATCTTGCATATGTAAAGCCTCTTGTGCCTACATCACATGACATCATGGACGGTGTTAGCTCCTTATTTATCCAAATACAAACATCAAAAACACATTCTATCACTTTCTTAAGTTTAAACACTCCAATCGACATCGATTGAGTTCAATCTACGTCGATCTAATTTAGTCAACATCGATTGAAATTCCAATCAGCGCTGATTGAATTTAATCGGTGTCAATTTTTCCAATCGACGCCGATTGAAAGGCCAAATGCCCAAAATACTCTGGCCTCTCATTTATCTAGTTTTTTTCCATAAAAACTAGCATCCTAATATGCTATTTCATGATAAAACTATATACCAAGTTTGGGTAGATCCACTTACCCCAGGTCATGTCCACTTCCACTTCTGGCTGCTCCCAGAGGCTTCCATGTTGCTCAAAATCAATTTTTGACTCTCTCTAAATCAATCATCGCGGAGTAAATAAATCATTCACGTTTTCCTTTCTCCTATTTATATGGGCTCGGTATAGTTGGCACCGATTTTTATGGTCGGTGCCGATTGGTTTAGTCAACCTTGACTTAGCCTATATCAACACCGATTGAGGCCCATCATTGCTGATTGGTTGTAATTTTGCCTTTCCACATCGCTTTCTTCCATCTCCTCATCTTTTTTACCAAAGTGTTGATGCTTGGCTTATTTATCTGATCATTATTCTCACCTGGGTATTTCCTTTTCACACATATTTGTGGTATTATCTCCCAGTTCGAGTCTATTCCCTACACACCGGCCACTCACATTTGTGGTAGTTTAAAGATAGTGGGTTTGTAGGCACTAACGTTGTCTGCTTCACAGACCATCTAGTTATCCCTACCAATGTGTCTTTCTTTGGTTGTTGCTATTTTGCAGCCCTCCTTACACTCACGGGTCTATAGGTACTAACGTTGTCTCATACAAAGACCGTCTAGTCTACCCTACCAATGTGAGTTCCTTAGGTTGCTGGATTTTTTATTATTTTTGTGCGTCATCAATGATTAGATCTACTCCAGGCATCTAGCTAGGGCATCCTACATTTTCATCTAACTTTTTCAAACTTGGGATCAGTTGTTCTTTTGGGACCCATTCCATCCCTAGTTTGAGGGGGGATTGCATCATCACTTGTTCTTCACTTCTTCCAACTCCTTGTTTTTGTCTTGCAACTTCGCTTATCGTAAGTTGCTCAACAAAAAGGGGTAGAGTGTAGACACCTAAAATTGGCTACCCAATTTAGTGTCCCCCACATTCGTTTACCTTCTCGGGTAGCCTGGGGCACCTTTATATCACCACTTTTCCTTTAGGGTATTAATTAAATATCTAATTAAACATCTATCCTAAGTTTATTGTACCCCATTGTGGTTTACCCATGGATAATTAAATATTAACTATTTAATTATACTTTTTACATGTATCTTAACCGCTTATCTACCCCATATCAATTTTATCCATCTATCCCCCCTATTTCTCCTCCCCCCAAACCACACAATGGGATATTTCCTGTATTTGAGTTGGAGGGATCACTTTCATCTTTCCAAACAACATCCTTTTTGGCCATTTCGGGAGTCTGTTCCCTGATCGGTGCCAACGTGTACTTGGTCAACGCTGATTTTTTAGAATGGCACCGATTATACCTGGTTGGCACCGATTAAAAATATAGGGCCATAATTTAGTTCTGGTTAGAGAGAAATAACGATAGAGAGTTTTGAGCATCAAGCCTGAGCATTATCTATCAAGTGAAAACAAATTTTTTCCAAATCAATCCCTGAGAGGAGTACTGTTACTTTACTCCTACCACATCGGCATCGTGAGCCTCCATTGATCTCTTGGTGAATCTGCTCCTACATCTAGCGAAGGTGGAGCTTTGTCAGTATCCCTACGGCTCCTGTAGATCCAGTGGATATTGACGATCTAGCTTTCATTGTCCATTTCTCAATCTTCCTACAATTTTCCCCTAGTTAACACCGACCGATCCCAGTTGATGCCAATTTTCCTAATCGACGCCAATTCACTCAATCAACACCGATTGACCTGCAGATAGGTAAAAGAACTCAGGTAACATAAATCTAGTATTGTTTTCACAGTTTCCTATTTTTTGTTGCTTTCTATCTATTGTTTACATTCTATCTGTGGTTTTTAATCAGAAAATCTAGACATTTACTTACATCTTTT
Source organism: Taxus chinensis (assembly GCA_019776745.2). NCBI lineage: Eukaryota > Viridiplantae > Streptophyta > Pinopsida > Cupressales > Taxaceae > Taxus > Taxus chinensis. Next base: position 489,763,148 of record CM034146.1, read on the forward strand.
ATCATGTATGCTTCTTTCCTTAATTGAAAATGTGGACTGACATTTTCTGAGGGAGCTTATCACTTCCCAGACCCGCTTTTTAGGCAGTCCACCCAAATATCTTTTAACATTGTCTTTTTCTATCAAGTATCGGTGTCTCGTAGGTTTCTCATATCTACTTTGCAGGATTTCTCGTGTGCACCTGTCTTGTCTACATTGGCTTTCTTTTCCATCTACATCTTTGGATCTTGTCTTATCTATCAGGTATTGATTTCATTTGAGTTTTTCAGGGGTTTTGTGTTTAGTTTAGTACATTAACTTGGATAGGTAACAAGCACGGAAATTCTTGATTTACAAAGGAATGTACGATAGCTACAATAGCTAGGTTTCTATGGGAGAATTTTCTTACAAGATATGAATTTCCCTTAATCTTGAATAGTGATAGAGGTACACACTTTTTGAATGAGACAATCAGGATCCTATTAGATGAGTTTATGGTTACACACCATAAAACTATACCTTATCATCCTCAAGAAAACGGAACTACTGAGGCCTTCAATAAGATTTTGAGCCAGACTTTGAAAAAAATTTGTGATGTTGGAAGAAAGGATTGGGATGATAAAGTGTCAGCTATTATTTGGGCATATAGAACAAATTATAAGAGATTGAATAAAGCCACACTGTTTTAGTTGGTGTTTGGCGCGAAAGGTGTTCTCCCTATATAATTTATGTTACCTTATTTACGTATTGCACACATTGGAGTTCTAGTTGATGAACATGAATTAGAAGAGTGCATCGAAAAGATGATTCAACAGGATGAGTGCTGATCCATATCATGATGGAGTCAGAAGCAGGAAAAGGCCAGGCAGAAGGCATAATATGATAGAAACATAAGGGATAAGAAGTTTGATATTGGAAAAATGGTACTTTTTTATGACTCAAAGTTCTTGTGCCATCAAGGTAAGCTCAAATTACATTGGTTGGGGCCGTTTGTTAAATCCCTACTATAAATAATTCTTCTTGGTGTTTGTAATAAGGTAATATTGCCATTTAGTTTCGGTTTTTAATTATGTATTTCCTTAATGTATTTCCTTCATCGTCACTATGATTTGTCAATTTAGTTGTTGTTCTTGTGTAATAAGCGTGCTTACGTGCTTGAAGCTAATTAATGTATGAATAATGTTTATGCATAGAGGATTGCACATACCTTTTTTGTGGGGTGGTTGTAGTTATCAAAGAAAAAGACAGTGGGAATTGAAATGTGAAAGGAATAAGCTTCTACAGGTGTGCTTTAAGTCAAAAGAAGATTGCTTCTCAAAAGTGACCAAGGATGGAGATGAATGAAAGAACAATATAACACGAGGTAAGTGGAGGCCATGATAGCTACTAGGAGAAGGTACAATGATGAGGTACTTGGGTGCAGGAGCATGTGCTGAAGAGAAGTCTATGACTAGAGGGTAGCAAGGTGCGCTATAAGGTTATAGCTAGGCAAAAAGATGTACCGTGCAGAATGAATGGATTTGGTTAATGAATGAGGGGATATTTGGTAGGTGAAGGAGAAATAAATGCATCAAAATTTGAAAAATTTATATAAGAATGGGATGCAGATTCATTTTTACCATTGCGACTAAGAGAATTTAAAGAAAGAGCCAAGTGTGAAGAGCTAAGTGATTGAGTTAAGGTGTAAAGGGTGTGAAACCAAGCGTGATAGCCAAATCTGTGTGACAAGAAGCTTTCATCCTCAGTGGTGAAGGGTTTGAGTGAAGCAGGGAGATAGAAAAGAGTTAGGTTACAAATTTTCCACCTAGGGCATAATTTAATCAAGCTAAGGTTTAATTTGCAGAGTTGTAAAGTTGAGGAGTTACAAGGAAAAAATGGCACCGAAGAAGGCATCTACAACAATAGAAAAAATAAAGAAGAAGGTGGTCTTCGAAGAGGAAGAGATGACACTGTTGACACTAAAATTTTCCTCCGTAATTTCTATTTCATTAATGTATGTATTAGGAATAGGATGTTGTTAAGTATAATTAGTAGTAGCGTCTGATAGAAGATAACGGCACCGTCAGTACGGTGCCGCCAATAATGTGGAGTATGGTAACAGTCAAAGTACAATAGGAATGTTGTAAAAAGTAAATATTTGTCGTAAGTGGTCCGGTAATGTTAAAATGTCAAAGTTTGGGTAATTAGAGAAGTAGGGTCTACATGATTAGGAATTAGAAATATTATATTGGTAATAAAGACAAGGAGTGAGGTCATAAATATTTTGTGTATTTTATTTGTAAAAAGTCTAAAAATGTGGAACCCATGTAAAATGATAAGGTTTATCTTATCTTAACAGATAAGCTTACATGTACAGATAAGAGTTAAGGTATAGAATATGATTCGTCAGAGTGGATTTCTTATCCTATCTTAGAGATAAGATGGATAATCCTGGAAGTTCTATAAATAGAGAGGCCACCCCCCTCATTTAGCATAGAAGGAAGTAGTGAAAAATATTGTAGGAAGTGTGCGAAGGAAGCCATTAGTTTAAAGGTGTGTTGAAGAAGCCATTAAGAGGTGTAATTGTAAAGTTTCTCCCATAGTCTTGGTGAAAGGCAAGTGAAGTCAATAACACTTGAAGTACCTCATGGGTGAGATTGTAATAGTTTCATGTTAATATTATAATTTATTTTGATATTTCAGAATTGTCATCATTCTGTCTTATCATAGTTGATGGTATTCTTGTGTTATGTTGTTGTTTTGTTTCCAAATTACATCCACCAAACTAAAGGCTGTGCATTAGTAAATAATCATAGCATGAGGAGTTCCCAGTGAAGAATTATCATAGTGCCGGATTGGTGATGACAACACCCGAAAGCCATTTTTCAGAGATGAAATATCTAGAAGGAGTCATCATCTACCAAGAATGGGATTCACCCATTAGAAAGAGAAAAGTGAGTGAATATAATCATAAGACTTTAGAGAACAAGAAGGATCTTGATTCCTTGCTCACGGATAGAAAAAACAAGTGCATGACGGATGACATGCCAGTATGTGATGATGCGGATGAGAAGCTTTTGAAGAGAATTGGGGTCTACCAATTGTATGAGCTTCCATATTTCAGGAAGTATGAGCCCTTGTATCAGTGTCTCATGAGCAGGGTGCATGAAGAATTCTTCTACTATACAAGATGTAGAGTTAGAATTTCATCTATGCTTGTCTCATCAGTTACAAGTCTGAAGGCCACAGGAGAATACATAAAAGGTGATCTTGCAGATAAATCCATGATTGTAAACAAAAAATAGGAGTTGGGGTACGTGAAGGGTCCACGTAGAATGGACATAGAAAAATTGAAGAACTGTCCAGTTGTACAAGCTGTAACCCACCTTGTTATGAAGTTGAATGATCAAGAATGGTGGTCATAGGTATATACTATGTGGTTACATGTGGCATGTAAGATGTCAGAAGGGACAATCTACAACATTGCAGGCTATACTGTAGAGTAAATAGTCGAAGAAGTTCATATAGGAGGGAAGATCAGATTTGGGGCTATTCTACTATCACTGGTATTTATGGAGATCGGAGTACCAGATGGGCCAAAAGAGAAAGTATGGGAATATCCCATGGAGAGCAAGTCCCCAAATAAAAAATTCAGAAAACACCTATGCAAGGGGACCATGACAGATGATGTAAAGCAACGGGCAGAGAAGTGGTATGACAGGCTCCGCGCGGCATTTGGTGAAGAGTGGTGCATCCCAAAGGACCTACCAGTAGTGGTAGGGAAACAAGTTCAGTTTATTATATATCAGCACTTATGCATTACATGCTTCCCAATGAAATATGGATTCTAGAGCCCTTGGTGCAAATTTCCTTACGCATTCACTACAAGGTATTTCCAAGCATCTGTTCATATATTTATAGACACACGCCAACTGGTCTTCAATGTAGATAAGGTAGACTGTGACTACCAAACATTGAGGAAGAAGTATGTGTATCCTAGCAAAAGTGCTTATATAGAGAGGATCATTTCAGAGGTGCTTAATATCAAACCAATAAGTTTGGCTGTAGCAGATGTGTGGGCAGCATTGGTGTATCTCCAGTTAAATCTGAAAATGGAGAATAAAAAATATGTGGAAGGTGAGTTCACACTTCCATCACCACCAAAGGGAAATCATACAGTGGAGAACATCCCAACGCCTAGGCCCATAGAGCTAATTGAAGTGCAGGATGAGGAAGAGGAGCACAAAGATAGTGTTGGTTTGGAGCATAAGGGTAGGAGACATCCTACAAGTAAGGGTGAAACTGATCACACCGTTACACCACCTCAGCCACAAGAGGGGGATGATGAGGAATTGAATTTAGTCTAAGGGGAGCACATGTTTAATTAGGTATTTAGGAGAACAAGGACCCAAGGTGCTACTCTAACCACTATGCGCAAATCACCCAGACTCTCTCCACAGAAGGAGGCGACCACACAGAGAAGGAGGAAACTGAAGTTGAATGAGGAGGAAAAAGAGTTAGAGGAAAGCACACCTAATTCTCATACACTTCTAGAGGACACAAAAGAACAAGGTGAGGAATCAAAGGAAAAAGAAGACGATGGGAAAATACTAGAGGAGATACCTGCAGAGGATGTTCCAGACATGGAGACACAAGTTCCAAATTTGGAGGCTAAAGTTCCTAAGCAGAAAAGGTCTAGAAGAACAAGTAGAGAGCACATTCCACTAGCCATGGGGTATGCAGAGAATGTAGAAAAATTGTTTGCACCCGCTTCCAGAGAATGATAGCGCAAAAGGATTTATTTAGCTAGGAGCTAATGGATGAGGATATGGCAACTATGTGAACTCAAAATAAACTATCATGGTCGATGCACACCCACATGGATGAGCCTGAATTTGATGTGTATAAAGAGTCATGCATTTCGAGACGACTGAAGAGGCACCTCAAGCTAGACACATGATAGTAAAGCCTACTGTTATGTTTGATAAGTGGGTCAGAAATGCATTGGTGAAAGTTTCTACTGAGGTGGCTAGAAGAAACATGTATAAAGCTGCCACAATCAGAGTGCTACGTAAGCAGTTGAAGACAAAGGAAGTAGAAATAGCACACATAACATAGGAGAGGGACTTCACACAAAAGAAGAACGAGGTGTTTATAAGCATCGCAAAGGAGATTGGGGACAATATAATCAAAGCAAGGCCACACTTAGAGGCTAAGGTGCCACATACATTTCCTTCAGCGATACACTATGTGGGAAAGTTGGTGGGCTTGGTACTTGAAGATGAAACTCTACGTATGAAAGTTCCAGAACACTCAGAATAACCTTTTGATCGAGAGAAAGCATTGGTGATGAGAAAATTTACATCTTATGAAGGGTTGTTGTAAGCATTGCATGAGGTATTGAAGAAAGCAGACCAGGATTTAAATGTATACATAGCTCTAGAGGTGCTTATCAACATCAAGACCCTTGAAGAGAACAATGAGGTTTAGAAAGTGATGAAAGATGAGAAATTGGGCCACGAAGAAAGGTTGTTAATGGTTAAATAGAAGCGCAAGGCCCTGGAAGTAGCACAAGAGCCGTAAAAGATTCAACTAGAAGATCTTGGAAATCTAATTGTGTAGAATATGGAACTTTTAGAAGGAAGAATGACATTAATGTCCAGTGTTGTGTTGGTTCTACAAAATGAGAAAGGAAAAATTGCGAGGGATGAGCTGGAATCCATTCCTGTGGACATCCCAGAATAAGTAGAGCAAGCACTCACTGACTGATAAGTATTAGAGGCTGAAATAAAGGAGGAGTATCCAGAGTTGATACTACAAAGTGATACAGAGAAGTTTCCCTCATAAACTCATAAAAATTCTTTATTTATCCACATTCTTTCATTCTTATTCTTTCCATTCTTCTATTCTTTCCTTCAATTTTTGGAGATACCCATTGTCAGGATGAAAATGAGATTAGTGTGGGGTAATGTTGATCAAAGAATACTTGTCAAAGATCACACAAAGAGTCCGCATGGGATATAAGGCTCAGAACCAAGGGCACAGAAGGATAAAAAGGACCCACATGAAGGTAAGTTCAGATTTCAGGACTTAGCTGATTTTGAGCATGAAGACCTATTTTTGGAAGATAGCTTGCGAAACACACCAAAAATGTAGAGATGTGCGCGCCATGCATTGTCTATCTTTGGAGAAGTGGTTCGAAGTGTTTATGCATGGAGACAAGCTGAGAATAGAATTAACACTTCAGTTAACTACATGAGGACTATAAATAGTGCACTTGCATGTGTGGCTATGATTGTAAATAGCATGTGGCTATTAATAGCATGCGGCCTATTTTTGGAATAGATAAGCGGTGAAGGATAAGTCCCCACCATATATATATATGATGTTATGTACATAGTAGAGATATATAGAGAGCGGTATGTATGAGTGTGGTAAGAGATGTATGTATTTGTAACAAAGAATATACACATATGATTGAATAACTATATCAGTTCCATATGCGCATTGGTATAGATTGACAATACTGTAAGGAGATTCTATATTTGTTAATAGATGGAAGATATTAGCTGAATCTAAGTGTAATTTTGTGTGTAGTTGAGTAGTGCATGTTATTAATTTAATCATGATTACTGTTTAAGCTTATTATTTCATAGATATGAGGGTAGCATGCATTGTAGAATGATGGATTAGTTATGAATCTATATGTTTCTTACTTCATCATGTTAACATCCTGTTATAGCAACCCTAAAGAGGGACATGGTACCTTTACATGCTTTGGGTGAGCACTCATTCTAGGCTGAGTGATGTGCCAGCATGACTAGGGTGTTATATTGTAAATTCTAGGCTGCATCAATCCCCATGGCATATTTCATAGTTTGCTGTCATGGTGCATACCACTTTCCGGGGGTAACTTTCCTTTGTATGCCCTTCCACTTCACAATATGTGCATCAAAGACCACTACGAAATTCCTGCGCTGAGTTCACAGATAATTTCTCTAACTACTTTCCATTGTAACAAGTTGAGCCTTTAGGAAATAGCTCACACCAATATCAACACTCCCGAAAACCTTAGTGTGTAGGGCAACCTCCAAGGCCTTGTGTAGGTTTGTGAAATTCTTGTGTGATAGTGCCCTTATAAATGGTGTTATCAATCCTCAAACAAACCATTGAGCATGCTGAGAAGGGTGTATGTCATAGGATAGTTTTGATAAGAGAGTTTTGAACCGTGCATATTACTCTCACACACTCTCTGCCATTCCTTGTTGGATCTCCTTCAGGTTGCTGATGCTTTTTTTGCTTGAACTTAGGGATATGGAACTCTGCTAGGAAGGCGTTCTTCAAGGTAGTGTAATCCACGACCATCTGGTGGGGGTCATACTTTTGGTACCAGCTATGCATGTGCACTTGCAATGTTGTTGCAAACTGACTTACCTTTCTCTCTAGGGTAGTGATCCCCTTCGTGCACCATAGAAATTCACACTTGTGCACATGCTCTGTAGCATTCTCAATACATCTATAGTCTAGTAGGTGTAAAGAAATCTCAAAAAATACTTTCGGGGGTAGCTAAGGTCCTTTTCCACCTAACCCAAAACCTTGGTTTCCTCCTTAGTTTCATCTGCCACTAGATCTACTAGACCCACCAGGTCTTGTCCCTCTTGATGTAAATGATCCTCCAAATCCACTAGGTCCACTGGGTCCTCCAACCCCTACACCACCATATCCTGTAGCCAAAAAATGGCCTTACGTGGTCATGACTAGTGTCCCCAACATCATGTTGGTTTCTGAAACATGTACCCATGTTTAAGATCTTGGAAGGGCCGAGGTGTTTGAGATCACAATGTAGCTGTCCCCAAGTTGTGGGACCTTGCGCGCTTGGTACAAATCTCTAGAGAAGGTAGGTTCCTCTATCTATTTCTACTGCTACTACTACTTCTAGTGATGGAAGGGAAAACTAAGCTAATGATACCAAGGGACAAGGGATAGAAGGATAACATGAAAGGCCCCCCTATAGAGAGATCTAGGAAGAATCTATATCTATATAGGGCTACCTTCTCTATAAGATCTCTGTAGGGGGCCCCGAGGCCCCTATCTAAACTATGGCCATCTCAGAATATCAGAGTCACTATCTAGATGGCCTTAACACTAAAAGGTGATAGCACCAAAAAAGAGGGATGAACACTATCTTTTCTAAGAGAGAATGATAGAGAATGCATGAAAAGAGGCTAAGCACAAGTAGTATAGAAAAGCACGTATTCACTAGACCGTTCTCATGGAACACAACTAAATATGGAATTGCAAGGGACCTAAAATAACACAACCATCACACAATGCAAAAGAAAAGGAAAGAAGAAAGAATGAAAAATGTTAGGATAGAGAATAGTCATAAAACGATGTTTCTATTACTTCCAGAAATGCACATAGTTGTTACAATGATGGAGGAAAATATCCACATGCAAGAGCCAAATCTAGAGGTCTACAACTCAAAATACAAAAAATGTGGAGTCCTTAGCAAAACGTGTAAGGATCCAGAGTGTCCAACGTAAAAAATGATCCTTTCTCTTACATTTATAGATGAATCCATGGAGGAAAAAGGGGAGAAAGATGGAAAATATGAATTTGAAACACAACCACTAACAAGAAGGATTCAATGCCTACAAATCCACTTGGAGATTTGTGAAATATGCTTCCCCATGCCTATTAGGTGTGTTAAAGAAGAAACGAGGATGTATCATATTGAATCGGGTGGTTAGAGTAATTAGATCTACTTATTAATATTCAGAAAGATGTTTTCCCATTTCTCACCTACCAAATCCACCAAAATTTGAATTTGAACTTCTGACACTATAGCTGATGTCAACAACTTTTTGACAAGTCTAGGTATGCGCCGATCTAAGATCTGTAGCAAAAGATATGGATGTCAGAGTCATCGGCACATGTAAAACATGTGGCACTTGCGGATTGGCTTAAATGATGGCCAACTGTGCGAATACTTGTCGATTATGCCACATGTCACTTGATGTTTTGTTGCAAGGATTAAGTGCCCTGTTGGCATAATTTTATTGGTTGCACATGGCACACTCAATCATGTAAAAATATGACCTAGCATAGAAGGGCATGATGGAAGGGCACATAGAGAAAACAAAGGAAGGTGCAAAGGGAGCGCGTATGATGCGTGCAGGGAAATGAGGCAAATTGGTGTGTAGAGAACATATGGTGAAGGCACAACTATTACAAAGTAATGGGCGCGGTGCGTGATAGGGTCAGGGACTTAGCCGATTGAAGCAAGTGTGAGGTGCGTGGGAAGGGAAGAAACTAATTAGGAAGAAGGCAAATGAGTAGAAGGTGGGCACAAAGGAGGAGTGTAAGGAGAGAAAAGAAAGGGGCGCACAGGGAAACTATGACCAAGGGAATGTTCCAAGTGACCTTGAGCGTGCGTAACACTGTAATGAATAACTTAGAGCTAGAATGTGTATGCAAGTTATCCAAATTGCTAGGAGAGATATTTGGATGATAGTTTTGGTGACTTTCGGGGCCATGTGCCAGTTATATGAAGGAGATCAGTAGCCTGGAGCATCTATTGGGCATGGAGTCTGCTTATGCAATTGTGAAATTTCCCTTGTAACCACTTTGAGGATCATTTCTTGACTCTGTTCTACATCTTACAACTGTTGAAAGAAGCCCTGCATTCTAGAAGCAACAATAGAGTGTGCACAGGAAGCACATGAGAGGAAAGACCTATGTACAAACAAAAAATGTGCAGAAGCGCACTTAGAGGAATTGAAAGTACTCTAATATATACAACATGATGCGACAAACCTAATGGAACAGTTTGAGATAGATCCCATTTACTGGGATTTGTAGTTTGTCTCCATCAAGATGAGTTAACTCAAAAGAGTTAGTCTCTTTGCAAGAACTGATAATGTATGGGTCAATCCAAAGTGCCTCAAACTTTGGATGGCACCCTGGTTTAGCTCTTTCAGCATCCCATTTTAGAATCAAGTCCCCAACTTTGAAAGGTTGAGGCTTAGCCTTTCTGTCAAACCATTTATTTGTTACTTAGTGATGTTGTTCTAGATTAATCATGGTAGAGTTCCTGATTTCTTCAAGATTAACCAGCTTTGCCATTATAATTTCTCTTTGGTTTGCACCTTCAAATTATAGCCACTGGGAAAGTGCTAACCAATTCAGATCTAGTGTTAAAGGAAGGGTAGCTTCCTTGCCATAGACAAGCTTGTAAGGTGAAGTCCCTATTACCTTTTTGACTATGATTCTATTTGACAAGAGCATGTGTGAGACCTTTGTATGCCACTATCTTTGGCTGATGCTCATTGTGCGCTTCATGATTCTGATTAGGTTCTTGTTTGTTGATTCTACCAGACCATTTCCCTAAGGGTGATAGTTGGAAGAAGTCTTCAGGTAAATGTACAGACTTAGATCCCAATCAGTGATTTTAGTACCAAGGAATGCCTTTGCATCATTAGAGATAATGGTTTGAGGAATGCCAAACCTTGTGACTATACATTCGAGAAATTTAAGGATGACTGCCTCGGTTGATTCCTTAAATGCGTCAGCTTCTATCCATCTGGTGAAATAATCTGTAGCTGTCAACACCCATTTATCTCTAGTGCTTAAAGGTGGATTGATCATGCCTATGAAGTTGATACCCCATTGCATAAAAGGATTATCCGATTGGATTAGCTGGAGGGGAAGCGTTGCCAATTTTTTCTTTTCTAGAAAGAAAGTGCATTCCTTACATTTTATGACCCACCTATGTGCTTCTGTAAATAGGGTAGGCTAGAATATACCTGCCATTATGATCTTGATTGTTGTATTTTTAGTAGAGAAGTGTCCACTAGAGAACCCATCACAAAATTTTGCTAACACTTTATTAGTCTACGTGCTATTGATACATCTTAACAACATGCCATGAACATTTATTTTGAAGAGAAGTCCATAAATCAACACATAAGGGATAGATTATAACCTTAGATGTCTTCTCTGTGATTTTTTTAAACTAGGAGGGTACGCACCCTCGGAAAGGAATGTGATCATGTCCTTCATCTAGTCATGTGCATTAGGGTTTATATTCTTCTCAAGTTCTATACGTGGAATACCTTCATCCATAAATAATGAAGCCTCAGGTTCACTTTGCACATCCTCAACAATCTACCTATAGAGCGCACTACCTCTTACCAGCTTTGTGGCCTTGATAGTCACATTGTATTCCATGATTTTGGTCACCTATTGTGCTCTTTTCTCACTAATTTCTACTCCCATGATGAATTCTCTGACTGAAGAGTTGGAGACTAACACATTGATATGATTGGTGGTGAGCATACTCTTGAATTTCTTGAGCACACACATGATGGCGAAGACCTGCTTCTCTGTGTGACTGTACTTTAGTTCATAATCCTTCAACATTTTGCTAAAGAAGGCTACTGGTTGTTCCAACCCTTGTTCATTTTCTTGTGTTAGGAAAATAGCCACACTTGCATTAGTACCATAAGCATAAAGGATGAAATCCTTTAAATAATATAGATTGATAAGTGTTGGTGCTCAAACAATCTCTTGCTCAATCTTGTTGAAGATTTCTCTTCCTTATTCTATCCATCTGAAGGATATGTCCTTCTTGAGCATCAATGTGATGGGCCAAACCAGTCTTGCAAAGTTAGGGATAAAATGCCTAAGAAAATTTATCTTGCCAAGGAAGGACTGTAGTGCCTTTTTATGCACTGGAAGGGAAAGAGCTAGGATGGATGAAACATGCTCAGGATCAATTGTGATGCCATCCTTTGAAACCACATGGCCTAAGAGCTTTCCCTGCACCACCGCAAAATTGTACTTCTTGGGGTTAGGAGACACACCAAATTCTCTACATCTCTTGAAGGCCTTCTCTAGGTGCATCATGTGATCTATGCTTTACTTTGAGAAGATAGTTATATCATCAAGGTAAACCAAGATGAAATCATTAATGTATCCTTTGAAGGTAACATCCATAGCATGCTGAAATGTGGTGCCCACATTTGATAGATCAAAGGGCATCTTCTGATATGCATCTGTTCCCCACTTGGTTCAAAATGCTGTTTTGAATTAATCCTCTTCCTTGACCAAGATTTGGTTGAAACATGAGTATCCATATAGCATGGAGAATCTCTGTGTGCCAGCCACAGTCTACAGAATTTTTTCCATTGAAGGAAAAGGATAATAATCCTTTAGAGATGCTTTATTCAAATCTATGAAATCAACACAAAGTTTGATTTCACCATTCTTCTTACATACTGGAACCATATTTGCGACCCAAGTAGAGTATTTGATAGGAAAAGTAATTTTTTCCTCAATGAGTTTGGATAACTCTTTCCTCATGAGGGGCTCTATCTTTTGATTGACTAGCCATTGCTTCTACCTGCCGGGATTGATACTAGGATCAAGGTCAATGGAGTGTTGGGCAAGACTTGGATCAAAAAATTTGAGGTATTCATACTCCCATGAGAAGATATCACTATATTTTTGACAGAGAGATTTGAAGGCTTGTTTCTTTTCATGTGCACAAGTCTTGCTGAGAAGCAACTCTTTCCCCGCGTGTAACAGTGACTGAGGAGAATTCCTCTTGCATGGCATGCATGTATCTTTATTTGCCCTTGAAATCATCATCAGGGATGAAAATTTTCTCTAAGGTGACCAGCCCTTTAGGTAACTTGTTTGTCTTTAGCTGTATTACTTGGTCATCATAGCTATCATGCAAGTCATCTTGCATGCTTGATGAAAATTCAACTTAAGTATGGATAAACTGGGTGATATGCGCTTCACTGTCAAACACTTTCTAGCTGGTGTTGTTATCTGGAATGGATGGTTTGATCACCATCTTCATGTGCTGAGTGTTTCCTTTAATAAAGTCCTTTGCAGGAGAGAAATATGAACCTAGTGCAACCATCTGGTCATCTTCATTTTTCATTCTTCGCAGCACCACCTACAAATTAAGAGCATCAAAGCTCTCAAAGAGGTCACAAAATTTGTATTTATAAGCTTTAAGAAGCTTATTATTTGTCTGGAACTTGTTGGTAACTTTCTGGATGATCAATTCTATTTCCCCAAAGATCTGCAATGCCTTAATTTTCTTCTTCTCAGCAAGGAGCAAGCCATGCACCAACACTTCATATTCTACCACATTGTTAGAGCATGCAAATTGTAGTCTGTGTGCGAAGAATAATTTCTCATCCTTAGGGGAAATGATAACCACTCCTGCTCCTGCACTTTTTCTACTTCTTGATCCATCAAAGTATAAATTCCATAGACTAGGTTGAACTTTATCTTTCTTGAGCGCGCGTGGAAACATAACATCTTCTTCTAGAATGAAATAAGTACCAAGCCCAGTTTAATAAGCTTCCGACTTCATACTATAGCCTTTTCCGCCTTTGTAGCAGTAAATGCTACACCACCAACCAATGTAATTAGCATTAAATGTAGATTTTTCCCTTAAATGTGACCTTAAATGCCCTTACCCATGCACCGAATCCTGCACAAAACCTTCTACAACCTTATGGCACGTAAGAAATTCCTTACCGACCGAAGACTGTTATGCGTGCATCTATGGCACTGAAGGAACTTCTTCTATTGACCTGGTTTTTTTCCTTGCCTACCTTTTGTTGTTCATGTGCTTATCATACTTTGAATGTGGTTAAGCTATCTTGACACCAAAATTCTTATCCACCATTTCCATGTGCTCTGCTCATTACACAATTTTTATCTTTCAACTGGGCCATTTAACACAATTTCCACTACCAACTAATTCTTCACTTCACACTACTTCCTTCACATAACTCCATCCCACACTAAAATCAGATGCACAGTCCTTTGCACATACACAACCTTTTTGAAAATAATAAGTGGTTACTGATGCATAAGGTGTAAAATAGAACAAAATAAAGGAACAAACAACGAGAAAGGGAAACACAAAGTAAGGAAATGCATAAAGGGAAATCCTAAGCTATTGGCAATACTACCTTATTTACAAACACAAGGAAGACTTATTTATTGCAGTTATTCAACCTATTTCTATTGAAATGGCCAGGTAACCTCATCCCATCCAATGCTTGCAACTGGTAGGTGCATGAGTCAAGGATGTACGAGATGATGTAAGGGCCCAACCAATGGACTTTCAAGTAAGCATTCAGAAGACAAGCACCCACTTTAGCAGTAAATTCTCTTGATAGACATAGGGAAAATAAAGGAGGCAGATCAATGATTGACATGTCTTGAGTAATTATTAGGCTTAGAAATGCATGGAGGGTTAACTCAAGATCCTTGATGACTCCTAAGGTAGTGACAATTGATCCATCAATTTTTAGGACTCCTTTAGACAAAGGGATATATTTCAGACCTAAGACATCAGCTATTTTCATAGGCATAACAAAAGTACTAGCGCCTGAGTCAATCATGTAATTATGCACTAGGTGTTTTCCTATGATCAAGGACATATAGAAGGATGGGGGTTTAACAACTTTACTTACTTGTTTCTCTCCATCTTGGAAGATGTTGATAGAAGCACGTGGCTTCTGCATAGCTGGATCAATGTGTGAGAGTTATGCCAGAGCTTCATTCTACAGATCCCACTAAGATGGAATGGTCAGGACATCCCACATTGTGACATTTATGTTTGTTCTCTTCATCTGGTCCATAATGATAAATGGAAGGCCCCCATCTTGTGCATTTGGGGAATGCCATGCCTTTTTGGATGTTTAAGTGTGGAACCATGATCTTTACCTGGAGTAGACACTTGGCCTACCAAAGGAGGTACGTGTACTGCTTTAGAAGGATATTTACACGGGGCATCCTACATAGGGATTTGAGAACCTTTTCTGTAAAATGCCTTGTCTTATTCTTTCTTCTTTTAGGGATCTAATTTTGTTGTTGGGATTGTGACCTACACTCATGTTTCTAACATTATCTTCTTATATCTTGTGTTGTCTGCAACTTGGGCCCACAGTCTATTTGTATCTTCTACAACTTGGTTGATTACATAGAAGTCCTTCTTGCTAAATAACATCAAATTTGTCTCTGGAGGAGCTCCTGGTCTTTCTGGATTATCTTCTTCAAGGGTGCTTGTTGAAGGATCACAGGCTAAATCATTTTGGATCATGAAGGCTTGGGTGCACATGGAATTAACACAATGATATTGACGATGAGGAATGTTGCAAGGGAAACACCATTCTGACTCCTGTGCCAAATTATTCTGAACTAGAATAAGTGCCTAAATCTCATTGGGTGTGAGAAGAGAAGGCATGAGAGGAACAACTTGCAAGGGGAGATGTGCATTAGGATGTCATCTATCATTTTACTGGTTGGGCACGTATCTTTGATTTCCATATTGATTCCGCTAAGGGTGATTTCTCTAGCCATGTGCTTGATTGGAATTACCTCTATAGGATTGCACCTATTGCTTTTCTAATGATATGAGATTTTTTGATAATTTTATAATCAAGGCCTTCAATTCTTCATCTTCCTTTTTCCGCGATGGAGAGTAGGATGTTGAGGAAACTGGCTGCGCACTTTTCTTAGGTATAGGAATAGGAGTAATAGAAGGCTGGGGTGCTTGTGAAATTTATGGGAACAAGGGCATAAGGGGTCTAGGAGCCATCTTTTCGGCCTAAATAAGACTATTTTCTACCCTTACTGCAATACTATAAGAAGCTGGTAAAGTCCTACCTCCCATGGATTAGATCATAACTGAAATGTCATTGTTGAGCACCTTCAAGTAATATAGGAAAGAATGCTAGGCTGTTGCTCTTACCATGAGAGAGATTATGTCCCAAGTATTTTGAAATTTGATGTTGAAATCAGTCATCTGCTCATTGAGCGCCCTCCTTGTTGTTTTCATTTTCTCCACCAGAGATAGGTGATATGACTTATCTTCAAAGTAATTGCAAAGATTTATTCCCATCTCATCCTAGGTGGTAATTGATCCAAGTATCAAGCCTCGGTACCATTAAAGTGCTTTACGTTTGAAAGAGGCTAGAAGCATCCCAACTGCTACATCGTCATGTGTGATCAAATAGCATGAAAACATGTTTTTTATATCCTGGATATGCTCCTAAGAGGTGACTTGATTCTCACCAGTAAAGTATGGAATACTCTTGAGAACGTCATTTGGCTATCATGTTGTATAACCAATAGCAAGGGACTCCCTCCAAAAAAGTTTACAAAGTTCCTAAGTGGAGGAGGTGGCTGATGCACCATTGCAGCGCATGTAGGTTATCTATTTTGAGGAGGAGTTGAGTGGGTGCGACGTGCTGGAGATAGAGATGTGTGCGTGGGATTTCTAGAATACACTCTTCTCAGGGATAACTAGAGGTACTGAAAAGAATCTTTAGCTACTACACTTCTTCTTCTGTGTACTCTTCTCATGAAAGGAACTCAGGATTGCTGAAAAAAAGATCTTGAAAATATTGGGAGTCACTAGATGTGTTGAAATGAACCTCAAAAGGCTTAAAGACTAAGTCCACAAACCAGAACTTAGAGATATGAAATTTGAGCTTTCAATGTTGGTCCCACTGGGAGTGCCAAAAACTTTTGGTTGCTCAAATGTGCACTCGCGTCTCGAATCTCAGAAGGGCTGAGGTTTTTGAGATGAAAATGGAACCATCCCCAAGTTGTGGGACCTTGTGCACTTGGGACAAATCTCCAAAGAAGGAAAGTTCCTCTATCTATTTCTACTGCTACTACTACTCCTAGTGTTGGAAGGGAAAACTAAGCTAATGATGCCAAGGGACCAGGGATAGAAGGAGAACATGAAAGTAAAATACACTAAAAGGTGATAGCACTAGAAAAGATGGATGAACACTATCTGTTTTGAGTGAGAATGATAGGGAATGCATGAAAAGAGGCTAGGCATGAGTAGTATAGCAAAGCATGTATTCACTAGACCATTCTCATGGAACACAACTAAATATGGAACTGTAAGGGACCTAAAATAGCACAACCAACACAAAATGTAAAAGAAAAGGCAAGAAGAAATAATGAAAACACATTAGGATGGAGAATAGTCATAAACCAATGTTTCTATTACTTCCAGAAATGCAAAGAGCTATTATAATGATGATGGAAGCCGATATCCACATGCAAGAGCTAAATATAAAGGTATGCAACTCAAAATACAAAAAATGTGGAGTCCTTAGCAAAACGCATAAGGATCCAGAGTGTCCAACATAACAAACAAGCCTTACTCTTACATTTATAGATGAATCCATGGAGGAAGAAGGGGAGAAAGAGGGAAAATATGAATTTGAAACACAACCACTGATAAAAAGCATTTAATGCCTACAAATTCACCCGAAGATATGTGAAATACACTTCCCCATGCATTTTTGGTGTTTTAAAGAAGAAAGGAGGGTGGATCATATCAAATCAGGTGGTTGGAAAAATTAGATCTGCTTATTGATGTTCAGAAAGATGTTTTCCAATTTCCACCTACTAGATCAGTAAAAATTTAAATTTAAACTTCTAGCACTGTAGCTGATGTCAGCAGATTTCTGAAAATTCTAGGTGTGTGCCAATCTGAGCTCTGTAGTAAAAGATATGGATGTCAGAAGATGTTAGAGTCATCAGTGCATACAAAACATGTGGCATGTGCAGATTGGCTGAAATGATGGCCAATTGTGTGAATTCTCTTCATTTATGCCATGTGTAACTTTTTGATTTGTTGCAAGGATTTGGTGCCTTGTTGGTGTACATTGACTAGTTATGTGCAGCACACTGAAGCATGTCAAAATATGACTTGGTACAGAAGGGCGTGAGGGAAGGGCACATAGAGTAAATAGAGGAAGGCATAGAGGGAGCACACGATTCGTATGGGGAAACGAGGCAACTAGTGAGTAGAGAATGTACGATGAACACACAACTAATACAAAGTAATGGGTGCAGTATGTGAGAGGGCCATGGAATTAGCCAATTGAATCAAGTGCGAGGTGTGCGGGAAGGGAAGAAAATAATTAGGAAGAAGGTGAATGTGCAGAAGGTGGGTGTAAGGGAGAAGTGGAAGGAGAGAAAGAAAAGGGGCACACAGGGAAATTGTAACCAAGTGAATGTGCCAAGTGACCTTGAGTGCGCGTCACATTGCAATGAATAACTTATATCCAGAATGTGTATGCGAGTTATCCAAAATTCTAGGAGAGATATTTGGTTAACACACCCCATTGAACTACGTGCCTATGGTTTGTGATATTGTCCTGCTACCAGTTGTGTGTCCCGCGCCACTTTTAGACACGATACCCAAACCTTGTGTATTTACACATTGCCTAAAAATTCCTCCAAACACATAAATGGTTTGTGTAGCCGTAGATGTCCCAAACAAGAAATTATATCTCCTAGATGTGGATCGGTTACTTCCACTGATACCAACTAGATTAACAATACTTCTCCCTTGATGTGGAAAACCAAGTGCTAGGGGTTGGTCACCAGGTGGGTTTAGATGCACGCCAATGGCTCTCCTTTCTCCACGTGATGAATTATCATCAGAAGCTGAAGGGGCTTCTCTCCTATGCTTGCCATGATGGGGTAGCATAAACTTCTTAGGTTACACATAAAAATGATCCTCTGGGTTCCCTTAGGAACTCAAATTCAACAACCTCTGGACAAGAATATGTAGAAATGGTGTAATCTAGAGTATAACTAGTCAACACTCCTTTCCACCAGTGGTCAACAACACACGTCCAAGTCAGATCCACATCCTGTAACTTCTGGTAATCATCTTGGTTCCACACGCATGATCTATAGTAACATCTTGATATGGATGCATATGCTGAAAGCTAGTCATATAATTCTACTGGAAAGCAACAAAAGCAAGTTTCATACAACTCATGGTAAAGGTGCTCTTCTACCCATCTACATGCATCAAACTCAGATACAACACTGAATCTTTGAGAAAACTCATCCTCCGTGCTCCTAAACCATACTTCAACACTCTCCAAGGTTAGGTGCCCAATCATCACACATCAATGGAACCAAGATGTAGATATATCCATTTCTCACAACAACTTCTAAAAGAGGTCTTAACAATGGAACCGATATGTAGTCATTTTATGCCCTTAGAATAACAGTCTAATCCCATGCGCGCTGACCTATCACCCAGTGGGCACTAGGCATTCACCTGAGGCACGTGCAAGTGCTGAGGCCCTCCTATATGTGAGTCTTGTGAGAATACATTGATCAATGACAAAAACTTAGATACAAAAAGGTAAAGAACCATGCAATCATTTTAAGAGCTTAAGATGAGGCATTATATTAAGATACCCATTAAGATAACCAGAGAAACATTATATGAATAACATATATGATCCATACTAGAAAGTAAATATACTAGGATTTACACCCATGAACAAATTATACCTAGAACATAATCTTATATTCATATTAGTCAAAGTTTAGTAACCATATTATATTCACCAAGCCATGACAGGTCAATGTAGCAATGCAGATCAGACTTATGCATCAAAAATCCTAACTATTCTTCCTATATTACATAAAGATCTTCACATACCCATCCCTCTAGGAAAGCTACTACTCCTACAGTCCTCTAAATGAGAACCTCAATTCCATGTAACCTTCTTATCATTCTTGCAGAGGTCCGGCTTTCATTTTCTCTATATCTGTTGTTTTTTTCTTCTACCTGAGCATCTCTATATATAGCATTATTTCCCACCGCCATGCCTTTCTGAAGTAACAGAGCATTTTTCAAGTGTCAAGGTGGTCCTCTAATGGAGCATGATTATTCCCATCCAAGCTCTCCACTCTCTGTAATGATGTCTTTGTGGATCCTTCCATCGCATGAAATATTCCTTTCTTGACCACCAAGTTGCTAGGCTGACACCTTATCCACCTTGCATGTGTAGTTGGGTCATGATTTTCTCATGTGTTTCTAGGAACACCAAATATGGCTAAGTCCTGCAACCCTTTGCTTTACCAGGTGCACATACCATGGGTTTTACTAAACCCTTCTAAAACCCCTATCTTGCATGCTTTTACCCCGCACACCCTTCTTCATATTGATCTTGCGTGCCCACGTGCCCTTTGACACTTTACCAATATTCTGAGGCCCAACACTAATGATAATCCTCCTCTAGGATAAAATATATGAGGGATATGCAAAGTGATGGGATTTGAACTACAAGGGGTAAGACCACCTCAGAGCCATAAACTAGAGAAAAGGGTGTAGCACCTGTAGGAGTACATATGCTAGTACGATAAGCCCATAGAGTGAATGGGATATGAAGGTGCCAATTTCTTCCTACTTGATCAATGGATTTCATGAGAATTTTGTTAGAATACTTGGCTTGTCCATTTTCTTATGGATAGTATGATGATGAAAATCTTAGTTTGATGTTAAATGTGTCACATAATTTCTTGAATTCTTTGTTCTTAAAGGATTATACATTGTCAATGACTAGCGTATGAGGGATGCGAAAGTGACATATGATGTGTTAATAGATTAAATCAATGTTTTTTAGCTTTAGTAGAGATTAAAGGAGTAGTCTCTACCCATTTAGTGAAGTATTCAATAGCTGTGATGATAAAGTGGTGTCGTTGTGATGAACTTGGGTTAATGAGACCTATGAGGTCAAGTCACCATTGTGAAAAGGGCCAGAGGTATTGAGAAGGTTGTAAAGATTGACCGGGAATATGTGTGAGATTTTAATGTTGTTCATATTTAACACATTTCTTGACATAAGAACTATAATATTGATTGAGATTAGGCCAATAATAACCCATCTGAAGGATGCGTTTAACAACCGTTGTCCCGTTAAAGTGACCACCACATATATCATCATGGAATTCTTGAATGGATGTAATATATTCATGAAAATTTAGGCATCTTAACAAGAAACCATCAAATCCATGTTTATATAGAACACAACCTACGATGACATATTGGGTAACATGTTGGAGAAAATATCACTTAGTGTTTTTAGATAGGATAGAAGGAATTTTGGATTTTGAAAGATACTCAATTTTTTGAGTATACAAGAGGTCTATTAGATTGTTTTTGATGATATTGATGGAAGGGAGTTTAATTTTGTGGGATGGTTGATCAAGTTTATGCACACCAATGAACAATTTGGAGTCTTTTGTTGATAAAGGTACGAGGGATGCAATAGAATCCATGGTGTCTACAAATTTATTAGAGGATCATGGTACTATTTGGATAGTGTAACAATCAAAGGATTCTAAGAGGAACTCAAAAATGACTTTATATTTTTGTAGAACCTCATTTTTACATTAATAAATTCCTTTGATTTGGTTGATGACAAGTTGTGAGTCTCCATAGATGTCAAAAATTTGAACACCAAACATGATGGTGGTTTGGAGACCCATGGTTAGAGCTTCATATTCTACCATGTAGTTGGTACATTTAAACTTTAGTTTAAAATATAGAGGGATGGGAGTACCCCAGGGAGGTATGATAATGATGAACACACCTCGCCATTGCTGACACTTAGATCTGTCAAAGAAAATTTTTATTTTGAGAGGGGTCACGGGTGTTTTCGTGATCTATAATGTTGATAGATTCATCAGGAAACCATTTGCGAGGTGGTTGATTGTCAGGCAGAGGGGCTTTGATGAGTTAATATGTGATATATTTTCCTTTGATAGATTTTTGTGAGATGAACTCAAGGTCAAACTCGGTCATGCACATAAGCCACCAAGTGATGGAGTCACTATGATATGGTTTGGAGTGCATGGTTTTAAGGGGATTTAAATTAGTTATGATGTAAGTCTTGTGACTAAGTAGATAATGAAAAAGTTTGGATGTTGTTAAGTATAAGTCACACATTTTTTTTTGGCCTCTGTATAATGAGTTTCGTAGTCATGGAGAGTGTAGTTTATATAGTAAATTACTTGTTCACGACCTTTCTCATTTCGATGAGTGAGCATGGCTTGCAAGGAATGGTTAGTAGTAGATATGTAAAGGTAGAAAGGCTCCCCCTCACATGGAGGTGTGAGCATATGTGACAATAGGTGGTATTTTTTGAGGTCATCGAAGGCCTTTCGATATTTGTGACCCCATTTAAAGTTTACATCCTTACAAAGGAGATGATGAAAAGGCTGACATTGATATGAAAGTTTTGAGATGAAATCATGGATCAAATTAAGCTTACCCTGAAGGTTGTGAAACTATTCAAGGTTTTATGGAGGAGGCATCTGATGAGCTTAATTGATACTCATACTTTATTGATATTATATCTATTAATCTAGGGCGGGTGTCCATGGCTATTTCCAACAAAGGGAATAATAGGAATTAATCTCAGCACGTATTTAATAACAAAATTACCTAAATAATAACTGGTTGTACTTATAAAATGTAATGCATGGAAAGAAAAGGAAATTAAAGAAAAAATATAAATATTTTTAATACATTTTAGTGTTGAAATGGTAAATGCATCAAAGATGAAAGAAAGGAAATAATAGTAAATCTCCCTTCTTGTTGGGGAGGAGTACCCCTTGCCTCTTCCCTTCAATTAGGTTTAAGTTTGAAAGTCACACAAAGTTTTCCCCTAAATTTATAATATTTTTTGAATTGAAAGAGTATGATTTTATAATGAACCAACTAACTAAACTGAACCAATAAATCTAAATATAATAGCTCTTTATACTAGAGAAATCCTAGTCCCTCTAGGAGAGAACTAGTATATTCGTAATAACTAACATCTACTTAATTGATTGTTGAATAAAACAATGAATATATACTTTAAGGAGTATAGTTGTGGAATAAGTAGTATTTGAGGTGTTTAAACTGGAATTAATCTTACTAACTACAGAGGAGGTATGTGATTGACTCCTTTGAGAGAGTCAATCATTGGAAGATTCTTTAGTTCTTAGATTGATTGTAGAGAATCGTTGCGATAATAGTTCCTTAGATGTTGGCTACATCATGTCTCCTAGCAACTAAAGTGACCAAACCTCAAGATCTACATGAATGTAGGTTGAGGTAGTGATAACTTCTCATGCTCATGCTGTTGTGTTGTCAACTATATTAATAGTAGCCTGAGCTGTCTATCCTCTGTGCAAGTTCATTATTTAAAGGAATTCAAAGTTAATGACTTAGAAGAGCTTGGAATTGTACTATGAGTCCTACACTAAATAAAAATGTGAGTCCTATGCCATAAATAAAGTCCTGCGCTGGTGCACCAATTGAGTCTCGCGTTAGTGCATTTTTACTCTTGTGATAATTCAACATATGATTGTCCAAATTTATTGTTAATGCTCATTAGGAGATCAATTTAAGACGTTTTTGAGGAAGCAATAACACGATAAAAATAACAAACATATGTACAATAATTCCTTCAAAAACATAGTAAAGTATTAATTATAAAAAGTCAATATTGTACATCGTGTAATATGGTATCAAAATAATCCTTGGTTCATATGGGTTTAAAGATAAAAAAATAGGGATTCATCATTCCCCTAGAATTTAGGTTTAACATGTCTTCATGCTACCTATTCAGTCGCTCCACTATCCTTGAACAATTATATTCATTGGAAAATTTTTGCCAAGTTTTATCCAATGAAGTAGTACAAAACCCATAGAAATCAATGACATTTTCCCTGTAAGTGTTATAACTTCCCTCTGACTGATCATATGTAGAATCCCACTATGGTACTAGAGAAATCACCAATGGAGGTCGATACCGCATGCCAATCCATTTCTCCTGTAACTCGATAGTAATTTTGTAGAGGTCCTTTTCCCTCTTAAGTGACCAACGAAGGTTGGTTGGTGAAATCACCTCATTTTTCTTGTAAGTTTCTGCAAGAAGCTGATATCTTACCTGATAGGTGAGGAAGTTTACATTGAATGTTGGGAGTACTTTCTCCCTAAAATTTTTGACACAATTTTTAAGAATATATGTGTATTTTTCCACTAGATATAAACAATATACCTGTGACCAAAATCTATGAAAGAAATAAATGGGGGAAGGAAGATCATGCCCCATGAAGAGGCCAATTGTATATTTTGCTTGAATTAATGTGACACTCTGATATCTCCATTCACCCTGGTGCCTAAAATTAGAAATAAATGCTCTTAACTGTACCTCCCCCATGTAGAAATTTATGGGGATCTCAATTTACTTAGGGATAAGAAATTTGTGAACATAAAATTCATAAAGAAAATTCTTTTCAATGTCATTTCCAGATGTATATGCAACCACAAACTACTTAGCATCATCAAACTCAATGTCTTGCATAGCACGTGCCCTGGATATTTACCATTTGAAAATTTATTCTTTAAAAAATAATGCATAAAAATTGGAAGGAGGCTTACATGAAATAAATTTATCATATAAACAACAAAGAATAACCACATTTTCTTGAGTAATTTGCTTTCCTCCAAATTTTTATTCTCCTTAGAAACTTTTGTGAGCTTATAACATTCTTCCATTCATTTGATAATTCCATTTAAAAAATAACTTGAGGAAAGAAAAATTCAGTCTGCATTGTATGTTCTTCCATGACTGTAGGCTCTGTTTCTTTCCTATTTTCTTTAAAAACTACAAGAGATGTTTTGAGCTCCTCAGTTCTGACCTGAAGGGTGTGGCTTTGTTGATCTTTCTCTTCAAGGGATTTACGGAGTTGAAGAGTTTCCTCTTTATGTTGTCCTAGGGTTTGTTACAACTATTTAATTTATTGGTTTTCAGTATTCTCTCGCTAGGAGAAGTTGGCTTCCTTGGATTCAAGAAGTATTTGGAGATGAGAGATTATTTCCTGAGCCAATTGTAGTTCAAATTGGATTTTGGACAAGGATAACACTTATGGTAAAAATTTATTAGGTTAAAGGGGAGAACTAGGTTCTCCCTCCACCATAGGTGCTTTCCCTTTTTCTATGATAGGTGAATCTGTAGCTGAGGATATGGAATGCTCAATTTATTTTTCTATATTATGAACAAAAGGTGAAACTGATTTATGAGGGGACGCATGAGGGATTTTAACCAGGGTTTACATTATTTCCGCTGCTTCTTATTCTTCCTTGGAAGGTTCCTTTTTTGCTGGGGTTTCATGCAGAGATTGCATATGTTTGGAGGTATTAAAGTGATTTTTAGGCCTCTCTGAGGTGGAGGATGATTTCTCTAGAACTAATTCAAACTCTAAGGCACATTCCTTTTGAAAATTCAACCATTTCTTGATTCCATGCTTCTTTCTAAGAAATTGGTGCTTACAAATCAAATGGATTAAACCATGGAAATTTAAATAGGAGGCACCCCAACGAATTTTTTTTGTGGTAGAATAGACAAAATCATACAAAAATTGAGAAAAATTCATTTTATACTGGGGTTTAACTTGGCCATGGCAAAGGTGTATTAAAATTCTAAACACGGGCCCTAGAATAATTTCATATTGCCCTTCATAGGTGAAGTATTTTATCACGCATTTGTAAAATTCTACCCAAGGTTTAGGAAGGGTGATTCTTTTTATGCCTTTTGCTTTACTCTTATTGTCTATTACCAATTCCAATTTCTCCTTTCCAACTGAAAAATATTTTAATAATTTTAGCATACATATTCCTGTTACTTACTGCTAAACCTCCCCCAGTTATTCCTGAAAGATGAATTTAGTCACAAAATCAAGCGCTTACTATTAGATTTATACCGCCAGGTATGATATTTTATATATGGATCTTGTGTAATAAAATTATTCACTAGTGACCTATCCCCTAGTCACGTCGTTAGTTAGTCAGTCGTCATTGTTATGTGTCTGGTACAGTTGTTAATTGTCTATACAGTTTTGGGCATCTTTAAGGGAGTATTAGGTGTCATAATTTGTTTGATTTTCATATTCATTCCTACACTGAGGTGCCTGTGGTAGCACTGGGGCACCCCAGTCCGTGATTTTAGGCACCCTGGTTTTCGTAACTCTTGGTCCTAATTTATTTCTTTAAGAACAGTCTTTGTCATTACCCCATTCATTCCCCTAGGTGGTAGTCAGTGTTTCGGGTCACTAGTGTTGAAATTTGAACAAGATATCCCTATATAAACATAGCATACTCACTACATTATGGGCAGACATTTTACTATCAAGGGAAACTATCTACTAAGGTAAGGGACTACATTTTGGGCATCTTCTTCATCTGCATCAAACAAGCATAGGGGAAAAGGGTTGTATTCATTCCATTCCGTCCACAATTTGCATTTTTACATATATTTATTACCGCCTACTTTTGTGTCATTGGCACCAAGGAACCTTAGGCACAAAAATTAAACACATAAGCACATAGAACTACATTGGGTTTGGAATGTAGTGTAGTGCTTAGTCGTAAGTCCACCATTGTGGTAGCTAAGGTCAGTCCAACCCCTTCATTTACATCTTTATTGTTGTAGGAATTGATGTTTTGTATGGGGTTTTGCAGGTAGATCTTCACATCATATATTAATGACATAAGCGAAGATGCAATGACAAATGTGTGATAGAGATGAAAATACAACAAAGACCTAGCAACACTATCAAAACTAGATCCTGAGCCCTTTTACAGATTAGAGCACCTAGAACACAGACCAGGGTGCCCCTAGGCACCCCAGTTTTCTCCCAGGTGCCCCAGTACAACCAAATATCAAAATTTTTAAGTCTTCAGAACAACATCTTCATACCTAGTCCAACCCACACATCAACCTTCCCAAGTCCAGTACACAATAAGGTAAGTTATAATCATGTTAGTACCTCATCCCTTCTATTTCATTTACTCTACTTCATTCAAAATCAAATAAAATCATTTAACGTTAGTATTTCAATTCATATCAGTTATTCCATTGTTGTTTCTATTTAGCTTAAATATTAGGCCCATGATAATAATTAATTTTAGTTAATCATTTTGGTGAACCCATCTTTTCAAATAGTTTTTCCCTACGATCCATTTAACACCTAATGGAAAATAATCCCTCATCTTTTTTGTCCATCATGTGTCACTTTAGTGTTAATCCTATTTATGATGAGGCTATCATAGGTGAACTCAAGGATTTATATAGTTTTTCACTTGCTACACCCACTCACATGTAACAACAATTTTTAGACAACCAACAACATGTGCCTACTAGTTTTGCATAATCTCTATAGGAATTAGCATTGTCGATGATCCTATTACATTTACTCGTTGTAAACCATGCCATACAGTCACTTGTGATCCTCCTTCTGACCTTTCACAAGAAAATTTAGATGATTCCCTTATTGATTACTTTCTAGGTATTGAAAATCATTATTCTTTTATTATTCCAGAAATTGATATAGATCCTTCTCATGGTCCT
This sequence comes from Taxus chinensis, assembly GCA_019776745.2. Classification (NCBI taxonomy): domain Eukaryota; kingdom Viridiplantae; phylum Streptophyta; class Pinopsida; order Cupressales; family Taxaceae; genus Taxus; species Taxus chinensis. The sequence continues at coordinate 489,790,387 of CM034146.1, forward strand.
GCATCTTCAGACATTGCTTCCCCCTACATCTCATTCTAGCTCACATTATCCTTTATATTATGTTGATTATCCTATTGATAGTATTTTTAGAGACAACCTTGTTCTATATACTACTGATGAGCTAGATAAGGGTCATGAGTCTACTTATTTCCATACTTCCGAGTGTGTCTCACCTACTCCATTTTTTATCTTCCCCAAGTATCACATCTAGTGCTACTCACGAGTCAACACCATCTGCTACTTCCTCTTCACCTATTATTTCATCTCCTCTTAGTACATTTTCTATATAGGTTTCCTCACCAAGTGCTTTACCTATTATGGAGGTTTTTGATGCTAGTTTGACTATTAACAAAAATATTCCACCTATATTACATGCTATACCTTCTTCGACACCTACTATTAGCATGCCTTTAGCATCAGATCCTTCTCCATCACCTTTGGATATCCCTATGATCACTCACAATGGAAAATTACAATCTTTTAACACATTATTGCCATCTTTTACCATCCCTTCACAAGATATACTTTCTCTCATGCATGCTGTAAGAAAATTGCAATCACAAGTTCAATCTGTCACTGTAGAAAGTAAGACCTATTATGCTTCTACTGAGAATAATTCATTGCATGGAAATTCGGTCCCTAAGAAGATTCATAACTCAGCATTTTGTCATGATTTCACGATGCCTAATTTCACATGTTTTGATGGTACAAGTGACCCTCATGCTCATATATTATATTATCATATGACTATGGATTCCTATTCTAATGATAGATTACTACTCAAGGATTTTTGTTATAGTCTTATCGATGAGGCGTTACAATGGTAAAATCATCTCCCCTTTGGATCCATTAGTGCTTTTTATAACATGGAGGACACCTTCCTCCATCGGTTTATAATAAATAATGGCCCTAAGGTTACTTATGATTGGTTACCTACTTTACATAAGGGATACACAGATCATATTAAGGATTATATTCTTAGATTCAATTCTTATATCTATCAGCTTGTTTTCCAACCCATAGATATTGAGAAACAATGTATTTTCTGTCATGGCCTCATTCCTCCACTCAAGAAATGGTTACAGTATGATACATGTGTGTCATTCATTCTTCTATACTATAAGGTTATTGACTTAGAACATTATCTTCTCTCTACACACATCATAGATACCCCACACACCTCTATGAATAGTGCCTCCTCTAGTTCTCTTCTAGAGCCTACGGTTGAACATTCTACACAGTCTCCATCTTGGCATCCTAAGCAAAGAAAAAAAAACTAAACCCTCTTCACAACAAAAATATACTCCTTTGGCTCCGTGACAAGCTACTCCTCCTACCACTCCACCCCAGTCATGTGAGCCTTTGCATTTATCTCATCACACTCGACCACATGATGTGCTAAATATTTTTCTTACTGAGTGGTTAATTCACCTACCTTCCAGCCAACATCATCCAAAACATCGGTTATAAAGTCAGCATGACCAACCTTATTGCAACTATCACCACATAAATGGCCATAGGGACAATGAATGTATTTCCTTTAAAGATAGGTTATAACAACTAGATGATAAGGGCATAATCTCCTTTGATTCTCACCAACGCGAGTGATCCATCTCTCCTCTACCTTGATAGATATTTTCTCCTACGATTAAGTCTTCTCCTACATATGATGCTTCGACTATGATGTATCCACCATGTTATCTCGTTTTTAGTGATTTTAGCTGAAATTGAGATAACCATAGATTTTTTTTGACAAAATCTCCTTAAAATGCCCTTTGAAGGAGATTTTAGGGTATTTGGGTTTCCATTGCATGGAAACATATCCTTTGCATGCTTCATGTCAATTGTTTCCCGAAACCTGAAACCTGATTACAAGCCATTGTATTGGGTTTTTAGAACTCAGAAGCATCATAACACACCTTACGAAATGCATGCTCCATGTCACTTGTTTCCTAAAACTTGAAACTCAAAATGATCCTTTGTGTCGAGTTTTCGGAACTTGATAACATCCAAACATCTCATGCTTCATGATAATTGTTTCCCGAAACCCTATTTGCTAGTAAATCCTTTGTGTCAGGTTTTCAAACACTTTGAGCATGATGACATGACATTAATGTCGAGTTGTCTCGTAGTTGGCACACATGTCAAATGAGGTGTAATTAATGCTAGGGCTTTATAAATAGTTTGATTTTACACTTAATTTTTACCTAGTATATTTTCGCTACGTGGATTTTTTGTGCATGTTCCTTCGACCTCCAAACCCGACTGAACCTCTCGATAGATTTCATGATCTGTCTTCGACCATTTTTTGAATTTATTGAAGGAATTTTTATCTTCTTACCACTTTGAGGTCTTTTGAGGTTGTTTTTGAGGTGTTCATTTGGCATTTTCCCCTCTTTTATATTTTCCCTCTAGGTTTAGGGTTTTGGGTTATTTTCTTCATTTCCTATTGTATTCCCATGAAACCTCTTGTTTGGAATTAAACCTTTGGGTGTTTTCTTATTTTTCCCATGGGATATACTCTTTTGATTTTTGAGAAGAATCTAAAAATATGAACTTGTGAACTTGGTAGAAATTTTACATGTTCTGACATCCCAGGAACCCGATGCCTTTGTATCAGTTTTACAGGGTGTCTAACACCCTCCAACTTCCGTAGAGTATTGGGTTTCTCCAAGTGCTCAACATCCTCCTGGCTCCACTTGTATTAGGTTTTGTGAAGTGCTTAACATCCTTGGATCTCCACTTGTATCGGGTTTTGTAGTGTGCCCGACATCATCCGAACTCTGCCAGTGTTGTAGGTTTTGACCGGTGTTAGACACTATTCCTGTTCCATAGTGTGTCAGAGATTATCACTTGCTCGACATCATCTGAATTCTACCAGTCCTTGAGTTTTTTCAATGTGTTTGACACATTTTGTTTCCTGACACACATAATCTAGTCTATTGGGTTTCCAAGGCTGATTTACAAGTTTCAACATCCGAATAGTAGGGCGGGTCTGCTCACTTGTTCAACAAACATCCAGACCCGATTACTCTTTTAGTCATTTTCAAGACTCCTCATGTCAGACCTGAGCTATTCTAAGTCTATAAATATGAAGTACAAATATTAGAAGATAGATTCTTATTCTTATATAAGTTGCAATTATGACATCTAGGACACAGAGCTCGGCAATATAGACATGGAAGACTTCTAGAAAAGGATCGAGGATTCTTCTTAGAATTCATGGATGAAGTCAATAGCTGGAAGTGGTCTCCCACTCATAGCAGGGTTTCTAATATCAACCTAATGTCCTGAATTCATTCTGGCATGTACTTCTCACTATGACTCAGCCTCCCACTTAGTGAGAAATCAAGCAAGAGAATCTATAGTAAAATTAGATGGAGATTACTTCGATCAATTCCTAAAGTTTCTAAACTTTACGGAATATGGTTGATTTAAATATTAAGTTAGCACATAAATCCTGGGGATAAAGATCAAGAAGACTGCATCAAGCACGTGAACACAAAATTCTTGATCAAGGCTAAGCCAACTTTTCTAGGTTCCTAAGACGATTCCTAGAAGTGATTTTATACTTGAATTCAGTGATATCATCACCTACCGAGCCAGTTATTTGGGCTCCTAGAGTCAAAATAATTCTAAGGGTGGGATGTATCATTTCATGGTAACCATTAAGAAGAATGACCAAGGGATTGATTGGGGCACCTTAATAAGTGATGAGATAGACTCTCAAATGAAAATGGTTTTATCTACTAGAAATTTCTACATGATGTTGTACGTCACCTATGCAACCAGAAGTATGAGAAACTACCTGGGGGTTGGATGCAAAAAGGAACCAAACAAATGATCACATATATCGGTACTTCCTCAGTTGACAATAAAAGGATCTAAAGATCAGTTTTAGGAGAAGTGAATGATGCCTTATTTTATGAAAATATTTGTAGGCTGGACCCTGAGGTGAGAAAGAGAAGAGTTTTTGATGAGGCATGGGTGGAGGTGTCAAAATGGGGTTGCATCTTCTTGCAATTCAAGAATTTTACCTATCTCCAGGTGGTAAGGTTCCACGGTACTCCTTTCCATTTTCCTAGGTTTCCAGGTGACAAACTCATCCTTATGGAATTGTCAGACAACTATTGGATTCCACAAGTTCAAACAAAGCAGACACAAGGAACCGCTGTCTCCTTCCTAATTTCCATTGGAAGGTACACATGTTCTATAGTGGTGAAGGCCAGAATGTGGTGCATGAACTTCAGGATAAACTGAAGAAGCATATGAATTTCAGAGAAGGATTTCATATTCAAGGAGTCCTTAAGTCGTATGGAACCTTGTATCTGAATGTGCCCCATGTAGAGGACATCTGGGTGATCTTCGGATGAGGTTTCCATCTAAAGAAAATACAATAGTAGGTTGACTCTTGAAGAAATCTAAGCATTATATCTAGCTGATATCCCAAAAGGCACAATGGATAATGAAAGTGTCTTGGAACATACATATGAATAGTCAGATGGAGATCAACTTAGATTCCTAGCCATCGTCTGGTCCATTGCTGAAAAGGATTCTATCACCGAGAGAGTTGCTCAAACCCTTGTTCGCACTAAGGCATGGCTCATTTCTTGGGGAATGAGTTATAAAGAAAAGAGCTTTTCAAAGATAGCTACTCTAGAAGAGAGACCCTCCAAGGAAGAAAAGGAAAAGGATAAAAGCCCTACTAGAGACAAATAAAGTTTAAATTTGTTAGAAGAGAAGAAAAGTAGGGGGCTGAATCATCCTACTCCCACATAGACAATTGAGGGATGGGATTCTCCTCCTCAACCAGAGATAGAAGGAATTCTCCTAGAAGTCGAGATTTCTCAACCTCTCATTCTCCTTTTGATTATTCTCATCGGAGGTAAGCCTTGTCCTTGCTTCTCAAGCTTTGGCCTTAAATTATTTACTTCCTCTCTCCCAATCTTACTCATCACATTTTTCAATGCCACTTTCATCAGCCATGACCAGCATTTTCTCTAATTTTTCACCTCTCTCTGCTGGGCCTACGTTGGCTATAGAAATTCCTTCTCCTTCCACACCTTCATTCCCTCAGTCTATTCCCACAGTCACTACACTTGCAGTCATCAGGACTCTGCAAGCAAATATTCCTCTACCAATAGATACGACCATGACACCTCCAATAGGAGAAACTTCTTCCATTGTACCTAAATGGTTGGTCAAAAAAACTCTGAGGAAGAGGAAGGTGGTAGGTCCCCTACCAACCTTCAATTTTAGTTCACTCAAGGTCTCTGTACGTACCCAAAATTGTAAGGTACTGTACTGCCGGAACAGTGTAACAAGTGCCCCAATGATGATACAGGTCTCCTCGCAAGGTGTTTGGGATCCAGAAAAGCCTTCGAAGTATGTGTTAACATCCCGCATGCCCCGCTTAGCCCCCACATCCTTTTTCCCCCCTTTTTCACTCTTTTCTTGGCCTTTTTCCCTTCAGTTATGAAACCGCCGCCCTGATCAGGGCGGCGGTCCTGTAACCGCCGCCCTGCTCAGAGCGACGGTCCTGCACACATTTTCCAGAAAGCACTTTGACGCAACTCACGTAAAATATAGACATTTCACCACCTTTTCTTTGCCGACTTGGGCTTGCATTTATGTTTTTGGTCCCCTGGAATAGTGTTTGGCCATTGTTTATGGTTTTTAGAGTTCAGTTTGGTTTTGATCTTTGGGTGAATGCAAGCTATAAATAAATGGTTTGTGCACAAGCAAATGGTTTGTAAGGTCTACCCCTCATTCACTTTGATGCTCTGATTTTCATAGTTCAGTCTTTTATTTTGTTTAGAAGCCATAGTTTTAATTCCTTGCATGCTTAGTTAGCATTATTCAACTGTTGTTAAGCCCCATATCTAGCTTGTGCAAATGGTGTTATTGTTTTATCTAATTCATTGGAGTAGAATAGCTTAGGAAGCCATTAAAGTTGTGGTTTTCTCTCTTCAAATAGAATAGTTCAGGTTCTGGTTTGCTTTATATGTGCATGCCCGAGTAATCTTGTAAGGAATGTCCTAAGCCAAGCTCTGTATCTTGTGCTATCCTCTCCTACTCGTAACTGTTTCAGTCTGCATTCTCAGCGGTCCTTGTCCCAATATCTATTTCCTGTTGATGCTAGGAACTACATGCTTTCCTGGATCCACGTGAACATGAATAACGAGAGATCACACGAGGGGACAAGAGCATATACAAACACATCGGATTCGCCACTGTTATGCGGATCTAGGTCTAGCTTTCAAAGTTTTAGTTAGAATCATATCAAATAAAGTTCAAAATAAAATTGCTTTCAGTTCAGTAGATTTTATTCTCGATATCACCAGGGAACTGTGGGGATTGACATTTTCTGGAAACTATGATTCACTCTTCACTTTTGAGGTAAGATCGAGAATCTCGCAAATAGATCAAGCGTTTTTCATTATTAGAATAAATCCTAACAAATTACAACAGACACATAACTACACTCGTTTATTTTCTTTGTTTTAAAATTGTTATTTATTTGTTTATTTTCTAGAATACATTTAAAAATAGCTACTTTTCTCTTTCTTCTCATAAAGTTAAATGCAAAAATAGAAGTTAATATGTTTTAGTTTGATATCCACTAGTGTAGAATTTGCTTTAAATTATAGTTAGATTTATATTTATTTTGTATACATCACGGACCCCGGGAGCCCATGGAATACATATGTGAGCCAATCCTGCCTCAACCAAATCTCTCAGCAGTAATAGTCCACATAGACCAAAATCTCAAATACAAGGCTTAACACAACAATTTACCCTGATCATTCTCAGTTGAGAGGGTTCAAATATAGAAGATGACCAAGCATACATGTTTGGTCAACCAACCGAATGACAGATTTAACCCTAGAAAAACATTCAATGACTGTAGAAGTTCGAAATAGAACAAAAACCTTTGGTTGTTGATCCTTTGGTCCCACGCCAGGTGCAGGAGACAACTCACTCACAGATATAGATACTAAGTCTAAGGTCCAGGTTGCACGAACGCTGTGAGATATATGAGAAATCACGCGGGGGCGGAGTTGTTTGGTCCTAAACATAGAAGCTGAGAAGCATATGATTACTGGATATTAGATTAGGACTTGATCTCTTAATGACCATAAAGACTGTCAACACCAAGAGTCTCGGTTGTGACCCACAAGTCCCACAGCCTAACTAATCCATAAGTCAATCAGATCTAAACAAACTGGCCTAAGCACACTAGTATTCCAATCCACTTCCACTTCCACCCATCAATCATCAACAATTGTCCTTACTAGATATAAGCGGCGACGAGCTAGAGAATTCTGGACTAGAAGACCAAATAATCTTCTGTAGATCTTGTTTTATTCCCACCGTCCACCATATGACTTATCTGAGACATACACGACACTAAAAAAATCCCCCAGTCAGTTCCCACGTATTCCACAACCCTAATTTAATCAGCCAAGCTCGATATTTATTGGAGCTTCGAGCAGTCATCCTTGCTGATTGATCTATCACAACCATCCAAGTTAAGAGGGCTGCTTTTGTCCTTAATTCACAAATTCCCTTAGTAACGAATCGAAGAATTAAATTGCCTAACTAGTTTGTTCTTCATCCCATGCATATTCCAAGTCATCCACACAGCTATCTCAGCATGCCTCGGGAGTTCGGTATGTGGAAGAGTTTGCCTGTAGATTTCCATGCTCGCTTGTCACTTTTATTTCGTCGTACAAATTGGTGAACCCGACGTTACCAAAACAATTAGTGAAGCTTGACTAAACTTCCGACTTCTCATTCCAGTCTAGTATCACGTGTTCTTCTGAATCACCTTCACTCCTTTCCAATTCTTTTTGTGGGTATTCCATATGACCCCCCCGAATATGTCCCAAGGGGGATTCGATGTATATGGAGACCCCTCTTGTGTCTCGAGGCATCTATGCCCAACGAACAGACAAATCCTCACCCTCACTTTCTCGTATGGGCTGACAATTATTTTTCTATATTATGAACAAAAGGTGCAGTGATGATGAAACTGATTTATGTGGGAACGCATGAGGGATTTTTTTTAACGGGTTTACATTATTTCCGCTGCTTCTTATCTCCTTGGAAGGTCCTTTTTTGGCTGGGGTTTCATGCGAAAGATTGCATAGGTTTGGAGGTATTAAAGGATTTTTAGGCCTCTCTGAGGTGGAGGAGATTTCTCTAGAACTAATTCAAACGCATAAAGGCACATTCCTGAAAATTCAACCATTTCTTGATTCCGATGCTCTTTCGAAGAAATTGGTGCTTAAAATAAATCACATGGATTTAAACCATGGAAATTTAAATAGGAGGGGCCACCCCAACAATTTTTTTGTTGGTAGAAAGACAAAATCAACAAAAATTGAGAAAAATTCAATTTCTACTGGGTTTAATTGGCCATGGAAAAGGTGTATAAAAATCTAACACGGGCCATAAGAATAATTCATATGCCTTCATAGGTGAAGTATTTGATCACGCATTTGTAAAATTCTACCCAAGGTTTAGGAAGGGTGATTCTTTTTATGCCTTTTGCTTTACTCTTATTGTCTATTACCAATTCCAATTTCTCCTTTCCAACTGAAAAATATTTTAATAATTTTAGCATACATATTCCTGTTACTTACTGCTAAACCTCCCCCAGTTATTCCTGAAAGATGAATTTAGTCACAAAATCAAGCGCTTACTATTAGATTTATACCGCCAGGTATGATATTTTATATATGGATCTTGTGTAATAAAATTATTCACTAGTGACCTATCCCCTAGTCACGTCGTTAGTTAGTCAGTCGTCATTGTTATGTGTCTGGTACAGTTGTTAATTGTCTATACAGTTTTGGGCATCTTTAAGGGAGTATTAGGTGTCATAATTTGTTTTGATTTTCATATTCATTCCTACACTGAGGTGCCTGTGGTAAGCACTGGGGCACCCCAGTCCGTGATTTTAGGCACCCTGGTTTTCGTAACTCTTGGTCCTAATTTATTTCTTTAAGAACAGTCTTTGTCATTACCCCCATTCATTCCCCTAGGTGGTAGTCAGTGTTTCGGGTCACTAGTGTTGAAATTTGAACAAGATATCCCTATATAAACATAGCATACTCACTACATTATGGGCAGACATTTTACTATCAAGGGAAACTATCTACTAAGGTAAGGGACTACATTTTGGGCACTCTTCTTCATCTGCATCAAACAAGCATAGGGGAAAAGGGTTGTATTCATTCCATTCCGTCCACAATTTGCATTTTTTACATATATTTATTACCCGCCTACTTTTGTGTCATTGGCACCAAGGAACCTTAGGCACAAAAATTAAACACATAAGCACATAGAACTACATTGGGTTTGGAATGTAGTGTAGTGCTTAGTCGTAAGTCCACCATTGTGGTAGCTAAGGTCAGTCCAACCCCTTCATTTACATCTTTATTGTTGTAGGAATTGATGTTTTGTATGGGGTTTTGCAGGTAGATCTTCACATCATATATTAATGACATAAGCGAAGATGCAATGACAAATGTGTGATAGAGATGAAAATACAACAAAGACCTAGCAACACTATCAAAACTAGATCCTGAGCCCTTTTACAGATTAGAGCACCTAGAACACAGACCAGGGTGCCCCTAGGCACCCCCAGTTTTCTCCCAGGTGCCCCAGTACAACCAAATATCAAAATTTTTAAGTCTTCAGAACAACATCTTCATACCTAGTCCAACCCACACATCAACCTTCCCAAGTCCAGTACACAATAAGGTAAGTTATAATCATGTTAGTACCTCATCCCTTCTATTTCATTTACTCTACTTCATTCAAAATCAAATAAAATCATTTAACGTTAGTATTTCAATTCATATCAGTTATTCCATTGTTGTTTCTATTTAGCTTAAATATTAGGCCCATGATAATAATTAATTTTAGTTAATCATTTTGGTGAACCCATCTTTTCAAATAGTTTTCCCTACGATCCATTTAACACCTAATGGAAAATAATCCCTCATCTTTTTTGTCCATCATGTGTCACTTTAGTGTTAATCCTATTTATGATGAGGCTATCATAGGTGAACTCAAGGATTTATATAGTTTTTCACTTGCTACACCCACTCACATGTAACAACAATTTTTAGACAACCAACAACATGTGCCTACTAGTTTTGCATAATCTCTATAGGAATTAGCATTGTCGATGATCCTATTACATTTACTCGTTGTAAACCATGCCATACAGTCACTTGTGATCCTCCTTCTGACCTTTCACAAGAAAATTTAGATGATTCCCTTATTGATTACTTTCTAGGTATTGAAAATCATTATTCTTTTATTATTCCAGAAATTGATATAGATCCTTCTCATGGTCCCTGCATCTTCAGACATTGCTTCCCCCTACATCTCATTCTAGCTCACATTATCCTTTATATTATGTTGATTATCCTATTGATAGTATTTTTAGAGACAACCTTGTTCTATATACTACTGATGAGCTAGATAAGGGTCATGAGTCTACTTATTTCCATACTTCCGAGTGTGTCTCACCTACTCCATTTTTATCTTCCCCAAGTATCACATCTAGTGCTACTCACGAGTCAACACCATCTGCTACTTCCTCTTCACCTATTATTTCATCTCCTCTTAGTACATTTTCTATATAGGTTTCCTCACCAAGTGCTTTACCTATTATGGAGGTTTTTGATGCTAGTTTGACTATTAACAAAAATATTCCACCTATATTACATGCTAATACCTTCTTTGACACCTACTATTAGCTTGCCTTTAGCATCAGATCCTTCTCCATCACCTTTGGATATCCCTATGATCACTCACAATGGAAAATTACAATCTTTTAACACATTATTGCCATCTTTTACCATCCCTTCACAAGATATAATTTCTCTCATGCATGCTGTAAGACAATTGCAATCACAAGTTCAATCTGTCACTGTAGAAAGTAAGACCTATTATGCTTCTACTGAGAATAATTCATTGCATGGAAATTCGGTCCCTAAGAAGATTCATAACTCAGCATTTTGTCATGATTTCACGATGCCTAATTTCACATGTTTTGATGGTACAAGTGACCCTCATGCTCATATATTATATTATCATATGACTATGGATTCCTATTCTAATGATAGATTACTACTCAAGGATTTTTGTTATAGTCTTATCGATGAGGCGTTACAATGGTAAAATCATCTCCCCTTTGGATCCATTAGTGCTTTTTATAACATGGAGGACACCTTCCTCCATCGGTTTATAATAAATAATGGCCCTAAGGTTACTTATGATTGGTTACCTACTTTACATAAGGGATACACAGATCATATTAAGGATTATATTCTTAGATTCAATTCTTATATCTATCAGCTTGTTTTCCAACCCATAGATATTGAGAAACAATGTATTTTCTGTCATGGCCTCATTCCTCCACTCAAGAAATGGTTACAGTATGATACATGTGTGTCATTCATTCTTCTATACTATAAGGTTATTGACTTAGAACATTATCTTCTCTCTAACACACATCATAGATACCCCACACACCTCTATGAATAGTGCCTCCTCTAGTTCTCTTCCAGAGCCTACGGTTGAACATTCTACACAGTCTCCATCTTGGCATCCTAAGCAAAGAAAAAAAAACTAAACCCTCTTCACAACAAAAATATACTCCTTTGGCTCCGTGACAAGCTACTCCTCCTACCACTCCACCCCAGTCATGTGAGCCTTTGCATTTATCTCATCACACTCGACCACATGATGTGCTAAATATTTTTCTTACTGAGTGGTTAATTCACCTACCTTCCAGCCAACATCATCCAAAACATCGGTTATAAAGTCAGCATGACCAACCTTATTGCAACTATCACCACATAAATGGCCATAGGGACAATGAATGTATTTCCTTTAAAGATAGGTTATAACAACTAGATGATAAGGGCATAATCTCCTTTGATTCTCACCAACGCGAGTGATCCATCTCTCCTCTACCTTGATAGATATTTTCTCCTACGATTAAGTCTTCTCCTACATATGATGCTTCGACTATGATGTATCCACCATGTTATCTCGTTTTTAGTGATTTTAGCTGAAATTGAGATAACCATAGATTTTTTTTGACAAAATCTCCTTAAAATGCCCTTTGAAGGAGATTTTAGGGTATTTGGGTTTCCATTGCATGGAAACATATCCTTTGCATGCTTCATGTCAATTGTTTCCCGAAACCTGAAACCTGATTACAAGCCATTGTATTGGGTTTTTAGAACTCAGAAGCATCATAACACACCTTACGAAATGCATGCTCCATGTCACTTGTTTCCTAAAACTTGAAACTCAAAATGATCCTTTGTGTCGAGTTTTCGGAACTTGATAACATCCAAACATCTCATGCTTCATGATAATTGTTTCCCGAAACCCTATTTGCTAGTAAATCCTTTGTGTCAGGTTTTCAAACACTTTGAGCATGATGACATGACATTAATGTTGAGTTGTCTCGTAGTTGGCACACATGTCAAATGAGCTGTAATTAATGCTAGGGCTTTATAAATAGTTTGATTTTACACTTAATTTTTACCTAGTATATTTTCGCTACGTGGATTTTTTGTGCATGTTCCTTCGACCTCCAAACCCGACTGAACCTCTCGATAGATTTCATGATCTGTCTTCGACCATTTTTTGAATTTATTGAAGGAATTTTTATCTTCTTACCACTTTGAGGTCTTTTGAGGTTGTTTTTGAGGTGTTCATTTGGCATTTTCCCCTCTTTTATATTTTCCCTCTAGGTTTAGGGTTTTGGGTTATTTTCTTCATTTCCTATTGTATTCCCATGAAACCTCTTGTTTGGAATTAAACCTTTGGGTGTTTTCTTATTTTTCCCATGGGATATACTCTTTTGATTTTTGAGAAGAATCTAAAAATATGAACTTGTGAACTTGGTAGAAATTTTACATGTTCTGACATCCCAGGAACCCGATGCCTTTGTATCAGTTTTACAGGGTGTCTAACACCCTCCAACTTCCGTAGAGTATTGGGTTTCTCCAAGTGCTCAACATCCTCCTGGCTCCACTTGTATTAGGTTTTGTGAAGTGCTTAACATCCTTGGATCTCCACTTGTATCGGGTTTTGTAGTGTGCCCGACATCATCCGAACTCTGCCAGTGTTGTAGGTTTTGACCGGTGTTAGACACTATTCCTGTTCCATAGTGTGTCAGAGATTATCACTTGCTCGACATCATCTGAATTCTACCAGTCCTTGAGTTTTTCAATGTGTTTGACACATTTTGTTTCCTGACACACATAATCTAGTCTATTGGGTTTCCAAGGCTGATTTACAAGTTTCAACATCCGAATAGTAGGGCGGGTCTGCTCACTTGTTCAACAAACATCCAGACCCGATTACTCTTTTAGTCATTTTCAAGACTCCTCATGTCAGACCTGAGCTATTCTAAGTCTATAAATATGAAGTACAAATATTAGAAGATAGATTCTTATTCTTATATAAGTTGCAATTATGACATCTAGGACACAGAGCTCGGCAATATAGACATGGAAGACTTCTAGAAAAGGATTGAGGATTCTTCTTAGAATTCATGGATGAAGTCAATAGCTGGAAGTGGTCTCCCACTCATAGCAGGGTTTCTAATATCAACCTAATGTCCTGAATTCATTCTGGCATGTACTTCTCACTATGACTCAGCCTCCCACTTAGTGAGAAATCAAGCAAGAGAATCTATAGTAAAATTAGATGGAGATTACTTCGATCAATTCCTAAAGTTTCTAAACTTTACGGAATATGTTGATTTAAATATTAAGTTAGCACATAAATCCTGGGATAAAGATCAAGAAGACTGCATCAAGCACGTGAACACAAAATTCTTGATCAAGGCTAAGCCAACTTTTTCTAGGTTTCCTAAGACGATTCCTAGAAGTGATTTTATACTTGAATTCAGTGATATCATCACCCTACCGAGCCAGTTATTTGGGCTCCTAGAGTCAAAATAATTCTAAGGGTGGATGTATCAGTTCATGGTAACCATTAAGAAGAATGACCAAGGGATTGATTGGGGCACCTTAATAAGTGATGAGATAGACTCTCAAATGAAAATGGTTTTATCTACTAGAAATTTCTACATGATGTTGTACGTCACCTATGCAACAGTAAGTATGAGAAACTACCTGGGGTTGGATGCAAAAAGGAACCAAACAAATGATCACATATATCGGTACTTCCCTCAGTTGACAATAAAAGGATCTAAAGATCAGTTTAGGAGAGTGAATGATGCCTTATTTTATGAAAATATTTGTAGGCTGGACCCTGAGGTGAGAAAGAGAAGAGTTTTTGATGAGGCATGGGTGGAGGTGTCAAAATGGGGTTGCATCTTCTTGCAATTCAAGAATTTTACCTATCTCCAGGTGGTAAGGTTCCACGGTACTCCTTTCCATTTTCCTAGGTTTCCAGGTGACAAACTCATCCTTATGGAATTGGTCAGACAACTATTGGATTTCCACAAGTTCAAACAAAGCAGACACAAGGCCGCTGTCTCCTTCCTAATTTCCATTGGAAGGTACACATGTTCTATAGTGGTGAAGGCCAAGAATGTGGTGCATGAACTTCAGGATAAACTGAAGAAGCATATGAATTTCAGAGAAGGATTTCATATTCAAGGAGTCCTTAAGTCGTATGGAACCTTGTATCTGAATGTGCCCCATGTAGAGGACATCTGGGTTGATCTTCGGGATGAGGTTTCCATCTAAAGAAAATACAATAGTAGGTTGACTCTTGAAGAAATCTAAGCATTATATCTGGCTGATATCCCAAAAGGCACAATGGATAATGAAAGTGTCTTGGAACATACATATGAATAGTCAGATGGAGATCAACTTAGATTCCTAGCCATCGTCTGGTCCATTGCTGAAAAGGATTCTATCACCGAGAGAGTTGCTCAAACCCTTGTTCGCACTAAGGCATGGCTCATTTCTTGGGGAATGAGTTATAAAGAAAAGAGCTTTTCAAAGATAGCTACTCTAGAAGAGGGACCCTCCAAGGAAGAAAAGGAAAAGGATAAAAGCCCTACTAAGAGACAAATAAAGTTTAAATTTGTTAGAAGAGAAGAAAAGTAGGGGGCTGAATCATCTACTCCCACATAGACAATTGAGGTATTGGATTCTCCTCCTCAACCAGAGATAGAAGGAATTCTCCTAGAAGTCGAGATTTCTCAACCTCTCATTTCTCCTTTTGATTATTTCTCATCGGAGGTAAGCCTTGTCCTTGCTTCTCAAGCTTTGGCCTTAAATTATTTACTTCCTCTCTCCCAATCTTACTCATCACATTTTTCAATGCCACTTTCATCAGCCATGACCAGCATTTTCTCTAATTTTTCACCTCTCTCTGCTGGGCCTACGTTGGCTATAGAAATTCCTTCTCCTTCCACACCTTCATTCCCTCAGTCTATTCCCACAGTCACTACACTTGCAGTCATCAGGACTCTGCAAGCAAATATTCCTCTACCAATACATACGACCATGACACCTCCAATAGGAGAAACTTCTTCCATTGTACCTAAATGGTTGGTCAAAAAAACTCTGAGGAAGAGGAAGGTGGTAGGTCCCCTACCAACCTTCAATTTTAGTTCACTCAAGGTCTCTGTACGTACCCAAAATTGTAAGGTACTGTACTGCCGGAACAGTGTAACAAGTGCCCCAATGATGATACAGGTCTCCTCGCAAGGTGTTTGGGATCCAGAAAAGCCTTCGAAGTATGTGTTAACATCCCGCATGCCCCGCTTAGCCCCCACATCCTTTTTTTCCCCCTTTTTCACTCTTTTCTTGGCCTTTTTCCCTTTAGTTATGAAACCGCCGCCCTGATCAGGGCGGCGGTCCTGTAACTGCCGCCCTGCTCAGAGCGATGGTCCTGCACACATTTTCCAGAAAGCACTTTGACGCAACTCACGTAAAATATCAACATTTCACCAACTTTCCTTTGCCGACTTGGGCTTGCATTTATGTTTTGGGTCCCCTAGAATAGTGTTTGGCCATTGTTTATGGTTTTTAGAGTTTAGTTTGGTTTTTATCTTTGGGTGAATGAAAGCTATAAATAAATGGTTTGTGCACAAGCAAATGGTTTGTAAGGTCTACCCCTCATTCACTTTGATGCTCTGATTTTCATAGTTCAGTCTTTTATTTTGTTTAGAAGCCATAGTTTTAATTCCTTGCATGCTTAGTTAGCATTATTCAACTGTTGTTAAGCCCCATATCTAGCTTGTGCAAATGGTGTTATTGTTTTATCTAATTCATTGGAGTAGAATAGCTTAGGAAGCCATTAAAGTTGTAGGTTTTTCTCTTCAAATAGGATAGTTTCAGGTTCTGGTTGCTTTATGTTGCATGACCCGCAGTAAAATCTTGCTAGGAATTGCATAAGCCAAGCTCTGTACTCTTGTGCTATCCCTCTCCTACTCGTATTTTCAGTCTGCATTCTAAGCTGTCCTTGTCCCAATATCTATTTCTGTTGATGCTAGGACTACATGCTTTTCTGGATCCACGTGAACATGAAATAACGAGGAGATCACACTGAGGGGACAAGATCATATACACCATCGGATTCGCCACTGTTATGCGGAATCTAGGTTCTAGCTTTCAAAGTTTTAGTTAGAATCATATCAAATAAAGTAGTTAAAATTGCTTCATTTCAGTAGATTTTATTCTCGATATCACCAGGGAAGCTGTGGGGATTGACAGTTTCTGAGAAACTATGATTCACTCTTCACTTTTGAGGTAAGATCGAGAATCTCGCAAATAGATCAAGCAAGTTATTTCATTATTTAGAATAAATCTACAAATTACACAGACAAATAACTACACTCGGTTATTTTCTTTGTTTTAAATTGTTATTTAGTTGTTATTTCTAGATACATTTAAATAGCTACTTTTCTTCTCATAAAGTTAAATGCAAAAATAGAAGTTATATATGTTTTAGTTTTATTCCACGTAGTTAGAATTTGCTTTATTATAGTTAGATTTATATTTTATTTTGTATGACAATCACGGGACCCCGGGAGCCCAGGGAATACATATTTGAGCCAATCCTGCCTCAACCAAATCTCGTCACAGTAATAGTCGACATAGACCAAAATCTCAGAATACAAGTCTTATAAACAACAACAAATTTACAACTGATCAGTTCTCAGTTGAGAGGGTTAAATATAGAAGATGACCAAGCATACATGTTTTGGTCAAACCAACCGAATTACAGATTACCCTAGAAAAACATTCACATGACTGTAGAAGGGTTCGAAAGAGAACAAACCTTTGGTTGTGATCCTTTGGTCCCACAGCCAGGTGCAGGAGACACTCTCACAGATATAGATACTAGTCTAAGGATCCAGGTTGCACGAACGCCTGTGAGATATTATGAGAAAATCACGCAGTTGTTGGTCCTAAACATAGAAGCTGAGAAAGCATATGATTACTGGATATTAGGAATTAGGACTTGATCTCGTATATGACCATAAAAAGACTGCAACAACCAAGAGTCTACGGTTGTGACCCACAAGTCCCACAGCCTAACGAATCCATAAGTCAATCAGATATAAACACTGGCCTAAGCACACTAGTATTCCAATCCACTCCACTTCCACCCATCATCATCAAACAATTGTCCTTACTAGATATAGCGGCTAACGAAGCTAGAGAATTCTGGACTAGGCCAAAGAATCGTCTGTAGAGTCAATTGTTTCCACCGTCCACCATATGACCTTATCTGGAGACATACACGAAACTATCCCAGGTCATTTCCCACGTATTCCACAACCCATAGATTGAATCATGCCAGAGCTCGATATTTATTGGAGCCTTCGAGCAGTCATCCTTGCTGATTGATCTATCACACCAATCCAAGTTAGAAGGGCCTTCTTTGCCTTAGATTCACAAATTCCATTAGTACGAATCGAAGACATTAGATTGCCTAACTAGTTTGTCTGCATCCCATGCATATTCCATCCCACCAGCTATCTCAGCATGACCTCGGGAGGTCGGGTATGTGGAAGAGTTGCCTGTAGATTCCCATGCTCGCTTGTCACTTTTCCGGCGTACAGAATTGGTGAACCCGACGTGAACCAAAACAAATTAGTGAAGCTGACGTAAACTTCCTACTTTCTCATTCAGAGTCATAGTATCACGTGTTCTTTCATGAATCACCTTCACTCCTTCCCATTATTTTGTGGGTATTCATATACCCCCCGAATATGTCAGGATTCGATGTATATGGCAGACCCCTCTTGGGTCTCGAGGCATACTATGCCCAACGGAACAGACAATCATCACCCTCACTCTCAGTATGGGCTGACAACTATTTAGCTAATCAGTTGTCAACACAAACCCCAAGAAACAAATATAACTTGTCTTTTCAAACGGGGGAGTTAGATCAACCCCCTCGAATGCAAAAAATAGAGCCTTTAGGCTCGAACAATATGACGTTTACCAGAGAATCTGGTTCGTCTCCTCAGATACTACTTAGACCACAAATTAGTAGACAATCTGACCAATTCCTGGTCTTAGATGATGAACAATCAATACATTATCCTAGGAGTGAACAACATTCTCGGGGTATGTACCCACCTATAGGAGGTTTACAAATATAACCCGAGATCTCTTTTCAAGAAAATACCTCTATGCCACTACATATAGGAAATACTCTCGAAGAAAATTGGCAAGATAATGATCAGTTTATAGCAGGATATCACATGCCTATACAACACCAGGGTATACAACAAATGCCACTCAGGCAAAGCACCATGAATTCACCAAATGAAGTCATTTCAACGTTAGTAGAAAAAGTGAGAGGGTTAGAACTTGCTCAAGCAAGTCAAAATCCTCAGTTCATGCAAGCAGGAAGTTCCAATCCCCCATATCACTTTGGCCAAGTAGATCTCCTCACAGGAGTAAGCATGTTAGGCATGCCTCCTCAGTATCCACAATAAATGCCAACAAGGCCTGTCATCTCTAACATTATTTCTGCCGGTCTAGTATCAAACAACCCATTACTAGACAATATCCCGTCATACTTAAACATGTACTCCAAATCACCACAAGGAGATATGTTCTCCTCTCCTGGCCTTTTTTCTCAAACGCAGGGACTTCCCTATGCCCCTTCCAATGCATACGCTGCGCCATACCAACAACCCATCCCACCACCACTCGCTCAGCAACCACCATCAATGGTCGAAAACTATGCGATAGGGACTTATTCAGAATATCTGAAGGAACCCTTAGACTTCACCATATAAAGCGTCATGCTTCCAAGACCTCTTCCCGATTTACCCAAGTACAAAGGCGAGGGAGATCCAAATGTGCATATCAAAGCTTACGCTACAGGCATATGTGAATTACTCCCTTGGGATGGGGTTGTTGCTAAAATATTCCCCAAAACCTTGGAAGGCATTGCTCTCGACTGGTATTATAGAATACCTGAAGCCTCCATCCATTCATTTAAACAGCTTGTGTCAGAGTTCATTAATGCGTTCAACATGAATAAACTGTTGAGAACAAGAATAAGGGAATTCTTGCACATCAAACAAGAACACAACGAATCTGTCGCCCATTTCATCCAGAGGTGGCGTACAGTTATTTATTGTTCAGCAAGTTATCCAAACATGGATCAGATGGAACTATGTGATTTATTCCTTCATTCTCTTAGCAAAGAGGTGAAGGAAGAAGTCCAGAAGTTCCCACTAAGAACTTACGATGAAGTACTTGAGAGCGCTCTTCGAATAGACCAAGCAACGATAGATAGTGGTCGTAAGACATATGGAGCAAACGGGAGGTTAATCACCTCCAGCCAGAACACTACAAATTATCCCACTACCACAAATGTCAACCAAGGACCCAAAATCCTTAAAAAAAATTGGGGTGTAACAACAGATGGAGTAACCGACCAGCCCAAGAAGGTAAATGTTGTCAATACTCCATCACAAATAAACAACCAACGAAACAACAACTTTACCCCGACAATCAATACAGTGGATTTTAACCATCCACAACAACAACAATGGTGAAATCCTATACAAGGGCCAAGCCAAAACTCATTTGGTTATCAAAACCAAAGCCAGAAACAACAAATGCAAAATTTTAATCCTAATAGGCAACAGTTTGATCAGAATTTTAGGCCACAATATACACCAAACCAACAAAACAGAAATTACAATCCTAATTCTTATTGTGGTTCCCACAAAATTTGGGGTCATGATACTAGAATGTGCCATGACTACAATAAATTCATGCAACATTTACCAGAAGAAAAAAGACAGTTCTTCACAGATTTGTTTTTGGCAGATCCCGTGTCATCACCACCAAATACGCTCGCAGGGTTAGTTTCCCCTCAGAATGCTCCTCTCAAGATCTTTAACGATCCACTCCCGAATCATGATAGCAATAGGCTGAATCCAACTGGAACAAATAAAAGTGCAATGACAGGAAACAATGATCATGAAGCCTTGACTTCACTTAGTTGCGCCATAGTTAGGAAGTCAACCGAGACCCAAGATAGTTAGTTTGGTAGAATTAGATGCTGAACTACCTATCGAAGCTATAATAAGAACATGAGAATATTCCTCTCAACCGAGCCCAAGTCATCTGCCAGAAATGGATAAGAGTTAACAAATAGTAGAAAAACCCGTGGGTGCCTATGATTTAATTAGTGACCTAACAAAGACCTTCTCGCACATTTCATTTTTGGATTTACTAAAGAACTCTCTTCCTCACAGAGCTGTTATTTTAGAAGCATCAGGTCTAGGTCATCTAATTAACATCACTCCACCTCCTGAAACACAAGTAAATCACGTATACTTTGATATCCATCCTCCGGGGCAGCCGGAAAAGGATGTCAAATTCATATTCGAAATAAGTAAAATGCCCACAGATGCTGAGATCACACGCCGAGGTGATCTAGCCTTACACTTACAAGTATGGGTTTATAATAACTATGTAAAACGGGAAATGGTTGATGATGGGGCCGCAGTTAACATAGTCCCTTTATCTTTCCTCCAAAAACTAGGATATGGGGAAACAAACTATTCCACCACTCGAAATACATTGAGAGGCTATGATAGCCTTAAAGCCACTTCGATAGGAACTATAATACTCCCGGTCACCTTAGGACCCAAAACAATCCTGACTGAGTTTTATATTATAGATCGGGAAAATAATTATAATATGATACTCGGCCGACCATGGATACACTGAATGAAGGAAATCCCTTCTACGTTATTTCAAGAAGTAAGATTCTTGCATCTAGGAAAGGTATTTGTAGCCAAAGGTGATCCAAAACCTTTCGATTTGCACCTAGCTGATTTAAAGAAAAGACCAGGTGTGCACTCAAAATTTGAACTTCCAACAAACCAACTTAATAAACCCACCGACCCAAAACCAGAGGAGAAGTTGGTACCTACAACGGATCTTGAAACTATCAGCATAGCCAAAACAACCCCAACCCCTAACGATAAAGCTAAAGAAACCGTATCATTAGGGACTACTGCAAAAATCATTGAGTTAATAGAACAGGATTTACCAATGTTCTTACCATTTGATTCAGTAGGCATAGGATATTCCCTAGGTGCTGGTTCCCTTCCAGCAGAGGACCTCTTCATGGTAAAAGTAGAGTGCACAAACGCAGTAGATGCCCTAACATCTATACTCCTGGCTAAGTATTGGACTCTCCATTTTGATGGAGCTAAATGCCGTTATGGAGTGGGGGCAGGTATAATTCTTACTTCACCCGAAGAGAAAGTCCTCCCATTTGCCTTTAAGTTAAACTTTGAATGCACAAACAATGGCGCTGAGTACGAAGCCCTCCTCCTTGGCCTCACCTTAGCCAAGAAAATTAGTGTTGATAACATCAAAGTCTTAGGAGACTCGCAATTAGTGGCAAACCAAGTTTCTGAGGTATACGAAACCAAAGCCGAACACTTGCAGCTTTACAAAAATGCTGTATTAGATTTAAGCAAAGCATTTAACTTCATATCCATTGAAGCAATCCCACGAGAGAAAAATCTTCTCACCAATTCAATAGCAACTTCAGCATCATGTTTTACTCCAAGCAATGAGTTAGAGGATACCCATTTCATGGTGTCCATTCGTGATGAACCATTGATAAAAACAATGACAAATCCCCTTGCAAGCGGAAGTAAATCTACCACCCCAGACCATGTCGATAATAATATGGCCACTTTGGAATACTTAAACGCCTATGTGGCATTACATCTCTCCTATCATATGCTAGATTTGTCCTTAATTCCACATTCGTCTTCCTATTTCAGAAATCCCTTGATGGATCTCCCCTCACAAATAAAACCTATCATATACGCAGTAGAAAATGGGGATGATTTTTATTTACCTCCAGCACCACCTGAGTTCGAAGAGGGTAACGCCTCTTTGATCGAAGAAACAATCGATGTCAACATCGGGACATATGACGAACCAAAAATCTTGAAATTAGGATCATCCTTAACCCCAGAAGAAGTGGAAATACATACGTGGATCCTTAAATAACATCAGAAGGTGTTTGCATTTAATTATAAGGAAATGACAGGAGTTGCACCCCACATTGCGGTGCACAACCTCCTCACTAAATCAGATGCAAAGCCAGTTAAGCAAAAATCAAGACCTATGAAACCCAAAGTAGCTCTCATGGTAAAGGAAGAGGTAATAAAACTCCTTCAGGTAGGATTCATCAAGCCAGTCGACTACTCCCAATGGGTATCTAACATCGTTCCCGTTCTCAAGAAGAATGGAAAGATACACATCTACATAGATTTTTGAGACATCAACAAAGCATGTCCTAAGGATGAATTCCCATTACCATCCATCGATGTCATTGTTGATGCAACAGCTGGATTTGAATTTTTGTCTCTCATGGATGGATTCTCGGGATACAATCAAATCAAAATATCTGAGCAAGATCAAGCTAAAACTACGTTTATAACTCCTTGGGGAACCTATTGCTACGCTGTTATGCCATTTGGTCTCAAGAACGCTGGTGCTACCTACCAGCGAGCTATGACATATATATTCCATGATTTAATTCATAAAATCGTGGAGTCCTACGTAGATGACTTATTGGCTAAGGCCAAGAAGCGTTGTGACCATTCGGAAGTACTCCGCGTCATTCTTTCACGCCTAATAGAATACGGAGTCACACTAAACCCAGATAAATGCGTCTTTGGTGTAACAGGAGGAAAACTCCTAGGTTACATCATATCGTCACGGGGGATAGATGTTGATCCAACCAAAATTCAGGCTGTCCTCGAAATGGTCCCACCTGCGAGTGAATCTGGAATCAGATCATTTCTCAGAAAACTGGGTGCAATCCGAAGATTCATCTCAGACTTAAGCTTCGCCGTTCATCCAATCAAAAATTTACTCAAGAAAGACTATAGCATTGATTGGACCAAAGACTGTAATGAAGCCTTTGAAGCAGTTAAGCGTTTCCTATTATCACCACCTACACTGATGCCACCTAAGTTAGATCGCCCGTTAATTCTATATTCACGAGCTACCGGTGTCTCGCTAGCCTGTATATTGGCCCAAGAGGATGATGACAAGAAGGAGCATGTGATTTATTTCATCAGCTGAACGCTGCTCGACTATGAAACACGCTATACATAGGCAGAACAAGAATGCCTTGCCATAGTGTTTGCTACTAAATGCCTAAGACATTATATGCTGAATCAAGAAACGAGGGTCATGGTAAAAATGGACCATTTACGGACTTTCCTCACACAAGGGTCATTGTTTAAAAAGGCTGGACGTTTTATAACCTTAATGGGAGAATTCTAATTAACGTTTGTAAATCAAAAGTCAATTAAGGGACAAATCATTGTGGATTGGTTAGCTGACAACCCATTAGACAGAGGCGATTTAGTAGATTTATACTTTCTAGATGAGTGCGTATACTACATCAAAGCCCGACCCTCTATCTCTGAGTGTCTTTGGTACACTGATATCATTAATTATATCATGAACCATACGTACCCAGAAGGAGTTACACTGTAACAAAGAAGGCGGTTACGCATAATCGTAGCTAAATACGTCATTAAAGAGTAGGTGCTCTATCGAAAAGCATTCGATGGAATGCTCCCAAGATGTGTCGACACGGAAGAATCCAAGAAGATTCTCTATGAATCTCACAATGGAATATGTGGAGGCCACTTCGGTGGCCATGCCACCGCTCGAAAAATACACCGAATGGGCTATTTATGGCCTACTCTAGAACATGATGTGATAGAGTTTGTGCGCAGGTGTCATAAGTGCCAAGAATTCTCCAATGAAATTCATATGCCAGCACAATCTCTGCAACCAATCGATACTCCATGGCCCTTTTCTACATGGGGTTTGGACTTAATAGGGAAGTTCTCTCCCTCATCCACAGATGGCCATAATTTCATAATCACGGCCACTGAATATTTTACCAAATGGGTAGAGGCTATGCCTCTTACCACTGTACCTGGTTCTGTAATCGCCAAGTTCATTTTGAACCAAATCATTTGTAGGTACGGTATCCCGTAAATCATTATCTCTGATAATGGAACTTCTTTTAAGAATGAAGAGGTTCATGAACTATGTAATAAATTTAAGATAAGCCATCATACGGCTTCCTTGTATTATCCCCAAGCCAACGGACAGGCTGAAGTGACAAACAAGACACTGAAAGCCATTCTCCTTAAAACGGTAAAAGAAAACAAACAAGATTGGCATTTGAAGTTATATCCGGCCTTGTGGGCCCACCGAACCTCAATAAAAACACCAACGGGAGCAACTCCTTTCTCGCTGGTATTTGGGGTATAAGCAGTTCTCCCGCTTGAGATTGAAATACCCAGTCTCCGCATTTCACTACAAGGGATTCTGGATGAAGACGCTTACAGAGAAGCACGTCTTTCCCAACCAGAAAGCCTAGATGAAACTAGGTTAGATGCTGAATAGTGGTATAGAGCTTATGCTGACCGAATGTGCCGGCAGTATAACAAGAAGGTCTATGAACGCGACATATACGAAGGTGATCTAGTTCTAAGGCTAGACAACCGGATTGACAAGAAGACCGGCGAAGGAAGGAAATTCCAGCCCAAATGGTTGGGTCCATACCGAGTCATGAAGGACTACGGAAATGGTGCTTACCTCTTATGTATGCTAGAAGGTGAGGAATTTGGCGAAACAGTCAATTCCCTACACCTCAAGCGGTTCTACGCGTAAGCAACTAGCACTACTTGTATAATTATCTACATTGCATCTTCATATAGATTAAGATCATTTTGTAAACTTGTTTCTTACATAAATTGTGATCAAGGAATCTATTCTCAAAGCAATTCATTACAAACTCATGATGTTGTTGGCATAAAAATCTTTAATCATACCTCTCCATCTTCATATATCATCAAATCATCTCGGAATATTTTATCAAATAAAGCTAGATATGACAAAGTCTTAACGGTAACCATACCAAGTTCTGCAAGTTTATTCTCGCTTTGATTTCTTCTTAGGATAGGTGTCTTGCCTATGGTCTGCTCTAGAAGCTTCATGGTGTCACATCTATCCCATATATATATATCTCTTTGAAAATAAGCACATACTGACATTTTACTCAAGAAAACAAGTCAACAAGTGATTAAACAGAAAATTTTAATTTTACACATTTCCTTGCCCCACCAACCTTCGGTGATGAGCTTGCGTCTCTTACTAGTGACGTAGGGTTGGGAAAGGATGGAAATGCCCTTACTCGCCTATACCTTGCCCACGGTGATAAACCCATGCTTCTTACTAGTAGCATGGGGCAAAGTACAGGGGGTCCTCTTGACAAAGCAAACGTTAAAATTCATAAACAAACAATTCAAACTTTGAGTCAAAAATGAATGAATCAGATGTTCAAAATTCCAAGAGAGTTAAAATCCTAAAAACCCAGATTTTGTCTACTATGTGGCCATCTACGGATCTAAGTCTAGATAAACCGCAAAGTAAGTTGCATTCTAAACTATGAAGTCACTCGGGTGGAGTAAGCTTGTAGTTTCCTATTTGGTTCCACCAAAGCTTTGTCTGTCTTTCATCGCTATCATTTCAGCTACACCTCATAACTTGTGCCCTCTCTAACTCTCAGTGAAGAGCCCTCGCATCTTACTAGTTGCGTGGAGTTAGGAGTGGGGCAAGTTTATCTGTTCATCATACTGGTTATATTCATCACTTTGAAAAACAAACATGAGGTATCCAAAATTGCTTACGGAAGCTAAGATTCAAAATCACATTACATCTACATATATCAGCATTATGAAATACACAAAGGGAAACAAACATTTGCATTATCTGTTCTCCATTGCATACATTCTAAAAAGCATATAAACATACATCGTAGTATATACAAAGAAACTAGAAATAGAAAGGAAACCATGAGTGCCAAGATTTTGATCCAAAACCAATGCATATATATAAATGATCAACGTTTATATACAATGCCATCATGCACTAAGCATGGTCAAAATGCTCAAAGAGCCCGTGATATACAAATAAATATACAATACAAAATACACGAGAGCCGAGTGGCCTCTCAATCCCTACACGACCCCTCCGAAGGTGCACGCCCACGCCTAGGACTCCGGCTACACCGGTGCTCTGAATGTACGGAGGGCTCAGGGTCTCGAGGAGCAGCTACAGTCTCACCACGAGAATGGCTCCTCATAAGGCGCTCAGCTGTCCTATAGCCCGCTAGCTCGGTGTGAAGGGTCGACACCATCCTAGCCACGTGCCAGATAGGAGCAAAAACATCGGTATGCCTACCGGCTGCTGAAGGCTCCCCAACATCCATAGACAGCTCCGCGTGGGTCCTATCCATGGGGATCATCAGGGAATCGGTACATACCCTGTGGATCAAATCCCGCCACTCATCAACAGTCTCTGCAAACAAAGGAGAAAACAAATTAGAAACTAAGCAAGAAACTAAAAGATACAAAATAGCAACTAAGGATAGCCTACAAATAAACATTAAAAGGGAGAAAGGGTAACTTACTCGGATCCCTAGGCATCCAAGATGGGTCGCTGGGACCGGCACCTACCGCGGATGCTGCTACCGACTGAGGGGCTGCTCTTGTGGCAGGGGCAACATGTCACCCTGCAACTGAATCATCCTCTCCACCATGGCCTTGAGAGAGTGGCTCCTCTAAAACTAGAGTGTCCTTCTCTGCGCTCTGCTCAGTCCTCTCTGCCTGCATAATATCTTGAGTGTCATGCCACTCAGGATCACTGTCCTCAGTCTCCTCCTCTGACCCTCCCTTTGTGAACTCCTCAGACTCAGAGTCAATATCAATAGGGTCATCACTGCTATG
Organism: Taxus chinensis; assembly: GCA_019776745.2. Classification (NCBI taxonomy): domain Eukaryota; kingdom Viridiplantae; phylum Streptophyta; class Pinopsida; order Cupressales; family Taxaceae; genus Taxus; species Taxus chinensis. Next base: position 489,817,748 of record CM034146.1, read on the forward strand.
AGCAGGACCCGCGGCTATCTGAAGCAAAGGTGCTTGAGGTGCACCGGCTCTCCCTCTAGCACGAACTATCCTCCTGGCTGTAATAGGAATGCCAGGAGTAATCATTGTCCAACCTTGGCCTCTAGGGCACCCTCTGGCCTCGCGAACTGATCTGTAAACTGGTGCCACTAGGGGAAGCATACCCACGTATGGAAGACCAAACTGCTGAGGAACTCGGCCAAAGGGGTGCACCTCCACTCGTCCCACTCGATCGATAAGCTGCCCTGTGGTGGAGCAGGAAATCAAGGTAAGGGCCTCCTCGCACCATATACCGGCCATGGTCTGGTATGGTGTCACCTCCATATCAGTGGTAGTCAGAGAAGCAACTGGCTGATGAGGTGCTCTAACCACCGACATGTCTGTCCATCTGGCTACCCTAATAGCTCCAGGATTTGCTACCTCCACACCCCTGCCATAAGAGATGAAGCACTCATAAACCCAACTCATGACTAGAGTCGGGCGACTCAACGACTACCCCTGTAAATGGACCACTCTGTATAGATCATGGTAGGTGGTCCCAAGAATATCTACTCCCCAAGCATATATCCGGCTATGGCCCTCTATCTGTGCAATAATGGGCCCCTAGTAGTATAATACCGTGTCACTTCCCTTGTCCCTGATCAATCTTGAGGCAAGGATCCCCATGATGGCCTGACAAAGTAAGGGGGTAGGCAAAGAAGGAATGGATCGAACCCTCACCCCCTTCTTCGACCCCGTGGAGATGACTGCATCACCCATATATGCTGCCCACTGTGCAATCTGCGCCCGTGAGCCTGCTGTCTCTAATGTAAGTCACCTCCCAATGATCGAGACCCCCAGAATGCGGTAGATGTCCTCTAATGTAATGGTCCACTCACCACGGACCCCTGGCAATCGGAAGGTGTTCCGATCTGCATCCCAGTAAGAGAATAAGTCACAAAGGATGTGACTAGATGGTGTAACATGGGCCACGCACGATATGTGTAATATGCCGGTTCTCTGTAGTGTGTCCTCCTCATCCTGTGAGAGGGCATCTAGTACCCCTGAGAGCCAATCACACACTCTCTCTCTCTGCTCCATCTGATGTACTCCTCTCTCACCTGCATAGACCCAAAAACACACAAAACAAACTAAGTTAGCATCCAAGAAATGCTAAGAAAGTCATAAAAACACGTAGAAAGGCTAAAAATACAAGTGCAATCTCAAATATAAGTTCTTTTTGCATTTTGTGCAAAACTGCCGCCTTGGGCAGGGAGGCGGTTTTGTAACCGCCACCTTAAAGGCAGCGGTCGTGTAACCACCACCCTGAATAGGGCGGTGGTCATGCAACCGCCTCCCTGGCCAGGGCGGCGGTTGTGGTCCGAAAACCCACGCGGGTTTTTAATCTAAAAAAGCCTAAAACATGCAAAAAATGACCATTTAACCTAAAAATGGAGCCTACCCAGTAGGCGCCCCCCCTAGATGGACCTTTTAACACTAGCATTTTCAAAAATGACCCCCCCATTACAACAAATTTAGCATTTCAAATTTAAGGGGGGAAAAACACAAAATTGAAGAAAACCAACCTGTGATCTAGCGGGGTGGTGTTCCGTATGTGGAGGCATGATCACTATCTCGCTGCGGACGTTTCGACTGTACTCACGCAAGAAACCATCACCGTGGGTCCCAGAGCTCAAAATCAATCGAATCGACTCGTGCAAATGAATAGGAAAATGGGCCGACTTTCATATATATAGCGCCCTGATTCATTTTAAATGACTTTTTCACAGGTTTGGAGCGCTGATGGAGGTAAGTTCCTATCCCCGCATAAATGGTACGTTCTCATTTCCCTTTTGTTCTTAGCATTTATTTTTCAAACTATTGTATCTATCTGCACTTGAGTTCTCTTTTCATTTTGCAGGTAGCGAGAATTTTGGATGGCGTCACTTCAACACACAGACGTGTCAGGTATAACTTCTAACTTCCATTTTGGGACTGCCATACTCGGACCCACTGTTTTACACCTCTTCATGGCTAAAACACTTGTCTGCGGGGGAAATATGTACGTACCAAAAATTGTAAGGTACTGTACTGCCGGAACAATGTAACAAGTGCCTTAATGATGATACAGGTCTCCTCGCAAGGTTTTCGGGATTTGGAAAATCCTTCGAAGTATGCGTTAAAATCCCGCATGCCCCGCTTAGCCCCCGCATCCTTTTTTCCCCCCTTTTTTACCTCTTTTCTTGGCCTTTTTCCCTTCAGTTACGAAACTGCCGCCCTGCTTGGGCGGCGGTCCTGTAACTACCACCCTGCTCAGAGCGGCACTCCTGCATGCATTTTCCAGAAAGCGCTTTGACGCAAATCACGTAAAATATCAACGTTTCACCAACTTTTCTTTGCCGACTTGGGCTTGCATTTATGTTTTTGGTCCCCTGGAATAGTGTTTGGCCATTGTTTATGGTTTTTAGAGTTCAGTTTGCTTGTGATCTTTGGGTGAATGAAAGCTATAAATAAATGGTTTGTGCACAAGCAAATGGTCTGCAAGGTCTGCCCCTCATTCACTTTGATGCTCTGATTTTCATAGTTCAGTTTTTTATCCTGTTTAGAAGCCATAGTTTTAATTCCTTGCATGCTTAGTTAGCATTATTCAACTGTTGTTAAGCCACATATCCAGCTTGTGCAAACGGTGTTATTGTTTTATCTAATTCATTGGAGTAGAATAGCTTAGGAAGCCATTAAAGTTACAGGTTTTTCTCTTCAAACAGGATAGTTTCAGGTTCTGGTCGCTTTATGTTGCATGAATCGCAGTAAAATCCCGCTAGGAATTGCATAAGCCAAGCTCTGTACTCTTGCGCTATCCCTCTCCTACTCGCATTTTTAGTCTGCATTCTAACCTGTCCTTGTCCCAATATCTATTTATGTCGATGCTAGCATTACATGCTTTTCTGGATCCACGTGAACACGAAATAACGAGGAGATCACACTGAGGGGACAAGATCACATACACCATCGGATTCGCCACTGTTATGCGGAATCTAGGTTCTAGCTTTCAAAGTTTTAGTTAGAATCATATCAAATAAAGTAGTTAAAATTGCTTCATTTCAGTAGATTTTATTCTTGATATCGCCAAGGAAGCTGTGGGGATTGATAGTTTCTGAGAAACTATGATTCACTCTTCACTTCTGAGGTAGGATCGAGAATCTCGCAAATAGATCAAGCAAGTTATTGCATTATTTAGAATAAATCTACAAATTACACAGACAAATAACTACACTCGGTTATTTTGTTTGTTTTAAATTGTTATTTAGTTGTTATTTCTAGATACATTTAAATAGATACTTTTTTTCTCATAAAGTTAAATGCAAAAATAGAAGTTATATATGTTTTAGTTTTATTCCACGTAGTTAGAATTTGCTTTATTACAGTTAGATTTATATTTTATTTTGTATGACAATCACGGGACCCCGGGAGCCCAGGGAATACATATTTGAGCCAATCGTGCCTCAACCAAACCTCGTCACAGGAATAGTCGACATAGACCGAAATCTCAGAATACAAGTCTTCCAAACAACAACAGATTTACAACTGATCAGTTCTCAGTTGAGAGGGTTAAATATAGAAGATGACCAAGCATACACGTTTTGGTCAAATCAACCGAATTACAGATTACCCTAGACAAACATTCACATGACTGTAGAAGGGTTCGAAAGAGAACAAACCTTTGGTTGTGATCCTTTGGTCCCATAGCCAGGTGCAGGAGACACTCTCACAGATATAGATACTAGTCTAAGGATCCAGGTTGCACGAACGCCTGTGAGATATTATGAGAAAATCACGCAGTTGTTGGTCCTAAACATAGAAGCTAAGAGAGCATATGATTACTGGATATTAGGAATTAGGACTTGATCTCGTATATGACCATAACAAGACTGCAACAACCAAGAGTCTACGGTTGTGACCCACAAGTCCCACAGCCGAATGAATCCATAAGTCAATCAGATATAAACACCGGCCTAAGAAAACTAGTATTCCAATCCACTCCACTTCCACCCATCATCATCGAATAATTGTCCTTACTAGATATATCGGCTAACGAAGCTAGAGAATTCTGGACTAGGCCAGAGAATCATCCGTAGAGTCAATTGTTTCCACTGTCCACCATATGACCTTATCTGGAGACATACACGAAACTATCCCAGGTCATTTCCCACGTATTCCAAAACCCATAGATCGAATCACGCCAGAGCTCGATATTGATTGGAGCCTTTGAGCAGTCATCCTTGCCGATTGATCTATCACACCAGTCCAAGTTAGAAGGGCCTTCTTTGCCTTAGATTCACAAATTCCATTAGTACACATCAAAGACATTAGATTTCCTAACTAGTTTGTCTGCATCGCACACATATTCCATCCCACCGGCTGTCTCGGCATGACCTCAGGAGGTCGGGTACGTGGAAGAGTTGCCTGTAGATTCCCACGCTCGCTTGTCACTTTTCCGGCGTACAGTCACTCCTGTCAAATCTACTAAGAAACCTAAAACATTTTCAAGGGTTTCAGTAGATGCCTTAAGACATAAGTTTGTAGAGATTGCCACTCCTGCAGCTGACAAAACCAAGGAGAACATAACAGCTTCTGATTATCAGATTACAAGGGTGGATCTAGGAAAGGTAACAACATAAGAGGCACATCAAGATGCACAAGATGCCATGAATGTGCTATGCCAAAAGCTGAAGGAAACAAAGGTGAGCAGGGATGAGCTAAAAGAGAAAGTGTAACAGTTGACAGAATTATTTCTTAAGTTCTCAAATCCCTCTCAGTCAACCCCATTATCTTCTACTCCCACTCCTATTAAGTTCGACTTCTCATCAGTGCATATTATTGAGAAGATCAATGAGAAGGGGAGAACAGTGGATGAATGGATTTAGAGGTTACTCCTTCAAGCAAGGAAGGTCATTGATGATATAGTAGAGGTGTATAAATCCTTAGAGGAAATGAAAAAGGATGGCGACAAGATGAATGATGAATTTTCACAGGAGGCTGGAAACCTCAAACTAACTTTGGAGGCCCTCAATGCACTGAATAAAATTCCATCTCGGGTCTTAGTGGAAGAAGGAGTCATTCCACATGGGGATAAACACTTCCAGCTAACAAAGGCTATCAGGTTCAGGATAAATATTCTCAGTGAAGCTTGCAACAAGTTGAGAGAATCTAGAGATCAGTTGATTGATGCCACCAGTGATATCGAAGAAGAGTTGTTCAAGATATTTCCCAAAGTATTGGATGAAGGCTCAACCATTCTACATACTGATGGTTTCTATAAACAAATTCAGGAATCGATCGAGTAGGAACTAGCTTCCATCTTTGATCTGAGCATCATTGATAAATTTATAAAGATCGAGAATGTTTTGGAATCTCTGAGAAAACTTAATAAAAGATAGAAGAAACTCCCTGGAAATGCAAGTGACACACAGGAAACTTGCGAGGTTCTATGTGATTATTCTAGTGCACTAGATGAAGCTGAAATGCAAGACATAATCAAGAAGTTTCAAGAGTTTCAAGACAAGTAGACGTTGCTAGAATAAGACAAGGATGAGGAAACATAATAAGCAATGATGTTACATGTCATTTCCTTCCAGAAATTGACATGTCTTTTTCATTTTCATTTCATCATGTAGGAAGTAAATTTTGACTTGGTCTCCTGTGTGAGAGTCAAGAAAAATAGGTCTCTCATTAAAACACTATTTTCTAGGATTTATCATATTTTCTCTCAACTCTTTTTATTATAAATAAGGGATACTTATTCATTCCGAAGAGTTGAGATTTTTGGAATATTGAGAACTATTGTAAAGAAGAAAAACTTTGTGTTTTCTTTTAATCATTTGAGGAATAGAAACAGATGCTATTTTAAAAACTTTGTGTTGTGAGATTCATCTCTCTTAATATATTATTCTTATGTTCAGAATCTTAAGCTATTCTTTGTTTAGCACTCTCGATTATTTTAATTGTTTCAAACATTACATTTGTTATCTAAAACTTGTATGATTATTTCGTGATCTATGTTTTCTCGAAAGAAAATACGTTCCTCTCATTTCCTTTCCATTGTGTTTCTTCCATAATAATAATTTCCTTTCCAATCCATTCTATTTCTAAAACTACAACATCTTCACCTAGTGTGGATATGGATTTCAGGATTCTTTCCCAACCCCAATGGGTAGAATAGTGTGAATATTGTATATATTATTTCTGTTGTGTTTTAGATTAGTAATAAACAGGAAGCCTCACCTATCTTTGAGGAGGGATTTAATCCCATGTACTATTGTTTAACCTCATATTTTGGCTTGAAAAAATATCCAAGCAACAATTTTTAGCGACTCCGCTAGGGATATATGGATTGATAAGACTAAGCTTATCCTGTTGGTGTCTGGCGACTCCGTATTTGCCTTATTTTTCAGAAGATCTATTTTCCAGTGCAAGATGGCTAGAAATATATTCACTCAGTCAATCTGAGCCATGGGTGAAACTGATCCATTCTTTGATTTAATTTAGCAACACAATTTCAGACTTACACCCAATAGTGTTACATCTAGCTGAGTGATAAGTTCTTCACCTATCCGAAGAACTTGGGTTCTTCCAAAACTAGAAGTTTTTGCAACCTGCCGCACATTATTCTTGTCTGATACTCAGATTCCTGTATGCACTTCATTCAAAAGAATGGAAGCATAACCCGTGCCTTGGGGTGTGGCTATTAGTCTTCTTTCCCTAACTCCACCATAGCACAATCTACCATATGGATCACATAAGAATATTCCTAAGTTCAATGGTGATGGGAAGCAACACCCTGATGAACACATCACTTCATTCTTTGTCGCATGTGGTATTATTAGAGTTTCTCATGAAGATGTCTTTGTTTGAATCTTCATTGAGACATTGCATGGCATAACAACAGAATGGTTCTATCATCTTCTGAATGCATGCATTACCAACTAGACTACCATGCGGTCTGTATTCGAAGCAAGGTTCAAACTGGCTGAAGAATCTCACACCTTGTTAGCACAACTTACACACATGAATAAGGAGTCTTACGAACCCATGTGGGATTTCATATCCAAATTCAACAAGCTGATTCATAAGATCCTAGAGTTATCCGTTCCCACTCTTGAAAATCAAAAGTGTTTCTTCATCAATGCTCAGCCCCTTGGTGTGAGCTTCTTGTTGAGAAGATCTGTTATCCCTGATTTGGCCACTGCTCAAGCTATAACCACTAAAATAGAAGTTGATCTTTTTCTAGCCAGAAAGATTAGAAGAGAATCATCTAAGCCTAGAAATTAGAGTTATTCTTAGAGTACTACTGATCCTATGATTCAGAAGATGGCTAATGACTTGATTTCTTTAAAGAAGAAAATGTCTCAACAAGCAACCAACATTACTTATCAGGATATTCCTAGATGTAATTTCAAAAATGCCAATAGTGCTCCTGTAAGAGATAGGAATCAGTTGATTACTACTCCCACTAGGCTGACCATTGAAGCTCCTCCTGTCAACATAGTAGTTGAAATAGTTGAGGAGGGTGAAGAACTAGAAGATCAAGATTCTCATGAAGCTTTCGAAGCTTTAGGATATATTGATGAGTATTTTGATGATTCAACTGGCGACTCCAACATTGGGTACTTGGAGTACGAGGAAGATGAAGGTGAGCATGATGGCCAATCATTTGCAGTCTTCACTCGATCCCAATCTTAGAACCCCAGAAATCTGGTTGAAGGCTCTAAGGAGAAAAGTAAAGAAGCTTCCGTGGTTATGGTTAAAAGAGGCTCTCCCATCTCAGCGCAAACTGAAAAGGAGATAACTAAAAAGGTAACTTCATCTTCTAACTCTTTTTCTCCTTCCCTTAAGGCTAGTACCTTGTCTTAGACTAGTGTAACCAAAATTGAGCCCTCCATCATTCCTTCATATACCACTTTCAACATCATTGATCATGCAAAGAAAAGAAAAATCCAAATGTCAGAAGCTGATTACCTGCAGTCCAACCCTGAGCAATTTGAGAAACTTGAAAAATTCATTAGAAGCAAGGCTACTATTCCTTCATCTTCAAAAGACATTTTTCCTAGCCCCACTCAGCCTTTACATCAGAGTAATATGACCTCTGCTTCTTCTTCAGGAAAGATTGAACCATTTTAGTTATCCTTACTTATAAATAGTTTTAAACTCAACAACTGCATAATTGACTCAGGAGCCTCTGATAACGTAATGCCCGAAAAAGTAGCTCATGCCCTCAGACTCACCTCGACTAAATCTTATGGGAAATGTTATTCCATGGAAACCAAACAAGTCCCCTTGATTGGCCAAATCAAGGATGCACAATTTGCATTTGTTGCCTTCCCTGAAAAGAGAGTGAAAATGACCATCTTGGTTGCTGATATCCTAGTTGCTTATGGTATTCTCTTAGGAAGAGGTTTTTGTAAAGATGTTGGAGGAGAAATCAACATGGATTGGACCAAAGCTAAAATTCCAGTGAATGGAGTTTCTCGTTTCCTTCACCTCTAAGCACAAGCAAAGTACCTGGTTACGAAATCAAATGATCCTAAGGCTCAAATTATTTTTGAAGATGCAGGGTTGGGTAATTATTTCATGACATTTGAGGTGTCCTCTGCAGAATTCAAAGAAGAAGATCCTAACACTGTTTGGACCCTTAAGTTTGACAAGATCTGTTCAACTACTAGTTCAGGTGCTGGTGTGGTTCTTATATCTCCATATTTCAAGATTTTTCCTTTTTCTTTTAAGTTATAGTTTGATAATACTAATAACATAGCCGAATACGAAGCTTTTTTATTAGGATTAGAAATGGCAAGACAAAAAGGAATCCAAAATCTTAAAGTGCAGGGAGATGCCGAGTTGATTGTGAATCAAGTAAGGGGGACCTACCAGGTAAAAAATGATCACCTAAGACATTATAGGAATAAGGTTTGGGACAACATGGAATGCTTTGATGCTTTTTCCATTAAGGCAGTCTTAAGAGACTACAAGGATAAAGCTGATTCTTTAGCTGTATCTACATCTCTTCTCCTTCCTCACCCAAAGTTCAAACAAGACATGTATACCATTGAGATCATTTATCGTCTAAGTGTTCCAGATAATTTAGCACATTGGCAAGTGTTTAATGATGGTCAACAGGTATTATCTTTTCTTGAGAAAGCTGAAAATTTTAGTGAGCTTTATTTTGAAGGATCAGAATCAGCTTTCCATGAGTCCATCTTAAATTCATATTAAGAAATTGATGCTGAATTCATCCAGCCTAAAGGTAATAAGATTCCGAAGGGATTAGTTTCTATGGAAGGACTGTTCGATAAGCATGAGTGTTTCATTCAGGATAAAAGGTAAAACGAAGGTGCTTCCTCATAAGAGGTAGATCAAGTTAACCTGGGCTCTGCTAATCAACTACAGATGGTAAACATCGGGAAATGCTATTCTCTGGAGGAAAGAGAAAGATTCATTTCACTCCTGAAGAGATATATAGATGTCTTGGAATGTTCCTATGTGGACTTAAAATCTTTCAATCCCAAGGATGTGCAACATAACATTCCTTTAAATCCTAAAGTTAAACCCTATAGGCAAAAGAAAAGGAATTATAACCCAAAGATCTCAGGGACTATCCTTGTAGAAATTTAGAAGATGTTAGACGCAAGGATTATATTTCCAATCCATCATTCCACCTAGGTTGCTAATATTGTCCCTGTCAGAAAGAATAACTGTGAAATCCAGATTTGTGTTGATTTCCAAAACCTCAATCAGTCTTCATTGAAAGGCAATTATCCATTACCCACTATGGACCAAGTATTATAGACTGTCATTGGATAAAAAATGTTATCCATGCTTGATGGATTTTCAGGGTATAATCAGGTTGAGGTAGCTGCTGAAGATCAACATAAAATGGCATTCACCATCCCATGGGGAACCTTTGCTTATAGGAGGATGGCTTTTGGTTTGATTAATGCTGGAGCCACGTTTCTAAGAGATATGGATTTATCTTTCAGATATTTGATGGGAAAGGTCATAGTTGTGTATTTGGATGACTTGACAGTCTTATCTAAAAAGCAAAGTGATCATTATGATCATCTAGAATAGGTACTCTTAAGGTGTACGTGTCATGGGATTTCATTAAATCCTAAAAATTCTATGTTCGGAGTAACAAAAGGAAAGTTTTTGGGTCATATTGTGACTAAAGAAGGAACCAAGATTGACCTGGAGAGGGTGAAGGCCATCCAAAGCCTTACCCTACCCACAAGCAAAATTGGGGTGCACTCCTTTTTCGAGAAGGTCAATTTATTAAGAAGATTTATACCTGAATTTTCTGATAAAACTAAGGATATCCTTGGGATGATGAAAGGTAAAACTCCATTTAGATGGAGCACTGAAGGGAAGCTTACATTTGAAGAATTCAAAAGGGCAATTGCTCACGCTCCCATCCTGGTGTGCCTGGATTTTAAAAAAGATTTCATCATATATAGCTATGCTTCTGCACATATAGTATCAGCGATCTTGATGTAGGAGAATGAAGAATCAATTGAAGCTCCAATCGATTTCATGATCTACCCATTAAAGGAACATGAATTGAATATGTCACAAATTGAAAAACATGCTTATGCAGTGGTGAGAGCAATGAAGCATTTCAAGTATTATGTGTTGAGTTCTCACACTCTTGTTCTTGTTCCTGATACCATAGTTAAATCCATCTTGACTCAACAGGGTAACTAGATAGCCAAAGTATAGGAGTATGACTTAGACATCAGACCTACCAAGTTAGTACGAGGAAGAGGCCTATGCCAATTGATTGTGGAAAACAATGTTGAGACAAAATGCAAAGAAACTAAAGGTACTTCTTCATAATTTCCCATGGAACTTTTTATAAGCACAACGGATGAATGGTACACAGACATTGCTTTCTTTTTAACTTATGGTGAATTCCCTTCACATTTAAGCCAAAAGGAGAAGAGGACATTTAGGTTAAGGTATACAAGATACATTCTGTGGGATAATGGTTTATATAAGAAGGGTATTGATGGTGTATTCTTGTGCTGTGTTGATAAGCCTCAACATGTAAGGTTGCTAGAGTCCATCCACAATATAGCATGCGGAGGAAATTTCTCTTCCTCTGTAATGAATTACAAGATCTTATAGGCCATGTACTATTGGCCTACTCTCTTTTGAGACTTAGTTGAATGGGTAGCCAAGTGTGAAGCTTGTTAACATTTCGTTTGTCATCCTAAGTTGGTAGCTCTTCCCTTGAAACCTGTAGTGATTGAAGAACCTTTTTGCCAGTGGGGAATTGATTTCATAGGAGTGTTGAATCCTACCTATATTTCCATTCATAATTATGTGCTCACCACCATAGACTATTTCACCAAGTGGGTGGAAGCTGCGCTAATAAAACAAGCCACCTCCGAAGCTGTGTGTAACTTTCTCAAGGAGAATATAATTGTTAGATTCAGTGTGCCTCACAAGATCGTTGCTAACAATGCTTCCAATTTCACATCCCATGAGTTGAAAATTTTTTATTATGAATTTGGGATCACATTGGCTCATTCATCTGATTATTACCCCCAAGGTAATGGTCAGGCTGAATCAAGCAACAAGAACCTGGTGACCATAATCAGAAAGTTGTTCAATGAAAATCAGAGGACATGTCACAAAGCATTATATGATGCATTATGGGAAGATCAGATTACTCCTAAGTGAGCTATTGGAATATCCCTATTCCAAGTGTTGTATGGAATTGATGCTGAGATTCCTATCTCTATAGAATTACTAGCCTTATGGTTGGTTAAAGCAATTGAGGATGAAAATTTTCAAAGTTCCATTGAGAAAAGGATAATGTACCTAGCTAGGATAGAAGAAGAACAGAGCAAGGTGGTAGATTGCATTGAATATCATCAGAGAAAATTCAAAAGGATATTTGAAAATAAATCAAAGCAACGTCATTTCCAAATTCAAGATCTAGTACTTCTCTGGGACAAGAGAAAAGAGCAGAAAGGGATGCATGGCAAGTTTAAATCCTTATGGAAAGGTCCTTTCAAAATACATCAGCTGAATGGTGAAAATAGCTTTTTTATATCATATCTAGATGGAGAGTTGCTCCCTCTACCTTTCAGTGGTCAACATTTGAAGTTGTTCCATCAGTAACGTAAGACGCTCTCTTGCATTGTATCATAATTTTTTTTGTTGTGTGTTTGCTTTCTTTTCTTTCTTTGTTTGTTTGTTTTCAGTTTTTTCTTCTTCAAACTCCTTAGCCCAATGGATAAATATTTTTGATATATGAGTTCTCTTCCTTTGATGTCTCAAAGAAAGTCCCCAACTAGAGCCAGATGTTATCTCATTTTTAGTGATTTTAGCTAAAATTGAGATAACCATAGATTTTTTTTGACAAAATCTCCTTAAAATGCCCTTTGAAGGAGATTTTTAGGTTTTCAGGTTTCCATTGCATGGAAACATATCCATTGCATGCTTCATGTCAATTGTTTCCTGAAATCTGATTACAAGCTATTGTATCAGGTTTTTAAAACTCAGAAGCATCAGAACATACCTTGCAAAATGAATGCTCCTTGTCACTTGTTTCCTGAAACCTGAAACCCAAAATGATCCTTTGTGTTGGGTTTTCAAAACTTGATAACATCCAAACATCTCATGCTTCATGACAATTGTTTTGCGAAACCTGATTTGATAGTAAATCATTTGTGTCAAGTTTTCAGACACTCTGAGCATGATGACATGACATTAATGTCAAGTTGTCTAGTAGTTGGCACACATGTCAGATGAGGTGTAATTAATTCCAGGGCTTTATAAATAGTTCAATTTTACACGTCATTTTTATCTAGTATATTTTCGCTACGTGGATTTTTCATGCATGTTCCTTCGACCTCCAAACCTGACTAAACCTCTCGATCAATTTCATGATCCATCTTCGACAATTTTTCAAATTTATTGAAGGTATTTTTCTCTTCTTACCACTATGAGGTCTTTTAAGGTTGTTTTTGAGGTGTTCATTTGGTGTTTTTCCCTCTTTTCTTTTTTCCCTCTAGGTTTAGGGTCTTGGGTTATTTTCTTCATTTCCTGTTGTATTCCCATGAAACCTCTTGTTTGGAATTCACCCTTTGGGTGTTTTCTTATTTTGCTAATGGGATATAATCTTTTGATTTTCGAAAAGAATCTAAAAATCCTAAGTTGTGAATTTGGTAGGAATTTTACATGTTCTGACATCCCAGAAAACTGACGCCTTTGTTTCAGGTTTTATAGGGTGTCTGACATCCTCTGACTTCCGCAGAGTATCAGATTTCTCCAAGTGATAAACATCCTCCTGGCTCCGCTTGTATTGGGTTTTGTGAAGTGCTTAACATCCCCAGATCTCCGCTTGTATCAGGTTTTGCAGTGTGCCCGACATCATCTGAACTCTACCAGTGTTACGGGTCTTGACCGGTGTTAGACACTCTTCGAGTTCCATAGTGTGTCAAAGATTATCACTTGCTCGACATCATCCTATTTTTTCCAGTCCTTCAGGTTTTTCAAGGTGTTCGACACATTCTGTTTCCTGACACACACAATCTAGTCTATCGGGTTTCCTAGGCTACTTTGCAAGTTTCAACATCTGTATAGTAGGGCGGGTCTGCTCACTTGTTTAACAAACATCCAGACCCGATTGCTCTTTCAGTCATTTTCAAGACTCCTCATGTCAGACCCGAGCCCTTCTAAGTCTGGAAAGATGAAGTACAAATATCAGAAGTTAGGTTCTTCTTCTTATATAATTTGTAATTATGACATCCGGGACACAGAGCTTGGCAATATAGACATGGAAGACTTGTAGAAAAGGATAGAGGATTCTTCTTAGAATTCATGGATGAAGTCAATAGCTGGAAGCGGTCTCCCACTCACAGCAGGGTTTCATGTATCAACCCAATGTCCTAAATTCATCCTGGCATGTGCTTCTCACTATGACTCAGCCTCCCACTCAATGAGAAATCAAGCAGGAGAGTCTATAGTAAAATTAGACAGAGATTACTTTGATCAACTCCTAAAGTTTCCCAACTTTATGGAATATGTTGATTTAAATCTTAAGTTAGCATATAAATTCTGGGACAATGATCAAGAAGACTGCCTTAAGAACGTGAACAAGAAATTCTTGATCAAGGCTAAGCCAACTATTTATTGGTTTCCTAAGACGGTTCCTAGAAGTGATTTTATACTTGAAGTCAGTGATATCATTACCCTACTGAGCCGGTTATTTGGGCTCCTAGAGTTAAAATAATTCCAAGGGTGTATGTATCAGTTCATGGTTGTCATTAAGAAGAATGACTAAGGGATTGATTGGGGCACCTTAATAAGTGATGAGATAGACTCTCAAATGAAAATGGTCTTATCTACTGGAAAGTTCTACATGATGTCGTACATAACCTATGCAGCAGAAGGTATGATAAACTACCCGGGGTTGGATGCAAAAGGGAACTGAATAACTAATCACATATATCAGTACTTCCCTCAGCTGACAATAAAAGGATCTGAAGATTAGTTTAGGAGAGTGAATGATGCCTTCTTTTATGAAAATATTTACAGGCTAGACCCTGAGCTGAGAAAGAGAAGAGTTTCTGATGAGGCATGGGTGGAGGTGTCAAAATGGGGCTGAATCTTCTTGTAATTCAAGAATTTTACCTATCTCTGGGTGGTAAGGTTGCATGGTACTTGTACGATGGAAAAGTGACAAGCGAGCATGCGAATCTATAAGTAACTCTTCCTCGCATCCAACCTCCCGAGGTCGTGCTGAGACAGCCAGTGGGGATGGAATATACGTGGGGTATGGACAAACTAATTGGGCAATCTTATGTCTTTGAAATGCACTAATGGAATCTGTGAATATAAGGCAACGAAGGCCCTCCTAACCTGAACTGGTGTGATAGATCGGTCAGTGAGGATGACTACTCGAAGGATCCAATCAATATTGAGCTCTGACGTTATTCGATCTATAGGTTGTGGGATACGTGGAAGATAACCTATGGGTGCTTCGTATATGTTTCCTGACAGGGTCATGAAAACAAATCACAGACTGATGGTGGATTCTATGGTATAGTCTAGAAATCCTTAGCTTGATTAGCTACTGTGTCTAGTGAGGATAGTTGTGCGATTATGATTGGTGGAAGTGGAGTGGATCTAAATACTAATGTGCGTAAACCAACATCTACATCTGATTGACCTATGGACTCGTTGGGTTGTGGAACATGTGGATCACAACCATAGATTCAAGGTTGTTGTGGACCTCCTATGGTCATGCGTGGAATCAATCCCTAACCCCTAGAATATAGTAGTCGTATGCCTTTTTGGCCTCTATATTTAGAATTAATAGTTGTGTAATCTTCTCAAAGTATGCTACAGGCATTCTAGCAATTTGAATTCTTAAGCTAGTGTCTATATAGATTAGAATGTCTCCTACGTCTGGCTATGGGACCAAAGGATTACAACCGAACGTTTTCTCTTTCTCAAGCCCTTCTACAGTCATGTGGATATTTATCTAGGGTAGTTTATAGCTTGGTTGGTTTGACCAAAATGTATGCGCTTTTTCATCTTCTACGTTTAGTCCTCTTATCTGTGAGCTAATTTCTTGTAGGTTTGTTGTTGTTCGAAAGACTTCGATTCTGAGATTTTGATCTACGTCAATTATTGCTGTAACAAGATTAGGTTAAGGAACGATTGGCTCGAATACGTATTCTTTGGGCTCTCTAGGTCCCGTGACTGTCATACAAAACAAACAATGTAAATCTAACTAAAGAAAAGTAAAACTAACTATGTAAAGTATATCTACAACGTATATAACTTCTCTATTTTTGTGTTTTTGACGAACTATTTGAACGAAATTGAAAGAGCAATTATTTAAAATATCTAGCAATTGATAATTAAACTAATAACGAAATTTAAAACAAACAAGGCAGCTGAGCATAACTATTTTCCTGTGCAGTTGTAAGTATATTCTAAATAACGAAATAACTGATCTAATCTATTTGAAAGAATGTCGATCCTACCTTGGAAGTGAGGAATGAATCATAGTTTCTCAGAAACTATCAATCCCCACAGTTTCCCCGGTAATATCAAAAGTGAGATTAACTGAAATGAAATGATTCACTATTCTATTCGATATATTTTAACTATAACTTTGATAGCTTAAACCTGGATTTTGCAGAACAGTGGTGAATCTGGTTGTGGGTGGTTTTGTCCCCTCAGTGTGATCTCCTCGTTCCTTCGTGCTCACGTGAATCCAGAAAAGCATGTAATGCTAGCATCAATAGAAGTAGGTATTGGTATAGTGAGAGCTTAGGATGTAGATTGAATACAATGCGAGTAGGAGAGGGATAGCACAAGAGAACAAAGCTTGGCTTATGCAATTCGTAGCGGGATTTATTACTAGTTGTACAACATAATACATCCAGAACTTGAAACTATCCTGCTTAATGAACAAAACCTGCAACTTTAATGGCTTCTGACTGAAAATGAAACTATCCTACTCCAACTGTTTGTATGAAACAGTAACAACACTAGCACAAGAATATTATGTGGCTTCTAAACAGAAAAAACAACTGACTAACTATGCATGCAACAACTGAAAACTATGAACTCCTAAGAATTGAAAGACTAAAAATATGAAATGAGAAGATGAGAGGCAATTTTTGAAGAGGCCATTTGCTTGAAAGATCAACCAGCTATTTATAGAATCCCCATTTACCCAAATGTGAAAACCAATTTTAACTCTTTAACCATAAACAATGCAAAAACACTATTCCAGGGAACTAGAATCATAAATACGAGAAAAGGTGGTGAAAAAAGCTGGTAAACATTTAAATTTTACACGAGTCGTGTTAAAAAGAACATTCTAGAAATGCATGAAGGACTGCCACCCTGAGCAGGGCAGAGGTTACAGGACTGCCGCCCTACTTGGGTGGCGGTCATGAGACCGCCGCCCTACTTGGGCGGTGGTTTCATAACTGAAGACCAAAACACAAAGAAAAAGAGGGGAGAAGAGGAAAAAAATCATGCAAGGGCTAAGTGAGACATGGAGGATGTTAACACATACTTGGAGAGCTTTTTTGGATCCCAAACACCTTGTCGAGGATACCTGTATCGTCATCGGGGCACGTGTACATTCTTCTGGCGGTGCAGTATCCTATAATTATTTTGTACGTACATGTTGACACCTTGGAGAAGCGTTTTGGCCATGAAGAGGTGTAAAATGGTGGGGTCCTAGTATGGGCGGTCCCAAAATGGGAAGTTAGATGCTATACCTGATGCGTCTGCATGTTGAAATGACACCATCCAAAATTCCTGCTACCTGCAAAATGAAAAGAGGACTCAAGTGCAGATAGATAAAATAAATCGAAAAATAATTACTAAAATAATATGAAATGAGGACTTACCATTCATGCACGGGGATGATAACTTACCTCTGTCGGCACTCTAAACCTGCGAAAAGGGCATTTGAAATAAGTCAAGATGTTATATATGTAAAAATGGGTCCATTTTCCTATGCATTTGCATGTGTGTCGATTTGATTGATTTTGAGCTCTGGGACCCACGGTGATGGTTTTTGATGAGAGTATAGTCAAAATTTTCGTGATGAGATAGTGATCATGCCTCTATGAGTGGAACATTAACCCACAAGATCACAAGTTAGTTTTTCTGTAATTTAATTTTTTTATCCCTCAAAATGTTAAAATGATGAAATATTTATCATGGGGGGATTATTTTTTAAAATGTTCAGTTTTAGTAGGGTAATTTAGGGGGGAACGTCTAATGGGTAGGGCTTTGTTTTAGTCAAAATGGTCTTTGTTTTTTGTTTTTAGGCATTTTTAGGGCACATGACCCATGCAGAAATTCGTGAGACATGACCACCGCCCTGAGCAGGGTGGTGGTTAGCATCACCGCCACCCTGATCAGGGTGGCGGAAATTATAGGACTGCACTTCCTTTAAGGCAGTGATTACAGAACCACTTCCCTGCTCAGGGTGATGGTCCTTTACAAAATGCCAAAATAATACTTGTTTGAATTTTTTATTGTTTTTCTAGCATTCTTATATGTTTTAATGATTTTTCCAATGTGATTTGAATACTAACTTACTCCTTTTTTGAATTTTTTTGGGTGTATGTAGGTGAAGGAGGAATATATTAGATGGAGCCAAGAGAGAGTGTGTGATTGGCTTCCAACAGTGTTGGATGCACTTTCTCAGGATGCGTAGGACACTCTTCAGAGGGCTGCATATTGTGTATATCACGGGTCCCCCATGTTGCACCTTCCAGTCACATACTTTGTGACTTGTTTTCATATTGGGATGCCGATCGGAACACTTTCCGATTCTAGGATTCAAGGGTGAGTGGACTATCACCCTGGAGGATGTCTGTCGTATCTTGCGGGTTTCGATCGTTGGGAGACAGCTTACGCTTGAGACAGTAGGGTCACAGGCTCAGATAACACAGTGGGCTACATACATGAGAGACGCAGTTATCTCAAATGGTTTGAAGAAGGGGGTGAGGGTCTGTTCTATTCCTAGCCTACCTATTCCCTTGATTCGTCAGGCCATTATGGAGATTCTTGCCTCGAGATTGATCGGGGACAAGGGAGGAGACACTTTAATTTATTGCTAGTCCCCCATTATTGCACAGATTGAGGGACATGGCCGGATTTATGCCTGGGGAGCCGACATTCTTGGGACTACCTATCATGATTTCTACCAGGTGGTTCACTTACAGGGGTAGTCATTAAGCCATCCAACCCTAGTTATGAGCTGGGTCTACGAGCGTATCATTTCTTATGGGAGAGGTGTAGAGGTGGCAGATCCCGGATCTGTGAGGGCAGCTAGATGGACATATATGTCAGTGCTTAGAGCACCCCACCAGCTAGTTGCCTCCCTGACCACTGATGACATGGAGGCCACACCTTATCAGGCCATGGCAGGGTTATGGGGCAAGGAGACCCTCATATTGATCTCTTGCTCTACCAAAGGGCAGCTTGTGGATAGGATGGGGAAGGTGGAGACACACCCCTTTGATCGAGTTCCTCTGCAGTTTGGCCTTCCTTACATCGGTATGCTCCCCCCAGTGGTGCCAGTATTTAGATTAGTTTGAGAGGCTAGGGGAGATCCTAGAGGCTGGGGTTGGATAGTTGTTACTCCTAGAATCCCCATTATAGCTAGGTGGGTAGTATGCACTCGAGGGAGAGCCAGTGCTCCTCAGGTACCCTTACTTCAGATTTCCGCTAGTCCCACCCACAGTAGCGACAAAATTATTGATATAGACTCTGAGTCCGAGGAGTTCACAGGGGGAGAGATGGAAGAGGAGACTGAGGCTGAGGTCAGTGAGTTGGGTGGAGAGGAGGACAACGATCCCGAGTGGCATGACACTCAAGATATCTTACAAGTGGAGAGGGCAGAGCAGAGTGCGGAGAGGGTGACTCTAGTATCAGAGGAGCCACCTTCTCAGGACCTAGGAGGGGAGGACGAGTCCATAACAGGATGCTATGTCATCCCAGGCACAGGAGGAGGACATCAGTCAGCAATAACATCTGTGGTAAGTGCTGATCCTAGGGATCCCTCTTGGAGGCCCAGAGATCTGAGTGAGTTATCATCCTTCTCTTAATATTTGTTTTTAGCTAGGATTTGTTTTAGTTGCTATCTCTCCTTTTGCTTATTTTTGGTTTTATATTTTGAATATTTCTAACTTTTTTTCTCCTTTGCTTGCAGAGACTGCTGATGAGTGGGGAGACCTGATTCACTGGGTATGCACTGATACCCTGATGATCCCCATGGAGAGGACTTACGAGGAGATATTCGTGGATGCAGGGGAGCCTTCAACAGTTGGTAGGCATACCAACATTTTTTCCCTAGTTTGGCATGTGGCCAAGATGGTGACTACCCTCCGTACTGAGTTTGTTGAGTATAGGACAACAGAGCGCTTGATGAGGAGTCGCTCTCATAGCGAGGCTACAGTTGCTCCTTAGGACCATGAGCCTTTCGTACACTTAGAGTGCCGGCGTAGCCGAAGTCCTAGACGTGGTCGTGCACCTTCAGAGGGGTATCATAGGGGTTGAGAGGCCACTTGGCTCTCGTAGATTGTTTATACGATTCATTTTGTATTTCCTAGGCTCATTGAGCATTTTGACCATGCCTAGTGCATGATGGCATTGTACAGGAAACTTGATATTATATATATATATATATTCTTTTTGGATCAGATCCTTGGTATCTAGTTTTTTTGTGATTCATTTCCACATGTATATTATAATGTTGTTTTTATATGCTTTTTAGAATGTATGTAATGGAGAACAAATGATACGAATGCTTTCTTTCTTTTGTATTTCGTGATGATGATATATGATAATGTAGACACAATGTGATTTTGAACTTTTAGCTTCTATAAGCAATTTTCTGGTACTTTGTATTTGTTTTGAAAAAATGAGATGATAAACTGGTATGATAAGCATATGAACTTGCCCCACTTCTAACCCCACGCAACTAGTAAGATGTGAGGGCTCACCACCGAGAGCTAGAAAGGGCACAAGCTATGAAATTTGTTGAATGATAGTGATGAGAGATAGACAAATATTTGATGGAACCAAATTAGGATGCTACAAACCTACTCTACTCAAGTGATTCCATAGTTTAGAATGCGACTTGCTTTACAATTTTTCTAGACTTAGATTTGTAGATGGCCACATGATAGACAAAATCTGGTTTTTGGGGTTTTGAGCTCTCTTAGAATTTTGGAAATCTGATTCATTTATTTTTGACTCAAGATTTTAAAGGTTTATCTGAATTGTTTGCTTATGACCTTCAACGTTTATTATCAAGATAACTCCCTGCACCTTGCCCTATGCTTCTAGTAGGAAGCATGGGCTTATCACCATGAACAAGGAATAGGCGAGTAAGGGAATTCCCATCCTTTCCCAACCCTACGTCACTAGTAAGAGATGCAAGTTCATCACCAAAGGTTGGTAGGGCAAGGAAATGTGTAAAAATAATTTTTTTTGTTTGATCTACATTTGACTTATTTATTTGAGCAAAATGTCAGTATGTTCTTATTTCCAAAGAGATATGCATACAGGGTAGATGTGACACTATGAAGGTTCTAGAACAGACCATAGGCAAGACACCTATCCTGGGAAGAAACCAAAAGTGAGAACAAGCATGCAGACCTTGGTATGGTTACCATTAAGACTTTGTCATATCTAGCTTTATATGGATGAAATGATCCAGAAATAGGTGATGATGTTATGAAAATGAAGAAGTATGATTGGAAGGATTATGCCAACACCATCAGAAGTTTGTAATACATTGCTTTGAGAATAAGTTCCTTGATCACAAAATTTTATGAAACAAATGGACAAAATGATCCTAATGACATGAAGATGCAATGTAGATATAATTATACAAGTAGTGCTGGTTGCTTATACATAGAATCATTTAAGATGAAAAGAATTGACTGTTTCTTTGAATTCCTCACCTTCCAGTGTACATAAGAGATATGCACCATTTCCATAGTCTTTCGTGACTTGGTATAAGCCCAACCATTTGGGCCAAAATTTCCTTCCTTTGCCGGTCTTTTTATCAATCAGGCTGTCTAGTCTTAGAAATAGAGCTCCTTCATATATATCTCGTTCATAGACCTTTTTATTATACTGTCAGCACATCCGGTCATCATAGACTCTATGCCATTGTTCAGTGTCTAGCCTGGCCTCATCTAGGATTTCTAGTTGGGAGAGACGTGCTTCTCTATAAGCTTCTTCATCCAGAATCCCTTATAGTGAGATACAGAGAATGGGTATTTCAACCTCAAGTGGGAGAACTGCTTCTACTCCGAATACCAGTGAGAATGGAGTTTCTCCTGTTGGAATTCTTATTGAGGTTCGATGGGCCCACAAGGCCAGATATAACTTTAAATTCCAATCTCGTTTGTTTTCTTTTACCGTTTTAAGAAGAATAGCTTTCAATGTTTTGTTTGTTGCTTCAACCTGCCCAGTAGATTGAGGGTAATATAGGGAGGTTGTATGATGGGTTTATCTTAAATTTACTGCATAGCTCATGGACTTCTTCATTCTTACAGGAAGTACCATTATTTGAGATACTGATTTGTGGGACACTCGTACCTAAAAATGATGTGGTTCAAAATGAACTTGGTAATCACGGATCTTGGTATAGTGGTGAGAGGCATAGCCTCTACCCATTTGATAAAATACTTGATGGCCGTGATTATGAAGTTAAGGCCATCTGTTGATGAGGAAGGATAATTTACCTATCAAATCTAGGCCCCATGTAGAAAAGGGCCATGGAGTAGCGATTGGTTGTAGAGATTTGTGCTGGCATGTGAACCTCGTGGGAAATTTCTTGGCATTTATGGCACTTGCATATAAAATCCACTGCATCGTGTTCTAGAGTGGGCAAAAAATATCCCATTCGATGTATTTTTACGGTGTAGTGGCAATGACCTTCGAAAGTGACCATCACATATTCCACTGTGATATTCGTAGAGAATCTTCTTGGATTATTCTGTGTCAACACACCTTAGAATCATTCCTTCGAAATCCTTACAATAGAGAACTTGTTCTATAATAACATATTTAGCTACGATAATGTGTAACCGCCTTATTTGTTTTTAGTGTAGCACCTTTTGGATATGCATGGTCCATGATATAATTAACGATAATATTATACCAACGATATTCAGAGATAGGATGTCTTGCTTCAATGTAGTATATGCATTCATCGGGGAAATATAGGTCTAATAGATCGCCTTCATTTAATGGGTTATTGGCTCACCAATCCATAATGATTTGTCCCTTAACGTACTTCTTGGTTTACAAAATTTAATTATAAATTCACCCATTAAAGTTATAAATCATCCAACCTTTTTAGACAAGGACCCTTGCGTGAGTAAAGTTCGTGAATGGTTTGTTTTTATAATGACCCTTGTTTCTTGATTTAGTATGTAATGTCTTAGGCATTTGGTTGTGAACTACTATGGCAAGTTATTCTTACTCTGCTTGCATATAACACATGTCTCATAATTAAGTAATGTTTCAGATAATGAAATAGATCACGACGTTCTCTTTTGTCATCATCTTATTGAGCCAACATGCACGCTAGCAAGACATTGGTATCTCGCGAATATAAGATTAAATGACGGTCTAGCTTAAGAGGCATTAACGTAGGTGGTGACAACATGAAACGCTTAACTGATTTCAAATCCTCATTGTATTCTTTGGTCTAATCGATACTATAATATTTCTTGAGTAAATTGTTTATTGGATGGATAGAAAAAGCTTAAATTTGGTATGAATCTTCAGATTGCACCGAGTTTCCCAAGAAACAACCTAATTCTAGATTCATCCGAAGGTGGGATCATTCAATAAGAATATCCCAAATTTTGGCTGGGTCTATGTCAATCCATCGTGATGATATCATGTAACCCAGGAGTTTCCCTCCTGTCACACCAAATACATATTTTTCTGGGTTTAGTGTGACTCTGTATTCTATCAAATGTGAAATAATGATGCGGAGAACTTTTAGATGATCACAGTGCTTCTTGGATTTAGCTAACAAGTCATCTATATAGGATTCCATGATTTTATGAATAATATCATGAAATATATATTTCATTTCCCGTCTGGTATGTAGCACCAGCGTTCTTGAGACCGAATGGCATAACAACATAGCAATAGGTTCCCTAAGGAGTTATAAACATGATTTTGGATTGGTCTTATTCAGATATTCTGATTTTTTTTATATCCCGAAAACCCATCCATGAGAGACAAAATCTAAAATCCGGCCATTGTGTCAATGATGACATCAATCGATGGCAATGGGAAGTCTTCATTGGGGCATGCTTTCTTAATGTCTTGGAAATCTATGAAAATGTGTATCTTCCCATTCCTTTTGAGAACAGGAGTGATATTAGATACCCACTGAGAATAATCAACTAGCTTGATGAATCCTACTTGGAGGAGTTTCATTACGTCTTCCTTCACCATGAGAGCTACCTTGGGTTTCATTGGTCTTCGATTTTTGTTTAATTGGTTTTGCATTTGATTTGGTGACGAGGTTATGTACCGTGATGTGTGGTGAAATTCCCACCATTTCTTTATAATTAAATGCAAAATCATTTTGATGCTCTCTGAGGATTTGAGTGTGTATTGCTATCTCTTCTGGAGTTAGCGAAGATCCTAGTTTTAAGATCTTTGGTTCTTCATCCGTCCCGATGTTAATATCGATTGTTTTCTCAATTAAAGAAGTCATTGCCTTCTTCAAACTCAGGTGAGGGTAGAGGTAGTTCCAAATATTCTACATTCTCTACCACGCATATATGTCGAGCTCCTTTTGTAGGGGAACCTCTGCCATGGGGTTTCCAAAGTAAGAAGACGAATGTGGGATTAAGGAAAAATCTACCACATGATGGGTGAGATGTAACTGTTTTATAGGCATTTAGGTAATCAAGAGTGGCTCTATCACTATCAACATGATCTAAGATAGCAGATTGATTGTTAGCTATATTCGCTAAGAGAGGATTTGACATTTTCTTCACTAACAGTTCAGTGTAAAGGGATACAATGAAATGGGTGTCTTCCAACTCACTGTTTGGAGGGAAGCGTGAAGATTTGGTTGCTATCTAATCTGCGAGAAGGTTTTGTTCTCATGGGATTGCTTTAATTGATACGAAGTTAAATCCTATACTCAGATATAATATTATTGTTTTGTAGAGCTGTAAATGTTCAGCTCTAGTTTCATATACCTCAAAGACTTGGTTTTGCTACTAATTGAGAGTCTCCTAACACTCTGATGTCATTAACACCGAGCCTCTTAGCTAAGATCGAGGCCAAGGAGGAGTGCTTCGTACTCAGTGTAATGTTGTTTGTACATTTAAAATTTAGTTTAAAGGCACAACATGGTAAAATCTTTCCCTCGGGAGAAGTAAATATCACACCTGCCCCAACCCCATAACAACATCTAGCTCCATCGAAATGGAGAGTCAAATATTTAGTTAGGAAGATGGACGTTGGGACATTTACTATATCCACTTCTTCTACTTCGGTTACTTCTACCATGCATAGTTTTTTCTACGGGAAGAGAACCAACACCTAGGGTATATCCCATGCCTACAGAATTAAAAGGCAAGAAAATTGGTAGATCCTGTTCTATCAACTCAACAATCTTTTACCCATAGTTCCTAATGATATTTTTTCTATAACATTAGCCTCATCTTTGAGGGTTGGGATATTCTTGACTAGGTTCATAAGTATCTAGTCTTTGTTATAAGTACCAACTTTTCTTCCAGTTTCGAGTCGGTTGGGTTATTAAGCTGATTTGTTGGTAGTTCAAACTTAAAGTGAATGCCTAGTATTTTATTTAGGTTTTCTAGGTGTATATCAAATGGTTTTTTATCACCTTTTTCTACGAATACCCTTCCTAAGTGCAAGAATATTACTTCTTGAAATAACGTAGAAGGGATTTCCTTCATACGGTGTATCCATAGTCAGACGAGGATCATATTATATTTGGTTTCCTGATCTATAATATAAAACTCAGCGAGGATTGTTTTGGGTCCTAAGGTGACTGGTAGTATTATAGTTCCAATCGAAGTGGATTTAAGGCTATCATAGCCTCTTAGCGTATTCCAAGTCGTGGAACAATTTGTTTCTCCATACCCTAGTTTGTTGAAGGAAAGAGAAGGGAACTATGCTAACTACTACCCCATCGTCAACAATCGCACGTTTAACGTAATTTTAATAAACCCACAATTTTAAATGTAAGGCCGGATCACCTCTTCATGCAATCTCAGACGACTGTTGGCATTTTTTTTATGTCAAATATAAACTCGGTATCCCTATCCGGTTTCCATGGAGGGTGAATATCAAAGTGTTTATGGTTTACTTGTGTTTCGGGAGGTGGATTGATGTTAATTAAATGACCTAGATGTAATGCTTCTAACAGTGTGGCCCTATGGGTATGAGAGTTCTTCAATAAGTCTAAAAAGGGGATATGAGAGAAGGTCTTTGTTAG
This sequence comes from Taxus chinensis, assembly GCA_019776745.2. Lineage (NCBI taxonomy): Eukaryota > Viridiplantae > Streptophyta > Pinopsida > Cupressales > Taxaceae > Taxus > Taxus chinensis. The sequence continues at coordinate 489,843,813 of CM034146.1, forward strand.
GTCATTAATTAAATAATAGGCACCTATAGGTTTTACTAATGGTTATTGAATGTTATATATCTCTAACAGGTAACTAGGACATGGCTGAGAAGAATACTCTCATGTCCTTGTTATGGCTTCCACGTGTAGTTCAGTGTCTAACGCCACTAAACTGACTATCTTGGGTCATAGCTCATTTCCTAGTTGTGGTGCAATAGGTCGATTTAGTGAAGTCGAGGCTTCATGATCATTGTTTCCTTTCATTACACTCTTGTTCGTCCCATTTGGATTTAATTTGTTGTTATTGTGATTTGGTAGTAGATTGTTAAAGATCTTGAGGGGTGCATTTTGAGGGGAGACTACTCTTGTGAAAGTATTTGGCACAGGAGATGTAGGATCTACTAAGAATATATCTATGAAAATTTGTCTTTGTTCTTATGGTAGACACGTTGCATGAATTTATTATAATTCGTGACAAGTTCTAGTGTCATGACATCAGATCTTATGAAAACCACAATATGAGTTAGGATTGTAATTCCTAGGTTACTGGTTTGGCAGGTATTATGGTCTAAAACTCTTATTAAACCATTTACTATTAAAGTTTTGCATTTGTTGTCTTTAGTTTTGGTTCTTGGTTTTGATATCCAGTTGAATTTTGTCTTAAATATTGTCTTTAGGTATGCCTTTGTTGTTTTTGTTGTGGATGATTATAATCCACTGAGTTTATTGTCAGGTTAAATTTTTTGTTTCGTTGATTGTTAACCAGTGGTGGAGCATTTACAACATTTGCTTTTTTTGTGTGATCAGTTACTCCATCTGTTGTTACACCATAGATTTTTGTTAAGGATATTAGGTCCTTGATTGACGTTTGTCGGTAGTAGGATAAGTCTTAGTATTCTGGCTAGGGGTAATTAACCTCCCGTTTGTTCCATACGTCTTGCGACCGATATCTATTTGTAGCTTGGTCTATTCGGAGTGTGCTCTTGATGTACTTCATCGTAAGTTCTTAGTGGGAACTTCTCGACTTCTTTCTTTACATCCTCTGCTGATAGAATCAAGGAACAAATCGCATAGTTCCATTTGGTCCATGTTTGGAGCACTTGCCAAACAATAAAGGACCTGTATGCCATCTTTGGATGAAATGAGTAATATATTCATTATGTTCTTGCTTAATGTGCAAGAATTCCCTTGATTCCTGTTCTCAACAGTGTGTTCATGTCAAATGCTTTGATGAACTCTGAAATGATTTGTTTAAAAGAATGGATGGAAGCTTCAAGTGTTTATGTAATACCAATCGAGGGTGATGCCCTCTAAAGTTTTGGGGAATATTTTGGCAACAACCCCATCCCAAGGGAGAAGTTCTCGAATGGTTGTGGCATAGGCCTTGATATATGCATTAGGGTCTCCTTCCCCTTTGTATTTGGGAAAATCAGGAAGAGGCCTTGGAAGTATGATGCTTCGTATGGTGAAGTCTAAGGGTTATTTCAAATATTCTGAACAAGTTCCTATCGCATAGGTTTCGACCATTGATGGTGCCTGCTGAGGGGGTGGAGGTGGAATGGGTTGTTGGTATGGCGTAGCGTATGCATTTGCAGGGACATAAGGAAATCCCTGTGGTTGAGTGAACATGCCAGGAGAAGAGAACATATCTCCCTGTGGTGATTTGGAATACATGTTTAAGTATGGAGGAGTATTTCCCAGGAATGGATTATTTTGTACTAGACTGGGAGGTATCATATTTTCCACCGGAACGGTGTTAGAAAACGCGGTTCTAGTTGGTGTTTGTTGTGAATACTGAGGAGGCATGCCCAACGTGCCTATTCCTGTGAGGAGGTCTACTTGGCTAGGATGATGTGGAGGATTGGAATTTCCTACCTGCATGAATTGAGAATTTTGACTTGCTTGAGCAAGTTCCAACCCTCTAACTTTTTCTACTAAAGTTGAGATGACTTCATTTGGTGAAGTCACCATTATTTTGCCTTAGTGGCATTTGTTTTATATCCTGAGGTTGTATAGGCATGTGGTACCCTACTATGAACTGATCATTTCCCTACCAAGTTTCACTGAGGGCATTTCCTATAGGTAGTAGGTATGGAGGTGTTTTCTTGAAAAGAGACCTTGGGTCATGTTTGTAAACTTCCTATAGGTGGGTACATACTCTGAGAGCGTTGTTCACTCCTAGCATAACGCACTGAATGTTCATCATCTAAAAATAGATATGGATATGATTGTCTACTAATTTGTGGTCTAAGCAACACCTGAGGAGACGAACCAGATTCTCCTGTAAACGTCATGTTGTTTGAGCCTAAAGGCTCTGGTTGTTACGTTTGAGTGAGCTGGTCCAACTCCTCTATTTGGAAAGAAGAACTATATCTAGTCCTTGGAGGTGGAGTTTGTGTTGACAATCGGTTAGGTGAATAGTTGTCACCCATGCTGAGAGTGAGGGTGATGGTTGTCTATTCATTTGATCGTAGTATGCTTCAAGACCTAGGAGAGGTCTTCCATATGCATCGAATCCCGACATATTCGGGGGGGTATATGAATACCCACAGAATAATGGGAAAGAAGCGAAGGTGGATGAAAGAAAAGAAACACTAAAAGAGGAAGAAATTGTGAAAATGGTTCAATGGTTCCTTTCACATCAAGTTCACCAATTTTTGTGTGGTGAAGCTGATGTGAAAGGCTAATGAGGTAGAGAAGATGAAACAACTAATTGGAAGAAAAATTAGAAATGTTTGTAGGAAGTTCATGTCGGGTTCACCAATTTTGTATGATGGAAAAGTGACAAGCAAGCATGGGAATCTACAAGTAACTCTTCCTCACACTTGACCTCCCGAGGTCGTGCTGAGACATCCTGTGGGGATGGAATATACATGGGGCATAGGACAAACTAATTAGGAAATCTTATGTCTTCGACACACACTAATGGAATATGCAAATCTAAGGAAAATAAGGCTCTCCTAACCTGAATTGGCGTGATAGATCGGTCGGCAAGGATGACTGCTCGAAGGCTCCAATCAATATCAAGCTCTGGCTCTGATCCGATCTATAGGTTGTGGGATACGTGGAAGATAACTTGTGGGTGCTTCGTAGATATGACTCCCGACAGGGTCATGAAAATGAATGATGGATGATGGTGGATTCTATGGGTGATTATTCTGGTCTAGTCCAGAAATCCTTAGCTTGATTAGCTGCTACGTCTAGTGAGGATAGTTGTGTGATAATGATTGGTGGAAGTGGAGTGGATCTAAATACTAATGTGCATAAACCAACATCTACATCTGATTGACCTGTGGACTCATTGGGTTGTGGGACCTGTGGATCACAACCGTAGATTCGTGGTTGTTGTGGACCTCCTATGGTCATGTACAGAATCAATCCCTAACCCCTAGTATCCAGTAGTCATATGCCTTTTCAGCTTCTATATTTAGAACTAACAGTTGTGTAATCTTCTCAAAGTATCTTATAGGCTTGTCCTAGCAACTTGAATTCTTAAGCTAGTGTCTATATCGGTTAGAATGTCTCCTGCGTCTGGCTATGGGACCAAAGGATCACAACCGAACATTTGTCTCTTTTTCAAGCCCTTCTACAGTCATGCGGATATTTATCTAGGGCAATCTGTAGTTTGACTAGTTTGACCAAAAAGTATGTGCTTTGTCGTCTTCTATATTTACATCCTCTTAACTAGGAGCTAACTTCTTCCGTTCTACCTCGGTGGTTGGTCAGACCATAATTCCATTAGGAATATTTTGAAGGTACGTCAGTTCCTTTGCGATGCCACAGAGATTGGGTTGAGGCATGATTGGGAATCTACAAGTAACGTTTTATCTGGGCACCCGACCTCCCATGATTGTCGTATAAAAGAGACAATGTAAATCTAACGGTGAAGGGATGGAATACTACGTGAGGCATATGTACAAGCATAGTATAGGTAGTCTCTATTTTCATGTCTTCGACGCGCACTAATGGAATCTGCGAATCTAAGGCCAAGAAGGCCCTCATTTAACCTGAACTAGCAATTGATACACTGTTTGGCGAGGATGACTGCTCGAAATTAAAACAATCAAGGCAGCCGAGTATAGCTAGCGTGATCTTGATCCATAGGTTGTGGGATACTATTGGAAGATAACGAAATGGGTGTTTCGTAGATCTATTCTCCGACAGGGTCATCTCGATGGATGACCTCAGATGTGATGGAATGGATTCTATGTGTGATTCTTTGGTATAGTCTAGAAATCCCCACAGCTTGATTAGCTGCTACATTGAAAGTGAGATTAAGTTGTGTGATAATGCTTTGGTGGACTAGTGGATTTGAGCATACTTTAAATACTAACTGTGCGTAAAGCTTGAACATCAACGTTTGATTGACCAATGGAGACTATGATTGGGTTGTGGGACCTGTGTTTCACAACTGTAGGTTCGTGGTCGTCCTGCAGTTCCTTCTATGGTCATGTGAATCCAAAATCAAGCATGTAATCCCTAAGCATCCAATAGTCAGTATGCCTTTTCGGCCACTATGTGGCAGAACTTTGAAGTTGACTGCAATCTTCTGCAGAGTAGCCTTACAGGCATTCTGCGCAACTTGAATTCTTAAGCTAGTGTCTTATGTCAATTCCTAGGATGATCTCCTACGTCTGAGTCGTACGACATAAAACATCTAGAACCTGAAACTATTATGCTTGATGAACAAAACCTCTAACTCTAATGGCTTCAAACTAAAAACAAAATTATCCTATCTCCAGTTTGATTGTGTGAAACAATAACAACACTTGCACAAGAAGATTATGTGGTTTTAAACAACAAAACAACACTAATTATGCATGTAACAACTGAAAACTATGAACTCCTAAGATTCTGAAAGACTAAAACTATGAATTATTGAGAAGATGAGAGAAAATTTTTGAGGGGGCATTTGCTTGAAGATCAACTAGCTATTTATAGAATCCCTATTTACCCAAAGGTGAAAACCAATTTGAACTCTTTAACCATAAACAATGCAAAAACACTATTTAAGGGAACCACAAATCATAAATATTTTTGAGCAAAGGCGGTGAAAAAAGTATGGTAAACTATTTAATAAAATTTACAAGATAAATTATGTTAAAAGAAATGTTATGTAAAAACGTGAAGGACCACCACCCTAAGCAGGGTAGCAGTTACAAAACCGTACCATGCCTGGGCAAGGTAGTCACGAGACCGCCACCTACCTGTAGGGTGGCAGTTTCGTAATCTGAAGTTCAAAACGCAAAGAAAAAGAGGGTAATCTAAGAGGAAAGCAAAGCACGCAGAGGGCTAAGCAGACATGCGGGATGTTAACACATACATGGAGAGCTTTTTCAGATCCTGAACACTAGCAAGGATACCTATATCATCATTGGGGCACATGTACATTGTTCTGGTGGTGCAGTACCCTACAATTTTAGGTAAATGATAGTACTACTTTCTATTTGACCCATGTTTCCAACTGAGAAATTTGATAGCTTGAACCTGGATTTTGTCAGACAATTGTGGCGAATCTCCATTATGTGTGGCTAACTTTTCAGACACTCAGCCGCTGGTCTCCTTCCCAATTTCCATTGGATGCTACACATGAATCTAGAAAAGCGTGTAATGATAGCGTCAACAGAATGTAGGTATTGGAGCAATGGCAGCGTTAGGATGTAGACTGAAGAAGCATATGCGAGTTCAGGAGAGGGATAACGATATTTGAGAACAGAGTCTTGGAGTCATATGCAATTCCTAGTGGGATTTATCATGAGCCCCATGCAACACGAAACATCCAGAACCTGAAACTATCGGGATTAGGTTGCCATCCGAAGAAAATACAATAGCAACTCTGAATGGCTTCAGACTTAGAAATGAAAGCTATCCTAGATCTCAATTGATTGTATGAAACAATAGGGCAACACTAGATAAAAATAGAGTCATGTGGCTTCATAGATATGAACAGTCAAATGTAGACTCAACTATGCATGCAATAGCCATCGAAAAATATTGAATTCCTAGACAAGGCTTCTATCACTGAAAGACTAAACTATTGAAACCCTGAGATCGCACTGAGGCATGGCTAATTTCTTGAGGGAATGCCAGTTATAAAGAAAAGTAATTTTCAAAGATAGGTACTTTAGAAGAGATTCCCATTCAAGGGAGAAAACCCAAAGGATAAAAGCTCCAACTAAGAGACTCTTTTACTATAAACAATGTTAGAAGACACTATTAGCAGGGAACCAAAATCATCTAATCCCACATAGACAGTTGACGTGATGGAGTAAGCTGGTCAACCAAAGTTAGGAGGAATTATACTAGCAAGTCGACATTTCTCAACCTCTCATTTCGTGCATTGGATGAATGTTCGTGAGAGGTACCGCCTTGCACTTGCTTAGCAAGGCGGTGGCCTTAGATTATTTACCGCCGCTCTGCCTGGGTGGCGGTCATGAGATTTTGCAACGCCAATTTGGTCAGGGCATGACCAACATTTTGTCTGATCTGAAGACCTAAAGGCAAAGGAAAAGAGGGGGAAAGAGAAAAAGCCTCCTCCATGCGGAGGGTCATTCAGCTCAGGGTATGCGGGATAGTCACTACACTTACAGTCATCATGACTCTGCAAGAAGATCTTCCTCCACCCACAGATACAACCATGAACACCTTGCGATAGGAGCACCTGTATCATTCCATTGGGGTATGTGTAACATCGTTCTGGCAGTACTGTACCCTACAACTTTGAGGAAGAGGTACGTGGTAGTTCCCCTACCAGCCTTCGATTTTAGTTCACTCAGGGCTCTTTCCTACCAAATCTTCCAATAAACCCAAAATAGTTTCAAGATGTTTTAGTAGATGCCTCACGGACATAAGTTTGTAGAGATTTCCACTCTTGCAGCCGAACAAAACCAATGAGGACATAACAACTTCTCTATTATAAGATTACACGGGTGGATTTAGGAAGGGTAACAATAGAAGGGGCACAACAAGATGCACAAGATGCCTTGAATGTGCTATGCCAAAAGCTGAAGGAAACAAAGGTGAGCAGGGATGAGCTAAAAGAGAAAGTGGAACAGTTGACAGAAGTATTGCTTAAGCTCTCAAAGCCCTCTCAATCAACCTCGTCATCTTCTACTCCTACTCCTATCAGGTTTGACTTCTCATCAGTGCTTGTTATTGAGAAAATCAATGAGAAGGGGGAGAATGATGGATGAATGGATCCAGAGGTTACTCCTTCAAGGAAGGAAAGTCATTGATGATACAGTAGAGGTATATAAATCCTTAGAGGAAATGAAAAAGAATGGTGATAAGATGAATGATGAATTTTCACAGGAGGCTGGAAACCTCGAACTAACTTTGGAAGCCCTCAATACACTGAAGAAAGTTCCATCTCGGGTCTTAGTGGAAGAAGGAGTTCATTCCACATGGGGACTAAACACTTCTAGCTAAGCAAGCCTATTAGGTTACAAGATAAATATTCTCAGTGAAGCTTGCAGCAATTTGAGAGAATCCAGGGATCAGTTGATTGATGCCACCAACGATATCGAAGAAGAGCTGTTCAAGATCTTTCCCAAAGTATTGGATGAAGGAACAACCATTCTACTTGCTGATGGTTTCTATAAAAAAATTCAGGAATCGATCGAGCAAGAACCAACTTCCGTCTTTTATCTGAGCATCATTGATAAATTTATAAAGATCGAGAATGTTTTGGAATCACTGAGAAAACTTAATAAGAGATTGAAGAAACTTCCTGGAAATGCAAGTGACACACAAGAAACTTACGAGGTTATAAGCAATTATTCTAGTGCGCAAGATAAAGCTAAAATGTAAGGCATAATCTAGAAGTTTCAAGAGTTTCGAGACAAGAAGGCGTCGCTAGAAGAAGACAAGGATGAGGAAATAAAATAAGCAATGATGTTACATGTCATTTCCTTCCAGAAATTGACATGTCTTTTTCATTTCCTTTTTGTCACATAGGAAGAAAATTTTGACTTGTTCTCCTGTGTGAGAGTCAAGAAAAATATGACTCTTATTAAATGCATTATTTTCTAGGATTTTATCCTATTTTCTCTCTGCTCTTTTTATTATAAATAAGGGATGCTTGTACATTCCAGAGGGTTGAGACTTTTTGGAATATTAAGAGCTATTGTGAAGAAGAAGAAAAACTTTGTATTTTATTTTTAATCATTTGAAGAATAGAAATAGGTATGCTATTTTACAAACTTTGTGTTGTGGGATTCATCTATCTTGAGAAGATTGTTCTTACGTCCAAAATCTTGAGCTATTCTTTGTTTAATGTTCTCTTGATCATTTTAATTGTTTTAGAATATTACACTTGTAATCTAAAACTCGTATAAGTATTTCTTGATCTGTGCTTGGTGGAAAGAAAATACATTCCTCTCATTCCCTTCCCGCTTGTGTTTCTTTCATAATAATATTTTACCTTTCTAATTCATTGCTGTTTCTAAAAATTGTAACATCTCTCATTTTGTGTTGATATGGATTTTGGGATTGTATTCCCAACCCTAATAGTTAGAATAGTGTGAATATTGTATATATTATTTCTGTTGTGTTTTAGATTAGTAATAAATAGGCAACCTCACCTATCTTTGAGGAGGGATTTAATCCCATGTACTATGGTTGAACCTCAAATTTCTGCTTGACAAAATATCCAACCAACACACCACAATCTATTATTCATATGCATTATCCACCACATCCATCACATTCATTGCATGCACCTCACCCGTTGCATTAATAATGCTACTTTGATTTGGCTACCACAACACTTTGCTTTCACACATCCCACCATAACTCCATATGATATTTAGTTTGGCACATATCACCTTACCCCCCGATGATGCACTTGTGTTATCAAGGTTCTTACATGACTGTTGAAGGATTTATTTTAAGAACATTTCATCACACACTCCATTGTCTCATCTAGTGCATTGAATCATTTCCTGATGACTCACTCTTGCTTATGTGGCTCATACTTGACTATTGAGGGGTCTTAATTACACGAGCCTCTTCATTCACACAATGGGGGCATCACCAATCCTCCCCCTTTCATTATAATAACCTATTGCGATATCTTCATTTTACTATCATACATTCTCACCTATTCTACTAACATCATTATATGAACTACGCGATACACATTCCACTGAATAAAAATTTCATCACTCACATTCTATTTGATTTTTATTCTCATTTACCATACACATGTTATCTACCAGTACTAACATTATAATGTGAATTTATATTCATAAAACATGAAAAATACACATACTAGGAAAATAACCATAGAATCATATAACATCCATTACATTGCAATGACAAAACATTCCAACATAGATTTATCATATATCAAAAATAGGTGTCCATATATATATCACTAGTACAATCATCATCACAAAACATTTTTCACAACTAGGGGGAAAGGCACCCACATCATATATAATAGTCCCAATCATACCTCATTGTCGCTATCACTCTCGTGTACTACAAGAGACTTATAAATGGATTACTCTCCACCAATGCGACATTTTTGTTCGGGGCCCCAATACCGCTCAACATGCCTCCACAATAATATCATCTCCATAGACTACTCTGCAAACTGATGCTACAAATCTACATACCATGCAAAAACGTCCTGGGGTAAGGGACCACCACCGAATGCATCTCTAGCTCGTTGAGTCTCCTCGTGTACCTCTTCCCTCTCTCCTAGCAAAAGTATACACGAAAAAGCTACTATGGCTACTGGCTCAAAAAGATGGGAATTATCACATGCTATATCATCCATGCACTCTAGAATACCTTTGCTTAGGACATCGGTGGGGACATTCTATGTCAATGTACAAATGGATGTGTTCATGATCAATGACTAATACACATCACTTGTAAATATAACTTACATCACGTTAGACAATTATACAAGACAATATATGTAATAAACAAAGTGCATAATGCTAATATGCAAATACTTATGTTCAGCTACGACTATTGTTGTAGGGTCAGGGGAATGTTCTTCCCCCTCTCCTCATCCTCCATGTGGTAACTCTATTGGGCTTACAAATATCGTGTACAAAAATACCCACTGATGAGCTTCCCACCATGCACGATACACCTCAGTGCAACCCGCATCATCTCCATCAATAACTACTATCGTTGGATCTACCTCATCTAACCCAAGTGGTACTAGCTACTCTACTGTGGGCCCTGGCCTAACATTGGCTTGCTTAGGTGCTTTGATAGCTCTCAACCATATATATGGCTGTGGGGGCACATCCTAAGCCATACCAAACTTTCATGACACCCGCTTTACTTAAAAAAGTTCTGCCACACCTGGGAAGCGGTCCTCTAGCCACATAGTCCTTGAAATACATCACAACTTTGTGACATCCTCTGGTCATTCCATATAGTCATGATATGGCCTCCATATAAATTCCTCAGGACCCATTCTATCTATAAGTTTCCTGAAGGTATTCGTATCCATCTTACTACTATGAATGTCAACCCACCTCCTCACAAATATCTCTAGCCTATCCCACTTCCCTCGTGGACCTACAACTAGTCTCAACACAACTATATGCTCATATACCCACACATGTAACAATGTGGTGGATCCTATCCCTCCACCATGTTCATCATGCGTAAATTGGTATATATCTCTATATAGGTGGGCAAACACACACCGTGCCCATGCATATCTAGTACCCTCTTACTCGATCCACTGGCATATGTTATGCATCTTATACAATATGCCTACACCTCCTCCCTCTATAACTATACATGATGTAAGCACAGCCGCTATGAAATTCTGCAAGCACGGAACACCAGAGCATAGAATAATGTCTAGGATAATATGGTCCTCAGTAGGTACTTGAGTCTCCACAAAATACCATCTCACGGCTCGCATCTGCCGCTCCATATCTATCACTGGCATGACTCGTACTCTCTTCCCCATAACTGGAAATTGTAGTATGCAATATACATCCTCCAACGTCACAGTCATGTCCCTCATAGGTAACCAGAATGTGCATCTATCCATACACCATCTCTCGTATAAGGCAGTAAACATGGGCATATTATGGGGCACATACCCCATCCATGCTATGTTCTGTTGGCCAACATGGTCCATCACATCCCAATCCTCATCAGGTAAACCCAATCCAAGGAATGTACTCATATTCTGACCACCACGGAACTCCGTTGAGTGAATATCTCTTTACACATCATAAAACGACAAAAAATGCAACATTAAAATACATTACAAGACCAAATACACTCAATTAACATACTAGCACCATGTTTATAAACCTTCTACATCCACTATATACATCCTGGACTAGGGTACCCAAATGCAAGACTAGGGCACCTTGGAGTAGGACACTAGTGCTTGGTTTTGGGTGCTTCTGTCCAAGAGGTCACTAGTGCCCTCACTACTTTTGTCTAAGTCTCAAACACTGAGAAAATAAAAAATATCAAATTTGTAAAAAATTCAATAAAAAAGACTTCTACACCATACACTTTGCAAAAAAAGATACACTTATCAAATCTATGGTCATACATGATGCTACAACGGTCACCACCCTGTCAAACTGACTAGGACGTGCTGATCTCACTTGCAAAATTTTCATCCACTTCATGCTCACTCTCACAATCACATACAAAACAAATGAAGTGACTCAAGAATTGTTCACTTCATTAGTTACAGCTACTTTTTCATCACTTTACTTTAGCTATTATTTCATGTATATTTCCACAGCTAATACACACTACACCGTTTTCGCTATATCTTGAGTGTTTGTACTCTGATTTACAACCTGTTTTCGGAATTATTTTTAGAATTCCACATACCACTATATTGACCATGTTTTACACATGTTACCTCTTTTTTATGTTGTCTTCCATTCACTTTATACACATCTTAGCAATTTCTACCATTTTCTATCTATTTTGTGCTTAGTTTTAGCTTAGCGTTCGTTATTTTCATCACCCCCTTTCAAAAAAGGGGGGAATATCATTGGGGTCATCCTATAATCCCCCTTAAATTACACAAAATTAGTCAAACCTATAAAATCACCAATTTTTCAAAAAATTTACTAATTCATTGCATAACAATTTACCATTAGACCCCCTTAATGACCTAATCTGGCGGAAAAAACATACAAATTTCTCTAATGCGATATTTCATCATTCCCCCCTAATGACCTAACTTGGGTTAACAAGTGATTAAAAATATTTTCACACAAAATTTCATCAATTTATATTGACTTCCCCCTAATGACCTAACTTGGGGGAAACTTGTGTAAAATCTTTCCATAAGTAACCAATCAATCAATCAATCAATCAATCAACCAATTAACGTGTTAAAAATTTATAACAAATCAACACCATTCAATAAATACAAGTTCAACACAATTGTCCTCCCTAATGACCTAACTTAGGAGTTACATGTGGCATCCCAAATGACCTAACTTGGGAGATTACATTCATCACTTTTCTTAGATGACATAACTTGGGAAGTTATTCTACATTTTGAGCTTACTTCTAGATGAGCTAACTTGGAAGACCTCTCACAAATTTTCATTTTCTTCAAGATTACATAACTTATAAGCCATAATTAATTTCACGTTTTCTTCCTGATGACCTAACTTGGAAGCCATCCTATTGCGGTGACACCCATGGAGTGGGGTCAAGATTGTGTTCCCTATATCACTCCTATATGGGTCAACTATTTGATTGAAATCATTTGGATCCAAAAACCACAAAATCTTGAGGATATAGTTAAATATTAGAGAATAACACACTTTTCTCCCTAAACTTTTCCTCTAGTGGCAGGACTCCCAAATCCTTCAGTTATTCATTCATATACAAGCATTCAGGTTGGAAACTGATCACTCCCTACCCACCTATTCATCATTATACCATGTTCGAAAGAATCATACATCCTAATCGTCACATTCATCTAGTATATCTCATCTCAAAATTTATGATTTTTCATAACGTTACATGGATCAACCCACTGATCCATGGTTTGGCATACTATTTTTTAGTTCTATCGACATGCCTCTACTAAAAATCTACACGTTCTTCTATAGCATGGGTTTCTCTAAATATATACTAGCTACACATCTCTATCTACTTTATGTTACCAAGATTTCCACTCACCAACATAAAGTGGGGTTAAATGTAGTCACAAAATCATACACTTACTATTACGTTTATACCATCGGGTATGTTATTCTATATATGGATCTTGCGTAATAAAAGTATTCCCTAGTGACCTATCCCATAGTCATGTCATTAGTTAGTCATTCATCATTTTTATGTGTCTGGTACATTTTTCATTTGTCTATACAATTTTGGATGTCTTTCAGGGAGTCTTAGGTGTCATAATTTTCTTGATTTTTGTCTTTAGTCCTACGTTGGGGAGCCCCAGTCCGTGATTTTAGGCACCCTGGTTTTTGTAACTCTTGGTCCTAATTTATTTCTTCAAGCTCAGTCTTTGTCATTACCCCATTCATTCCCCTAGTTGGTAGTCAGCATTTCAGGTCACTAGTGTCGAAATTTGAACAAGAGATCCCTATATAAACATAACATACTCACTACATTAGGAGAGGACATCTTAATATCAAGGGAAACTATCTACGAAGGAAAGGGACTAAATTTTGAGCATCTTCTACATATGCATCACACAAGCATAGGGGAAATGGTTGTATTCATTCCATTCCATCCACCATTTTCATTTTAACATATATTTATTACCACCTACTTCTGTGTCATTGACACTAGGGCACCTTAGGCACAAAAATTACACACATAAGAACATATAACTACATTGGGTTTGGAATGTAGTGTAGCACTTAGTCGTATGTCCACCATTGTGGTAGCTAAGGTCAGTCTAACCCCTTCATTTGCATCTTTATTGTTTTAGGAATTAATGTTTTGTACGGGGTTTTACAGGTAGATCTTCACATCATATTATTAACGACATAAACAAAGATGCAATGACAACTGTGTGACCAAGAAAAAGATACAATGAAGACCTATGACATTGCCAAAACTAGATCTCGAGCCCTTTTACAAACCAGAGCACCTAGAACATAGACTAGGGTGCCCCTAGGCACCCTATTTTTCTCCCAGGCGCCTCAGTACAGTCAAATATCCAACTTTTTAAGTCTTCAAAATAAAATCTTCATACCTAGTCCAGCTAACATATCAGCTTGCCCAAGTCCAATACATAATAAGGTAAGTTATATTTAGGTTAGTACATCATCCTTTCTATTTCATTTACTTTAATTCATTCAAAATCAAATAAAAATAATTTAGTGTTAGTATTTCAATTCATATCAGTTATTCCATTGTTGTTTTTATTTAGATTAATTATTAGGCACATAATAATAAATAATAATAATTAATTTTCCTAATTTCAGTTAATAATTTTGGTGAACCCATATTTTCATTTTTTTCCCTAGGATCCACTCAATACCTAATGGAAAAAAATCCCTCATCTTTTTTATCCATCATGTCTCACTTTATTGTTAATCCTATTTATGATGAGGATGCTATGGTTGAACTCAAGGCTTTATATAGTGTTCCGTTTGCTACACATGCTCACATCTAACAAATTGTTTTAGAAGGCCAACAACATGTGCATAATATTTTTGTGGATTGTCTATAGGCATTATCATTTTTGATGATCCTATTGCATTTAGTCATTATACACCATGCCATACGGTCACTTGTGAGCCTCCTTCTGACCTTTCAAAAGAAACTTTAGATGATTCCCTTATTGATTACTTGCTAGGTATTGACAATCATTATTCTTCTATTATTAATCTAGGCCCCATGACTGATTTAGAACAAGTAATGATGGGTAAAGGGTACAAGACAAAAAATGCAAGGTTTGTAGGGATGTGGGTAAGCATAAGAGTGAATGGTAGCACAGGAGTGAGAGGGAAATTTTTTTAAAGTAACAATGGAGTAGAAATGGTTTGAAATTAAAATAACCAAATTAGGAAAGGTGTGATGGGATCCAAAAGTGATGATGGAATTGATTGGGTGCATGTGGAAATTATTATGGAGGAGAGTTACAGATTTGGTGGATATTTGTGAAGTGTGTGAATTTATGGGAAATGGGATAGATAATTAATTAACACGATTATAATAACTAACAGCTCACAAATTAAAACTTTCTAACATTCAAGAAGGGAATTATTTGTACATACCTCATTAAATTAGCTTGTCCCATCATTGGCCATCATTTCCATTTTTATTTTATCCTCCATCCACATTTAATCCTTTATTATTGCATACCGGATTTAGGGGTGGTGACAACCATTTCTGGTTTTCGGTCACTTGAGTTTTTTTTTCCAATTTTTTTTATAATCAATGGCCACCATTTATAGTTATCAGCCAATGCACTAGAGAATGATGACCACCATTTCTATTTTTCAGTCATCTCGTCTTTATTCCTTAATAGAAGATAGCTCAATTCTAAGTTGTGTTGGACAAAGAGGCTTTTACCACACACTTCAAAGCCAAATCTTCTTCACGTTCTTTATGAAACTCATATTTTGATGTTGGTTTATGGTACAACCTCAATTTTTATCCATTAACCAAAATTACTTTCTTCTCTCCATCAATTGGAACTAATTAGATGGTGTCATTGTTAAATACTCATTCAATCTTATATGGGCCCATCCATCTTGTCTACAGCTTCCCTTTAAAATATTTGTACTTCAAATCAAATAACAAAGACTCATACCCTTCTTAGAATGTTCTTTAATTTATGTGTTTTTCATGCCATAATTTCCTTTGGTACTGGATGATTTCAATTTGAAGCAATGGCTGAAGTCTCATTTCATCCACCTCATTTAGTTGTAAAATTCATGCTTACTGTGCCTCAGATAGTTCAATTCCCACATTATCAGTTGTTCTCAAAGTTTGAATATCAAATTCTATAGGGAGGATGTGATTCTTTCCATAGAACAATTCATAGAGAGTAAACCTTGTGGTTGTTTTCCAAGTAGTGTTGTACACTAA
The DNA here is from genome assembly GCA_019776745.2 of Taxus chinensis. Lineage (NCBI taxonomy): Eukaryota > Viridiplantae > Streptophyta > Pinopsida > Cupressales > Taxaceae > Taxus > Taxus chinensis. The sequence continues at coordinate 489,859,824 of CM034146.1, forward strand.
TAATACTTTAGGTGGTTTTTGAACCTAATTCTTCCTTAAGATATCCACCATTTTTGATAATATATTTTCTAACTCTATGTTAGTAACATCTACTTGCCTGTTGGACTTTGGGTGGTATGGAGATGACTTTTGGTGTTTCAGCTGGTATTTTTCCACAAAAGACCTGATAACCCTTACATGAATTGTGGTCCTTGATCTGACACAATGGATCTTAGTGCTCCAAATATTAGAAATATATGATCATATAAGAAATCTGCAACCTTATCATCTCTTGCATGTTGTAGTGATTACACTTCAGCCCATTTGGTGACATAATCAGTACAAACCAGGATGTACTCCTTCCCTTGAGAGGTTGGGTCAATTGGTCCAATAAATTCCAATCCCCACTTCTTAAATGGTTCCAAGACAACTTGGGGTTAGAGTAGCATTTCAGATGTAAATTTTGGTTTCCCCATCCTTTGACATCGATCTTATCTCTACACATACTTTATGCCATCCTTAAATAAGGAAGGCTATAGTAACCATCTCCTAGAAATTTTTGAATGGTCATTTGAACTGAATAATTCCCTCCTGATGTTTCATCATGCAATGCTTTAAGTATGTAAAATAATTCATTCTCAGCTACACACTTGCGTAAAACATGGTCAGGTCCACATTTGAAAAGAATTCCATTTAACCATGTATACATCACACTCTATTTAATTAATTGTTTTCTTTACTTTTGTGTGAAAAAGGTTGGAAACTTCCTTGTAGCCAAGTAATTAGCCATATCTGCATACCAAGGAGAGGTAGTAGAAATTACAAAAAAATGTTCATCTGGAAAATCATCATTGACCTACTCTTCCTCTTCCAAAGTGGTAAGTGTTGAAAGAAAATTAGCTACCACATTGGACTTCCTTAGCTTGTCAATGATTTTAATGTTAAATTCCTATAGTAACAACAACCACCTTACAATCTTGTCATGCACTAAAGGGTTGTTCATTAGATACTTCATGGAAAAGTGGCCAGTATGAACAATCACTTCATATCCTATAATATAATGGAAAAATTGTTGATTACATATACTACTGTAAGAAATTACTTCTTAGTTGTTGTGTAATTAATTTTCGCGGGGGAAAGGTTTTTATTAATGTAGTAAATAACATACATAGGCTATCCTTCCTCTTACTTTCCAAGAACAACACCTACAGCTTCATTGGAGGAATTTGTTTATATATGGAAGGGAAGATTCCAATTTGGGCCTCTCAACAATAGAGTGCTTGTTAAATTACCTTTAATAGCATAAAAAACTTGTTGGCATGATTTTGTCCATTCAAATTCATAATATTAAGTTACAAGAACAAATAATGGAGAAGTAATTATGCTAAAATATGAGATAAACCTTTGATAGTAACCAACATGAACAAGAAATATTCTTACCTCTGTTTCATTTGTGGGAGATAGGAGTTTTACCATGAGATTGACCTTGTCTGGGTCTACCTTAATTCCCTCAATGAGACATGATGGCCTAAAACTATACCTTGCTCCATCATAAACACATTTTTTTCACGATTTAGGGATAATTGATGTTTTTCCCGCTGAGAAAAGAATTTGTCTAGATTGTTAACTACCTCTTGGAATGTTGCTCCATAAACTGTGAAATCATCCATGTAAATTTCCACACAATCATGAGTGAGATCAAAAAAGATTGCCAACATGTCTCTTTAAAAAGTGGCAAAAGCATTACATAAACCAAAAGGTAACACCTTGTAATAAAATGTTCCCCATTAGGTAAAAGTTATTTTGTTTTGATCTTCAGGTGCCACTGTTATTTGGTTGTACCCAATGAACCCATCAAGGAATGAAAAGTACCTTTTTCTAGATAAATTGTCTAAGACTTGATCAATAAAAGGTAATGGAAAATAGTCTCTATGGGTTGCTTTATTTAATTCCCTAAAGTCCACAAATATTCCCCATTTCCCATTATTTTTAGGAACTATGACTAATGGAGAAACCCATTGGTTTTTTGATATTGGATAAATGAATCCTACATTAAGAAGTTTTTCAATCTCAACTTTCACAATATCTCTTAAAGAGGGGTTCATCCTTCTTTGAGGTATCCTGACTAGTCTAGAATCAGTAGTATAGATGTGATGTGTACAAATACTAGGATGAATACCCTTCATGTCACTATATTCCCAAGAAAAATCTTGAGGATGAGAGCATAAGAGTTCAAATAGGGTATTTTCCTACTGATTAGTCAACCAACTATTGATTTTCAATGTCTTTCATGGGAGAATAAGTAATTGTTTGGTAGCTGGATGACTATAATCTACAACAAGGTATTCTCTTAATAATGTATTTAATGGAGACCTGTGTGGTAGTAACATGCAAACAATATCAATGTTTTCAAAGATGGACTCAGTTAGATCTATATTTTGTACAAAGGGAGAGATGATGGGTTGGTTTTTTTCATCCATTAAATCATCTCTTGTTTCAATTCGTTATAGTGTAGGACTTGAATTAGATCCAACGCAAGCCTCGACTGCAAGACTCAAATTGAATCTAGCACAAGAGTTCAGGCACATGAATTATACTTTGTCCAACACAAGGCTCATGGTCACAATATTAGATTTGATCTGAGTGTTCTTGAATTACGGTCATGGCTAGAGAGGAGATGATATCATTTGAATCATCTGAATTGTCCTTACACCATTTTTTGTTGTCTGTAGCAAAAGTTTTTGCAATAAGGTAGATTGATAATTTATTTGAATCTTGGCCATTCGTAATCACCATATTCCCTATTCTTCAGTAAATGAGGGCAAAAAATGTGGCTAACAAAGGAATTCATAGGATTATGTGGTATCCAATCTTCCTATTATTCATTTTTTACAATCACGAAGTCTACCGAATAGTCCCAGGATTCAATAGTAACAATGAAATCTTCTATAATTCCCTTTGTCTTGTTTATGAACTGATCTACCATTTGTAAGACTATGGAGGTTGATTGTGGTTCACGTAGTGCTAGGGTGGATAGAGTATATATGGTAATAATGTTGATAATAACTATTAGATCAACTAGGACATTAGGAATTTGGACATCTCCTATGCAAAATGTAACAATAGGACTTCCAGGGTCTTCGTATTTAGGAGGGGTCATATTTCCTTCTAAAATACTTGGAATTTTCCCATCTACATGGATGGTTTTAGGTTGGTTATTTATTCTTCCTGGAGTCTTAAAACATAGCTCTTTGATAGTTTTGTTTAATTCAGGAATTTCCTTAAGAACTTCCAATAGGGGAATGTTGATACTCAATTTCTTCATCCCTTGAATTAACTCTGACTCTGGTTGTTTAGGAAGCACAGTACTATGTTTTTATGAGAGTCTGGATGGAAAGGGAATGCCAATTTTTGGTTGAGTAGTTTCTTCAACAGGATTAGGCTACCTTTCTTCTAGTTTTTCTATTTCTTCAGGGATTTACTCTATCACAGGGGATGAAGGTTTTGAGGTAACCTTCCTTGGGTGAAACAAGATATTATTATAATCCACATAATTTACTATGGGGTTCTTATCTGATTCCACCATGTAAGTTGGGTTACCTTGTTTGACATTTTTCAGGTTTGCTACAATTTGAATAGGTATCTATGGTTGGGTAGGTTGACCAAGTTGGGAAACATTTGTAGGTCTAGCCAACAAGGCCTGTTAACCTTGGTATCTTCTATGATTATAATACTACTACCTAGATCCTACATTCCACTATTGTTGAATACCATGAGGATTAAACTATTGAAATAGTGGAATGTTTGGATGTGGAGCCCAAGGCTGTTGATAATAATTTAGTGGGGCATTCAATTTTTGGCTCTACTCTTGTGGGGCTTGTTGAACCCAAGGGCGGGGATATGGCCATGGTGCATTCCATTGATTTAGGACCCATTGTGATTTTTGGGTGTAGGACTAATTTTGGTTGGACATGAAATTTCCCCCTTGCCTCTAAGCCATATAGTTAAGCTCAGATTCATCTCGAGTGTTCTATTTTAGGTGACTTTTCAGCAAAGGAATCAATCCACATTGATCTATGGCTTTTTTGAGTTCACAAATAAGACAAATTTTTATCTTGTCTAAGGTATAATCCTTCAGTCCATTTTTGTCTCTACATCTTGGGTAATAGATGAACAAAGGCTATGTATTCATGGCTTTATCCCTATCCATAGTTGTGTTGAGTTGAACCAAAAGGTCTGTTCTAAAATTTACAATCTCTTATCTCAATTTGGATATATTTCCCCTACCCTTTTTCCTTTTTGTTTGCGAAAGTTGGGACAATTTCGGGAGTAATCCCTACAAAGATCAAAGATTTCCATAAAGTATAGTTTTTTCATGTCTCCCTTTCCCATAAGATTGAAGGATTCATGTGTGTCCTCATCCAATCCCTCAAGGAATAGAGTCTTCAGAAGATTAATATCCAAACTAGTACCACATCTCCTATAAAGGAAGAGGAATTGATCTACATAATCATCTACACTTTCAAATTCCTTTTGTTGAATTATAAAATGTTCTTCCTTCATATCCCTAACTCTACAGTAATCCTGATACTTGTCTAAGAATTTTTTTTCCATATCCTCTCAATTATGGATGGAGTCAGGGGTTAATCTTATAAACCATATCATAGCCGTATCTTTTAAAGTGGAGGTAAATAACTTGAGATTTTGGGAATATGAAGTGTAGTCATAAGTTTGGCATAAAACCTTGAATTCAAAAAGGAATTGGTCAGGGTCTTCTGAAACTAATCCCCAGAAGGTTGGTATAATGGAGTGGGATATATTTTCATAGGATTCTAATCATTAGGATCTAGTTATATGGGATAGGTAAACATCCTTCCAACTGGAGGGTTTCCATTATTTGCATCATTGGGGTTCTCTACTTCATCAGCCATCCTTATTTGGTCAACAAGTTGTTCCACAAGATATGGTTTTGAGGGGGGTTTTGAAGATTTATTCTAATGAATATACCTCTATGGTCTCTAGGTATAAACATAACATACTATCATACTGAGGATAGTTCCCTAAACATCAGTGCTTAACTTGATTGTTTGTGTTCCACCTACTCAAAAACATAGAGGATTCTTGTTGTCACTACAATTTCTTCTTACTTCATCAAAAAGAGTTATGGAAATAACATTTATTAATGGAAAATTACCAACTAACAATACAAAACTTCTAGCTAGCACTTTTAACCTTTGATAACACCTTGAATTCCCTGACAATGACACCAAAAAGTGATGAACATCATTGATACTCATAATTTAATGATATTATATTTGTCAATCCAAGGCGATTGCCATGGTTGTTTGCAAAAAAGGGAACGATAGGAATTTCTCTCAGCACATACTTAATAACAAAATTAACTGAATAGTAACCAATTGTAATTATAAAATGTAATGCATGGAAAACAAATGATATTAAAGAAAAAATCTAAATATTTTTAATACAGTTTAAATCTGAAATGGTAAATGCATCAAAGACGAAAGGAAATAATAGTAAATCTCCTTTCTCATTAGGGAGGAGTGGCGCTTGGCCCTTCCCTTTGATTAGGTTTAAGGTTGAAAGTCACACAAATTTTTCTCCACAATATACAATATTTATTGAATTGAAAGAGTATGATTTTACAATGATCCAAGTAATTGAACCAAACCGATAAATCTAAATAAATTAGCTCTTTTATACTAGAGAAATCCTAGTCCCTCTAGGAGAGAACTAGTTTATTCACAATAACTAACATGCACTTAACTAACTGTTGACTAAAACAATGACTATATATTTTAAGGAGTGTAGTTATGGAAGAAGTAGTCCTTGAGGTGTTTGAACAGGAATTAATCTTGCTAACTGTAGAGGAGGTTTGTGATTGACTCCTTTGAGAGAGTCAATTGCTGGAAGATTCTTTAGTTCTTAGATTGATTGTAGAGAATCGTGGTGATAATAATTCCTTATATGTTGGCCACATCACATCTCCCAACAACTGAAGTGACCGAACCTCAAAATATGCATGAATGTAGGTTAAAGTAGTGACAACTTCTCATGTTCATACTATTGTGTTTCCAGTTGCTTTAATAGTAGCCCAAGCTATCTATCCTCTATGTAAGTCATTTATTTAAAGGAATTCAAGTTTGATGACCTGGACGAGATCAGTGTTGTACTATGATTCTTTCCTTGACTTCAAAGGTGATTCCTACACCATAAAGTGAGTCCTACACCGATGCACCAATTGAGTCTTGTGCTAGTACATTTTTAATCCTGTGATAACTCAACATATGATCTTATAAATGTATTGTTAATGCTCATAAAAATATCAATTTAAGCCATTTTCGAGGAAGCAATAAAACAATAAAAATAACAAGCATATGCACAATAATTCCTTCAAAACATAGTAAATTATTAATTATAAATAATCAACATTATACATTGTGCAATATGATATCAAAATAATCTGGGGTTTACATGGGTTTAAAAATAACATCATGGGGATTTATCAACATCTCGATGATGGATTTGATCATAGTGGAGTCTACTTCAATGCCTCAAATAGACACGATGAACCCTAAGAACTTACCATCAAGAACACCAAAAAAACACTTAGTGGGGTTGAGATGAAGAAACTATTGAATAAGATGAGTGAATATCGTAGCAAGGATGAAGAGATGATCATTACGTTGTTTTGATTTCCCTAAAATATCATCAACGTAGTCTTCTCTGGTTTTGTGGATAAGATCATGGAAGATATGTCATAACGCATTCATAAGTGGCACCGACATTTTCAAGCCCAAAGGGCATTACTATATAATAAAAATTCCCCCAAGGAGTGATGAAAGAATTTTTTTATTGGTCATTGGTGGTGATGAGGATTTGGTTGTAGTTGGAGAAGCCATCCATAAGGGAGATCATCTCATGACTGGTGGTTAGATTGACGAGATGGTTGATGTTAAGAAGGGTAAATTCATCTTTAGGGAAAACGAGATTAATATCTCTGAATTCGGTGCAAATGTTTAACTTTCCTGAGGCCTTGGTTGTGGGAACGATATTAGAGACCCATTTTGGGTAGTCAATGGGTATGATAAAATTAGTGGAGAGAAGGTGTTGTAACTCCTCTTTGATGAGAATATATATGCGAGGATGCTTCCTATGTAATTTTTGTTTGACATGTTTAGCATTAGGATAAGTGACGATATTGTGGATGACGATGTTGGGGTTGATGCTTGGAATATCACTATACGACTTGGAATATCACTATATGACCATGCGAATTCTTAGATGTGTTTGTATAAGAAGGTGGTAAAGTCGTTTAATTCTTGCATATATAAAGATTCATTAACCTTAACTATGTGAGGATCACATGGATTCCCTATATTAACGTTGATAGTGGATTTGTTTAGAAGTATTGATGTGCCAGGTGGTAAATTTCTCTAAAGAAAATGGTCCTCTACTCCCATGTGTGAGAGGATGGCTTGGTCATCTTGGCATGGAAGGATGTCAATGGTGGATGAATCCTCTTCTATCATTTCATTCCAAACGAGAGGAAGGGTGTTAGTATCATGACTAGTTCGATAAGTTAGCGGTCCTAATGTAATAATATTGACTAAAGAAAGTTAGATGGGATGGAAACAATTTCATCTATTTCCATGGGTTCGTCATGTGTAGATGAGGAAGATGGTTCCAGTTATATGATAGGTGTGGACATGACACTAGTTGAAGTCTCAGAGTATGGCTTTTTGAAACCTAACCCATATTTTTCATGTGGTTTGAGATAATAGTCAAGGATTAAGTCATGGATACCTTGTTTATAACCTCCAAGTATAAAGCCTTTCCAAGCACAACGATGGAGATAATTTTGTGTAAAGACTTGGTTATACAGAAATGCAAAGTATGATATGAATGGTTTGGCATGACATTGATTAGTATGATGTGTAGAAGGGTGGTAAATCCCTCTGTAGACGAGATTCATTTTGAGATGTGGTGGACAATAGGAGATGACATCTCTGACATTAGGTTTTTACATGGGTTTCTTGTTAGGTGTGCTGTATGTATTTGGCATAGGAAGTGAATTAAGTGTAAGGAGATGATACTCACCCAAGGAAAGGTGTTACTTGATACCATTAAAGGAAGCATCATCTGGTAATTTTGAGGATGGAATGGATGAGCAAGAGGAGGATTTATTAGAGTATCCTAAGTTTGATTTGGGAATGAGTACATCATTCAAATGATAAGTCATGTTACAAACTTTGAAAGGATTTGGATATGTGGGAACCGTAAAGGTTTTACCTTCATGTTTATATTTGAGACATCAATGAAGTGTGGATGTGATACAAAGAATAATGCATATCCAGGGTCAGCCTAATAGTATGTTATATTGGAACTCTCATTTTACTAGATAGAAGAGTTTAAAGGGTTTTAATGCCAAATTTTACAGGTAAGATAACTATACCCAATGTGGGGATGATAATGTTGTTGATATCTCACTATACAACTAGTGTTTGGGTGACAATGGTGTTGGGTAATTGAATTTTATTAAAGGTGTGTGATGATATGATGTTGATGCTGGTGTTGTTGTTGATCATGTCCATTTTTACAAGAGTTTCATTGATTTGGGTGGTGATAAAGAATGGGAGGTCATGGTATTTAGGTTGTAATGATGGGATTTCTAAGCTGTTAAAGGAGATGGCAGTGGAAATTTTGAATGTGCCTACTAGGTTTCTAAAAGTTTGTGGATCATTTGAAGGTATTGATATGGACTGGAGTGCTTCAATCATGGATTTTTGATACTGAGGAGATTTTTGAACAAGCTCATAAAGAGGTATTTTTATTGGATCTTGATGAATTTGTTTAATGATAGTATTTTATAAAGAGGTAGTGTCTTGTGTAAGAGGAGCAACAAGGATGGATACCTTATCCTTAGTGGAAGGTGTCAGACTAGAAGACTCAAGAGCAAGCGAGATAGAGAATTTGGATTTATTTTGATCAAAAATGTTAGGGTAGAGGGTACATGCTCTAGTGGTGATACATACCATGTCAATTTGATGAGGAGGGGATTTATTAGAAGAGTCCCCACTTTTGGTGGTTGTGAGTGTAGGTGATGGTTTAGATGTAGTGGTCAGAGATGTTTGATGGGATGTTTTTTATGGTTCTATATCTAGAGGGAGAAGAACCTTATTAAAAAGGCTCTTGATAGCAGTATGAAGGGCTTTGCAATCCTCCGTATAATGTCTTGGTGTGTGATGATAATGATAAAAGGCTTTAGAGTCATACCAGGAGGGTTTCTATCCTTGAGATCCAGATGGCTTAAGAGGAGGTAATGTTATGATGGATTATTCAATTATCCTTTAAGGACTAATGCGTAATTTCCTTTTGAGGAAGAGGTCAAGGGAAGTGTCGATTCTTTCAGTGCTACAAATATTGAAAGAGTCATCTTTGATGTGATATCATTATATGTCTATTGAGGGATGATTTTTGATTGGGTGACAATGAATGATAACATCGATGAGTGGTGTGGCCCCAAAATGGAGGGAAATGATTTTGGTTTTTATATTGAGGAAGTCAGATGGTCATGTGATATGATTGTATCCTTTTTAGATAAAGGGGTGTATGGTCATGTGATGTGTTTTTAAAGGTTATGTATATAATGCTAAGTGACATGGTCATCGTAAGAGCTTTTCACATATTATAAGATGGGTTTATTTTTTATAACTTGTGAAGATCTCATGGATAGGTTTAAAGGGGATGTAATAGATGTAGATGAAAGTATGACCTTTTTGATAACAGGATCAAGGGATGTACCTGATTCGATGGGTGTTTTTTTTGTTGTTTCTGTGATAGAGTTGTTGATTGATGATTCAGATGGTGACTCTATGATGGGAGTCTTAGATGTTATAGATCATTTTTCTTTAATTGTATTGATAGTGTGATGGGAATGGATGAGACTGGACTGTGGTTAACTGGTAGATGGGGAGTGATTTGGAAAGGGTTGTTTAAAAACATCTAGATCTTGATTTGAAGGTGCATTGGGTTATCCAACTACAACACACCTTTGTCAATGAGATCTTGAAGGGAATTTCTAAATGAATGAAACCTTTTGATATCATGGCCTTTGAACCTATAATATTTATAGTAATAATTATCTATATACCAAGAGGGTTTTGAGACAGATGTATTGATAAGATGAATGGGAGGAAGGGTGATGATATTGAAAACCATAAATTTATCAAACACTGTGTTATAGGATTCACTAATAGGCGTGTAGTTGCATTAAGGACGGGTGTTTTCAGAGGCCAAAAATTCCTTGGATGTTTCTGATTTACTAGAAGTGGGATTAGGATGCACTTGTTGGATGACCAGATCATGGATATGATTGAAAAGTTGGGAGAAGTCATATGTGGTATGGAGATAAAGGGTTGAGGTTCAGGTGTAGAATGTTGAAGAATAATTCCTCGGGTAGCTAGGTAAGCATTAAGGGAGATGGGGTTTGAATACAAGATCTCAGTAAAGAATGGATCCCCACTATCAAAGAAACAAGGAATGGATGGATAAGGGATTTCAGATAAGGTAGATTTACTATTAGGAGAATGTGGGGGTTCTTGATTGTGTTGTGATGGTGATAAATAGGCTTGGTGTTGGTTGATTAGACGCATAACATCATCAATTTGGGTTTGGATATTTTCTATAGACTGTTGGAGGAATTTTTCCATGTTTTTAGAGTTTTGTTGATGGGACTGTTTTTGTGTTAATACCTAAAAGAAAAAATCAATGGGATGAAAAATAAATTTATAGAGTCGATTACAAGAAAAAAAGTAATTCACATAATATAATTTTTATTATCTTGATTAAATTAGAAATAGGTGAAATGTGAAAATGGTTACGGGGTACTAGGAAATGGAAATCTATGGGTGGTTTCAAAAATGTTAAATGTATGATTCCTCAATATTCTTGAAGGTACGTGACACCCAAATCTATGTTGGTGTCAGTACGAAGTGTGGTATTGGGGCCTACCCCCTCACTTCATGGTCCTGCCATGATAACGTACTGGTTTCTTAGCCAATATACTGCCCACCAAATTTTTTATACTCACCTAAAACACCAAGTTGGCTTATCCTATTGGTAATGAAATCCAAGTAGGTCCACCTGGGTAGGAATGTTTTGATGCAAGTTTTTATTGAATTTGGTTTGGTTAAGTGTGAAGGAAATTAAGTGAATGCAATTCATTAATTTCCTAATTATAATAGATGATCATGTACACATGAAAGGTTCACTTTAAGTCCTTACAAGAAATATTTTTTTGATGAAGACAATATATAAAATGTAATGTGAAGAAAAAATACTATAAAGAAAGTGTAGTTGTAATTTTTGATTTTTTAGGTTTTTGATTTTTGTGAAAATAGATGCTTCAAAAGGGGAAAACCTACAAGGGTTAGCTAAAAAATAGGAAAGAAAAAATAAAACACATTCCTAAAAGTATACTAGCTGCGCAATCAAAAGTAGACCATACAGATCATTGGTGATTTGCAATAATCATAAGAGATTCACCAAAATTGTAGGTGATTCACCAAAATTAAAGGTGATTCTACATAATTGCTAGTGATTACAGAGTAGACAACCTAAAAATAACTATAAATTTAATTTTAATAAAAAATGAAGGGGATAGGGTCCCATTGGGTGTGCCACGAATGTATTAGGTAAATTTCAGGTTTATGCTATTAAATGTGGAAATTACCTAAAAATCAAAACAAGGTAGGGTTTAATAATATATGCACTGATAGTCGTAATGTTGGGATGGTCGGATGTCATAGTATATAAGAGCTCCTCCTTTTTCCAAGTGAATATACCTGCAATTAGAGACAACTAAACAAGAAATATTAGACACGATGGGTTGACGAGCTACTCAGACGAGGTTGATTCTAGGAATCCAAAGGGACTTCCTTGGAGGATGTTAGCTCATTTTTAAACAATCAAGTAAATTTATAATGATAATAAAATGATAGAAAATGATAATGATAAATATGGGGATATAACTCAAGGTGGAAGGGCATGTCCTGTTTTGCTTTGTAGGCAACACATGATAAGGTGGTATCTAGCTAGACGACTTCAAAATAATCATACCAGTAGTCTGCAGTTTCTTGTTGAATATTGTGGAGGAACTCGAGATGGTTCTTGATATCCTCGATATTAGGTGTGAATATGATAACACATAGTGTGATTTCATGGAATATCTTTAATTATTCCAAAAAAAAGGTTTCTAGACGATTGGGAGGTCGTAAATGCTTGTGATGAGGTGTGATTGGCCTAGAATAGTAATCTAAAACAAATACATATTTGTAAAATATAAGTTAAATATAGAGATGTAGATAAAAGTTGAAAAATTCTATGACTTATTAAAAATGTCATGAGAGACAAAGATCATAGGTGATTCAAAGGAATTACTGACGATTACTGCAAAAATATTGATTTTATATAAAAAGGAAGAGTTTAAGAAAACATAGATCAAAATGATTGATTTGTGGATGTTATGAGATGTAAGGGACAATAATAGATCAAAGAGACTTACCTTGTAGTGTAGATAAGCTATAGAGAACTTGCAGGTGATGATTGAGATTGATGTTACTGACTATTGATTTCTAGGGAGGATTGTCAGAGAAAAATGCAGAGATTGATGCGTGTAGGATATTTGAGGAGACTTGATTCTATTGTTAGACTTGAAGATTACTGAAGTGGCATATTTTTTTTGGTTTAAATTGAAGATAAAGATTCATAAATGTTTGAAATATTTATGAAAATCCCTTAAACAGGAGTTGAAACTCCTATTTATAATCGCTGGTGATTTGATGGAATCACTGATGATCCTAGAATTTCAAGGAAAACATTTAGAAGTGGTTCCAACCACTTCCTAAATGGGATTTTTGGTATGGGGATGAGGGAAAATGTTTGAAAATAAGTTAGGTGAGTTGGGGAGGTTAAGAGGTTGGGATAAAAATGGGTTAGGGATGGTTTATAAATGGTTAAGTGGTTTCAGGGAGGTTACGGTAAATTTAGATGAGTTAAATGTGGTTTAAAAGTGGGTAAAAATTACTTTTACAGGGAGCGATAAATTATTTAGGTAGTGTTTATAATGCTATGTTTTGATAAAGTAATGTGTGTATGTGGGAGTAGGCGGGCGAAAAAAAATCGGTGTCTACACCTATCTGCAATTTCAAATCAAATATCAATATCAATAAATCTATACATCACATCAAATATCTATACATCAAATCATCTATATCTAGTACAACATCTACATCCCATCCATCATATCTATCAGATATATCATATTCACATCTAATCTAAATGCATCATATCTTTCTAAATATCTAAATTCATACACCATCATCATATCTAACATCAATATCTACATTGAATTAAATATATACATCATCATCTATATCTAATCATATTCAATCCATCACATCTAATCTACATCCAAATTAATATATCACATTCTACATCATCAATATGCATCACATCACATTCAAGGATCTAAATCATCATATCCATATTCTAATCTAATATCACCATCCATCAAAGAAATCATGAAATCACCACATCCATCTAATATATTCTCATACAAAATGTCTATGGAAATCATGTGAAAAACCATCTACTGGGATATATCATCAAAACATTGTACATCTGTGAGATCAATGTATACTAGGATCTATCTCATAGATATATACATCATAAATATATATGTATAGAATATATATAAAGTTATCCCACTATGTGGTGAACTTGAGATCAAACACTCTTAAGTCCCAAGCCCTATACTTCTAGTGGAGAGGCCTGTCCTCCTCCTTGCCTACCATCGGGTTCACCATATGGTAGGTAATTCCACCTTGTTTGTGGTATGATATCTATTCTTCTATATGTCACCTTCCACGCTGATCATTCAAATCTTCTCTCTATGGTTAGGTAGGTTGCACATCGGGGCACATAAGGTAGTCTCACTATAACTATACACTCATAGCAGTGCACCTCCTCGCCTAATGCCTAGTACTAATCCAATGACACTGTGTTAGGTGGTGCCATATAGCTAGCTCCCTATGAGGCTCCTTGCACCTCAACCCATGTCACTTGAGATGTGAAACCCAAGTCTCCATGTTTGGCCTGATAATCCTCTCATTATCGTCGGTACCGATCTTGCTATTGTATGGCCATGTCCCTCTCCTGGCATGTCCTTGCTCACTCCTAGTGTGCTGTATCCCTATCCTGGTGAGTAACATATATCTCTCTTATAATCTATATGATTCTCCAACCACACCTCCATATATAACCTCTTTACTTGTAGTTACCATTGCGTCTCCTCTTACAGGCACCGCCACCTTTCCTCCTACTTGAGTGGCCTCTTTAGAGGCTTTCACCACCTAATATTGTGTCCACCACTCAACATATCCCTCTCAAACTCCCACATCATCAACATCATCTCATGTATCCCCCTCCTTTGCCAATGGGTCTTCCATCATAGCGTTAGGAATGTCCCTCTCCACCTCATCTCGCCTATGTATAATAGATGCTCCAGCCACCACCTGTAATAATCCAAACTATCTCATCACCTGGGTAAATTGGACTACCTCTATCATCTTTGGCCTTCGGACCTACACCCATCTAACCCTCCTCATCCCTACTAGCTAATCTACCCCAAGCCTTGTAGGGAAACCTCTATAAGGCCTCCATATAATATCATCTATCTCCAAACTCCCCAACCTCTTGGCATACAAATACTCACCACACTCCCCTATCCCCATGAGCTTGGTAGGCTCACCATCTAAAAAATCCAACTAAAAGATCAATGTGGTATCCTATGAATGAAGGAAGCCATGACAGCCTCACCACGACTATGTGCTTGTAGTCCCAATAGTGTAATAAGAATCCTACATCCATTCCCAAACGCCTCCTTGATACATACATCCATAGCTCATAGTACACCTTTACTAGGAGCATTGAACTAAAAAAAAATATTGTCTTGTGCTCAACTATATCTACCATAACCTATGGTAAAGCCCATGGAAATTGGACTCCACCTGAATTTAAAAGCTTATAACATGAAATCTCCATCATAATCAAACAAATAAACTAGCTCCCTAACATTGTGGGATGATATCGGGGCTCGATATGTAATGCCCCTGATATGAATGTAATATGCAGGGCAGTCACTCCAAATATATGCGTCGATGCAGCCTGCTTACCCCCTACTATAACTAGCACTATCGATACCCACTGTATCAACAATATTAATATACGATACATGTCCTCTAACGTGATATTCTTCTCTCTGGTCCTAAACTAGAAAGTGTTGGTCCTAGGATCCAATTTGTCTATTAATGCAGTAATGAGCCTTGTATCCCTAGTTACCCTATAATAATGGAAGAATCCACCCAATATCACTTCCTCTAGGTGGTTCCACTCTACATCGGTCACATCTTCCTACATACACCCCAATAGGGCTGGGACTCTATCTTTCAGGTATATTGTGTCTTTAGCTTACAAAAATCACCCAAACAGGCACTCATCAACATTCATATAATCAGAAATCACCATTTTCATCTACAATTATCAATTTGACTTAAATCCTACCTGGTCGACGTCAAGCCCATTTTGGTCAATGACAACCTACCATTAGTCGATGGTGAACCACCCAGTAACCACCTATCGATGCTTGACACCCATCAAAATTAAAAAAAAAACCAATTAAAAATCAAAACTAACATAGGCTTTTGGACTTAATGCTCTCCGTGACCTCAGGATCTTTCTTCTTCCTCTGTTGGCCTCCATTTTCACTCAAATATTAAGTTTTTATATCACTCAGAGCTGTCGATCATCAAAATTGTGTAGTGTAAATGATCTTAGTCGAATGACTCCATCAATTATATAGAGGCACCGACCCAGCCACCATCAACCTGCCTAGTCATCATTGACTCAAGACTAGTTGCCATTAACCCACCTAATCGCCATCAACCCAAACCTAATTTTTGATCCTCCGTCTTCTTTCATCCAATCCCTCTTCCAAATTATATTTTCTTTCACTTTCAAACACACCTTTATTTGTCTCGTCAGACTTATTTTGCTATCTATTGTCTCATCACACATCTTTCATCACATCTAACATCCCACTCTACGACCATCTTCGTGTCCCTCTTAGGGAACCAATCTTGTCTTAATCCCACCATTATGGCCATATTTTATCCCCATCCCACCTAGATGCATATTTTATATTCCTCCCACAGCTTGCACACCCATTTGAGTGAGTTCATATTGGACTCCCTCCATCTTGCCATGTTTTCACCAACTTGCAGGTCCATAGGACATTGCCATTGTCTCCGTTGAGGCCATACTTTGTTCAGTACTGATGTGATTCCAAGATCACTGCCATATTTTTGTTTTTGGTTTTTGTTTTGGTTTTTCTAGCTCCTGGCTCGCAATGGTGTTATCACCATTCTCCTCGGGATGTCTTTTCTATTCCATTTCATATTTTATCATATTTTCTCACCCTTTCCATCCTTTCCATCTCTCCTTCATCTATCTCTTTCAACCTAGGCATCAATTCCCCTTCGCATCATTTATCCCTAGTTTGAGGGGGAGAACTTCAACCATCATATTTTCATCACTTCTAGTTTTTGTCTCATGGTTTAATTAACACAAACCACTTAACATAAATGGGAAAATGTTGACACCAATTTTTGGTACATTTGTCCCTCACCTCGCATTCACTCCCATTCATCATCATCTCACACATTCGTACTTATCACCCTATTTAAATTTCTAATTCCTTCCTACATCCCATTTTCCCCTAATCCCTATCCTAATCCCATCTTGATATTATCATTATTTATCCAACCTTATATATATTTAGTTACCCCTAAAAACCTATTGATTATCCTAATCTTACCCATAAACACCCCCATTTATCGTCCCTAAGATTCCACTTCCCCTCATTCAATACCATTTTATCCTCCCACTACCATTTATTCTCCCCATGCAACATTAGCTCACCTAAAATAGATAAAACCCTAACTTTAGCCTCTTTAAGACCCCCATTTTTGAGATAAACATCACCTCCACCACCCAAGTGGATGATTTTCTGCAGTCGCCGGTGACCCATCTGAGTCACTGTCGACCCTATTAATATACCTATTCCTCTCCTCTCCTTAGGATGAAATTTTTGAGTATTTTGATATCTTGCAAGCTTGATCTACTTTATCCTCTCCTGGTGATCAACAATCTTCAACTTGGAGCTGCCTTAGGACCCTTGTATACCATCCATGAAGAGTTAGAGCTTGCTTGGGATCCTTTTATTGTTTCATCACCTCTTTCTTGTAGGTCTACTGGTCATCTTGGAGCTCTACCCTTGAATCATTCTTCGTTGATCCTTCTTTATAGTTATTTTTCCCATTAATTTTGCCTCATCAAACACTAGATCCACATATGGTCACTGTCAACCTAGCCTAGTCATCATCAACCCAATTTATATTACCCCTATTTTCTGTCTCCATCATCATCTACCCTCTGTCCTACAACTCCGTCATTATTTAGGACCCTTTGTTTCTGCCATCCATTTGCTTGATAAACTCATATCCTTCCTTTTGGCCCCGGTCACTATCGAATGTATCAGTCAGCCTTGGGTCACTTTGACCTGACCAAGTTTGATATCTTTTTTAATCATTTATCATTATCAAATCTTGGTCTCAACATAGTTAGCTTAGTTAAGATCTCTATTATGTTATATCCTTTATCTCTCAACATCTTCCAATATAATCTATCATATCTTTTTATCTGAGTGGGTTGACATCCATCCCTAAGAAGTTATCGCTTCTCGAGGCTGACTTTGTTAGGTAGCCCACCCTCATATCTACTAATTCTTTTTTGTCTAGTTTTCTCTTTATGTGCAGGGTATTGAGTTTGCCATGAAAATATCTTTGCATTCGTCATCTTCATCATTATTGCATATCAAGAGGTAGCATTAAACCCTCCCCTAGATTCTAAGTTTCTTAGTTTCTTGTATCCTTTCCATTAACTTGTAACAGGAACGAGAAATCCCATAAACTAATTTGTGGTAAACATGAGCGGTTAAAGGTGATAATTATTAACTCCTTTGAAGGAGATGATTACATTATATATTTAAACTCTCTCTATGTGAATAATAATCATCATCTCAAATTTATTGTGTGTTATCATTTAAATATTCATGTGTTTATTAAGTTATAATAAACTAAGCATCTCATTTGGTATCAAAATAGATTGAACGAAAGAAGTCGAGAGACTCTTGTGAGTGTGGATATCCTTTGTTAATAAGTGGAGGGGTAACCTTACTTTATTGCCCCAAATAATGCTGAGCTTTGATTGAAAGAATAATTTTTTATGTTTGAAAAGATTTAGTTATTTTGATTATTTTTAATGTAGATATGCTTTTATGGTATTTGAATCTTCTTGGGGTAAATTGAAAAGATTGTGATGCAACCCGATAATCATGTCCAATATCTACTATCTACTAAGGATTTATAAGATAATTCGAATTGAAGATCCATGAGGTTGCTCAGATTTCAAAGTCACGATGCTTGCTTCAATGTGCATTGATATTTGAAGTTGGTCACATTGTGTGGTGATTTTGTGGATAAATAGTTCACATAATTTTTATTTATAATCCTACATGTGTTATGTTTCTCTTCAAATTATTGATGATAAGAGTGAATACCTTCGGAGAAAACATTGAAATTTCCATAGATAGATATCACAATTAGAATTTGATTCTTTGTACGCTACATATTTTTCACTCTCATGCATCATTGGAGCTTCATGTTTCCCACTATTGTTTTCATATCCTCGAGCTCGTCATTGGTGCTACATGGAGTTTATTTATTTTTTCTTCAATTATACTAGTCCAAGTGTTATGTTATGTTGTTTTACTCTGATCTATTATTCAAATCGATGTAAGGTGTCGTTTATTCCTAAGTGAATATCAATCCCTATCAAATTTAGCATATTTTTTTTATTATTAAAAGTCAAGTTTAGTTGGTTTATTGTTAGTTAATATTATTGTTCATCATCACTCATAGTGAGTAAAGTTAAATAAATTTATTAAAAAAATAGTTTAGTTTTAAGTATTAAGATTTGGTTTTTCTTTAAGAGTAGCGTTCACTATGTAGACACCCCAAATCTGTCACACTAAAATAACGCCTAAAATATGTTAGGAATTTATTGTTTAGTGCTCATGGTTATGTTGATAAAATCCAAATGAGTTGTTGAATAACAACTCATATTGTTATGTTTGTTTTACTCGTAATATTATAAAAGGATTATTTGTTTCCTATTTTGTAGGAGGTAGTTTTCTTACCTCTGTGGCTATATAATAGCCATTGTAATATGCAACATTTATGCTGAGAAATTAATATCTATTTTTTGAGTAAATGTGTGCTTGTACCATCATTTGACATTAGAGCAGGTTTCATGTGGGTGAAATATGGACTATTGAATTTTTTTGGGGCATCTCAAACTTTGTAACTGCCCCTGGTGATGCGAGAGATTATTTTTTGTATAGACTTAAAAGATTCCTACATATCCCTGGTCATTAGGTTCTCTCACACATTTATCATACTTAATAGCCATACTCAGATCTAGTCAATTAGTATCTATCTTGTGTATACGCAGTTGTTCAAAACTCAATAGCCATACTTAATAGCCATACTCAGATCTAGTCAATTAGTATCTATCTTGTGTATACGCAGTTGTTCAAAACTCAAGCCACACTACAGTATTACCAGGCACATAGCTTGTGGGATTTGCATTCAAAGTGGAGCTGAGAAGATTGGTAAGAGATGTGTTTCATTAGAGTGCAGACAATCATTTGATGATAATGACATAGCTGTGAGCGATATTAATTCCATCCGGACAACCAGCAGCATTGTTCACACAAATCTGTAGGATCTGATCTAGGTGCAATTGATCGTATCGTCGCATATTTTATCAGATCTACACAAATGTTACCACTTCGTTATCAATAACGTGGAGAACTCTCATGCATCTCCCTCGCTGTCCAGGTGTATGTGTCATTTATGAGTTAAGTTTCGTGCATTACCAATGCACTCATCACAACGTTTAGTCAGTATTGCATTGATCTACAATCATATCTCCTCCTACGCATCTTCCATCGTCAATGTCCGCTTGATCTGTGAATTATTTATTCAATGCACTCTATTCCTGATACTTATTTCTTCACGTGGTAATTCATAGTCATACTGGGCTCTTGCTTCCACCACCGTTTGAAAATATACATACCATCTATTCACATCTCCAGGTCTGAGCTCGCCAAGTGGTTCCAATATACCGAGAATACTAAATACGTGTCTATGTTTGTATTCTGCTAAACACAAATTACCAGGTTAATGCTTTTACTTTGTGTCATATTTAGTATTTTTTCAGTCTAGTTTTCCATTTTAGGTATTAATGGAGTCGATTTTTGTTTAGAATATGGGATCCATTTAATAATTGTTTATTTTCCTTCATAGTTATTTAAGTTAGACTTAAAGTATATACGTAATAGTATAGTCGATACACGTCAAGGCCAAGAGTCTATAGTGTCAAAGTGTCATTTAAAATCATCGTTTGTTTAAAGTTGAGTCGATGTCAATAAAAATACTATATGTTATTAATTAAGTTTAGGAAACTTCAAAATAGTTAAATGAGTCATTGTACAAGTTTCAAAAATAAAATAATTTTTTTCTTATAGACACACTATCAGTGGAATTTGACGTTTGAGTTGTAATTGAACTCAATGATCACATCCGACAGAGCTAGTAGCATGAAACTGGACGCTGGAGGATACACGAAGGATTGAGGAAAATTGGCGTCCTCTCGTTAGTCACCACCAATGAGGTTGCACATACTAATTTGGTGACACGTGTGAGTGTGTGTTTATTTCATTTGATTTCAGTGTGGTGTTTTTCAAGATAATGTGTTATGTAGACTTCACATTGTGGGGGGGAAATAACACAATGATTCGGTTTTTATAAGAACTGGATGATACGTTTTGCACTATCATGGATTCCGATATGTTATCTTCGAAAGAGAAACTATGATGAGAGCCAAAGAATGCACTGACACATCATGATATGGTTGTAGATAAACCATTTGAAAACCTTCATCCCTTTGTGGTTTGTGGTCAACCACTAGAAAAAAACCTCACTCTCAATTTATGGTTAACCGATGGAAAACCAACTTTTGGTTTGTGATAATCTAAAGGAAAATCACGTGATCGAGAAATCAGGTGTAGTGTAGCATGGACATTTTCCCCATGTTAGCACTAAGGGGAGGAATGTTAGGAATTTATTATTTAGAGCTCATGGTTATGTAGGTAAAATGTAAATGAGTTGTTAAATAACAACTCATATTGTTATGTTTGTTTTACCCTTACTATTATAAACGGGTTATTTGCTTCCTATTTTGTAGGAGGTAGTTTTCCTACCTCCATGGCTATATAATAGCCATCGTAATATGCAACATTTATGTTGAGAAATCAATCTATATTTGTTACGTGAATTTGTGCCTATACCATCAAAATAATCTCTTACATTTAATTAATTCCTATTAATCATCTCTTTAATGATTAATTAAATCACCTTCTTCACATTCAATTATCATGGACAAATTAATCTTGCTTAATTAATCGTAATCGCAATTAACAAGCTATTAATCCTACATTTCCATTATCCCACATTTGTCAAGATCACCTAACATTCCAAATTAGAAATCTATATAGGAAACCCTAAATTAGTACCAAAACACACCTTATTCTCATGAGAAATTTCTATTCTTAGAAAATTTTCTAATTTGAGAAACTCTTGTTGATGTATCAGGTTGCCAAAGCTAGATATTGCTTCCAATTTGGAAAGACTCCATGCATCTTCAACCCCTCATTGTAACCTTGCTGTCATTATCTTGCATAACGATTCATAAGCATACACCAATTGAAAGCACATCTACTCGATGAAGGGAGATTTGAAGTTTCTTTGAATTATACATGTTTAATGGTTTTATTTTCATTTGCTTTTTCTTGATGTTAGTGTCGGTTGCAATTTAGATCTTTTTGGTATAAGATCTTAGTTTTATGTTGTGATATGAAACTTCCATACACACTATATAGTCAATAGATTTTTAAAGTCTACCATATTGGGTCTATAAATTAAATAGTGGTGTGGTAGTTATTGTCTTGTTAGTCTATTATCATCGATATGTGAAAATTCATACTAAAAATTGTTACAAAAACAAAATTTAGTGTTTTTTCAATTATGCTCAAGCCCACTTTGTAAGTTGTGGTAATATTAGTGTGTTTCATAAATCATTATATATTCAAAACAAACTCACCGTGTCATGTCATCATCAAGTTTATCTACGCTAAAATTCATATTTGTCTAGTCAAAAACATAATCCATTTTTTGTGCCATTAAATTATTTACAAAATTGCCCCATGGATGTATTTTTTGATGGAATTCGATGTCCATGTCAAAAGTTGAGGGGGTAGTATTTTCTCTTGAAAACAAGATGCATGTGAGCATCAAGATCAAAGTTGTTGAGTAAGCAACATTCTCATTGGAGGATGAAGGAAATAGAATTTATAGGACGAAGCCACACATTTGATATAGTTGCATGTTTTTTCAATATTTTCATGTTTTGTGTGGTGTGCAGAATAAACCCCTACTACAAAAAAATTAATAGGAGACCATATGACTAAAGTAATTATTCATTACGTACTTCTACAACGATTTTCCAGTGAGAAGCCAAACACTCACTTAAAGTGAAAGTGAGAACTGTAGAGTTATTGTATATAGGTGATCATTGGAAGTGGGGTTGGCCAGTGAAAATCCTAGCATTCACTGAAAGTGAAATCATGAGCAATTGTGCTTACATATGCAAGTGATCTTGTGCAATAGATATCCTGCGTAACAAATTGCATACCTAAATCATGCATGACATGCATTTATATTTATGATTCTTATGGTGTTATTACTCCCCATGTTCACACTAAGTGGGAATGTTAGGAATATATTCTTAGTGTTCACATGTTAATGTGTTAATATATTATGTGTTGAGTTTTAATAATAACTCATATAGATATTATGCGTTGTAATAATTGGTCAAATAAGTTGTGAGATAGATACATTACATTTTATAGTTAGAATGTGATTTTGGGTGAGTTTTAACTCACACTATTATTAAACATGAGTGGTTGAAGGTGATAGGCGTTGACTCCTTTATAAGATATAATTACACTATATATGTAATGTCTCTCTCTCTCTCTCTCTCTCTCTCTCTATGAATAGAAATCATCATCTCAAGTTTATCATGTGTTATCATTTGAGTATTCTTGTGCTTAGCAAATTAAATTAAACTAAACATTTCACAACATATTCGTTCTTTCCGTGCTATTTGCTTAGACTATGATTATAATGAAAAACTATTTATAACATGTTTTCCTACAAGTCTTAAGGGTTACACTTTGCAATGGTTATATGATCTACTTGTTCAATCCATAAGATATTTTAATCCATTGGTTAATCAATTTATTTCCCACTTCTACATTAACATTGGTGATAAGGTTTCCTATGCTCAAATGCCTAAAATAAAATTAGGCTCTAATGAACCAATTAGTGAGTGTTTCTTGTGTTATAAATAAATGTTTACCAAAATGAGCAACATCCTTATAGACAATAAGATTCGAGATCTTTTTAATTAAAGTATTCTATCCCCCTTTCAAGAATCAGTTATGTTCAATTTTTTTTTATCCTTTAATGAGTTATGTCATAATTTGAAAGAAAGAGTGATCAAGCTCCCAACATTGAACAAAATTAAGTATGGGTCTATCTAACCTAAATAAGTTGCACCTAAACTCCATGTCAAATATAATCATAAAGGAAAAGTTAATGATAAAAAAGTTAAAGATAAAGAAAATATTCATGTCATATCTCAACCTACAGAGATTGAGCTACAAAATTTTCCTAGAAGGAAATTCACATGGTATCCCTCCTCTCCATATGCGATTTGAAAAATGTTGAGTGAGTGTAAAATTCTCTCTCTCTCTCTCTCTCTCTCTCTCTCTCTCTCTCTCTCCCCTTGTTGAGGTTGATAAAATAAATCCTCAAGTCAAATATTTCAACTCTAATGCCTATTACGACTACCATATATGAATTGGGAACTCTACTAACAAATTATTCAAACTTAGACATGTTATACAATGCGTTGGTTTCTATTTCTACACCCCCTTGGTGCTTGGAAACATTTTTAGAGAGTGGGAATGCTTGGATATTGATAGAATATGTGGTATATGTCGTTGATATCTAGGGAGGTGTCTAACACTCTCTTTGGGACCGAGCCCTTGGGATGATTGGGAGGCACGTACAAAGGGGATGTCTTTGTTTTGTTACTTCTCATCCTGCCTTATACCAGGGTGAGAGAAATTGTTGGGTAACTTGAATGGAGAAGGGGTAATCAGTTCTTTTTTCCTCTTGATTTTTTAGATGGTGGATCAATTTTCTATAAGCATGACCATGAATACAACAATCACTCACAAGAGCTGTCACAAAAATGTCATATGTGCTTCTTTAGACACATGTTATTATAGACAACAAAGTTCAGTTGTTTTTGCATCACATTTTGATGGGAGAATAGGCTAAAGGAGGCATCTTCAGTGATGCTTAAAGGTAGAACAATAGGGTAGTGAATGAATATTTGGGTAGTAGGTTTGATTTGTAAAAGAGGGGGATTAAATGGTGATAGACTTCCTGTAACAAAGTGTAAAAAAATTATCATGGCAACATGCTATTCTAGAAAATAAGGAACATGTGATTAGGTAGTGGTAATTTCTCCAATGAAAGATTTACTTTTATTGATGCTCAATAGCTGCAAATATTTAACACAATATTTAAAATACTCAACATAAAATCTTATGCAAGCATCCTTATGAAGTATTTTTTACCTCTAACTTCATACACCCCATATACACTCAAAGGCTAACAAAAATCGCTTAACTAGATGGTTGTAGTAAGGATTTTAGAATTAGATCCAATATTGCAGAGTAAATTCTCACAACACAATATTGACTCACTTACCAAAATGCAATTTTCAAGGACTGGTCTAATGTATTATACATAAAAGTAATAAACACAAAATTGTAGCAAAAATATAACTCATTAATCAAAGTCCAACATACAGAACCCAGAACACAATACTAACATCATAAACAATAATATTTCAATCAAAATTTCAATTTCTTAATGGGGGGACACAAAAGCTCAAAAACCCACAATTCAAATGTGTTCCATACATAGAAAAATGGAAATATCCAGAGTTACATTCTTTTATTTCAACATCTAAAATAGAAAAACTAACCCCCCTTCATATGAGGAAAAATAATCATATTTATAAAAAATTGGCTATGAATTTCCCTTGATTTTTCACCCCAAAAACATCAACGAACCATCATAGAAGGCACGGTAGATGAACTCCATTTTTGGAAAATATCTTGTAATTGCAAAGATTCCATTTTTATTCCTTAACTTGATTATGATTTTTATTTCCAACACAGATGTGTGTAAGATATTTTTCTTTTGTTGTTTAATCTTTTTTTGTCCTATTTACTTTGTCACAATCACTCATGCACCCATTCACAAACCGCTTGTTTCATCATGCCATTATTCTAAATGATTTGACACCTTCCTTTTTGAGGATATGTTTTGGGAAATGGATAATCATAGATATTATCTTGAATTTTATGCTTCCCTTGCATAAAACCTTGAACCAAGCAAAAAGAAATAATTTTTTATAGACATCAATATGTTTTCCCCTTTGTAAATTTGTGTGAATATCCAGACTTGATCTTGCATTCAATTCTGATATGATAATTTACACAGTACTTTTGAAGATCCATTCTTATATAAATCCTTACTGATTTCTCATGAATTCACAACTTCCTTTGAGTGTTATAAGTGAATTTTATTGTGAAATAACTCAAGTTAATCCTTCTAGAGTAATGGTGGATGTGGAATTAGGAAATAGTCTAAAGGATTTTTATTCAGAAACCTTGCACATAATTTTCAACCTTTCTAGCCCGAATGAATCTTTTGTAAGGATTTTATTAGTGATTAAAGGCTAGGAAGAGCCTACAGGACTATTAGCATCCCACACAGTTTGAATGGTGCTGATGTAGAAGCTTGTTAAGATGAATCCTTTGTGTTTTAGATTTTGTTTCATAACTTGTTTCACCTAGATGACCACATAGCTCCTAATTAGTTACAAAAACTTTGGGTCCACTATCGGCCAACTATTAATAAGAAGACTATTAATATATCCCATATATTTTTTACTGAGGAATTAACAGAGAAAGATATTCCAGTTGATGTCCATAGAGTGTCTGATGACAAGCTTGTAGAGGATATATCCTTAATTTCCTGCACAATAGCCGTAATAGAGAAAAGGCTTACTAATCTTGAAAAATCATCCACAAAATATTATTTTTAGAGGGTTGCTAAATTTCCACAACCTACATTACCAAGATGTAGAAGGGGTTCGGTTCACCTAGCTAGTGTATCCAAGCCAATTCCTACTGATCAAATTGGTGTACCTGAGCCTATTCCCAATGTGCCATCTGATATACCTAGGCCATCATCAACCTCCAAAACTGTTATTTGGTGGGGTACCAAGGATTATCTCAAAGGCGGGTCTAATCTCCTTGAATGGGTATCCTCTTGTAGGAAAAAATTGGATTTAATCAAGATTTTTGAAGGCCCAAAAGTTGGCATTAAGGAACTCATGGACAAGGGCATGTCCCACAGTTTAATAGGGGACATCCAATATGTTTATAGGGCCTAATACTATAAAGAGTTATATTTTAGGATGAAGAAGCTGTTAGTTCACATCCTCACCTTTGTGGAGGATTTTTGTAATCATAAATTGACAATGTATTTAATTACAAAAACATCCCTTTTTGTAAATGTATAACAAAAGTTATGTGAATTTTCAGGGCTGGGGCCCCTATAGAATCCCCATTTTTTTCCGAGTATATATATGATCTTTTCATATTCTTTGTTAATTAAATTACTATTTTTTCTTAAATGAATATAATTCTAGATAGTAGAGTAATTATCATTTGACCAATTTTGCATGACTTGGGTACCCGCAATGAGAGTTATCAGTGAAAATACTCTACTTACTCGTTCCACAAATTTTCCTTACATTTTTATTTTCTTCATAGGTCTCTTAGTTGTATTGCACATTCCACAACATTCGGTGGATCCCTGAGTGTCCTGCGGCTTATGAAGTCTGCAGAGTGCCAACCTTCTGATATACCCGTTGAGTTTTGAACTAGTGTGCAATGGATTTTGAAGTCCGCAGACTGCCGACCTTTTGATATACCCACTGAGTTTTAAACTAGCATGTCACAAATTTTATATATCGCCACATTCCTCCATCTCATGCAAATAGTCACCCCGTGCTCTTATTTTGTACCTAAGTTGGTGAGATTGAGTCCATTTGAATGATAGCCAACTATGACAGAATTCATCTTGGGTCTCAATTAGATTTTTTTTTTCATAGAATGGAGCAACACGTAGAACATTACGTTCTGCACTCCATGAATAAATAACTTAGTGCACCATGAAATTCTTAGAGCAGAATGGTCAATCCCATTTTTCAACTTATTCAAAATCATGATAAGGAGTGATTTGGGATAATCAGGAACCTTGGGTCTTTACTGAACATATGTAAATAAGAGTTCTTAAGGGTAAGGGGAAATTTTTGGAAAAATCAATTTGGTTCCAAATAAGGGCTTAAAATGATTACCAACATTGGCTCCAACTCAAGGATGGGCACCCCCTATGGGTGCCATAAGGACAAAAAATAACATTTCAGAAGGTACAAACCAAATGCGTAGTCCATTGGGCAACATAGTCATGGGGATAAAAAAACATAGTCCTTTGAATAGATACATAACATGCCACTGAGATGATGGAAAATAATAAAACTTGATCATTTTAGATCAGATCACAAAAAGGAAAAAACAAAAATAAAATTATACACTATATAAGAAACATATCTGAATGTATGATTTAGTCTAGGAAGTGTTTGAGATACCTACCATTGACAGACATCTCGAGAAAGTTTCCCTCGAAGTCTTTTAGGAAGAAAGTGTGCTCTCTAATCCTAATGTCTATAGAGTAAGGTCCCATCCATAGGGCATCAAAATTTCCATGTTTTCCCTTGTCTTCATGCCCACTATACCATAATAGAACCATGTCTCCCACATTGAAATTTATTGGAGTAACCTTTTTTAAAAATATTTTCTTGAGATTCTCACTGAAATTGAAATGTATTTGATGGGATTCTCTTATTTCTTAATCCAATTCCATAAGTTGATTGATTCTAGCTTCATAAGGACTTACTCCTTCCCAACCTTCTAACTACTACATGAATTGATAAGAAGATAAATGCAAGTGAAGGGGAAAAAGAGCTTGAACCCCATAAAACAATTCAAAAGGGATCTTACCAGTATCTCTCTTGGAGGTAACCCTGTCTGCTCATAATGAAAACTTGATCTATTCACCCCACTTCCTTTTGTTTGTTTTTAATGTTCTTTTGAGGATTTTTATTAAATTCTTATTGCTTTATTCTACTTGGCTATTTCCTTGGGGATTGTAATTTGATGCATATGATAAGGTTATGCCATATTTATGGCACATTATTGCCAATGGTTTTACTCTGAAACTCATGGAATTATCCATAAATAACTTGGTGGGGACCCCAAACTTGTAAATGATGTGGCTGAGGATGAGTTCCATAACCACTTGATGAGTGGCCTTCTTGGTAGGGATATCTTCAACTTATTTGGTAAAATAATTAGTGGCTACCAAGATCCATTTGTGTCTAGCACTCAAAGAATCCAATATTTCACCAAGAAAATTCAATCCCCATTGTTTGAATGGAGCCTCCATTGAGACAAGATGTAGGAGCAGGGCCCCAGAGGCTTTCAAAATTCTAGAAAAACACTGACAACTTTCACATTTTCAGACCAACAAGGTTGTATGTTTGAATAGTGAAGGCCACCAATAACCCGCCCTTAAAATTTTGTGGGTAGTAACTCTCCCAAAAAATGTCCACCACACAACCCTCCATGAAACTCTGCAATTATTTTAGGGGTCTTGTCCTCTGTAATAAATCTTAGCAAAACTCCTTCTGGGTTTTTCCAAGCTAGTCCATGATCCGTTAATGATTAAATAAAATTAAACTAAATTAAACTAAAGTATAATAATAGTTAATATAATATAGGAGGAATAAAATGTCGTAAACTATGCTAAAACAATATGGAATGATTTTAAATAATTATATCAAATGAAATAAAACCATAACTATGCAGAGATGCAAAAGGAAACGGAATTAGCTGATTGCTAGAAGCTATGTCGTAGGTTGTCGCAGGTCTGATTGTATATTCTGGGAGTAGAAACGATCACTCAGGCATCCTGTAAAGGTCATATATGGAAGATATAAGCATACTGCAGCACCTAAGAAGGTATCGGGGCACCTCGGGGTGCCCTGGTCTACAGAATAGCCACACTGGTCTTTATAAAAGATTAGAATCTGATCTTGACAATGTCACAAGATGATCTGAAATAATTATTTCCTATCACACTGGATCTACCAAACTGCGCCGAGTAGATGAGATAATGCAAGATGAAGGAATGACCTATAAAAGACAAAGAGGTATCAAAACCTTAAAAATAAAACATACAAAATGAATTGGATGGACTGACCTTAGCTTCAACAAAAGTGGGCTTACTAATTTGAGCATTGCAGTACATTTTAGACCCAAATTTAGTTCTGGTGTGTGTGTGTGTGTGTGTGTGTGTGTGTGTGTGGTGTGTGTGTGTGTGTGTGTGTGTGTGTGTGGTGTGTGTGTGTGTGTGTGTGTGTGTGGTGTGTGTGCGTGTGCGCGCGCAGTGTGTGTGTGCGCTCGCGCGCATGTGCGCAAGTTGTGCCCTAGGTGCTCTTGTGCTCAGTTACACTTTATGAAGTAGCGAGCAATAATAGCTATAGAAAATGTAGTAGCATGTGTGGATGAAATAGAATAGAATCCCTCCCCTATGTTGTGTGTTGATGTAGATCTCCCAGCCTTGATGCATGACACTATGTGGATGTAAGTGATGCAATGGATGCAACTCTAGATGGAGTGATAGTAGTATGTGACGCTAGGACCCTCATTATGGTATCATAACTTTATATCTACAGGTTTCTCTTGCTATAACTTCGTAATTACCCCCGCTATGGCCGACTAGGAAAAAGATAAGGATGAAAAAAAACTAAAAGAGGCCCAAATAGAGGCGGGAAAGAAGAACATGGATTGGGCATTCAGATGGGACAAGGGCGCCCCAGGACAGGCCTGGGCGCCCTAGTTTATGCTAAAATGACGGGACACGTACGAAATAGGTGGGTATGTATAGGAAAATATGCGGGAATGATGAAATAAAAGATAAAAATAAGATGGCCAAAAGGTGGGATTATTTAATACTTTATTCACTTGAGAACCCTCTAAATAGTAATATAAGATCGAGCTAAATAATGCCTAAAGTGCATGATTTTGTGTCTTCATTTCACCCCCACTTTATGTTGGTGAGTGGAACGCTCGGTAACATAAAAAAGATAGAGATGCATACCTGCTATCCATGTAGAGTGTAGTAGAAGACGTGCTGATGGACTAGACTCAAGCATGGAATGAAAAAAAGAAAAATGTGGAGGAGCATGGATTCTAAGGATGAAAAATGCGCATAAAAAGTGATGAGAGTGAACCCAAGGCGGAACACGTGTGTAACTGTTGTGGTGTGTAGAGTACCTGCATGGTTAGTAAAGGCAAGTGCCTTCGTGGTGTGTTGTTGTTGTTGTCGTCGTTGTTGTTTCCCACAATTTGACTACTTGTTTCTCATATGGCCAGACCTGTAAGGAGAAAACGATCAAGTAGACAAATATATATGTATGTAAAAATGTTGTGTAAAATACACATGTGTATAGAAATATGTAAAGTACACAAATGTAAAATATGTGAAAAGAAAAGTGTAAATGGAATATGTGCACCTGATCCATGTCTAGAAAAGGGTGTAGAAGGATATCTTGTACTGTCGCGAGTTTTTTGGGCGATCTCATGCCACCCTAGTTAAAGAAGTATAGGGAGGAAATTATCTGTGTCCTCCAACCATTAACAACTTTTGCTGAAATGTGTGAAGAAATCTCTGTAGCGTCTTGGTTTTTTGGGTGATCCGATGCCACTAGATGAAAAAGTGTAGAGAGGCACACCCACTGTAACCTCCAAGCCTATAATTGCTCCGCAACAATGCCAAAGGACATCATGTCTGGTAGAGGCCACTGTGTATGGAGTTCGTAGACTGGTCTAAACTCACTCACTGTATGGAAACCCACAATTCCAAGGGAAAAAAGTACACTGTACTGAACCGGTGTAAATACACTGTGTTAGTATGTAAAACCCTTAATGACGCCCCTTCTCTTTGGGGGTGCATGCGACGTCATTGAAAGGAGAATTTAGCCCCAAAAGAGGACCTACTGCACTCTAACCTGTAGAACCATGCCTTACAGGGGGAAAGGGAAATCACTTGGTAGAAACCAAGGTGCACACAAAATTGGATGGCTAGCCAAAACAAGTGTTAGTCCGACAACACATGTATGTTATAAGACAAGTGTAAAGTACACAGACAATGTAGTAACTACCAAACAAATTAGTGTAAACATGTAAAAAAACAAGTAGACTGCACAAAGTAGGTTGCAAACATGGGACATCACTCATGATGTTGCAAGACACTTAAAGCCGTCATGGCTGCAAACAAAAAACAAGTGTGCACACAAGAAAAGGGCAAAGCTCACATATAATGGAAAACAATGACAGACAAGTAAAAACAAACAAACAAGGAGTCATGGAGACATCTAATCCAACAAAACAAGTGCTGCACATGGAACACCCGTTAGCATGTTAGAGCAATAACCAATATGTCAAAACATGTATGAGCCAATAATATAAGATGATAAGTACAAAATGAAACAATAACACCTGGATAAGACGAATGTGGATGCCTCTAGCAACGAGTATAGGAAGGGTAGAAGGCGAGCATCCATGCTACATGTAGAGTCATGGAGCAATCACACTAAAAAAATTCATGAACGTGCATGTGTGTATGATATAGATAATTACATATAAGAAAGCAATCTAACATATGTAGTAAAGTGATCATGTAAAACACTAGTAAACAAGTGTAAATGCCCCCAAGATAACGCAGTATGCAGTGGATGGATGGGATGGAATGCAAGATGGAATGATAGGAACAATGTGCCCCCCGAGTGGATGGAAGTGTATGAAATGAGGTTCATTTTCCCCCCCTCAACATTCAAGAATAATCCGTAAATGAGAGTGTGTCATCAAGAAATGGTTGAGTAGTGTTTTGTGTGTCTAGCACACTGCGATAGGTGTGTATATGTAATGGTGATGAGATGTGACGTGTGGAGAGATGTGCGTGAACCCTATAGCCAAAGCGTTTATCACGACTTGTTGAATGGATGAGTGATGATTTAGCCCTATGCGTATATCACTAGATGATGAAAGAATGAGTGATGATTTAGCACTAAGTGTAGATCACTACATGGTGACAAAAATAGGTGATGATTTAGCCTAAAGTGTATGTCACTACAAGATGAAAGGAGGTAGTGGTGATGTAACATAAGGTGTATACCAATACAAAATGATAGAATGGGTGACGATTTAGCCTAAAGCTTATGTCACTAAGTTGGAAATGTTGCATGGTGAGTGTAAGGTCCATTTGATTGGTAAAACCTCGGTAGTCGATTATGGACTGAGGAACTAAAGTGTGTCATAGGGTGGTGAGGGAAGTCCATAGAAAAAAACGTAGTAAAGAAGACCAAGTGATGAATATGGTATGTAAATGCACGGTATGTGGAATGCGTTGCTAAATGTGTAGGATGTGTAATATATAATGTGTAAAATGCAATGTGATAGGTTTAGATAAACTAATAATGTAGGATGTAGTGACGAAATATAAATCTAGACTCATACGTAATGTAACCTAGCGTAATATGTTGAATGTATGTGGAAATGTGTTGTGTATGATGGTGCTATGTATAGGTTATGCATGGATAACCTAGTAAAGTATGTGGTGTGTTGGGTAAGGACTAGGAAAATGTAGAATGTAGGGGTGAAATGTAAAACTATACTCATATGTAATGATGAATAGTATAATATAGAAAATGTATGATATGAAAACACACAATGTATTATGTGACGAAGAGCGTAGATATTAGAGAAAATGTAACACATGGGTGAGGACTAGTATAATATATAATAAGTGTAGAATGGATGATGTATGACACACAATGTATGGTGAAATACAATGTATAATGCCTAAGGTGTAGTGTGTGGGGTTTAGTGTAATGGTAATCCCTCAAAATTAAAGTGTGAACCAAAGCAAAAGAGTGCATCATCAGGTAATGACCATGCTATGATGCATGATATGATATGCTTATAGGAAATAAATGCCACGGATGATGATATGCAGATTTTAGGATGGGGGCGGGAGATGCCATGCCCCCCCAAGTGAGTATGGATGAATTAACCAATGAGGGTGAAGGACATGGGTCCCTCTACTACGACCTGGGATGGTGTAAGTGGAGGGCCACAATCTAGTAGTGGTAATATAGTAGATAAATGCGACACCGGTGAACGAAGTCTATATGCATAGGAAGAATGAATGAATGAGGAAGAGCTAGATGTAGGAACACGTGGTAGCATTGAGTCTGGATGGGTAGACAAAGAACTATGCACGAAAGGTTGTTGCTGAGAAGGTAATTAAGTAGCACTAAGTTGAGATTTACGTGATGAACGAGCTTGATGGGCTAGATGGTGACTAGGAGATGGTTACACATCAAAGGAGAGAATTTCTAGTTGTTTAAGATTTGTAATTATATGTGAAAAAGCATGAAATGAATTGGTATGATGTCCGTGTATTCGATGATAGTGGAAATGTTGATGAACGTAGTAGCGTACTAGTCAAGAATAAGAATAGTGATGAGTAGACGGTAGAGTAATCATTTGGTGATTAAGAAGTTGAATGAAAATGTCCTGCGTCGTAGCATTAGAGTGAAAGATGAGAGGTAGAGGAAATGGTGTACCTGGAGGGTCAATGAGAGGGCGTGCAATGGATGGAGATGGCGTATGAGGTGGATCATGAGTGCCAACATGAGGTCGAGAACCGACTTTAAGTTGCTCTACTTTAACAATGAGAGATGCAATCGTGGCTTCCATGGACTAACACTGGGTTTGCAACGTGTGCATGGAATCCAATAAGTGTGTATTAGATGGATGACTGCAAAGGTAGAATTCATTAACTAAATGGGTGGGTATAGGGCCTATTTTAAGTGGTGATAGATTGTTGCTACTGCAAGGAGATAAAAGCGAAGTAAGATCATCTAAACGGTCATCAAAATTATTTTCAAAATCATATGGAATGGTGCAGGAAACGTGATAAGTAGTGGTATGTGGTAGGTCATCCAAATAACCATATACGCGTAATATATACATGACCATGGTGTATTGTTCATCCATAAAGGGAGGTAAAGGACATCCCTAAGCATACTAAATAGTGAAGCTGGATGAATAGCAAATAAAGGAACTGCTACAAATGTGCATAATACCAAATGGTATAGGAAATGCTATATCAATGTGATCAGGATCTAGGGTGCTTCTGATATAATATAACCAAGACTAGCAAAGAGTAAGTAGAGAAGTGGTATGGTAACATGTAATATGAACTACCAGATGGAAGACACATAGGCCATATGAAATAGTAAGAATAATAGAGCCATGATATAAATGTGGATCACATAAAGGAGGATGAAGGTTTGCAAAATTAAAACCAAGTCAAGAGAGCCCATCATGTGAACATAAAGTGGTGATGCATGAAGTGTTGAGTGGTATGTGATCCCAATAAGAATTATTCATAAAGAGGGTACAAGTGAATGGTGAAAACACTAAAGAGGGTGATGGTGACATATATGATAGAACAACATCCATGTACTGTAAAGGTTCATGATATGGAATAATAACATTAATATCAGTAGGCGAAGGGGGAGATACTACATCGATCACCTGAATGGACACCCTTTAGTGGTAGACTTTTGTATAAGGGGAGGTGGTGTAGAGAGTGGTAAGGAAAGAGGGAAGTGTGGAGCATGTTCTATATAGAGTACCATAATGTTAGTATCATCAGGAGTAAGTGCA
The DNA here is from genome assembly GCA_019776745.2 of Taxus chinensis. Classification (NCBI taxonomy): domain Eukaryota; kingdom Viridiplantae; phylum Streptophyta; class Pinopsida; order Cupressales; family Taxaceae; genus Taxus; species Taxus chinensis. Next base: position 489,895,195 of record CM034146.1, read on the forward strand.
AAATTAGAAGAGACCCTATCAATCATAAAAAATAGGAACTAAGTCATGTGGAGATTCAAGAGATTGGGATTCAATCTAAGATGATGGAGAAGTAGGGACCACTATGGTATCAGTAGAATATGCTACGCATAATACTGAAGAAGGAAAAATCAAGCAGGAATGATCTTGTGGTTCACGAATGGTTGTAGGTATGATTATGGGATTAGGAGGAAGATGTTGTGCTTATGCTAAGATTTGTGCTAAAATAACAGGATCAATAGTGCATAGATAATAGAAAACAACAACATTGAATAGCTCTAGGATCCATATTAGAAGATGGAAGCTAAATGAATGAAGAGCAAGGTCTATAGCCAAAAGGAGTAGTGGGAGTGTCAACAAAAGTGTGGCCATGACTATAAAATTACAAAGTAACTGGAGACTTAGGAGAAGTACATTTCCTATTACGCTTACCCATGATGAGACGTTAGGTTCACTAAAATGATTAACTAAAATTAAAATAAACTATAATAAATTATAATAATAGTTAATCTAATATAGGAAGACTAAAACACTGTAAAATATGTTAAAACAATATGGAATGATTTTAAATAATTATATAAAATGAAATTAAAAATTAACTATGAAAATATGTAAAAGGAAAGGACTTAGTTGATTGTTGTATGTTGTCATAGGTTTTCATAGGTATGACTATGTATTATGGAAGTAGAAACGATCACTCAGGGGTCCCGCAGAGGTCAGATCTAGAAGATATAAGTAGACTGCAATGCCTAGGAAATTACTGGAGCACCTCGAGGTGCCTTAGTTTGAAAAATAGGTGCCTTGGTCTTTTTAAAATCTCAAAATATGATCTTGGAAGTGTCACAAGATGCTATGAAATAATTCATTCCTATTGCACTGGATCTGCCAAACTGCGCTGGGTATCTAGGATAATGCAAGATGAAGGAATGACCTACAAAAATATGCAAAATGAATGGGTCAAAATGACCTCAATTGCCATAACAATGGGCTTACTAATCTAAGCAATGCACTACATTTTAGACCAAAATTTAGTTATGGTGTGTGTGTACATGTCGTGCAATAGGTGCTCTTGTGATAGTTGCACTTTGTGAAGTAGTGAGCAATAATAACTATGGAAAATGTAATAACATGTGTGGATGAAATAAAATATAATCCCTCCCCCTATGTTGTGTGTGTTGATGCAAATATCCTAGCCTTGATGCATGATACTATGTTGATGCAAGTGATGCAATGGATGCAACTTTAGATGGAGTGATAGTAGTATGTGATGCTTGGACCCTCATTATGGTCTCATAAATTTATATTTATAGGGTTCTCTTTCTCTAATTTCGTAATTAACCCCGACATGGACGATTAGGAAAAAGATAAGGATGAAATAAAAATAGAAGAGGACAAAAAAGAGGTGGGAAAATAGATCGTGGATCAGGACACCCTCAAGTGGGACAAGGGCGCCTTGGGGTGCCCCAGTACAAGCGTATGGGTTCCCCGGTTTAGGCTAAAAATGACGGGAATAATTATGAAATATTTAGGTATGCATATGAAAATGTGCATAGGAATGATGAAATAAAAGATAAAAATAAGATGGCAAAAATGTGGGATTAATTAGTACTTTATTCACTTGAGAACCCTCTAAATAGTAGTATAAGATCAGTCTAAATAATGCCTAAAGTGCATGATTTTATGACTACAGTTAAGATATATTTATGGGAAACCACCTCGAGTTTCCTCCTTTGAATCTTATCTAAGTGCAAAAGATAATTCAAATTTCTCAAGTAATACACTATATGTGTATACCAAGCTGATGTTGTCACCTTTTCATAAGGGTGTGGACCATCCTTTTCAACATTATATATCTCAATTGTGTGTAGATTACTTTCTGCCACTAGCCTTCCTAAGCCCAAACCTCTTAACCAGATTTGTGTTCTAAATCTCCATATCGTACTCTTGAAGTCTATTCACCCATCTACATCAATTTCTTGACATATCCATTTGTGATAGGATGTCCTTCACCATTTTATGAGGCACATATGTAATGATTTTGGAACTCAGAATATAGGGTTTGAAATTTTAGTATCCTTTATCAAGCCAAAAGCTTGTTTCTCCATAATGGAATATTTCAATTTAGATCCCTGCAAGGATTTGGTGAAAAATAAAATGGGTTTTTTGTGCCCCTCTTCATCTTTCTACAATAATACAAAAGTAAATGTATTTCCTAAAGAAAAAGAAAACATATGAAACTCCTTATAATTAGGTTTGGTTAATATGGGGGTGATCTTGAGTGCCTCCTTGATTCCTTCAAATTCTTGGACAACCCCTTCTACCCACTTAATAAATTGATCCTTTTTAAACATGCTTGTGATGGGGATAGTGAGAGATAAACCTTCTTACAAAATTTATTTGTCTAAATAAGTATTGGATTCCCTTCTTAGACATAGGGTCATGGACCTTACCAATTGATTCCAACCTTTTAGGGTAAATCATGACTCCTTGCGACACTATATGTCCCAAATTTTTTTCCTTTTGTACCCCAAAATAACATTTCTTAGGATTTAATGAAATCACATATTCTCTACATTTGAGAAAAATCTTTTCAAGTTGCCCCAAATGGTCACCCATTTTTCTAGAGAAGACAACTATATCATTTTGATATACTGCAGTAAAATCATTAATAAAACCAAAATAGGTCACATCCATGGCTCTTTTAAATTTTTATTAAACATTCATTAATCCAAAAGGCATCCTAGCATAGACATATGTTCCCTAAGGGGTAGTGAAAGTGGTTTTGAATTGTTCTGATTGTTTCACCACTACATGGTTATATCCTAGAATCCATCCAATGTATACAGTAGCTTAGATCTTGTTACATTATGTAGCATATTGTCTATGTTAGGTAATGGGTAATTATCTTTGAGTGATGCCCTTTTCAGATTCCTGAAATCCACACAAAGCCTAATATCCCTATTCTTCTTTCCGACTGGTACCAAATTTTCCACCCATAAGGAGTACCTACTGGGTTGGATTATCCCACCATCCTTTAAATTTTTTAACTCCTCTTGCATTTTGGTTGCAAGGATGGGGTTGACAGGCCTTTGATTTTTCCTAAAATGTTTAGTATGAGGCTCTACTGGTATCTCATGTTGAAATAAATATTCTCTATAAGCCTTAAACTAAGAATAAGACCATGAAAGAAAATCCTTATAATTCCTCAACAACTTAGTATAAGCTTGCTTTTTCTCTTTATTCATGATACCTCCTAACTAGACCTTTATTAGATTTTGAGAGGTTACCAAGTTACATTATTTAAAATCCCTAGATATATGGATGAGTTTGTTTATAACCCTATCGGTACTGTCAAAATTTGATTCAAGACTAACCAGTCCTCTAGGGATAGTATTTGTTTTTAACTATATTACATCCTTCCTAAAGAGGCTTTCCTTTCCTTCACTTAGCACCACCATAGGATCAAGATTAATGAGTTATCGGTAAACTCACCCCTACAATTTAAAAACATTTAGATCTGAGCATCATCTTCAAAAACCTACCAATGGTGAATGTTATCAGGGACTGAGGGTCTAATAAGAACGTATACTTCATAATTGCAATAAGGAGACACTATTTCATTATCATACTGAGAGGATAGAAAAACCAACTTTTCTACCACTATATTTTCAGTTCTCTCATGATAAAGGATATTAAAGGAATAAAAAAATTATATGAGATCCTAGGATGCATTATTATATTGTTTCAATATATGGTTTTAGTTATATATAATATTCTAACTTTATTTACAACTAATTCATAATCTCCTTTAACAAAGGATTATTTAATCCCATGTCTCCATGCAACTCTTAAACCAAGAAACAATGCTTCATATTCAACTATATTATTCATACATTCAAACCTTAATTAAAAACATAAGTTAATAGAACCATGATTTAGAGAAGTCAAATCGACTCCAACTCCATTTCAAACATTAGAAAATGCTTCATCAAAATTCATGGTCCATGGGACATTGACACCTTCAAGGTGTGCATTGATATCCATACAATGATCTTCAAAATCTACACAACCTATAAAGTAACCCAAATCTGTATCAACAAATAATACTTCATAATAAACATTCAGAGGCTCCTCAATAATATGTAGCATTTTATCTTCCCTATGTAACTTGACTATGTTTCCTTCCAATGGTATGGAAGCAAAAGACATGTCTATTTGAACACTCCCCCCTACACTGAAACCCACTTTCTTGATAATCACATGCCCCATTTAGGAGGAAAGTCAACTATAACCAAATTCATAGTCAAGTATTTTCTAGGATAAGGAGAATGTTGTACCACTAAAGCTTTGACATATCCAACAACAAGTACTTCTCTTGAATCCATGGTAAAATATTTCCCAAAAGGAACTGTTATCTTGATTTCCAATTCCTTTATGACCTCTAAAGGCATGATATTACATGAGCCTCTTGAGTCAAACATACAATTATGGAGAAGTATTCATTGATAATCAGAGTGGTAAAGAAAGGATCCACATCCAGATACGATTCTACCAAGGAAGTACCCAACTATACTTCCAGGGGTTCCTCTGCATTCTCTTAGTCTTTTGTTATTTCAATTTTAGCTATAGTGGGAGGAATTGTTAGAGTAGGTATTTACCTTAGCTCATGTTCACCTAGGTACATTATTTACCTTTATTGTATTTATCCTCACCCACTTATGTGTGTGGATATTTCTTTTTATTTATTTAGATATTATCTAGTTGTTAGGTATAGTTCTTTCCTTGATCTATGGTATTGACTAGTTCTTTCCTAGATCTATGGTATTGACTAGATCCTTAATGTCTAGTTCTCTCATAAATCTATGGACTTGACTAGTTCTTTCCATGATTTATGGCTTGATCTACGACCTTGACTGGTTCTTAGATTTTTATAAGCAAGGCCCATTCTCATTGTATTTCATTGAGTTCCATAATAATATATGATATTACTGCTCATTTGTTTGCAAAGGTTTTGTGCAAAGTTATTCTGGAAAATTGCTTTCATCTTATTGATCATGGTGTTTGATTAGCATCTGTGTTCTTGGCTTGGTGCAATCTGGTTATTGTTCCTTTTATGGTATTAGAGTAGGAGATTGCTATTGAAATCTATCCATAAGTTTTTCTTTGCAAACATTTTTATTCTATATTCATATATTCGGAATTGATCTGTGAATTTTTATGCAAAACAAAGTATTCCATTAGATCCGGAAGGTGGCAAAACCCTAAGACCATTTCTGGAGGTAGTCATTTTTTTGGTTTTTTTTCTTGTTACAGAGGAAGGCACTGTTCACCTCGGGATTCACGTCAGCTGGGAAAAAAACACATATTTTTTTTCTGGGTTTTGTTGTTCGATTTGAGATCTACGCAAGGAATTTTTCTATTGCTACATAAACCCATAAAAATCCTTAGCCCTTGGTCATATGGTATGGTCATATGAGGGCTTAAGCTTGTGATTCCTACTAGCAGGTGCTTAACTCCAGCCCCCTTTCATTTTATTTGTGTGGTGAAAGCAAGAGCATTTTATTCTGTTTTAGTGGCAACTAAAATAAATAGTAGAGAATAATATTAAAAGCTTGTAACTTTTGATCGGTAACTCAGTTTTGAGTGCCATTTTTTGCAAAAGAACTTGTTTTTTTGTCCTCTTTCCATTGGAAATATTTATTTTGAGAATTGCACTATAATTATAAAGTGCCATATCGTAACACACACTCATTATAAAGTGCCAAAATCTAGGGGGGCTCTTGGTGCATTGCTTGGGGGTCTTGTTGCATTGCTTGGTTCTTGCATTTATTTTGGTGATTTTTTGAGGATGGCATCTACTTTTGCATTAGATCATGTTGAGCCATTAACAACACATAATTACCACACATGGAAACCAAGAATGGAAACAATAATTAAGTGGAAAGGATTATGGGCTTTAACTTCTTCAGAACAACTAGTATTCACTAGAGAATTTGTTGACATAGTTGAAAGGGAGTGGAAGAGATAAGAAATATAAAGAGTGTGTTTACTTGATTCTATCCAAGTTGAGAGGACCATTTCAAATATTTTCTTCTACCTTTCTCTCTAGCATGGATGCCTTAGGTGACACATTTAAAATGCCTGACTTAGAAACATTTTGTGAAAGAATTACTAGGGAAGAATCCAAATTGTCTCACCTTGAGTCTTCCATCTCTCAAAAGGCATTAGTTGCATATAATCCTAAGGGTAAGGGAAAAATAAATAGTAAAACCAAATCCACCCCTTTTCCATCTCAAAATTCTCCTAAACCCAAAGAAAACAACTCAAAACCCAAGGAGTCTTCTAAATCCAAGAATAAGTCTAGTCGTTCATGCTCTTTTTGTGGGGGTAGTAATCATGAAGAACATAGGTGTTATAAGCGAATGCAAGCCTTAGAGGATGCAGTCAAGAAACAAAAATTTTATATCTCTACTCCACCTCCTTCTAATCAGCATGGCAAAGCACTTAATGTTGTTGGGAGATCTCAGTCACCACTTGCAAACAGTTGGGTTATAGATTATGGTGCTTCTCATCACATGACTTCTTCTAATGAGTCTTTTGTTTCTCTAGGTTTGAGTTCTACTTCCAAAATTGAGGTTGGAGATTCTTCCTTTCTTTTTGTTAAAGGAAAAGGTGATATACAACTTGATGGTGGTGATGCACTATATGTTCCTAACATCACTACAAATTTGCTTTATGTGTATCAAATTTGTCATTCTATTCAAGGGAAAATAGTGACTTTTACACCACATGGGGCAGAAGTACGAACTTTGTTGGAGCAAAATTCACTTGTTGCTCAGGGTATTGTTGATCATAGTTCTAGACTATATCACTTTGAGGGTTTTGATGAAACTTCCTCTATAGGGACATGATTGGTTTCTCATGCAAATTCAGAGAGTAAGCTTTGGCATGAAAGATTTAGACATCTTAATTACATATATTTGAAGGAGTTGAGCACTCATGGTATGGTAGATGGTCTTCCTAGAGTTTCTAGTCTTGAGGAAGTTTGCTCTGGCTGTGCATTAGGGAAACAACACCAAGATCTATTTCCTAAGAATTTTCCTAAGAGAGTTTCTTCACCACTTGAGCTTGTGCATAGTGACTTGATGGTTTTTCCTACCCCCTCTTTCAATGGAGCTAAGTATGCACTTACGTTTATTGATAATTTCTCGAGGCTTACTTGGGTTTATTTTCTCAAGTACAAAAGTGATGTTTTTTCACACTTCAAATTCTTCAAGGCTTTGGTCGAGAAACAATCTTCTAGTTGCATAAAGAGTCTTCATACTGATAATGGGGGGGATTACTTCAGTGATGAGTTTTATGAATTTTTGGCAACTCAAGACATTATTCACTAGCATTCTGTTCCTCATACTCCACAACAGAATGGCTTAGCAGAAAGGAAGAATAGAACTTTGAAGGAAATGGCTAATTGTATGATGCATTCTAGAAATTTACCTCCTATCTACTAGGCAAAAGCACTTAATTGTGCTAACTATATTTAGAATCACACACCACATAGAGTACTTGAGCATTTAACTCCAGAGGAAGCTTGGTCCAACACTAAGCCAGATGTCTCAATTTTTCGAGTCTTTGGGAGCCATGCTTGGGCCTTTGTGCCAAAGAAGAAAAGGAAAGCTTTGGATAAGAAGAGTAAAACCTTGATCTTTGTAGGGTATTGTGAGGACATGAGAGCTTATCATATTTTAGATCCTGATACACATGATGTTCTTTTTCAAACACATGTTTAGTTTGATGAGTGTTTCACTCCTCATGATTCTTCATCTTCTTCCATTCCTTCTTCTTCATCTCATCTTGAGAATCCTTTCTTTGAGGAGATTGATGAGGAGGTTATAGATGTCATTGATGATCTTATTCCCACTAATTTTTTGACTATGCCTAAGTGGGCTCATACTACAGTTTCTAAGGCAACACCTTTCATAGAGGATCTTCCACCCACTAGGCATCATTACGCACATTCTACTAGTTCTAGAATTTTGTGTCAGGTAGTTTATGAGGATCCATAGTATTTTTCAAAGGCTCATGGGATACCAGAGTGGGATGATGTGATGGCAGCTGAGTATTCTTCTTTGATGAAGAATCATACTTAGGATTTGGTATCTCTTCCTAAAGGAAGAAAGATGGTTAGGTGTAAGTGGGTATACCGAACCAAATATGCAGCTAATGGGTCCATTGACAAGTATAAGGCTCGTCTTGTTGCAAATGGTTTTTCACAAGTCGAAGGTATTGATTACTCTGAGAATTTTGAACCTATTGTCAAGATGGATTCTGTACGCCTTGTACTTACTATTACTACATCACAGGGGTGGCCCATATACCAGATGGACATGAAGAGTGCCTTCTTACATGGAGATCTACAAGAGGAAATACATATGAAGCAACCAGCTAGATTTGTTCAAGATTCTTCTCTTGTTTGTCGGATCTGAAGGTCTCTCTACGGTCTCAAACAAGCCCCTCGGGCTTGGTATGAGAAGATGGATTCTTTTCTTCTCTCTACTAGTTTTGTTCATTGAGACTCTAATCATACAATGTATCTCCGGCATGTCGGTGAGGATATTGTGATACTTTTCTTGTATGTTGATGATCTGTTACTTACTGGTATCTCTTCTTCCCACATTCAGAGTATTCAGAGAGATCTTTCTACACAATTTGACATGACAGATCTTGAGCTATTGCATTATTTCCTTGGTTTACAGATTTCTCAGACCGATTTAGGGATTCATTTGAGTCAGCAAAAGTACACCAATGATCTTCTTAGGTGCTTTGATATGGCTGATTGCAAGCTAAGTCCATCTCCTTTTCAGTCTGGGGTTACTCTTACATCCACATGTACCACACCACTTTTTGATCCTACATAGTATAGGTAGTTGGTTGGGAGTCTCATGTACTTGACCCATACTTTCCCTGATATTTCATTTGCAGTAGGGCTTGTATCTCAGTTTGCACATTCTCCTCATAGTAGTCATTGGCAGGCTGCTAAAAGGATTTTGTGCTATTTACAGGGCACTTCCCACTTTGGCCTACACTACACTAGGGGTTCTACTCAGTTGGTTGGGTATACAGATTCAGATTAGGTAGATTCTATTGATGACATGCATTCTACTGCTGGCTATCTTTTCTGTGTTGGTTCTTCTCTAGTTACTTGGGCATGTAAAAAGCAACAGGATATTGCACTTTCATCTTCAGAGGTAGAGTACAGGGCAACAATTACAGCGAGTCAACATATTCTTTGGCTTTTCTAGTTATTGATAGAGTTTGGATTCCCACTAGATTCACCGACTGTACTTTAGTGTGATAAAAAAGTGTAATTCAAATTTCTTGCAACCCAGTTGAGCACCAGTAGACCAAGCATATCGAGATACACACCCACTTCATTCGGCCACACATTCAGGATGGAGTTCTTTGCTTGGAGTACCTTCTGACTCAGCAGCAGGTTGCAGACATATTTACGAAGCCTTTTGCATCACCTCGCTACCTTGAGTTGCGTGGAATGCTTGGTGTTTAAGATGTTATTCTTGGGGGGTGTTTGTGAGAACATCTTCCTTCTTCTTCTTCTCTTTCCTTATAGCAGGATTCTTTCCTTCTTTTGGTTTGAGATTTCTTCATGGATATATTGTACATGAGTACCTCATCACGCCTAGTTTCCGGGACTCATACTGTGGACATGCCACTTTTATTTTGGCCCCTAGCTTCACTTGAGGGGGGGTGTTAGAGTAGGTATTTACCTTATCTCATGTTCACCTAGGTACATTATTTACCTTTATTACATTTATCCTCACCCACTTATGTGTGTGGATATTTCTTTTTATTTATTTAGATATTAGGAGATATTATCTAGTTGTTAGGTATAGTTCTTTCCTTTATCTATGGTATTGACTACTTCTTTCCTAGATCTATGGTATTGACTAGATCCTTAATGTCTAGTTCTCTCATAAATCTATGGACTTGACTAGTTCTTTGATGACTAGTTATTTCCATGATTTATGGCTTGATCTATGACCTTGACTGGTTCTTAGATTGTTATTCCTTGCCTATATAAGTAAGGCCCATTCTCATAGTATTTCATTGAGTTCCATAATAATATATTATATTGCTTCTCATTTATTTTCAAAGGTTTTATGTAAAGTTATTTTGGCAAATTTCTTTCATCTTATTGATCGTGGTGTTTGATTAGCATCTACGTTCTTGGCTTGGTACGATCTGGTTATTGTTCCTTTTAGGAATCACCACATTACTTTCTTTCCTTTCTTTGAAAACTATATCCTTTTTCAATACCAAATATTCAAATTCCCTCTTTCTATGTTCATGAATTCTAAGTAATTCCACAATAGGGACAAGGATTTTGATTTAAATAGAAATATGGGCCATATTACACATAACATACTTGGGTAAGGTTGTATTAGGGGAAAGGTTGATTATATTTTTTGATGCGATAGTATCCCTTATTGTTTGGGCAGAGGCATAAGTTCTTGGTCTTGATGTATTGATAGGACCTTTATCTAGTATGTTCTTCTTGAGGATACTAGTTAAGAGATCCATATTTGGCTTAGGGGCAGGGTTAGGTCCTTTAATTTTTCTTCTATGAAAGTTATATTCCTTCTCTTGGGAAACTACAACATTCATTAATAATTTCCTATCTTCTTCTGAAGGGATTCTACCATCATATTTTTAATCATTATTACTCTTAGATATTCAAAGTCATGATTTGGGAGCTCAAATGATTGAGCCATATCAATATCAACATTAACTATAGAAGGGAGGGAGGGTGCCTAATTTGTGAAAGCCTAAAAGTATTCCACAATTTTAGCACATATGAGATCAGTAGAGGTGGCCCCTTATATTGAATCCTTTGGGCATTCCATCATGCATATATCACCAGAATCAACTTCATCATTATTATCATCATCTTCAACAAGCTTCTCATAAGGAGGGTGTGGCAATAGACATAAATCACACCAATCAATAATGTGCTCCTCCTCCACTAGTGATACTCTTGCTATCAGTAGATCTAGGATTTATGTTTTTATCTCTGAAGGCTTGTTGCTTATTTCCTGAACCCATAGGCCCTTTTCCTTGGTCCACAGCTTGATGATATCCTTTGGGATTATTCCCAAATCTATTATTTCCATGGACCTGGTGTCAAGTTTAAGGATTCGAATCCAATCCCTTCTCTACTCTAGAAATCTTATATGAAATTTCTTTAACTGCTCCAGCCAAAGTTTTAACTTCTTCTATACACGCGGATTTACTCACTTGCAATTTCAACAGATTTATTAACTTGACAACTTCCATTTTAGGAGGCTTCCTAATGGTCTTGATGTTATTCTCTATCAGGATTTCCATAGAAAAATCACATCTTAGAGTTCACGGAGCCTTGTTTCTTAAGTAATAAGCTGCATTTTAATCAAAAGCATTAGTGTATTTAATTAAAAAAAGTCTCATCACTGTGCCTTTTATTAGTTGGTAATATAATCAAGGTATTGATGAATTTGGAGTTAAAATCCTATCCACATTCATTAGTATTCTTTTTAATATTTTAAAAATCTAACAGAAGAAACTTGGGGCCAGTTCTATCACCATATTGTAATTTGAATGCATTCTTCATTTCAGCCCAAGAATAAATTAAATTTTCCGGTAATAAATTGTACAATTCGGTAGCATATTCCTCCAATGTATGTATAAAATTTTTAACATAAACATCCTCAAATTCAACTTCATAATCATCCATGAAATTTTGGAATAATTTAAGATGTTGATCCCCGCTCATAACATTATTCCCTTGAAATTGAGGCAACTTGATTCTAATCTCATTTGGAACTTCATTACGATAGCCCAACATTCTATGGAACCTTATTGGTCTATAAGTGGTGACTACAAAAGGAAATCTTGGTTAAGGTTGTTCCATATTATTTAGTGAAGGATTTTCAAAATGAGGATTAAAATGGCGGGGAATTGGTGGTATCCAGGGAAGAGGGGTAAGATCCATACAATGGAAACCTTTTGGGGACCCAGTCTTACAAAACACTATATTCTCACAAATCAAAAAATTGGGGAGTTTCGGAATACCTTTGTTATTTTCAGGGGCTAAAATCTCTTAAAAGTAGGAATGTAAATATGCTTGTGGACTACCCGAATTAGAACTTTCAGATGTACTAGAGTTGTCTTCTACCAAAGGTGAATCAAATTCATAAGGTTGAACACCCTTTTATCTTGAATATTGACCACTCATAGGTTTCCAATTTTTTTTCCCTCTCAAATTTACACTTTCTAATTCTGGGAGTAATCTTTTGGTAGGGCCAGGTCTAAAAAAGGATATTCATCCTTCCAGTTTTCCAAAGGGGAGATTTAATTAGCAAGGTGGGTAGGATGAGAAATTTGCACTAGTCTAACCCATATTTTATTTGAAAAATGGAGCCACCACTAGGGCCTTGCACCATAGATATGTAGATTAACTCAAAATATTGCTTCAAAACCTGGTAGGAAAAAAGATTTGTAGATCTTTATGTTTTTTTTACAAAATTCTTGCTATCCAACCTTTAGTATAATCATAGAAGCACAAGTTTTAAGCAAATCCTACTTAAAATTGGAAACTTATGGATACTACTAGTAGAATAACCTATATTTTTACAATCTTAGAAAGGCTCTATAAAGGTACACATTCTTAACCTTTCCTAGAGTACAAAATCCTCAGTAATGGCACCAAAAGTGTGTTGGTTCCAATTTTTACACCCCTTAGGTCTTGAAAACATTTTAAGAGAGTGGGAATGCTTGAAGATTGATAGATTGTGTGGTGTATGTCATTGATAGCTGGGGAGGTGTTTAAAAATACCTTTGGGACTGAGCCCTTGGGATGATTAGGAGGCACATACAAAGGGTATGGCCTTATCTTGCTACTTCTAGTCCTGCCTTGAACCAGGGTGAGATAACCCGTTTGGTAACCTGGATGAAGAGGGGGTAATCAGTTCTTTGTTCCTATTGATTTTTCAGATGGTTGATGAATATGATATAAACATGGCCATGAATACAACAATCACTCATAAGATTTGTCACAATAATGTCATATATGCTTAATATTTCAGAAACAGGTTACTATAGACAATAAAGTTCAGTTGTTCTTGCATCACCTTTTAATGGGAGAATAAGATAGTGGAGGTATCTTTAGTGATAGTTAAATGTATAAAAAAAGGGTGGTGAACAAATATTTGGTTAGTAGGGTTGATTTGTAAAACAAGGGGATTAAATGGTGATAGACTTCTTGTGACAAAGTTTCAACAACTTATCATGACGACATATTATTCTAGAAAGTAAGGAACATGTGATTAGGTAGTGATAATTTCTCCAACAAAAGATTTGCATTTGTTGATGCTCACAAACTACAAATATTTAACACAATCTTTAAACTACTCAATATAAAATCTTTTGCTCACATCCTAATGAAGTATTTGTTTCTTCTAACCTCATACGCTTCATATACACTCAAAGGCTAAAAAAATCACTTAACTAGATGGTTGCAGTAAGTATTTTAGAATTATATCCAATATTGTAGAGTAAATTCTCACAACATAATATTGACTCAATAACCAAAATGAAATTATCAAAGACTGATCTAGTGTATTATATGTAGAAGCAATAAACACAAAATTACAATAGAAAATATAACTCATTGATCAAAGTCCAACATACATAACCCAAAACACAATACTAACATCATAAACATGCATATATCATTCAAAATTTTAATTTCGTAATAGGGGACATCAATCATATGCCCTTAGTGTTTGTCAATGGCTGTACAATGTAATCACCTTGACACAAAATATTGAAAATCCAAAATTCACATGTGTTCCATACATAAAAAATTATAAATATCTAGAGTTACATTCTTTTATTTCAACTTCTAAAATAGAAAAACTAACCCCCTTCATACGAGGATAAATATTCATATTTATAAAAAAATTGGCTATGAATTTCCCTTGATCCCCCCCCCCCCCCCCCCCCCCCCCCCCCCCCCCCCCCCCCCAAAACCATCAACGAACCATCCTAGAAGGCATGGTAGATGAACTCCATTTTTGGAAAATATCTTGTAACTACAAAGATTCCATTTTTATTACTTAACTTGATTACAATTTTGGTTGCCAACACAGACACATGTAAGATATTTTTATTTTGTTGCTTAATCTATTTTTGTCCTATTTTTTTTTCGAAATTCACAAACATCTTGTTTCTTCATGCCATTATTCTAAATTATTTGACACCTTCATTTTGGAGGATATGTTTTGGGAAATGGATAATAATTGATATTATCTTGAATTTGATTCTTCCCTTGTGCAAAATCTTGAACAAAGCTAAAAGAAATAATTTTTTACAGACATCAATCCATTTTCCCCTTTTCAAATTTGTGTGAATATCTAGACTTGATCTTGTATTTAATCCCGATATGATATTTCACACAGTCATTTTCAAGATCCATTCTTATATAAATCCTTGCTGATTTCTCATGAATTCACAACTTCGTTTGAGTTTTATAAGTGAATTTTATTGTGAAATAACTCGTGTTAATCCTTCTCAAGTAATGGCGGATGTGGAATTAGGAAATAGTCTAAAGGAGTTTTCTTCAGAAACCTTGCACATAATTTTCAACATTTCTAGCCCAAATGAAGCTTATGTAAGGATTATATTTATGAATAAATACTAGGTAGAGCCCGAAAGACCATTAACATCCCACACAATTCGAATGACATTGATGAAAAATCTTGTTAAGATGTCTCCCTTCTTCTCTGTGTATCATATTTTGTTTGATCACTTGTTTCGACTATATGACCACATAGCTCTTGATTAGTTAAAGAACTTCTAGCTCCAATGTAGGATAAATATTAATAAGAACACCATTCATATATCCCCTAATTTTTTTCCTTAGCAATTAGTAGAGAAAGATATCCCAATTGATGCCCATGTAGTGTCTAGTGACGAGCTTGTAGAGGATATATCCTCAATTTCCAATAGAATAGCTATAATAGAGAAAAGGCTTACTAATATTGAAAAAAACCTGGTGAAATATTCTTCTGAGAGGTCCCCTGAAGGGCCACTACCTCCATTGAAGAGATGTATAAGGGGTTTCATCAACCCAACAAGTATATCCAAGCTAATTCCTACCGATCAAATTGGTGTACCTGATCCTGTCCCGTTGTGATAGCTGATGTATGTGGGTAATCTTCAACCTCCAAAAATTTTATTTAGTGGGGTACCAAGGCTTATCTCAAAGGTGGGTATAATATCCTTGAATGAGTATCCTCTTATAAGAAAAAATGTATTTAATCAAGATTTTGAGAGGCCTAAAAGTTGGCATTAATGAACTCATGTATAAGGAAATGTCCCACAGTTTAGCAGGGAACATCCAATATGTTTATGGGGCTCAAGAATGTAAAGAGTTTGATTTTAGGATGAATAAGCTATTATATTGGATCGCTGCATTTGTGGAGGATTTTGTAATCATAAATTGACAATGTATTTAATTGCAAAAACATCCCTTTTGTATATGTATACCAAAAGTTATGTGAATTGTAAGGGATGGGGCCCCTATAAAATCTCCATTTTGTTCCTAGTATATATATGATATTTTCATATTCTTTGTTAATTCAATTAATATTATTTCATGAATGAACATACCTCTATACAGTAGAGTAATTATCCTTTGACAAATTTTTCATGAATTGGGTACCCACAATGAGATTTATCGGTGGAAATATTCTATTTACTCATTCAATGAATTTTCCTTGCATTTCTCTTTTCTTCATGGGTCTCTTAGTTTTCTTTCACATTATGTGACATTCAGTGGATTCTTGAGTGTTTCATGTCTTGTGAAGCCCACAAAGTGCTAACCTTCTGATATACCCGCTGATTTCTAAACTATTGTGTCGTGGATTTTAAAGTCCGCAAAGTGCTAACCTTTTGATATACTTGCTGATTTTTAAAACTAGTGTGATGTGGTTTTTCCATATAGCCACATTACTCCATTTCTCACCAACAGTCACCCCATAGTATCATTTTGTACCTTAGTTGGTGAGACTGAGTCTATTTGAAAAATAACCAACCATGACAGAATTCCTTCTGGGTCTAAATTATATTTTTATTTTTTCACAAAATGGAGCAACCCATGAAATATTACATTCTGCACTCCACAGATAAAAAAATTAGTGCACCATGACCTTCTTAGAGAAGAATGGTCAAGCCCATTTTTCAATTTATTCAAAATCATGATAAGGAGTGATTTGGGGTAATTAGGAATCTTGGGTGTTTACTGAACACATGTAAATCAAAGTTCTTAAGGGTAAGGGGAAATTTTGGGAAAACTCAACATGGTTCTAAACAGGGGCTCATGATGAGTACCAACACAATGTCTTATTGATACCAAAGCTATTGAATTTTATTGTACTCTTGAGCAACCTAAGCCTTGAGTAAATGGGAATAATAAGGCTGATATATTCAATGAACCACTTCTTAATCATCATAATTCTAAATCTAAAAGTATCTCAAAGGTTCAACATGCATAGAAGGAAAAACCTCCTCCAAATACATATGATCATCCACATGATTATATCATTAGTTCAATAACTCATTTTTTTCCTCCTAGATATATTATATATTTGATGACAATGCCATAATTTATGAGGATGTTATTTGTAATTAATTTTATATTCAATTATTTGTTAATAAGCAACCTATCCATAGTATCTTGTTTAATAACATTTTTAAGAACAATATATGCACTTTCTCATTGCTTAAATCTTTGGGTTATACTAAGAAAAATATCCAATTCAATGCATATCTCCTAATCAATCTATAAGACATTTTTATTCCTCTTATGTTGGGATCCGTTACTATGAATACACCTTTATTACTTACTAATAATATTGGGACATGTGATATGATTATAGGGTATCCTTGAATTCATAAAAATAGGGATATTCATTTTATCTTCCATCAATGTGTTAAATATACCTATTATGTAACGACCCAAAAATCCACACACACTAAACAACATAGTAAAATACAATATAGCTTTTTTTTTTACTTGCTTGACACATAACATGACACAAAATGTCATCACCAAGGTTACAACTAACTCTGAGAACAACTTGATACAAGGATGACCACAAAGGAAGCACAGAAACGTTCACACCCATCAAGGACAATTCACTTTTCTTTTTAACAGGTCAACATAGAAATTCAACCACATAACACACTTACAATTAGGGCATACCATGGTGTGAAATTCTTGAAGGTTATTTATTTTAATAAAACATCCTTCAACTCTTAACTTACATTTTCAGGGAGACTCTGGATATGATTCGTATAATTCATCTTAGAAAACTAAGTTTCTTTCTTATACACTGTAGAGTAATTAGCTTAAAGTATTCTCTTTTATGACAATTATTTTTTAAATTTATTTATTTAACAAAGATGGTAATTTAATTCCACAAGACCATCTATCCACACTTACGCTACTAAAAATCGCTCATACCCTTATTACAACATGGATTCACGTTCAACATACTTAAGAGAAAATTACAAAGCATCTTGGAAAAATTTAGAGGAAGAAGGTCAAGTTGAATTGATCTTTAAGACCTCATTAGTTATTACCAAGATTTAATTGATGCTTGAGAATTATCCAGAATTATTAAAGATTTTACTTAGGCTTCACTGGATGAGTTTTACAAAAGAAAACAATTTACCTTCCAAATGGCTGAGGGATAGATTGCGTGGTTTTTAAACTGTTTCCTCCTACTTATTAAATATTTTTATCTTCTAGAAACTAACCATTGATTTCCCTTAATATCGTTTAAGAATTCACAATAAAAGGATAATGTTCACTAGTCTAGCTAGGGATAACAAGTTATAAAATTTTACTTTACAAGGATAGTTTCATCTTTGATCACTTATGGAATTACTTGTTCTCAAGTAGGTCACCTCTACATTAATTTATTGAATATAAATTTTAGTTTAACTTCTATAAGGATTAACCAACCCATTTTAATTCACTTATAACACATTGTTACAAAGTCTTAGAAAGTTTTACAACTCATCATTTAGTCTCAAGGGAAAAGTTTAACAACACTCATTTACAAAAACAAAACAAGGTTACATCACTTCTTTCTAGCATGATACATAACCCAAAGGGACATACCAACTCTAAGAAACCATGAATAGGGAACAAGAGAGTATAAACATTGACCAAGAAATACTAAAATATTCTTAGAATTTTGATAATCCATTAACGTCACTCAAAAAAGTGGTAATCTAATTTTCTTATATTTTCCATGATAGCCAAACAATCCAAGGTTTCCAAATTTAAGATGACATAATCCACAATACATTATACTAAGACATTGACCCTCTTCTAAAAATTTCCACTAGACCTTATCAATAGTTGAACAACATAAAAAAGTATTTGAGCAAAAGAACTTCTCAACTGAGGTTGATGCAAAAGTCTACAAGCCTATCCCTCATCTACTCGCATAAGCCATCTACGAAAAATTTTCCACAAGAGTCAGTTACACCAAGCCACAATAGCTAATATCTAAAAATACCATGAAAGGACACACTTTATTACAAGAATTGGGTCAATTCTCTAAACACTAACAACACCTCAAGTTATAATAAAGTTTCTACCATGTCAATCAAGAAGAAAGTCCTTGTACTTCAGTTATGAACAAAAGAAATGAAAGTATAAAAATCGTACGAGAATGACTCTTGGCCCTATAAGAAGAAATAAACAATTTAGAAGAAACATGATTCCCATCAAACAATTAAATAATTACAATATTGAAGTTTGATATACATACCATCCATCTAATATTATAAAAAGATACCAAAAGCATAGGCTTTAATATTAGATTTCTAAAAGACAAGAGTTGATCAACCCAACAAGGAGGAACCACTGTGTTCAAAGATTAACATAAAAAGCCAAGCATATTATAATTTTAAACCTGTAATCACATAGAGTATATGACTGAAATTAAATACACGGACACGACACAACATAAGTTTCGAAGTGAAGGAAAAGTATACTAGACTTGACCATTAACCCCAAGAGATTCCCCAATCATTCAGGAAGGTCAATGCCCTTATAGGCTAGCAACAACACATGAGAGAATAAGGGAGTTCTGTTAAACAAGAGTATACAAAACATCATCAAAATTTTATATCACTAAGGACTTACAAACCTCCACAATAATTCTAAAGTTCGGTTAATTTATAAGAAATTACCTCTTTTCCAAAACAACAATATTTTAAGGCAACCCTTGATAACATAATCAACCATTCAAACACAGATACAAACATAAATCACTAAGTGCCATTATTAAAGCAACACCTTCTGCTATAGATCCATAAGACTATCAATTGCAAGATTAGTTTTCCCCAAGGTTAATAGCATTCAAGGCAATTTCCATCACAAAACATTAAGGTAATTATGTGCATAGAAAACAACCAATATTAATTAATAGCATTAACATTATAAAAGAGAAAGGACACAAGTTAGAAAAAAACAAAAAATGCCGGAAACAATCTTTCCGAGGGGAAATAGACCAAAATAATTTTAGTGTTAGCGGGGTACTAGATTTGCACAATTGAAACCTCGAGCTTAGCTGATCCAAAAAACTAGTTATGGTTCAAGTTGATGGGGACGATCAAGGTACTTCCTAAGGATGGATTTAAAATCCTAGGAACAAGACTGATGATAACACAGGAGTTTAAAACACGCGAGTTCTGAAACACGTTGCACACAAACTTATTCATTCTAAAGTTTTATTATCGAATCTCCTACCCGGCTAGCCCAAGCATTGATCACTCCAATCCTAAAACCTTTCTTTCCCAATGTCAAAAATGTTATCAAAGGGGTTTGAAAGAGAGTTAACAACATACGAAAAAAGACAAAGAAAAGAAAACTCGGGTGGTAGGAAGGAGCTTCATAGTTATCACAAGCTTACTTTAACGACAACAAAATACTAGCTGGAACAACATAATAACTTGAAACTCAATCGTAGAGAAGAATATATATAAACAAAAAGACAAAGGTTGATCACTCAAGAAAGAAAAACATAACACCCATAGGAGAGGACACATGCATGCTTTCCACTAACACACTAACAATGATAAAAGCTAAAACAAGTAGAAAGGAGAGATCTCCTGACAAGGAATCCAAATGATAAACTGATTCAAGGAAATGGTTCGATTTCATGATAATTTAAATTTAGCAATAGGAGCAAAGTGTAGAAATATCTTTCTTGCTCCTTCAGCTTCGACGAGGCATCCAAACACCTCAAAGTCTAGCAGTAGCAATCTTCTAGATGGATCTTCATCCTTAGCATGTAAGGCACCAACATTCCACTCAATCCTACGTTCACATAGGTAGAGAGCTACCAAAAACATGAGCTTCATTAGGTGGAAAAGAAAATGGTCTCAAAGACTGTTAAGACTACAGTAAATACCCAAAATGGGTTTAATGGAGAAGCCTAGGAACTTTAAAAAAAAAATTGACATGAGGATGTCAGACTCCATAACCTTGAAAGAGCACTCCCAACTTGCGTCAAAATGGTGCGATTAGAGTAGAACAAAATGTCCATCTCAGCACAAGGGGAAAAAAATCTGCCAAAAGGAGTCATAGGTGGTTCAAGGGGCCACATAAGCAGAATGTGGGAGAACAAAACGTAGGTATCATGTTTGTTGAAACACCAAAAAGAGATGTGGTCTCAAGGGATGCTATCCTTGTAGGTTATTCATAGAAGGATCATCTAAAAAAAACCAACAGTTGTCAAACCTGATCAACATGCCTTTACCATTCACATAGCCATAGCAAGAAGGGATTTTTGACAAGGTAAGGACGTCCTCCTCAGAAAGGTAACCATAAAATAGGTAGAAGAAAAACGTCCCACACAAGGCTCCATACCAGAATTCTCCACGCGGTTAGAATTAGGAGAGTTAATTATAGGCTATAATCATGAGCCATGGAGGAAAAAGAAAACAATGATCCAAAAAAATAAAGAGGACAATGCATTAGCAAATGCGTTTCAATCTGTACAAAAAAAAGTACCAATAAAACAATGAAAACGACCCCCACAAACCCACGCCAAGAACATTCCTATAGCGAGGCTAGGCATTTTTTAACCACCGTGGAAACTAGAGCAAGTTTTAAATAAAATAAAATTTGCACAAAAAAAGAAAAGCACTCAAACTCCTTGAAAAAGCATTTCCTTCCCCCAAACGTGGGCTAAAAACAAGGCATGAATAAAATATTGAAGGCAGCATGGGCCAATAAAGGTAGCATGTCAGATTTAATTGGAAGACAACTAGAAAGGAAAGACAAAAAAAACAAAAGGTGGCCACCTCCCAACTTGAATTAAGCCCAAGCAAGGATCAACACGTCTTCTCCTTACAAAATTTAATGGAAATATAGGTTCCCATCCTCCAATGCACTTCCAAAACTAACCATAAATTAAATAAAGCTAGAGTGTGTAGCTGGCAAGTTAGAAAAATATGGTGGGGGTGGTGCGTGGTGCCTTCACACAACAAAACATTTTACCTAAAAAGATACATTTACAAAGCATATAGGGGCACCTAGACAGCCAAGGAAAAAAACTTTGAACCTTAAACATGAACACTACGTCCTTGATGATGGCACCACCCACGAACAAGATTCTCTTGCACAAAACGAGGCTCAGGCACGAGAGTGAACAATAATGAAATAAAATAGATTACAGGTAATTAACAATATTCCTAAAAATCAACACAATAATAATAATAATAGTAATAATAATAATAATCGTTAATCGACAACTAAAGTAATTATACTATTATTATTATTTTAGAGCCTTTTATTTAAAAAAATAATTATTATTATGTAGATGTTCCTTCTAGCTAGACATGCCCTAACAACATCAAGTCATCATTCAAACCACCTATAGAATTTGAGAACGAGATTTTCCTTAACAGGGTAATCGAAAATGGCAAAGCCCACAAAATATCAACAGGAGCACAACATCATTAAACGCTTAGCAACACGGTCTTTGAAGAAGAAAAAGAACAATGATGAACATGACATTACATATTATAATCAAGTTGTTATAGTTAAGGTAATCCCTTATGAGGTTCATATTCCTACTCCTTCTACTAAGACAACAACCATTTTTAAACCCATGCCTACTCATAATACAAGCTTCATCAACCAAAATCCTTCTACTATGTCTCTTCATCCAAACAATCAATCTCATAAGCATGTGCCATATGTTTGACTTAAAGTGATACATCATATTCCTATTATGCACAATGTACCTTTGAGACCCAAACCTCCTACAGTTGTGGATCCCTCTCCTCAACTTATTCATCATATCATATGGCATAACTTATTTTATAACACTTATAAAACCAAAAATACAAAAACATCAAATATGCTAAAAAATAAAAACAAACAAACATTTCAATAATACAAATTTAGGACATAAAAATAGCTTGATTTATTAGCTTATTTACTTTACATATGTTGTTTGTCACATTATTTTCTAGATATAATATATTATACTCTTTATACATATACATTTCATGTTATACGAGCATGATGTAGGATACACAAGACTCTACATAGATATATGTGGTAGAATTTCCCTCATACCCAATGAACTTGCTAATATGGGGGCATTTCCTACACCATCAGGTGTTATTTTTCATTTAGTACATAATACTATTTTAAATTGTGATATATTTTATTTATCTAGATTTATGGGACTAATTTTAGACACTAGAAAATGCATCTTACGCATGGGGTCTCCTATTCAAAAATACCAAAAACATCTTAAAACATAAAAATACTAAAAAACCAAATAATCCCATAAAAGAAAAGAAAAAATAAAAAATCCCACAAAAATGAGGATGAAAGACAACTCACCATTCATTTACTAATCCTCACCCACTCACATTTAATTGTGTCCCATCATACCTATTACACCCTATTATTTCACCCATATGTGTCCCACTCCCCTAAGAACTCAAAAACTATATAATACCACTCATCCCACTAATTACAACCCCCGATTTTTTGTGCCCTAAGGATATACTTGAGTTTTCTTGCTCTCTTGCTCACATATATCGGTTCTAGGTCTTGAAGAAGTGAAAGAAAAGTTCAAATGATGGAACTAACTTGTTGCAACATTGTTTCAGTAGAATTTAAACACAGACAATAATCACAACTATGATTGATCTCCATGTGATTTTTGGTACATCATAACTGCAATTGCCCTACAATATGAGTCAGGTATAATTATCATTTTAATTTATTGTTTGGTCATTTTACATCAATAAAATGTATTTTATCTCCTTAAAATAGTAAGGGATATAATTGGGGTAGGTCCCCTAACCACCAAAAATAACTAGCATTTTTCAGATTGTACTTGTGTACAGGTTTAGATTAAATCTAGAAGAGTTTTACCCACTTTATTCAATGAAAGAAACTACAATTGTCCCTCTATAAAAATGAAATCATAAGATCATTTTGTTTTAGTAGCATCGATTTGGAGATTTCATATCAACTAATCAATCTTGTAGGTGATCCAAATCTAGGTGTACATTTTAGTGACCACAATGGGACCATTTTGGTTGTGGGAAACTCTTTTTAATTTTTTGAATCTAACAATTGTTTTTATTAGGGTTTATTTTAGGTTTGTTTTCATATTTTTTTATAAAATTTGTTCATATCTAATATCTAGTTTTTGCAGGTTTGCTAAAAATCCAAAAAAATTAAAAAATTAAAAAATTAAGTTACAGACCAATTGCAACTACGACTGGGTTGCGATTGCTGACACAAAAATATTAAAATATGGTTATAGGGAAGTCACAACTGCGATTGTGTTATAAATTTGTTTCTACAAAAACTATAACACATCTGTTTTTCTTAAAGGAATGAACTACACATTTTATTGCGAGTATGGGTAAGGGTAAATACCCATATACATAACTATGATAAGCGCAAGGGCATATTCCCATAAAATAATTATGTGGAGTACCACAGGAACCCCAAAGTAGTTCGCACCTTGAGGGAATTGATTAATGAAATAGGTATTCTAACCTGCTTGAATATTACACTTGTGAGATTAGAATTATCCTTAATGATGAACCTGGTTTGATTGATTGAGCAGAGTAAAATCCAACTTGGTTAATTAAGGGGGTAAAGTAAAGCTGATGACTAGAAATTTTCTAGTGTATTGCTCTCATTAGGGTAATCCTTGGTATTTAGGGAGAGAAAATTTTATAGGAATCCGATTCGACTAAGAACTTTTATTCTACCTTGAGAAAATCAAACATCATTGTTTCCGAGTCACCCTAGTGATTGTTTCTGTTCTTTACACACCCTTCTCAAACTGTCATATCTATTTTTGTCATCCATTATGATTTTTTTATTTTCCTAGTCTCATTCACAACTGTGATGATACTATGATTTTCACATCCCATATTTCCCAGAGCTAGTTGAAAATGTGACTAACATGTAACCTTACAACTCATTCATTTTTTTATGATTCTTGATTTATTCGAGAGCCAATCACAACTATGACTAACCTTTAATTTTCTGGTCATACCATCTCGCTGAATTTTTCCACTCATGTTTCAAATTCCTAGTCACAGGTGTGTTTGTCATTCCTCATGGCTCCTAGTCATTTATATGTTCATTCACACCCTTAGTTTCTTCATCAACACATTCTTAACCACATTGTTAAGCTTTAATCCCAACACTTGGGGGGAATTCCTCCTGCATCAAATTATCATTCCATTTGTAATGATCCTATCCATCCGATGGTACTGAGTCATCCCTACCCACTACATTTCAAATTTCCCACAATTGAAAAAGTTGATGGAAATAAGGACCCCAAAATCATTTGCATCAAATCCACTACGCATGTCACCTCCTTCAACATGATGACACTTTCCTTCTCCGCACTTTTCTAACTTCACTCACTGGTCGCGCATTTGATTGATATTCATGCCTCCCACAACATAGAATTTAAACATTCACACAACTTAAAAAAAACCTTCTTATCTCACTTTTCCAAATCATATTTCATCTAAAGCAACACTATTTGAGCATCATATGCTTCACCAATTCCATAACAAGTCCATTATTGACTTTGTTACACGTTGGCATGCCCTTATTCACTACCAATCATCTCCACTATGATAATATGAGATCATTGACCTATGTTCCAAAAGTTGCGCCCCCCACATCTCAAACCACTTAAAAATGCACCCACTATGTAGATTTGAAGAGGTCATGCACATGATACAACACCTAGAGGATATCCATCTTGGTCATCCTCCTTCCTTGCCACATGTTTCGGTTCCTCCTCCACCTCATATGCCTTCACACTCTTATGTTCACAATGTCCTCCAATTAGATCCTCTTCACATCTTTCCACCTTCTACACCCACATATTCACATAAATTGTGTTCACTTAGAGCCCCTAACTTCATCCAATCCCCTCGTAAATTCATTCCTTTGAGTGGGCCACTTTATTTTATTCTCCACAAGTTTTTTGGCACCAATATCATCACTATCCATCCCAAACCACCCATTCCATTGTGGTGTGCCTCTCATAAAACATGTTACTATCACCGTACTGATGGTCATTCCACTTAATCGTGTCCTCAACTTCGCAACATCATTCAAGACCCTTTTGAAAAAGGGGACATCTCCATAGAGCCTCCATCTCCTTATTCATAACCATATAATACATATTGACTCACTTAACACACTATTAATCTCA
This sequence comes from Taxus chinensis, assembly GCA_019776745.2. Classification (NCBI taxonomy): domain Eukaryota; kingdom Viridiplantae; phylum Streptophyta; class Pinopsida; order Cupressales; family Taxaceae; genus Taxus; species Taxus chinensis. Next base: position 489,921,075 of record CM034146.1, read on the forward strand.
CTTCTTCTCCATGTTTTGTGATTTCATCATCTGAATCATCATGTCTTCCTCATGTCTCGTCATCCACATCATATCTTATTCAATCTCCACCATCATGTGCTTCCAATTATGACACGGTTTCATCATCTTCCTTTATAAAATTCCTAACATTTCCATCGTCTCTATCATCATATGATTATATCTTTCCAACCACAATTTCCCACTCATTGCTCCCTTTGGTCCCATACACTCCAATTCTCACACTTCCACTCCCACACCTACTTTTTTCCCTTCATCACACCTCGGTTCACTCATCACTTGATATATTCCAAATAAATCTTCCATATGCATCTAAATTCCATCATCATCACTCATTTAAGCACCATTCTTACTCACGGTTCTACTGTTACATTCTATACCATCTATTACAGTAATTTACACTCCTCTTACATATATGCCTTATCACATGTATACACTTATTTTTCCATCTCTTCCTCGAAAGACACCTCTGTGTGCTCCCATTCCTTAACCTTTATTAGAGCATTCTTCCATATCCACCTTATTGCATTCATCACCACTCATTAAAGCATCATTTTTATTATCAACTTTTCATGTTCTCACATCATCTGCCACTCTCACATAACCATTCGTTATTACATTTGTGCCACAAGCCTCCTCCACATCCAATTATGATTTCACATTATTTAAATTTTCTCCCACATTCTTATTTGTTTGACATTCCCTCTTACGTGCCTCTTCCCATTTCATGCCATCATCCTATCATCATACCCATTGTTTAGGATACCATAATTTTAACTCTTCCACTTCCTCTAGGAATCACTATGTTCTCAACTCCCCATCCACCTAAAATAATCTCTCATACATTGTTTCATACCACTTTATCATCTTACATGGATCTATTTTCAAGTCCTCATCCACATGATGTTCTCGTACATCCACCACACTCAACACCATTCTTACGTGATTCATCCCCGCACTCACGTCCTCCACACACCACCATCATATGGATTTTATTTAAAATTTTGGATTCACTTATCAACCACATCATCCCCTCCACTATAATTATTTATCTCATTTATTGCTTGCTTTTATACATCATGTATCCCATTCACATAGTCTCTATATGGACTGGGGGGATTGTCATTTGTCTTCAATACCACATTATTCTTGCTCCTTACATTCTTCTTATCTTCATCTAGCTTGGATTTGAAACATGATCGGATTCTCTGTACATTATATGCTATCATCATTGACACACACACACACACACACACACACACCCACACACACACACACACCCACACACCCACACACCCCTTCACATAACTAAACATATTTAAAAAATAAAAAAATCTATACATTCCAAAAAATACAATAAAAAATGATTTCTCATGGATGTTCTTATGCATTTCCTCCATTAATTCATATTTTATTCCAATTATAGAATCACTGCTACACATTTCATTTACAGTTCATTCACATTCCACATTTTTTTTGTTTCACATATTTTTGTGAACTCTTGATCATCTTGTCGTCACATTTTGTGAGTCAATATTTTTTACTATAGTTGCTTTACCTTGGTCTCTCCTTACTTGGTGATTTAAGAATGACTGTCCTATCTGAGATCCATGCATGCTTACACAATTAACCTCTTGTTGTGAAGGCCCTCATGCATTCTTTGTTGACATTTACCAATTTCATCTCCATCATCACTTCCACCTCTGATAGAATTTGAGGATTTTATTAACTACAGATTTAATCAATTAAATCATACAACATTAATAAACTATGTAATATTAAATCAATAAAAATCACAATATATTGCATAGAAAATAAAGAAATTCTTATAAAAAGTAAATAACAAATGACACAATATTTATAGTGGAAAACTCAAATGTAAAAAATGATTGTGAAAAGTAACCTTTATTGTAGAGAACCCTTTTATATATAGTAAATTACCTCCTCCTTTAGAAATCCTAATCACAAGGGTAAAAAATCACCTTTGATATATATTTTTCAATATATCAAATGAAGACACGAAGTCCTTTTTATATGAGGTGATCGGGTATGTCTCTCGACCCACCTTTTCAACCTAAATGGTTGACACACATACCAAGGTTTAAAATATTTAATAATAGAAATATAACTATTTATTATTATTAAATATTTAATCTAAAGTATATCCCTAGGTTTGAATATTTAATAATATAAATATAAATATTTATTATTAAAAAATATTTAACCTATAGTATAATGTTGGACCCATATTAATTAAGGGGTGGCCAACCACTTAACCATTATGTTCCAACACTCCCCCTTAATGTTAAGTGGGATAACATATGCCAATAGATTACCTTCCTGTGGTACACTACAAGATTTACAATCCTTAAACCATAAAGGTTTTAGGCTAGCATATAGGTTGAAGGAATTATAACACCTTCATCATACTCAAGTTACCTTTTGGTACAAAAGGATTTGGAATCCCAAAGATCATCCCATGATTAGTGCCTAAGTATGATTTGTGAGTTTTACATATTCTCACAAGTTCTCATAAAAGGTTACTTGAAACAAAGCATATAAGAGCCTTTTATAACCAAGGTCCTCCTTAACAAATATGCTTACACTGGATGTTTACTAGTAAACTCAATAGCACTAAAGAGTTTACTGAAGACCACCTTTAAGGTCTTTCTACACTTCTTTCTAAAAAAGAAGCCGAGGAGGTATACACATGCCCGAAGGTCTTTTTACAATGCCGAAGGTCTTTTTTTCTTTTTACAAATTCATAATTTTATTTTACAAATACCAAGTTCCATTAGGAGGTGACATTGTCATGCACACTCCCCCTCAATGGAAACTCCAACAATCCAAGTTTTTCACGAAAGTGAAAAAACTTTGCAGCACTCAGGGGCTTTGTGAAGATGTCAACAACCTGCTCTTCAGTCAGCAAAAACTTGAGATCTATCTCACCACTTAGCACCTTCTCACGGATGAAGTGTATATATATCTCAATGTGATTCGTCCTCTAATGTTGTACTGGACTATGTGCAAGAGCTATGGTTCTCTGGTTATCGTAGAACAAAGGAATATTACCTTGATCCTTCATCTTTATCTCGTTGAACAACCTCTTTAGCCATAATGCTTCTTTTATAGCTTCCATTAAACTTCTATACTCAACTTTAGTTGAAGAGATAGAAATAGTTGGTTACTTTTTACTGCACCAAGTAATGACACCAAATTTAAACACATAACCAGAAGTAGATTTTCTATCTAATACATCACCAAAATGATCAGAATCAAAAATAAATATAAGTTAGCATTTTCATCCTTAGTATAATGCAACCCATAATTGATTGTACCTTTAATATATCTAAGTTTTTTTTTGCAAGATTCCAATGATCTCTATAAGGTTCCTACATAAACCTTGAAGCAATTCATATTGCATAGGAACTATCTGGTCTAGTTATAGTTAGATAAATCAAACTACTAAATAACTTCCTATATAAATTAGGATCAAATTTTTCACATGCATTTAGGATCAAGTTTTATTCCAACTTTCATAGGTGTAAAAATTGGTTTACAATCAATCATATTGTCGTTTTTTCAGTACATCAAAGGTTGCATATTGTGTTTTGAGAAAAAATAATAGAATGCTTATCTTATAAAGACATGCCATGCCAAGAAAATGATGTAAGAGACCTAAATCAGTCATTTCAAAGTATTGTTTCAATTTTTCTTTAATCCTATGAATTAAAGCAGGACTAGTCACCAGTCATAAAAAATCATCCACATATAGGACAAAAAATGATAATGTTTTTTTTTATAACCTTCTTGCTTAATGAATAAATCATTGTTCAGAAGAACAATTAACAAAACCTAAAAATTTAAAGAAAGCATTAATTTTCACATACCAAGCTCTAGGAGCTTGCTTTAAACCATTATTTTTTTAAACTTACAAACATAGTTTTCTTTACCAATTTCTTCAAAGTCCTTTAGGTTGAGACATGTAAAGTTCTTATTTTAAATCACCATTAAAAAAAATATTTTTCACATCCATTTGGTGGATTTTCCACCCAAACTAAGAACAATAGCAAACAATCAATAAATTGCTCAATTAGCGTTAAGGGGCAAATGTCTCAACATAATCTATACCAGAGTTTATTGAGTAAACCTCTAGCAATAAGTCTAGCTTTATATTTTTCAATACTACCATTCAACATTATATTTTACTTTGTATAACTCATCTAGACCCATATATAACGCCACTTTTCGATGAGAGGTGGAACCAACTACAGGTTTGATTTTGAATTAGGGAATTAAATTCAGCCTGCATTGCAAAATCCACTTCTCATCTCAAGAGCACTTCTTCAAAATTTTATTGGCCCATGTGGGTTCATACAAGGTCATTAATGCATAAGCCTGTGGTCCAAGCCATGGAACCAGGGATCATGTTGGTTGGTTAATAGGATTAGACAATTTCTACACATGGCAGAAAATGATTCCATTTTGGTTTTCTTATGCAGAGGCTACCAAGTCGCAGTTCTAGGAGGAACGTTTTAAAGAATGGGGCCACCCCCTTCATAACAAATGTGACCCAAATTTTACAAATATATCAGAGTTTGATTCTCCATGTATTTAACAAAATAAGAATATGTGCAATAGTATTAAAGTCAAGGCATAAGATAAGGTATGTTTTTTTTAATTAAAAAGTGCACTTTTATACTTAATATCCAAAAAATGTACAATCCTATTCGTACAAAAATGGGTGGAAAATTCACACCCCAGAATTCCAAATAAGTCACATCAAGCAACCAATAGCCTCGAGAGAGGCAAAATAATATAACACCACAACAATTACAAAAAACCAATGTAAATTTCATACCAAAAAAAGAGACCAATTAAGCAGCATCTACTAACATGGAGGTCATGCCAAGTGGGGGAACTATTCAAACTTGTCAGATACAACCCAACCCAAAATGTAGAAGCTTCATCAAAAATATGGGAGCCCAGCTGTCCCAACCCTGAATTTTCATGAGCACCAATATTATCATTAGGCCTATCTGGGATGTACCAAGTATCCTTCAAAATTTGAATAGAAAAACCATCATGAGTTAGTTGTGAACATGAGGAAAATATTCTTTTTAAGGTTAGGAACAGGAGATAAAACATTATTCAAAATACCATTTGCAAATTTTAGCTTTTCCTTTCGCTATTGTTTCTAAAGATGAGTTATCACCAAGATACACATAGTTCATTGATTTTTGGGCATCAAATAAAGAATTGGAAATACCAGTCATATGATTTGAAGCACCTGAATCTAGAATTCATTCAGAAATAGAGGAAGAGTATAAAACAACATATAATTCAATAGTTTTATGATCATCATTAAAAATAATTTTTTTCCTTAACTTATATTTAGATGAGACAATCTCTTTCTAATTTTAATGGATAGGTTTCTTAGATTTACATTCTTCCTTTTTATGCCCAAATTTGCCAAAATTTATGACATTTACCATTAAAGATTACACAAAAATGTTCAAAAGTAAAAAATTTCTTATCAACAAATGAAGATTTAGATCCTAAAATAAATGATAGAGAAAGGGCTTGGTGGTTTGAATAAATCACTAAGCAAGAAGTGCTTGAGAGGCATTCTCCTTAAATGTGCTAAATTTCATCATCACTTGCTCTTACTGTATAGCAAAAGACAAATCAAAGTATTTAAATCGATGGGTAATTCGATCCTCATTATGATATTTAGATTTAGGATAGAAATAAAATTCCTAAATCTTTCATGTATATTCAATTAGAACAATAATCTAGATTAATTTTTCACCAATTAAGTCACAATTGCATCCATCTAATTATCTTTGATATTTTTAACTTTGAGCTAACAAAGACTATTTTGAATCTCCTTTCATAGCAGTCGTAAGGTGTAATTCTAAAACAAGTTTAATAATCTTAGATAAGGGAACACCTTCATGCATGGATTCTAATTGTATCCATACCTCTTTAAGATGTTAGATATTAAGAATGTGTAGAATATATTCATCGTTCACATTGCATAGGATCATGGAAAGGGCCTCCTACGTACCATGTGAGAATGCATTCATATTTTCCGCATTTTCTTGAATACCAGTGGGCGTAAGCTCAGTTCCTGAAACAATCATCCAAAGTTTCCTACCACAAGTTCTGATTTGAAACCAAGGGGTTTGATCTTCCAAATATTGTAATTTGCTCCATTTAGGATAATAGGAATTATCGAGGCAAAAGAAACCTGGATGCCATTATCTTTCAAATTTCCTGAAACACATACCCCATTATGATATAATGCACCACTGAGTTAGAAACATATTAATCGAAAAAATGACAATATCCATATTTTATGATTAAAAACATGTATTATTTCATTAAAAAATCAAGTATTATATATATATTTAAAAAGAAATAACTAATTTTTTAAAAATCTGATCATTAAATATTAATAGAACTAGATCTAAATTTATATATCTAAAGAAACTATTTGACCATAACTAATTATGTCATTAAAATTGTATACATTAATTAAATTTCCATAATCAAATAATAACCCACATTATAAAGGGCTCTGAATTAAACCCAGACCTATCATAAGTGTTTTAATTTGTTGATATAGAAGTGAAGATGAAACCACTAAGAATGCACAACTTCAAATTTCATGAAAAGTGTTAATAAGATAAAGATATGGCCAACTTAAATTTGATGTCTAAATAACCATCATTTAACCTTATTTTTGGTCTGCTGTGATAGTCATTTAACTGTCAATTTTATCACAATGAAAATTTCCTAGATATGGCGAGCTTAAATTTGACGTCTAAATGACTGTCATTCTACCTTATTTTTGGTTAAAATCATGATAGGTCATTTGAAATATCAATTTAACATAGTAAAAATTACATGTTATTTTAAATATGAAATTTCAAATTTCTTCTTCACATACAATTTTAGACAGATTTTGTTTATAAATTATAATAAATATAAACAATAGGTATATAGGCTATTTTAGAATAGTTTATATAATATAAACTATAATGATCTTTATTCTATAGTAAATTTTTATTTAAAGAATATATTTATAAAAACTATAAAATTATATATATTTTAAATCAAACCCTATTAGAGGGGTGTCGAAAGGACATGGGCATATTATTTTGAAAAAAAAAGGTAAAAATAGTAAAATAATTTTTACCATGTGCAAGGAGATTTCAAATCACATGAGAGTACAAATTAACTTGAAATTTACAGAGGGACAAGTAATTTCATGGCCAATGAAATAATTTGAAATCCCTATTTTCATGAAACTTGTCTCCTCCTTATTGATTTACTCTTGAATTTTACCTTTGAAAACATTTACCCTGCACACATTTAAACTATAGAGAAATAAAAATATTTCATATATTAATTTACCCTTACCTGTATGTGATTTTTCAAATTGCATGTAAACCATTTTCACCTATGCACACTCACAATTCCTCACAAAACATTTAAACTTTTAGATTGCAAAAAAAAGGGGAGAAATAGGCCTGATGATTTTTAAATATTCCGGGTTGGTTGAAAAAACCCATACAAAATTAAATAAATAAAATACAATAACATTTGATCTAATCTATTTAATTTACCTCACTCTGATACCATGATAGAATTTGAGGATTCTATTAACTATGGATTTAATCAATTAAATTATACAACATTAATAAACTATGCAATATTAAATCAATAAACATCACACTATATTACATAACAAATAAAGAAATACTTATAGAAAGTAAATAACAAATGACACAAGATTTATAGTAGAAAACCCAAAAGTAAAAAACCACTGTGAAAAGTAATCTTTATTGTAGAGAACCCTTTTACATCTAGTATATTACATTTTCCTTTAGAAACCCTAATCACAAGGGTAAAAATACATTCGATATATATTTTTCAATATATCAAATGCGGACCCGAAGTCCTTTTTATACGAGGTGATCGGGTAGGTCTCCCGACCCACCTTTTCAACCTAAATGGTTGACACATATACTAAGGTTTAAAATTGGTGTCACTCACATTTCACCCTGAAATTTGTGACTATCCTATCTGAAAATTTTTCGTACTTTTAAAATAATGGGTCGTTTGTTGTTTTTATTGCCTGAAATTTCTTGTATTGTGTCAAGATAATCCCAAAGAGCCATATTAGATTTTTTCGCCAAATACCCAGATGCCCAAAATTGTTTTATTCTGTCGTCAGGATTTGTCTGCGGGAAATTTGTATTTAATTATTTTGAGCCCCGTATGAGGCTATTTGCGCTCTGTTTTAACTCTATTATGAGCGAATATGTTATTATTCCTATGTGCCAGAAGGATTTTAACTTATTTTAAGTTTTGGGCTTTATTTGTAACTTTGGAAATTTTTCGTGTTTTTGTGGTGTCCCGTTTTGTTTTCTATGAAATTTCTCTGGAGCAATTCCCTCGCCGGGTAAGCCCGATTTTTAGCCTAAGCAGCTAGAAAACATATACGCACATTATGCCCGGAGGAAGTCACCATCGGAGGTCTGGATCACTGGGAAAAAGCGAAGTCGTGCACAGAAAAGCCCCTGCAGGGATGGGCACATTTTTGGAAAACAAAGGATTTAAGCTGCGATCGGAAAAATAGAAGCTGCAGACATGATGGGAATTTTATTACCTGCCGTAGCAGGGTACTTTTCCCCATGTTATAAAATTCACTTAAGCTGCAGTGGGAAAATTAGAAGCAGCAGGCAGGTGGGAATTTATTGCCTGCCTTGCAGGGTAAAAATTCCCATGGTGAAATAAAAGAAAAGTGACTTAAGTGAAATCACGGGATTTTATTGCCTACCTTGCAGGGTAAATAATCTCATTGTCAAAGTCAAATCACTTAAGTGGATCATGGGATTTCCGGGGCTGCCTTGCAGGGTAAAAAATCCCATTGTCAGAAATTCTTAAAAATAGAATTCTATTATGCAAAAAAGTGCGACCCACCTTGGGTGAATAATAATGCATTAAATAAATATTTGTTAATATTTATTCACCCAATTTTGGCACCTAGGCTTGTGGAAAAGTTAACAAAAGCAAAGGGGAATAAATCAATTGGAAATAGAATTCCAAAATTAAATAAATTTAATTTGTTTAATGCAGCCCCTTTTGAGAAGGAATTAATACTTTTTAAAGTATTAAAAGATTATATTAAATTCTATTTTCAGTGGCTATGGTCAAAGCACACTGTGAAGCTTAAGTGAAGTGAAGTGTGGATGATTAAATTGGATTAATTTAATTTATTGGATGGCTGTCCTTAAACATGCTATTTTTAAAAGAGAAGAGCATGATTTTTAATTAATTAATTGCCTTTAATTGTTAGGGCAATTATTAATTATAGAATTGTGAAGGTTATATAAGCATGGGCAGCCATATGGGTGAATTATTTAATTCATAGGTCAAGAATTGCAGCCAAGTGAAAAGTGTGCCCCCATTAAAGGAAGGATTTTGCTCAGGCAAAGTGGAAACAAGGCTAAAAGCTTCCAAATTTGGCGCATGCTTTGAAGGAGGTTGATCTTTGTCTGCATAATTGTTTACACAGGTGTTACAGGAGCTCAGGTGTTGTTGAAAGGATTCATGCTCTCTTTATGTGCAAATTAAACACCATTTTTTGGGGGCAGCAGGCTTGAAAAGTGCAGATTTTTACAATTAAAATTCACTATTCATGCTCCGGTGGCCATTTTTGTCTGGATAAATTGCAGGAATTCATTACAGGTGCTTTACAAAGGAAAAGGAGCTTTTATCAATGTCCAATACATTGCATATATCCTCCAAATATGAAGAATTATCCAGATCTGCACCAGTATTGAAGAATTCCAGTCAAATAAGAAGAAAAAGACATTCAGACAAAGATAGACAAAGCTATGGCGAAGAAAGATGAAAAAGAAAGCACAACGGAGTCATGCATCACTTCTAAATTTGTAGATATTAGAAACACGGATCTAGGCTTGGAACCTCTTGCTAAATTGATAGACAGATCCAGAGCAGGAAAGACTTCACTCATGCGTGCAGGAGAAACTTCACTCATGCGTGCAGATTAAAAGCAGTGGAATTATTCGAGCTGCAGCTTTTCCATCCATAGCCCAGTTGCCAGAATTTGTTATGCAGGTGCAGATCCATATCTAGATGCAGATGCGGATGCAAATCCATATGCAGATCCAGATCCAGATATTATAGTTGCAAAAGCTTCTGGCACAAAGGCTTCATCCTCTTGTTCCGAATGCAGCCCATGAAGAAGACAGTGCGTGGGAAATTCCTTCCAAGACCTTGTGCATGTGCTCTCATCTTCCAGTTGAAGCCTTCATTGAATTTTCATTTACCCTGAGTGCTTTCCAGAATTTTTAATTGCTCATATGCAATTAAAAATAAGGATGATGAGTTATCTACGACCAACCTTGCACTGATGCATGTACAACAGAAGAACTGCAAAAGCTTCAAGGATAAAAGAGAAGACAATGCGGAGGCAAAATTCCAGCTTGCTTCCAATTCCAACTGCTTGCAATTCCATCTTGTTTCCAGATCCAGCCACTGCAAGATCCAACTAATTCCAGCTTTGTTTCCAGATCCAGTTTGAATCAGCTGCATGCAGACATGAAAAAAGAAAAAGTTAGCTTTCCTCTTCCTTCTTCTTTCCTTCGACAAAGTCAGCTTTCCTCTTCCTTCTTCTTTCCTCTCGACAAAGTAATTGAGCGATCAATTAAATTATACAACTTACGTGATTGGTTTAAAAGCCATTACTTGAAGAAGTCAATTACTTGGAGATAGGTGGTAGGCGTACAAAATAGAAGGTTCTATTTTCAGTTGCAAATCATACGTCATGCAAAGAGGAATTCCAGGAAGGAGATTGCCAGCTGTTTCTTTTTTAAATTCCACATGTGCCAGTTCAACTAAAACTTCCAGCTTGTAATTGCCCCTCTACGTTCTATAAGTAGAGGAAGAACCTTCGAGTTAATGATCGATCAGAATTTGTAAGAAGCAATGTTGTGTTCTAGACTTTGTGCTGAACCCCTGAGAGCCACTTGTTGCAGAGGAATACAAAGGAGCAGGTTTCCGGATAACTTTGTGTCACGGCATAATGTGTTTCTTGCTTTGAATCTTAGATCTTTTGATAAATTTTGTGTTATTTTAGATCTAGATCTAGAGCTGCCTTTGTTTTATAATTCTGTGTGTTCATATCTATTAAGTTTCTTCAATGTGCATGCAATTAGCTCCGCTATCTACTAATTGGGATGCACATCTTCCCCATTTCTTCTCTGTATTTCCTTTACTTCTTTCTTCTATAACTTCTTCTTTCTTAAACAGCTGCTTACTTGCTGCAAAACTTCTTAGTTATGATTCATGAACTAAGTGGTTAAAGTAAAACCCCTGATAGATAATAACACATTTTTATTGACAAATCTGACACGGGAGCCTCACCGGTTAAATGAGGGAGATTTATCTCATGACTGCCTAGGTTTGATGCTATGCAGAAAATCTAGCCAACAATTTTTGTTGACTCCGCTAGGGAACAACTCTTTTTGCAGATCAATACTTATCTATTGAAGATTGGAGTGTTTTCCACACAAATCTCAACCTGGCTGAACATCCATTCACCTGATCCGTGAAGTTGCAAGGGAGGACTAATCATTTCTTCAGATTGCAGGAGAAATTTAATTTCAATCATCCTCCTCAAGTTAGAAGCCGCAAATCTAGTCTTTCACCAGGAAGAAGAGTGCAAAATCCTTCAGATCCGGATCATCTTCAGGATAATCCGGCAGCTGGAATTATTCATCAAGTCTACTCTTGGAGAGGACGTGACCCGTTCATCATGCTGAACCGAAACCCACTTGCCCCTGCAGCGCCTGTTCCAAGGGGTGCAGCCTTTGGATCTCTGAATCTAACTCCTCCTATGCATGATCTACCTAAAGGGACGAGAAAGACTTTTCCGAAATTCTTTGGTGATGGCAAAGTAGAACTTGGATGACCACTTGGCTGCGTTTCTTCATATCCTGTGGAGTGCTTGCAGTTGAGCATGAAGATGTATCTGTCAGACTCTTCATAGAGACTCTGCATGACTCGGCTGGAGAATGGTTCTACCGGCTAGCTCCTGGCACCATAACCAACTGGGCTACTATGCGGGATGCGTTCCTGAAAAGATTCTAGGCAGCCAAAGATTTCGAGCACTTTGATAACCCAACTGACTTAGTTGAAGAAGGAGCCACATGAGCACATGCGGGATTTTATTGTAAAATTCCAAAGGTTACTGTACAAAATTCCGGCTTCTGCTTCTCTGAATGACGAGAATCAAAAGGTGTTCTTCATCAATGCTTTGCTTCCTGAAGTAAACTATCAACTGCGAAGAGCACGTCTTGCTGATTTTGTTAGCAGCTCAGAACATGGCGGTTGAAATTGAAGACGACCTCATTATGGCTGGAAAGATAAAGAGCAGCACTTCTAGAGCTGAAAGTTCATCCTCTGCTACTACTTCCGATTCACTACTGCAAAAGTTAGCAAATGAGATGATGCAGATGAAGAAACAAATGGCTCAAATGGCTCAGGGCAACAACACTGCCCCTGCTCGGAATTTCAATAACAACAACCGGAACCGCATTGCTGGTTCCCAAAGATTAGCAATTGAAGCTGCTCCTAGAAACAACATGGAGATGAATGAAGAAGACCAGGAAGCTGATGCTGATCAGTTCGAGAATGATGATTTTGTAGCTCCTGCTGGCGACTCCAACATTAATTACCTGAACTACAAATTTGAACATGACGATGAGAAACTTCATGAAGATGATCATGGTCATGCATATGCGGTACTTACAAGATCACAAACTCACCAAGCTGAGGCATTAGCTGACGAACAAAAAGGGGGCAGCCCTTTACCTTCTTCCTTGGCTCCTAGAGATAAGAATGCGAGTTCTTCATCTCAACCACAAAAAGCAACTTAGGTATCTGAATCTATACATTCCTTCGACATTGTTGATCATGCCAAGAAAACTAAAGTTTAAATGTCAGAAGCTGAATACCTGAGAGCTTTTCCTGAGCAGTTAAATATGCTAGTCAAATATGTGCAATCACCAGGACAATCCAGTACATCAAAAGGCCTTTTGCCTAAGCCCAAGGATATTCCTCCACCAGAACAACACTGCAATTGTTAAATCCTCACCATCTTCTGAAAGAGTGGAACCATTCTATGTTTCTCTATTGCTTAATGGTTTCAAGTTAAGCAATTGTGTTTTAGATTCGGTCACTTCTAATAATATCATGCCAGATAAAGTTACAGATGCTCTCGGGCTTACCCTGACAAAGACCATAAAAAGGTGCTACTCCATGGAGAGACAAGTTCCTTTAATCGGAAAAATCAAAGATGCACAAGCTGTTCTGGCAGCTTTTCCTGACAAAAGATTAAAGATGACAATCTTAGTTGCAAATATTCCTGTCTCCTACGGGATGTTGCTGAGTAGAAACTTTTGCAAAGAGCTGGGAGGAGAAGTAAAAATGGATTGGTCATGTGCGCACATTCCTATCAAAGGGCTTAACCATAAGCTGGAGCCAGAAAAGAATTCTAGGTACACAGTTACAAAATCTGAGGATTCTAGATCTCAGATTATTTTTCAGGAATCTAACCATGGGGTCTATTTCTTGGAAATGAATAAAGATGTTCCAGAGCCAAAAATTCAACCAGAACCAGAGCCAGCAAAAGAAGAAAAAGTTTGTACTCTGGAGTTTAAAGGCACATGTTGTTCTTTTGGATCAGGTGCTGGCGCTCTACTAATATCTCCAGATCATGAGGTATTTCCATACTCCCACAAGATGATGTTTGAGAACACCAATCATACGACGGAGTATGAAGCATTGCTTCTAGGAATGGAGCAAGCTAAAAAGAAAGGAGTAAAACTCCTCAAAGCCCAAGGAGATGTTGAACTTCTAGTAAAGCAGGTTCGAGGGCAAAGTCAAGTTAAAAGAGATAAGCTGGAGCATTACAGATGTAAAGTGCTTTCCGCCACGTTCGATTTTGTAGCCTTCTCTATTGACTTCATTCCAATAAATCAAAACTCCAAAGCAGATTCTTTGGCAGTCACAGCTATACTATTGAATTCGGATAGACCACCGTCCATATTCAGACAAGGAAACTATAAAGTGGAGATGGTCTACTGCCCCAGGGTCCCTGAACAAACATCTGCATGTTTGCATGTTGAAGGGAGCAAATCACCACCATGGCAAACAGTCACAGAAAAAGCTGATCCAAGTTATGATGACAGCAGTGGAATAGTCCAACCAAAGGGTAACAAAATACCCAAGGGTTTGGAAACTTTCAACAAGCATGATCGGTACCTGAAGAAGAAGAAGGAATATGGTGATAGTTCTTCTTTAGAAATGCAGCAAATAAGTTTGGGAACGGAGCAAGTTGATGCAGACTTACCTGTTACGAAGAGAAGAAAGGATGAGCCACCACCAGATGAAGTTGATAAGGACTTGCCCAGAGTCTTTGACAAGAAGGCCAAAGAAAGGAAGTTCAAGATCAGAGATTGGGTACTCTGGAGGGACAAGGGACATGAACCGAAGGGCATACACGACGAATTTGATCCACTCTGGAAAGAGCCCTTTGTGATCAAAAGAGCTGCAGGAATGGATACCTTCTTCCTTGCCTACTGGGATGGAATTGAGTTACCACGGCCTTTCAATGGGCAGCATCTGAATCTGTTCATGTACTGAAGAAGCAGGGTAAAACCTGTATGTACATAAATAAAACTTTGTTTGTTTTTTCTTGTTTTGTTTTGTTTTTTGTGATGTGCTGTGTTGTGTTTGTTTGCCTGACCCCGTGCCCAAAGGACAAGATACGAAACCAAATATGTTGGGATCTCATCTTTTCCCTTTGTCATTCTGACAAGAGAAAAAGATGTCCACAGATGGAGCCAACTGGTGTCACTCAGATTTCACCCTGAAATCTACGACTACCCTATCTGAAATTTTTTCGTACTTTTAAAATAATGGGTTGTTTGTTGTTTTTATTGCCTGAAAGTTCTTGTATTGCGTCAAGATAATCCCAAAGAGCCATATTAGCTTTTTTCGCCAAATACCTAGATGCCCAAAATTGTTTTATTTTGTCGTCGGGATTTGTCTGCGGGAAATTTGTATTTAATTATTTTGAGCCCCGTATGAGGCTATTTGCGCTCTGTTTTAACTCTATTATGAGTGAATATGTTATTATTCCTATGTGCCAGAAGGATTTTAACTTATTTTAAGTTTTGGGCTTTATTTGTAACTTTTGGCAATTTTTCGTGTTTTTGTGGTGTCCCGTTTTGTTTTCTATGAAATTTCTCTGGAGCAATTCCCTCGCCGGGTAAGCCCAATTTTTGGCCTGAGCAGCTGGAAAACATATACACACATTATGCCCGGAGGAAGTCACCATCAGAGGTCTGGATCACTGGGAAAAAGCGAAGTCGTGCATAGAAAAGCCCCTGCAGGGATGGGCGCATTTTTGGAAAACAAAGGATTTAAGCTGCGATGGGAAAAATAGAAGCAGCAGGCAGGTGGGATTTTATTGTCTGCCGTGCGGGGTACTTTTTCCCGTGATATAAAATCCACTTAAGCTGCAGTAGGAAAGTTAGATGCTGCAGGCATGCTGGAATTTATTGCCTGCCTTGCAGGGTAAAAATTCCCATGGTGGAATGAAAGAAAAGTGACTTAAGTGAAATCATGGGATTTTATTGCTTGCCTTGCAGGGTAAATAATCCCATTGTCAAAGTCAAATCACTTAAGTGGATCATGGGATTTCCGGGGCTGCCTTGCAGGGTAAAAAATCCCATTGTCAGAAATTCTTAAAAATAGAATTCTATTATGCAAAAAAGTGCGACCCACCTTGGGTGAATAATAATGCATTAAATAAATATTTGTTAATATTTATTCACCCAGGCTTGTGGAAAAGTCAACAAAAGCAAAGGGGAATAAATCAATTGGAAATAGAATTCTAAAATTAAATAAATTTAATTTATTTAATGCAGCCCCTTTTGAGAAGGAATTAATACTTTTTAAAGTATTAAAAGATTATATTAAATTCTATTTTCAGTGGCTATGGTCAAAGCACACTGTGAAGCTTAAGTGAAGTGATGTGTGAATGATTAAATTGGATTAATTTAATTTATTGGATGGCTGTCCTTAAACATGCTATTTTTAAAAGAGAAGAGCATGATTTTTAATTAATTAATTGCCTTTAATTGTTAGGGCAATTATTAATTATAGAATTGTGAAGGTTATATAAGCATGGGCAGCCATATGGGTGAATTATTTAATTTACAGGTCAAGAATTGCAGCCAAGTGGAAAAGTGCGCCCCCATTAAAGGAAGGATTTTACTTAGGCAAGGTGGAAACAAGGCTAAAAGCTTCCAAATTTGGCGCATGCTTTGAAGGAGGTTGATCTTTGTCTGCATAATTGTTTACACAGGTGTTACAGGAGCTTAGGTGTTGTTGAAAGGATTCATGCTCTCTTTATGTGTAAATTAAACACCATTTTTTGGGGCAGCAGGCTTGAAAAGTGCAAAATTTTACAATTAAAATTCACTATTCATGCTCCGGTGGCCATTTTTGTCTGAATAAATTGCAGGAATTCATTACAAGTGCTTTACAAAGAAAAAAGAGTTTTTATCAATGTCCAATACATTGCATATATCCTCCAAATCTGAAGAATTGTCCAGATCTGCACCAGTATTGAGGAATTCCAGTCAAATAAGAAGAAAAAGACATTCAGACAAAGATAGACAAAGCTATGGCGAAGAAAGATGAAAAAGAAAGCACAACGGAGTCATGCATCACTTCTAAATTTGCAGCTATTGGAAACACGGATCTAGGCTCGGAACCTATTGCTAAATTGATAGACAGATCCAGAGCAAGAAAGACTTCACTCATGCGTGCAGGAGAAACTTCACTCATGCGTGTAGATTAAAAGTAGTGGAATTATTCGAGCTGTAGCTTTTCCATCCATAGCCCAGTTGCCATAATTTGTTATGCAGGTGCAGATCCATATCTAGATGCGGATGCGGATGCAAATCCATATGCAGATCCAGATCCAGATCTTATAGTTGTAAAAGCTTCTGGCACAAAGGCTTCATCCTCTTGTTTCGAATGCAGCCCATGAAGAAGACAGTGCGTGGGAAATTCCTTCTAAGACCTTGTGCATGTTCTCTCATCTTCTAGTTGAAGCCTTCATTGAATTTTCATTCACCCTGAGTGCTTTCTAGAATTTTTAATTTCTCATATGCAATTAAAAATAAGGATGATGAGTTATCTACGGCCAACCTTGCATTGATGCATGTACAACAGAAGAACTGCAAACGCTTCAAGGATAAAAGAGAAGACAATGCGAAGGCAAAATTTCAGCTTGCTTCCAATTCCAACTTCTTGCAATTCCAGCTTGTTTCCAGATCCAGCCGCTTCAAGATCCAACTAATTCCAGCTTGTTTCCAGATCCAGTTTGAATCAGCTGCATGCAGACATGAAAAATTACAAAGTTAGCTTTCCTCTTCCTTCTTCTTTCCTCCGACAAAGTCAACTTTCCTCTTCCTTCTTCTTTCCTTCAACAAAGTAATTGAGCGATCAATTCAATTATACAACTTAAGTGATTGGTTTAAAATCCATTACTTGAAGAAGTAACTACTTGGAGATAGGTGGCGGACGTGCAAAATAGAAGGTTCTATTTTCAGTTGCAAATCATACATGTCATGCAAAGAGAAATTCCAGGAAGGAGATTGCTAGCTGTTTCTTTTTCGACTTCCACATGTGCCAGTTCAACTAAAGCTTCCAGCTTGTAATTTCCCCTCTACATTTTATAAGTAGAGGAAGAACCTTCGGGTTAATGATCGATCAGGATTTGTAAGAAGCAATCTTGTGTTCTAGACTTTGTGCTGAACCCCTAAGAGCAACTTGAAGCAGAGAAATACAAAGGAGTAGGTTTCCGGAGAACTTTGTGTCACGGTGTACTTTGTTTCTTGTTTCGAATCTTAGATCTTTTGATAAACTTTGTGTTATTTTAGATCTGGATCTAGTGCTGGCTTTGCTTTATAATTCTGTGTGTTCATATCTATTAAGTTTCTTCTATGCGCATGTAATTAGCTCTGTTATCTACTAATTGGGATGCACATCTTCCCCATTTCTTCTCTGCATTTCCTTTACTTCTTTCATCTATAATTCTCCTTTTTTAAACAGCTGCTTACTTGCTGCAAAACTTCTTAGTTATGGTTCATGAACTAAGTGGTTAAAGTAAAACCCCTGATAGATAATAACACATTTTTATTGACAAATCTGACACAGGAGCCTCACCGGTTAAATGAGGGAGATTTATCTCATGACTGCCTAGGTTTGATGCTATGCAGAAAATCTAGCCAACAAAAATATTTAATAATAGAAATATAATTATTTCTTATTATTAAATATTTAACCTAAAGTATATCCCTAGGTTTTAATATTTAATAATATAAATATAAATATTTCTTATTATTAAATATTTAACCTATAGTATAATGTTGGACCCATATTTAACTAAGGGGTGTTCAGTCCACTTAACCATTATGTTCCAACAACCTCCTCCATTAAGCCACTAGTAGTTCTAAACCCCTTGTAAAACTGAGAGAGTTGAATATCATGTCAAAAAAAATAAAAACAATAAAAAATAGAAGTAAAAATTCAAAAGCAATAAACAAAGAAAAGAGTAATATCAAAAACTCTCTCAGGGGTCTTCCAGTATCTCTACCGAGGTTATAGATGCCTGACTGGTAGTAAAGTAAGATATGGCAATAATAAAATATCTCTTTTTCTAGGCTATAAATGTTTGGCTGGAAAAAAAACAATGTATGCCTTACAATTACTTTCCCTTTCATTAATCATCAACCACCTATTTCAAATCACACCTACACTTTGGCTCGTGTTTTCACTTTTTGTCTTATGAGTCTTTGCTTTAAGAAATAATTAACTTTCATAAGTACACACAAAATCTCAACAAGTCACAGGGCTAGTATGTCACCTTGTGTGATTTATATCTTGTTAAAGCTCCCATTTTACCTCACTTGTTGTCTTATGACTTGTGTATTCATGCTCATCATGTGTTCAAAAACGCTTTTTTTCAAACCATGTTTATACACTTGTTACAATTGCGATCCATTGTTACAACCATGAAACTTTTGTATTTACACTAAAATTTATTTGAAATGGCCACCTGTGGGCATCTGTTGCCCTTTCTACACCCTCTACCTTATCCTCATGTTTCTTATAATTTGTATTACATCATTTCCCATTTTCATGTCCTTTGCTTTGCGTTTATTCTTTGCACCCCACCATTCTTCATTCATCATTTTTGACCCCCTTGTATCATCATCACATCTCATTGGTAACTCATATCACACCCTTAATTTACCCCATACCCTATGATTCATCTCTAACCACCTGATACCCTACCCTAACCCTCACCCCAACCCTTCCTTACTCACCTTGATGAGTTACTCTAACGACTCACCAAACTGCTCCCCACCCATCCTGACTCACCCCGTTGAGTCACATTAGTGACATGGCCAGTTATATTTTACCTCTCCCCTCACTTCCTAAATCCCTTGGCGAGTCACCCTAATGACTCACTGAGTTTCTTCCATTATCCCCTATAACTCCCCTCCCCACTCGCTTTCTACTTATCCAACCCAGACGAGTCGCAAGGGGCCCCACACCAAAATTCCCTCTCTAAAGATCTCTCCCACTTCCTCGCATCTCTCTCACCACCCTTAACCTCATCAAGTCTTACTCATAACTCATCTCACCAACTCATAAACCCTCCCCTCCCCAAGCTCACTTTTACCTCTCCCACTTCCTTACCCTCCCATCCTGAGCTGATCATCTAACCCAATCCCACTATTTTTGAGTTGTATTAGTGACTTGGAAATTGTGCCTAAACCTGACACTCACCTTGGTGAGCTACAAGAGTGACTCACCTACACCTTGCTCCCCATAACCATGATACCCTCACTGAAAAATATCCCCCAATCATGTTACGCAAACGAATCATCCTATGCATGAATTCACCCTTGCATTCCCTCAGTGAGTTACTTTCCCCTTCCACATTCCCTAATCACTCATGTGACACTGAGTCACCCTACCCTATAACTATAACATAAACACTAGACATCTCCCTATAACTTTTCACCCCGAGCCCCATCGAGTCCTAAGCTACCCTAACCCTCTTCCTATAACTCATCCCCTCGTGGTTCCCTACTCCCACCTTGATCAACCTCCATCGAATCTCATCGATAACTGTTGGTGTTATTTACCACATATACCTGTTGCCTTGGTAAGTCACTCACTCCCATCATCATGATCCACCTACATGTGACGTAGGAGATTTAGCTCTTCATGTTCCCTTATCATCTTGCCTAACAACTCACTTTCCAGCCCTTTGTAAAAATATCCATACACCCAGCTCAATGAGTCACCCATGTGACTCACCATTTCACTGTAATTCCTCTCACCCATCTCAGTAATTCATTCATGAAACTTATTAGCTCATGGGCTGTAAGTATCCCTCAACTTGTTAGCCCCAACTAGCTAGCCAACTCACCCAACTAGATCACCCAGCCATCTCATCCAACCAAATCACCCAACTAATTCACCTATTTATCCCACCCACCTCACCACGTATCTATAGCACACTTGCTGCATAACTTTCCTTATAACTCGCCATGCTCACCCAAATCTCTGTGCTCTCTAGTGAGTCTTTCTACTTACCTCTATCATGTCCTCTACACTTTCATTCATTCTTATGTATTTTCATCATCACGTTTTCACATGTACTTAACTAGGGCAACACTTCTCTTGTCTCTCACTCAGTACAACTTTTCCAAGGTTTACTTTCTCTCTTATCCAATCGCCACTTTTCATCCCACATCATGCCAGGACACCCTGTGGCTCTGAAAAACTGTCACTTGAGGGAAGAATCATACAACAACCCTTCTCTTCAATCCTTATGACATCCAATCATTACAAAATTGACTCAATACTATTTTCCTTATGAAATCAACCTATCAAACCCTTCATAGATTCCTATTGAAGTGACACATCATTCATATTTCTAGGTTATTGTTTATTGAGTTAGCCATCAAATCCCACAATTGTGACAACCACCATCATAGGGTTAGATGACCCCCATTTCGCATTCATTTTTTGTTACATCTTATCTATTATAACACGTAACCCAAATAGGGGAAAAATTTAGACACTAGAGAAAACAACTTACACATGAGGTACCCTATCAAAAATACTAAAAACATCTTAAAACTTAAAAAACCTAAAAATAAAATAATACCACAAAACCAAATAAAAAATAAAAAATCTAACAAAAAGACGATAAAGATAACTCGCCATTCATTTACTAGTCCTCACCCACTCACATTTAACTATGTCCCATCATACCTCTTACACCCTATCATTGTACCCATATGTGTCCCACTCCCCTATGCACTCAAAAACTATATAATATTACTCACCCCCTTCATTACAGCTCCTGAATCTTTGTGTACTAAGATTATACTTGAGTTTCCTTGCTATATTGCTCACATATCTCAGTTTTATAAGTCTTGAGGAAGTGAAATTCAAGTCCAAAGGAAAGACCCAATTTACGAAAACATTTTTTTAGTAGACTTTCAACATAGGTAGGAATTGTAACTGTGATTGGCTTGTTATCTCTGTGTGATTTTTGGTAAATCTCAACTACGATTGTCCTTTGATTTGAGTTAGGTATACTTGTCATTTTCATTTATTGCTTTATAATTTTATATCAATAACATGTCTTTTATATACTTAAAAGGGTTAGGGATATAACTAAGGTAGGTCCCCTGACCACAATTTTTTTTAACATTTTTCAAGTGTGTTTATGTGCAGGTTTAGATTCAGATCTAGAAAACTTTTACCCACTTTATTCAATGAAAGAAACTACAGTTGTCCCTCACTTCACATTGGCATCATAAGCCCATTTTGTTTAGTAGCATTGATTTGGAGATTTCATATCAAATAATCCATCTTGTAGGTGATCCAAATCTAGGTGTACACTAACACATATGGATTGTGTAAGACTAGTACATATTTTTCCATCTCCATATTGGCTACTATATACATTTTTATCATCACATGTTGGATTGATTACTTGTCTTATGTGCATAGTATTTGGAATTCTCTATGTGTGTGTGAAACATAGGTTTCCCTTGTTTATGTCCTTATTTTCCTTTATTTATGTAGCCATGTGCCCCTTGTTTATATATGTGAAACTGTTGTGTCCATTATATGTAGTGATTCAACCCTATAATAAATAAATAAGAGGGTGTTGGGTTAATGCAGTATTATTTATCTAATGGTTAAGGTTTAGAAATAGGTAGTACATTTTATTGAATTAATAAACAGTAATTATCATATTATAATGTACTATTATTAGTAATTTGTGATATAGAATATGGAAACAACTATTAAAAAATGAAAATAGGTACACTTAGTTGATTTTAGATGCATGAAGCTGATATGGCAGTGTTGTTTGATTGTATACATTAGAAGTGATATGACATAGATTTGTTTATGAGTTTGGAATGTAAAACTAATAAGGTATGGAACCATAAAGTATGTATGGAAGTGTTAGATGATATAGTACCCATTGAATGGTTTTACATGGTGATGTATTGGTTCTCTATAAAGTTTTGTGTCCTTGTGAATGACTATGATGTGCTTCACCCTGAAAAACCTAGGCATCATACATTTTTGAAACCCAATGTGTGATGTACAATATTTTCTAACCATAACCACAGGTAGGAGACCTTGTAAAAAGGTAAGTGGTGCTGTTGAAGTGAAATTCATACACTGTCTACATTATTAATACCCAAAAGATGAATCAAATTGCATGTATTTACCCACATAACATTTGATATCTATATGGATGTAATTAGTTTTAAAACTTGACCACTTGGTAATAAGGAACGAAGGATTGGAATGTTTAGCTTGAATTAGATTTACAGGTATCTATATTGAGAAGTGTGACTCTTGAAATTAGTTGGGAGTGATTCAAACTTGTGGGAGGGGGTGCTCCTAGATTGTGTTGCTATTGCGAAGGGATTTTAGAGAGCTTGGAGTGATTTTCTAATGTATTTTACAAGTATGCTCTTGAAAGTTCCAGGTGATTGCTAGGTGGGTAAATAGGTGAGTTAGACTTGCTTATGTAGGTCTTCATAGGTAAAATTTCACATTAAGATCAACCTCGAGGTTATAAATCAACCCATAAAAAGATATCAAATTGAAAAAGAGATTGTCAGGTGACTAGGAAAAAATGTCATCCTTAGACAAAACCATTGGATGATTTTGTCTTAAATGAATGGTCCCATACATGCAATTTATGAGATTATGTAAATTTCTAGGAATGATTCCTATGAGGAATATATTATTATGGACTACTGCAATTAGTTATGTGAATGATGGAGAAATATTAATAGTGAAGAAATTCCTATGATAGAGATAAAGATAATTCACCTAGGCTCATAATATGTACTTAAGTAATAATCTAGGTATAAACCCAAATTTTTCATTTCCAAATGATACATTTCCAAATTTAGGTGTCTAAATTACCCCCGTTTGGATATGAAATGCAAATTACATGCTTAAATTAAAAGATACCTAATACTATAACCACAATTTGTCTTTACTTGAGGTTGTTAATTTTCTCTTACATGTTGGCACACTGTAAGTGATTTAACAAAAATATAATAAATGCTAAACCCTAATTACAGAGTCATGTATGATACACAAATTCTAAAGTAAAAATTTAACACAAGTAAATAAGCTAATGAATATGAAACCCTAAGTGCAAGAGAGAGAGAAAATGAATTAGATGATTTAACACTTTTCCTGGAATTGATCTGGATTAAAAAATTGATGAATAGGAAGGGAATATTGTCATAAATATGTACTGTAAATTCTAGAGTTGTTGGATGGGGCTGGACTACGGTACTTAGAATGAGACAGGGGAACCTAGTCATTAGATAAATCTATTGGGTTCCTTGAATACGCAAGAGCTCAAAACCTGATTTTTCTGGTGTCGTATAAGGTTATTAATATTCATTTTTGGTCATCTGTATGTCACAATATGATCATTAAAGCACCTATAACTTGTAAAGAGATGTCCACCTGTGAAACCCTCAAAATACATCAAATCTCAAAAAGTAAATATGTAATATGAGGACTTAGACTGACCCTGATGGTCACTTGATTGAGTGAACTTACAACTGAGTGCTACACTACATCTCAAAATTCATGTATTTCTTGTGTGTGTGTGATAGAATCGTTTCATAGGAATCCCTTATGCAAGTGCACTTAATAGCGAGAGATAACTATATGTACTAATATAAATATATGTGTGGATGGAAAAATGAACTTCCCCTTCCTATGAAGTTTATGTAAAAAATGTAGTCCCTTATCCCTTGTATGAGTGCTAGATGGATGCCTTTGATGCTTATAGATGCATTTGGATGAAAACTTTGGTGACGATAATATATTCTTAAACCTTGATACCTTATATTTATCATGTTGCTTTATATTTATATGATTCCCTTGGTTTAATTTCATAATTGACAACTAGAAGGCCGACCCATAAGAAAATAAGATGTCCAAAAGATGAAAAAGGACCAAAAAGAGTGAGTAAGATGTAAAGAGGTTAGATAAATGGAGTAGGGTGAGAAATGAGTGGGTAAAATTTACAATCTTTGAATGGGTCCCAATAAATAATAATGGTATATACATAGCCATCATGTATGAATTTAACACAATGATGAATTGTAGAAGGTACTACTTGCATAGATTGAAGCCATGGCCTACCAAGTAAGAAATTGTATTGGAGTTTGATGTCAATAAAAAGGAATACTGAAGGAACAATTTTAGGACCAACTGTGAGAGGTAAGATGATAGTGCCCATGTACGGGCATGCAGAAGAATCATATCTATGGATAGAAATGGATGTTGGACTAACACGAGATGAGGAAAGTCCAAACTATTGAATAAATGTGATATTACAAATATTGATCTTGGATCCATTATCAACTACTACCCACCTAATGTCTATGTTATAGATGCAAGCCTGAATATTTTAGAAAAAAAATTATGCACTTTAAACATTATTTAGGATCAGTATCATATTACTATTTAGAGGGTTTTTGAGTGAAGAAAGTACGAATTAACCCCCATCTTTTAGCCATATTGTTTTATTTCATTTTTTCATTCCTGACCTTTTACATCCACATGCCCAGTCAGCTTTTGTCATCCCACATTATTTTATCCTTGACTGGGGCACCCAAACTAGTACTAGGGTGCCCATGGGAACCCCGGTCCTTTTTTAACTTTCCCACCATATTTTGGGCTATTTATAGTCGTTTTAGCTTCTTATATTTTTGGTGGTCAGCCATTTTTGGGTTAATTACAAAATCATATTAAGAGCATATTATAAATATAAATTTATGAGACCATAATGAGGGACGAAGCACTAGTCACTACTATCATCCATCTAGAGTTGCATCCACTTGGAGATAATTTGCATCCATTAGCTACATCACAAGGAAAAATATGATTCATCTACATCACACTTCATAGGGGGAGGGATTCTATTCTATTTCATGCACACAAGCTATTAATTTTTCTACATTTAGTTATTGCTTGTTACTTCATAAAGTGCGATTGACATAAGCGAACCTAATGCACAATATGCACACACTCACCAGAACTACATTTAGATTTGAAATTTAGTGTAACACTCAGTTAGTAAGCTTATTATTTTGGAAACTAAGGTCATTCTGAACCATTCATTTGCATCTATCTTTTTTAGGGTTTTGATACTTCTTTTGATCTGTTGCAAGTCTTTTCATCATCTTGGATTATTGGCAACATCTGGCGCATGGAAATGAATTTGATGGCACATATGGTGAGGGTTTTAGACCACCTTCCAAACCTGTAAACTTCAGTTCTGAACCTTATGTATAGAACAGGATTCCCATTCTATAGACCAGAGTGCCCTTAGGAACCCTTGTCCCTCTCCAGGTGCTCCAGTCTAGTTAGATACTCCATATCCATCCTTTTTCGGGTCTTCCACACAATTGTTCCTGCTTTCTGTTCCTCTAATAACCTCTACGACATAGTCCAACAAAGTCCTCTAATCAGATGAATTCATTCCAACTCTCTCTTGCACATTAGGGTTAGCATTTCCTTTTGCATACTTTCTTGGGTCACTTACATACTTATTTACTGAATTTATTTAATGCCTTTATATGTCATTTTAGATTAGATTAACTATCCCGATATTCATATTTTAGTTAATCATTTTGGTGAACCCGACGGTTGTGAAACTACCTTTTTGATAATGTCATCTCCTTATCAATTTGTGGCTCAATCCTATTATCCTACCTTTACACAAACTAAATTCTCAAACTAGTTACTACTGCCATTTATTTCATGTGTGTGCATACCCAACATCCTCTGCACTTTGTCACACCTCATGTTGATCCATCTATTAATGTAGTCACTACTCATTGTGCTCATCTCAATCCTGCTACAGCTCCACCTACCTCAATTCCTCCACCCATTAGTTCGGTACCTCTTCATACTACTTATAAGGGCTGTGAAATTATTAAGAAACTTAAAAATATGCCTGCTAAGATATCTCTTTATGAATTATTGAGTAACGCACCAGATTATTGTGACACACTAGAAGCTGCCCTTTTTGCTATTCATATAGAAACTCATAATTTTGTGGTGGCCTCCACACATCTAATAAAATCCCTTCATAATTTACCACATGCTATATATTTCATTGATGAAGATCTGTCACCTTTTGCTAAAAGTAATCAGTGTGCTCCTTTTCTCATTACTTCCGTTGTTAGCATCACTTGCATTAAGCGAGTCCTCATTGATAATGGATCAACCTTGAATTTGTGCATTTATTCTCTTTTAAAACAACTAGGTATTAATGATAATTTAATTTATAAGAATTCTATGCTCATTTGAGGTTATGACTCTACAACTTGCACATGCATAGGGTCTATATCATTACATATTTGATTTGGGCCTAAGATTGTCCTCACCAATTTCTATCTTATTGACACCTCCTTTCAATTTAATATTTCTTTAGGAAGGCCTTGGATTCACTGAAGCAATTTGGTACTATCTACTATTCACCAATGTGTTAAGTTCTTACATGATGGCTATGAACATACTATCATTGATGATCCATATTCATTCATATATTTTCACATAGATCCCATTACTTCTATGAACATACCACCTTCGCAACATATTCCATATAACAGTCTTGACACATATGAAAATTTTCAGCCTAGCGCTTCACAATCTTCTCCTACCACTCTCAATGATCTAGCTATCTCTATTTATACTACGGATATTATTTCACCTATAGTATCGACTCCTACTAATGTACCTTCTCCACCCATCGTGACACCATCTACTAATCCATCTACGGTGGCACCAAAAAACATATTCGATAGTGCTACACAACATGATGATGCTCACACTGATAATTCTAAGGATTTTGATGATGAATTTGATGCTATCAAACTTATGGATGATGCATTTGGACAACTTGATTTTAATCCTCTTGGTGTAAAAAATTCTTATTTTAAAGAAACCTATGTGGCTGATGGCCCAGGTGAGTATAGGTTCAAGACCCCTACATATACTAATTCTATGGTACTATACCGAGGTCCATAAATAGTGTAGATGCTATTTCCTCTTCTACTCCATAGGTTCCAACTCCGCTTCCTCCTTTCACTTGCACAATTTTCATCGACATGTCCTTTTGGCAACACATCCCTGTTGATCCTACTTTCTTAGACAATATTTGTACACTTAATAGTTTGGTTAGATTTGGCATGACACTTAATGGCATATTACCACTGATTCATTCTCTACATATTTATCATGGGTATTTACACATTAGGGTAGCTTACACATTTTGTTTCTTTCATTTGACGGTGTTTTTTGTGTGTTCACCTCGTGACTCTCCACTCACACTTGGACAATCTTGGCTTGACTATATTGACAGTACGATTGATGCACATCACTCTTTACTTACATTCCTATGACTTTTGGCTCTATCTCTCTTCATAGTGATTCTTCTCTAACTTTTGCTCCAAATATCTCTCTTTGACATGCTCATGGTTATCCACTGATCTCTTTTATAGATGAGGAGTATACAATGAATTTGTACACACTCCACTGCAATGGGCCCTTGTATGATACTTATCACTCTATAAATTATCAGGTTTACGATACTAATCTAGTAGGTTTTGGTCATGAAAATGATGATCTACTTGATCATGACACATAATCATCTCCTCATTCATGCACTTGGGGGGTATAACATTTAACATATCCCCTTTTATTCTAGCATACTTACCTTGACTACATTACACTCTTAACATCATCTCATCTTGCTTAGTCATACATGCGTTACAACATTGTCTTTTCTTGATGACACACTCTTGTGCTTTAGTTCACACTTGAATGTTGAAGGCTTACTACACATGAATCCCACACACTACACTCTAGGTATTAAACATTGTGTTTCATCATCCATCATTTATCATGCATCATGCACCATACATTCTACATTTAGTCTACAATATTTCCACATTGGAACATTTACACATCACATACTATACTAGTCTTCATCACACATGTGTATAACATGACATTATCCTACATAATACATTTTTAGTCTATCTACATACATTACATGATACTATAAAAATTACACTTTACAAATTATACACATGTTGCATTGTGTTCTACACATCACATCTTTACACGTTCCACTCATCACATGGTCATTTTTCATACTACATTGTCTTATACGCACTGAATTCACTACCCAATGACGCACTTTATTTCCTTGGTACATGCTCGACTGCCAAGGGTTTACCAATGAAATGGACCTTACATTCATCATACATTTATCATTCCAACTTTCATCATGTGAAATTTCTAGGATAGTGATACACGTTATAGGTTAAATCGTCACTTACTCTATCATCTTGTAGTGGTATACACTTTAGGCTACATCACCACTCCCTACTATTAAACTTATAATGATGCATGCTTTAGGACTAAATCATCACTCATACATTCATTTTTGTGTGATATACACTTAGGGTATAATGTTCACTCCCATATATTCTATATGTCGCATATCATCATCATTATACATATACACACTCATCACAATGCACTAGATATAATACACACTCTTTGACCATTTCCTGATGATGCACTCTTGTTTATGGTTCATTATTGACTGTTGAGGGGGTAAAATAAATGAGCCTCACTGTATAAATTTCCATTCACTTGGGGAGCATGCAACTCCTATCATCCCATCTTACATTCCATTCCATCAATCCACAACATACTACATATTATGGTTACTTTTACTCGTGCATAATTTTGTTTTCCATGATCTCTTTATTACATATGCCAGTTAGATTACTTGTATATCATTTATCTATATCATCCACACATGCACATTCAAATTTTTTTCTATTTGTGATCACATATACAAGTCTCTTACATGAAACATGGATGCTCACCTTCTACCCTTCCTACACTGGTCGCTGGACGCATCCAAATTTGTCTCTTAAAACATTTTTTATGTAGAAATATTTGTTTCCATACTTGTTTGCTACATTGTCTACTCTTGTTTTCTCTTGTTTGTGGGCATTTCCCTTTGATATGTGTGAACAATTATTTTTTGTTTATGGCCACGATGGCCATGTGTGTCTTGGGACATCGTGAGTGATGTCCCCTATTTGCATCCCACTTTGTATGGCTTACTTGCATTCTTATGTGTTTACATTACTACTTTTCTTGGTATATTTTACACTGTCCACGTAGTCTATACATTATTTTATATATGCATGGTTGTTGGTACCAAAACTTGTCTTTGGCTAGCCTTCTTGTTTTTTCATACCTTGGTTTCTACCAAGCACTTTCCAGAGTAACAACATACATGTAGTTGGTCCTCTTTTAGATCTATATTCTCTTATCAGCGATGTTGCATGCACCCCCAAAGAGGGGGGCATCATTTGGGGTTTTATAGACTAATATAGCACATTTACACTAGTTCAGTTTAGTGCATTTTCCACCCTTGGAATTTTGGGTTACATATAGTGAGTGGGTTCAAACTAGTATACAAACCCCATACACAACAAATTTTATAGGACATGGTGTCCTTAGCATTCTGGGAAGTAGTTATAGGCACAAAATTTATAGTGGGTATGCCTCCCTACACTACTTCATCCAGTGGCATCGTATCGCCCAAAAAACTAGGATATACAAAGATCTCTTCATAAAAATTCTAGGAAAAAGTTAGAGCTTAGAGGATACATAAGAATTCCTCCCTATACTTCTTCGGCCTATGGAGGTTGATCACCCAAAAAACCCTGACAGTATAGGATATCCTTCTACACTTTCTTTCTCAACATGGATCAGGTGCACATGTTCCATTTACACTTTTTCATTTGTGTATTTTACATTCACATAATTTTTACATTCATATACATGTGTTTTTTACATTACATTTTTATAGATACATACATACATATTTTACTACTTGATCATTTTCTCCTTGCAAGTCCATATGTATGAGAAAAATGCAGTCAAATGGGGGAAAAAACAACAACAATAACAATAAAAACATAAACAACATCATCAACAACACTTCATGAAAACACACACCATACTAACCATGCAGGTACATCACATACACTAGTAGCTACACACGCATTTCCACCCTAGGTTCACTCTCATCACTTTTTTTTGCATTTTCATATTTAGTTTCCACACTCCACCATTTTTTTTCATTCCACGCTTTGTCTAGTCCTTAGACACACAATCTACT
Organism: Taxus chinensis; assembly: GCA_019776745.2. NCBI lineage: Eukaryota > Viridiplantae > Streptophyta > Pinopsida > Cupressales > Taxaceae > Taxus > Taxus chinensis. Next base: position 489,952,081 of record CM034146.1, read on the forward strand.
ACAATATTCATGGACATCAGGTATACATCTCTATCTACTTTATGTTATCGAGATTTTTGCTCACCAACATAAAGAGGGGGAAAATGTAGACACAAAATTATGTACTTTAGACATTATTTTGTCCCGATATCATGCTACTATTAAGAGGGTTTTTGAGTGAAGAAAGTATTAATTAACCCCCATATTTTGGCCATCTTGTTTTATTTTATTTCATTATTCCCAACCTTTTACATCCACATGCCCAATCAAATTCTATCATCCTACATTATTTTAGCCTTCATTAGGGCACCAAGACTAGTATTGGGGCACCCTAGTCCCACCAGGGGCACCTCGGTCCATTTTTAACTTTCCCACCATCTTTTAGGATCTTTCTATCCATTTTAACTTCTTATATTTTTGGTGGTCAGCCATTTCAGGATTAATTAAAAAATCAAATCAAGATAACCCTATAAATATAAAGTTATGAGATCATAATGAGGGACCAAAAACTAGTCACTATTATCATCCATCTAGAATTGCATCAACCTAGAGATCATTTTCATCCATTATCTCCATCACAAGGACAAGGTTGGTTCATCTGTATCATACTTCATGGGGGGAGGTATTCTATTCTATTCCATGCACACATACTATTACATTTTCTACATTTAGTTATTACTCGCTACTTCACAAATTTTGAATGACACAAGAACACCTAGGGAACATTATGCACACACTCACTGGAACTACATTTGGGTCTGAAATGTAGTGCAATGCTCAATTAGTAAGCCCACTATTGTGGCAACTAAGGTCGGTTCGACCCATTCATTTACATCTTTCTTTTTTAGGGTTTTGATACTTCTTTTGATCTCTTGCAGGTATTTTCATCATCTTGGATTATTGAAGACATATGGTGTAGGGTAGTGAATGTTATGTGACACACAACGAGGGTTTAAGACCACCTTCTAGATTTATGAAATTCATTTCTGGACCTTTTGGACAGACTAGGGCACCCATTTTGTAGACCAGAGCACCCGTAGGTGCTCTAGTCCCTCTCTAGGCACTCCAGTACAATTAGATACTCTAGATCCATCCTTTCACGGCCTCTACATAGTTGTTCCTACTTTTTGTTCCTCCATTCACCTCTACGACATAGTCCAAAAAAGTCCTCTAATCATATGAGTTCATTCTAACTCTCTCTTACAAATTAGGGCTAACATTTCCTTTTACATAGTTACTTGGGTCATTTACATACTTATTTACTAAATTTATTTAATACCTTTATATGTCATTCTAGATTAGATTAAATATCCTGATATTCATTTTTTAGTTAACCAAATAAAAAGAGGAGGATCATTGTCATAAATAAAAAGAGTGACAGTTACATCAGATGGGAAAGTACGATGATGAGAAAACACATATGAATAACTGATATACATAATTTGAAGGAGTATTAGAAGGAATACAAGTATTAACAGAAGAGAGTTGATTTTATCCTTACATTTAGGATTAGTTTGCAAAAATACATATATGGAAATATCCATGGTGAGAGGATCCTAGAGTATTCGATTGTGGGTTCACCAAATGATTTAAAAAAATAGAATTTATGTTAAACCCTAATTACAGAGTCATGTATGATACAAAAATGATAAAGTATAAATTTGACACAAGAATATAAGCTAATGAATATGAAACCCTAAGTGTGTAAGAGAGAAAGAGGAATTAATTGATTTCACACTTTTCCTGGAATTGATCTGGATTAGAAAACTAATGAATAGGAAGGGAAGACCATCATAAATGTGCATTGTACATTTTGTAGCTATTAGATGAGGTTGGACTAGGGTGCGTAGACCGGGTCAGGGGAACCTGGGTGCTAGAGACCTCTACTTGGTGCATGTGACTGCGCAGGAGCTCAGAACCTGATTTTTTTGATGTTGCACAAGTGTCATTGATATTTACTGTTGTTCTTCTGTATATCACAATATGATCATTGAATGCACATGTAACTTGTAAATATATGTCCACTTGCAAAACACTCAAACTAAATCGAATCCCAAAAATATAATATGCAATATGGGGAGTCGGACTGACCTTAGTAGTCACTCAACTGAGTGAACTTACGACTGAGCATTGCATTACATCTCATACTCCATGTAGTTCTTGTGGGTCTATGATAGAATTTTTCCGTAGGAATCCCTTTTGAAATTTCACTTGATAGAAGGTGATAGCTAGATGTACCAACATAAATAAATGTGTGGGTGGAAAAATGAACTTCCCCTTCCTATGAAGTGTATATAGAAAATACATTCCTTTTTACCTTGTATGAGTATGATATGGATTCCTTTGATGCTCTTAGATGCCTTTGGATGCAACCTTAGATGATGATAATAGGTGTTTAGGTCTTGGTCCTTTATTTAATTCATATAACTTTGTATTTATATGTTTCCTTTGGTTGAATTTCATAATAGACAACTAGAAGGCCAACCCATAAAAAAATAAGATGCCCAAAAGATGAAAGAGGCCCAAAAAGAGTGAGTAAGATGTAAAGAGGTCAGGGGCACCTAGAGGGGACAAGGGTGCCTGGGCACTAGTGTCTAGGGTCATAAATGATAAAAAGTGAAATACCGACTAGTTTGTAGGGTGTGTAAGACCATATATGGTGTCCCCGAGATTTCACCCTAAAATTTGGGACTACACCTTTTAAATTTTTTTCATTCTTTTCAAGTAATGAGTCATGTTTTGTGTTTGTTTTTTCTGTAGTTGTTTACATTGTTCCAAGGTATCCCTAGAAATCCATAAAAGCCACATTTTCCAAATACCCACATGCTAAAGCTCACTCAATTCCTTCACCAGGATTTTTTTGAAAGAATTTTATTTATTTATTTATTAAATAAATAAAGGTCTTTTAAAAATATATGATCTAAAATTGGAGGATTTGGGTTATATAAAGTACTATACCCCATCATTATTATCACAGAACATTCACCTGGGGGGAAGAATTTTTGTAGATCAACTAATTGGACAAATTTTTCATGTAATTTCCCACGATTTCTTTTGGGTTTTGTTTTTATTTATTTTTGTCTTTCTCCATTTTCTGTTCAAAAATCCCCGTAGCCTATTCATTCTTCATGTCAAACCTTTTCCCTTGCTTATGGTTTTGAAAATCTATCCAGTGTTTTTAATTGCTAATTAATCTATTTAAAAGTGATCAGGGCTCTAGATTCCTTCAGGAGATTGCTTGGTCCAAAAGGTGCAATAATGGATTTTATGAAGATAAGAAAAATAATGCCACCAATGTGTAGAGCTCGAGGAAATATGTACTTTTAGAAAAAATGGCACCTAAAATGGAGCTGTGGAGTGAAAGTTATGACACTTGCAAGTGTTTGGTGCTACATATTCTCAGACCCTTTCCAAAAGTGGAAAATTTTATTCTCTACTTGTGATTTCTTCACCAAAAATTCAAAAAATGGAACGAAATCCTTTTTAGCCCAAATCATGTTTTTTTAGAGCAAATAGAGCCCAAAGAAGTCACAGTTTTTGGAGTAGCAATTATTTTGGCAAGTCAAATTTATTAAAGCTACCCTTCCACTTGGTACTATCCATTCCAAAAACAAGAGAAATCATAAATTATAAAATCTTCCTGCTACTTATCACTTTTTTGTTTCTGTAACTGTTACTGTAAATCAGCAGCACCCCCTAGATGTTTATCAGATTTCTAGTTTGATAATGGACATCCAGTGTGATTGCACAACATTGAATCTTTTCCCCAAGTGTGGGACTTGTGAAAATGGGAAAATAATCTCCAGATTAGAGGCTAGCTCCTTAAATCCTCTGATCAGATTTATTGCTTGAAAGTTGCAGAGGTTTAGACTCAAAATCCTACTCTAAATTCCAAGGGGACAGAGATAAAGATGCAAAGAAATAAAATTAAGACTAATAAGGTGATACACCAAAGGAGTGGTGAAAATTTACTTCTACAAATTGACACAGATTATAGGGATGCAAAAAACATCATGCACAAACTGATAAAATGTAATGAAAGATCATAAATGAATCAAACAACACAAGAGGATTGAAACTCATTCACAGAGCTTGCATTGTCATTTTCAATATCAAAAATACATGTATTACAATAGTAGAGAGGTAGAAAACATGTTGCAGTCCTAAAAGAGGTCTGATATTCCATAAAATCACTTTCTAGGGTGAAAGAGGGAGCTTGAAAAACATAAAAATGTCCACCAGTTACAAAATGAGCCAAACTTGGCTTTTTTACCAATGAAAAATGTGAGCCAGGAAGAAGAAACGTGGGAAAACATGAAAGGATGCTTCAACCACTAACCAAATTGAATTAAAACAGCATGGGTTCCCTTAAAAATTCATTTTCCAAGATTTTTGACCATGCTGGAGAAGAATGCGAGCCATACTTCATCAAAATGGTGGTTGAGATGTCAGTTTTGTTTGTTTTCCCCATGCCAGAGGCGTTTTTTCATTTTCTTTCTCTAAACCTCACCAAAACATAAAATTTAACCCTCCATCATGTAGATATTTTCACCAGCTTTCCAGTGACACCAAGAACGTGAAAATTTGAGCTCTGGATAAAAATTTATGCCCTTATGAAGATTTAGGGCAAAACTAGGGAAAAATTGAGTTATGACGGGCCGAAAGTTTAAAATTTTCCCTCTTTTTGACTTTGGAAAATTTCCCCAAAAATCTCCGCCACCTATCGGCCTGATGACATGTGGTAGGTTTTGATTGGTCATGAGCCTTCCCCTCTAAATTTTCCATCGTTTCCGACGACTTCCCTGAACAGGACACGTGGCGCCTTTTCATTGGCGCGGGCCTGAACCTTCTCTTTACCTTCTGCCGACCCGCCTTAAGATTTTCACCGACCACATGGACACGTGGCAGCTTTTGATTGGTGTGGGTCATTGGGGGTGGGTTGTCATTGTATTATTTTCCATAATTTGGTGAAAGGGAAAATTTCCCTCCACGTCTCCGCCTCCCGTCGACCCGATGACACGTGGTAGGTTTTGATTGGCTGCGACCTTCCCCTCCAAAATTTCCCATTGCACCAACTTTGGATTTTTTTCAAATTTCTTCCCATCGGTCCAAACTTCAACAACCCCATAGACACGTGGCCTCCTCCTATTGGCTGGCAAGCCTTTGGGCCAAAAAAGTCCTTTTGTGTGCCCCACCAATACTTGGAAAATTTTCAAAATCTCTCTCACCTCCTGCCATTCTGCCGCTGACATGGCACATTCTGATTCACCGGTAGACCTCCCATGGGAAAATTTCCCTCCAAAACTCCACTGAGCCATAACTTGAAAAATACAAGGAGTTAGAGGCAAAATTTTACCTTTCTAGAAAGATGAGAAGATTCTCTATCTAATGAAACCATTTCCAAAAAACTTTGAGTGCCTAAAAAGTAGAAAAATTCATCTGAGGCACAAGGGAGGAAGGAATGAAAGGAATTTAGCCAAAAATGAGCAAGGGGCTTATTTTGGATAACAATTTTGGTAACTCAGAGGGGTCATCTGCCTGCTAGATGAATGATCCGTAGCCTTTGAAGCATCCATTAGGCATGGATTCTTAAGTTGTAGCCTGAAAACTGATATGGACTTTGAAAACTTCCTTCTGAGCCACTTGAAGCTTACTAAACCTAGATTTGTTCTCACCAAAATGCCACTGAAATGGACTACGCAAGAACAAAACCAGCAACACCAAAAACTATGTACAAAACTGAAAATCATACATGCTCCAAATGGAATATGCAGAGTGTGCACAAGCACTTCTTTTGTTGAAAGAAAACCTACCTACTCTACTCTAACTAGAAGCAAAGGTGAGCTAAACAAACCCTATAACTATTTGTGCAAAATAGCTTCCTTTCTTCAAAATGGGAAGCCATGCAACTAATTTGGCACTGAACATGGTTGGTTGGATGAGTGGAAAATCAACAAGAAGCTGGTCTTCTACCCAAATCAGCAAGGTGTTAATTGAAAATAAATCCAACACCTCTTTTAGTTTCTCTGCATTTGGATTGAAGAGGTATGGCAGCCGATCCTTGAAACTTTGCATATCATCCTCATGCTTAGAGGAAAGCATGATAGGTTGTGGCTTCTCCTTTGGCTCCAATGAAGCCAAATACCTGATTGGGCAAGGTCTAATCCATTTGATATGCCCATAACTCTGATTTTCAACTCCAAAAATGGAGTCCTCTTGTAGACCTTCTTGGATGGATGGTGTGGAAGGGGTGATGGAATTCTTCTATTGTTTCTCTTCCCCTAATGAAGAACATGGAAGAATTAAATATTCTAATCTTGATCCTAAAGAGATACTATAAGATGCAAGCTGATCCAAATGAATGTTCTCCTCCATGACAACAAGTTCTTGTGTTTGGAATGTGGATGATGAAAGAGAGAAAGGTGGAAACTCAACCAGTTTCTCTCCATCAAAACAGTCCTCCAAATCTGATAGATAAACTAACTCATTGTTTTCCTACTGCAAATGCTCAACTTTCTCCATGTTGTCCTCTTGATCAGAAACTTGTTCACCATGGTTCTCCTCATCTTCAATCATTGAGTTTGTGAGATCAAACTCTTCTTCAGCACTAGAACTTGAGAGAGATGAAGTAGAAAGAAGAACACGTGGTTCTTCTATACCTTGCTTTGTGCTCAAACCCTTTGGATCTGCACTTTTCTCCTTCCCAGCTAGAATGTGCTCCTCTTCTTTTGGATTTTGAGTAGCTTCTCCTTCCTATGCTACTTGAAGACAATCTTGCTCTTGATAGAACTCTTCCTCTAGCATGAATTTTTTCAAGTCAAACTCTTTAATCGGCTGCTCTAGAGGACAAGTTGGGATTGCAAGATCTTCTTCAGAGCTTTCCTCCTCCATGGCTGATTGTGCAACTTGAATTGGATCAGAAATCTCTTTGGGAAAAGTGCCAACATGGACACTCAACTCATCACAAACAAGCTGTTGTTTTTCTTGCTTCACTGTTGTTACAAAATCAACCTTGTTTTCCACTTGTTCTCCAACACCAACCTCTTCTAAAGGCTTAACCATCAAGGGGATCTTTGTCATCCCAAATTTGAGAGCAAATCTTAACAAACTTTTGATTTTTTCTTATTTGTTTGGCTCTTCTTCTTGCTGTCCTTAATGACTAATTTTCTGATTTTCATTCTCCCAACATGGATTTGGGAATGCAAGAGGAGGGGTGGGTTGTAACTCAATTTATTTTACAATTTTTGTGGTGGAGGAGGAGGTGAAACCTCTTGTTTCTTTGGAGGAGAGGGTATTTCTATTGGCTCTTGTGGAGGGGATGGCTGTTTGGAAGGAAAGAGGAAAGAAGAATTGAGATGGGTTGGAAGACTAGGGAATGGAGAAATGGATTCAACATTTGGGACAACATTCAATGGGAAGCTTAAAAATTGAAGCCCAAATTTAGATGGTGCTACTTGAGGAATGGAAAGAGAAGAACTAGTTAATGGTGTAGAACTTACCCATTGACAAGGTTGTTCAACACCAAGTTTATAGGCCTCTATCTTTGCTATCCATTGTGAAAGTTGGGGTAGCATCTCCATCATGAAGCTCAGCTTCTATTGAGGGCTGAAGTGTCTTGGAAAAGGGCCTCCCCATGGACAAGGAGTCCTGCAACCAATTCTGAAAGCCTTCATTTGAGCTGTTGCTCTTGATTGCACCATTTTTGCCTCCATCTTTTGGATTTTCTCCACAAAATCAGCATCTTCCATTTGATTGTCTTAATTGCATGTGTACCCTTGCTCTTGATATGCTTCACAACCAGAATGATTTTGGTATTGCTCATATGGGTGTGTATGCTGATTTTGAATTTGTTCAAAATGTTGATTTGGAGGATTTGTAAAACATGTCGGAGGTGGGATATATCGCTGTTGTAAATGTGAATCCCATGATGGAAATGAAGTCATGATTGCACAACTTCATGGAATGAAAGAAGATGGAAGAGATGGAAAGAAGAATGGATGAAAATGAATGGAACACAGGTCTGCAACTCAGAGAATGAGTTATTTACCAGATGGAGTCACCAGATGTGCTTTTGAATATGCCTCTAAAGGCTAAAATCCTCACAGGAACACACCAACCTAAAAAAGATGAAGTGGAAGACCTCTAAGGTCCCACCTGGCATGCCAAAATTGTTAGTGCAAATCAGCAACACCCCCTGGATGTTTATCATATTTCTAGTTTGATAATGGACATCTAGTGTGATTGCACAACATTGAATCTTTTCCCTAAGTGTGGGACTTGTGAAAATGGGAAAATAATCTCCAAATTAGAGGTTGGTTCCTCAACTCCTCTGATTAGATATATTTCTTGAAATTTTCAGAGGTTTAGACTCAAATTCCTACTCTAAATTCCAAGGGGACAGAGATAAAGATGCAAAGAAATAGAATTAAGACTAATAAGGTGATACACCAAAGGAGTGGTGAAAATTTACTTCTGTAAATTGACACAGATTATAGGGATGCAACAAACATCATGCACAAACTGATAAAATGTAATGAAAGATCATAAATGAATCAAACAACACAAGAAGAGGATTGAAACTCATTCACAGAGATTGCATTGTCATTTTCAATATCAAAAATACATGCATTACAACAGCAGAGAGGTAGAAAACATGTTGTAGTCTCGAAAGAGGTATGATATTCAAAAAAATCACTTTTTAGGGTGAAAGAGGGATCTTGCAAAACATAAAAATTTCCAACCGTTACAAAATGAGCCAAACCTTGCTTTTTTAACAATGAAAAATGCAAGCCAGGAAGAAGAAATGTGGGAAAACATGAAAGGATGCTTCAACCACCAACCAAATTGCATTAAAACAACATGAGTTCCCTTAAAAATTCATTTTCCAAGATTTTTGACCATGCTAGAGAAGAATGCGAGCCATACTACATCAAAATGGTGGTTAAGATGTCAGTTCTATTTGTTTTCCCCATGCCAGAGGTGTTTTTTCATTTTATCTCTTTAAACCTCACCAAAACACAAAATTGAAACCTCCATCGTGTAGAGAATTTTACCAGATTTCCAATGACACTAAGAACGTGAAAATATGAGCTCTAGATCAAAAGTTATGCCCTTCTGAAGATTTAGGCCAAAACTAGGGCAAAATTGAGGTTTGGCGGGCTTAAAGTTTAAAATTTTCCCTCTTTTTGACTTTGGGAAAATTTCCCCAAAAATCTCCACCCCTCGTCGGCCCGATGACATGTGGCAGGTTTTGATTAGTTGCGGGTCTTCCCCTCCAAATTTTCCATCGCTGCTGACCACTTCCCTGAACATGACACGTGGCACCTTTTCATTGGCATGGGCCTGAACCTTCTCTTTTCCTTCTGTGGACATGCCTTAAGATTTTTGTCAGCCACACGGACATGTGGTAGCTTTTGATTGGTGCGGGCCATCGGCGGCAGGTTTTCATTGTATTATTTTCCATAATTTGGTGAAAGGCAAAATTTCCCTCCACGTCTCCACCTCCTGCCGGCCTGATGACATGTGGCAGGTTTTGATTGGTCACAGGCCTTCCCCTCCAAAATTTCCCATTGCGCCAACTTTGGAATTTTTTCAAATTTCTTCCCATCGGTCTAAACTCCGACGACCCCATGGACACGTGGCCTCCTCCTATTAGCTGGCAAGCCTTCAAGCCAAAAAATTCCTTTTGTGCACCCTGCCAATACTTGGAAAATTTTCAAAATCTCTCCCACCTCCCGCCATTCCACCATTGACGTGGCACATTCTAATTCATCGACAGACCTCCCATGGGAAAATTTCCCTCCAAAACTCCACCGAGCCATAACTTGAAAAATACAAGGAGTTAGAGGTAAAATTTTACCTTTCTGAAAAGCTGAGAAGATTCTCTATCTAATGAAATCATTTCAAGAAAATTTTGAGTGCTTGAAAAGTAGAAAAATTCATCTAAGGCACAAGGGAGGAAGGAATGAAAGGAAGTTAGCCAAAAATAGAGGAAAAGCCTACAGGTTAAAGGATCACAATTTGGCTAGAGCATTCTTGAGTTTTTCAGACTTTGTGCTGTTATTTTATTGAAAGCTGGGAAATTGAATAAAAGGTGGATTTCTAGAGAACTTTGTGTATATAGTGCTTTTATTCTTTCTTCTATTTTAATTTTAAGATAAACTTTGTGTTATCTAAGATTTAGGTTAGAAGCTATTCATTTCCTTTACTTGCAATTATTGTGAGATTTATTTGTTTATTTAATATGTGTGGATGAGACCAAATATAATAACTGTTAGTTTATTTAGAACATCTTCCTTTCTTCTTTCCTAAATTATATTATTTCCCCCTTCTACAAATATTCCAAAACAATTTCTTACTTGCTGCAAAATTTCCTAGTTGTGGTTCACGAGTTGCGGGAATTACAGTAAAACCTCTAGAAATAGTTATTAGGATTCACCCTTACCAAATTGATAAACATCTTATGCAAGAGCCTAATTGTTAAATGAGGGATATTTATCTCATGACTTCCTATGTTTTATGTTGTGCAGAAAATCTAGCCAACAAGATAGAAAATGAGAAACACAGAAAAAGGCCAAAGATAACTGTCAATTGCTTGTTTTCTCTCTTAGGAATCATATGAATGCAAGTATGCTTTTAAGACCTAGAAATGTACCCAAGTAAATGATTTTATGTCTACAATAAGAGGAAACTTTCAACATAGAGTGTATTCAATGTGCATAAAAATAATTGAATCGTAACTTAGCTTTGAAAACATATTTGTAACTAGTAAAGAGAAAGAAACAAAAACATCAAATGAGTATAGCTATTTTTTTCAAAGGAGAAGCTCCCTAATTTTTTGTACTTGGAGATGTGGATTAAAAATAACCCATTAAAGTATTGGGGTTGATTATTCCCCAATTTTATTGAAGGAGATTTTAGAGAAAAAAGAAGGATTTAAGTTTTGCTTGAATCAACACCAAAATCACTACTGCAATACTTCCTAGTTATCCTAAGAAAAATGGAGGCTGTCATAGGATGTCTATCCATACTAAAGAACCTCTAAAAAGAGTGGGTTTTGGTGTCTAGATTCATAAAATATATGCAAGTGAAACACCGACTGGGTTGTAGGGTGTGTAAGAATAGATAGAAAATGAGAAACATTGACAAACCACCAAAGATAGATGTCAATTACTAGTTTTCTCACTTAGGAATCGTATGAATGTAAGTATGCTTTTAGGACCTAGAAATGTACCCAAGTGTATGATTTTGCATCTACACTAAGATGAAACTTGCAACATAGAGTGTATTTAATGTCCATAAAATAATTGAACTTTAACTTAGCTTTGAAAACATATTTGTAAGTAGTAAAGAGAAAGAAACAAAAACATCAAATGAGTATAACTATTTTTTTCAAAGGAAAAAATCCCTAATATTTTACACTAAGAGATATGGATTAAAACTAATCCATTCAAGTATTGGGGGTGATTAGTCCCCAATTTTTCTAAAAGAGATGTCAGAGAAAAAATAAGGATTTGATTGCTACTTGAATCAACACCAAAATAACTATAACAATACTTTCTAGTTATCCCAAGAAAAAGGAAGGCTATCACAAGATGTTTATCCATGATAAAGAACCTCCAAAAATATTTTGAGAAGAAGACTGTATCAAGGATTTCTAACCACTCCAAAAGTATTCTACACATAGATCACACCATTGTAGTTATATCTAGGTTCAAGTGAAAAATAACACAAAGTCAAAAGGGAATTATTTATCTCATGCCTCCACCATGTGATGTCCCATGAGTATCAGATGTGAAATATTGAATATAATAGAAGGAGAAGAATTCCCACTCCCCTATACCCTATAGTTAAATGGTGATCAAGTTGTGTGTTGTTGTAAAGGAATGAAGTACTCAAGCCCCCCACAGTCTATACCAAAATGTAGTAGACTTTTCCCTGGACCATACCAAATGAATATGAACATGTTCAAGACATTTTTAACTATTTATGAGAATCTAAGAAATATAAAATCTAGCAAGAAGCTACCCCAAGATAAAAATTACCATCCTAGAATATAACATCTGGTAGTTTTTTCAATAAGAGATGGTTTTTCCATGTTTGTAATTTGTTCCTATTTTATGCCAGATTATGTTCCAAGTTATTTGTACCCTATCCCATTTTATTCATGAATTCTAAATTCTATTTTGGTACATGATGTGTATAAATATATAATTAATAAACCCCACTATATTCCACCCTCTTTTGAGGAAAATGTGATGTAAAAAGAGAACACTTGGCTTAAAATAAATGATGTGTATCTATATCAAATGTATATAATATTCATTGTTGGATCACATGGAGGGATTTTATAGGTGGCCACCATTAAGATATTAATTATGTAAGAGAGTTTATGGTATAAAACATGACATAAATAGAAAGAAAACAAGAAAAAAAGAAGCAAATGTAGGGGAAAACGTGTATAGAAGAAAGAAAGTGTAAAATCCATCAAGCATATAACTAATCTAGAATATAAGTGCACAAACAATGTTACATATGTTAGTCACAAAGAGGGACCAAGAGGTACAAGAAAGGGACATAAGAGTATCACACATGTAAGAAACATGAAAAAACGAGACAAAATACACAAACAAGGGATACCAAAGTGTCACAAATAAAATCATAACAAATTTCATAGGCCACATTTATGAAAGCAAGCATAAAACTAGGAAAAAATTGAATACAATAGAAGACAACTGCCGTAACACACATAGATCAAGAGAAGATAAAATTGCATAAGAAACATGTGCTAGAACTATTAGTATGAAAATTAACATATAGCATAATATAATACCTTGTTAATAATGAGGAAGTGAAAGTAATTGTAATGAAACAAAAGCACATGAATAGTGTAATATATGCCCCCATATTAATAAGGCCACTAGGAAGAGGACTAGGCCAACACCTGTCATCATCTAGAATCCTATTTTTCATGCATCAAACTCAAAATAACTTAAGAAACATGTGTAAATAGCATATATAAAATATATTTTCTATCAAACTATATGACAAGCAACATATGTAAGGTAAAAAGATAGAAAATCAAGTCATATTTAGGTCATAATTTTTTATTTTCAAAATATTTGATTATTTTGTGTTTCTTTATTTATTTGAATGTATCTCTATGGATGAAAAGGACTAAGTATACTAATTCCTCAAATATATGGTGTTCATAAGATTCACGATGGGTTTTACTTCAAGTGTTGACAAATGATAGACATTTACACCTAGCCTCTTAATAAGCACAAAACACCCAACCAATTGGGCTTACACATGCCTTTAAGTGCAACTTCTGCATTTGTATTATTTTTAATTTCTTTGAGCACAAGGTCACCAATGTGTAAATTATAATTTCAATTTTTTTCATTGTATTCCATCTTGACCCATTCTTGATACATTTAAATATATTCAAGGGCTTTCACATGCTTAGAATCTAGCATTTTGAGATCAAATAACCTTTTTCACAATAACTGTTATCTTTGAAAATATATTTCAAGGATACTTGAAGTAAGGGGATTTCAAACTCCAAAGGGAGGAAAACCTCTGTATCATATACTAAATAAAAGGTAGTAGTATTAGTAGGTGTACCAATATTTGTATGATAAACACAAAGGGCATATATAATCTACTTGTCCCAGGTAGCTCCATGTTTATAAATAATTTTAAATAAAATCTTAACAATTGTATTATTGATAACTTTTACCTTACCATTACCCTATGGGTAGCAAGGAGTAGAAAACATGTGTTTTATTTTGAATTTAACACATAGTTTATTGACTTTCTCATTTTTGAAAGAAGATTAATTGTCAATAGTGATTACAGATGGGATTCCAAAGCACATGATAACATTCATGATTAGAAAACTACAAACATCTTCACTTGTAGTTGAATCCAAGGGTATATGTTCAACCCATTTAGTAAAATATTCCATGGTAGTAATGATGAATTTATAAACATGAGAAGACTCGGGATTGTATTTTTTGATGATATTAAAGCCCCATAGAGAAAAAAGACACGATGACATGATATGATGTAGTGTATGAGACAATGAATGATTAATAATTTTATGCTTTTGAAATTGGTCACATATTTTTGAATTTTAATGGTAGCATTCCTCCATTGTGGTCCAGTAATAACGCATAATAATTTATAAGACATGGATTTTCCACTAAAGTTTCCACCACACTCATTATCATGCATTTTAGAACAATCTAATTGTTCCTTCCCAAACATTGGAATAGGAACCCGTTAACTAACCACTAAAATTAAAAACCCCACATGATGACATATTGAGTTGCCACATGGCATAAATGAAGTTTCTCTTGTGGTGAGGAATTTTCTAGTAATGATAACCAATAGAGAAAGTTATAAATATTGGTATAACATTTGGGATCATCAACACTTCATGTAATGGCTAAGACTTTTGGTTAGTAAATAGTATTTAAGACATTAAATGTTTACTATAACTGATGAATTATAAAGGTAGTCTAGTTTTCATTTAAGTAAAAGTGTATGAAATAAGCCACACTATTCATTACATCACAATGCTTATAATATTTATAAGAGATATTAAAAATAGAGAATAAGTCAAAGATAGAAAAAATCACTTAAGAAATTTATTGTATGGGATTAACCATTCTTATTTGGTGTACATTATGTCATCTACTTAATTGATAACTAATTGGGAATCACTAAAAAATTGTAAGTTCCAAATTTGTAATGTTTAGGAAATATATAATCTTAGGATCAAGGCTTCATATTTGACAACGTGATTAGTACATGAGAATCCAAGCATATATGCAAAGGGTATAACTCCACCATGGGGTGTGATAAAAACAATTACAAATACTTCACTAGCGGAACATAACCATTAAAGTACATGGTCTAAATACCTATATCAATAGTATAAGCAGTGAATTTTTCATGAAAGTTATCATTGATATATTTTTTGAACTATATATTTTATATCAAACTTAAGAAACAACATTACTCATTTATATATTTGGATAGACATGTGAAGGTAAGACATTATATAATGCAAGGGATATACTTTTTTAATAATATGTATCTCATTATTTAACATGTAGTGTCACAATTTATCAGTAACAAAGAACTAGATTCCAAACATATTTTTTGATGACACTAAAATTATGATCATATTCCAATAATGTGAAACTAATATAATAAATTGCATGTTCCTTGTTATTATCATCATAGTGTATGGGCAAGGCTGTGAGAGCTTAGTCAATAGTACATATATAGAGTATGAGTCTTTGGTTGGGAATTGGTGGTACAGGTATAGGATGATTGAAAAATGTTGATTGATATTGTCAAATTCTTTCTAAAAAAACTCATCCTATTATAATTTAATGTATTTATTTAATAATCATGTGAAAGGTCGTGTTTTACTGGCTAATTAGGCCAAAAAACTTTAAATTCCCTTGATTTTTCCTTGAAGAGAATACAATTATTTCAGATTCTTAGGTGGAGTAATTTTATAAATTTCTTGAATATTTTTGATATCAACCTCAATGTCACACTAGAAAATGATAAATCTTGGTAAATTTCTTAAGGTAACATAAAAAACACATTTGTTATCATCTAGTCAAATATTCTATTATTGTTATCATTAAAATATTTTTCATAAACCTATAGTGTAGTATTTTTGCCAAATAGATTTTACTAAAATTCCATCAACATATTCTTCAATGGGTATTATGATTGAAATTATAATATATATGCATCATAACATGCTGATAGGTATCCCTAACTTGTTATAAAGTGAAGGTATAACTTTATAATAGAATGTACCCCATGGATTAGTATAGGATGTATTTTTTTTAGAAACAAAGTTATTTTTGATTTGATTGTATCCATAAAATAAATCCATGAAAGACAACATTTCACATCATATCTCGTAATAGAGTCAACAATCACACCATTATCAGGTAAGGGGAAACTATCCATAGGAAAAACCTTGTTTAAATATAAAAAAATGAAAACAATTAATTTTACCATTATGATTAACCACATGAATTATTTTGAAAGCATATGTAGGATACTTGATAGAAAAAATGAACCCTCCTTCTAAGATTTTTTAATTTCCTTGTTAACCATAAGATCTAGGAGAGGATGTATCTTTCAAGTTTTTTGTTGTATCAAATTAACATTAGAATGGTGAACTACTTTATATATAGTAATAAATGTATCAATTCCAAGCATTTCACTATAAGTCCAAGAAAATAAGTTTAGGAAGACATGTGATATATATCGAGTAGGGGCCTCTTAATCATCATCGAGTTAAGATAATAATAATACGAGTTGTGGATCATTTATGGTGCCAAAATTTAATGTAGTGGTCTCTTCATTCAATAGAGTGAAGTGGTATTCAATATATGGTTGAGTAGGAATAATATAATAATCATCAATGAGGACCTAAAAAGTATCACCTTAACCAAAAATATGTGTGTTTATTTATGGTGTGAGGGAACCTATTCTTATGGAATAAGTGAGGAAAATCCTCATATAATCCCAAGTACTCTAGGTTGGATTATTTGTTAGCTAACTCATCCATTGTAAGGATATCAAGTGAAGTGTTTACATTAATTAGGTGAGGATAAACAAGTTCTAGTGTAGAAATGTGTTGGACCTCATAAACATCATATAGAGGTGTTCATGAAACATGAGTGAAAATCATGGTAGAGAGAACCTTACATGATAGGAATAGGATAAGTAAATTAATCATGTAATAAGATAATGTAAATTTAACTTAATCAATTAGTTATTTATTTACCTAGTTATCTATTTGCAACAAATATTTGTTTATATTGTATTGGGAATAATATTCCCATAATTTATATTTTTATGTGTAGGTGGGTTTGTTAAACCCATATAACCATTCTTGTTATATTGGTTATTGTTGTGTAATGTATTGCAACCCTCCTTGATGATTGCATTATTAATTTTATATTAATAAAATGTAGACTCTTCTTGATTTTGTGTTCACATGATCAAAAAATGGATATGAAAATACTCAATTCTATGTATTCTCCATATTTGAAACTTGCAGTGCTGATTCTCAACATATTATTTCTTCAGAACATTTTATTTTCTTCAAGATGTTTTATAGTCACACAAAGGGTGATCCAGACACCTTCAAATGAAACCTATAGGTCATAATTTTTTTATTTGAGAAATTTTCTATGTGACGGTTATGCAACTACTTCTCTTCACAAAGTGACAGCTGTGTAACCAATGGTAATAGGGAATGATGGTTGAATAACCACCATTCTGTCTTCACCAATGGTCCCGTCCCTAACAATTCCAAAATTTTGGAAAATCAATAGTTGTAAATGTTTGGGCTTCTAAATGGTTCGGTACATATTTTTATCTGTCACTGGGAAGAGAAACTATAAATAATGTAGACACAAAATATATGCACTTGGGTACATTCCTAAGTCCTAAAATCATGCTAGAATTTACATGATTCCTAAGAAATAAAACTATTAGTTGACAAATCATTTTAGCCTTATTCTTTTCCTTCTACACTTTTATTGGATTCATACATATTTCACTCTTTATGGAATTGGACTATTTTATTTTTCTATGGTCTCAAACACTAGCACCAGGAACTCCTATCCTCCTAGGTGCTCCTTCCCCTCTTTACCTTTTTCTTATCCTTTTGGACCCATTTCACTTCTTAATTACCTTTTACTACTCTGGGTCAACCTTTTAGTTTTCAATTATGAAATTCAAACAAGGGAATCATATAAATACACAATTATGCTTTCAAAATAATGAAACAAGCACTAAGCATTACATACTATCATTTAATATTACATCCAAAGGCACAAAAACACTTCAAGGAATCTATCTAGTACACTCACTCAAGGTACAAGGGCTGCATGCATCCTTCTGCATACACATTAGAGGAGGGGAATTTTATTCTATTCCATCACACACATTCTACATATTTGCTACATTTTGGATTTAGCCTATTATCATTGTGTAACTTACACAAGGCCATCCTAGGGAATCATTACACAAACTTACATAAATAAATACATGGAGTCTGAAAATAGTACAATGCTTGGTTTTAAGTTTACTCTTTAGGTGACTATCGAGGTCAACATGACTCCACATTCTGTATATTTTTTAATTAGATTTGATGTGGTTTGTGGACATGTGAAAGTAGAAAAACTTGTTTTGCAGGTTATAGGTACATTTGGTGATCAAGGAGTAAAATTATAGTGACAGATAGAGACTAACAAAAAATCTCCTCTTGCACAGAAGAGATTATATCTAGGTCATCTACACATACACTAATGCCCAAAAACGAACACCAACATCCGGGTGCTCTTATCCTTCCATGGGCACTCCTGTCTAGCACATTCCTGAGTTTCATAACCTTGATCGAGCACTAACAACACTCTTCTTAATCTGTTTCAGCTATTCACCATCCTAAATCACTTCCAGACTACTCAAATATCAGCTAAGT
Source organism: Taxus chinensis (assembly GCA_019776745.2). NCBI lineage: Eukaryota > Viridiplantae > Streptophyta > Pinopsida > Cupressales > Taxaceae > Taxus > Taxus chinensis. The sequence goes on from CM034146.1 coordinate 489,970,595, forward strand.
CTCTTTATCTCCCTCTCTTGTTTAGGGATTCACATTTATATGCTTATTTTCTTGTGTCTTCATTGTATATTAGCATTTGTATATCATTCATTACAATAGTTACTCTGTAATCATATTTAATTCTAATTTATACTAAATCAAAAACAAAGTTTGATTCTTCACTCTAGTAAGTGATTTTGAGTGAGTTCAAGTATGATAAAAGAGGAGTTAGAGTTATTTCTTGTTTTATTCATTGAGAGTGATTTTTTCATTGTTGAGAAGTTATGAGAAAAAAAATACAATTAGGAGTGTGAATCCTTCTTGAAATCCAATTGTTTGTAGTACTTTGTATTTTTGGAGAATAACATAGTGAGAGGGAAGAAATTTTCTTACCCACTGGAGGTTTTCCCACCTTGGGTTTCTCTAGGATAAATTCTTCTGTCTTTTGCATTGTATTTCTCAATTTGTAGTATAGTTGTGATTGTTTCATGCACATTATATTGGTTAAAAAGGAACTTTGTCAATTTTTCCATTCAATTATCACTGAACATGATCTGTCAATTATTGTAAAAGAGGTAGTTTACGGATCATCACATTTTGTTTAAGAGAAGGGAAACTCTAAACCTTGAGAGGTGTAGCAAGATTAAGGATATTCTAGGGGGTGTTTGCAAAAGGTTGAGCAAGGAGTAGCCATAATTTCCCCTACCTTTTCACAACCATGTATTTGTCTCAACACCCCCTACATTGTTGCACCAAAATTATAGCAATAAATTTTAGTTTTAAATATTTTAGAATATTTACAAGTTATATGTGTAGAAATTTTTTAAAAATTGAATAAGATTCATATTGGGTAAGGAGGATTCACCCATATAATGACTCCTACATTATACCTGGGGATTACATCCAATTGTTATTGATTTAAAAATAAAACAATAAAATTATTGAGAGGAGAGAAAAAATTCTCTAAAATTCACACCCACAGGTGCTTCTCCATCGTCTTTTTGTTTTTATGCAACTTTAAAACTAATTTTTTATTGGCATGCATATAAATTAGGGCTTATAGTTTTTTTAATTTTATAAATAATAAACTTTAGAAATTTTAATCTTTTTCTTATAATCTACTTGAAAAGACAATTAATTTGTATCTCACAAATAAGGAGGATTTAGAAGACAAAAATTAGCTACATTTTATTTTTAGCCATCTTATTTTAACATTTATGTCTAGTACCCTTTAAAGTTATGATTAATTCCATATCAGAAAAAACAAAAGGAGTTATGGCTTGAAATTTTATGATTCTTTCTAAAATCATGACATTCAAAAATTATTTTGAGGAATTTTCTACAACCAGTAATTTTTTTAGATACTAAATTGTAGTTAAAAAATTAATTTTTTCCTTATAAATTCCCGAAACCAAAATTAATTGATTTTTTACAAACCGTGCATGGCCAGAAGCTGAAATTTTTCCGCATTTTTTGAAATTACATTAAAAATCCATCTATAAGTTTTAGTTCTTTAAATCCTTGTAAAAATACATTTTAAAATGTTTTGTAAATTTTCTAAGCATAAACAAGCGAAAAAGAAAAGTTCAACATATACGTATGTGTGCATTCTGCACAATCATGAGTTTTTAAAACTCATTCACAACATTAGGTATATACGGTGCCTCAGGTATATGATTATGAGTAATTTCATCATGTGGACTACTGAATCTAATGCCCAATATAACTGCAACAATAACATTTGTGGCATCGTCCCTAGAAATCGTCGAGGATATAAAAGCCTCTTCTATCACCTGTAATCTCCATTATGAGCACAAGTGATCCTAATTTTTGGTTAGATTCACAACTCCTGACAGAAGACAACTATTTTGTATGGAAGACGAAAATCAAAACTTAGTTGGAAATTTAGGCCTTCTCTTATTCACTTTTATTTCAATGTACCATTATCAAATAATTGTTGGATGTAAATGAGAGTAAAATAAAATGGTATGTTATAATTTCATTGACCCAATAATTTAAAATGATATGTAGAGGGTAGGTGATGCAAGTTTTGTATTTAAAAAATAAATAAGTGTTTTTTCTCATTTGTGTGTATTTGAGTATATGAATTTAATGAAATGCAGGTATAGTGTTTTAATTTATATTTTGTACAAGATATTATTTATTGTATGCAATATGTATTTAGGATAAAATATTTTAACAGTGTGGAGATGGTTCTCTCAGTTTACTAATTATGAATGGATTGTATGAAAACCTAATGATTCTTTTAATTGATTTGTAATATGATCCATGATGCACTCTATCTCAAATTTGTAGTGGTTTACAAAATTTGTAATGAAACCCTACAAAGCTAAGAAGGGTGAAAAACTATGAAGAACATGTTTTAATTTTTACATACAAATTATGAATGTCTTTTTTATATCACTACTGATAATTTGATTCTTAATTATGTGTTTCCTTATTTCTTAACCTCCTCACTAAATCATATATGAAAGATATGTTATGAGTTAATGGTAAATGCAAATAATAATTATTGATAACATGAATTTATTATATGAATTCTTTTAAGGTGGATGGCTCTTTCATATTGTCCTTATTTAATTCAAAAACATTAATACAATATTCCTAAATCACATTTAATGGTCAAAAACATTAATACAATATTCCTACAATCACATCATGGGATTTTTAAGAATTTTGGGAAGATATGAATTTGTTTGAATATTAACATTCTTTTCCAAGTATTGGTTATTTGGGAAAATTTGGATTAAATATCCCTTGTATAAAATTAATAAATTGAGTATATATTATATATAGCACTTTTTGGAAACTTTAATAAATTAAAAATAAGGATTTTTACCTTTTTGTTGATCCCTAGAATTTGTATCCTAGTGTGGTGGTTTATCTTGTCTTAGATATAGATAATTATGAAGTTCTTGATAGATTCATCTTGGCTCAATGTTTATAACTTATGTATTACCCTGACTATGGATTATAATGATTGTAATTTATTATTTTTAGGACTATAAATAATATGAGTTAGTCCCATTTTATACCTTATTTATTTTCTTTGTTTTATATTATAACGTAGTGATCTTGAAAACAATATTAAACCCCTTTTTATACTTATATGGGGTTTATAGGGTAGAAATGTTTTGGTGCTTAGTAATAGTGAATATATGGAATGTGAAACATGATTCTTGATTCCATATGTGTTGTAATTGGTGTATATAAATATGAAGGATTAGTGAAACTTGAATGTATAGAGTATAGTATAGAACTAAAAGATACATATAACTTTGAATGTTAAGGACAATATTAAATTCCCACCTATTTCTTAGGAGTGAACATTGAACATGTGAAGTTGATAAATTGAATGCATTGAGAGATGTCTAGAATGTGTACACATTAATAAACATATAGTTACATATAGTTATTTTCTTGAATTGAACTCCTTTAGTATAATATTGAATAAGACTATATAGATCATCATCATGTTGTTTAAAAACTATAGATTTTTGTATAACTATAAACATAAGATTTTTCCTTTGCAAGGTTAGAAATATGAACTTATAGAGTGATCTTATTCGAATTATAAGATCATGTATGACTGAAGACATGTATAATTTTAATACAATGCATTATAATAAATGAATTCAATTCTCCTCTTCTTCCACCATCGTAGGGTTAAAAGCACCAAAAACTTTTCCACCATGTAAGTTAAAAGACAAAAACTTTACTTAATTTAGGCACAAAAACTATATAACCTAGTTTAATACACATTTGTAAGATTATTTTGATGATATATGTCGAGATATCCAAAAAAAAATGTGTATCTATAGGAAATGTAAATAATATAAGAGGTATTGTTCATAAAACCAATATTGTAGTAGAAAATGTTTTTAATTTTACCTATACTACATAAGATCATATAGAGGAAATCAGAAAAAAGGTGACTAAGATAGACCAATAGGTTAACAATATTGATGACAAGTCAAAAAAACTCATCTTCAATCTCAATTAGTTATAACATGAAGAGAAAGAAAATCCTATTGAAATAAGTTGTCCCAAATAAGGATATAAGATCATAATTATTTGGTACTAATTTGGTGATAAATTACCTACAAAAAAATCAAAGGTAAAGTGAAAAACATGTTGACTATCTATTATGTAGACGAAAGTTAGTCCCAACATTCCTTTTACCAAATGCATAGTGATGATCAAATGAAATAATCCTATTATGTAACGAGTTATCCCAACAACCAAAAAGTGTATCAAATGAAATAATACCTATTTAACCATGGTATTTGAACATTCTCAATAAATTAAATTATATTAATGAAACAATTGCATGGGAAAATACAATGAAAACAATTAACACATCTACCAATACAACTCTAAAACACATGGAAATGTTAGAAACTAGGTACTTTAAGGGAATAGTTGTAACATTGTGAGATAACAAAAAAAAAGCATGTTTAGAAGTAAATGTATATAGCCAAGATGATCCAATGATATAAATGCATTTATTTATCATCAATGAATTTTTTCCACAACATGTAAACAAACAAGTAGATGTCGCTAAATGGTTAACACATACGAAACTCTATGATTTAACATAGTTTCAAGATATTGTAAAATAATACTAAAAAACTGGTATATGAGAGTTCAAGATGAAATAAAAATCATATGAATCTGATGCAATGAATCTAAGGTGATTTTTGTAGTGAATGGGTAATCTTATAAATTATCCAATCACATTCTCATGGGTTCACTATAACTCAAAGGATAAATGAATCTAATATTTTTGAATCTTATAAAATCCAATCACAACATATTCAAAAGGATATATTTTGACTAACAATTAATGATCTAATTAATTTTTCTCTTTAAAAAATCATGTAACTTTTATGCCACACTAAAGCAGTCCAAAAATTATCAAAGCATCAAACAGGCCAAATTTCCATACAATTTCCTGAAAAATGTACCTTATGGATTACGTTTTAATGCTTCAAAACCAAAAGATCAAATTTCCATAAAATAATTACATTCCACAAGGGGTACTTGGGAGTTAAATTTTGATTTTTTCGTGGAATGAATATATTCTTTAGACTTTATCCCTCCTTGGAAAATTATTTGGAATAATGAATAATGTAGTATTTTATTTACCAATATCTAGTTGGGTGCGCAGGAACTTCATTTAGATAAAGGTCTAAAAGTTCACCCAAAGCGTGCTCGAATTGTTGCACCAGGTTCCTCTTTAGCTTGAAAGTATGACAAAAATAGAAATATATTTTTATATATTAGATGAAATATTACAATACCATGCTTGAGAATTTTCAAATGATGGACTATAATCTAATTATCCAGACCTATGTGTTGATATGAATTCAGTCATTCATCTCATGTGAAAAATAACATTACAACAAGAATGAATTTAAATGCTCATTGCAAGAACATAACTTAATCAGGATCATTCATGAGTATAATACACCGACAACATAATCTTTAATAAGTTATCCATCATATAATTATTCCATTACATATACTCACAGCTGATTACATCTATGTGCTTAACATTCATTAGGCACTTACTTACTATATATCCCCTATTAGTCTCTTCCACTATCAACCGATGTACCACACTAGCCTAAAGAGTGTAACACCTATTTATACATGGTGGGAACTTGCCCTTCACCACTTACATGCTTAAAACCTATCAATACATATCCTTAATATAGGTCACACACATCTAAAACCCCTTCTTTAATCTTCAAATTGAGCTATAAATAACTCGGTCTTAGCCATGATTTGATCCTATAATTAGATGTCCGTATTTACATGTGATTTATTTGTGTTTAGTGATTTATCCTTTCCTTATCCTATTTTGAATGTGCCTTCCATGTTATGCATACACTGCTTTTCCTATTTTTAGCCTTTACTGGGAAATTCAGCTAAGTCCTGTAACATGTGTGCATGTGCACAACTTTACGCCCTAACCTCCCTTTTCCTTATGGGTATACCTGTTACAACTAAATCATTGCACCCTTTGAATGACCAAGTGATGGATAAGGAATTCAGTGTGATTGGGTAACATGGGACCACCTCTCAAGCTATGGGACTTGGAGTCATGGTGAACCTCCGAAGAAGGCCATATTTCTCTTCTTAAACTATACAAAACACTACTTATAATGTAATAAAACAACTAAATAAACATATACTAAAATTTTCATGGGGTTTAGGGAGAGAGATTTGTAAAAAGTAAAACTATACTAGAAGTGGTGATGCACCAAGAAAGGGTTTTGCTAGAAAAAATTTCAGTCTTCCAGTGAAGGAGGATAAAACTGAGAAGGACACAAGCACCACAACTCAACTACATACAAAGCTTCACTCCTAGATAAGTATAGAACTCCCCAAAACTTGCAATGGAAACTTGAAGTTGCATAGTATAACCTGCAAGCATGAGAAAGGACACAATGAAGTAGCAAAGAATGTTGAAAGGACAAATAATTAGTCACAGGAACACAAGTATTATTACTTCAATCACATGCACAATACATCATTACATGAAGAAGATGAAATATTTTCCATTATAATCTTAGAGAAAAAGATTGAAAGTTCCCAAAATCCACAATAGATTAACTTGTGAAAAGGGAGAGGAATTGGAAAAAAGTATAACTCCTTGAAAGGGGGTTGTCATTTACATTTATAGAGAATCCAGCTAGAGAAAAGGATGAGGACTCCTAAATCTTGGGCCAAAATGTAGCACATGATGACTTACATGTTTAATTAAATTATTAATTGCATTACTTAAGAAAATTCCTCCTCATGCCCTCATAAATTCAAAAATTCAAATTTATCTTTCATTGAATTAAAAATATATTAGATATTTTTAATGGGAACCATTAGTGATTTTTGATGGGACCCACGAGGTTATTTGTGCTTGAGAGGGGGTTTTAATATTTATTGGCCAAATAGCTCGCTAGCCAACACAGTGAGATGGTTAGCAAGTTACATTCTCCATGTGAGTTAATCATTATTTATATGCTCAAGACTTGGTTTTATCTCAAAAATGATCTTCATCTAACAATTAATGACCACCACTTATCACATTGGTTTCAACATCCCCGAGTGACTCAAATCAGCCCTCTTTAAAATATACACCCCCTTCATTCAACTCTACGATACCTCAACACTGAGCTCCACGTCTCATGTTGATTGGGTATCTACCTGCCTTATGATCTCATTAACTTGGTGAATGACTCACCTGAGCCCAAACACCCCAGATCTTAACCCAAACTTAACTCCTCGGGTGTATTACCTTATCTCGACGAAACATTATCAGAATTGAATAAACCAATAAGCTTAGTGAATAACTCAGGCCATCATACCACGTGCACCCACTGAACATGTTGGATTAAAATTTAGCCAACTCGGAGATTAACTCCATGTTTTCCTTGACAATTTCCCATGAATGGATATTCCAGCTTGGGAGCCCAGACATCATTTTCCCTACTTGCCAAATTAATCACCATGGCTTTCATGATGCAACAACCCGCAAGTCCGTAGTGGTGGATTTTTTTGACTTTGGAGGCCAAGTTTCTCATACACCAACTAGGTGAGTTGGTTCCAACTTCCTGATTTTCCACCAGCTTGTAGAATGACCATGAGCCTCTGCCTCGGCTTGACGTTTTACCTTATCGAGTCTAGTTTTGTGAGCTCCAAAATTGGTTCCCTATGAGCCAATTTTTTTTTCTTTCCCACAGACTTGGTATTGATATCAAGATTTGTAATTAAACCATATATTTCACACCTTGGGTAAACTCTTCCTCATAAGATTGATCCAATCAATGAGCCTTACTTCCTATTTTTCAACCACAGGCTCAACTTTCATTTCCTATAGTAGAGTTCTTCCTTAGTTTACCCAAACTATGAGTTCAAATATCTCTTAAGGTAACTCATCCTCCCTAATAAATAATATTTTGAACTCGATCCATTATTGAAACCATTGAGTCCTTCATGTCTATGAGCTCAAATGGGATCTGGAATGATATTGCCAAGTTGATCTCTTGACAAGCTATCCTGAGCCGCCTTTGATGACACTACACTCTGTGAGCCATTTGAGTTTGCTACACCATTCATTCCAAAATGTCTAACTATTGAGCTAACATCCCAAGCTCTTTTTGATACTCATCCAATTTCAAGAAAACTTGGTTTGAGCTCAAATGAGTTGTTTTCAATGTTGTATCAATGTTTGACGCTTCGATACCATTACAAAAAAATACTTCCATTGAGCCATACATCGGTGGATAACAAGTGGAATACCTTGGATTTATCAATGACATGCTATGCATTCTAGCATTTGAAAACCCCGAGATACTTTGCCAATGTTCCAAAACACGACCCTAACTCATATATCTGAGTTGCATTCACCAATGCGACCCGACTGCGGCACACTTCAATTTTTTAGCCCAACCAAGCTCAACTATTTGATGTAATCATGACCTTAGAGTCATTCCATGAGATTAAAAACTGATGCTACCTATACATCCTTAACCTCCTATGTGAATTTTGTCACACAGATCATGCACCCATTAAATTTCTAAAAGATCCTATGCAACATTGGAACATCCCCAAGGTGTGGGACCTTGTCACCTTGGGATGAACCTCCGGAGAAGTCTAGCTTCCTTTAGAACTTGGGGAACCCGATTTAATATCGATATATAAGGCTAAAAAACTTTAAAAGTACTCTAATCTACTCAATTCATTGGGTTCAGGGTTAGAAATAAAAAATAAGGAAAATACGGTGATGCACCAAGAGTATAACTAGATAATTGTATGATCTTCACATAGGAAAAAGATTAATTCAAAAAGGATAAATCAACCATCACAATCCAACTCTCCTTGTACTATTTGGACAGGGAAAATAATAAACCACAGACAAAATAACATACATTTCCTTGTAAGACCCCAAGCATAACTAACAGATGGATCAAATATGATTGAATACACAATCAACAAGCATGACAACATAAAACATACACATGTCAAACATCCCTTTCACTTATGATAGCCAATGATAATGTAACTTTATAACAGAAGGAAAATAATCTTTTCACAACTAATACTTGACATAATCACATCACTTTCCCACAAAATGAAATAATATATTCTGAAATAAAGGTGATTTAATCACTTACACTAAGGAATTGTGCATCCACATAGCATACATTGATCAACTATTAACATAATAAATCATATTCTTCATGGAAAAATATTGTTCTAAATGTAATTGAAAGGATTCAAAGTATTTAAAGCACTCTTCCAATCTTGAAGAGTAACTTCCCAATGATCTATCTATCTCTAAAAACATCATGCATTTAACTATTTATAAGTTATTTAGGTTGAGCCATTATAGATGGAACTTAACTAACAAGTTACTAAAAATAGAATGTAAATAAGTTCTAGGGAATAAGCTCCCATAAAAATAGAAAATTAGTTGCAAAGGTTTGAATTGGTCAACTTTGTAACTTGGACTAATCCAGAGCTTGGAACTATCCTTCCATGGATGCCAAACTTCAGCTTGGCTTTACAACACCCACTCCTTCTTCAGTTTTCTCCTACTCTTTCTCCTAGGCAGTCATCTGATGCTTATAGTCGATGAAATTCTTGATAATCCCTTGTACTTCCTCTTCCTCGAGTCCACATGTGTACTGATTTAATATATCTACTATCTTAATCTCTCTCACTACCTTGGCTGGGATCCTTTTAAGTTTACTTACCACTTTCTTTAGTTTACCTATGAAATTCTGGCATGAAACCAACCTGTCAATGGAGTCACTGTTGAAATTCGTAGTTACCTTTTCATCCTTCTTCACCAAAACCTTGAAATTTGACTTAATTTGATCTATCGGAAGAGCATCAATTTTCTCATTGAATAACTTACAGTTGATACTATCAAACTCTTTTGAGATGTCATTTAGAGCATCCATTATTTCCACACGTTTGTCATCCAATTTCTTTATCAAATATCCTGTAACACTTGGGACCTAAATTCCATGGCCTTTTGAAATTTGAACAACTTAGAAATATCATTGATTACTTCTTCTTGAAGAAGTAGATCTAGATCCTCCTCTCTGATCTCACCCCATATAGTCAAACTCAAATTCAAATTATTATTATTTTCAGAGAAGGATTCATCCATTTTAAGAATGAAGGCTCTTTCATTTTGTAAATCATTATATTTTTCCATAACTTCTATGATCAATGGATTAGCTTCTTGAAGAAAGTGTTCCATCCATCCATTCACTGATCTTCCCTTTTGACCTATCTTTTCAATATCATGATAGGAAATATCATCCAGAGTAGAAGAAATTTTCAGAACAGTAGTAGTTAAAGGATTAATGATTAGAGTGGGTTGTGTGACTTTCCTTAGCAGGGCGGTGATCTGCTCAGCCTTTACTTTCAATTCATCCTTAGAAGCTTTATCTTTATCATACTTCTCCAAAAAAATTCCAAGAGCCATCTGCACATCTTGTTTGGCTCCTTCGTGTGTTTCTTTACCTAGTGAAAATCTAGAAATTTGGTAGTCAGTTGCTGTGATAGTTTCTTTAGTATTTCCCTATATGGGAGTAGAAATTTCCATGACCCTCTCTCCTAATTTATTTATAGATAGGCTAGAGATTATCTTTAGCCACTTGGCATGTCTCCTCGGAGTAGGTTCCAACACACTTAGATATATTACATCTACCAGAGGCACTTTCTTCTTCTATTTTGGAATCTGACGATACAGCCATTCTGGTATAGCAGACATTGATGGAAGTGGAACAAATGATTCATTACTTAGAGTACTAGACAACATAATATCACTAGTAACATTAGTTTTCAATTGAATGGAGGTGGTGATGATAGATGGGGTGGAAGTGAGAATATCCCTAGGGGTGGATACAACGAGGCTAGAAGTTGAGATGGAAGGAAAAGAAAGTTGTAGAGGAAGTGAAGTGGAAACTGGAGACCCAATCATTTCTCCTATTGAGATAACAAGAAGAGATGAAAATACCTGGTCCATGGATGGGGATGGAAAAGAAAAAATGAGTGTAGAAGTGGAAGGAAATGATGGAGGAAGTGATAATGTTAAAGAAAGAGGAGATGACAAATCTTGTGATATACTTGGAGAATCAACAACTTTAACAATTTTTGATAGTGGTATTACTAGAGACAAAGCCTTGGAAATAGGATCCTTGGAGAGAGGGGAACTTCAAAAAACAAATGAAATCTTCATAGGGACTATATGGGTCCTTTGGATAGACCTTTTCCCTTTTGTAGGCATTGGAAGACTCATTATTGATTAGGCTTCTGTTCTTATAGATTTTTCTAACCCTTTGGGTGAAATTCCCAAGGTATCTAACCAATTATATGTTCTCTACAAAATGGCCCCCGCCATCTCCTTAGTATTCTAACTTTCTTCTACATACCAATCAATCCATGGAAATGGTTGATTGGTGACATTGTTATTCTTGTAAATTGAATCCAATACTTCCTCTTCATCATTTATCTCCTTTGGAATCTATGTGATACCAAAATATTAAACCTCATCTAGAGTCAACCTTTTATACTCTCACGTTGTACAGATAATGAACTCATACTCGAAAAATGAATCCAAATATCTTCTAGTTGGGGTACATTAGAACTGGATAAACCTGTTTCACTGAATTTTACCCAATAGTCAAAATTGGTTTAGGTATGAAAGGTTCACAAAGTTACTTCTGACATTTCTGCATCCACATTCTTTACCTTATACATACTCGCACAAGTATATCTTCCAATTGAAATTAGAAACTGGACTCCCACCTTTTGTTGTTTGTTCTAGATTTAATAGTATTCTAATAATTATTGAACCAACTCTAGCAAAACCCATTTGTTAGTAGGAAATCTTGGCTAGTTTACTCGGGAGCACCAACAAAACCAAGAATCCAGATGTATGTAAATGTAGGAAACTAAATATAAACATCTCCCCACTCTCACACCTCTTTGAAAGCCTCATCAAAAATCCTTTGATTGTAAAAATCATTATCAAAACGATACAGAAGAACAACGAAGAAGGCATCATTCACCATGAAAAAATGTCTTCTTCCCTCATCCATTGTGATTTGAGGATAAAAATAAAAAATTTGGGATGCACTTCATACACCTTTGGTATTTAACCCATGAAATTCTCCCATGGCAGCTGTAACATAGACTAAGAAAGAATTCATATAAAATTTCTTTGAATATAGAACCTTGCTCAATTGCAAACAGATAGAGCTGCTGATGTGCTCTCCCTATCATATGAATTCTTTGTTTTTATTTATAGTGGAAATGTACAAGAACATCCACTGCTTGAAATTATCTTGCAGAGGTAAGACTTGAAACTCTACTCAACAACGTGATGAGATTGTTCACTTCTTGGATGAAATTTGATCGATACATTGTCTTAGGCAACTTGGTGACACTTTTAGCCAAGTAGCTCTTAATCATAATATTCGTACATAAATCAGTTTCCTTATCCCAATGTTCAACAACCACTTCTGGTGAAATTGTGGCATAGTCCTCAACGTTTGGGATTTTAAGAAAATATTCAAAGAAATCTGATTCTAATTGAATTATAACTTTGCCATTAGCATCTTTCACCGATCTGGAATCTTCATCAAAATGGGTTATTGCAGCCAAGACAAATTCGGGGCAATGCATGGATGTAGGAAAACTGTTAGCAAGAACAAACCCACTGTCCTGTATAGCTTGCATCCAGGATTTCTTGTTAGGAGCTTTCTACCCTTGCCCAGAAATCTGGAAAATCAACCTTCCCAAGATCGGTATCTCCTATATTCCCTAAATCTGAAGAAAGACAAGAGTGAGGAGAAACTCCTAGGAATGTATATTTCATCTTTTCTTTGCCTTTTGCTGAAGAGGTGGACATCAAGTTCAAGTTTTGGAATCTGAAAGAGCCTTTGAAAATTTGTAACAAATAATGTAAAAGTTCCAAAATGCTGAAGTATGAAAGTCTGAAAATGATTCTAACTTCAAAAAGGAAGAATTCTAAAACCCTAAAAATCCAAAAACAAGAAGACCTCTGAAATCTGAAAAGAAAAACCTCCAAAATCATAAAATACCAACATCCGAACTCTGAAAAGACCAACCTCCAAACTCCGAAAAGACCAACCTCCGAACTTCAAAAAGACAAACCTCCAAACTCCAAAAAGATCAACCTCCAAACTCCGAATAGACAGACCTCCAAACTCCAAAAATACTAACCTCCAAACTCTAAAATTCACCAAACGACATGAAAGGAAAGTCAAATACTTGTGAAGATCTTAGAAAAACTATAATGCAATTTGAACCGGATGCTTGCGCATGTTGGATTTTGTAACTGTAGAGATCATGAAGCATTTTTTAAGGAAAACATGGTGGGTAATGAGGGTTTCATTTTCTAAATCATAATAAGGAAGAACAAAAGAAAATAAATAAGGAATAAAAACCCAAAAAGAGCATAAACCAAGAAGAAATAACCCAAACAAAATTACCTTGAAAACGATGCCTCAAAAGTACAAAGTGTGAGGTAAAAATCAGATTGTTAGAGAGAAAAGGAAGGTGAAAATGACAGATAAAAAGTTGAGTTTATATAGGAAAACCCAAAATAAATGCTCAGAATCTAACACGTGTGAACGTTAGGTGAGAATTAAAGTTTTATAGAACCCTAAAGTCTGAAACCCCAAAAGTATGAAGTTTTGAAATTTCAGAACTTCAGAGTTTTAGACTTCAAAACTTCAGAGAAAAATATTGTGGAAAGATAACAGAATGACTCCGATACCCAGGAAAGTCTGAATTTTTGAAATTTTGGACACTTTAGAGTTTCAGACTTTGGAACTTTGAAAGTGAAATTATCAAAAAGTAGATGGAAGACTTCTGAAACCTGAAAGTCCAAAGTTCTGAAATTTCGGAACTTTGGAGTTTCAGACTTCGAAACTTCAGGAAGAATTTTCTCAAAAAGGTAACATAGACTTCTGAAACTCCGAAACCTTGAAGTTCTAAAATTTCAGAACTTCAGAGTTACCAGATTTCAGAAATACCAAGTCTGAAAATTTGAAAATTACTAAAAGAGACCTCCAAATTCTGAAAGTTTGAAACTCCAAAATTTCAAAAATTCGGGCATTTCAGAGTTTGGAACTCTGAAATCAAAATTTTCATTCTAGCACTTAAGACCCCGAAAAGGAAAACCTCCAAAATATGAAGCCCAGATTTTGGACTTTTGGAATTCAGAGAACCTTAAACACATTTTTAAACACTTTTTGGTGAAGGATTTTAGAAGAAATTTTTAAATTGACTTTAACATCTTCATTTCAAGGTAAGATTTAAAGGTTGACATTTTTTGTGACCTCTAAGGAATTCTTGCCTACTAAGCTTTAGGGCTAGTAGCCTTAGACAAATCATTGGGAAATAGGAGTTCTGAAAGCAAACATACACTTAAAGCACACAAAAAAACAAAAGAAAACAAAAACAAAAACAAAAAACAATGTGCGAAGCACTTGGAGGAAAAGACAAAACAAGCATTGTACAAAGGTTGGAACAATCTCAAAAGCAAGCTTTGAGATGTATCACATTCACGTGAATGAGAAATTCTTCTCCATTGAGCTTAGATAGATGAAATGAATTCACCTCTTTGCAACTTGTGATGATGTATGGCCCGCTCCAGAGAGTGTCAAACTTGGCATGTCTGCCTGGTTTTGGCTCTAACTTCATCCCATTTGAGAACTAAATCCCCCTATTGAAAAATTCTGTCAGAAGTTTTCTTTTTAAAGGATTTCTTAACCTGAGCTTGATGTTGTTCCAAAGTTCTCATAAAAAAATTTCGCACTTCTTCCAACTCCATGAGTTCAGCAAACCTCACCAACAAGGAATAATTCTTTGTAACCTCAATTTAATGAGCTAACTCTAAAGAAGGTAATTCTAAAGATATTAGAAGCTTTTTCTCCCTTCCATATACTAGCATGAAAAGAGAATTTCTTATGGCTCTTTTAAGTGTGATAAGATCTACCCATAAGGTAGTCTTAAGCTATGTATGCCAAGTCCTCATGTTAGTCTCCATTGTACATTTGATAATTCTTATGAGGTTTTTTTTACTAGACTCAACCAATCCATTTCCTTGTGGATATTAATTGGATGAAGTCTTGAGGTATGCCCCATTCTTAACAACCCATTCACTCAATTTCAGGCTAAGAAAAGCCATTGCATTGTCAGAAATAACTGCAAATGGAACACCGAACCTTGTCATTATATTTTCTAAGAAATTGAGGACTACTCTCTCATTGTTTTCTTTCAATGTTATTTACTCTTTCCATCGAGTGAAGTAATCCTTTGCAGTGATGTTTTCCTCTCAAAATTTCCCCTCTTTTGAAAGTTAGAATTTTGAAAATTTTGAGTTGGCACCCTTTAGTAATATTATAGTGAAGGGAAAACTTGAAGAGATGGTGAAATTCACATTTATTGGAGTCATTTTGGTGATTTTTGGGTTTGTCAGACATTTTTGTTCCTCATGTCCCAAGTACCTCTGGACCTTTTGTTCACCGATCGGACAATTTCCCCACATATCCTTGTCTTTCAGCTTTATCGGAACTTTTTGGCCCATTTGTCCCAATTTCACCTGGACTTCCTTTTCCTCAATCGTCCACATCACCTGCATCGGGTTCTTCACGTACTTTTGTCTCAATTATCCCAAATGCATTTGGGATTTCTATTCGGGATTTCTATTCATGTCTTCACATTCCCCCTCGCTAGTCGTCTGAGTCGAATCCTTCACATCCCTTGTGCTATGATCTGTGGACATGCCCATTCTCATTTAGTCCACATCACCTACATGTACCCACGTCTAGACCATCATGTCTTCGTGTCCTTAATGTCCCAAGGGACCGTCTTGGGCTATTTTTTTCTGCTTTTCCCATGTCTCATTTTTTTGAGTCAGTGTAAGGTGTATTTAATGCTCATTAATGACCTTATCTCTCCTGAAATGGATATTTAAAGGGACTACTACCTATGCATTTGTTACATTTCTCACTTGATTTTCTTTCCCAAATCCTTGCAATTGAAGTCATTTGTTTGTTTCCCTATGTCCCTTTGCATTTTCATCACGAATTTGATCTTGGAAGGTCATTCCTCTGTGTGTTACAAAAAATGAAGATCAAGTTTCAAGGGCAAGGAGCATCTGTCACCTCTCGAGACCTCTGTACCTGATATTGGGGATAGTGAGGTTCGACACTTAGATTTTGGAGATTTTTTGGGGCCAAATAGCATACGCCAACCCTTCTCCCATGGCCCAAATTATTAGTGACAGTAGAATTACATACACATCTGGTTTTCCCATCTCTGTGTAGTGTGTCGACACCGTGCTTTCCTGCGGAGCCCATTTTAACTCAGATACCAAGGAACTTACTAATGTGCATGGGGAATTAATTACTAAAATTGATGCTTCTGCCATTGCTGCTTCCCTACACATTCTAGAGATTGAAGACTCCATCGTTCTCACTCGTGCTCAACATCAGACCCTGTTTGACCAAGACAGTGAAAAACAAAAGGCATGAATAACAAAATCATGGTTAAAGAACCCAAGAAGGGAGCATCCTGACTCTCCAAAGCATTATTCAGGGATGATTTCAATGAAGAGCTGTCTAATTTTATAATTTTTCTTTCCTGTATCATGGGATTTCCATCCACCAATGAATTTCATTTATGGATGTGCCCCTTTATAAACATCATCTGTGAGGGCAAGTAGAACATAAAATGGGCTGAAATTGTTTGTACAAATTTGACTGAGCAATTTTCAAGTGTTCAGCAAACTAAGAAGTTTTATATGACTTCTTATCTCATGTATACCCTAGTTGTGTCCCAGGAGTGGTTCAGGTTTCACCTATATGGAAGGCAAGAAGGATGAACCTATCTACACATACTACCCTCAGTTTACCCTTGAAGTTAGCAATCACAATTTCAGAAGGATCAATGATGCTTTCACCATGTATAATGTAAGACTCTTGGAGGGTGACATGGCTAGGAGATTTTCTGATGAAGCTATGACTCTAATAGATAAGTATGGGGATTTCTTCATCCAATTCAGAAGGTTCTCATACATCAGGTTGGCTAGCTATGAAAATACGCCCCTCAAGCTCCCCATGTTTTGCAATGATAAAATGGCTCTGGTTGAAGTATGTAGATAGCTTGATAAACTACACAGAACCCACAGAGACAAGAAGATCACTGATCTTCATTTCCCTATCTCCTTGGGAAATTATACATGTAAAACAGTTTTGGATGCCCAAAACACATAAAGGGCTATTGCTCCTCTTACTTTCCATTTCTTTAGACCCAAGACTTGTTTTGATCTGAAGAAGTTTATTGATCAGAACCTCAAGATAATTTATCATCATAAGCCAGACACTGAGGATTACTGGGCTGATTTTGCTAATGATTTTGAAGCTAGAAGGAGGCACTATGTCAAACTCTCTGTCTACAACAAATTTCAGATCTCAATCTCTACCAAGTTCCTAAAGGGCTTAAGGATGATAATGAGGAGTTGCAGTTCTTTGAATATGAAAGATCAATCAAACACACTCCTTTAGAAAACCTGGATGGGTATAAGAAAGAAAAATATGATTTGGTTGAGATTATTTCCCATGTTCTTGTAAGAACTAAGGTTTGGTTCGACAGGAAAGTTCATGAGCTCAAGAATAATCAGGGTAGATATTCTTCCAGAGATACTTCCACACAAGGGAAGGAAGCACATACAACCAGTACTGATGTACCTGAGAAAACAACTCCTTCAATAAAAGAGCCTGAATCATATACTCCCTCTTCTTCCACTCAAGTGTATCAAAAGAATATTAAAGAGGTTAAACAAGAACCAATTGATGAAGAATTTATTATGTAACAGTCTAAATTGCCTTCAGAGCCAAAGAATGTTATTTTTCTTAGTGAAAGTGATGATGGTGAAGTGCCAAATCCTACAGGAGCTCCTAAATTCACTGTTGAAGAAGGAAAAGAAGTTCCAAGTACTGAACCTCCTAGTATAGTAGATTCCTTTACAAAGGAAGTTCCTGAGGTCTCAAGTAATTCTCTACTGAAGGCAACAATGATTAATACTTTGAGTGCCATGAGTTCACTTTCTCTTTTTACTCTTGTTCCTTCCTCTTCTTCTTCTACCTTTGCTTGGGTGCAGCCCCTTGGTTGATAGCAAGAAGAGAAAATCTTCTTCTCATCTAACAGGGCCATATTTTGATGTTGTGGCAGCTCTATTGGGTACTGCCCCTCCCCCTCCAGCAAAGAGAGCCAAGACCACTTCAAGGTTAGTAACTGATGCTCATGGCCAATAGTTCCTAGAGGTTGCAAAGCCCAAGGTTGATAAGGTAGAGCATGATCTTTTGGTCTCTGATTTAGAGCTTTCTAGAATCCCAATGGGAGAATCCACTCCTAAAAGTGAGGTTCATAACCTTCAAGAAATAGTAACAAAGGTTATTGAATGAGTGGAGAAGGGAAAGAAAACCATAGAACAGTTAGAAGAACATAACCAAGTTCTTTCCAACTTTATTAAGTCATTGTTGCCCAAAGATAAGGTTTTTGATCCTGCCCCACTAGCTGCTCTCCCAACCCCCATGATTCTAAGCCAAGATGAATTTTAGAGCATCAAGGACATACATAAGTATTCTACTTATGGGAATGTTGTTGAGGCCACGGTGGATGGCATGATTATAATAGTCTTGAATTTCATTGAGTAAGTCTTCAAGACCAACGAGAAGATGATTAATCTATAACAAAGAATCACTTCCTCAATCAAAGATATGGATAAAGAGTTGAAGCTCTAGAGTAGTTGTATTAAAAATCTTAACCTAATGGCCAAACTAATGAGAAGAACCTGTTGGTCAACAATATATTTGATGATGCAAGAATAAATTATCAAGGGCATGGATTTTCAGTGTCAAGTGGAAGATGAAGGTTTTGGAAGACGCACTGGGAGAATTAAAGAACATATTGCAGAAAGGAGAGTCTTCTAAAACTTGTGTTTCATCTACCTTTAAAAATATCCACTTCCAACTTCAGGATGAAATTTCAGGTGTTCCCTACTCTCTTCAAGAAATCAAATCCCAGTTCAGAACATTTTTCAAGGTTGACTTGTTCAAAGAGGATTCAATTACCAAAGAGAAGATAAAGAACATTTTCTCTCTTCAATATGCAGTTGCTGAGGCAAATAAATAATACCCGGAGCATACCAAATTTGATAAAGATATGGATAAATGTCTAGGCACTTGGAATCATGCCACTGCCAACACAACAATTCCAAGAGGCATGGAAATAGCAGAAGCATTAAAAAAATTCAGATATCAGATTCTCAAATCAGTGGGCCCTCCTCAGCCATAATCGAATGTCTCTTCTTCTAGCTTCTCTCTCTCTTCTTCTATTTTTAGTGTTGAGCTCCTTATAAATTAGTTAAGGATATTGTATTGTGCATTTCCTTAATTAATATTTTAGTTAAAAGAAATGGTTACCAAATGTAACCAATTTGTAAGCTATATAATGAGCTCTCCATGCCATTCTAAGGGGTTGGAACTATAATTATTTTTGAAAGTGTAAAAGTGTCAAAAGCTATCAGTACAAGAAGATTTTCCTTTCTGTTTCTATCTATGCTCATTCATTCCTTCTTATCTATTAAAAATTATTGAATCATTAATCTATTTTGTGTTAAGAAGATTTGTATTTTTGTGGATGTCATCTCTAGAACTTTTTGTCAATGAAATAACATCTTATGGTTTTAATGTGAATGATTCTATTCTATACTATCCTAGTTTAACATTTATAAGAAATTATTTTACTATCTATATTTCCTAAGAATGCTATTCTACCTTTTCCCATTCCTTAGTTCTTCTGTCCTTCTGTATTGATAATTTGTCATTAAAAACACTTTCATGATATCAGAGTTCCTCTTTGAAATTAAACATTGTACATTTGTGAATAGTTTTTTCTTTCAATAAGGGAACCTATCCCATTAAAGAGGAGAGACTTTATGTCCCCTGACTGCTGCTTTCATTAAAGTCCTAATTTGACAACCAACAAGTAAGAACCCATTTATGTCCATCATTGGAGGGAGGATTAATCATCCTGATGAAATCTAACCCCCATTGAACAAAAGGTTGATCCACTTGAATTGGGTGTAGTGGAAGAGCTGTCAGCTTCTACTTGCTGGTAAAAAGGGCACATTCATTACATTTCCTCACCCAGAGATGGGAATATTTGAACAAATCTAACCAATAGTATCTGGCTCACATAATCTTGGTAGCATTTTTTTGCGTAGAGTAATGTCCTCTAGATAGGCCATTGTGGAACTCTTCTAATATCTTTCTTAATTATTCTGGTCTCATGCAACGAAGAAGAACACTATTCAAATCCTTTCAAATAAGAACATTACTCACCAAAACATATGGAATATACTAAAGATGGAAGGTACGTCTTTGAATTTTATCCATGTTTAAAGGATAAAATCCCAAGAGAAGGAAATTTTACTTCTTAGATAACCAATCAATTTGATCATCATCTTCATTAGTATAAAAGAGTGCACCATATTCATCACCTTTAGTTTCCATGTCTGCAGCAAGCTGTTAACACAAACCTTTACCTTTAAAAATTTTGGTAGCTTTGATGTGTACATCATTCTCCATCACCTTCGTGATCCATCCAACACACTTCTCATTCATCTCTTTGTTCATAAAAAATTCCTTGACACTAGGATGAGAAACCATCAGGTGATTTTTGTTATTGGACAACATGTGCTTAAATTTCTTAAGATCTCAAATAACTGCAAATACTTGTTTCTCAACAAATGAATATTCGAGCTCACAGTATTTAAGGTATTGTCTAAAAAAAGCAATTGGCTACTCCATCAAATTGTCATGCTACTGAGTAAGGATGCTTAAAATGATTTCTTGACCTATTAAATCATAGAGGAAAAAATATTTATCAAACCTAGGATTCACCAGTGTTGGATCCTAGGAAAGGTGTTGGAGCATATATTTCTTTAGCATAGATGTCATTTTTTTAGCTAATTCTGTGAATTGGGGAATGAATCTCTGCATTAAATTTATGGTGCCTAGAAAACTTTGGAGTCTCTTTTTGTGACTTGGAAGGGAGAGGGATAAAATTGAGAGAATTTTGGCTAGATCAATAGATAGTCATTCCGTTGAAATAACATGTCCTAACAACTTTCCCTTGTGTATTAAAAAAATAGATTTTTAGGGTTGGGTGAAACTCAGCCCTAATCTTTGTGCTTTGATTCTTGCTAGTGTTTGATTTCCTCTTCAAGGAGCTTTTCCAAGGATGACAGTTCCATTACCTTGGGGCCACTGTGTTGGGCCTCTTTCCCTTCCTCAAGCTTTGCATGAGTCACCCAAGGGTAACAGGAAGAACTTCCCCAAGTTCAGAGGTGATGAAAAGGTGCATCCTAATGAACATATTGCAGCCTTCATAGTTGCATGTGGAGTCCTCAGAGTTGAGCATGAAGATGTCTCGGTGAGGCTTTTTGTAGAGACTTTGCAAGATAATGTGGAAGATTTGTTCTATTATCTTCCTTCTGGGGCCATTACCAATTGGACCACGATGAGAACAATAATTGAGAACCATTTCAAACCTGTAGAAGATGTGCATGCTTTGCTAGCCCAGATTTCTCAAATCAAGAAAGAACCACAAGAGCCCATGAGAGAATTTGTGGCTGAGTTCAATAAGATTATTAACAATATCTCACAAGACACCCAGCCTATGGATCAAATTCAATTTATTTTTTTCTTAAACACTCAATTTCTTTAAGTAAGCTATGCGTTAAGGAGAGCCAATCTTGTAACTTTGGATGAGGACCAGAGGTTAGCCATTAGTGTTGAAGATG
The DNA here is from genome assembly GCA_019776745.2 of Taxus chinensis. Taxonomy (NCBI): domain Eukaryota; kingdom Viridiplantae; phylum Streptophyta; class Pinopsida; order Cupressales; family Taxaceae; genus Taxus; species Taxus chinensis. Next base: position 489,992,520 of record CM034146.1, read on the forward strand.
ACTTGATCATGTCTGGTAAGTTGAAAAGAGATTCTTCCATATCTAAAGTCTCTCCTCTCTCTCCCTCAAGTTCGAGAGCTAAAGCAGATCCATTAGTGCAAAAGCTTACCAATGACCTCATTGCCATCAATAAATAATTGGCTCAATATGCTCCTTATCAAGACGTTCTAAGGAGGAATTTTCAACCTAGGAACCGTTTACCTTCTTCTCAAATAAGATTGGTAATCGAGGGGCCACCCATCAAGGCCCCTATCAATGCAACTTGTGAGGTTGAAGAACCTGATGAAGAGGTTAATGAATAATTTGAAGAATCTAGAGAAGAAGATGAGGAAGAATTGGAAGAACTTGATGGCTCTCAAGTTAATTTCCTTACTACGGAGGGCATTGATTAAGAGGATGATTATGATCAAGTAATGGCGGAGATGAATAATGAGTCACACGTTGTTATGATCTGAGAGTAGACCAATAAGAAAGAGAAAGTGATGCAGCCTGCTAAACAATCCAAAGAATATCCCACAACTATACTAGTGGTGGAAAGAAGAGGATCTCTTGTTCCCACTACATCCATGCAAAAGGTCAGTTCTGCTAATTCTTCTTCTTCTACTCCTGCTTCTAAAACTTTTTTTTCTCCAGCCTCAAAACTTGATAAGCCTAAGACTCCTAGTGATGATTCCCCATCCATCTCTAGATCTTTTGATATCATCGAACATCTTAAAAAGAAAAAAATCCAAATTTCAGAGGCTGAGTATTATCAAACCCACCCAAAATCCTTTACCAAAATGGTCCTCTTTTTCAATTCCCATTCCAAAACTTCATCTAATACTTCTAAAGGTATCTTTCCTACTCCATCCTCTACACCACAACCAAACCTTGTGGCTGTAGTTACCTCACCTAATGAGAAAATCAAACCATTTTATGTGACCCTCCTTATAGCAGGCCATATACTTAGCAACTGTGTAATAGACTCAAGAGCATCAGACAATGTAATGCCTGCCAAAGTGGCTCATGCTCTGGGTCTTACCCTCACATGCACTATTGGTTCTTGGTATTTTATGGAGAGTAGGGAGGTGCCCTTGGTTGGAAGAATTAAATATGTACAGGTAGCTTTTGCTACCTTACCTGAGAAAAAGGTTTTAACTACTATTCTAGTAACTAATATCCCTCCTTCATACAACATGTTGTTGAGTAGGAACTTCTGTAAGGATGTAGGAGGAGAAATTCAAATGGATTGGTCACATGCCCTTATACCAGTCAATGAGAAGATGAAGAATCTATTGCATGCAAAGCAATCTGAGTATATTGTGTAAAAGACAGATGATCCCAAAGAACAAATACTTTATGAAGATATTGGGAATGGTAACTATATGATTATGTCTCAGGATGAAACGGAAAGTACCAAAGAAGTAATTCATGATCCTAATGGTGTTTGGAATTTAGAATTTGATGGAAATTTTTCCTCATCTAGTTCTAGGGCTGGTGTGGCATTGATATCTCGGGAAGGAAAGATTCATCCTTTCTCATTCAAACTATAGTTTGAGAACACCAATAATACAACAGAATATGAAGCTCTCATCCTTGGACTTAATGTGGAAAAAGAGAAAGGTGTGAAGAATATTCTAGTGCATGGAGATGCAGAACTAGTTAAACAAGTCAAATACCTTTTTCAAGTAAAGAATAGAATATTGAAGCATTATAGGAATCAGGTTTGGGATTCTATTGAATTTTTTGATGCCTTCTCCATCGAAGTAGTGCCCAGGGAAAAGAACACCAGGGATGATTCCCTAGCCGTTTTAGGGTCTTTGCTTATACCTCATCCTGATTTCTCTTAGGATAAATTCACCATTGAAATGATCCATAGACCAAGTGTACCGGATAATGCAAGCAACTGGAAAGTTTTCAATGATGATCAACATTTACTCTCTTTCCTGGAGCTCAGGGATAACTTTGAACAATTGTATTTCGAAGGAAGTGACAATTTACCTTGAGAGAGTGTATCGTCTATTGAGGAAGGTGTTAAAGAGGAGACGGATCAAGATAGGTGCATCAAACTAAAAGGTAACAAGATTCCTAAAGGGCTAGTGAGTCTAGAGGAATTGTTTGATAAACATAATAAGTATGTTAATTCTAAAGCTTCTAAAGGAGCCCAACAATCTATTAAATATGAAAAGGTTAACATTGGGAGATCTACTAACCCCAAAATGGTGAAAGTTGGGAAATGTTGCACACAAGAGGAAAAGAAGAAGGTAATAAATCTTTTGAAGAAGTACGTTGACGTCCTTTTTTATTCTTATGATGATTTGAAAGCTTTTCAACCAAAAGAAATGTAGCATTTCATTCCTCTCAAACCTGGGATTAAAACTTAAAAAAAAAATCAATGGAAGTACAATCTAAGTATTGCTGACACTATTTTCCAAGAGATACAGAAGTTTTTAAAGGAAAAATTTATCTTCCCCATACATCATTCAACATGGATTGCTAATATTGTGCATGTCAGGAAGAAAAATGGTGAGATTCAGATTTGTGTTGATTTTAGGAGTCTGAATCAAGTTTCTCTGAAGGACAACTACCCCCTACCCATGATGAACCAGGTGTTGCAAGCTCTTACAAGTGCTGAGATGTTGTCCATGCTTGAAGGTTTCTCAAGATATAACTAAGTAGAATTCAACGCTGCAGATCAACACTAGACTACCTTTACCACTCCTTGGGGTAATTTTTCCTACAAGAGGATGCCCTTTGTTCTCATTAATGCTGGTGCCACTTTTCAGAGAGAAATGGATTCGGATTTTGGAAGTTTGAAAGGAAAATGTATTATTGTGTATCTAGATGATTTGACTATGTTCTCCAAATATAGAGCAGATCACTTTCAACACCTAGAAATAGTTCGCTTGAAATGCAGAGAACATGGGGTCTCTCTGAACCCCAAGAAATATGTATTTTGTGTCATGGAAGGAAAATTGTTAGGACATGTTGTCTCTAAAGAAGAAATCAAGATTGATCCTGAATGAGTTCAAACTATTCAACAGATTCCTCTTCCTGTAGGTAAAAAGGGAGTGCATTCTTTCTTTGGTGAGATCAACTTCCTAAGAAGATTCATCCCTGATTTTGTAGAGATAACTTTGAATATTTCCCAAATGGTGAAAGGAAAATAGATGTTTGGTTGGTCCCTTGAGGGGAAAGAGGCATTCGAAGTCATTAAAAAATCTATTGTTAAGACTCCTATCTTAGCATGTCCAAATTTCAATAGAGATTTTATTATCTATTGCTATGCCATAGAAAGTACCATAGCCACTGTGTTGACCCAAAAAAATTCTTAAGGTCACGACCTCCCAATTTCATTCATGAGTTATATTCTTAAAAATCATAAGTTAAAGTACACTATGATGGATAAACTTGCTTTTGCAGTGGTTAAAGCTGTTAAGTAGTTTTGATTCTACATCCTTAACTCTCACTCTATGTTGCTGGTCTTAGATACAACCATCAAGTCTATTATTACAAAACAAGAATTTGGAACTAAGAGAGGAAATTAGGTAGCAAAGGTTCAAGAATATGATATTGACATCAGACTAACTAAAATATTTCAGGGTAAAGGCCTGTGTGAACTCATTGCTGAAGAAGCATGTCATGAATTGCCTAAGGATGAGGTGGATGTTGCTATTGTTCTATTTCTCAACTCAACAGATGAATGGTATGCTAACATTGATGAATTCCTCACCTATGGTGAATGCCCATCTCACTTAACTACCAAGGAGAAGAGGGCTATCAAGCTAAGATCAGCACAATTTGTGTTATGGGAGAATGCTTTATTCAAACAAAGAGTGGATGGAAGATTTTTGAAATGTGTTGAAAAAGAGCAACACAAGAACCTTTTCTCAGCCTTCCATGACCAAGCCTATGGATTTCATTTCTCATATGTTGTAAATGCCCAATAAATTTTGTGTGCAGGGTACTATTGACCTACTTTGTTTAAGGACGCATCAAGGTGGGTTGATAAATGTGAAGCTTGTCAAAATTTTGTAGGAAGACCAAAGTTGGCCACTTTGCCACTTAAACCAGTTGTGATTGAAGAACCATTTCAACAGTGGGGTTTGGATTTCATTGCAACACTCAACCCATATTCAAGTGTAGGACATACTCATGCGTTGACTGCCACAGATTATTTCACTAAGTGAGTAGAAGCTATCCCAGTAAAAAGTACCACTTCAGAGGTAGTATGTAATTTCATCAAAGAGAACATTTTGATAAGGTTTGGGGTACCAAACAAGATCGTGACTAATAATTCTTCAAATTTTTCTTCTGTTGAGATGATGGATTTTTTCTATGATATGGGATTTCCCTTGCTCATTCTTCAGATTACTATCCTCAAGGGAATGGCCAAGTAGAATTAAAAAACAAAAATCAGGTGACCATTGTAAGAAAACTTGTTAATGAATCTGAGAGAAATTGGCACAAGAATCTTTATGATGCTCTCTGGGTAGATAGGATTACACCCAAAAGAGCAATTAGGATGTATCCTTTTCAAGTGGTGTATGGTGTGGAAGCCCAACTACCAATAAAAATGGAACTACCAGCTTTATATTTGATGAAGGCTATTGAGGACGCTAGTTTTAGTGATTCTTTGGATAAAAGGATCATGTATCTCCATAAGCTTGATGAAGACAAGCTGCAGGTTTTTGATAGAATATCTACCCATCATAAGAAGGTGAAATCTTTATTTGACAAGAAAACTAGATCTAGAGATTTCAAAGTTAGAGACATTGTTTTGGTAAGGGATAAAAGACATGAACCTTGAGGGAGCCATGGTAAATTTGACTCTCTCTGGCTTGGTCTTTTCAGAATCATGCACTTTGCTGGTGAAAATTATTTCTACCTTGATTACATGGATGGATCCTCTCTCCCACTTCCTTATAGTGGGCAATCCCTAAAATTGTTCAAGTCCTAGGTGGATAAGAGGTCCTTTGTATGTGTATAGTGTGCTTTTGCTTTTCCCTGTTTTTGGTTTGTTTTTTTTTTTTCTTGTTTTTGTGTTGCCTTCTATATTGGTTTTCCCTTAACTCTTTTTTCTCAATGGATAAGGCACTAGTCCTCTTCCACTGATATTTTCTTAAGTTCTTGTCTTTCCACATTCTTCTGATCTAGTCAAGTCATCCCTAGAAAGAGCTAGTTGTTGTCCTCTCAAAATTTCCCCTCTTTTGAAAGTTAGAATTTTGAAAATTTTGAGTTGGCACTCTTTAGTAATATTATAGTGAAGTGAAAACTTGAAGAGATGGTGAAATTTGCATTTATTGGAGTCATTTTGGTGATTTACGGGTCTGTCGGACATTTTTTTCCCTCATATCCCAAGTACCTCTGCGCCTTTTGTTCGCCGATTGGCCGATTTCCCTGCAAATCCTTGTCTTTTGACTTTATCAGAAATTTTTAGCCCATTTGTCCCAAGTTCACCCAGACTTCCTTTTCCCCGATCGCATGCATCAGGTTCTTCACCTAATTTTATCTCATATGTCCCAAATGCATTTGGGCTTTCTATTTGTTGATTCCCCACATCGCCCGTGTCAGCTGGATTGCGTCTTCGTGTCCCTAATGTCCCAAGGGCTGTTCAGGCCAGTTTTTTATGATTTTCCCACGTCTCATATTTTTGAGTCGATGCAAGATTTATTTAATGCTCATTAATGACCTTCTCTATCCTAAAATGGCTATTGAAAGGGACTACTACCTATGTATTTGTTACATTGCTCACCTTCTTTTTCTTGCTTGTATCCTTGCAGTTGAAGTCATTTGTTTGTTTTCCTGTATCCCTTTGCATTTTCATAGTGAATTTGATCTTGGAAGGTCATTCCTATGTGCATTGCAAAGATGAAGATCAAGTTTCAAGGGCAGGAGCATCTTTCACCTCTTGAAACCTTTGTACCTAATATTGGGGATAGTGAGGTTTGACACTTAGATTTTTGAAATTTTTGGGGCCGAATAACATGCACCAACCCTTATCCCATGGCCCAAATGATTAGTGACAGTGGAATTGTGTACGTGGATGATTTTCCCATATTTGTGTAGTGTGCTGACACTGTGCTTTCCCGCGGAGCCCATTTTAACTCAGATACCAAGGAACTTACTAATGTGCATGTGGAATTAATTGCTAAATTGGATGCTGCCACCATTACTACTACCCTATGAATTCTAGATATTGAAGACTCCATCGTTCTCACTCGTGCTCAAGCTCAGACCCTATTTGATGAAGATAGTGAAAAATACAAGGCACGAATAGCAAAATCATGGTTAAAGAACCCTAAGAAGGGAGCGTCACAACTCTCCAAAGCATTATTCATGGTTGATTTCAATGAGGAGATTTTTGATTTTATCATTTTGATCACTCGTATCATGGGATTGCACTCCACCAATGAATTTCATTTATGGATGTGCCCCTTTATAAACATTATTTGTGAGGGCATGTAGAACATAAACTGGGTTGAAATTGTTTGTATGAATTTGAGTGATCAATTGTCAAGTGTTCAACAGACTAAGAATTTTTATAAGACTTCTTATCTCATGTATACCCTAGTTGCGTCCCAGGAGTGGTTCAGTTTCACCTTCATGGAAGGAAAGAAGGATGAACCTATCTATGCATACTACCCTCAGTTTACCCTTGAAGCTAGCAATCACAATTTCAGAAGGTTTAATGACACTTTCACCATGTATATTGTAAGAGTCTTGGAGGGTGACACTGCTAGGAGATTTTCTAATGAAGCTATAAATCTAAGAGATAAGTATGGGGCTTTCTTCATCCAATTCAGAAGGTTCTCATACATCAGGTTGGCTGGTTATGAAAATACACCCCTCAAGATCCCCATGTTTTACAATGATAAAATGGCTTTGGTTGAAGTATGCAGACAACTTGATAAAATACACATAACCTGCAGAGACAAGAAGATCACTGGTCTTCATTTCCCTATCTCCTTGGGAAATTATACATGCAAAACAAATCTGGATGCCCAAAACATAGAAAGGGATATTGTTCCTCTCACTATCCATTTCTTCAGACCCATGACTTGTTTTAATCTGAAGAAGTTTATTGATCAGAACCTCAGGATAATTTAGCTGATTGTTCTCATGATTTTGAAGCCAAAAGGAGGCACTATGGCAGAATCTCTCTGCAAAATTTTTTTGATCTCAATATCTACCAAGTTCCTGAAGGGCTTAAGGATGATGACGAGGACTTACAGTCCTTTGAGTATGAAAGATCAATTAAACACACTCCTTTAGAAAACCTGGATTGGTACAAAAAAAGAGATAGATGATTTGGTTGAGATTATTTCCCCTGTTCTTCTAAGGACTAAGGTTTGGTTTGAAAGGAAAGTTTGTGAGCTCAAGAAGAATCAAGGTAGATCTTCTTCCAGAGATACTTCCACACCAGGAAAGGAAGCACATATAACCATCACCGAGGTACCTAAGTAAACCCCTCCTTCTTCTTCAATAAAAGAGCTTGAATCATCTAATCCTTCTTCTTCTACTTAAGAGTATCAAAATAAGATTAAAGAGGTTAAACAAGAACCAATTGATGAAGAATTTATTCTGGAGTGGTCAAAATTTCCTTCAGGGCCAGATAACATTATTTTTCTTAGTGAAAGTGATGATGGTGAAGTGCCAAATCCTACAGGAGCTCCTGAAATCACTATTGAAGAAGGAAAAGAAGTTCCAAGTACTGAACCTCCTAGTATATTAGACTCCTTTGCAAAGGAAGTTCTTGAGGTCTCAAGTACTTCTCTACTAGAGGCAACAATGGTTAATACTTTGAGTGCCATAAGTTCACTTTCTCTTGGGCCTATTGTTCCTTCCTCTTCTTCTTCTAAATTTTCCTGGGTGTAGCCCTTGGTTGATCGTAAGAAGAGAAAATATTCTTCTCATCTAACAGGGCCATATTTTTATGTTGTGGCAGCTTTGTTGGGTACTGTCCCTCCCCCTCTAGTAAAGAGAGCCAAGACCACTTCAAGGTTAGTAACTGATACTCAAGGCTAGAAGTTCCTAGAGGTTGCAAAGCCCAAGGTTGATAAGGAAGAGAAATATATTTTGGTCTCTAATTTAGAGCTTTCTAGAATCCCACTGGGAGAATCCACTTCTGAAAGTGAGGTTCATAACCTTCAAGAAATAGTAAGAAAGGTTATTGACTGAGTGGAGAAAGGCAAACAAACCAGAGAACAACTGACAGAATAAAATCAAGTTCTTTCCAACTTTATCAGATCATTTTTATCCAAGGATAAAGTTTTGGATCCAACCCCACTGGCTGCTCTCCCAGCCCCATGATTCTTAGCCAGGATGAAGTTCAGAGCATCAAGGACATACATAAGTATTCTACTAATGGGAAGGCTGTTGAGGCCATGGTGGATGGAATGATTATAAAATGCTTGAATTTCATTGAGGAAGCCTTTAAGACCAATGAGAAGGTGATTAATCTACAATAGAGACTCACTTCCTCAATCAAAGCTATGGATAAAGAGATGAAGCTCTAGAGTAGTTGTATTATAGATCTTTTCCAAATGGGCCAAACTTATGAGAATATCCAGTTGGTCAAAAATGTATTTGATGATGCCAAGAATATCTTATCAAGGCAATGGATTTTTAGTGTCGAGTGGAAGATGAAGGTTCTAGAAGAAGCACTGGGGGAATTAAAGAACGTATGGCAGAAAGGAGAGTCTTTTAAAATTTGTGTTTCATCTGCCTTTAAAGATATCCATTGTCAACTTCAGGATGAAATTTCAGGTGTTCTCTTCTCTCTTCAAGAAATAAAATCTCAGTTCAAAAGATTTGTCAAGGATGACTTGTTTAAAGAGGAGTCAATTACCAAATAGAAGATAAAGGACATTTGCTCTCTTCAATCTGCAATTTCCAAGGAAAATAAAGAATACCTGGAGCATACCAAATTCGATAAAGATATGGATAAATGTCTAGGCACTTGGAATCATGCCACCACCAACACAAAAATTTCAAGAGGCATGGAAATAGTAGTAGCATTGAAAAAATGCAGATATCGGATTCTCAAATGAGTGGGCCCTCCTCAACCATAATCAAATGCCTCTTCTTCCAACTTCTCTCTCTCTTCTTCTATTTTTAGTGCTGAGCTTCTTGTAAATTAATTAAGGATATTGTATTGTGAATTTCCTTAATTAATCTTTTATTTAAAATAAATGGTTACCAAATGTAACCAATTTGTAAGCTATATAATGAGCTCTCCATGCCATTCTAAGGGGTTAGAACTCTGATTATTTTTGAAAGTGTAAAAGAGTCAAAAGTTATCAATACAAGAAGTTTTCCCTTTTTATTTCTATCTGTGCTCATTCATTCCTTCTTATCTATTGAAAATTATTGAATCATTAATCTATTTTACATTAAGAAGCTTTGTATTCTTGTGGATGTCATCTCTAGAACTTTCTGTCTGTGAAATAACATCTTATGGTTTTAATGTGAATGATTTTGTTCTATACTATCCTAGTTCAACATTTATAAGAAATTATTTTGCTATCTATATTTCTTGAGAATGCTATTCTACCTTTTCCCATTCCTTAGTTCTTCCATCCTTTTGTATTGATAATATGTCATTTAAAAATATTTCATGATATCAGAGTTCCTCTTTGAAATTAAACATTGTACATTTGTGAATAGTTTTTGCTTTCAATAAGGGAACCTCTCCCATTAAAGAGGAGGGATTTTTTGTCCCCTAACTGCTGCTTTCATTAAAGTTGTAATTTGACAACCAACAAGTAAGAACCCATTTATTTCTATCATTGGAGGGAGGATTAATAATCCTGATGAAATCTAACCCCCACTGAAAAAAAGGTTGATCCACTTGAATTGGGTGCAGTGGAAGAGCTGCCAACTTTTGCTTGCTGGTAAAAAGGGCACATTCATTACATTTCCTCACCCAAAGATCAGAATCTTTGAACAAATCTGACCAATAGTATCCGGCTCACATAATCTTGGTAGAATTTGTTCGCGTAGAGTAATGTCCTCTAGAAAGGCCATTGTGGAACTCTTCTAATATCTTATTTAATTATTCTGGTCTCATGCAACGAAGAAGAACACTGTTCAAATCCTTTCAAATAAGAACATTTCTCACCAGAACTTATGGAATAGACTAAATATGGAAGGTACGACTTTGAATTTTATCCATGTTTGAAGGATAAAATCCCAAGAGAAGGAAATTTTTCTTCTTAGATAACTAATCAATTTGATCATCATCTTCATTAGTATTCAAGAGTGCACCATCTTCATCACCTTTAGTTTCCATGTCTGCAGCAAGTTGTTGACACAAACCTTTACCTCTAAAATTTTTAGTAACTTTGATGTGTACGTCATACTCCATCACCTTCGTGATCCATTCAACATGCTTCTCATTCATCTCTTTGTTCATCAAAAATTCCTTGACACTAGGATGAGAAACCATCAAGTGATTTTTGTTGTTGGACAACATGTGCTTAAATTTTTTAAGAGCTCAAATAACTGCAAAGACTTGTTTCTCAACAAATGAATATTTGAGCTCATAGTATTTAAGGTATTGGCTGAAAAAATCAATTGGATACTCCATCAAATCATCATGTTGCTGAGTAAGGATGCTTAAAATGATTTCTTGACCTATAAAATCATAGAGGAAAAAATATTTATCAAACCTAGGATTCACCAGTGTTGGAGCCTAGGAAAGGTGTTGGAGCATATATTTCTTCTACATAGATGTCATTGGTTTAGCTAATTCTGTGAATTGGGGAATGAATATCTGCATTAAATTTATGGTGCCTAGAAAAATTTGGAGTCTCTTTTTGTGACTTGGAAGGGAGAGGGATAAAATTTAGAGAATTTTGGCTAGATCGATACATAGTCATTCCGTTGAAATAACATGTCCTAACAACTTTCCCTTGTGTACTACAAAAATAGATTTTTAGGGTTGGGTGAAACCCAAAATTCCCTGCACCTCCAGAAAACCTTTCTCAGATGTGTAATGTGATTACCAACATTCTTAGAGTACATAGTTATATCATCTAGGTAAACCAAAATAATATCGTTGATTAGTCCTTTAAACGCCATGTCCATACTCTTTGAAAAGTAGCCCCGACATTGGACAATCCAAATGGCATTTTTTTATAAGCACATGTGCCCTATTTGGTGGTGAAGGCTATTTTAAATTGATCAAATTCCTAAACTAGAATATAATTATAACTTAAATACCCATCGAGAAAACAAAACCTTTGAGCTCCTACCACTGTTTGAAGAATTTGTTCCATTGATGGAAGAGGATAATGATCTTTCAAAGAGGCACAATTTAGATCTCTAAATTCCACACGTAGCCAAATTTATCCATTTTTCTTCCATACAGGAACTAAATTGGCCATCCAAGATGAATTCTTGATAGGAAAACTTATACAGGACTTAATGAGTTTAGTTAGCTCCTTTCTCATTAGTGGCTCGATTTTGAGGTTAATTGGCCTTTGTTTTTTGATGAAATGGATTGGCATTAGGATCTAGCTCAATGGTATGTTGTGCTGGTCTAGGATAAAAACCACACATGTCCTTATAGCTTCATGTGAAAATTCCATGATACTCTTGACACAGTTCAATGAAATTTTTCTTATCTTCACCAGTACATACTTTACCAATCTTTAAGAGTTTTTCACTTGCCACCTTGACTTCCTCAAAACTTTCTTATTTGACCAACATGTTTGTGCTTTGTCTTTTGGTCTGATCATCTAAATTAAAGAAGGATTCTAGGGTAACTAATCCTTTTGGTAGCTTATTTCCCTTCAACTATATAATTTGATCGCCATATGAGTTTTGCAGTTTATCTTGGTGTTTCACAGTAAATTCCACCTCTTCTTGTAAGAAAATAACAATTTTTTTGTCACTATCAAACACTTGCCAACTACTCAAATTATCTGTAACTACAGGATGAACCACCATTTTTACCATTTGATGCCCTTCTTTCATGATGTCCACTGGTATGTCATATTACAATCCCATTGTAGCAAGTCTATCAGCATCTAAATTTTACTTTCTCAGAACTGCATGAATCCTAAAAGCTTTGAAATATTCAATCAAGTCCCAAAATTGATTCTTATATGATCTTAAGAGATAATTTTTTGATGCACTACATGCCGTCACTTGATGTAAAACCAACTCAATGTCTCCAAAAATAGTCAAAGCCTTGATTCCTCTCTTCTGAGCTAGCTAAATCCCTTGTGTGAGGGCCTCATATTCAATGACATTATTGGTGCAACTAAATTACAACCGAAAAGATGAGAAGTATTTATTTCCCTCTAGAGAAATTAACATAACTCCCACATCGGATCCATTTTTCCTCCTCGAGCCATCAAATAACAATTTCCAAAATCCCTCAAAAGTGTTTGATGTTTTAACGAATTGAGGTACGATCATACCTTCTTCATGAATGTAGTATGTACCCAATCCAGTTTCCTCAAAAAATAGTAAACCATATTCTTCTTCTGCCAATAAATCAGCATAGGGATCATATTTATGATCTACACTTACCTCATCAAGTACTATATTAGGAACTTCCTCTATGAGAGTAGTTGGTTCATGATCAACATCTTCCTCTTCTGGGTCATAAATGGCATAATTTCCATTTATGGGACTAGTAGTATAAGGATCCACATGATTATGGAAAATTGGTTATGATCTTATAGTCACCTTTGTCTCGTACCGAGTTCTAAGGATCATATGTGACCATTCTGTTGACAGGTAATGACCCATCTTGGCAACAAAATCTCATGACAAGAAAATAACCAAGAGAGGAGGAAGATCAATAACTGATATGTATTGTGTGAAAAACAAACTAAGGCATACATGAGTAGTAAGCTAGAGTCTCTTAATGACTCTGAAATTTTGAACTGTTATACCATCTAACTATACAAACCCCCTTGAAATTGGAGTATACGGTATTCCCAACATGTCTGCAATCTGCTTGGGCATAATGAAACTACTGGCTCCATAATCGACTATGCAATTATGGACCAAATGATCACTAATTATCAGGGAGATATAAAATGGTGGTGGTTTTTTGGCCTTAGGAATGATTTTCCCTTCTGGTTGACACAAACTTGTTGTCATTACTGCTCCAAAATCTGATGATCCATTAGTTGTACCAAAAATATACAAAGCCTCTTGCAGCAAGTTCCTTTGAGAAGGAATTGAGAGTGCATCCCACATAGACATGCTCAGGTTGGTATTCTTCATTCATTCCATAATATTGAATGGAAGTGACCCTACTTTTCTAATACCTTTTTGGGAGTTAGAATCCTCTTTTGGAAAATTATTGCTGGGTACTGTGATACCTGAAGACCCTTCTTTCCTTGTAGCTTGATTAATGGATGTTTCAGGTGATTTCTTCCCTGCATCCCTATCAACTGCGTCTTGTGTTTGAGGTTGTGAATTAGATGCCTGATCAAATCTAGAAGGTTGAGATTCAATTTTTCTTTTTTTAGAATTTGTATTCTCCACTATAGATGAAACATCAATATTCAAACCACAAAAATCATTTGTTTTCCAATTTAGTAGCATGGTTTCATCAAAAGAATGCTCTGGTGCTCTTGTGCAACTAATCCGAATGATGACTTAGGTGGGGTGGATACACTTTAGACAATAAGAGATTAAATCAAAACTCCATTTGGGAAAATGTTTTTGTTGTGAGGTTGAGAACAAGGATAACACCATTCATAATCTTGGATGAGATTATTCTGGACAAGTACTATGGCTCTGGATGAATTAGAAACAAGAGGGTTTCAATATTTAAAAAGCTTAACATTTGTATCTTGATTCATAGCTTGGTTTTGTGACTGATTACTTCCTTGAGAAGGATGAGGAATAGTTTGGTATTGGGACTGATATGGGTGAGCATATTAAGACTATTGCCTTTGATTGCCACAAGCTCATTCCTAAAATTTTGCAACAATGATTTGACTTCAGCTAGATCATTCGAAGGAATGGATGTAGTCACAGTTGATTGATTGGAAGTTGTTGGAACATGAGGAATGACTGGCTATTTCCTTATAATTTTAGAAATTAGAGGCATGGGAGGCCTAGGTGCAATCTTTCCCACTTGAATTAAAAAAAAATTGGATTTTATAGAAATTTCATAGACATCAGGAACTATAGTTCCTCCCATGGATTGAATCATAACTGATATGTCACTGTTCAATGCCCATAAATAATATAGAAATGAATTACTTGGAGATGGCCTTAGGAGTGTTGGGATTCTGTTCCAAGTATTGTTGAAACAAAAATTATAATCACTCATATATTCATGAGGGTCTCTTTTTATAGTTGTGAGTTGTTCCATAAGTGATAAGTGATCACTTTTATCCATAAACTACTTACAGACATTCTTTCCTAACTTATTCCAAGTAGTTATGGAGCCAACGTTCAAAATCTGAAACCATTGAAGTGCTTTACCTTTAAAGGAAGTAGCGAGGAGTCTAGATTCCACGTTTTCCTTTGTAATGCTATGTACTGCACAAATACTAGCTATATCCAAAACATTCTCCAAATGGGTAACATTAGTTTCTCCAATATAAAATGGATTTTTTTTAAGGAAGTTGCAGGAATAACATCTCTTTGGGCTAATAAAAAGGGGTTGCTGGCATTGAAAAGAGGACAAACATTGGATGTCATGGTGACCAAGGGTTGATTGTTCCTTGATGAAGGGAAATTTCTATCAGGAGGAGTTGAATGACCTCTACAAGATGATGTTGAAATTTTGCTTCTCTTTCTCCTTGGAAGAGACAAGGATAACTCAGTATGCTGGTAGTTTCCTTTCTTGGAATAATCTTGTGTATAGATTCTTCACATAAGTAAATAAATTGAGACTTGAAATCCATAGAAATGGAGTTGTTAGGTACTTTAATTCATGAAAATGTGATGTGAAGTACCAATTGGTCCCACCAGGCATGCCAAAACATGTTGTCACATGGATCGTGCATCCATTAAATTACTGAAAGATCATGTGTAATGTTGGAACATCCCCAAGGTGTGGGACCTTGTCACCTTGGGATGAACCTATGGAGAAGGCTGGATTCCTTTGGAAATTGGGGCACCCAATTTAAGATTGATGTGAAAGGATAAAACATTTAAAAATTACTCTAATATACTCAATTCATAGGGTTCAGGGTTAGAAATAAAAAATAAGGAAAATGCGGTGATACACCAAGAGTATAAATAGATAATTATATGATCCTCACACTGGAAAAATATTAATTCAGATAGGATAAATCAACCATCACAATCTAATTCTCCTTATACTATTTGGGTAGGGAAAATAATAAACCACAGAAAATATATCATACATTCCCTTGTAAGACCCAAAGCATACCTAACAGATAGATAAAATATGATTGAATACACAATCAATAACCATGAAAACATAAAATATGCACATGTCACACATCCCTTTCACTTATGATAGCCAATGATATTGCAAATTTATAAAAGAAGGAAAATAATATTTTCACAACTGATACTCGAAATAATCACATCACTTTCCCACAAAATGAAATAAGATATTCTGAAACAAAGGTGAGTTGATCACTTACACTAAGGAATTGTGCATCCACAAATAATACATTGATCAACTATTAACACAATAAATCAAATTCTTCATGGAAAAATATTGTTCTGAATGTAATTGAAAGGCTTCAAAGTATTAAAAGCACTCTTATAAGCTTGAAGAGTATCTTCCCAATGATATATCTATCTCTAAAAACATCATGCATTTAGCTATTTATAAGTTCTTTAGGTTGAGCCATTACAGCTAGACCTTAACTAACAAGTTACTAAAAATAGAATGTAATTTAGGTCTAGGGAACAAGCTATCATAAAAATAGCAAATTAGTTACAAATGTTTGACTCAGTTAATCCTGAAAATTGGACTGATCTAGACTTGGAACTGTCCTTCCATGGCTGCCAAGCTTTATCTTAGCCCTACAACACCTTCTCCTTCTTTAGTTTTCTCTTGCTCTTTCTCCCAAGTAGCCATCAAATGCTTATAGTCAATGAAACACTTGATAATTCCTTGTAATTCATCTTCCTCATGTCCACATGCATAATGATTCACTATATTTTCTATCTCAATCTCTCTCCATACCTTGGATGGGATCCATTTAAGTTTACTTACCACTTTGTTTAGTCGACCTATGGAATTCTAGTATGACACCAACCCGTCAATGGAGTCACTCTTGAAAGTCCTAGTTAACTCGTCATCCTTCTTCATTAAAATCTTGAAATTTGACTTAATTCAATCTATCAGAAGAGAATCAATGTTCTCATATTACCAAACTCTTCTAAGATGTCGTTTAGAGCATCCATTATTTCCACATGTTTTCGTCTAATTTCTTTATGAAATCCTGTAACACCTAGAACCTAAATTCCATGGCCTTCTGAAATTCAAACAACTTAAAATATCATCAATTACTTATTATTGAAGAAGTATATTTGGATCCTCCTCTCTGATCTCGCCCCATGTAGTGAAATTTAAATTCAAATTATTATTATTTTCAGAGAAGGCCTCATCCATTCTACGAATAGAGGAAATTTCATTTTACAAATCATTATATCTTTCCACAACTTCTGTGATCAATTGGATTAAATTTTTTAAGTAGGCATTCCATCCATCCATTCACTGATATTCCCTTCTGACCTATCTTCTCAATCTTGTGATAGGAAATATCGCTCAGAGTAGAAGAAATTGTTAGAGTAGTAGTAGTTGAAGGATCGATTTTTGGAGTGGGTTGTGTGACTTTACTTAATAGGGCACTGAGCTTCTAAACCTTCACATTCAATTCATCCTAGGAAAATTTGTATTTATCTTAATTCTCCAACAAATTTATGAGAGCCTTCTACACATATTGTTTGGCTCCTTTGTGTGTTGCTTTACCAAGTGAAAATATAGAAATTTTGTAGTCAACTACTGTGATAGTTTCTTTAGTCTTTCCCTTTACGGGAGTAACAATTTCCATTAACCTCTCTCCTAATTGATTTATAGATAGACTAGATATGATCTTTGGCCACTTGTCCTATCTCCTCAGAGGAGGTTCTAACTCACTTAGATCTATTACATCTACCAAAGACACTTTATTCTTATGTTTTGGATTCTAGCAATACAACCATTTCGGTATAGTAGATGTCGATGGAAGTGGAATGACTGATTTAGTGCCTCGAACACTAGAAAACACAATATTACTAGTAACATTAGTTAGCAATGGATTGGAGGTGGTAATGATAGACGGGGTGGAAGTGAAAATAGCCCTAGGGGTGGATACAACAAGGCTAGAAGTTGAGATGGAAGGAAATAAAAGTTGTAGAGGAAGTGAATTGGAAATATGAGACCCAGTCATTTCTCCTACTGAGAGAAAAAGAAGAAATAAAAATACCTAGGCCATGGATGGGGATGGAAAAGAATAAATGAGTGGAAGGAAATGATGGAGGAAGTGATAATGGTAGAGAAATATTAGATGACAAATATTGTGATACACTTGGAGAATCAATAACTTCAACAATTTCTGATACTGGTATTACTAGAGACACAACCTTGGAAGTACGATCCTTTGAGAGAGAGAAAATTCCAACAACGAATAAAATATTGGTAGGGACTATATGGGTACTTTGGATAGAACTTTTCCCTTTTGTAGGCTTTGGAAGTCTCATTGTTGGTTGAGCTTCTGTTCTTATAGACTGTTCTAACCCTTTGGGTGAAATTCCAAATGTAGCCAACCAATTATATGTTCTCTACAAAATGGACCTTGCCCTCTCCTTAGTATTGCAACTTTCTTCTCTATACTAATAAATCTATGGCAATGGTTGATTGGTGACATTGTTATCTTTGTAAACTAAATCCAATACTTCCTCCTCACCCTCCATCTCCTTTGGAATCTCTGCGATACCAAACCATCAAACCTCATCCAGAGTCAACCTTTCATACTCATGTTGCTAGATAATGAACTCATCCAGATAATGAAACCAAATATCTACTAGTTGGGGTATATGAAAATTGGATAAAGCTTTTTCACAAAAATTTCCCCAATAATCAAAATTGGTCTAGGGATGAAAGGTTCGTAAAGTTACTTTTGAAAATTTTCCATCTACATTCTTTTCCTTATAAATAATTGCACAAGTATATATGCCAGTTGAAACGGGAAACTGGAATCCCACCTTGTGCCATTTGTTCTAGATTTTATGGTAGTCTAACAATTGCTGAACGAACTCTAGCAAAACCCATTTATCAGTAGGGCATATTGGAAGTTTACTGGGAGCACCTATAAAACCAGGAATCTAGATGTATGTAAATGTAGGAATCTACAGATAAATAGCTCCCCAATATCATACCTATCTGAAAGCCTCATCAGAAATCCTTTGATTCTACATATCCTTGTAAAAATGATAAAGTAGAAAAATGAATAAGGCATCATTGACCCTATAAAAATGTCTTCTTCCCTCATCCATTGTGATTTGAGGATAAAAATAAAAAATTTGGGATGCACTTCTAACACCTTTGGTATTTAACCCATGAAATTATCCCATGGCACCTACAACATAGACCAAGAAGGAAGTCATATAAAATTTCTTTGAAGACAGATCCTTTCTCAATTGAAAAAATATAAAGTCATATATAGTGAAAATGTATAAGAACATCTATTCCTGAAATTCTCTTGCAGAGGTAAGATCCAAAACTCTAATCAACAAAACAATGAGATCATTCACTTTTTGGATGAAATATGATCAATACATTGTCTTAGGAAACTTGATGACACTTTTGGCCAAGTAGCTCTTCATCATAACCTTCATGCATAAGTTGGTTTCCTTGTCCCAATGTTCAACTACTGCTTTTGGTGAAATTGTGGCATATTCCTCAACATTTAGGAGTTTGATAAAATCTTCGAAGAAATATGAGTCCAATCAAATTACAAAATTTCCATCAATATCTTTCATCAATCTAGAATCTTCATCAAAATGGGCTGCTACAACCAAGACGAATTCAGGGAAATGCATGGATGCAGAAAACCGGTAGCAAGAAAACCCCATTGTCATATATAGCTTGCATCTAGGATTTATTGTTAGGAGATTTCACCCTTGACAAAAAATATGGAAAATCAATCTACCAAAGATCAGTATCTCTTATATTCCCTAAATTTGAAGAAAGACAAGAGTGAGGAGTAACTCATAGGAATGTATATTTCATATTTTCTTTACCTTTTCTTGAAGAGGTTGATAACAAGTTTGGGTTTTGGAATCTGAAAGGGCCTTTGAAAATTTGTAACAAATAATGTAAAAGTTTTGAAATGCCAAAGTCCAAAAGTCTGAAAATATTCTAACTCCAAAAATTCCAAACTCTGATATCCAAAAAGATAGAACTTTGAGCTATGAACTTCACCGAAGGGCACGAAAGGCAAGTCAAATACTTGTGAAGATATTGAAAAACTATAATGAAATTTGAATTGGATGCCTACACATGTTGGATTTTGTAACTGTGGAGATTATGAAGCATTTTCAAGGAAAACATGGTGGGTAAGGAGGGTTTCATTTCCAAATCAGAATAAGGAAGAACGAAAGAAAATAAATAAGGAAGAAAAACCCAAAAAGAGTATAAAACAAGATGAAATAACCTGAACAAAATTACCTTGAAAATGATGCCTCGAAATTACAAAGAGTGAGGTAAAAATCAGATTGTTAGAGAAAAAATTCAGGTCAGGTGAAAATGAAAAATAAAAATTGATTTTATATAGGAAAACCTGAAATTAATGCTTAGAATCTGACACATGCAAAGGTAGGTGAGATCTAAATACTCATAGAACCTCAAAGTCCCAAACCCCAAAATTCCAAAGTTCTGAAATTTTGGAACTTCAGAGTTTCAGACTTCGGAATTTAAGAGACAAATATTGTGGAAAGATAATGGAAGACTCTGAAACTAGAAAGTTTGGAACTTCAGAACTCTAAAAGAGAAAATATCGAAAACTATATGGTAGACTTCTGAAACGTGAAATTCTAAAGTTCCTAATTTTTGGAACTTCGAAGTTTTGGAATTTAGAACTTTAGGAATAAATTTGTCAAAATGGAAACATAGAATTTTGAAACCTAAAATCCTGAAGTTCTAAAATTTCAGAACTTCAGAGTTTCAGATTTCGGAACTCCAAGTTGAAAAATTGAAAATTACCAGAAGAGACCTCCGAATTCTGAAAGTTCAAAACTCTGAAATTTTGGAATTTCTAGCTTTCAGAGTTTGAAACTACGGAATCAAAATTTTTATTATAGCACATAAAACCCCCAAAAAGAAAACCTTCAAAATACAAAGCCTAAAATTTTGGACTTTCAGAATTCAGAGAACCTTAAACATATTTAAAAACACTTTTAGGTGAAGGATTTGAGAATAAATGTTTTAATTGACTTTAACATCTTCATTTCAAGGTAAGATTTAAAGGTTAATAGTGACATCAAGTTCGTTACTGTCTTGACTCAATTCAAGTTAGAAATCACTGTAGGTCCTTCCTTTGCTACAAGATCATGTGATGACTTGGAGCTTGATTTGAGTCTATTTAATGTGATGAAACCACCAAGATTGAGCTTACCTCGGGCCACCGAGTTGACTTGCTTGCCTTTATCAACCAATATGTTGATGCTTTGAATCCCATGCTTTGTTTTAAGCCATTTAATTTTGAGCCTCTTTGGCTATGTTATATCCATGTTGAGCCAAAATCAAGTTATATCACTGAATCATCCTGAGCTCCCTCAATGTGACATGACTCCATTTTCATTCAGGTTCACTTATGCGTGCAAACAACTCGTTGGCACTATTTCATATCAATTTATCACATATGGGATTACCTCGCGAGTTTCTCATGCATCTTTGAGTTAGCTCTTGACTGAGTTTCCCTTATAGTCTAAGTTTAACATACCAATGAAAATCTTGGTTCCTCACTTTGCCTTACCTTGACAAGCCATACGAGTTTCTAAGTTATTTCTATTTTCTATACATCGAGTTCTTGGTTCGAGCATTCGAGCCATTGAACTTTGAATTTTAGAACAACCCACCTTTGATCTTGGTAGACACCCAACCACCTTGACATGGCTCACAAATCTTACCCCAAAGTGTATTCCAAACTCTCTGTATACTTTCCCTTCCTTTTCACATTCTTTGCCAAGTGTAGTCCACCATTTGTTAACTCAACCCTTAAGCAAGTAAAATTGAACTATTAGTAACATGGTCCACCTGAGCTGAACTCGACACACAACCTCAGACTGCCAAAATATTTTAATCAATTTTTCAAGTAGATTGATGAGCTACTTGACGAGCCATTTGAACTCAAAGCCCTGTTTGTGTATTTCCACACCTGACTCCTTAAAATTTTGAATTTCCTTGGATTCACTTGAACCATGAGGATCATGAAATGAAAAAAGGATCCCTTAAATATGATTAGTCAATTTTTACCATTTTGTCCTTGTTGAATGGATGTGGGCCTACTGGGGCTAGTTTTCTTTCTGAATAACCATTGAGCCTCTAAAACCCAAAAATGAGGGAAAATAAAACAAGATGATTCTGAACTTTCTTGGGAAATTGTAAATGTCCCCAAAGCTTAAAATTTACTTGAAATGGCCTAGAATGATCATGAAGAACCTTTTTGGTCCCAAGATCCAGTATCCTCCCATTGTCCAATTTTTCCCCATGGGTGAACTTGGATAATGTCACTTGTGTGAGAAAAGTTTGAGGCATTCATATAATTTCTCTTTTATTCACTTGAAACCATGTTGAATTAAAGGGGGGGGGGGGGGGGGGAATGTTAGGAATAGGATAATTTAATTCATAATGTAATAAGGTAATGTGACTTTTTATTACATTACACTTAATTACTTAGTTACTTAGTTACCTAGATGGTTAATTGCAACAATTACTTGTTATATTTCCTTGGAAATAGTATTCTCATAGTTTTATTTTTATGTGTAGGTAGTTTTTTACACTTATATTAAAAAAATTTAATATTATTTATTGATCTTTAATGTCTATAAATATTGAAAATGTCTTTAATGATTGCACTATTCATTTTATATCAATAAAATGTAGGCTTCCTAATTATGTGTTCACATTACATGGGTTAGTAAAGTTATAACAAAGACCTTGGTATGGGGTGATAAAATGTGATAAAATAGGTGCACAAATGTTTTCCCATGTAAACCAAGACATTTTCTAGTGCAACCCATTTTTTAACAAATACTTATAACCGACCCCATATTTATGGTGAGGAGAAGGAGATCCAATAGTAGGTATTTTATCTTAGGATAAGAGGAAGGCTGCATATAATCTATATATGCATCCTTCGTATGCAAAACGACATAATATTTTAAGGATTTAAGATTTACATGATAGGTATATATAACTCCTTTCTAAGGATATTTGAGACAAGTATGTAGAGTGGATAGGATAATTCACATGACATGTATTCAAGTATTCCCCTGAAGGATGTTGTAATTGATATCATTAGGCATAACCTAGCATAAAGAAGAAACGATTTGTTTTCTTAAGGTAATTAGTAATATGGATTTTCCAAGCACCCGATGGGATACTATACGCACCCATTTTTTCATAGTACAATATTGTAAATACTTAATGATGATAAAAAATGACCTTTAAAATATGAAAATACATTTCAAAATTCTCAAACCAATCACTAACTTACTTATTTTTACTTGTTTGGATTAATTTATCTCTTTATAACATGTTTGTTTTGCTTGTTAGCTAGAAATATTTTTCTTTTCTCTCCCCCTTTTCTAACTCTTTTAAAAAAAAATTCAAAACTATTGTGAAAGTTATGCAACCACCATGGTGGTTTATACCCATGCCATGATGGTCACAAAATTTTTGTATCACCTTCATTTACTACTGTGGTGGTTCCATTGTCCCTTGTAGATATTTTGTTAACCACCATGATGGTTACATAATGGCCTCTTGCATACACTGATCATTTTTCTGTGTCTTGCGTGTCCTCTTCCCTTAGTTGTATGAACATAAGTTTTGGGATTAATATTTAAGACACATGATTTATTATTTATTTTAGCCTCAATTTGTTTCTCCAATCCTCCACTTCACTCCAGTACAACTTTTGACTTAGATTCAAGATTGAAATTGATTGAAAACTTCTCTTTTCAAAAAAGTTATGCTATCACCCCCCATTATTTGGATTTCAAAATAATATTTCATTCTAGAGTTACTAATTCCTACAATTTTAATCCAGAAAGATAGAGAAAGAGTCAAATCCCAAAGGATATTGCTTTCTGTACAAAGTACTGCCAAGGAATTTTATTGCTTGTTTCTGTCATAGGTAGGATATAAACAATCTCAGACAATTCCTTATAAGTTATTTGGACCAAACATACATTTTATTCCATATTACATTCATTCATCATCCAAGATATTTCAAACTCTCCTTTCTTCATCACTAATGTTTTTACGGTCATTTGCACACATTGAATATTGTTCTTTTAAGGGTATAAGCAACATATTACAATCTAATCCCTTATGTCATTGAAAAGAGGTTAGATCTAAAATATTTTTCTTATTCATTGTTATAATTTAGTTTAAGGATTTTTAATTAGTTTTTAATATTCCCATTTTAGAGGTTATTGAAAACTAAAACAAAAGAATTAGCTTAGATATGCCATTTACATCTCTATTGCTCATTATTTTAGATTTAGATCCTCTTTACTGTGAGATAATCCCACATATGAGATTTATCTCATGATTTGTGTTCAATTTTTTTGCATAATTTCATTTAGTGGTTAATTAATTTTTAGTTGCATTCATCCAATATTATTTTACAAAGAAAAATAGTAGTTTCAGTTTCATTTTTAAAAGACGGTTAGTTTAGAATCATTTCTCTCTAAGAATTATTTGACATCAGGGGTTAATTTTCAGACCTATATGTTGGGCCCCTAATTTATTGACTAAGTACAGAGAAGCATGTGGGTGCACAAGACCCACTTAAAGAAGGGTGCGCAAGGGGAAAGTGCACAGAACAGAGTTCTATGAGGGTTTTTAGTAGAACAAGTGGTGTGCACATAAGGCAAAAGAAAAGGCTTTGGGACTTGGCCATAATTGGCATATCAGAAAAAACACAAGAAAAGCATGACCCAAATATGCACGTGGAGATGATAACGTGCCATCTTGGAAACATGGTGGCCTAAGAAGGAATATACCTTGTGATGGAAGATTCTAGAAGACCATCATTGCAAAGAGTGGAGAGATCGAGATTACAGATGCATGCTCCGATGGAGGACCACCTTGGAAACTTGGCAATGGATCTACAACTCTCGCAAAGGCTTGAAGGTATTGAGAAAGGATATAAATACAAGCACCTGATAGAATAAAAAGAAGGAGAGACATAAAGATACACATATACGGGATTAGTGAGAGCAGATGAAAGGTAAAGCTCTGTAGAAATACGTGAAGATATTTGAGGTTGGGATAGGATATCTGTAGGAAGAAGGATGTATTAAGGGATGGGTACATGTTTTTCTTTTGCATTGTAAGGGATGTAAGTTTAGTATTTCTACATGGTTCTAATCTACACTATCATTTTGGTTTGTAATGACCCTGATAGATGTAATTTGATTACTGGACCTAGTCGAATATGAGTATATGTGGTTCACGGTTCATACATATCTCTTTTTTTTATGTTTAGTGTGTTTCATATGAATGAATATAATCATTATACATCATCTTTCCCTCAGGGTTCAAATCTATCTTTTTTCAATGTTCTTCTTATCTGAATGGATACATTAGTGTAGCATTTACTCGAAGTTATCAGCTGAATAAGAAGTTTCTTATGTCTTTCCATTTTGCATCTATGCTACATTCTTTCACAAATCACATAAAAGAGGGGCTCGGTGCCTGCGCATGCCTCGGGTGAGCGCCCAGTGCCCACTGGGTGATAGGCCGACGCCCATGGGATTTTCCTTATTTGTTAACGGGTATAAAAATTGACTACACTATATGTTTTAGTTTTAATTCATCTGATTCTCATTTAGGTTTTCAAATCTATCCATATGTTTGCTTCATTTTATAAAATCTTTTTGAAAATTGACTACACTATATGTTTTAGTTTTAATTACATATTGCCTTTGCATGCACTTAGTAAAAGTCTAAAATTGCATTTATTTTTAACAAAGTGTAGGCTTGTTTTACATCCAATATCACCTCATTTAAATAATTGAGAAGAATATTTTTTGGCCCTTTATTTTAACCCCCCATGTTCATGCACCCACTTAACCATAGATGGACATAAACATTTGGCCTTTCATTGTCAAGTAGGTGCTTGACAATGATAGGGAAAAATATTTTTTCTTTAATGGTCAAGAAGAAGCTTAACTATAAAGGGCCAAAAATCTAGCCTAGTCATGGTAAAGTGGGTGCTTGATCATGGAGTAGATTGTTTTTGCTCTATAATAACTCAAATCCAATAGAAAAAATATAGAAATACATTTATAACAAACACATATGACTAATATAACATTTTTATAAGAAATGTTTTTTAATAGAGAACAACACATTTTTTACATTAACTTATTTGTTATCACCAATTAAAAAATTGATTGGAATAATATCTTGTTTAAACCTTATTTCAATGATTACATGAAAGAACCCCCCAAGAAAATAAAAAATAAGTACTTAGATCAAGAAAAAAAGTTGAAAAATTCATCACAAAAGTATTTAAGTTTCCACAACTTATACCATACACAAAAATAAATAAATCTAAGAGTGGATTCAAAGTAAAGTTTCACTATGGAAAGAAATGGTATATGGAATTAACCCAACCACATATTTTTCATCATGAAATTTATTTGAATGTTTGTATATATGATGAATATATTAGGATGGCATTGTTATTTCATGTACAAGAGGGAATCTTACATATGAATTTATATTCATATAGAATTATATTCTTATAAACCAAAAATTAAAATATTAAAAGACTTAATTGTGTATTTACAAAAAAATGTGCATTTAAAAAAATTCATGCATAATAATATGGACATATCGAGGGAAGGAGTAAAATGATCATGTAGAAGATATGTATTTTAGTTGAGTAATTGGGAGAGTTGACACTTTTTGGAGTCAAATTATGTGATGATATTATTTACATTAATTCAAAAAAATATTAATTTTAGACATAAACTTAATGATAAAAAATTATCACTAATTCACTCTTGTATAAGAGGGCGTCATGGAAGATACCCTCTTGTACATTAAATAAAAATGCCCATGATTATATATTAGTAATATACACACACTTTTAGATAAATTTCATGATGAATAATTATTTATATATACCATTCATTTCTATAGTGAAACTTAATTTGAATCCACTCTTATTTTTTTAATTTACGTGTATGGCGTAAGTTATGGAAACTTAACTTCTTGGGTGAATCAATTTTTAACTCTTTATTTTTTATTGTTTTGATTTTTTATTTTATTTTTCTTGGGGGTTTTTTCCTTTTAATCATTGAAATCATTTTAAACAAGAGATTATCACAATCGATGTTTAATTGGTGATAACAAAAGAAATTAATGTACAAAATGTGTTGATCTCTATTAAAAACATTTCTTGAAAAAAGGTTATGTTTATCATATGGGCTAGTTGTGAATTTCTTACCAAAGATGTGTTTTTATGGGTTTTGAGTTGCTAGAGAGAAAAAAATATTATCCCTTCATGGTCAAGTAAGCACTTGACCATGGGAGGGATAATGTTTTTTCCCTTTATGTTACCCCATTATGGTCATGTGTGTACTTGACCATAGATAACCATAAACATTTGGAGTTTCATAGTCAAATGGGTTTTTTACCATGAGATAGCCAAATATTTTATATTTAATGGTCAAACAAACCCTTGATCATGAAGGGGAAAAAATCTAGCCTTTCATGGTCAAATAGGTGCTTGACCATAGAGAAAAAAATATTTTTCGCTCCTTAGTCAAGTGGGTGCTTTACCATGGAGGGATAAAAACATTTGAGCTCTAGAGTATTTTAGATCCATAATGACCATTTAAAAATTAGCATTGAAAATCATATCTGAAGTCTTTCAAATATGAAGTGACCATTTAGAAATAGCTCTAATGTATTTAAGATCTAGAGTGAGGGTTTAGAAATATTTTCAAAGTGACCATTCAAAATTAGCTCCAAATTATTTCAATACCAAAGTAAGCATTCAAAATTAACTCCAGAGTGACTATTTAGAACCAGATATGAAGTATTTTAGCTCCAAAACACCATTTAGAATTATCTGTGTAGTATTTCAGATCTAGAGTTTCTATTTAGAACTATATTTAGAGTACTTTAGGTAGCTCATGAGCATCATTGAGGTAGCTCTTAAGATGGCCATAATCACGAATTTGGATAATTTTAAAATGTGTTATAAAAAAATATTTATAGAGTGAATATGTGTTATGTTTTTATATCATATGTTAGGAAATATAACCAACTTAAGCACAACACGTGGAGAACATCCCAAGTTCCATGGATAATGAAAATCAAATGAGTTGGTAAACTACGCTTGTTTAGTATAGATAAAGAAAAAGGATTTAATATGGTCAAGGATTTAATTTTTTTTTCACCCTCCATAGTTAAGCAACCTCTTGACCATGAAGAGGACAAAATTTCACCCTCTATGGTCAATTGCCTACTTTATCATGGGAATGCCATATTTTTATCCCTACATGGTCAAGCACCTGCTTGATAATGAGAGATCTAAATGTTTTAGCCCCTCCATAGTAAAGCACACGCTTGACCATGGAAGGGAAAATGTGCCTGACCATGGGAGGGCCAAATTCAAATTTTAAACCCCCTAAATTTTTTTACTTCCATAGCCAAGCACCCACTTGACCACGTGAGGAAAATAAAAATTGGCCCTCCATGGTCAAACACCTACTTGACCATAGAGGGAAAAAATGGAGTTTAACCACGGGAGGATTTTTTTTGGCTCTACATACTTAAACATCCCCTTGACCTTTAGAATTGTAAATATTTTTACTTCTTTTATCAAGTTACTACTTGACCATGGGAGGGCCAACTCTAAATTTTCAACCCCGAATTTTTTTTCTTCTATAGTCAAGCACATGATTAACCATATGAGGGTCATTTCCCATTATTATTTAAAACTTACCTCATATGTTGAACTTAAAACTTTATTATTTCATTACATGATTGTTTTTTTGTAATGTCTTGGGTTTTGTATAGTTATTTTTATTAAAATATGTCTCATTTTTAGTTCCAAATACTTGAATATTTTCAATACATGATTTTTATGAAAATTTCCCATTTTCAATAATTCTCTTATTTTTAGTGCCCAATAATGTTTTGCAATCACCATCCATTTTTATTTAATTATGCATATATATTTTAGGAGTATACTTCAATTATTTCAAAAAATTATGCTTTTAGTTCCCAATAATATGTGTTTGTTGAAAAGGATGGAAATTAAAAATATATAGGCCATTTTTTATGATTTTGATCATATATGATTGGTAGAAATTTGAGGAATCCATAAATAGTTATAGGATGATAATTTAATAGACCATATATTTTGTTCAATACTCTCTAAGAATATATATATATATATATATATATATATATATATATATATATATATATATATATATATATAGTTTCTCATCTAGTTTAACCATTCATAAGCTTGGAAATTTTTCTACCTTGGCACACCCATATGTCACTATCTCCAAGCACCAACCTATCACATTAATTTAGGAAACCTTAGCATGCTCACCCAAAGCATGAGAGATTTTTTGGTCCCATCTCTTTTAGCATGTCGTTAATGAAGTACTCAATCACACGTGATATAATTATGAGCATGTATAACAAGAAATAACTTAATTATGCATACAAATACATGTAAACAATGAATCCTATAAAAATTACTTCATATTTATTAAAAAATGTTCCCATACGTTGAATTAATTTTTCCACAACATATCAGTATCTCGTCAAATCCTTAACAAAATCTGTTTCTTTTCTCACAAATCTTATTTAGCCTTTTCTCCATTATCATATTCCTCTCTATTAAAATCCCATTAAGGGGTATTTATACTAGTGAACAATTTCCCTTCACTAGTTATAACAGGTATATAATTAGCATCAAGTCTTAAAAATAGGATTCTAACTATTACATAGGATGTAATGTTCATACGCCTTTTCTTTGTCTCCATTTCATCAATCTATGACTTGTATGAAAACTTCACCGCTTGGTTACTGTCTATCCTTGCATGCTCTAATCACCCCTTGAAGGTGTTATTTTTATCCAATTGATTTTTTCCTATCCACCTCCTACTTTTTTCTATATTTATCTTGTCCTATTCTTAGCAGCACCGACTTTCTTTCCCATGAATTTCTAATTTCTTTCCTCTTCTTTTTGCACTTAAGTATATAGTGTTATGCTTTCGTCCTAGACTTTACGTCGTAAAGATCCTTAATAATATTCTTTTGTAAGCTACATTTATCTCTTTCCCTAACTTCTCATGCAGCAACTATGCCATAATTCTGGGGCGCTCCCAAAGAATGTAAATAATAAAGAATAATCAGTACCGAGTCCAAATGTGGAACTTTGAACAAATCAAATAATAGAAGAATTTTCGAGTCCAACATTACCACACACTAACTTGGTTATCCATACCCTTGGGTACAACTGTTATTATAGAATCTTCAAATAACTCAATAATCTCTTAATTTTAGTAATTCTTCATGTTTCTTCCAATGCACCTAGAGGCCATTATGAAGGAGGGGATTCAAGTTGATCAAATTTACATGGAATGAGATCAATACATGCTTTGGAACCTTTCACACCATTAGTTTCCTTGGCTTGTACATTGTTGTATATTTATCATCGGTCTGGGTGGATGCATTATATAAATCAGTCTATACCATAGCAAGTCAATATTCTTGAGTTCACACTAGTCATTGCTTGATCTCATATCTCTTTTATTAGTGGACTCCTTCCCCTATCTCACTTATATTCTCTCTAGGCATTTGGTCATGCAAGCAGCCCTATGTCAACATCATCACCCTCCATTTATCTACACTTCTAGGGTGGTCTTGTTATTTGGGTATCTTGAAGCATGTTTGCATCGTTAATTATTTTGGTTTGTTTGAAGAATCCTTTGAATAGCTTATCCACATACATGACCTTGTCTCTAAGAGCTTTTTCCAAATCCACGAATGTTCATCAACTTCTTCATGCATAGATAACCCATATGTTATCCTATTCATCATTATTCCTGCTTTACCCCTTTCTTTATCTGCCTCCATTTTCTTGAGTAGAAGGTTCAATCAGTTGCTCCAAATACTCTATATTTGTTTCTAGGGTTTATTAGGTGGTCACTTGTAAGTTTAGGCAATCATTGCGGAGTATTTTCTCCCCTAAATCCTTCACCTTCCTCATCGAAACACATGTATATTTATCCTACATAAGGGTCTATATTCTCTAGTTTAACTCACCTCACTTTATTCTTTATTTCATTCAAGATTTTTGATTAGCTCATCCGCCCTTATTATTGTGAATGGGGACCATCCACACAATTATTCAAAATCATGCTGCACCACCTCATCCAAATATGTTTTCAGGAGATTTATTCCCCTCACTTACATCTCTAACATATGATAAGTTTCCGTACAAGGGCTATCTAGTTCTTCATCATCAATCTTCATAGTGGAAAATCTTGCTTCAAGATCAATGAATGAGAACTCATACATAGGGCTCCTTTAGTGTAAGCATCAAAAATGAAGGATAATGCCTTATTCACTCTATAGCAACCCCACTTAGATTTGTTAGAGATTGTAGATGCATGAATAAGTATTTATATGGCTCTTACCTTTTCTGGACTTTGCAAGAGCAAAGAGATTTGATGAGTTTTCTTTTCATTCATGCTCTCAAATCATCTTAGTCCTTCATATCATCCTTCTCCTTTGATCTTCTTCCTCTTATGTGTGCACACATTCTTCCTCTTGATTTGGTGTTGTATCTCTAGTCTTCTTCATCCTCATGCACCATCCTCTTCATCCATCCTGGCACGAGTCCTCCTCATATTTACACTCTTATTCCTCCATTCTGACTCCTCTCTATTCCTCATGCTCTCACCTTCCACGTCTTCAATATTGATGACCTCAATTTTATGCTTATTACGTGAAGGTGGAGTGGTCCCTCTGCATTAGAGTCTATAGGATTTTATCTTCTTTCTCTTTCTCACTCTCGCACGCGTGAGGGGATTATTTTAGGGGTAGGTAAAATCTTGGAGGAGTTATTTTTATGGGTGTGACCCAAACCTAGATCTCTTATATTTCCTTCGATTATGAGGGTACCTCTACCCCACTAGTTCCTGCATTGGTGTCC
The DNA here is from genome assembly GCA_019776745.2 of Taxus chinensis. NCBI lineage: Eukaryota > Viridiplantae > Streptophyta > Pinopsida > Cupressales > Taxaceae > Taxus > Taxus chinensis. Next base: position 490,023,941 of record CM034146.1, read on the forward strand.
ATCCTGGGTTGGCACATTGAGTTCTTCTAGCCTAATAACAAGTCATTTCACTCCCAGACTCTTTCCCATCATCCCCTTTGTCTAACTCACTGGCCCCAAATAATTGATTTTTTCTTGAGTCTGGGCATGGTGTATAAGTTCCTTAACTACACCCATTCTCTAATTTCTTCTTGATCAAGGGCTAATGATCACCTATCTTCTTCTTCTTTATGAATGCTCCTAAATAACTGATAGGGAGTTTCACATGCCTTTTTACTCTTGATTCCTTTGGTCTTGGTTTTGGAGGGTGGGGTCATTTCTTCATTTGGATACTTCTCATCTTATTTATGCACCTATCATTCTTTCCCTTCTTCTTGGCCCTTAAGGAAATATAACAACCAAATTTGCTTTGTATGTCCACAAATAGAGTCTCAACCTGGCTCAGGGCACATAGATATTGGATTTACACTTTTCTATACATATGCTTCCCTCCCCTGATACTTATATTTATCACACAAGATGCATGGATATCCTCATCAATCCTTAGTCACATCGATCATTGATATCTTCTGGAATCCATGATTTTATTTGATTAATGGATCACACAAAATAATCTAGTGGCGAAGGAAAAAGGAAACTTGGCCCAAGAAGACATATTCCCAATATACGTATCTTGAAGCGTACCTTAAACATTAGTATTGCATAACAGTAAAATTAGATTCTCCTTTGTAACTCCTTATGCTAAATGGCACATGGAATTCTTCCTATGTCTTGGTCAAAGACATCTTCCATAGGTTTCTCAACCAATCTACTCAGTTATCCAGTTTTATACATGTTGTTGAGGGTGGATGGTGTACCAAAAATGCTCTTGTACTTGCTATGTGGGTGACTTATTCTCCATGGGATATACTTAGTTAGGATTTCCATTTCCTTCTAGGATGACCTCTTTCATTGAACACCAGGAGTAGGAGAATAAATCCCCATATAAACTTAACTCCTACCTTCTCATGCATAAGTTTCACATCTTGTACAATTCATTAAGTGATGTATTGGGATAGGTCATATTGTATCCCATATGTGATTTTGTGCACAATGTAAAAGAACTTTTTTGGTGACATATGTTTATTTCTCTACGCCTGTTAGTTTGGAAGTGAGAAGGCACACCATGAACCCTATAGTTGGGTCCACTATTTGATAAATTGGAAATATGTTCCCTCCCTTCTTATAGTTTAAGATATTACTGAATTCATCAATATTTTTGTTGTCATTCAAGACACGTGTCAATTATTCTCCCATGTTTACCAACCCAGTTATTTTTCTATTTAATAATTAGGTAATCCTTATGTATCAAACCATAAAATAAAAGTATCACTCATGGATGTATGAAAATAGATATTGTAAGATCTCTATAAGCTTTTTAAAGTAAGGAAACTAATTGAGATGAAGGACCCCATATTTTCAAGAACTTGCTTCACGTTGTCATTATAAAAGGCATTTCCATCTTCATTATTTTTGTTTGTGGAATGCAATAAAAAAGGAATTTCCATATTCATTATTTTTGTTTGTGGAATGCACTAAATATATATTTATTATACCTACCAACATAAATGTGTATGTGTTAACTTTTGTCTTCAAATTTTCTGCCTTCAAAACATATTTTGAATATCATATTTCTAAGTTAATGGGCTACGTTGATAGCATGCATTTTTCCTTCTTATCCTTTCAGTTGAATGTCATTGTTTACTTCCCTTATTCTTCTTATCTTGTATAGAAGAAGTAGATTTTTCCTCCACTCTGGCCTCTTGTATGTCTAAGTATTCCTCAAATAATCATTCTACCCCTCTTCAATAATTACTTTATCAAAGTGTTGTCTGAGCCTCAACCTAACATTAAACTTATGTAAATACTTGAAATTGGCATGCTTGAAGAACTAGACGTGCATGTGACTCCTTGGCATGCCTTTACAAGTCTATTATTATTGTTCGTCCTTGTCTATAATATTTTCTAGTCTACTCTAGGGCAATTAAGTGTCCCAAAGTTTATCATCCTATCTTAGAAGCTTAACCTATAAGTTGATGGTGACTGAGGGAGGTTTATGGGGTATGTATACTTATCTTCCACTACTGATATTATCACCTTCCCTGCTACTTAATACATCTAAAAATTTCCCAACACAACCCTCGACTCTGATACCTATAAAAAAATTGCTCTATTCTCTAATGGTAGAAAAGGGTTTGCTTTTTTCATGCTATGATCGATTTATTCACATATGTTATCTATGAGATTTTTTTGGTTTGAATTCTTGGTAACTTGTAAATGAATTTTTACCATCCTTTTATACCTCTCCATCTTTGGTAATAACGTCATAATTAATGCACTAACATGTATAAAATATCACTTCCTCTACCAACTAAATTCAATTCCAAGTGCTTGCAATTGTTACCCGTCCATTTTTGGAACCTTTTATAAAAAAAATCCATAAATGTCTTCCAATTACCAATTTGTTCCATGATTTTTTTGGATTTGTGTTGGTTTTTTTTTTAAGCTCTAGCTTTGATAGCTAGCTTACATTCTTGGGCCATGTTGCATTATCTCATTCACTTATTTCCTTGTGCACTTCCTTTCCCCATATCCTTCTTAAAAACACCATACCTTATCTAATCCCATTATTTCAAAAGCTACCTTCCTAATCCCCTTGGCCAAGTTTGTTCATAATGGATATTTCTCCGCACCTTATTTGACCATCCTTACTTTCTTGTCAGGAATATTTTTTGGTAACTTTTTTTCTCATGTACATTACTTGTGAAATATTCATAGGTATGACACACTAATTTTATGTCACTTATTTTGATGATGAATGCACATAACTTTTGGAGTTATTTCCCATTGTTTAATTTTCACCATTTTCCTCCCACAACAATTATTTGTGTGGTCCTTCATGTGGAAATATTTTAGTTACCATGTAATGAGGACCTTCACATGAAATAAATAATTTTTTATTTGAAATCATGTACTAATTTTATATATGGAGATCAATCTTTTGACACACATGCACACTTATTACAAACAAGAGAAATATGCATGGAAATAAACTATCCTAAGAATAGAATTGAAACTACCCTAGAAATGGAAATAAAATCTATTATGATGGAATAAAATATTCAATTAAAAATTATTCCTTCACTGGAAATAGGGTTTTAGCCTGCTCCTATTGAAGTGATCTGGTAGAAATTTGTTATGCAAATCTTTTAGTTTACATGCCCTAGTTGGAAAAATAACATGTATCTCATATGGTCAGCCAATATGTCTTCAATTTTCCTAGGTATCATGCAAATGTTGAGTCATATTGAAAAACCTTATTGTTGATAGCCAAATTCTTGGTCTTTGTATGTCCATCATGTGATGATTTTTATCGCACCATTTTTACTCCTTGGCTCCATCAAGCATGAACCCTTTATTAATCTAACTACAGTAATTTAGCTAGGTGATTCGTAATGGAGGATTCATAATCAAAATCATAAATTCATATGATTCTTAATGATGAGACCATAAATTAAATTGGTAGGACTATTTATTTACCAAACACTAGCTAAAAAGGTATTACTTTGTTCAGTATTTTTTATGTTGTCTTGTAAATCCCATAAGACTACTAAAATTTAATCATCTTAATCCTTTCACCCAATTTCGTATATCTTGGTTGGAGTATTAATTTGAATTTTTTAACACTTCAGTTATTCCATTTGGTTGAAGATGGTAGGGTGTTTTCTTATGATGCACGACCATAAATTTTGATAAAAGTATGTGTATGGTTTTATTAAGGAAATGTGTGCCCCTATTACTTATTAGGATTAAAGTGAATTCATATTAACTAGTAATATTTTCCCATATAAAATTAGTTATTACTACCATACAATATTTTATTAGTGCGTCTTCAACCCAATGGGTCAAATAGTATTTTAATTTTATAATATAGTAGAGTGTTCATTGCGTAGCTAGATTGATTAGCTCTGCAAAGTCTATGGACCATTTTTCAAATGGTTCTTAAGAAATAATTGGTCACAGGGGAATTACACCCCTTTTCTTGGATTTATAATGAATTGAAAAACTTCGCAATTGCACGTGTATTTTATTACATCATGAAATAAATTTTGATACCATAATCATGTCACAAGAATTTTCCACGTTGTTGTATCTCCAATGTAATGTCCACTTGTGTATAAATCTAATTAAAATTCATTAACTATGATGACTAATAATACAAAAACTAAATAGTAAAAAATGTGTGCAATGATTTTTTTCAGATCAAATATATGTACATGTAGACATGTTATCACTTTAAGGGATAAATGAAAGAAATCAAAAGTGAATTTAGGAAAAAAGAGTCACTTAGCTAGTTTATATGATTCTTAAACTGTGTCAATGAGTGATCTAGAATAGAAATGAAGTTTTGGAACTAGCGAATTCTTTTTTCTGCACTTCTGGAGCTCCTCAGTCAAAAATTTATGGTATGTTCAAGACCGTACATCACAAACTGAACCTACTGTATAAATTTAGACCTATACAAAATGGGGGTCTATAAATCTCAGTGTCACTCTATGTCATTATTTTTAACCTTTTGGAATATGTAGTGTCATATCAAACCATATGTTTCATTCTTGTACCTCCAAAATAACCTTAACTACTCTACAATACCCTTAAACACACATTATATGAAAAATAAATGCAAATTATTGCACCAGGATAACTTTGGTGGTAACTTTGTATATGAGTTACTAAACACTGCACTATATTTTAGACTCCATGTAGTTCTCTAAGTGCATTTTTTTTTGTGTACATGGAACTATCCCTTTTCCTAGTATTTCCTTTGTTTTTCCACACCAATATCAGGATAGGATACTTCATCCCATTCAAACCCTTGTGTGTTGATAGAAGAAATCAAAATTATTTCCTCATATGTTGTGATATGAAAATGTGTAACAATGTTTCTTGCTCTTTCAATTTAGTATGTGGTAGATAGATAGATTATTGATAGATAGTAAATGCCCACATCAGACCTTATACATATGAGTTAATTATCTTGATTTTTTAATCTTTATTGTAGGAAATTTCCAACCCAAATATATCCAAGATCATAAAAAGGAGTGAAGAAGATACTCATAAATCAAATTTAAGTGAATATCTAAAGGGTCCAAAAATGCATTGAAGGTACATGACTGGGGGTATGGCCTTGGACCCACTGTACAGTTTTGGAATGATACCAGATGTGAATAAAGTCAAAAAAGGAAAAGTACAAAGGCCTTTATGATGCGACAAAAAATTAGAGTAAAATATCCCTAAGAAGTGATATAATCAAGTAATGAATACCTAGAGGAGAGTATATTATGACACTAAGATCTAGTTTCAAGGTCTTGAACTCATGCATATACAATTATAAGAAAATCATGATGTTGTGTTAATTTTAGTGTCCAAATTTTCCCCTTTTATGCTAGTGAATGAAATTTACTAGTGTAAAGGAGAAGAAGAAACATACCTGAAAGATTTTTGAAGAAAGAACCAATAGGAGCATGCTGAGAGAACATTATCATGTGTGGTGAATGCCATGAGCCAATGATTAGATCAGTGGAGATAGGGGGAGAAACATGTCATAAGTGTTAAGGGAGATTATGTGACTGTGAAAAGCGTTTTTTGGAGATGTGGAAACTTATATTTTCCATGTTTACAAGGTTGGGGTGATTAAATCCCTAACATATTGTTCTTGTATAGTGTAAATGTGAGAATTGGGTGTCCTAACACTAAGGGAATAGTGTCACTATAACACTTCCCAAAACGAGACCACACTATAGCAGACAGATCTATGTCACATTGTACTTATGAAAACCCATGTAAATGTATAAGGGAATGATGTCTCATTACCCCCACCTTATAACACATGGGTGTAAAAATTAGAAGTTATGAAATTGATATTTGTGCTTATATATAAATGTTATTTTCTTTTTCCCCTGCACTTATAAAGTACAATGAATTTGTGGTATTTGTAATTGGTTCATATATAAAATTATTTTATGATTTAATTATGATTTGTTTGATCACGATATCAAGTTAAAAATATATGAATGAAAGAATAAATTTGGCCTTGCATAGGTTCTTTACATTTAAATTTTCTTTGAGAATCGTAGATAACACATGATGGTCTTGTGTGACCAAACAACTACTTCTTTATTTGTCAAATTTGGAGATATACAATGCAGATAACCTTGCATGATCGGCCCTATATTGGTCCCCTTTTGGTGAAACAAAAATGGAGGAACCATGCCACTTGATTTAGAAGAGTTTAAAATAAAATTTGTATAAATGTAACATGTATCAGGAAATAGAATTGGTTGAGTTGAGTATGTGATATATTACCAAAGTTGAGAGAATCGATAAGATGTAGAATAGATTTGTACATAAAAGAAGTATCTAATGGATTTAAAAACATGTATGAAAATTCTCATAGTTTGTGTGATATAACATAATGATAATGTGGTGTAGGAGTTCCAAAAATAATGAAGGTAACACCAAAAATAGTGGGAAAAATAGAGAAAGGGGTCCCAAGATATGGGTTGTACCATGACAGAGGTATTAATAAGGAGTTGGACCTTAGTCAAAGTGATGCACATAGTTTGTTTCTGAATATATATTATTATATATAGTAAAATAGAAAATGTGAAAGTTACTTTTCATTTGTAATTGAGTAGTTGAGAATAATGCTTTGAGACGATAAGAATACTGAGGGGCAGAGATGTGATTCTTTCACAGTTTGAGAGAGTGATAAAGGCCATCATAATCACACAAAAAAATAAGCAAGTGAGTGCATTTAACATAGCATTTTAATAGGAAATAACTTGAATTGTGTCAATGTTTTTGAATTTTCATTTTTAATGAATTTTTAAAAAAATCTAAAAATGGACTGAATGATTTTGAACCAAGTTTTGACCGAAACCATACGGTTATGACTCAGGTCAAAATATTGGTAATTAAAAGGATTTAGAGCACGTTTTGATGAATTTATGAGGAATAATTGGAAGAAATGTATTAATACATGTTTTTGTGTTGGTTTATGTTTGCAAGAGATGTGCATGTGAGATAGTTTCACGGTGGGTGGCACATGGACACCTTATTTTCCCTAGGTATGGAGGATGCTAATTGGGACATATGGGATAGAACATGGATTCATCATATAGCATGCTTGGGGACTATACATGTAAATATGCATCTGATTACAACATTATGTGAGCAGTGGAATTCCAACACATGCAAATTTGGCTCCTAATAGGGGAGATGACGATCACTTTAAGGGATGTGTATAGGATTCTAAGATTGACATTAGTTGGAGAGAAATTATAAGTGTTGCTTATAGATACGACATATCATATGAGGGCTCTGCAAATATACTTTGTAGGATGAGGTGGGCTAGGAGAGACCTCAATTAGATTGGGAACTATTGTGACATCCTAGTTTTTGCGGTTATGAAAATATATTGTAGTTGTATAGGCTTGCTATGTAGTAGTGTAGTAGTTGATGGTGGTGGGGTATCTATATTATATAGGATGTCGTAGATTTTTTAGGATATTGGGATCATAGAACCCATGACACATGTAGTTGATTTATATTAGTGTAGTTATATATAGATTTTTATAGATTCACTTTGGAGAGTCATGGTGGTGGTGTGTTGGTTATCACATTATTGAATATTTGGGTTTACAAGCATATTGCCTATGTGTGGACCATAGGTAGGCCACATATTGATTGTGCACATCTAGAGATAGTGGTAGAAAGGTGGGTCCTACCCAAGAGGTAGAATTTTAATACTATGACCTATATATCGATATTAAATAGAGTGACATTGATGTATATTATTTACATACCATATAGAGACTATCCAAGATGGCTAAAGGATATTATGGAGCTCTAGTGTAATTCAAAAACTATGTGGTTAGAAGATCTATTTCCCACACATGGGAGATTTTATCAATATGAGAGAGTGACCCACTAGTTCAGGATTATGCAGGAGGTACCCCCGTTACTATACCTATAGAGGCATTCAAAACATGCATCCCATAGAGAAGGGGATTGTCCTGGGACATTAACAATTTATCTACTACCACCCCTAACAAGGGGGGTGGATCCAATGATAATGGTGAGTGACAAGGATGATGTGGTTTATACCGCAACTTATACAAAATGGTGGGCTAAGCATCAATGTGTGCTCTTGTTTCTGATATTAGTGAGAGGCCCATATGGAGGTGTATCACATGGTAGTGTAGATGAGGCTCATTTTATTCCACCTAAACGTGGTGGAGGAGAGGGAGATACCACCAGTGTGGATGTAGTAGCAGCTTAGATAAGTATACATTATGATTGAGTTATTTTTTGATGGTATGTTATTGATTTTTTGGAGATTGACTATGTCTGATGCATGTATTGTGATGATTACAGGTGATGTTTACTAGACCACCATAGTGGATTCCTTGGTTTGTACCTTGCTCCAAAATGTTTCAGGGGACCTTGTTACTAGTGGACTGATTGAGAGAGTAGAAAACATTATAGAGGATCATACCTAATTATTTGACCCAAAAAAAGTTACGAAAACCACTTATATTGTCTTATAGTGTTAGTGGGAAAAGAGTTGTCATGAGTAAGTGAGGTAACCCATAGGAAAACATAGGGATCTTAAAAATACTGGTAGAATCACAAGCATATTCCCAAGTACTAGGAGAAAATGTGACATTGTGAGAGTAATTGTCACACTATCGGGATAGGTCATTATCCAGAGGCATTGAGACTCAAAAGGAGCCTCTATCTCATGAGATACAGTAGATGTAGTGACTAAGAGTGATGAGGGTTAAAACTACATGTATGAAGAGATATGATTTCTATACCATTTTTGTATAACATTTTTACATGATATATATATATATATATATATATATATATATATATATATATATATATTGAGATTTTGGATTCTAATGCATTGTATTATATTTATTGTGTTACATTGATAAATAGATAGTTGAGGAAGTGATCAATTTTTATGTATAATGCATTGATTTTTTTGATGGTATTGATGTGTTGTAATTAATTATAATGTAATGTTAAATGTATATAATCGATAGATGAAATAAACTCATGCGCTAATTGTATGTATGTTAATTATAGAATATTATTAAATGTGAGATGACCTATAGAGGAAATGAACCCATGTGATGATGGTATGTTGAAAATTATATATGACTAATGTGTTTGCATGATAAAAAGGTATTCATGACCCCACCCTAGATCCTGTGGGTGTAAGAAGTGAGGAAATATATTCTTAAGAATGAAGGAAGGGTGATCCTCAGATATTCCCATAAGAGACCAAGTGTAAAGAGGGATTGAATATATTACATGATATAATTTCATAACATGGATGAGTTATGTATGATATGAGAGATGCATGAGATAGACTATACATAAATATTTAACTTGATAGGATGAATGGTGGATAAAACCAAAGGGTTGATTGAAGTCATGGAAACTAGACAAAGGTAAAGAGAGAAATTATGTCGTATGCCTACCTTTTTCAAAACATTTCTAGTTGTTCTAGTAGATGAAGAAGGAATTGTAAAAGCTGATTCCAAAACCGTACGTGAAACTTTCGCTTCATACGGCTTCTCAATGGCCATTATGGGCCCCTCCCCTCCCCTCTTTATAGATCAGATTTGGTAGATAAAGACCTCCTATATAGATAGAGAGGGGCTATCAACATTATTTGTTCATTTTGTGTCATGAAATAAGGAGTTTTTATGTCCCGTTATCACTGGGTGTAACTTTTGGGATAAAACCTTACTCGTTTCTAACCCACTTGTAGATGGTTTGTGATTTCTCCTATGCAAGTTTTGAGGTGAGAAATATTATTAGATGGAGAAACTTTCTCATCAAGTGTAATGATTCCTACATGTTTGTGTCATGGAGGAGGTGAAATACAAAATTCTACCTTTCCCCTCTAATAAATTAATTTTATGATCTAAAAAAGAATCATTGTCATGATGTCCATTAACATGATGGAATTTTTAAAGTGGACGACCCTTCTCATGTTCAAGCCTATGAGGATGGAGATGATCATTAGATGGTAACTTGTGAAATAATGTAAGTAAGATGTTATGGGGCATATCACGATCCTTATCAAAATAGATGGGATTTATATTAAGAGGAGATGGTTTTCATAATTGTTGATTAAGATTAAGAAAATAAAAATTATTACCATGATGTAACACTTTCACTTGATTATCATTCAGGTTTTGACATGTTTCATAATCATGTGCAAAAAAATGGTTTTAACATTCACATGTAAGGGATTGTAGTCATTTGTATACCCTTAGACCAATAGTCTAATCCCATGTGTGCCAGATTATCACCCAACGAGTGCTCACTCGAGGCATGCATGGGCACCGAGTCTCTCCTTTATGTGAGTCTTGTGAGAATGCATCATATTATGAAAATTATTCAAGTGTAAGTGAATAGAAAAGAACCATGCATTATTTTAAGAACCTAGGACGAGTTGTCATCTCATTGCATCCATAAAAGAGAAATAACAAGAGCATATGGAAATGATTGAGACATTAAGGAAATGCATAAATATTATACTCATTAACACATATATGCCTTAAAAAAGATCCTTCCACTGATGATAACATGTTCAATAATCCACATTACATCCCTTGGAGTCATAACAGACCCTCATATAACAATGCAAATTTAAGTCATGCATTAGAGCTACACTATGTTCATCACATTACAAAGATGAATACAAACCCATCCCTCTAAGTGTGTCATCACTCCTTTAATTTCTCTAATCCCATCCCATAGAATTCTTCAA